>OX577853.1:97500-1487879 GCA_951213275.1 Idaea straminata | reverse complement strand
AATCTCATAAACTACAGAACAGATTTTAGCGAAGTCCACATGAATATGTTCAGAAAATATCAGATTAACATTTAGGGTATGTTTCAATTTAACTTTAATACAATAATCATGAAATTTGATAAAAATACATTAAATCGAAATATTTTTCCGTGGTAAAACGTAATCGAATATCAGAAGGGAACAGTACCCCTATCACAAGTTTTTCACGTATGCGATCAATCATACTATATTGAGTATTTACTATGAAACTGCCTAAAAATCAACTTACTAGGTCCCACCCGTCTCTAAGAATATCAGTAGTGACACACCGACAGACAGACGGACAAGAGAGTGATCTTATAAGGGTTCTTTTTTTCGAGTGCTTCAACAAGTCATGGTAGGGGTACAGTACATGCCTCTGCTCAAGATGACAGCTGTCATAAAACCAAATAGTTTGCATTTAATACTACCTACGTGAAACTGAAAATGAGGTTAGTACAAAGAGGTACTACTACATAATATTACCGATCTCCTTTACCGAAGACCTTCTCGATGTTACACTTCTATCGCGCTTACAGAATTGCACGTTCGTACCTCACATCGCGCTTATCTCCTGCTTATCTCTAATTAAATAGTTTGAATTATGAGTTCAAGTCGCGGAAACCTTAGAAAATAAAAACAAAAAAGAATTTTCCAAATCGGTCCAAGCGTTTATGCGTAATCAGCGAACATACATAAAAAAAATATACGCGACGAATTGAGAACCTCCTCCTTTTTTCAAGTCGGTTAAAAAATAGATAGGTATATTTGTAAAAATCAATTTTTCATTTTGTTTTTCCCAAAATTACGTAGCCCTGCGAGCTACCTAATAAAAAAAACTGGGCCGGACATTGAGTATGTACATATGGTATGTTATGTTATGTTTTTTGCGCTGTCACATTAGACCCGATGAATAAATAATGCCTTTACGCTTTATAGGTTTTGAATGAGGGCATTATCAGTTATTTTCGATGGGTATGGGACTCAAAGTGACTCGCACGCTTTTGAAAAATCATAAGACATCATTTTTCTTTAAATATTCAATTTCCGAGACGCTTTAGAGACGGTTGGATGTCCATTTGTAGTTTGGCATAAAGGTTTTTGCATAATTAGTGTTGGCATAATAACTCTAGGTATAACATAATATTACACAATTGTTTTTGCCTTGGAGTAACCGCGCACTTTGGAAAATCATGGAACATTACATTTCTTCAAAAACTCTGTATCCAAGACGCTTTAGAGGTATGGGGTTTTTATTATTTGTTTTTTTTTTCGATGACCTCTATCGATAGGTATAAGTCTCAAAGGGCACCATGCACTTTTGTAAAATCATAGGACATCACGTTTATTTAAATACCCCGTTTCCGAGACGCTTTAGATGTTTGGTGTGAAAGCCTTTTTTATACACCTTTGTCAATATCTAAGGATCTCAATGTGCATTATTTGTTCAATCCAGTGGCCTTTCTTTTTACTCATTAATATTTAAAAATAAAAATAATATAAAATATGATTTGCAAGACAAAGTATGTTGAAAGTTTTGTGCGAATAGGAATTGGACTTAGTTTTAGCTTATCATATTGTTGTGTATTATGTTTTATTTGTGCGAAATTAATAAAAAAATAAAAAATATATTACTTACCTAAATAAGTGCTTTCGCCAAAAAAAAAATAGTTTAAAAACAATGTAACCACCTATTTTGTTATTATAACTTACATCGAACGATAAATAGTATAAATGCGGGAAAATGCTAGGAATTCTAAATAAACCAAAACCACATCGCGAACGAAGTCGCGGGCAACAGCTAGTAATAAATAAATAAATATTACAGGACATTCCACACATCTAGCCCCAAGTTAAGTAACTAGACTTGTGTTATGGGTGCTAGGCAACGGATATACTACTTAAATACATTTCTTTTGTAAATATATACTTACAATACATATAAACAACCAGACCACAGACAAATATCTAAGCATAAATACTTGTCTGAGGCGGGAATCGAACCCGCAACCCTGTGTTTGGCAGTCCGGCGTGGTAACCATTGACCACTGAGTCTGCAAGGCTACCTATCTTTTCAATTTCGTTAATAGTTACTTAAATTTTAGGTGGTATTCACAAAGGTTAATTACAAGATTTGACATCATACTTAGTAAAGCAGCCCCTAAGTTTCACCAAATGGCAACATTTTGACAAAAAGTTTGTTATCTATTACTATTTTCTGAATATCCATTAACATTTAGATACTACTTAAATGTTCTGAAATTACTTTTTAAAAATTTGAGTGAATAGACAAATATATATCCAAACGCACATAGATAGATACATACGGGTCAAAAACATAATCTTCCCTTTTGGCTTAGCCATAATCGGGTAAAACAACTAACCGTTTCATTCGAGACAACTCGTATACGGTGGAAACCCAGTTTATGTGACGATGCGGTTTAAACTTACACATTTGCCTCTCAAAGACCCCAAACTGTGCACGAAATTATTCTACTACTAACTACGCCCCGCGGTATCACCTGCGTAAGTTCCGATCACATGGTAATTTCAGGATCAAAAGTTTTCTATGTTCTTCGTCATCCCATAAACTACCACTATACCGATGTTCATCCAAATCGGTCCAGTCGTTTAACCGTGAAGAGGGAGCAAACAAACAAATATAAAAACAAATAGACAAACTTTCGGATTTATAATATTAGTTACGAATCTCAGTATTTTCTTCCACGGTCAATTTAGATTTCGCTTTAATTTTTTTCTCTAATTTATTTTTCTTCAACAGCTTGTGTTAGGCAGCCCAATATATGGCATTATTTATTTATTTTATTTAAATAAAATATCGCCAGACAAAGAACAGAGCAGGGCCGTAAAAAATCCCTCGACCCTACCTGAATAGAGGTAGCAGAAGACGCTAGTAAAATGGGTTGGCTGGTGGTGATTCGTCCCAATTCAAAACTGGGCTCAGGAACCAGTTCAACTATTTTTATTTGATACTGTAACTGGGTCCACGTTAGTTTAAATATAAAGATTCCAAACATGGATAAATTATCTTTACAAATATAATTTATATAGAGAGACATAGTTTTTTTGTGTGTGGTTTATTTTTGCTTGGACTACCGATTTCAATGAAACTTTGTATGAGGATACATAGGATCACAGAACACTATTACCCCTAGTGGCTGGGGATGCACAGGGAACTGCTAGTAACTACTGAAAATGGATATTCTTATACAAAATATTTAAAAAAAAAACAAGATAATGTACATTCGTTGGGAAAAATGAAAAACAACACGAAGGGGGAATATAACAGCCTTCGTTTACGGGTTAAAACTGTTTTTGTTCGATGTATAAAATATTTCACTTTTAACCTTAAAATGTTATAGTATAGCATCATATTTAAAAGTTTGAATTTTTGTGGCGTTCTATCACGAGAAAATGGTTTTCATTTACTATTAGATGTTTTTCCTCGTTTGATTTCTCTTTACCATAAAAATAAACTTTTTGAGAGATAAACACACATTCTTCGTGTACAGTCAAACCTAACCTGACTGCCTCATACTTCAAGTGACGTCCTAAGACATCTTGCAAAAACAAACTTTTTAACAGTTTTTTCTTCTTCTTATAATTTTAAGAATACTATGGAGGTAAAAATGAATTGAATTAAATAAAGTTCGGTAACGCGGCGATAGGTAAATAAAACAAAAACTTGCTTTGTTCCAGTAGTTCGGTTGCCAGCCCTTTTCCGGACTGTTGCAACTTTCTTCTCCCAAAAGTTCGATTGCTCGAACTACTGTAATTTTTCACTGTTCAAAAATTGAATGCGAAGGCGGTTAAAGAATTTATTCGTAAATTAGACGAAGAAGGACGTTTAATAAAGTTGCGCGCCGTTTCAAATACAACGTGACTCGGCGTTGTTAGCGCGAATGTGTCAAACAATTTTATGTACTTTATTATTTTTTTTATAGTACTAAATTTACCTATATTTTTGGAATAAAAAGTAAATATATTTAACATCTAACTCAGTACACTAAATATATTGCACACATAAGTACCTAATCAAATTCAAGTTTCTAATTTGGCTAAACACGCGAACTAATAACGTTTCCCCATACGTTTTAAACTCTCATAATTGTATGAAAACAGCCATCTTACAGTCAAACAATATTCTATTATTATTACTATTAAATTTATCACGCAACAAACCTATTTCGTTTGGTCAGGGTTGGGTCAAAAACTACCATTTTAACAAGACCTAGCCGTGTTTGTACAACTTTAGAGTTAACATTTCATTTTATACTGGTTCGGATTGTTGATTGAAATAAAACTTAGTTCTGAGCAACGGAAAATGTACCTTGTGTTTGAAGTGTTTAGGTTTTAAATATTTGTAAATTATTATGTGAACCTCTTGGGTTAAAGGTTTAGGTAGATGTTTATAATTTTGGGCTTAAATAATATAGTGTTAATTAAATTATCGTACTTACCATTGAAATATTAGTGTATGTTTTTTAAAAATCTAGTTACTGATGATTTGACGACTCAGTTGGCACAATGGTCACCATGCCGGACTGCCAAACATAGGGCTGCGGGTTCGATTACCGTCTCATACAAGTATATATGCTTAGATATTTGTCTGTAATCTAGTTATTTCTTATTAAAAGTATAGTACCTGGATGACCGAGCTTTGCTCGGTATTTTTTTTTTACTTAGTCTAACCTCAAAGCAAACACTCATTGACTTCGTGTTACTTAACAACGCCATCTGCTGGAATAACTTTATTGCTCACAAAAATAGTATTAGTAGTTCGCCAATAGATGTCAGGAAAAGTCATATTTTTTCAGATAAATAAAGTAAGTTTCGAAAAAACACGAATAAAATGACATTTTCTAAAAATGATTGCTAGCTAGATCGATTTATCGCCCCCGAAACCCCCTATATACCAAATTTCATGAAAATCGTTGGAGCCGATTCCGAGATTCCAGATATATATATATATATATATATATATATATATATACATAAGATATTTGCAAAATAAAAGTATGTAAGTAGTATATCCGTTGTTTAGCAACCAAAACACAAGTCTAGTTACTTAGCTTGGGGCTAGATGGCGATGTGTGGAATGTCCTGCAATATTTATCTAATATATTTAAACGAGCAATTCTTGTATTATATAATCAGAATCTCGGAAACGAACAATTACCAATCCAACGATTTTCATGAAATTTAGTATGCGGGGTTTAGAGGGCGAGGTAAAAAAAGACGTAAAATAACTAAGCAAAGCTCGATCACCCAGGTACTTATTATTAATTTGGATTAGGATCGTTTTTGGCCCTGTGGTAGATACCTCGACTTTCATTCCTAACGTGTGGTGCCGGCCAGCCGTGCACCAATAGATTTTTAACATCGTGATGAAACTCGCGATTGACTCTAAACGTATTGACAAGATGTCCCCCGGGTCACGATCAACTAAGCTGAGAGCATAGTTTAAGTGCTCGACAACCCTACTTCATCCGTCTAGTTGCAAATTGAGAACATCATTCTTTTTAGGGTTCCATACGTCAAAAGGTGAAAATTACCCTTATGCCCGTCTATCTGTCTGTCCGTATGTCGCCACTCACTACTCATTTTTTTCGGAAACAAGTAGACCTAGTAAGTTGAAATTAATACCAGATACTGAGATCTATAGTCCCTATTACGTGTATAAAAATCAACGTCCTGAGTCAACATGATAAAAAGATATGGACAAATTTAGGTTTTTGCAAAAACTTGTTAATACCAAAATTTACCTTAAATTTCACCTTTTTTTAAAGTTTGTAAAAATAAGAGTTTACACGTAAAAATGCATGTACAAGTTAGTTTAGATGTTTTGATGGTTGAATCGCGTGTCTGTTCCGGTATTCTAGGAAGCCTAGATTTCCACACTACGTTTATGTCTATTTTTAAATGGTAAATATTTATTACAACTTCGCAGATAAATTGTATAATTTTTGTAAAACATTATTCAATTAGGTCAGTTGTGATGCGCACTATTTTACTTACTTTACTATAAATCCGAAAATTTGGTTTTTTTATTTGTTTGTTTGTTGATTTGGTCAAACGCCCGGACCGATTTGGATGAAAAGCGGCACAGTGATATTTTAGAGAATGGAAAACATATAGAATACTTTTGATTCCGAAAATCCTGCGGGGTTGTATAAAAATAAGTAAATCTACTTCAACAGATCCCGTACGATGAAACGACCAAAAAGTCTTCTCACTCGGGTTTTATTACGTAACTACTAGGTGTATTTTGTTAAATAATAAAGAATATAACTGAGTGAGCAAAAACATACAATACTTCCATGCAATCGGGTAAAATATGTCTAAAAGCATTGCAGCTAACTGTCAAAATCAGAATAAAAACATTATCGCTATTTTAATTTTAAATTATACTCAGTAAGATAGAAATCTAAACTAAACAGGAAATAAAAGTAAAAACCGCTTAAACTTATCACAAGGTAGACATCAAATAAACTAATACAACTTCGAAACTACCTCACTAAATACAGAATATTCGAAACAAACTTTAGACAAAACTAATCGCGAAATATTAACCTTAGTGACTATCTTAATGACATTTCTTTAGCTAATTTCAGATTAATTCTCAATTTTTTTTTTAAGTATAATTTAAACGCTATTCCAGTTTTCCATTATCTTAAAATTTGCTCTGTAGAAAGTTGGAGAAGTAATTAAAAAAGGTGACGTAAGTTAGCCGGGCCCGCCAGCCCGCCACAAAGAAACCAGCTATTGTGGGCTCTTTGATGTTGGTACAGAAGGGCTCTCATAGACGAAGGACTTCTGTAGGCAGACCTATCATTATGTGAACACAATGATATGTCAAACACTGACCTATCATATGTAAAAATGATAGGACTGCCAGCCCGCCTGATGGCGCAGGTAACGATGCAGCCTAAGATGCAGCACGCTTTCCTAGAAGATACTTATTCACTCGCGCCTTTAAGACTCCCAAATTATACACGTCAGGAAAAACAGACGCAGGCAACTGATTCCATTCGTAATATGGAGGATAAAAGTAAATGCCGCCATCTTGAATTGAATCAAAAATCATATTTTTTGCAATAACTCTGTGACCATAAACTTTACAGCAAAATATACACTTAAAATAAGGAAGAGAGGATAAAACGTCAGTACTTGAAAGCAAATTTAAAAAAAAAGACTAAAGGACTAAACTTATAAAAAGAGGTTTTAATTAGAATCAATATAATTTACAACATTCCTTACTTTTACAACTCTAATAATAGAATTACGTTTCAAAAACATTGACTCATCTCCTGTAAAAAAGCAAATCTCTTACTAAATTGTTCACTTATTTATCGACTAGTTGACTTAACTATCCACCAACAGTAAAGTCTCTAGTCTGCGGGGACCTGACAACAAGTTTTCAACGAAAGTTTGACAAGAATTATGAGCTTTATTCCTTTAGCTGAAAATCTAAGACGTTGTTATGTTCGTTACTGTACACGGGGGATAAAAAAGTAATTTATTGATATAACGTTTCCGAAATTTGTTCAAAGGGTCAAGTGTTGAATTATTTTTGTGTGAAATTTAGTTATTACAATCCATATTTTTTGTTAAAAAGAATTAAAAGTCTTTAAAAACTCAGTCTTTCATCTTATCTTTTAGGCCATCTGCTCATGCCTCTTGACATAACAACTGCTACCAAAGATAGTAGTCAGAACTACCTAGAGCCACCATCAGATGAAGCCATCCAACTAAACTGTTGTTGAAAATGGTTGTAAGCAATAATATTAGCTTTTACATCTAATCTATAGGTAGGTATGATTTACTAGCTGCGCCCCGCGGTTTCATCCGCGAAGTCCTGTTTCCGAGGGAATGTCAGTATAAAAAGTAGACTATGTATTAAAATCTAGGTATCCAACTATCTACATCCAAAGTTTCATCGCAATCGGTTTAGTAGTTTTATATAATAGTAGGCCAGCAACTTTAAATTCATGCCATTTAGGACGCTGTAGTTGGCATAATTGACTCCAGACATAATGACGAGTTCTTTTCTCTGGACGTGGTCGACTAAGTTGAAAGGGTGGTATAGATGTTAAACAAGACATCTAACACATCTATAAATATTATAAAAGAGAAAAATACTCATCAAGAAATCTTTGAAACTACAAGCTACGAGTCTGAAACTTTGCAAGGAGGTTTCGTTTAGAACGGATACTTAGAAAGGATTTTGGAGAATATCACTTTTCAGGTGACAAAAAGGCTGTTAAATTCTGCAGTTCGTAGCAACTATTATCCGTTCTGTGTTGCTCAGAAAAGAAAACTGTATTAATTCGAAAGAGGCAACGCTGGTATAACCGCGGGATGTAACTAGTGCTCTTATTAGTAACTCAATAGTATATTCTACAGGATAAAGATAAAGTATAACCTCAAGGCATATCCCTTACGTTGTCATTGCTTTTTTACGTCTACGTATGATGCAAACAATATATTATTACAGAAGGAAGTGAGCTGTGTTTACCGGAACCGAAAATATTTGCACAACTAAAAGACATCGAAGTATTAGTATTGTGTAGGATATAAAGAAGTGAATGTGTGTGTATATTAATATGTGGAAGGAAAAACCGATGGAGTACAGTCGGAATACCAATTAGCTGAACCCCACGTGAACCAAACCAAAGTAAAAATGTGGTATTCACCTGTTTTGTGTTTTTTTTTTCAATTTACCAAAAAATATTGTTAAAAAAATGGTTGTCTGTAAAGTCGGTTTACGGACGATATTTTTACGTGATAACGTCATAAGAAAACGATGAAAAATATAGATTTTTTTGTTATTTTTACATAGTTTTCTTAATATTTTTTTAATTAATTTTTACTTTATGTAAGTCTTTATTCCTCACTTGTCACCAGAACACAAGCCTAGTCACGCACACACGCGCGTCAAGCTTGTAGTAGTGTACTTATCACAGAGTGTTGTATGAAACCTTACAATCCTGGTCCTTGTTTAATATTGTGTCAACAGCAACGATAATACGTTGCCATGGTTGCCTTGTCAATAACATGACGATCTTTTTTGTGAATTCAGGTCCATCAATTTATTAGACGTTATCACGTCAAAAACAGAATCAGTTAAGACGTTACAACCTTACAGATGTGCGAGTGAGCTCTAGGTCACCTGGGGTTCAGCTTATTGGTATTCCGACTGTACATGCGTGAAACATTTTTTGTTACTGTAAATAGAATGTAGCCTTCTGGGTCTAAGGTTGGCTTGAACAACAAAAAATAAATTGGTTTAAAATGCGGTTATTGAACTATATTTTTATCATCATATCAGCCACAGGACATTCACTACTGATCATAGGCCAACATACTTTAAGAGCGATCGGGAATAGGATTAGAATAATTAACTAGAATTTAATTTTAAAAATACCCGTTAAATGCATTTAAGTAGAATGACAGCGTAAGGTCGACCGGTAACGGTCGTTGAATACGATAGAAAGTGGTCTTAAGATCTCCATGAATGCATTCATTCTGCCCTTTTTTGCATAAGACAACAAGAGGGTACAATTGAAAATCATAACCCATTGAAAAGATTTGTGAAAAAGCTGAAGGTGAAAACCTAATCATCGTTTGCTGCTTTAAGACGCATAGAAATCTAAAAGTGAACCACAACCTTCTGCGCCGCAAGCGGGTTTTTATCTGCCACACCACAATTGCTATTACAATTTTTAAAACAAAATTTAATACCTCTTTGACGACCATTTCATTATTATCACACAAAGTGCGCTATCTGGCATGCGACACTAATAACTACTTATTAATAGCGATTATAGATAAACCCCCGTTTTGCCTGTATATGTAATAATATGCCAATACTCTCCATATCAGCTGATGCTTTACTAGCTGGTTTTATATTGAAGCTACCTGTCGGACTGAGCTTTATAGGATTTAAAGGAAAATAGGTCGTGCGGGTTAAGCGACGCCTGGCGCGGTCATTACTTCGATGGGTGGCCAATTAATAGTGTGACAAAAATGTGTTTTTGTGAGCCCCTCGTGCTTCGGAAGGCATAGCAGTCGTTAGATCAAGTTCGAGGCCTTAAGGCGATCTGAAAACTCTAACAATAGGTGAGCCACACCACTATACGAGAAGAAGAAGAAGGAATATGATTTAATTTTGACCTGTGTTTATCATACTAACAGAACGTTTTGCTACTAGATTTAAACTTGTGTCATTTTGATATGTAGGCCATTTTGCTTTTAAATACTTCTCATAATTCTTATTGTCTATTATTTTAATTTTATTACTTGATTTCTATGTAGTGTGCTTATCTACATAAACGTATTTTCATTCTGTTTGATTTTATAATCTACAAATAAACAATCAAATCTTTCTTCTTTATTATAATATTAGTATGGTTTAGCTGCGCCCTCGCGATTTCACCCGCGTAATTCGGGACTGTGAATTTCGGGATAAAAAAAATTGCCTATTGCACTCAGCTAAACTATCTCCAAAATTTCGTCTAAATCGGTTCACTGATTTAAAATATTACCCCCTACAACCTCACAAACTTTACCTCTTCATAACATCAGTATAGATTTAAACAAAAAATTACGATGATTTTTCAATTCATCGTGTATACTAGTTTTTTTTGTAAAACTGTCCCTGCACTGTTCTAGTTTCCACCAATGGTAACCAACTAGGTAGTGGACAACGGGTATAATGAGGTGCTCCCACTATCCCCCAAATGCTATTCCCCAAATGGGAGATAGTAGGATTTTGGCGTGCCATCATCCCTCAAATTCATAATCAAGCCAATTTAGGAGATAATTGTAGATAAAAGTTACATCTCCCAAGTGTGTCTCAACAAGAATGCTTTCCCCCAAATGCGGGATAGAGGGAATTGTTGAGGCATAATCCCCCAAACTGTAATCCCCGAAATATTGGGGGGATGGTGGGAATTGTCGTTGTGCAAAAACAGAACCCTCCCGCTATCAGGTAAGAATCGGCACATTCAAAATGCCTCTACATCTAAACTTATGTGATGGTGGGAATTGTCGTGTACAGTTGTGCAAAAACAGAACCCTCCCCCGCTATCGGGTAAGAATCGGCACATTCAAAATGCCTCTACATCTAAACTTAATTGATGAGACTGGAAGAAATATATCACTCGATACGAGTGAGAAGTATGGGAACATAGACATAAATATACCTACCTACAACATAAAACTGGATGTAACAATCAAGTCATGTAATAACTTTCCCTTGTCATTACGTCACGTCATGTATTTCAAGTGACTTACAGGAATCGGTTATTAAAAACCAGCCAAGTGCGAGTCAGACTCACGCGCGATGGGTTCCGTACCATATTTTATATTCTAACTTAATTTTGTTTCTCTGTATGTTTAACCCCCGAAGCAAAAACGACGGGGTGTTATAATTTTGACGTGTGTCTGTGTGTGTGTGTGTGTGTCTGTGGTATCGTAGCTCCCGAACGAATGAAATGATTTTAATTTAGATTTTTTTTGTTTGAAAGGTAAATTAGTTGTTACAACAGAAATACATAATCTTTGAAAATTTCAACTCTCAAATACAGCCTGGTGACCAGACAAACAGACAGTGGAGGCTTAGTAAAAGGGTTCCGTTTTTACCCTTATCTAAAAACCCCTAAAAACCGACAAACCTGGGTAAAAACGTTAGATATAAAAGTTACAGCAGTTTTTACCCATTTTATTTACCTATACCTATATTTTTCAACGAAATAGATCCAAACGCGACGGCTAGAGATTATCTTGTTTTACGAGTTGTCCAGAAGTTTCTAACTAACTAGGTACCTGCCTCGTACTGACGGATAAGTAATCTAGTTTACGGACTAGGTATAGGTACGGTCGGCTGCATAATTGCAGCCCCTGGTAGAGTTCTAAAGTTACTATTTTTGGCATGTTTTCATTCTAATATTTTTTGTTCGATAAATTGATGAGTTAGAAGACTTTAAAGTTCAACTAAAGCAGGTACCTATAATCTTGCTACTGTTGATAACATTCTTATAACAGCCGTTTTGGAGCTCTACGGTGGGTCTGCAATTATGCAGCCGACCGTACATAGACTACCTAGTTATGTAGTTTTAAGATAGATAGATAAGATCTTTACAACAAATACCATTTTTAAATTACATAAAACAACTGTCCTAGTAAGTGTTGTTTTGGGATTTACAAAAAAATAATAAAAAGAAAAATAAATAAAAATAGATGTTCGATTCTCAGACCTAACGAATATACACAAAAAAATTCATACAAATCGGTTCAGCTGTTTAGGTGGAGATTGGTAACTAACACCGCGACACGAGAATTTTATATATATATATATATATATATATATATATATATATATATATAACCAACAAAAGGCGGCCTTATCGCTTAAAGCGATCGCTTCCAGGCAACCTATATCTTACCTTTACTTTTTTACCTATACCTTTTATCGTCATGTTGTATTTAAATGTTTTTTTATTCTGATTGTACTTTTTATCATAACGGGTAGAGTCCGGGTTTTCAGGTAGAGATGGGATCGGGTAGAGTGGGGACGAAGTCGTACCTTAGTAGAGCTATGTTGGTGCTTCGATTACAGTTATACTATTTAATTGTGTATTTTAATTAACAAGACGTGCTATTTTCGCGAGTCGAAGTCATAAAATTATTAATATTTATAAAATTATAATTGAAAAACCATAATTATTACCCGCATAACTCCCGATCCCGTGGGATAAAAAGTATCTTATGACACACTCCTAATGAATCAATGTATCCTCATATCGCAAGTTTCATCAAAATCGGTTATGTAGTTTCAGAGCCTATTCAATGCAAATAAACAATCAATCAAATATTTCTTCTTTACGGACTTCGGACGTATTTGAATTAAGATTATATCCGTCAACATAAATAAAATTCAGGAATATAAACTCTCTTTGATACATATAAATATGTGAAAACGCTAGCAATAAAGGTCACGATAACCAATAAGCTTCTAGAAAAGTGTCCCGAATGAAACATACCGTGACGCTGAAATTCATGAATGGAGTAACAAACATTCCAAGAGCGTACACTTTCGGAACAATGAACAAATGATTTATATTATTTTTTTAAGTGCGTGGGTCTGTCTGGAAACGTCGCGAAAACAAGTCTCTCCGTGGTGTCTTTTTTGAAAATACATTAATGATTTTACAGAAATAAAGAAACGGTTGGAAAAATGTGACATTATCAGTAAAATCATTGTTTATTACCTTTTACAAAAAAATAGGTACTTAATACAGTATCAATTGGGCCCCTTTCATCTTTGGATTATTTTTGACAGCGTTGATCGCAAGCACTTGTTATCAAGGATCATAAGGCCAATACGGTCGGTAAACGGTCAAAGCGTCAGCAACCTTTTACCATGTTATACGGGTACGTTTCATACTGCCTGAGACACGTTTTTTAGTAAATACAAATAATTTAGATCTTTTAAGCAAGGTATTTAAACGGTCAAAGCGTCAGCAACCTTTTACCATGTTATACGGGTACGTCTCATACTGCCTGGGACACGTTTTTTAGTAAATACAAATAATTTAGGTCTTTGAGGCAAGGTACTTAAACGGTCAAAGCGTCAGCAACCTTTTACCATGTTATACGAGTACGTCTCATACTGCCTGAGACACGTTTTTTAGTAAATACAAATAATTTAGGTCTTTTAAGCACGGTACTTAAACGATCAAAGCGTCAGCAACCTTTCACTATGTTATACGGCGCCGTCTCATACTGTCTGAGACATGTTTTTCAATAAATAATAATGCTTTTGGTCTTTTTAGCTAGGTACATAACGATCAAAGCGTCAGCAACCTTTTACTATTTTATACAGCGACTTTTCACTGCCTGAGATATGTTTTTTAAATAAATTAATAATGATTTTAGTCTTTTTAGCAAGATACTTAAACGGTCAAAGCGTCAGCAACCTTTCACCATGTTATACGGCGACGTCTAATACTGTCTGAGACATGTTGTTAAATAAATAGTAATGCTTTTGGTCTTTTTAGGAAGGTACATAACGATCAAAGCGTCAGCAACCTTTTACCATGTTATACGGCGACGTCTCATACTGTCTGAGACATGTTTTTAAATAAATAATAATGTTTTTGGTCTTTTTAGCAAGGTACTTAAACGATCAAAGCGTCAGCAACCTTTTACCGTGTTATATGACGACTTTTCATACTACCTGAGACACGTTTTAAGTAGAAGTCTACCCCATACACTTCTGATAATGTTTACAAGAATTTTCACTCTATATTCTGTAATCTAATTACGTTTAGTTTGAAGGACAAAAGAGTCTATCGACTTTGACGATACGCGATTGAAAGATGAAATAGTTGAGGATTTAACCAGTTTAAGACTTACCTGGTTGGTTATTCTGTAAGATCAGTTGTCACGGAGCGTAGCCTGGTGTTATCACGTGATGTTATCCGCCATTACTCCACGTGTATTAGATGTTGTAAACAAATTGGTGAGGTGTTGAGACGCGCGTGGTGGGCGCGACGCGAGCGAGCACTGGCGGCGGGGCCTGAACTACCATGTAGGGAAAATGTAGGTACAGGTTACAAAAGAGCGAAAAGCGCTGGGTTTTATCAAATTAGGAGCTATAGTTAGCGCTTTTACTTTTAACTATACATAGAAAGATATATAATATGCTTTTTTAGAGATACTAAAAAACAGTTTTTTTGGAAACATGCTAAAAACGAGTAATCAGTGAACATAGCAACATAAAAAATATAGGTACGCAACGAATTGAGAACCTCTTCCTTTGTTTGAAGTTGGTCAAATAATAAGATACTGGCCCCGTGTTACTAAATACGTATTTTTTAACAAAAAGTCACTTAAAAACCAAGCTTATTCAAACTTTTTTGTGTTAAATAGCACTACATACCTACCTATAACCTACTCTACCTAATTGTATAAGAAATAAGTTAATAAATTCAGTAACTACTAAGTTCATAAATAATAAATACCTACTTGATAATATATTATTAAAGTTCATCTAGCTTAGCTAAATAATAATAATAAATAAATAAATATTGTAGGACATTCCACACATCGCCATCTAGCCCCAAGGTAAGTAACTAGACTTGTGTTATGGGTGCTAGACAACGGATATACTACTTATATACTTTTCTTTTGTAAATATATACTTATAATACATAGAAACAACCAGACCCCAGACAATAAATATCTAAGCATAAATACTTGTCGGAGGCGGGAATCGAACCCGCAACCCTGTGTTTGGCAGTCCGGCATGGTGACCATTGTGCCAACTGGGTCGTCAAATAAAGCTATCCCAATAGGATATTATACAAATGTGAAAGTTTGTGTGTTAGTTACCTCTTCACGTAAAAACTACAAAACCGATTGCAAAGAAAAGTAGTAGGTACTAAGCTAAGGTAGGTACTAAGTTAAGGATCAGTACCTGCGTAAGGCAGGTAAAACCACGGACTGCAGCTAGTGCTTGATCTTTATTTGAAGCTTATAATGCATTTAGCTAATATTTTTTGTTATAAAGTTATTGTAACAGCTCTCTTTTTATAATGGTAATTTAAAATGAAGTTTACAAAAAAATTCAATAATGTTAGACTTATAAAAAAGCGCTAAATCTAGCGCAATTTTTGCTAAAATGGCATCCCTATGGCCCTAGCGGGCGGTGCCACGCGCAGCCGCGCCTCGGTCGATCGCTCCGCTCTCGGTCACTGGGTGAAACTCACTTGCCTTTGTCTGATCAGACAGCGAGGCGCCCCACACACATCACCATAATAAACCTATGTTTAACACCTGTAGCATTTTAATTATAATCGTTATAAAAGTATCGGAATATGGGTAGTTTTAAAATCTGCTTCAAAAAGAATCTTGGTATCGTAGATGCGTAGGCGTGCTACGGAGTTATCACGGCTCGTAGCTTCGTAGCTCGTAGCTCTACTCTACGACCGAGTTAAATATACTCACATAGTTAAAATTATACCTTTTTTTAAACAGCGCCATCTAGCCTTTAAGCTAAGCAACTAGGCTTGTAATATGGCGACTACTTATTGAAAATTAGGTACATCAAAAGGTTCTGACGTCTGAAATTCTCTTAAAACAATAACCTCGGGCAATAACTTATAGACAATTGTTGCGCGATGGGTGAAAACTCATCTGCGACGCAAAAGGTTACAGGTTCAATTCCTGCTCTTCATACGGTTTTCGGCCTGCATTACGTTAATATGTTTATAGTTTTATTTATCTAGACAACAAATTATTAACTTAACACTACAAATTTCATAGAATTAATTTCATAGAAATACTTATTACATTTTTTTTTTCAAGTTTATATTTAGGTTTTCATTTTATACAAAAAATTGTTTTTGTCGTGATCGGATTAAAACTACTTAATAGTTTTTTATTATATTTACCCGACGACGTTTCGTTTCGATCAAGCTTCATCGACCATGGTCACGGGATGACTAATAACGCGTGTGAATTTATATTTTTTACTACTTACTAGTTATTTAATTATATTTACCCGACGCCTTTTCGATCAAGTTTCACCGACTATGGTCACGGGATGACTAATTAATATAATTTCCTTCCTTTAAATATAAATCCAGTAACAAGTACCTCCAAAATCCAGATATAATTGTGAAATATATCACGGTCGCTCTCTCGCAGGCTTCCTTTAATGTCTCCATTCAGTGCATTTCCTTTCTATAAGTGTTAAGAGATCGTTCCGTTGTAAATCTATCAGATCCAGCCTCTGAAAGGACTATTGTTGGATGTGAACGGATGGTAATGTAGACTACTTACTTACGTTTGAGGTAAGGGGTTATTTTTAGAACATTTTTTGTGTAGGGGTGAGTTTTATCTACACTGACATGCTGATTAAATCATGATGTTTATACCTATGTTAGTTATTTGAAGTTTGTATTGTATATTGTGACTTTAATAATAATAATACAATAATAATTCATTTATATCAGATTAAATTACATTAAAACAAATTCAATTATAAATTATTCCATATGCAAGCTTTACTCAGTCATTACTAAACTATATCCAATTAAAAAAAAAACAAGAATAATTAATAAATGAAGGAAATAAAAAAGTGAGAAATCTCACAAACAACAAATTTAAATGTCTACAATAAATGAAATAAAATTAGATTTGTTACATTAAAAATGATTCCAAATAAAATAAAATACTTAATCACAATTAGGTAACTACTAATAAATAATTTAAATAAAAAAATATGGAATAAAAATAAAAAACAATTAGGTAATGTACTTTATGGTTAATGTTGTTAAATATAAACTTTTCTTTCTTTTTTTTCTTTCTTTCATTCGCGACTTCATCCAAATCTCCAAAACCCCAGTTTAGTGGATGCTTACGTCATAATACCTATCTGTATGCCAAATAGCACGATTTGTTAATTGGTTTGAACTGTGCGTTGATATAACAGTCAGTAAGGACTTTGAATTTTATATTTATAGATACCTAATAGGTATATATAAAAATATATATATACATATAGCTTCCGTCAGAATAGACCCAAAATTGGCTTAGTAAGTACGTAGAATCTTTGGGTCAATATAGGTAACTCTTTACCGACATTATCTCAGAATAGGAACCCGGGTAAAACCGCGGGATGCTACTAGTCTATACCTAGTTCCTATTAAACTTAGTGACAAACAAGACTCGCTTCTCAAAGCGAAACAATAGATAGGTAAAAGTTGAAATCCCTGATACTATCTAGTTCAAACATTAGTTGAACCGCACTTTCATTAATGAAATTCAGAAGCCAAAACCGCGGGATAAGCTTATGTATAACGAATGCCTAGAGCCAGTGTCCTACGTGATAATAGCTATTTATATAACTAAGAAGACTAAGATAACATCAAAGAAGAAGGTAGTTTTCGTTTTAGTTTTACGGGGCTGTTTCCGCACTTAGCCTCTTCATTTGGGCCATTGTGCGTGTGAGAATATCCTACTTGTCCCTCCAACCATACCAGAAAGAAGAAGGTATCTATTAAGAAAGCGTGCTACATCTTAGACCGCATCATCACCTACCATCAGTCATGTGTGATAGTGGTCAAATACTGACATAACATTTGTATGAAATAAGAATAAAAGTGCAAGTCGGACTTGCGCATGAAAGGTTCCGTACATTATAGGTATTTTGTTTTAAATATTTGTTGTTATAGCGATAACAGAAATACATCATCTGTGAAAATTTCAATTGTCTAGCTATCGTGATTCATGAGATACAGCCTGGTAACAGACAGACGGATAATGGAGTCTAAATTTAGTTTCGTTTCGTTTTAGGAGGCTGTTTCAGCACTTAGCCTCTTTATTTGTGTCATTATGCGTGTACAGTGGAGTCTTATTAAAAGGGTCCCGTTTTCAGGGTGCGGATCCCTAAAATAGAAATATGGGACCACCACCCACACCACACACTACCATCCTATTCAAAATGTTTACCCCCAAGCGTGTTCCGTGCATTTTCGTAAGATTTTTTTTTAAATTTAACTACTTGGTTGGTTCCATAGACATTTGGCAAGGATCTGACGAGGATCTTCAGAGTAATGAACATATTTTTAGCTCACATAAGACAATAGTCTCTATAGATAATGGTTTGACTTCCAATCTTCGTAGAAACATGAACTGTTTACATTATAAGAAGCTGACTTCGGAAACTATTCAATTCAGGTAACGATGTGATTTTAACGACGTTCATGGTGCGGGTTCGATTCCCACCTCGCATATTTGTGTACAGATACCTATTTTGGTCAAACTATCAGAAAGCCAATTCTCGTAAATAACATTGATCAAATTACATTGCAATGTCGTTTCGATTACAAAAAATATTTTGAGAATACTAAAATCTAACGTTAAAGGTATTTTGAGCTATTTTGCCTTCTGATTACTAGCTGCACCCCGAGGTTTAATCCACGTAAGGTCTCTATAAAAAATTACTACAAACACAGCAATAGTTAATGATAAACTAAAAACTTTAACAGCCTTTTTTACCCCTTTGGAGGTCGAATTTCCAAAAATCCTTTCTTCTACTAAACTACTTTCTTAGTACTCGCCTATGTTCTAAAACGAATGTAGGTGATTTCTTTTAGTGCGAGGTTTCAGACTCGTACAGAGCTTTCTTGAAGAGTCTTTTTCTCTTTTATATACATAATTTTCTATTGATAACTACTGATAATAAGTTACCTAAATATGTATATGACATGTCCTATGATAGGTACTTAATCGTACCTTAATGATAGGAACCCATGGACATGACTTTAATTGCTACATATCAAACTTTCAAAATTGTTTGTAATCTTGCCCTTTGTGTATAATCACGAAAAAAAATCTTAGTTTCTTGTGCCTTCTTCTAAGTGGAAGGCACACATCCTAACTTAGTTTTTAAGACTTTTCAATATGATTTCATGTATGTATGTTTCCAAATGAATAAAGAAATTTAACTATGACTTAGACTTCGATCTATCACCATTTACCAAGAAATATTCTAAAAATAAATGCAAAAATACGTCAATTTAACCGCCTCTCGACCGTAATTATTATTGATGAGCTTGAAAGTATTGAAGAAAAAAAAACGCAGTGCAATCCACACATCGCCATCTAGCCCCAAGCTAAGTAACTATACTTGTGTTATGGATGGTAGACAACGGATAAAAAGCTTTTGAAAGCTTTACGTGAAGTTAGATATCGGCAGACAAGTGCAAATAATAAGTCAAGGAAAGACGGGGGCGTCTACAGGTGTTCGATCATGGATTCTGGACGTATTATCGTTTATAGTGATGGGAAATATTATGTCGATATATATTCTATGTGAATAGATTCACTGTATTCAAAAAAAATATTTATGGAATTTTTTTTATACTTGAAAGAATAGGAATGACTTTTAAATTTTAACTAATAAGCGCCGCCATCATATGCGCCATTTGTTGGTTTATTCAAATAGGTCGAGATAAGTAGCCATCTTGAAATCTTCCTATGGATATGGAAAATAAAAATCGAATTGGTTGATAATTAGGTCTTGTCTGTCGATTCGTGTTACGTGTGAACATGGCCATTAAAAACCATTTCCACCGTCAAATAAATCACGAATCGTCAAAAATTACGAAAATAAAACACTGGCCTTGTGTGTATTCTTATGTTACACTAGCTTTTGCCCGCGACTTCGTACGCGTAGTTTTGTTTTATGTAAGTACTTAAACCTTCCTCTTGAATCACACTATCTATTTAAAAAAACCGCATCTAAATCCGTTGCGTAGTTTTAAAGTTCTAAGCATACATAGGGAAAGACAACGGGACGCGACTTTGTTTTATCTATCGGATCTTCTTCTATAGTTTTCTTATTTTTAAGATATTTCAATGCAATTTCATGCAAATTGTATTATTCGACTCTGATACAATTCGTCTTTGAAAGCGGCCATTATAAACCTACAAGAAACAGATTTAAGGTTTAATAAAAGGCCCAGAAGATGGGGCGGGACGAGTTCTGACTACTCTCCTGTATAAAAAAGTCGATATATATAACCTTGTTTATCGATGTTATACCCCATCCCTAGATGCTTAGGTAAGACGCCAACGTCAGCGTGAGCGCGGACGGACCCGCACTACCTCTACTCCAGCCAGACCGAAGATTAAAACCAATCTTATTATTGTCGAGATTGCAACCTGATGGATTGTCGAATTGCATTCGTTTTCGGGTTCCTTTCTATGTAAATGTTACTATTTTTAATAACCTACAGTGTGAAGAGAAAACTCTTAAGCCCTCTTAGGTATATGTAGGTACAATCGACGCTCAAAAGTCGACCACCGCCGTAAAGTTTACAATCCTGTGCAGAACTATTTAAACATTATAATAATTTAACTTGTGGATCGAACCCACGTCAGTTGGAGTAGCTGGTGGCGGCTTATACCACTCGGCCAACTAAATACATACCTACCTATCATGTTGAAAATAATAATCACACTGAGTATTTTTAATTAGATAGATAGATATATTGATAGTGCACTTATGACGCATACTGTACCTCCAAAACATACCCAATAACATACGGTCGTGTTAATTTTCATCTAATTGTCGTTAGATTAAACAATAGGTTAGAAGGTATAGAAGGTACTAGGTACCAACCTACCTGAGAAAGTAAAATAAAGCTATTGCATCGTGCGAGCTTCGTACAGTCGTACCATATACATACACATTAAGCGAACGCTCAGCCGAGCTACATGGTAGGCGGAGTGGGGGGTGTAAGGTTTTATTTTCGTTACGGAATTTCTTGATTCGGTCGCCGCGCTCAAAGCCATGCAATAGCTTAAAAATGTCTAGTTGTTAAATCAATTCATTTTATACGGAACCCTTCTACTTTTTTCAATTTGCAAGATGCCTTTTTCAACATTTCTTTGTTTTCCTTTTATATTAATTTTAAAATGTTTGCGGATCAGATAGGGCCGCGGCCAGCTAGATTTGTTTTCAAATTGAAAAACTGAATGTCAGTTACGTAATAAGTTAGGTAGGTACCTATTCTTATTTAATGGCCGAATGGATTTGTATAAAACGACGACCCAGTTGGCACAATGGTCACCATGCTGGACTGCCAACACAGGGTTGGAGGTTCGATTCCCGTCTCATACAATAATTTATGCTTAGATATTTGTCTGTGGTCTGGTTGTTTCTATGTATTATATGTATATACCTATTTACAAAAGAAAAGTATATAAGTATCTAGTAACATCCGTTGTATAGCGCCCATAACACAAGTCTAGTTACTTAACTTACTGTTTATTTATTATAGGTACTTATAGATAAGTCTAACGATGTTTTAAATTAGAGTTTGATTACCTTCAGCCTCCTCGTATTCGCCTCATGAGGTGTACGGCGTCGTTGTAAAGTTAAATATCACATCTGTCATTGCCCACGTTCACCACCTGTAGAGATATGGAAACAATTAACACCTCAGTGTCACTAAGTATACTCGTATCTGCCTAGAAACCAAACGAGACTGTCCTCTTTTCTTTACTAACTCGCATACTCTCTAACCTACCTACTATAAGTTTATCTGTTGCTTTTCTATCTAATTGTCTTTGCTAAACGTTTCTTTTTAACATGAGTGAGGAAAAATAAATCTATTTTAAAATTATTATACTCTCTTACCTACTTACTATATTCAGGTCCACTCTCTCTCTCTCATTCCATTTTTATCTCTATAGCTTTCCCCTACCTATATCTATTTTTTATCATGGTATTTCTGAATACTTTATTTAATTTGTATCTTCAGATTTATTTTACTTTTGCGTCTTTGACTTTCTTCAATTATACCTTCTACCGTTTCGGAGAAGATATCCACGTAGGCAAGGTTTCATTTTCATTAGGTATTTGTGTTTAATAATACATAAGCACGTAAGCACGAATAGGTATGTTTCTGTTACCTTTGTTGGCGTTACTTTAAAACTATATGGGATAACCGAACCCATAAACTTTATGTGTAATTATAGATGTCACTTCACCATTTATTACTATCTTATTGTGTATACTTAGCTTAATTCCTCCAAGTTTATCTTTCCCGAAGAACACTTTAACTTATTTTTATTGCACTACAATCTCAAATTACTTTTATATCAAGATAGATATTTTACCGCCATACCAGTTTCACTCACCATAGACAATCAACACTTCCTTCTTGTCTCACTTCCGGTGTAATGTTACCATTGTTTTTTATTTACACATTTTATTTTGGGCTTTCGTGACAATCATATTAGTGTTCGTTACAAGGATATTATGTTTCGTGAGTCTTATTTTAGTTTATATAAAACACTTCTTGACTTTTAATTAATCTTTATTCTTCAAGGCGACGGACAAGTATAACAATTAAATATGACAAGTGACCATAGACGATACAATGACAAAAGTAGAAGTAGACTCTTGACTATTCAATATTTTTAATTAATGGCTTCGAGCGACACAATACAACAACGACAAAAGGTATTGCATCTCGTACGTAATGCATACGTAGCATTTATTCTCATTCTATCCTAGCGCCCCGCGGTTTCACCCGTATAAGTCCCGATCACATAAAAATCATACTAATATTATTAATCTGAAATTTTGTGCGTTTGTAAGTGTGTTTTAATATGTTTGTTACTTCACGCAAAAACTTCTGAACCGATTGCAATAAAACTAGGTGTGTAAATAGCTAGAGACCTGGATTAACAGACTACTCCTAATCCCGATATCCCACGGGATCGGGACAGGACAACCACGGGGCGATCTTATCTAGTATTGGAATAAAAAGTAGCCTACTACTTACGACGTCTTTAGTTGGGTCCTCTAAATGCGTGAAGATGGAGTAGGTTTTCCCAGCACTTTTCTACCCTCTCAGCTTAGTCGAACTTGCCTAGAGGGAAGACTCGTCAATACGTCTGGAGCCAACTAAGCCGCAATTTTCATCATGTTTTCCTGCACCGTAAGAACAATGTCAATAAAAGTAGCCTATACATAACGAAACGACTCCAACTATCTACACATATCAAGTTACATCGCAATCAGTTCAGTACTTTTTAATTAAAGGAGTAACAAACTAACACACAACCTTCCGCATTTATAATAACTAATTGCGCCCCGCGGATTTACTTCCGTAAATCCTGATACCGTGGGAATATCGGGATAAAAGTAGCTTATGCGTTATTCCAAGACACCAGCTATCTACATACCAAGTTAAATCGCAATCGGTTTAGTAGTTTTTGCGTGAAGTAGTAATAAACTGAGACATATTTTTTCCACATTATTTTGCTTAGGTTGACATTTAACTACTATAACACCTGCCAGATGGTAGGTGACGATGCAGCCTAAGATGCAACATGCGTATTTAGAAGATACCAGTGCACTCGCGACTTGAAGACTCTAAATTGTACACGTCAGCAAAGACAGACTCAGGCAACTGATTCTCTTGCAGAACGGACTTATAAATGACGAAACAACGCTTTTTGCAGGTGTCTGGGATTTCCAGCATGAATCGATAATAATATAAAAAAATCAATGTCCTAACTGACTGATATATCGGCGTACAGCAATTGACGGATTAAACAAAAATTTGACTAACAGCAATTTTAACACAGGCATCCGCTATGAATTGGTATTCCATTTGCAAACCCACCGGTCAACTCTCGCGATTACTGTTCATTTTTTTAATTAACCAAACACTTTCTATTACTGGCAGAGAAGCATAAATAAAGCCGATTCATACATTTTCAATATGGCGCCATCTGTGTACCAGTTGATGAACTGTTTCTATTGTTATTGATTGAACTTCACGTGACATTGGCAGAATTGTTAGACAGATGCCTATAACCAAAAATTGATATGAATTGACTCCTACGCGGACGATATCGCGGGTTAAAGCTAAGTAGGTTATTTAATAAACCTATTTTTACAAATAAAACTCAAATATATTTAACTAATATTTATTTTACATTTAACATGATACATAATTAAGCTTTTCTCATAACAGCATGCAATATGAAGGAATACATGGTGAATTTTTAAATGAGGTATTTCCTTTGATTTGTCATACTGTGTTTGTTTCTAGGATCTACCAGCAAACACGTCGATTAATACAAAAAAATCGGTGACACACAGACAGACGGACAAGAGAGTGATCTTATAAGGGTTCCTTTTTTAACCTTCCGAAGTACGGAACCCTTAAAAATGAACGTGTCGCAGACACACATTTGGATCGAAGTCCCTTTACCTTTTTTTTTCATATATATGGGAGATTAGTTATCAGTCTCCTTCAGTCTCTTTTTCTTGTACGGTTTTTCGTAACGCGTTACATTTTTTCTCGTCGAACTTCGAAAGAAAAATAGGGGTTTTTTTCCGCTACCTCTTATAGCTTAGGAAACAGGCCTGAAGTCATTTAAAAATTCATCATGCATAATCTAAAAGTATATAAGACTTATGTACCTAAGTGTCGTTTATAGTAATGTACAATATGAAAAAGAAATTCGAAATCCATCAATAGTCCGTTTTGTTAGTAATAGAGATACGATTTACATATAAATGCTTTGTCCTGACTGACTGACAGATCAACGCACAGCCTAATCCGCTGATCGTAGAGACCTGAAACTTGGTGGGTGTGTTCTTTATATCCGATAAGGATTTTGAAAAAAACCAACCCAACGCTGACGAAATTGCGGGCGAAAGCTAGTTTATTATAAAGCATAAACTTTAGTACAATGAGAATTCGACACATGTGGCGAATTAACAATCTGTAACTAACTAGCTTTCATAAACTTGTGGACTTACGCTGAACAAGTCTTTATAACGATGACATTTATTTTTATAATAAGAATAATTCGACACATGTGGCGAATTAACAAACTATACAGATATTACAGTATTTCGCGTACCAACTCGTATTTTTTTTCTACATAGACATATACAAACATAATTTGTTTTTGTTTAATATTTCTAAGTTTTTTTAAATTTCTATTGGTACAATGCCTGAATTAAAGATTATTGTGAACGACATAATATCTAATTTCGCTGTAACTACATAAAACCTAATTAAGAATACTATATTTTTTTAACATATATTACGTAGGTAATATACCAACTTAACCTAATAGATATACATACACACATACATGGACAATATATGTTATATTCTATTTTATTATAGGAATAAAGGTTCACTAAGGAATGAATAACTAGAAGGATCTTATAACGGTCTAAATAGCTGATAAAATTCGACACAGGTGGCGATAATAATAACACAAACAATAGAGAGTTTTTTAACTTAAGAGCCCTGTGGCCAAAATATGTGTATTTATTTATATTGAAATATTCGCCATCCGTGGCGAATTTATCTAATTTTTGTAATTAAATTTAGTATGGTGAGATTCGACGATACTTTATAATATATAAATATTTTTTTTATTTAATTTTTACTCTATGCATTATAGATAGACAATGAGAGATTTAATGCCATAAGGCATTTTCTGACAGTTATAGTGCACCTTGAAGATTAAAATTAAAAGATAAATAAAAGTTATTTAAAAAAATAAAAAAGTGTTGCTCAACACTGAGTGACAGACCAAAAAATGTTATTTACATTTTACAATAACAGAAATAGGTACTTATAGTGTGGCCAGCTATAAAAAATGTACGAATAAAAATAATATGGTAATCCTCCTTAAAGTTGTTGATAAAATGAACATCCTGTTATTTAACTTGATCCAATCCTGAAATATACAAAAAAAAATGTTTTTTTAGACATTTTTTTATTGCGCCAGTAACTTTTAATCCATGCTATTCAGGGCACTATAGTGCCTGGGAAAATTTAGTATCGCATATATATAGAATTGGCCTTAGACCTTAGAATTGTTGTTAAATATTATCCAATTTATTTCCGTGGCAGTAAATATAAATAAAGTAGCTGTCCCAACAAACGTTGTTTTGCCATTTACGAAAAAAAATGGTTGTCTGTAAAGTCTGTTTACGGAAGGTAATTTAACGTGATAACGTCATAAGAAAACACTGATGCAGCGATAAAACATTGCTATGGTTACCTTGTCTACAACATGACGCACGACGGCAACGTGAGCGATGACGTCACGCTTTTTTGTGAGTGCCGGTGTTCATCGATTTATAAGACGTTTTCACGTCAAAAAATCGTGTAACTCGGGTTAATTTGAAAAGAATACTTACGTATAATTTAACATCTTGTTTCATACAGCCCGGAGCGTCCGATGTACCTCACCCATTTAATGACATCGTGGTCCGAGTAGTTCAGTTTAGGCTCAAACACTTTCAGATAGCGCACCTAAGACAAAAAACAAACAAAATTACTTATAACAATAGGACTAGGCACTTTGAGGAATTTTGTATGAGAAGGTAAATAAAATAATTAAAAAAATATTGTCATCTAGCCCCAAGCTAAGTAACCAGACTTTTGTTATGTTAGACAACGGATACTTGTTGGTGTCGGCGGTATTTTTTGTTGGTGACGGTGGTTCCAAATGATCCATCAATGCCTAGTAGTTAATTCGCCAATTCCACTGTCACACTTCTTCATCTTTGCAAATCAGAGACGCGCGACCCGGCAAATTTTATCCGCCCAATAGTTACCCACTAATTTAAATTAATTTAAATGACTAAATTCTTTTTCAAAATTCTGTAAGGTTGATAAACTTGTTTACCAATTATCGTCCAGATCGGCTGTTAAATAGGACCTGTGATGATGGTGATGATGATGAGTTTGGTTCTATACATACCTTGAATCCGGAAGGCGCGAATGGCACTTCGAATCCCATGGAGATGGGTGGCCGTGTCCATTTCTTCTTGGTGTCAGTTTCTAGCAGTTCTATCTCGGCAGACAGTTGAGTTTCTTTCATACCAGCCATGCGTTTTATCCTTGACAAACATATTCATTGTTAGATTAATTAGAAAAAAAAATATGATTTATTTAAAAAAAAGCCTATGATTTACAATGAAAATCCACTTGTTTACAACAAAAACTCATTTTTACAAAATTTCATAAATTACAACGAAAATCTCATAATCACAATGTAAAAACCAATTATTCACAAAGTAAATACCATAATTTACAAAGAAAACCCATCGACATACAATGAAAACCGTGTTATTTACAACAAAAAAACTCATAATTTACAATTAAATTTCGAGGAAAAACCAAAGATTCACAAAGAAAACTTTAGAACAAAAACCAATGTTTATTTACAATGGAAATCCAATGATTTACCACGAAAAATCCTCGTATCTTTTACAAAACTACCGATTCTCATAAACATTAATCACCGAATATTCAGCTTTTAGATCTTTTAAATGAACACACTACCACTCCTTTGCGTTGCGCAGTCGGGTAAAAATGCGTTTACAACATTTCACAAATAGATCAATTTATTTGTACAACACAGTGAGGCGATATACACAAAGTAAAACACACAACCGACTTACTTCCAAACAATAGCATTCTCCGACGCCTTGTACTTCGCCTTCCCCTTCAGACAGATCAACTGTACGCCACTGGTGTTCAACGGCGTAGGTATCTTCACTTCGATCTTCTGTCCCAACAGCGATGGCTTGAAGTTAGACTTGAGTACCACTTTCACCTCCATCTTGGTACGACCGACCTCGCGGACGAGTGGTATCACGCGGAACGGGAGTGATATGTCTTTCGTTGTGCGGTAACTGAAGAAATAAAACATTTTTAAGGTAAAAACGGGACTCGGTTACGAAGACTCTACAGTCTGTCTGTCACCAGGCAGTATCTCATGAACAGTGATACCTAGATAGTTGAAACTTCTACAGATATATTTCTTCAGTAGCCGCTATAACAACAAATACTAAAAACAGAATACTATGTTGCGGAACCCTTCGTACGCGAATCCGACTCGCACTTGGCCGTGGTCGTGCGAGCTTCGTACAGTCGTACCATATACATACATACACGTTAAGCGAACGCTACATGGTAGGCGGAGTGGGGGGTGTTAGGTTTTATTTTCGTTACGGAATTTCTTGATTCGATCGCCGCGCTCAAAGCCCGCGATAAAAGCTATGCAATAGCTTAACTAGTCAGCGATTTCATATTTGTAAAATTCAACGCGGATAAAGTGGCGGAAGTGCGTCGCATAGGTATGTATATTCTATTTTTATTGCGTTTTGCATTATTACTTCGACGTTTCGGCTTAGTTACATCTACCATAGTCGCGAGTAGACCGACTATTCGGGACCATAATTACATTACATTGAACATAGTTTACTAGACGCATTTTTCACAAACTCACCGCATCAGCTCGAACTCCCCATCAGGCGGTATGAAAGAGATGGAATGTTCAGTTTCAAACTTGCTCAACTTGACGCACTGATGGAATTGACAGTCATCGATGACGACCACCGGCTTGCCAGACCGAGCCGGGTCGCTGTCTGTGTTGCCAGATATACCACCTGAAATTGAATAAATTATTTGATTTATATTTTTTATACCGAAAATTTAAAAAAAACTGAATAGATATAGAATTCAAGACGTAAGGTTTATAGCTACGATAGTCATCAATTTGAAATTTGATCAAAAGTCGCCATTTTACTGACCCAAATCTTTCAACAGGTTCACTATCGATTAGTCTAGTGGTAAATCCTCGACTTAAATTCCGATGGTCGTGGATTCGAATCCCGGCCGGATGTGCATTAATGGATTTCTCTTAAGAAAAATATATGTGAGCTAATTGTTGGCTCTAGACATATTGTTTTTTCCTCTGGACACGGTCGACTAAGCTGAGAGAGTAGTATAGGTACTGGGCTGAGCAAGCCTACTACATCCTCACGCAAAAAGAACCCAAATAACGAGGTCTGTTTGCAGTAAAAAAAGATGTAGAAGTATAACTTCTAGAAGTTATACGTCCATCCGTCCGTCTGATATTTATTTTGTGGGCAGCTTCAACCTGTTACTTTTGTATTTTTTCATAACGCGCCTAAAGAAGTATAACTTCAAAAATGTTATTATTAGAAAACTTACCATTTCCTTTCCCTTTAGCTTCCATAACAATCTTATCGTTGATACCGAACTTGCACTCGGGCATGCCCGAGAGATAGGACTTCATAACAACTTTCCCAGCCACATGGGCCGACAACACTTGTCCCTGTGGTGACATCAACAGGTTCACATACTCCAGGACGTCTAGGAACAGTTCGTTACGTCTGTACTTTATGCCTTCACGACGCCAACCTATTTGACCTGTCACCTGGAAGAGAAATTACACATCAGGAATTATAGACTCAGGCTGATCACACTAGGTCAGCGTTTGTCCACTATCTCACACATTGGTAAGTGATGATGCGCTCTAAGATGTAGCACGCGCCCTAGAAGATACTGTGACTCAAAGACCCCCAAAGGCGATTATAGGCGATTTTTAGGTAGAAGTACTTCAAGAGTTTACCTGTGATGTAATCTGAGCCTGTTCCTCTTTAGATGCAGACTTGATGCCCTGTTGGGTGATGAACGTCTTCAGGACACCGGTGTCTGAGTTCTGAGGGTAGCCAAAGTCAAGGATCTCTGGAAGGAGGTCACCGGCTTTTAAGCTTATGAGGCGGTTAAGCTATAAGTACTGTACAATATTGTTTACAGCGAATAGGCTCCGAAACTACTAGACCGATTTTTTATGAAACTTGGCATGAGAATACATTGATTAATTATATTTAATTAATAGAGGCTTTTTATAGGCTTGTCCTATTCCTATTATAATTTTGTGTGTCAGTGTGTGTATTTTTCCCTTTCACACAAAAAATCACAGAACATTGCCAAAGGTTTGAAAGGTGACTGTTTCTTTACTATGCCAGAACGTTACAATCCCTCTTAAACTCACCATCAAGCAGCTCATAAATTAGTACAAAGTTGTTCTTAATGTTTTCCTCTGAGATCTTGCCAAAGTATGACTGCATTACGTCGATGATCTTCAGCAGGAACTCAAACACCATGGCTGCATTTACATTCTGTTTGGTTACAGCTGCTAGCCATATGTTGGCTCGCTGGAATTGTTAAAGTTTAGTTTAAAGAGAAACATTTCTATAACTTAGGTATAATGGAAAGCCCCGTATGCAGAGCATATATTGAGGCTGGAGAGACAGCCGCACACTCTTACATTGTACTTGTATAACGACAATTTTAGCAACTAGACCACGTTAGTTGGGTAAGGATGCAGTTGGTTTGTCCAGCACCGACCCTTTCAGCTAGGTCGACTAAGTCCAGAGGAAAGACCTTGTCAATATGTGTAGAGCCAAAAAATCTAAAATGCAGTTTTAGATTTTTGGATAGTCATTACTCTAATCAGAAATTGAACTCCAAAAATAATAATCCATTTTTTTGTTTTAATTGATTATGTAGCTGATAGAGATTAATTCCTGGAAAAAAAAATAGTTTGGCAAATCAAAGGATAGCTCATTATTAAACTTTATAAAAAATAATATTACAGGAGTTTGCACACAGCGCAATTATCCACTGATAACATGATCCGTTTCCAATGAAAAAAACAAATATATATTTTTACCCACTGATAACATGATCCGTTTCCAACAAAAAAACAAATATATATTTTTACCCACTGATAACATGATCAGTGGCTACAAGATATAAAATCTAGTGGTTTTAGAAACCGTTCATGGTAGCAGTATTAGAGGGGAGTATCTTTAAGTTTTATTTGATTTTGCAAAAGGAAAGATCACCATACAAACTTTACTTTGGGCTACATGACATTTGATACCTACTAACATCCTGACGACCTTGTAAATTAATTTTAATTAATAAAGAACCTCAAACCATAGAAACCCACCTTGATATGAAAGAACGAAGTCCTAGCGATGTTGGTAACAGGCGAGCGTACTTGCTGCCTCGCATGGATCACGTTCACACGGAACGCATCGACAGCATTCCGTCCGATATCATCTCGGTAGACTCGAGATATCAACACCTCACCCTTGTGGTTGTACACAAACAGGCCCCCAATCATTGTGAATTAGGCCTAAGAGAAAAATAAACATAAACAATAAATGATTCAGATCAACAAGGATTTTGTTTTCAAATTGTTAAACCCACACTTTGGGAATTTAAGAAATTGAAAGCATTCTCATAAAACCAATCCCGGTGGGGTTCATCTGTTCAACCCATGATAACTGCTTAACTGTAACAGTGTTCTAACCAACTGAGCTATGTGAGCTGTAACAGGAACATGTAATTTCTTAAAACTAATCCTAGTGGTTTTCAACTGGTCAACCCACCATCCTGCTTAACTGCAGCGGTGCTCTCACTAGCTGAGCAGTACACCACCAGGAGCATGAAATTTCTTTAAGATTCAGAGATTGCACTTATATATTAAAGAGAGTAAAAGCATCATTTAAAGAAACCCATCTTCCAAGGCATCCCCCTGACCCAAAGTCCCAAGCAAGCTGATATTATTCTCTCTCTGAACCATGGAACACTAGGACAGAAAACTCACAGCCTTTTGGCCTTGCAATGACACAAAGGTAGTACATTCATTAATGCTGGTTTATATTTGTTGAATATACAAAGCATTTTCATAACAAAGTGGAGCATACCAGGCAGTCTGCCATAATGTATTATTCAATCTGTCTGCATTTCAACCTATTCAACCTATCTATAATAGGGAAGAAAAAGTGCTGAGCAGACCTCAAATGAATTGGCAGAAGGGCAAAAAGACCAAGACACTAGAATCAAAGTACTGAATTTTGGCCTTTACATCTAATCTTCATTACAGATACAGTGCCAGCAACTTTAATGCTATTTAGGACTGTAGTGCGTAAATATCTGTGCGATTTGTGTAGTTTTTTAAGAGACACCGCAACGGCTGCTTTGACATGAACCTTGGGGGTCCCTAGGATTTGTGAGACCGTACATGATAGTGGAACATAAATCCTCATGAGAGCGCGTAGTGAAGACTTGGGACTATGTCTCAACAGTGTATGCGGTTTTTAACCCCCGACACAAAAACGACGGGTGTTATAAGTTTGACGTGTCTGACGTAGCTCCCGAACGGCTGAACCGATTTTGATTTTGTTTCTTTTGAAAGGTGAATTATTCTTTACGTTTATGTAAATGGTGTTATTTTTTTGTATCATTCTACCCTCTTCTATAAAACTTAGAAAGTTAGAACAAGAAACCATACTTTAGAGTACTTCATAAAGACACAGGCAACTTCCCAGTGACATATCTACTCAAGAGACTTACAATCAATACAAAAGGAATAAGGCCATTTACCAAAACCAGTGAAAATCCAAGAAACTCCAATCAATTTGTGTCAATTTCACTCTACGTACCTATTATTACGCTGTGATGATCATTAGACAAACTATATTAGATACTCCTCTACAATAAAATCAAAGTCTCCACACAATAAATTACCATTTTCCACAGACTTTTACAAAAAAGACGAAACCGCCCCCAAATTAAGTAGAAAATGAAACGTCAATACGGCCGCTGCCGGGCACTATGGTCAGTCAGTAGTGATTAAAGCGTACACTGATTTTTTTGTTATTTTACCGGTAAATTAAAAACCGGTAAGTTGCATTGCGCGGTCTAATTTCAATTAAGCTTTAAAAAATTACTATCAAAATTTAATTTACTAATAACATGTTAATAAAGGTTTATGTAACTTTATAATTGTAATTGATTACAATTAAATATTCTTGCGCTGTGAAAATTAAATATTATTCTTGCGTTTTCCTTTCTGTCACTCACTTTTGTATATTTTGTTGATTTTGTACGATTATGTGAAAATGTTAATTTTTAGAATGGATGTACAATTTTATGGATTTAGTAAACTGCCTCATTAATTACTTTTGCCATTTAGAACAATGTGTACTGATTTCGTTACTTATCTAGTGTCATACTTGTTTAATGTTCTTGTGGCGTGAGAGCACCACTCAGTGCTGTGTTTATTTCTACACAACCAAACCTATTTAAGGCCCGCGCATTTATTAACTTAGCCACAAAATGTTTCGACATCTTATAGTACTTTACGCGACCTGCGTGTGTTTTGGGCTATGTAATAATTTTGGACCTAAATATCCACCCACAAAAGGGGCAGTATGGCCAAAACCAAAGTATCAAAAAACTGATATCAGCTACTACACTTTAAACCCTCACAATTACAACACTTCGGTAAGTTTCAATTTACCTAGGTAATTAAAAAGTAATTGTTAATTGTATGTTTTATTTGTGCTTAGTTTTATTATATTGTAGTAGTTAGGTAAGGTAGATCGTCTTATAAACGTCTTGTTTGAAATATCGATTTATCAAGCGCTTAGATTAAGTATCTATAATATTTCGTATATTTATATTAAATAGTATTATTACCTCATTACTCATCTGTTTTAGTTTACTGGATATATGTGCGATATTATAACCGAGGCGTTAGAAAGGTACGCTTTCATTATAAGAGACTTCCGTCGGGTGCAAAGAAGGTTCAAAAAACGAAACTCACGTTTTCGAAGGAATAATGCCTCAGTTACCAATGAAAACTACCTTGGTCAGATATCTTTTATGGAGATTCATGTGCAGACACCTTGTGATATATACCCATACTACGGCATGGACGAAAGTTGTAAGTTCATAGCGACGGTTGAAAGGAAAAGGGCATAAGCGACATTTTTGTCAAAAATGACTTTTCAATGCCATACTACTCTTATAAATAAAAAAACCAATGATTTTTTTCATTTTTCCCGATTTTAAAGCTGTTTTCATTTTTACGTTACGATTATAAATAAGAAAGTTGTGACCATTGTTCTGCAATTTCAAACTTTAAACAGCTGTCCTGAACAATTTGGTTTTTGGCGGTTATACCCTATTTCCTTTTAACTGTCGATAGTTTTAATTAATCAATTTTTTTAGTTGAAGAATTATGGAACAGGTGACTTGGCTAGGTTTAAAAACGGTAAAAAAATATACTTAAAAGAAAAAGATTTCACCTAAACGATACACACATCAAGAAAATGCATTAATTAATAAGTTTATTTGTAGGCAAAGAGCATTTTACTATTGGTTCCTAGTTCCTTTAAGCGCCTTAAATTTTATTTTCAACGTAAGCACCCTTACGTTACACCACCATTACGTTATTTATATTTAATAGAGCTATTATAAAATCACTCGTTCAACTTAATGATGATCGGGAAGTCCCTCAAATAATGATTAGGTCATTCATAATCACTAACAAAAACAGAGTTAGTTAACATAGAGCTGATAGTAACACAATCTACAAAAACAATCGCAGAATTTTAAGGAAAACGCTATTTAAAACTAGTAGGTAAATGTAAAATATTAGGCTTTGTAGATAAATGACCTATTCTTAAAATGCTTTACACTTGAAAACAGATATTTTATTCTCGAAATGTATCATTCCTGAAATAATTTGTAAAATGTATCTAATAACTTATTTGTTTATATCATCAGCCGTGAAGTGTCGGCCTAGAATAACACTTCCCCATATCTTCTTGTGGGTGACGTAAGAGGCGTCTAAGAGATTACATTAGGAACAGGGATGGGCAGCAGCGTCTCTGTCTCATTCCATCCAAATCGACTGCGCTCGCCAACCCGCATGCCCAGCGTGGTGAGTATGGGCAAAACCCCTCAATGATGGATAATTATATGCCAATTTCTTTAAAAGACGCAGTGGCGACTGTCACCCGGGGCAGAGTCATAATTTGCCGCCCTTTTGACGGCATATAAATAATAGTACCTGGTTGACCGAGCTTTGCTCGGTATTTTTTTTTTTTTTTTTTTAAAACTTAGTCTAACATCAAAGCAAACACTCATTGACTTCGTGTTACTTAACAACGCCATCTGCTGGAATAACTTCATTGGTCACAAAAAATAGTATTAGTAGTTCGCCAATATATGTCAGGAAGAGTCATATTTTTCAGATAAAAAAAGTAAGTTTCGATAAAACACGAATAAAATGACATTTTTTAAAAATGATTCCTAGCTAGATCGATTTATCGCCCCCGAAACCCCCTATATACCAAATTTCATGAAAATCGTTGGAGCCGATTCCGAGATTCCAATTATATATACATAATATACAAGAATTGCTCATTTAAAGATATAAGATTTTAGACAATTTGCGCTCTTTTAACGTCAAATTACATAATAATGTTGGCAATTTGCCACCCTTTTGACGTCTATCCCCAATTTTAATGCACTCCTAATAGTGGTGCCGGGGGCGATAATTGATGATCAATGAATAAAAATTGATGATTTTTATTAGAAATCAAGAATCACCGATATAAAGTTTAACAGCAAAATTTCTTTTAAACTTAACTGTTTTACTTATATTTGTACCTAACACAAGATAATAACGCATTTTACTATATTAAACCAATTTTTTTTCAGTACCATTAAATTGTAATAAAGCATTGAATTTTATGTGTATAGAGTACCTATCTAATTTATCGAACTAAGATCAAAACAAAAGAAAACAAAATGGGTATATATTTTAAATTAAAGAAATAGCTTATTTCAAATGCTTATTTTGTTATGGTTTGACGTTTTTAGGGTTTCGTACCTTAAGAGGTAAAAAATGAACCCATATAATTTATAGATTCAGTCCAACCCCAAGTATGACAGGCGCTGCAATGGTAAATTCGAATCGCATTAGCCCATTTGCCTAGTCCTTTTACGAAAAATAGGTACTCACTAACCTTTTTGAACATAAATTGATTGAAAATAAAATATTCGGTGTTTTGTGTACCTACATAGTTGGAATTAACTAAATGATTATGAATATTTTGATAAACTCTCTGCTCCTGATAATATCCTATTTGACGTTATACCGTTAGATTATGCTGATATGAAATAATAATAATAGTTAACAACATTAAGTAGAGTATTGTAACAGTTGCAAATATAATGTACATACTTGCGATGTTTTATTTGATGATAACATTGTCGGGCGATAGTCTCGACTTGACCTCAAAATCGTTTATGATTGCCTCATACGTTTACAACAACAGAAATAATGTAGATTCTTAGAATTTCTCCCGATTTATGAAGATATCACTTTAATGTTTCTACATAAGCAAGTACCTACTAAAATCGGTAATAAGGATTTTTATAACTAGGTAAAGATGTGTGTATGTATCTACACTAATATTATAAAGCTGGAGAGTATGTTTCTTTGTTTGTTTGTTTGTTTGAACGCGCTAATCTCAGGAACGACTGGTTCGAATTAAAAATTATTTTTTTGTGTTGGATAGTCCATTTATCGTGGAAGGCTATAGGCTACTTTTATCCCGATATTTCCACGGGATCGGGACTTACGCAGGAGAAACCGCGGAGCGCAGCTAGTCTAGGTATATACGGTGTAACAAGGGGGGTGGATTATCGGTTGCTGGGGGGTGGGGGACCTCAGTACCTATCGATTTAACCCCCTGTATGTTCCGTAATATTTCGTGGTTCAAAAGTTATTTGGACTTTAGTGAAATTTTAGTCAAAATCAGATTTCACCCTGAACTTCGCAATTACAGCCAAACTATCAGGCCTACGATTTTGCCGTTTTTTTTTAAACAAGTTCAATAGTGGACCTTTTGTACCCCTACACCAATCAGAGTCTTAGATTTATAAAACTCAAAATAAAACCATTTAAATAATAAATTTTTTCAATTTTTTTTTTCAAATTATTATTAGAAAAAAAATAATATTACTTTAATGGTTTTATTTTGAGTTTTATAAATCTAAGACTCTGATTGGTGTATATGTGTGTATATGTTAAGTATTATCGTTCGTGATTGAGATTTGAGAATTATACCATACGTAATGTTTTAATGCATTTGATGTAACTCCGCTAAGTAGGTTTGAATATTTATAAATGCACAGAAGAAAGAATATTAAGATCTTCAATAGTTCTATATCTATAGCGACTAACACATATATTTATCTGTTCAGACTAATGTTAGGTGCCTACTTATTGTAAACAATCACATTTCTTTACAGATAATGTAAGTGTGACTGATCACATGGTCAAAGTAAGTAGCCTTACTGTGTGGGGGTTCCTTCGAGGCCTGGAGACTTATACACAATTATTCTACTGGTCTTATGACAACCCGGTAAGTACGATAGTGAAAAAATGCTTTAACATAACTTGTGAAATAAAATCACTTTATTTGATTTTAAACTAAAAGGTAATAAATGCTGTTAAAATTCACTATTATTAATGTTCATGTTAGATTAGATTTATTTATTTACTTTAATTAAAACGTTTTACAAAACAAAAACAAGACGACCCAGTTGGCACAATGGTCACCATATCGGACTGCCAAACACAGGGTTGCGGGTTCGATTCCCGCCTCAGACATGTATTTATGTTTAGATATTTGTCTGTGGTCTGGTTGTTTCTATGTATTATAAGTATATATTTACAAAAAAAAGTATAAAAGTAGTATATCCGTTGTCTAGCACCCATAACACAAGTCTAGTCACTTAGCTTGGGGCTAGATGGCGATGTGTGGAATATCCTGCAATATTTATTTATTTATTTATTTACAATAATTAAAGAACTAAAGGGATAAACAAATTTTCAGTTCAATCAGTAACAGGAAAGTGGATCAAATTTAACTAGCAAGATTCCATTACATAGTTAGTTACATAAATACAGGTCTATCTAATAAAGCGTGTTAAAAAGGGCATGTTAAGGTTTAAAATCAATGATTACTGCTAAATAACCTTCTTATGACTAAGTACTCTTTATTTTTTCAGATAGATAGATAAATTCTTTATTGTAAACACCAATTTCAAACTACATTAATAATAAAAATAATAAAGCTTAAGTCTAAGTGTTACAAAGGGCGGCCTTATCGTCAAAGCGATCTCTTCCAGGCAACCTTTGGATGGACAAAAAGTTGAGGAAGGTGAAGGATAGGGTGTTTAAACAAATATACACAAATATCTCTAAATATCTCACAAATATCACTAAGCATTATCCTTGAAAATGTAAATCACCTGATTTTAAGTAGCTTTGTACTTGTTTGTACATTGGCTGTTTTCCGCAATTAGGTCTTTTTAGCCATTAAGTTACTACTATATGCCTACTACGTTTTAGTTTGTTTTTTTTTGCGTGAGAAGGGGATAGGTGATGAGTGGTGCGGAGGTTAAACTTTGACGACCCAGTTGGCACAATGCCGGACTGAAAAACAAAGGGTTGCGGGTTCGATTCCCGCCTCAGACAAGTATTTATGCTTAGCTATTTGTCTGGTTGTTTCTTTGTATAATAAATATATATCGACGGTTAAAAGGAAATAGGGTAATAACCGCCAAAAACCAAATTGTTCAGGACAGCTGTTTAAAGTTTGAAATTGCAGAACAATGGTCACAACTTTCTTATTTATTATCGTAACGTAAAAATGAACAGCTTTAAAATCGAAAAAATGAAAGCATTAATTGATTTTTTTATTAGTAAGAGTAGAATGGCATTCAAAAGTCATTGTTGACAAAAATGTCGCTTATGCCCTATTTCCTTTTAACCGTCGATATTTACAAAAGAAAAAGTAAATAAGTAGTAAATCCGTTGTCTAGCACCCATAGGCCATAACATGAGTCTAGTAACTTAGCTTGGGGCTAGATGGTGATGTTATTGAATGTAAAAAAAAAACTCGTGACAGCGAAGGTTTCGCTCGTTGTCCCTAGGGGTCACCAGTTTGGAGGTACGAGGTGGTATATATCTCCAAAAAGGATATTTTCTACGGGGCAGTTCCTATACACGGTTGACCGTAGCCTTAAAGTAGCCAATAAATATAAAAAATTAAAAAACCCCCGACACAAAATAATAAAAATAGTATGAACGTAAAAAGCCTAAAACAAGTCAAAAAACCTATGACAAATACCTTCCATAAGAAAAAAAACCCCGAAATTATGACCCTACATCTAAATTTTTATGATTAAATATTGTCGCGTCGGGGGACCGCTTTTCACTTATCTATATATACACCTTCATCTACCTATATATATAAAAATGAATTGCTGTTCGTTAGTCTCACTAAAACTGGAGAACGGCTGAACGGATTTATCTTATCTTAGTCTTGAAATGTTCGTGTTCGGTCTAGGGAAGGTTTAAAAGGCGAGAAAAAATCGAATGTTTTCCGGAAAACCCCTAAAAACAGCCCTTTTCTATTTCCCATACAAACGTTTTCTAGAGTCAATTGGGACTTACGCGGGTGAAACCGCAGGGTGCAGCTAGTAATATGATAATATTAAAATTTCAACGAAAATGTTAAAGTAATTATTAAGAATTACAAATGAAACTACTTAAAAACTAAATACTTACACAACTTAACTATCCAAATAAATGCTAAAACAAAAATTTAATTATTTTTTCAATTTATAATCAAAAAATTCAGATGTAGGGTCATAATTTCGGGGTTTTTTTTCTTTTGGAAGGGTTTTTTTCATAGGTTTTTTTTTGCTTGTTTTAGGCCTTTTACGTTCATACTATTTTTATTATTTTGTGTCGGGGGTTTTTTAAATTTTTAATTAAATTTTTTATTTTGTCCTTTTTGTAGGGCGAGACTTTTTAATTAATTATTTGTAACGTACGAATCATGCCCTTTCATTTGATACCCCACTCGAGCATATCTACTTAAATTCGGTTTTTAATCCTTTCTTCTTATAACTTTCAAACGGCTGAACCGATTTTGATCAAACATAGCTAAGAACACTCTAGACTAATTCACCTTTCAAACTAAAAAATCTAAATTAAAATCGGTTCGTCCGTTCGGGAGCTACGATGCCACAGACAGACACACACACACAGACACGTCAAACTTATAACGACCCGTCGTTTTTGCGTCGGGGGTTAAAAATACGAAAGCGTCTAAATAGTTTCCATTGAATGCTATTTGGTTTATCTGATTTCATTACATTTTAATGGCATTTGGTAACTGTTTTACCAATTACAGGACATAAGAATAAACAAGACTGAAATTCGCGATGCCCCACGTTACCTACACCGTGGACTATTGATAGACACCTCAAGACATTATATATCTGTTGGAAATATTCTTAAAACTTTGGATGCTATGTTTATGAATAAGATGAATGTGTTGCATTGGCATATTGTTGATGATCAGAGTTTTCCATATCAGAGTGAGATATTTCCTGGTTTGAGGTAAGCAAAAATTTCAAAATTACATATACTCTTTTACCGTGCACAATATTCAAGTTGAACCTTGTAAATTTGAAATTATGTGAACATCGCGAAGCAGTAATTTTGCTTAGTTGAAACGAGGTCGAGTGCTCATTATCAGTCTGTCAGACCTTATATTTTTATTAGTAGATAAAAAACTGATTGACTAATACTTGTATATGTATTTATCAATAGCATTCATGGAGCCTACCACGGCTTATTAGTGTACACTAAAGATGACATCAAAACGATAATTAATTACGCTAGATACAGAGGGATACGAGTTATTCCAGAATTCGATGTTCCCGGTAAGTAATACTAACAATCAAACTTTATAAGTACGGTCGGAATACCAATTAGCTGAACCCCACGTGACCCAGAGCTCACTCGCACACCTGTAAGGTTGTAAAGTAATGTTACCTGTTTGTGTTTTTATTAAAAAAAAAACAAAATAGGTAAAAATACTATATTTTTACAGATGTGCGAATGAGCTCTTGGTCACGTGATTCAGCTAATAGGTATACCGACTGTACATATATTCTGAAAACATTTGCAAAAAATAGTTTGTTTCTGAAAAGCATATTTTATGTCCGGTAAATTGTTCTGAAATCATTAGACTTGAACCTACTTCAATGTATTTTGTTTACATTTAATTGTTTTAGGTCATACCCGTTCTTGGGGCCAAGCTTACCCCAATATCCTATCAGGATGCTATGAAAACGGTGTTTTCAAAGATTTTGGACCCATGAATCCTATCTCAAATGTAACATACAAGTTACTTCACGATCTCTTCGCAGAAGTACAAGAATGGTTCCCTGACAAATTCTTCCATGTTGGTGGTGATGAAGTTGATTTAAATTGCTGGTATGTCTGCGATTCAATTAAATATAATATCTTGTTTTTAGATTGCTTAATAATTAGTCATGGTTTTCAGACGTAGGTACTTAGTATCTGTCTTTTATGATAGGTTAGCGTTCAATCACTATTACACCTGCCTGATGATAGGTAGGTGATGCGATCTAAGATGTTGCAAGCTTTCCTAAAAGATACATGTTTTTAATAAAACGGTAGGTAATAGAAACGTAGAAATATCACTGAAACTATTAGAAGCCTTGTAGCTGTTGTTTATTATTGAATTGCTGTAGTTCGAAATCCATATGCACGCACACCGTGTTTTAATACATTCTATGTAGGTCAAAATAATTACATTCTTATCTATTTTTATTACTTGTTGTTTAGCATAAATAAGCGAACAATATTTTAATGTTTTTTATAATTTATTGGAATGAAGTTCCTTATCGAAGATTAGCGAACGTACCTAGCTGAGAAAAAATGTTAGGTACGCGTTATGAAGACGTAAAACGAAAACAGTCCTTTCCTTTTTTTTTATTAGTAGATAACGAAATTATTTTTTAAAGAAAGAAACCGGTCAAGTCCGAGTTGGACTCACGCGCAAACGGTTCCGTATTTTGTTTTTATTATTTGTTAGAAATACATCTTCTGTTAAAATTTTCAACTGTCTAACTATCACGGTTCTTGGGCTACAGCCTAGTGACAGACAGACAGACAGTGGAGTCTTAGTAAAACAGTCCCGTTTTTACCCTTTAAGTACAGAGCCCTAACAAAGACATTTCAATGTTTCAGGAATACGGACCCATCTCTAATAAACTACATGAAACGTCACAATATCACGTCACCCTCTAAGCTACATGCTTTATTTATGGAAAATGTTATACCCTTATTGGGTAACCGGTCAATCCCTATTGTTTGGCAGGAAGTTTTCGATGAAGGAGTGCCTTTGAATAATAAAACTTTGATTCAAGTATGGAAAGGTGGCGAGGTTTATGAAATGATATCAGTAAGTAACCATCTGTAAAATATATTTTACTTCAACTGTCTTTTTAGGACGCCATACTTCAAAAGAGAAAACGAAACCCTTATTTATAAATCAAACAGCGAATCATGGCCCCTGGTGGAAAGTGGAAGGGGTATGCGGGGGGGATAGGAATGAAGGAAAAGTCATATGCTCACTTTATCACTTTCTGTTCCGCACACACGTCTCTAGTTGCGCTCTGTCCCGCTCCCGCACGTCTTTGGTCGTCTAAGTACTGTCGCGCACATAAAACCCACACACACCTAACTTTACCTTTGTTTAAATTGAAAAATTGGATAATCTAATACAATAAAATTCAATGTCATTTTAGCTCCGGTGCAATACATTGCCTAATTTTCTAATTTAAAGGAATGTTTTTCGGGTTGGGCATAATATTCAACGAGGGTAAAGTATGACGATTCGACTGTAGTGATTCTGTGCGCGATTGCACATGCGCAAACCATCCCCACCAATTTCCGGGGCATCATTCGTTGGCCGACCTATACCCAATTATTTGTTCGTCTGGTCTGTTTATTTCTCAAGATAATAAATAACAATAAATATTATCGGACATTTCACACAGCGCCATCTAGCTCCAAGCTAAGCAACTAGGGTTGTGTTATGGCCAGACAATGGATAGAAAACTTATAATACTTTTCTTTTATAAATAATATAGGTACTTAAAATACATATACAGAAACACGCAAACCAAAAACAAATGTCTGTATATAACTATTTGTTTGAGGCGGGAATCGAACCCGTAACCTTCTGCACCGCTGGCGGGTTCCTGCTGCGCCACAGAGGTCACAGAGTATATTGTTTTGCTATTTACTTCTGCCATACCTAAAATTTTGGTAAGAAGTCCCAAACACGTCTTATTCAATATTATATTTTGAAAAAAAAACTTTTTTTAGATATTATCAGCGGGTCACCAAATCATATACTCCAGCGCCTGGTACCTAGATCACTTGAAGACAGGAGGGGATTGGGAAGGTTTCTACAAAACCGACCCGCGACAGCTAGTCGTACATTACGGAGGCCATAGTTTCGATGTACAGAACATTGTGGGGGGTGAAGCTTGTATGTGGGGAGAGACGGTTGATGACTCGAATATTATTAGCAGGTAAATTATTAATTTATCATTCTGAATATTGTATTGCATACGCAGGCTTCTGCTAGCCCGCGGCTTCACCAGCCATTTCTCCCACTTGGGAGTAAAATTTCATAAAACCTTTTCTGAGGATATATTTACTTTATTATATTTATAATGTCCGTGACTTTGTAAACGTGGTAGTTTTGTTTTATATACTAAAACCTTCCTCTCGAAACACGATATCTATTAAAAAAAACCGCATCAAAATCCGTTGCGTAGTTTTAAAGATCTTAGCATACATAGGGACAGACAGACAGCGGGAAAAGACTTTGTTTTAAACTATGTAGTTAAGTGATATTATTATTTTATAAAGCTACTAGCTGCGCCCCGCGGTTTCACCCGCGTAAGTCCCGATCCTGTAGGAATTGACTCTAGAAAACGTTTGTATGGGAAATAGAAAAGGGCTGTTTTTAGGGTTTTCCCGGAAATTATTCGATTTTTTCTTGCCTTTTAAACCTTCCCTAGACCTCCACGAACATTTCAAGACTAAGATCCTGCGCCCCGCGGTTTCACCCGCGTAAGTCCCGATCCCGTGGGAATGTCGGTTATTCGATTTTTTCTCACCTTTTAAACCTTCCCTAGACCTCCACGAACATTTCAAGACTAAGATAAGATAAATCCGTTCAGCCGTTCTCGAGTTTTAGTGAGACTAACGAACAGCAATTGATTTTTATATATATAGATTAGGGAAAATACTGGACATTGGCATACAAGTGCACAGCCAGAACTTCGGTCTGCGACCGAAGAAAAAAAAAAAGCTTTTAGGTCAATTTGAGGAGCATTGTTGACCTTTAATACATAGTACTGTTAACTTGAGGCATTGCAAATGTTGTACTTGTATTTCTGAGGTTATCACAACTTTAAGATTTATTTTAAAAGATGTACTTATCATACTTTTTTATATACTTACCTATGTAATTTTGAATAATTATTTTTAGAGTGTGGCCACGAGCAAGTGCAGTAGCAGAAAAACTATGGAGTCCCGAATTACCGTTTCAAGAAATACCGCCAGAAGTATATAACCGTTTAGAAGAGCACACTTGCCGCATGAATCTGCGCGGGGTTCGCGCTCAACCGCCCTCCGGCCCGGGAGCCTGCGTGGGCCTATCGCGGGTTTAACAAAGCCTCGACGTCACGCGTCAATGCATAAAAAAACCATTTAAAACTTGCTAAAAATATTAATGCAAGACCTAAGCATATTATTGTAAAACATAGGTACACATAATATTATGAACCGACAACGTTTCCGTAGAATATTTTGACCGATGAAGGGTTACGTGTGGGTTAATGTGTATTTTATAATGATTTAGTTTATTGTTTTTATTTTTAAGTCATAATTTTAATATATCATGTTTTTTTAATTATAAGTTTTATTGTGCAAAAAACTATTGGATTTTATTTAAATACCTTTTATAGCGGAGCTCCTTGTGAGTATTAATATAAATACTTTTTGTTTTCCTGCTCTAACATAACTACAGAAGATCAGATACTCGAGAAACCGGTAACTTTGCCGCCTAATATGTTACAACAACACTATTGTCATAGACAGTTGGTGTTGGAATAATCAACCTTTTCAACATCTTGGTGTTGTAACCTTTTAGGTCTTTTCCCATATTATAAGGTATTAAAACGCCTTGCTGGTCGCGTCGCGTCGCGTCTCGGTCGGTACCATTACCTTAAAATTTGTTAGGTTTACCCAATATATTAATAAAGTCAATATTTTGTTATGATTATAATTTTAAGATAAAAATTTGATTTTCCACTTTAAGTAACTCAAACAACAACACATGGAATAAAATAAAAAGTTAAATCGACTTCTTTGTAAAATTTCGGGTAAATTTAAGGTTAGTTGTAGCAGCATCGATATTCTACATTATCTGTGGTTGATGAATTGGGTCGATTATGTCATGGCGGGTTAGATGTTTTCGGCAGTTAGAATTTGTCGATTTTCTAAACAATTACGCCGTAAATGATCTCGATTCTAACAGCCTTGATTAAAACTAAGCTTATTTGTGTATTTGTGATCTTTTCTTCATCAGTTCAAATGCTGAAACGCTTGCAAATGGGACTTCGCACATTCATGCTAATCGCGTCTAAAGTATGGAGTTGTTTTTGTTATATGTTTAAGAAGCAATATCGAGCGGTAAATATTGTTCTAAGACGTTTGCTATTGTTTGTATATCGTTAGGAAGACGTTCTGATAATTCACGTGGTGTTTGGTTTTTCAGTTGGCTCAGTATCAATCTGTCAAATATGAAATGTACCCACTTTCCCCCGTATCTCGACACAGGCTGAGTAAGTATTACTAGTTTATTTATCGTTTATCTATCGAATATTACTTCCTACAGTAGTATTATCAACATAAAGTTGATAGAATGTTATCTGATGAAATTGTTTGTTTCATATCCGAGAAGATTGTAGTATCTATAGCATACTGAAATCGCTATGTTGTATGTAGGTCTACAATTCATTATTTCTCATGTTAAAAGTACTATAATTACCCTTACTTGCACAGAGTTATATTAATATAATAAATTTCATAAACAAACATATGAAATAATAACCAATATGAGTATAAAAGTGATTGAAAAGCACCTGTTATCAAGTTGAATCAAAGATAAATAGAAAAGCATTGTAATCTTTATCCAAAGGAAATCCTGCGATTGCCTATCTTACAAGAACTAAATCAAAACTTTCTGAAGTAATATAATTATACTCTTTATTCAATGTAAGAAGAATTCAATGCCACAGAGTCATTATGAAATACACTACATGTTTAAAGTTATTATTTTATTACATTATTATAAAGATAGGTATTTACCATGTTTTTGTTTTGTGAAGTTCGATATTCAATGTTGTTTCAAGTAACATATTCACGAGACTGATTTAAAGTTAAAAATCATATACATAATACACTACAGTTGCAGTACAGTATTTACAAGAAAAGGTATACATATTTAAATAATATTGCAGAAATAATAATACAGTGTTATTAAGCCCTAAGCTAAGCAATCACACTCACTCTTTGCTCTTAAGGCATACTTATTATAATAACATACATATTATATACAGAAACACCCAGAATAAGAATAATTATCTGCGTGCTTCAGGCAGGAATCGAATATGCAACCTTCTGTATCACAGGTGTTGGCTCGCAGCACTATGTAGGTCATTAATTTCATATATTTGACAGAAACCTAAAAGCGAATTGTTTAAAAAATGTGAAGACAAGCCGAGATTCATTAAAATTAAGATTTTGCTGCAAATAATAAATATTTTTAATGAAAAAACTTTTCCATCATTTATTTTTCAGGTCTTGTGAAGAGAAAAATGCTAGTACTAGATCTAGATGAGACGTTAATCCACTCTCACCATGATGCAATGTTGAGGCCGACAGTCAAACCGGGGACACCACCAGACTTTGTACTTAAAGTCACTATAGACAAGCATCCTGTCAGATTCTTTGTCCATAAAAGGCCGCATGTTGACTACTTTTTGGATGTAGTAAGTTTTTGCATAAACTGAGAAAAATAATCCTAATAAGTTATTTGAATATAACGGAGTTTCCTTTTTGGACAAAAGGAAGCACTGAGAAATGATTTTTAGAAACTCAACTTTTAAAGGGACAAAAAAGGTTGCTAATGTTCGTAGTGATTTATGTGTTGTTGAAATCAATATCACTTTTTTTAAATACACTAACGCGGGTAAAACCGCGGGGCGCAGCTAGTCATATATTAAAGAAAAAAAGAAAGAAAGCTCTGAAACTACAAGAGCTTCGCATGGAGATTTCATTTTAGAACATCGGCCACCACTACAAAAATATTTTTAAAATTCTGTCCTTACTAAAAGGCGTAAAAAGGGCTTATAATGTTTGTAATTTATAAATGTAAAGGATTGTGTATGTTTGGTGCTCCTTCATGTGCATTAACTACTGGACTGATTGTGATGGAACTTTGATTGTAGATAGATGGAGACCAGGTTTAACACAGGGGCTACTATTTATATCCCGATATTCCTACAGATACGTGATTTACGCGGGTGAAACGGCGAGGCGTTGCTAGTTATAAGTATAACAGAAGATAAATCGAGTATCATATCTTTTACCTACTTATCAATATGCTTACTCATCATGATAAGTTGTATTGATTGTTTGCTTCTAGTGAATGTATATTTTTTGCTGTATTACATCCTTAATTTTATGTGCTTGGCAGCTGAAACTGGTTAGAAAAAACCGGCCAAGTGCGAATCGAACTCACGCACGAATTGTACCATGTTGTATGGGAGCCCTACTTATTTTTTTTTCTGTATTTAGTATTTCTTGTGTATTTCTTGTTAAAAATACATAATCTGTTAAAATTCAACTCTCTAGCTATCGAGAGGTTCATGAGATACATTTTGCTGATAGACACATAGTGAATCTTAGTAATGGCGTCCCGTTTTTACCCTTTGGGTACAGAACCCTAAAATGCATCAAATACTTAAGATATCGTAAACCCCAAATGTGGGAACCTATAATAGGCTTACTCTTTGTTTTAACTGTAGGTTCTCCCAATAAATAATTAAATATTGAATTTGAAAACGAATCGAAATTAGTGCTTAGAAATTGGACCATCTCGCTGATATCTATGCAGCCTGATAATGACCGACCTCATTCCTTTAATCACCAGGAGTATTTCACCACCGTATTTCATGTTTCAGGTATCACAATGGTACGAGCTGGTGGTGTTCACAGCGTCAATGGAGATATACGGTGCTGCGGTCGCCGACAAGCTGGACAATGGCCGTGGTATACTTAGACGGAGGTTTTATAGGTAACATACGCTATTACATGAATTATAGGACGTTTTGCTACTACTTCAATGTTGTAATGACTTTTTCAAAAATCTAATGATTTAGTTTTTTGTTAGAATCGGGCACGCAACTCCTTTCGGCATTTTTCGCTATCTCTTATTATTTTTAACCTGTGTGTTTACAAACGCAAAATATATGTAGGTAAGCTATTTTATGCGTTGTCTGAGTGACCACCATAACTCAAGCCTAGTCTTACAATATATTCACAATTAATTTCAGACCTAAAAACCCCCAAGTTTTACAGTCCCTCCTATTATCTAACTAGATATCATCTACCTATTTCAGACAACACTGCACCGCAGAGCACGGATCGTATACAAAGAATCTATCGTCCATATGTGACGATCTAAACAGGGTGTTCATTCTGGACAATTCACCGGGCGCTTATCGGGATTTTCCAGGTTAGAATTTTATAGATAAACTAGCTTTTGCCTGCAACTTCGTCCGCGTTAAAGTCGAAAATGGACCACGGAGTCACGTAGTCTAATACAAACTTTGTCCCCCTTTTTCACCCCCTAAGGGGTAGAATTTCGGAAAAAAACTTTCTTATCAGATGCTTACGTCATACAAAGAACACACCCTCCAAGTTTCAGGTCTCTACGATCAGCGGTTTAGGCTGTGCGTTGATCCGTCAGTCAGTCAGGACAAAGGATTTTATATGTATAGATTACTAAAGACTAATGGCAAAACTTCGAACAAAAATTACTTATTTGCAAGGTTAGGTTCTTGAAGTTCCTATATATGTAATGGCGTCAGATGCTGATGAAGTTTATAATAAAACAAGTGACTTTCATTCAATGCTTATATCTAGTTCACGAAATACTATCAATTTCAATAATCAAGGAAAACAGAAAATCTTTTTATCAGAAAATTTATTATATTTTGTCTATTTGTGTATTTGCCCAAACAGAGCAAGCTCAATAGAACCATTTAAAACATGGTGAGATGATGAGCTATGTTGGCTTTAAATTGATTTAAAATCTCCAGTTACCATCCTCCATGAACACTTGTAGTCTGATTCAAACGCACCTCGCACCTGCATGTTTCCCAATCACCACCATATACATTTTTTAATCATTCGTAGGCAATTGATTCTACTTAACTGCATCAACAGGGTCTGAATTGGTACCTGTTCCATTCATTATATGATGATATATAAATACATTGTATGTATAGATAACGCGATCCCAATAAAGTCATGGTTCTCCGACCCGCTGGACGTGGCGTTACTGAACCTGCTACCCGTGCTGGACGCGCTCCGCTTCACGCACGACGTACGGTCCGTGCTCTCGCGCAATTTGCACCTGCATCGTCTGTGGTAGCCAGGTTAGTTGTCTATTTACTAGAATAGATAGATAAAATGTTCATATTTTTCCAACTTAGAGTCTGGACTTGAAACTTTAGAACTCCAGGCTATTAAAGAGACTTTAATCTCTAAAACTTAGGCTCTTAAAAGACTAATCCTTAAAAGTTCAGGTTCTTAAGAGACTTGAATACTTACAACTCTAGACTAAAGAGCCAAAGGATTCAAGACTGTTGACTAGAATCTTAAGAACTCCAGGCTCATAAGATACTCGAATCCTTATAACTCCAGGCTCTTACGAGAGTTTAAATTCTTAAAATGCCAATAATTGAAGACTCTAGAACACAAGGAATTTCAGCCTCTTAAATTCGTTTGAAACTCGAAAACTCGTCACGACTAATTTATTTGTTGACACATTGTTTGTTTATTTCAGAACACACGGGGCTTTTGTACAAATGTAGGACGCCACGGGGCTCCTAGACCCTATTTATTAATATTTTTTCACTCGTTAAGAATGTTCAGCGCTTGTATACTGAATATACAACAGTTTAATAATTATAGTTGATTTTGTTTTTAAGTTTTCGTTTTACGTTTATTAATTAAACAATTTTTAATACTGTGCAATGCGATTTGGGTATAGGCCTAGCGCCAGATTGTGAAATCCAATTTTAGTGTTCCAACAAATTTAATTATAGTATAATTAATGACTTGCGGCAGACTGGGATAATAGGAACGGGACAGCGACATTTCGTTCTCTCTCCCACTTAGCGACGCGGTAAGGGCATTTCGTGTTAGCATAGGGAGCTGCAGTCGATAAATATTATCAATATCATCAAAGTTCAATTTAATTTTAGTTTTTTCTAATAAGAGACCAAGTTAAAAATCAAAACTTTATTTTAGAATCCGCGGTTTTAAATATAATTTTCCAATAACTTTATCAAATATAAAACTTTACTTGACAATATTTTCTGAAAACAGTCTATTTGGGTTTTAGAGCTTTGTGTTTTGCGAAGCGAACTTTTTAGTGAACAAGTGTTGAAAACCTTGCGTGATTTTAATTTAGAACCCAGTTCGCAGCAAGTCAATAACTCAACTATAGTATGAAGTTAGTTCTCTACCAATGACGTCACAATACAAAATGGCGCTTGGTAGATATTTTTATCGCATTATACTGTACATAGATAAATGTATCTAGCTACCTAAGTACCTATATAGGTACATAGGTCGGAGTGTTTAAAACACTGTAAATAAGTGTAAATGGACATTAACGTGTTATTCTTTAGACAAATTGAAAAAAACCCCTGAATTACAATTAAAAAAAAAACCATTATGGCTCGATTAATGGCTGGCCCAGTTTACTACAAATTAAAAAAAAATGGACGAAGTAAAGAGACTGTATGGGCTAATAACTCTTTGCCTTCCCTGAAAAGGTAATAAAGAAGAATAAAAAAGGTTGTTTAGCCCTGGAATTCTATCCCAACGCCGTCTATCGAGCGATTTGGAATTAGTTTAGAAAAAAGGCATTAAATTGAAACTGTTAACAGAGAATATAAAAAATTCAGCTTTTAAGTTAGTAAAACCGTATTAAAATCGGTTTATTCTTTTTGTAACGACGATGCACACAGACAAACGGATATAGACGTGTTTAATTTTTCAGGGGTTTTAAAACGCACTGAGAGCGATTTTAAACCGTAATCTGTTTTATTTTAGTCGTAGGAAATAATACCATGACAAGATTGTTTATTTTAGGGTTCCGTACTTCAAGAAGAATATATGGAACCCTTATATTATGTTCACTTAATTTAAAGGTGTTTGGACTTTTCTTATAGGAGCTTGGCATTGTTTTCTTTCCGGGAATTATATAATTACCAATTGAAGCAGCCGGACAAAATAGTGATCTTATAAGGGTTGCTTTTTTACCTTTTGAGGTGCGGAATCCTTAAAAGGACATTGGATGTTTCCGCATCAGGCATTACACCTTTTAAAACGCCTCGTCCAAACACCTTTTAAAACTAAAGTGTGTTTTTTTTAATCCCAGTGTTTTTTTAAATCGCTCGAAGTATTTATGTGATTTCATATCGAGATTCAGTAAAAATAAATACAGTAATGGCCTAAATAATTAAATAGTAAATTGATATTTCATCATGAAAAGATTATTTGATTGGATTGTATCTATATAAATTTTGTAGAAGTATACAATTATGTCTCGATTTGATCTCAACAAACTACTTACGAAAAATGTTTGAATTTAATAGAAAATATGTACCTACGCTTAATTTTAAGGCTGCCCCTTTAGACTCTAGTCTTAAAATAAAATATATAACCCTCCTTTTTAACTTTCGTCGCAGTCGGGTAAAAACAGGGACCGATAAATATTGAAAGAAAACAATTATTGATATTCTAAACAAAAAATAATAATTTTAAAAACAGTATTTCAATTCTTTTGAAACTCGAAAATGTTGTGAACTTCTGCGAAAATAAAATTAATATTTCAGGACATGCGCCATCTAGCCCCAAGCTAAGCCAGTTAGCTTGTGTCATGGTAACCAGAAAACGGATAAAATAAGTTTAGTTTTATTTGTACACCCAGACCTCAAACATCTGTACACGAATATTTTTTAAAGCGCAACCTTCAATAGATTCTATGACAACACAATCTTATGTATTCTGTGAAATATTAGTACTAACTATGACTGATTTGGGGCAGCCTTTTATGTAGTTGTATACTTTAGTTATCAAAATTGTAAAATCAGTTGTTTTTTTCGCATTTTTGTATAGAAAAAATAACGTAACTAATTTTTGTATGATGCCCACCAATTTTACTTACAAAATGTATGATTACTTACTGGAAATTAATTGGATCCTTTTATACATTCAGAATTTACAAAAACAGAAAATAGAAAAAAAATCGTATCTGTTATCTAAAAGTCCAAACTAAAAAAATAAGTAGAAACTTATTGTTACTGACCTCCATGCAAAAAAATATAGCTGAATTAAAAAACATACGAATTTCTAAAAGTTTTCGAACAAAAGTTAGCCCTAATGTGGAAAATAGTTATAAAATTGATGCCAATTGATTTCCAATACCAATAATACTTATCACATCTCATTTTTGTTTAGAAAATAGTTCCCATATGAAAATGAGATTATTTCTGTTAAGTTGCTGGCGAAAAAATATATGTGTCACATGGCTGAAAATGAACCTTGTAGCCTTCGGAGCTGCAGACGAGTTTTCGTCTACTGCACCGCAAGTATCTTCAAAAATGAACTAGATATGCGTAAAATAATATTGCGATTCTTACTAGCGCCATCTTGTGAAGCCACATTAACTTTAGATATTTAGATACAATGCAAATACGACTCTAATGCTGAAAAAATATGATCCGGAACGGAATGAGAAAAATTGGAACAATCGAGAGTGTAGATACTCGTGTAAAGAAAATCTCTATGGTCTTGCTTCTGAGCCGTGATTGGACCAATAACTAGTCTCACCAAAAAGAGGTTAGAATTCCATTTCTGACGTCACAACATGACGCTAAACCAGTCATATTATTTTTAACACGAAAATGTTGTGAATCTCTGCCAAGATTTATTCTAAAGGATTTGCCGCAAATTTATGATTCGATTTGATCAAAACTTGTAATTTTTTGCAGATTTTATAAGTGTACTTGATTTCATATAAGTGCTGCTAGTTCCGGGACTCTATAACCTATCATACTTGCTCTATTTAGTCGCGGATATCATTTTCACGTCTCAACGATGGCTGGTGTCTAAATTGGATGAATTGTGCTTACAGTGCTAACTAGCGTGAGTTTACAAATGCTTAAAGTACTTGCGCGCGGCTATGAATGTCCATAAAAGAAATTCCGGCGCATGCGAGCGGTTATTATGTCCGTTCCGGACCTTATCTGCAACTGACTAAAGCAAGTATGATATGATTATCAATTACAGCCTAACCTGCCTTGTAACACATTTTACGCCATTGCTCACTTCCTAACTCCGGCTGTCTCTCTGAAAAAGTTAAATTGCTTTCCTATACCCATTCTTCTGCAAAAATGAGGTGCAGTGCTCAAAACTTATTTTTTCCTCGTATAAAAACTGTACCATTTCAACTAATTAATTGTAAATATAAATAAATACTTATGTATATCATAGTTTATAATGTAAAACGTTATTTGTCTGACAAATAGAAAGAAACCCCGAAAAATACTCATAAATTTTAAATAGCTAAATCGGTTTTGATAAAATACTCGTGGAATATCCAGCTTTCAAATTAATAAACTGCATTCGAACATAGATTAAAACTGTTATATAGATAAACACCTTCCATACAAAATAGCGTACAAGTAACGCCATCTGTTACAAATCAAATGACACCTAATGAATCCTACAAAGTTTTAAAAATTACTTACACTGATGTAATAAAAAAAGGCAATTGCACGAAGAGTTACTTATTCAAGTGAAATACATTATCTGTGAAAATTTCAACTGTCTAGCTATCACGGTTCAAAACAGACATACGGACGGACAGACAGACAGTGAATTCTTAGTAATGGGGTCCGTATACTCAAAGGGTATACCTTTGAGTATACGGAACCCTAATAAGAGAAATTTAAGAATCGTTTTACCAATTACATATAAGCGATTTTTCTCAATTTAAATAAAAAACATTTCACTTTTAACATTATGCTCAAAAAATTTAAGGAAACTCGTAGAGTGTAAGTTGGTGTAAGAGGTTTTTGTGTGACGGTTTTTTTTTGTTGCTAAATATATACCTTTAATAATCTATGATTCGAATCGGTTCACCCATTTTGGAGCTTCGTTACCAAACACAGGGGTCAAACTCATATCACCCCTTTTCATTCGGGGGTATAACAATAGAAATATAATTAACAATTATTAAGTCATGATTTCTTGTTTAAGAAATAAAACTACATTAATAAATAATGAGATTTAAAATTGCATTGGAATTAGAGATAACATCTGAATGTTTTAAACAATATCGTTCGATTTAATAACTTTGAAATATTGATAAATATTGGAAGACATCGAATATGGCGCTATCTAGCCAACAAGCTAGAAGTCCTTATGTGTCGTCGCGTACTTGTGTATGCAAAACGAAATAGCTGTTTTCTTCTTTAGGCTGCCTGTACACTGGAGCGGAGCGGCGATTCCACCTATAGAATCCTCCGAAAACTTTGTAGGTACGCGGAGTTTTTATGCAATTCTATTGGTAGAAACACCGCTCCGCTCCAGTGAACAGGCAGCCTAATACTTATTGTCTAAGTTCGGTGTTTATTTTCTGTGTAATTAATTTACTATAAAAAAGAGCTTTTTATTTATTCCTTTTAAAAAAAAATCACTTAAAAGTAAGTTAAAATTATACTTTGAAATAATAAATGTACCGAAGTCTAGAATACAAACTATTCCAGCAAATAACATAACAGTTTGTTACAATTTAAGGGATGAAAACGTTGAGATGAAGATGTTGTCTCTAATCCCTTTTAATTTTTAAATGTTTTTGTAAAAAATGCGTTAAGTACTTATGTATTATGCATTTTACTATTATGTGGTGTACCTATGTATAGTTGAAATTGGTACATTTTATGTAGAACCCTGTCCCCTACCACATGTTTTGATAATTCGTTTGAAAACCTATCGCAACTCATGGTAGGGGTATAACTGAACAATTATTCATTGTAATGTAAATATTTAATATAATTTTTTTAGTAAATAATTTTTCGAGAAGTGATTTGCCTATTTTTAAAATCCCTGATCTCTTAGTTTTTTAGTTCAATGCTTCATAGAAGCTTTTTCACCTCAGAGAACCAACACAAATATAGCAAATACTTAAATAAAATATGGCCGCGTTCAGAAACTCAAGCGTAACTTACCTTAACTAAAGTTTCGCTTCGGAATGTTTCTTAACGGCCAATTGTAAAACAGTTTAAAAATCGGCAAATCACTAGGCTGTAAGTATCAGAAAACTGGAACTTCATTAGATCGATGCACGTCCTAAATGTTTAGAAAACTTGCTGCGTCCCGCGGTTTTACCTGCGAAAGTCTGGTATAAAAAATAGCCTATGTCTCTTCTCCAAGGTCCCATCTATCTCCATACCATTCATCAAAATTGGTTCAGCTATTTAGGCGTGAAAACGTGATTTACGACTTACGTGATAAAAGTATTCTACTAAAATGTAAGAGTTTGTGTATGTTACTGAAACAACTGGGCCGATTGCGATGAAACGTTGTATGTAGATAGCTGGAGACCTGGATTAACACAGGTTACTTTTCATCAAAATAATACTCCCACTGGATCGGAACATACGCGGTTGTTTTTTGTACGAATCTAAAGCTGCGTATCGACTTGCGCAGCCTCGAGCCGATCTGTATGGCTCGTCGCGCGGCTGCTTCGTACTCGCGGCACGTTCCTGCGCAGCCGCGAGCCGAGGCAGCTGCTCGACCTGATGACATCCAGCTTAACGTGGATCGAATGTAGTTCTGGCTTCACGACGGTACGCCTTCAATCACACGAGCTGTGAAATACCTTAATGACAATAGGATTATGACGTAGTTACGTTACATAAAAAAATAATAAATATCATGTACAAATTGTATACTGAATTCAAAGTTTTATTTATCCTAATAATATTATAAATTTGAAAGTTTGTGTTTTTTACTTTTGCACGCAAAAACTACTGGAGCGATTGCGATGAAAATCGGTATCTACCTAGATAGCTGGAAACCTGGATTAACACTAAGGGGGATATTTTTTTTTTCGATATTCCCGCGGGATCGGGACTTACGCGAGTGAAACTGCGGGACGCAGTTATTAATATAACAAACCAAACGCTGAAAATAAAAAAAAAGAAAGGACCGGCCAAGGGCCTTACATTCGATCAAATAAAAGAGAAACTTTTCAAGGAAGCTCTGAAACTAGAAGAGCTACGAGTCTGACTTCGCATACGTCTTATAGGAGTTCCTTTTAGGACGTATAGCAGTACTAAGAAAGATTTTAGTACCAAAAAGGAGTGTTAAAGTTTGTAGTAACTATTACCTATGTATTCTGTGTTTGTAGTTTCACTTTATAGTCTCCTATAATACGAAGATAAGAATAACATAGGTGGGGTATCTGCCGAATCCAACTATAGAGGTCTAGTTGTGGAAAACCAGCCCGTATACAAGTACTACCTGCCTACAATTAGAATTAGAGAGTGAATGAAAATACAGTAAATGTCAATGAACTTTTTAATTTGAGACTAATTTGATGTATTTTTTAGATTTTTATCAGACAACTGAAGCCCTACCTATTGACAAAAATATAAATAGTTTAGTATGAGTATGTTTGTAACATGGAATATTAATAATTCCTAGGCCAATCTATACATATAATAAATCTGTAGACATCAAAAAATCTGTAATTGTAAGATATCCAGAAAAAAAATACACAGGTCGTCTTTAAATCGTTAGCTGAACACGATAGGGTAGTTTTTAGAATTTTTGTCTGTTTGTCTGTTTGTCTGTTTGTCTGTCTGTTTGTTTGTTTGAACCAGGTAATCTCATAAACTACAGAACAGATTTCGACAAGGTCCACACAAATATGTTCAGGAAATATCAGATTAACATTTAGGGTATGTTTTAATTTAACTTTAATACAATAATTAAGATATTTGATAAAAAAACATTTAAAAAATGTGAAATCGAAATATTTTTCCGTGGTAAAACGTAATCGAACGTCAGAAGGGAACAGTATCCTTACCACGGGTTTTTTACGTATTCGATTAAACATACTATATTGAGTATTCACTATGAAACTTCCTAAAAATAAACTTACTAGGTCCACCCATCTCTGAGAATATCGGTAGTGACACACCGACAGACAAACGGACAAAAGAGTGATGAAAAAGGGTTTCTTTTTTTCGAGTTCTTCAAAAAGTCATGGTAGGCGTGCAGTACATGCCTCCGTTCAAGATGACAGCTGACATAAAACCAATTTTTTTTTTCATTCGGTCTTCGACCAAATATTTGGCTACCAAATAGTTTGCATTTAATACTACCTACATGAAACTGAAAATAAGGTTAGTACAAAGAGGTACTACTACATAATATTACCGATCTCCTTACACTTCTATCGCGCTTATCTCTAATTAAATAGTTTGAATTATGAGTTCAAGTCGCGGATACCTTAGAAAATAGAAAACAAAAAAAAATTCCAAATCGGTCCAAGCGTTATCGAGTAATCAGCGAACATACATAAAAAATATATATACGCGTATTGAGAACCTCCTCCTTTGAAGTTCGTTAAAAAATAGATAGGTATTTGTAAAAATCGATTTATCATTTTGTTTTTTCCAAAATTACGTATACCTGCCAGCTACCTAATAAAAAAAATGGACAATTTGGTCAAGAATTCAGAAAATTGCGTGGTATGTTATGTGTTATGTTATGTTTTTTGCGCTGTGATTTTAGACCCGATGAATAAATAATGCCCTTACGCTTTATAGGTTTTGTATGAGGGCATTATTTGTTCTTTTCGATGGGCGTGGTACTCAAAGTGAACCGGGCACTTTTGATAAATCATGGAACATCACGTTTCTTCAATACCCTGTATCCAAGACGCTTTAGAGGTTTGGTGTTATTTATTATTTGTTTTTTTTTTGATGCCCTCTATCAATAGGTATGACTCTCAAAGGGCGCCGTGCACTTTTGTTAAATCATAGGACATGACGTTCCTTCAAATACCCCGCTTCCGAGACACTTTAGTGTTTTATGTGAAAGCATTTTTGTTTAACGTAATACCTGCTGTCAATATGTAAGGATCTCAATGTGCATCGCGTTATTTTATGTAAAAGTATTTGTTCTGTCCAATGGCCTTTCTTTTTACTCATTAATATTAATATTTGAAAATAAGAATAATATAAAATATTATTTGCACCAAAATAGATTATTATTTGCAGGATTTTGGTGTTATAGTATAGAAGTATAGAAGAGGTTATAGTGTCGAATAGGAATTGGACTGAAATAAAAAAAAATACTACCTACATAAGTGCCTTCGCTAAACATTTAAAAAAATATAGTTTAAAAACAATTTAACTACCTATTTTTAACCGACTTCAGAAAAAGGAGGAGTTTCTCAATTCGTCGCACATATATATTTTTTTATGTATGTTCGCTGATTACTTAAAGATGCCTGGACCGATTTGGAAAACTCTTTTTTTGATTGAAAGGGGATAACTCACAGGTGGTCCCATAAAAATTGGATGAAGATCTGATGACGATCGGAGTGAGGGACAGAATTGCACCTCAAGAGTGCAGCAAATTGCTCGGTTTTCGATTTCCACTGATAGAATTGGGCCATAAACGAATAATTACGGATAAATGGAACATCTGAAACCACCTTCTCATCAGAAAACTCTTCAATCGGTTACGATTACATTTTACAATTTGAAGAATTTAGTCGCCAGACTAGGTTTGTATGAATGTTGATAGAGAACCATATCTTAAATAAGATCCGATGAGGATCTTCGAAGTGATGAACAGAATTGTACCTCGAGAGTGCAGCAAATTGCTCATTTTTGATTTCCACCAGTAGAATTGACCCATAAACTAATAGTTACCGATAAATGGAATATCTGAAACCACCTTCTCATTACCAAACCTCAATGGGTTACTATTAGGTACAGGTTGCAATTTGAATAAATAGTCACTTTCGCCTCATGGTGTAGAATTTTCAGTGACAGCAGCACTAAAATTTTAAAAACCGACTTCAAAAAAATTTGAAAACTTTTGTTTTAAAAAAAAACCTGAAAACAAAATCTTAAAAAAAACCTGAACCATGTGACACTATGTTTTCTATATACCTCTCAACATTCAATCCAACCCAGTCCGACTTCCAAGTAGGTTTCTGCTGTCTTAGTGACCCGAAATGGATTATTTTTTACTTTTTGGTTTTTATTTTCAGGTTTTTAATTTTTGTTATTATAACTTACACCGAACGATAAATAGTATTTATGCGGGAAAATTAGGCATTCTAAATAAACCAAAACCACATCGCGAACGAAGTCGCGGGCAACAGCTAGTTACTAATATATTAACAATTATATTTCTCGATAATATCTAAACAGGACTTCAGTTATATTTACCACCATCAAGTAGGTATTTAAGGAATAAACAACCGAAACATACATAGATAATTTAAAGATAAGAGTCAAACAAAGAATCACTTTTCCAAAACTAGGATCAAATAGTTTTTTTAACATTGGGATTGAAAAAAGTATAAATTATCCCATATCTTCGTGCATTTCACGCGTATTGCACTTCACATCTTACGAGAAAGTATAACTTAATTTATGTGCAACTTGATATTCAAGCCACCAATAAATTATCATGTGTCAAGGTTTACAACCAATCGTGTCATTTGATTCCCCTGTATTAACATTTAAGTCTTTTTTGATTACACCAAAATCAAATGAGAATGTTTTTTCTAAACAACTCGAAAAGACACAATCTTAATTTCAAAATCAGACTGAAAAAAAAAGTTAAATATACTAAAAACATTCGCAATAAACTAAAAAACTGACGCCTACAATGTAATAGATATGACATATTAATAAACAGATAGCAAATTCTTGCACTTCTTACACAAAATGTCTATTTATCTTAACTTCAAAAGTTCATTGCAACAAATTATAAAACAAAGTAAACACATCTCAGACAAATATATCTTTAGAAAATTATGTAAGTATTTTCATTTACATCTTTTAGATTTGCAATGAACTACAGAAACAACTAAACTATGAAATCAAAGTATAAGACAGGGCTGATTTGATTTTGAACACCTTAAGCTCGAGCCAATACATAAAAAATATCACAAATAGCTGCTTAAGGAAATTTACAAGTTGAAAAAGCGATACTAAAATTCATTCTCTTTACAGGTTTAAGTAAATAACAGTCAAGAGTTTAAAACTTAGTTTAAAACACTGTCCAAATGAGTTAACTACAAAACTATAAGGTTTTATTTCTACACAACATTTCTTTAAGAGATTTTATACTTCAAATTACTGTACATTGTTTGCGACTGGCAAAAATCAGACGCCCGTCTCGAGAATGAATTTTTATGAGACAGAGAATGCCTTCTCTGTAAATGATTTGACATAAGCCTCGTGGAGTTTGTTGACAAACTCGGCGTCGTGTTTGAGGAGATAGTTGAACGCCTGCAGCAGTTGGTTGCGAGTGAGCGGCTCCGGGGAGTGCTGCACCTCACTGCCAGATGTCGATGTAAACATTGTCGGAGGCATTAGAGCTGGTTTCTGTAAACAACAAATATATTTCATTTTTACAGGAATTTGTACAGGAGCTTTCTGTAAAAAAAAAATAATTTGTACAGGAACACATGGCACACACACACACCATATTTTCCTTAACAGAAAGAAAAATATCGTTTTGATACTTGAAACTGGCTATAAGCACAAATTTATCAAAGATATTGCTAAGAGAAAAACATCCTTGTTAAAAACAAACAAAAGCACTTACTGGGTGACTAATATCTTGAGATTGATTTAAATACGTAGCCAATGGTGATGTGGGTTTAGGAGACGAAATATGCATAATATTCATGTCATTCTCCAATGGGATCAGACCATTCACCTCGCTCGTATCTAGCCCCTGCACCTTCTTCAATCCCGGTATCCTCTGATGATTCTGTTTTTCAATAGGAGTAGATTTCAATTGGAATCCGCAATTTTGAGTAAGGGAGATATTTCCGTTAGAATTCTGAGCCTCCTGTGGCGTGACAGAGCGCTGTTGTTTCTCTATATGTTCAACAGTATGTGCCGGGTTGCTCATGAGCCGCTGGAGTAATTGAACCTCCCTGGTGTCGGAAGGTCGCGGCCCGAAGATGCCAGGCGAGGGCAGTGACGACACGGCCGGCATCTGCACGGCCGCGCCGCCTCCTGCCTTCGCGAAGAAGTCCATCACGCTCTGTGACGCCATGTCGGGAGCGCGGGACGGCGTTAAGTCACTCTTGCTTGCCACGACTCCCTTGTTAGAATTGAAATCGTCCTGAGCTTTGCTCAACATGCTGAATATATCGACGGGTGCGCTCTGCGGCGTCGGTGCACTGTACACCGGGTTTTGCGCCATATTGTCGCCTGTCGAATGTTTGATTGATTCCTTCACTAGTGAATTTAACTTCGTCGCTACCCTGACACACTCGTCCTTATCGTAGAACCATATGCCGTAGATGCGACACTTTGCGTTCCGATAGAGAAGGAAAGGTTCCTTCAATTGTAATTCTATTCCTTTCGATATTGGTTCGATTAAGTTGTTCGTACTCAATCTGTTCATAATCACTAAACTATGATACGGTTCTCCATTTCTACTGTACACAAACAAAGCACCCTCGATGTTGGTTTTTTCCCATTCGTTCTCTTCGAAGGTATAAAGTGCAACGTGGGTAGCACTGTCGATTATTTCTTTTGCATATGGATCTGCCCTCTTTAATGCAGCGAAATTCATCCGCAGACCGGTGTCAGCCATTTTAAAGCAAATTAAATACGAGTTTTGTACAGCAAACAAGCATCACACCAAAATGACAAGAACGAAGAAAATCGCCATCTTGGAAAATTAACGTTCAGTTCTCTTTACAAAATATTTTCTTCTCTTTCGAAACAAAATCCAGTTTTCATCAAGATTTACTCATTTAGTAGTTCGATATTTACAAAGATTACATATTTTGTATGTAAGTATTTTTCAGGTTATTTTTTATTACCAATAACTTATCAATAAATAGATATAAACTATTTCAACTTAAACCGTTATTGAACGTAAGACCTTTTTTTGGTGAAAAGGAACGTAAAGTGATGGTTGATCAAAAAAACTGGCAACATTCAAGACATTTTACATTGATGTCACTGTCACAGTCAATGTCATTTGTTGTTTCAATGGCGGAAAATGGCGGCATGTGACGTCATCCAAATTGACAAAGTTCAATTAGGTTCAATGGGGAAAACAAGCTGATAAAATTGGTGATTTGGATTGAATTTTATTTTATTCGAGTGTTAAAGCGTGCAGCGCGTGGTCGCATGCCAATCAATATTATTTCAAAGTTATTAAAACCTCGAACCGGTCCACTTTTCATTATCTATTTTTAACTCCAGCTACTTTTTTCCACGCGTGAAATTAAATATTTCCTTCTAGCTAAGTGTTTTCAACTGTTCACAATGACTAACTGTAATATATTGGTAATTGGCGGAGGTGGTCGCGAACACGCTCTTTGCTGGAAGCTATCAGATTCCCCATGTGTTAGTAAAATATATTGCGCACCCGGCAGTGTTGGTATCGGTGCTACAAACAAAGTAGAATGTGTTGATATTGACATCAAAGATTATCCGGTAAGTTTAACAATCTACAGGATAAGGCGAGCCAGTAAATGCCAATTTAGTAAACCTAGCATCTTAGCATTTTTTTTAACAACCTACTCTAGCTTGCCAAGTTTTTATGATAGTGCTGCATAAAAAAAGCAAGGGTTACTAAAATGACATATGCAGTTCTAACCTTACCTGAACTTTTTCATAATCCTATATAAATCTTCTGTAATATTTCTTTTAAGCTATTGATATTCTTGATGTCTGTCTCAGAATAATATAAAATTATTAAGTTTGCAAAGTTGTAATCAATTGTAGAATATCATTGTCATATCATAGTACATGATTATGTTTGGCCTTTACATCAAATCTAAATGATTTCTACAGCACCAGCAATTTTAATCCAGTAGAACCCAGGACATGTAGGTATTACATGGAGTAGTACTTACTACCCTCTCAGCTAAGCCAATTGTTAGAACAGTGTTCGCCTCGACTTTCATCCTGAAATTCGTGGATTTAAATCCTGGCTGGCTGTGCATCAATGGATGTTTCTAATTAAGTAACGTTGCTCTCTGGGTGAGGAAATACATCATGATAAAACCCATGGCTTAGTTGGGCAAAAAATAACACGAAAATCTCATTAGATAATATTAGTTCCAGTGGTATTCATAATTATCCTATCTTCTTTTTGGAAAAATGCATTTCTAAAAAAATCATTATTTAATTTTTTTTCTGTTCTTTATTTCCTTCTTTCTCTTTAAAAAGATGTTTGAAAGAGGATTCTACCACAACTCTTTCAATAATTCAAGTTGATGACATTTTCAATGATTTTACATTTCTTAAAATCACTACAACATGGCAACTTTAAACTTGATATCACATTAAACTACCTACCTAGTAACTTCAAACCTTGATAACCTTTCCTTCTGATGATATGATGGTACGGCCACACTCAGGGGCATGACCTCAGAGTAACTAATACTAGAGAAGGGTATAGTCACTCGGCTATTATGTTATGACCGACTATTAGATGCCCAATTTATATCCCTCCACATTGGCAACAGAGATTCACAACCAGTTGCCAAAGAAGAACTAACAATCTTGCTTAACCAGTTGACAATGATGATAGATGTTTTTTTTTTCATGACAGGCTTATGGCCAACTAATTTATTTTAATGCTAAAATGTAAAATTGTACAAATGGCATAATGGCAATTAATAATTTATTTTTATGTAAGGCTGGGTAATAGATGGGGTGATGAGATCTATTTTGAAATGTAAAGTTAACCAACTTTCACCATTGGCACTATGCCAAGTTTTTTATAGAATGTATTTTCATATCTTTGCATTGGTAGTTCTACATCTGGTCTGGTGAAGTCATGATAGCATATTTCTCACTAGAATATTTTTCGTATTTGTAAAACTAAAACTAAACAATTTTAAGAATATCATATAAATCATTACAGTAATCTAGTTTCTGATTTGGTATTTTGTCAGTCATTAAAGTTTTTATTCATGATTTATTAATTTTGTTATAAAACGGCTCTCGCAGAAGGTAAGTGGCTGTGTAACTACTGTGGTGCACTTAAATTTACCAGCTTTAACAGAAAACATTCAGTTATGATTTTTAGCTTAACATCTGAAATGCCTAAGTACAGATCAGCTCACACTTCCTTGAATGCCAAAGCGCGGATCAACGCACTAGTAATACATTTTAATGAATTTTGATACTAAGCAACAATGAAAATAACTATAAACTAAATCCTACTAAGATTATATTTTTATCCTACTAAGATTATACTAAGATATGTGTTTCTTAGTCCTTCGCGCAAAAACTATTGGACCGATTGCGATGAAATTTGGTATGTAAATAGTTGGAGATTTTTTATCCCGATATTCTCACGGGATCGGGACCTACTCGGACGCGGGGTGCAACTCGTATATTATACATTTCATCAACTGGCAGATAGATGGCGCCATATTAAAAATGTATGAAGAAACCGCCGGGTGGTTTTTCTGACACACTATTATCCTACAATAATGAATAAAATAAAATCTCTTTAAAGTTCCTTGTGTGAGTTAGTTGATTCACTACAAACTAGGCAACTTGTCCAATCTCACCATATCTGTGGGCTACACTCAGGGGCATGACCAACTGTCCATCTATATCTATATCCATCCATCTATATTGAATAAAATATTGTAAACAAATTATGTAATAAAGTACTATGATTTGTTTTTTTTGTGATATAGATAGAGTTTTGATGAGAGCAATATTTTAAATAATTTAGATAGTGGATTGATTTAATTACAAACAAAAACTTGAATTTAATATCTTTTAGGAAAAGTTTTTTAGACTGGCCATTTTTTTATAGCTGAACATATAGATCACGATACCGTTAGTGGGAATATCTGTACAAAAAGTAAAGTGAGTGTTTAGGTGAAAGGGTACCGGCGCTCTCTCCATGGTTTTTTTTCATTTTTTAATTATCATAGAAATTAAAATTTAAAAGACAAAACATAGGGGCATGGTCGTGGCAGTTATAAGTTTTATGCAACAAAAATATTTGCTCTAGTGTCATTATCCATGGAGAAAACAGTCGACTGCGTTTGTATGGAGAGAGCCCTCGGTACCCTTTCTTCTTAATCCAGGTTCCCTGCTGTCGATGCACCGAGTTTCATCATAAGTGGTTGAGTAGTTTTTGCGTGAAGGAGTGACAGACACACATACTCATTATTGCATTTATTTAAATAATGATTGGGATTATGCATGAGATGTATTTTTCATAATTATCAGAGTTAAACTTGTAATCTGATTCTACTTATAGAATGTCGCATTTGTTTCATGATTCTCTTCAACACTACTAACTCTAAACACCTTTCTCCAGGCTCTAGCAAAATGGTGCAAAGACCACACAATCGAGCTAGTGATCGTGGGCCCAGAGGACCCGCTCGCCAACGGCATCGTCGACTGGCTCACAAGCTATGGTATCCGCTGCTTCGGCCCAACCAAGGCAGGCGCCCAGATCGAAGCCAACAAAGACTTCGCCAAGACATTCATGAACAAATATCAGATACCCACAGCTAGGCATAAGTCTTTCAAAGATGCTGTATCAGCTAAAGAATTTATTATGACGTAAGTATCTAGTAACTATAGTACTTATAGTTCTGCGAACAGTAGATCTCAAGAGCACAAACTTTAAGGAGTTTTGTGTGAGAAGGTGGTTCCAAATAGTCCATCAATCCCTGTCTCCAAGTGCTAAAGTCTAGAAAGAGGCGATTCCACTCGTTCTGTCTGTAGGTTTATAACCAAATTTTTTGACCTGTTCTTGAATTTATTTCTAACCAAAATTGTTACAATAAAATACCTCTATGTGTTGTCTCCAATTTGGTTTTATACTATTTATTCTGGAACGCATCACAACTCAAGTTCTACTCAACTGAAATTCATCTTCAGCGAGGATTTATTGCGCTATTTTATCGTGCTTCGATTTACTTAAATGAAACTTAATTTGCAATAAAAATAATCGTTATCATTTGTGTTAATCAAGTAGGTTAATGTCAGTGCAAAGAGTCGCGTATTTTTATGAGATTTATCAAGAGTTCTTGACCGTCTCAAATCTACAATTTCAATGAAACTTTAATTTGCGATGAGAAAAAAACATTTATCTTTGTTTTTAATAAAGTACTTACATGATTGAATGTCAGTTCAGTATCATATTTTTATGAGATTAATCGAAAGTTATAGCACTTAGATACTATCTAATTTAAAGGTTACGCTTTTTCTATGGATATTTGATAACATTTTCGTCATCCTTATTAGAAAATGGTCGCTTTGAACCCTTATCATCCCCACTAAAAGTAGGTAGTACTTTATCTAGCAATTTTCGTCCGGCCGAAGGTCGCATTAGATTGACCTTCTAACTTACCGCCCCGCTGAAGAATGATTGTAATTGGCCAGCAAAAATCGAGAAGGCTGTGATAATTCAAAATGGCCACTAAAATTAGTAGGCCAACCCTTCCTTGGAGCCAGATTCCTAAATGACTTAATTAAACATGTTTTTTTAAATTCTGACATTATTTTCACTACTAAAGTTATTCCATGTTTACCAGACTCATGAACATGGTGCTTGTATTAGTGCCAAAATATTGAGCCCCACTAAATAATAACAAAAGTATGGTTTCATACAATATCCCGTTTCAAATAACTTCAGTAGTAAATCATATAATTTTTCTCCCCCGTCAGCGCCCCATATCCAGCCCTAGTAGTAAAAGCTTCAGGGCTAGCAGCCGGCAAAGGTGTGGTAGTTGCGTCAACCAAGGAGGAAGCGTGCAAAGCTGTCGACGAAATACTTACCGATGCCAAGTACGGTGTTGCTGGTGAAATTGTTGTTGTCGAAGAATTGCTTGAAGGGGACGAAGTTTCGGTGAGTTTGTCCCAGGCACCAAACTGCGATTGTGGAGCAGCTGATCAGTACCTCGATTCACTATTGTTTAAGTCGTTGGGCGTGTGTGATTAGGACACAATTGCCATACAAAAACTGGAGTTATCGCGCCCTAATCACACACGCCCGACGACTTATACCTTAGTGAATCAAAGCACAGAGCCTTTTCCAAATAATCACTAAGCTGTTTTCCGGTGAAATGTCGGAAGGCCTCAAATTCACACCTACCGCCGCAAGCTATCATGTCGTAATTATGATGACTTTCAGAACTTATCCGCGCTGCGGTTAAAAACCGATTTTTTCCCACTTTTACGGTACAAAAGCCGATTTTTTTCCACAACTAAAGGTATACGTAGGCATGTTTTTGCCGCATTTCTGTATCGCGGGACACGCATTTGTGGTTTAGAAACCGTGTCTAATTTGTTTGAAACTACAGAATATTTAACCTCGCCGTTTTTTTCCGTAGTGCACTGTAGGCCTCACTGTTATCGAAGTTTGTAATCTACACTTAAATTTCAGAGATGACTGCTGCTACTGAACCAATATTGATGTAACTTGGTATAAGGATACATCGATTCATTGCGAGTAACTTAGGCTTCTCCCGATATTCCTACGGGTTTGGGTGAAACCGCGTCGCGTGACTAGTAAAGTAATAGCTCTGATAGCGATAAATAATGCTGAAATATTAAGAGTCGACAATGACATAATTTAATAAATCATTTATCAAAGGACCCCAACGAACGCAATATTTTTAACATTAATGCCATGATGGGGTCACGAACCCACGACTCTGGGTTTATCACATTTTTACGATACTTCGTACCTAATTAAAACTGTTTACTTGTTTGTTTCATATAATACGTAAGGAAAAAATATACTTACTGTCTATAATTAGAATTACTGGCGGCGCTCCGCGGCTTCGCCCACTTGACCTCAGGCTTCGATGTCTTCAAGTCCCAAGCGAATAGGTATCTTCTAGGATAGCGTGCTACATCTTATGTGTTCATCAAAATAATATTTCCTCGTTATAATAATCCTACTAATATTATAAATGTAAAAGTTTGTGTGTGTGTATGTATATATGTATGTTTGTTATCCGTTCACGAAAAAACTACTGGGCCGATTGCGATGAACTCTGTATCTAGATAGCTGGAGACCTAGATGAACATATAGGCTACTTTTTATCCGGATGTTCCCACGGGATCGGGACTTACACGGGTGAAACCGCGAGGCGCAGTTAGTAATTGATATTAGAAACAAAATGTCTTATCCCATGTTGCATCAGTCGTCGTTCATCAGATTTCAATGATGCAAGATCGAATTTAATGACTGAAAGCATAATCTTCTTCTAAAATTATAAAACGACTAGCTTTCACCCGCGACTTCGTTCCCATAGGAGTTGAATTTTCCATAAACCTTTCTTAGCGGATACCTATGCCGTAATAGTTTATTGTGTGGCAACTTTATCTCGATTCGTCCATTGGTTTGAGCTGTGCGTTGATACATATCTGTCAGTCAGTCAGGACTTATAATTTTATATTTATAAACGAACTAAAGAGATGTAAGTTTGTCCTTGAACCAAATTGATAACTGTTGCAATAAATAAATGTAGAAAGTAATATAAAATAATACAGTTATTGTACTTTAATTGACTTCACGCAAGGCATGGAGATAATATTAATAATATTGACCTTTACATCTAATTAAATAAATAAATATTGCAGGATAAATATTATAAATATTCCACACATCGCCATCTAGCCCCAAGCTACACTTGTGTTGTGGGTGCTAGACAACTCATATACTACTTATATACTTTTCTTTTGTAAATATTTACATATAATACATAGAAACAGCCAGACCACAGACAAATATCTAAGCATAAATATTTGTCTGAGGCGGGAATTAAATGAGTCGTACAGAACCAGCAACTTAATCCAAGCTATTCAGGACACCTAAGTGACTGGGACATGTATGGACCTTTACCACGCTCTCAGCTTAGTCGACCATGTCCAAACGAAATGACGAGTGCAGCTATGTCTTTGGAAATAGATCACTCCCAGTATTTTATCACTGGTAACAATTCTACGAACTTTGCTTATCCGAAGTCTAGATGGCGCTGTGTAAAACGTCCTTTGTCCTATGTGCACAGAAAAAAACAAATATAATTCGATTCTGAATGTCATTTATTGTTTTATACATGTACATAAAGATCATAGATCACTAATTGTAATAAACTAGCTGTTGCCCGCGCCTTCGTACGCGTGGTAGTTTTGTTTTATATACATAAGAGGAAAGGGTACCGGGGGCTCTCTCCATACAAACGTAGTCGACTGTTTTCTCCCTGGATAATGACACTAGAGCAAATATTTTTGTTGCATAAAACTTATAACTGCCATGACCAATATGACCATGCACCTATGTTTAATCTTATTTTGTTTTTTAAATGTTAATTTCTATGATAATTATAAAATAAAAAAAAAACAAAACATAGGGGCATAGTCAAGGCAGTTATAGGTTTTATGGCACAAAAATATTTGTGCTAGTGTCATTATCCAGGGAGGAAACAGGCGACTACGATTGTATGGAGAGAGCCCCCGGTTCCCTTTCACCTTAAACCTTCTTTTGAATCACTATATCTATTTTAAAAAATCCGTTGCGTAGTTTCAAAAGATCTAAAATACATATGGACAGACAGACTGCGGGAAGCGACTTTGTTTTATACTATGTAATGATTAGTAAGGAAGTACATACTAAAAGGAAATCTTTTATATTTCGTTATTATCGAAAACTTCCGAAATGTTTTAAAAAACTTTAGAGATTAAATTTAATTATTGCTGTTTAGTCATTATCATCATCTCATTCATTCATCATCTGACAAACATACCCCATTTGGCACAATGGTCACCATGCCGGCCTGCCAAACACAGGGTTGCGGGTTCGACTCCCGTCTCAGACAAGTATTTATGCTAAGATATTTGTCTGTGGTCTGGTTGTTTCCATGTATTATAAGTATATATTTACAAAAGAAAAGTATATAAGTAGTATATCCGTTGTCTAGCACCCATAACACAAGTCTAGTTACTTAGCTTGGGGCTAGATAGCGATGTGTGGAATGTCCTGCAATATTTATTTATTTTGTCTTCCAGGTCCTAGCATTCACAGACGGCGAGACTGTATCGATGATGCCTCCAGCGCAGGACCACAAACGTATCGGTGACGGTGACACGGGCCCGAACACCGGCGGTATGGGTGCATACTGCCCGTGTCCCCTCATCACTCCGGACCAGCTGGCAGATGTTAAGGATCAGGTGCTGCAGCGAGCCGTTAACGGGATGAAGGCCGAGGGGATCAAATATGTTGGTAAGTTGGTGAAGCAATCACAAATAAACTTTGTCAGAATTATTCCTTAAGAGGAAAGGGTACCGGCGCTCTCTCCATACAAACGTATTCGACTGTTTCCTCCCTGAATAATGACACTATAGCAAATATTTTTGTGCCATGAAACCTATAACAGTCATGACTATGCCCTATGGTTTGTGTTTTTTTCATTTTCTAATTACTTTTGAAATTAACATTTAAAAAACAAAATAAAAATTAAACATAGAGGCATAGTCATATTGGTCATGGCAGTTATAAGTTTTATGCAACAAAAATATTTGCTCTAGTGTCATTATCCAGGGAGGAAACAGTCGACTACGTTTGTATGGAGAGAGCCTTTTTATAGGGAGGGACTTTTTATTTAGCTATTTGTAATGTGCAAATCACGCCCTTTCATTTGATACCCAACTCGAGCCTATCTACTTACATTCGGTTTTTAATCCTGACTTTTATCCCTAATAACTTTCAAACGGCTAAACCGATTTTGATCAGACATAGCTAAGAACACTCTCGACTAATTCACCTTTCAAACAAAAAAACTAAATTAAAATCGGTTCACCCGTTCGGGAGCATCGATGCCACAGACACACACACACACACACACACACGTCAAACTTATAACACCCCGTTGTTTTTGCGTCGGGGGTTAATAAAAGTACCGAATGTAATGTTTCGAATTTTAACGGGTTGGCAAACGTATATTCAAAAATTCGTGGAATTCATTGGTTCTTTTTAAAAATAAAGAAATGTTTATTTTAAGTAAAGGAATAATGACAATACTTTGAACAAAAACTACTTTGTTTGCAAGAAGGTTAGGTTTTTGAAGTTACTTTATGTGTAATGGCGTCAAATACTGATGAAGATAATGAAAAACACGTGACTGATACTTATATTTATTTTTCACATCTAGTTCACGAAATACTATCAATTTCATTGTAATATATAAAAACGGAGTTTTTTTTTCTATTTGTGCATATGCTCATATTGCTCAAGTATTACCTTGCCATAATTTTTTGCTGTCTTCAGTATTTGGAGTACCTACTTTCCTAACAGATCCGTGTTAAAAATCCACCCTGTATAACGCTAATATAATGAACTATTTACTTTAAAAGAGTTATTACATTAGTTTATTACAAACAACATCAATATGTGTTAATACATAGGCTGCACTAAAAGTATCGGGAATGGAATATTTCCACTGTTCCTGTCATATTTAAATCTTTTTAATTGAAAACTCCTTGGTTTTAAGAATCGAATACCATTTATTTATTTAAAAAAATAATCTCGGTCTTGTCACAAGGTTTTGTCAAACTTGTTTAGTCGTTGAGAAAATGGAATTGACTCGAGAAAATTCAAGAGCGATGATTTATTATGACTTTCGAAGTGGTTTATCACAAAAACAGTGTGTTGACCGGATGATTTCTGCATTTGGTGATGAAGCCCCATCCAAAACCACAATTTATCGCTGGTTTGCTGAATTTCAACGTGGACGTGTCAAGCTCAGTGATGATCCCCGTCAAGGTCGTCCAAAAACTGCACTCACCCAAGAAAACGTTGATGCTGTGCGTAAGCTGGTTGAGGAAGATCGACATGTAACATACCGCGAAATTCAGGCAACTTTAGACATTGGCATGAGTCAAATACAAATAATCTTGCATGAACAATTAGGTGTAAAAAAGTTGTTTTCCCGATGGATACCGCATTCGTTCTGTGAAGAGCAAAAAGTGGCTCGCGTTACTTGGTGCGTCAGAACTCTCGAAAGATTCCACGCAGGATCCTCAAATGCTGTATACAACATCGTATCAGGTGACGAATCCTGGATATACGCGTACGAACCCGAAACAAAAAACCAGTCACGAGTTTGGGTGTTCGAAAATGAGTACGAACGAACGAACAATTTTTGTTGGCTTTAGCCAACAAAAATTGTTCGTTCACGGAGTGTTGCAAAAAAAATTGTGGCCACGTTTGTCTCCAAAACCGGCCATGTTGTGACTATTCCTCTTGAGGGACAAAGAACGGTTAATGCAGCATTTGTTTGCCACAGGTCGTTTCTGAACTCCGTAAAGAGAAATGCAGCCGCCGCATCATCCTCCATCACGACAATGCGAGTTCTCACACCGCAAACAGAACAAAAGAGTTTTTAGAGCAAGAAAACATAGAATTATTAGACCATCCGCCGTACAGCCCCGACCTAAGCCCTAATGATTTCTATAATTTCCCTAAAATAAAGAATAAATTGCGTGGTCAGAGATTTTCATCACCTGAAGAAGCTGTGGACGCCTACAAAACGGCCATTTTGGAGACCCCAACTTCCGAATGGAATGGTTGCTTTAATGATTGGTTCCATCGTATGGAAAAATGTGTCAAATTTCGCGGAGAATACTTCGAAAAGCAATAAATACATTTTTAAATAGTAATGTTGTGTCACTACCTTGATTCCCGAAATTTTCAGTGCCGCCCTCGTATTATACCTAATCGATAATTTAATCCAGTAACTATTTGCTTAGCTACCTACTTATTCGAACTTGACATTGCGTTATCTCGCAAATATTTGTTATTGTACAGTACATATTTCGTCGTTTAGGAAATTTCCTTATATACCTAGGTCGTTTTATAACGAACATAATTATTTTATTTTTGACAACTGCTCAGTTAATGTGCAACTGGAATTAAATTGTTTACTAAAACTAAACTGCTCAACCAATATGTAACTGGGATTATATTGCTTAGCCGATAAGACTGAGACTAAACTGCTCAGCCAATATGTAACTGGGATTATATTGCTTAGCCGATAAGACTGAGACTAAACTGCTCAGCCAATATGTAACTGGGATTATATTGCTTAGCCGATAAGACTGAGACTAAACTGCTCAGCCAATATGTAACTGGGATTATATTGCTTAGCCGATAAGACTGAGACTAAACTGCTCAGCCAATATGTAACTGGGATTATATTGCTTAGCCGATAAGACTGAGACTAAACTGCTCAGCCAATAAGGAACTGAGATTTAATTGCTTAGTCAATGAGCAACTGATGTTGAACTGCTCAGTCAATAGGCAACTGGAAGAAGATTTTTTTAGACAATGAGCAACTGAGACTAAACTGCTCAGTCAATAGGCAACTAGGATTAAATTTCTCAGTCAATGGGCATCATTAACTTCACATCGCGGTTTCACCCGCGTGATATCCATTATTAGTGGGAGTTTATTAACTTCAATCCAAAGGTCGGGTTAGAGTTCTGATGCGAAAGTTTTTGTAAAAATATGAAAATAACTGGAGTCATGTAATAACACATAGGGTACATCATTTTATTTTAAGGATTTTCATTATTTTTCTTTTAATTGTAATAATGGATTTTGATATCTGAAATAAATGAATTAAATTTATCCTGATATTCAGACAGACATGGAATAGGGACTTATTAGAAAACATTTCTTTTGATTCCACATGTAAATGCTAGTCATAATATAAACTAACCTTTCGTAGCCAGTAAAAGCGTGTCGCGCCTCGACGCGTGTACAGTTATCTTTCACCTTTTACCTGCACACGATAAAATAATCTCTATGACAAGGGTCGAAGGTTCAAGTTGTCCTGGCACGAACCGGGAGCGATTGGAACTTGGAACCAATAAATGTCCTTATCTAAGGAGTCTGGAATTGTTGTAGACAATTTATGAGTAATTATAATTAATAACTATTGTTCGGGAACGGTGTATTATGCAATTATTTTAGACTATCTGCGCCCGACAGTTTTACTCGCGTTAGAATCTATTTAAAAAGTGATATTCTTCCCTTCAAACACAGAATACATTACAAGCCCTTTTTGCCTTCTTAGAGGTTAAATTTTCAAAAATCCTTTCTTACTGCTCCCCTACGTCCCAAAAGCTAAATTTTTAGACTCGTAGCTCTTGAAGTTTCAAAGATTTCTTGATGAGTATTTTTCTCTTTTAAATGTTATATGAATTACCTAGACATATAAGATTCTGACTGCGTTCTGCGGTTTTGCTTGCGTAAGTCCCGGATCGGGATAGAAATACTTATACTATACTGCCTATACTTACAGGGTGGTAAATTTAATCAGTAAAGATAGGTAAATCCTAGAGCCGCTGTAGCTACGTTACCTATTTGTTAAATACTGCATTTAATATTTTTACCGAGGAAAAAAGTATTTTTCGAAAAAAGTTTTTTTTTTCAATAAATAAATGTGGTTACGAATTAGGAATAAATTGCTCTTAGAAACTAACATAGCTTCAGCCGTTCACACGTGTTGCGGCAAAGGAAAATTGGGATTCATATTTATAAAGTAGATAAATTTAGATAAGCGTTTACGGTTTTCGAGCCTTACACTACTATCACTAGGCTGGTTCGATCGATGTCGACGAACCCTGTCTAAAAAAAGTGATAGCACTAATTGTATTCCCTACCATAGATACTGGTATTTAAATACCTATTATAATTGTAGATAGGTAATTAGATTAGAAAGTATTGTGTTACTTAGTGGTTTTTAAGCGCTGGACACACTGAGGCGGGTCCAGGAACCTTCCGGAGGCATTTTATAATGTTCGAGACCATGCACCGTGCCACATAGCGGCTGGTTTGTGTGGCATGGTGCAGATAAATTAAAACATTAGTAGCCTTCATCACTTCTTGTAGCTATAAAAGAATGATCAAAATCGGTCCAGTCTTTCAAACATCCAAACTTGACCTCTTTATAAAATGTATACTTAATAGTAACATGTTTAAATAAGTAAAAAGGTATTTGAACACTACCGTCACCTGATAGGAAATCATCAGGAAAGACAGACTCTCGCCAATTAATGCCATTCTTTCACCGTGCGGATAAGGAATGACGAAGTGAAACTTATTATTACTGTCTTCATTTACGAAATGAACGTCTAAACAATGATAAATTATATCAGAATTATTACAATTTCTATAAGTTTTTACGTCACACCGTATTACGTATGACATCGACCCCTGACCCTGATTATTTACATTCGGTTATCTTGAAACACAATTAGTAAGATATTAAACAAACAGATTTATCTAAAACTGGGTAAGCTAAATTGAATCTTGTTGTTAGGAGAATATAGTTTATTGTTACCTCTGCTTAATTACCTAAAATAAGATCATGCATCTTTGGCTGGCTTCTACTGCCTTATGCGCAGTATGTCTTTTTTTTCATTCGCGTTGTTAGAAGTCATCTCATTGTTAACATTTCTCTCTCTTATATCTTGTCTCACACAGGCCATCCATCTTTTCTTAGGTCTCTCCATCCCTCTACATTCATACTCATCACCCTTCTAGTCACATGCGTCTCTTTATCTCCTGCCTTAGCTACACCTGTCGCTTAGCTGTCCAAAAACATGCGGCTATGTTCACACTGACATTTTCTTATTGATTTTTGTGGTATGAACATCGCCGCATACCGTTCATTGTGAGACTCGCTAACTCTTTTAATAGGGGAGCCGCTGTCCGGTCAGCTGTCGAAAGATGGCAACTGCGCCCGCACATTGCGTGTGCGCCCACGACGCCATAACAAACAATCATTGCGTTCAAATAACGGATAAAATCATATTTTCATGACGTAATAATTAGGTATTGACCTTAGTTTATCATGTTAAGGTACATTATATGTTATGCTATATTTGTTCTTGATTTAAATTTTTAGTCTAGTTTTTTAAAGAGGTGATATTTAAGCCTTTAGATGTATGAAAAAAATCAGTCTGGAACCTCTGGAACAGACAAGATTAGGTAAAAGGAGAGGTCAACTCGGTTCACTGATAGTTTCCAAACCCATCCTATTCAATTCGAAATTAAAAATAAATTGAAATACACTCATAAAACTCTAAAGCTAACCCCATTTAAGAGCCACAACACGAAATAAAAAGCCACAACTCGTTTTTAATATTTGAGGCTAACTTTAAAATTAGCAAGAGGAAAGTATAAACATAAGAATAATATTTTGAAAATGTCTTCTGTCAACAGGTGTGTTATACGCTGGCTTGATGGTCACAAAATCCGGGCCCATGACGTTGGAATTCAACTGCAGGTTCGGAGACCCTGAAACCCAGGTCCTAATGACACAACTTGAATCAGATCTCTTCAAGATCATGATGGTAAGTTACTCTGAATAAGTTACCTATAAGCCTTGGACAAGCACACGGAAGGACAGACGGACAGGTTAATGTGTCAAAATTAAAAATAAATTCGCATTGTTGTAAAGTCACTTGCAAACGACTTAAAGCTAAGTTAAGATGTGTTGTTTTGGAACGCGCTTTCTAATGAGAAGCTACAAGAAACTTATGGGCTTTTGTTTTAGGGAGTTATCGTATAAAAGGTTTCGTACTTCAAACGTAAAAAGGAACGTTTGGCGTTCGAAGTACGAAACCCTAAAAGAAAAAAATCACCGAAAACAGAATCTCATAACGATAAAAAGTCTACATTAACGCAAATTAACTTAAAATGGGGCAGGGTTCTTAGAAAACGCAGTAGAAAGCCGCTGTAGCAGAATAATTCGAAGTTTTTAAAATACATGTCTGTCTGTCTCTGTTAACTACGCCATTTTAAATTATGAAACCTATTGGACAGCTCTATTTTTCTGGAAAGGTCGTGGTATACTTTACATCAAAATCCAACAAGTACCTATAACCTTATCAACGACCTGCGACCGTTTACTTCCCGAGTCTGCGGCTACTAGATACATATCCCAATATTCTAAATCGGTAGTAACACGGTGATACCTCGAGGCCCAAATAGTACAATCTTCAAATATTCGACTGGTGTTACTGACCCGTTATCTAAGTTTGGTCTAAGGTTAGTGAGTGTGTCTAATTGCTTGATACCAGTTGCCATGTCCATTGGCATTTATTTATAGTTATCTTATACCGACATTCTACCTACGGTCAGAGTTAGCACTAAGAAACTCAAGTGATATGGAAGAAAGGCAATAAAATACTAAAACTTGATAAAAAATATGTCATTTTCCTGCGATCTGTGGATGAAATTTAGCGGGAGTTTAATTATTTCGGAATGGCGTTCATGGTACGGTCTTCAGTGTGTCATCCATATCATAGTAAGAGATCTTGTGCCTCATTAAAGTGGAAATTGTCGTGGTATGTTCGGAGATCTTGTTAAGAAAAAATGCAACTTTTAATTTTAACCTACTGCGGTATGACGCCACACCCAAATTCCCATAGTCTCCCATTTGGAGGATATTATTTGGGGGATAGTGGGAATACCTCCTCTAGTAAGCTAATTTCGGTGTAGCTCTTGCTGTATGTTTTTAGATTAGTTGTTATTTGAAGACACATATCCTAACTTACATTTTTATACAATTTAATGTGTATTCATGCGAATGATTCTATAAAATCTATTATTCTTTGTTAAGGCATGCACAGAAGGTACACTAAAGCAGACTCAAGTCATATGGAACAATAAAACGTCTTCAGTGTGCGTTGTCATCGCTTCTAAAGGATACCCTGAAACGTCTACGAAGGGATGCGTTATTAGCGGTGAGTTTTAACTACATCCGTGTAGCTTAGTCGGATAAGAGTATCGCTAAGGTGAAGTGATTTTAAACCTACAAAGGACTTTTATTTTTGACAAAATATGTGTGTTCGAGCATAACATCTTTGTTTATGAATAGATTTAAATGTTTCTTTTTTTATTAGACACCTCAAGAATGGTCCCATTTATTTTGCTTTTCAGTAACCTACAGCCACAGTCGAGTTTATAAAATAACTCTTTATCCATTTTTCTTTAGGTCTATCCAAGCTATCAACAGTCCCCGGCCTCGTAGTGTTCCATTCTGGAGTGTCCCGCGGGGCGAACGGGTCACTGGTGACGTGGGGCGGGCGTGTCGTGTGCGTGTCTGCGCGCGCGTCGACGTTGCGGGCCGCGGCCGCTAGTGCCACCGCTGCTGCGGCCTCGATAGACTTCCCTGGAGCGCAGTACAGGAAGGATATCGCACATCGAGCCTTCTCCAAGTAAGTATAACTGATGGGTCGCTTATCACGGTTTTCTGCATGTACTGTTAGGCTCAAAGATTGTAAGCGCTCATTGAGCGAAAAACAGCTCACAACGCATTGTGGTCACTGTAAAAAAGCCACAACGCGTTATGGCTCTTTAGTTCGTGTTGTGGCTGGCAAATGGGGTTGATTGTAGAGTTTAATATATGCATAACTGAATCAACCCACACTATATTCTACTTAGTTTTGTCTACTTATTAGAATTATTTTTATATAAAATGGAGTAGCAGAGTAGCCCCCGCCCTTGTCGCGGAGCGACTGAGGCTGTATACAATAAGCCGAATTTAAAATGTGTAGGCCAGTGTGAATGTTACGCAAGAGCGTTGAGGCTGCTCTTCTCGCAGCTCTGTAGTAATTGCAAACCCTAAAGTTTCCTTTTAAACGCTAATTTCGCGTTGTGATTTACATTGACTATAACGCGTTGTGGCCTATTTTTCCCTCAATTAGCATTTTCGATCTTTGCAGCTAACACATGTTATTTTTATAATATAAAACTAGTAAAATGCATTCTTGAACTTTCTATTTCAAATACCTATATGAAATTCTCACAGTTTACACCACAACATCTTTTATTCTGTTTGTTATTTTATTCAAGTTTGACCTTGTTCTAGTAATCCAACAAATACTTTGATTCGATCGTTAACATGCCCTTATTGCAATGACTTATTTTCTTTTAGTGTTAAATCGTTCATGGGTTTTCCAAATCGATTACAATCATCTATATTATATTCGGATCTTGAAACTTACTCTCTTATTCAATAATATTTAATAAGCCTTCGATATTCTAAATGATAGTTTTTAGCGTACCATATTTTTTTAAACAGTACTTCAACTCGTAATATATAGTTCGGTTGGCAGCCCTACGCACATCTGTCATCTTTAAAAGTGCGAAAGAAAAACCTATTTTAAATACATATCGAAAACTTATTAAAATGTTTTAAAACAAGGGGGTTATGATTTTAACGAATTGTATAATTTTTGTTCAGCTTACGTTTCATGGGATATTAGCTTGGTAAGATACTTAAATGTTATGTTTTTGTACGTAAAAATCGTAATAAATGGTTGTGCTTTTTCATTTGTGCATTTTTTTTTGTTTTTATCATAATCATTTATCAAATAATTGTTCCTGTGAAATCATTTGTGTTTGTAGCATGCTCATTGTGTGTTTATTTATGCGTATACTTTTATTCATAGTCATAGTGAGTTAGTTAATATTTTGTTCTTTGGCTAATTAGAAATTCATTGTGAATTCCTTTGGTTTTCTTTAACTAGAAGCTAATACTTACAACATTCAATTAGGTAAGTTAATTGACTATTTTATTAAATTTATTTAACAATACTTTAACCATACTTTATCGTTTTTAACTAAACTGTTTCTCTGTTCAGAATAAACGGTCTATCGTACCTACAAGCTGGCGTAGATATCGACGCGGCAGCCACACTAGTCCGTCAAATTGAGCCCATAGCGACCGGCACGCACAGACGAGGCGTCCTAGGCCGTTTGGGCTGCTTCAGCGGCCTGTTCCAACTATCGGCTTTAGACCCGCCTCTACAGGACCCGGTGCTGGTGCAAGGAACTGATGGAGTCGGGACTAAACTTAAGGTACGTCAGGATATAGGCTTGTTGGATGCATAGACGAGGCGTTCTAGGCCGTTAGGATGGTTCCAACTAGCGGCCTTAGACTCGCCTTAGCAGAAACTAGTGCTGGTGCAACGAACTTACGGAGATCATTGTGAAGGCATTGATCTCGTCTGCAGTTTTCCGGGTTCAATTTATTCCAGCTGTTGCAATACTTAAAAAATGGTACTGTTTAATATCGTAAAGCTTAAGGCAAACCCCTTAGACCCTTAAAACTGATAGTTTGTTACGCTATGTTACCATGATGACCTATACACACCAAGATCTGACCTACTCAATCATGATGTAAGAATCTTAACTGAAGTAACAAAAAAAAAACATCCATTTAATTAAGATTAATTCACCCGCTACAGAATTTCACGTTTTTGTTCCCAGATTGCAGAATTAATGACTAAATATGACACGATAGGTCAAGATCTGGTTGCGATGTGTGTGAATGATATTCTATGCGCGGGCGCTGAGCCGTTCGCGTTCTTGGACTACATGGCATGCGGCAGACTTCAGGTCGATGTTGCGGCGTGTATTGTGAAGGGAATCGCTGATGCTTGCATACTTTCTGGGTGTGCTTTGTTAGGTAAGTTATTATGTCAAATATGTTTTATTAGGGGACAAAATTGTATAAACACCAAAAATTCCCTTGATAGTACCTTGATTGTTTGAAAGAAAACTACCAGCGCTCCGCGGTTTCACCCGCGTAACTCTCATTCCCGTTGGAGTATCGGGATAAAAAGTTGCCTATATTACTCCCAATTAATCAATGTATCCTCATACCAAGTTTCATAAAAATCGGTCCTGTAGTTTCAGAGCCTATTCGTTAAAAACAAAAGTCTTTCTTCTTATAATATTAGTATAGATTACTTAAAAATTCCATAATGATGATCATACAGAAATCTGAGCCACCGTTTAACATAACCATGACGAATTTCGAGTCGTTGCCTGAATATTATCAATAAAACCACAAAAAAAATCTAACTTAACCCCTTTAAAAACAAAGTCAAAATTCTAAATCCTCAGGGGGAGAAACAGCCGAAATGCCTTCAATGTACGAAGTGGGAAAGTACGACCTTGCTGGGTTCGCTGTTGGGGTTGTAGATAACACCAAACAACTTCCGTTGTCTCATCAAATAAAAGGTGGGGACGTTGTGTTGGCACTTGCGTCGACGGGTGTACACAGTAACGGATACAGTTTGGTGCAGAAGATTATGGCGCAGAGTGGGCGCAGGTGAGTTGAAAAAAGGACATGACATTATACCTGAAAAAAGAAAAAACTGCAACTTTATGTAACTTAAAGCAACTAAGCTTCAGAATTTTTAAAGCAGGCAAACGAAACTCAAATAATGATGGCTTGAGAATATAGATAAATAGAAAACATTCTCCGTTTTTCTAAAAAAATAATGTAATTAAAAGAATTACGTAAACTAGACGTGGAAAAAAGATATAAGCATTTAAAGTAACGTGTTTTTCATTTTATTTATCAGCATCTGACACCATTACACATAATATAGGAACTTCAAGAACCTAACCTAAAATAAAAATGACTTGTTTGCAGGGAGCAAACAAGTAATTTTTGTTCGAAGTTTTGCCATTATTATTTGGCATTTTATCTGCTTAGGTAGGGGCTAAATACATTGATTTTTCTTATAGGTACACCGATCCAGCACCGTTCAGCACCACAAACAAATCATTCGGCGAAGAGTTCTTAGTTCCAACAGGCATTTACGTACGCGAATTACTGCCCTCAATAAAACGTGGTCTTATCAAGGGTTTGGCTCACATTACTGGAGGTGGACTACTAGAGAATATACCCAGGATATTGAGGCCCGGAGTCAGAGTGAAATTGGATGCTTTGAAGTTTAATATTAAACCGATTTTCGGATGGTTGCAAGCTAAAGGTAACGTGGCATTACTTCTTTTGAATACCTCAATGAGAATTTAACCCTTTAATTTGAGACCCTCCTAGATAGGATTTGATGAAAAATATAATTTGATCCCATATTATGGCGTCCAAAATCCACCATTTTGATTTTTTGGCTGGCATAGCGAATCTAACGACATGCTCCTTATCAAAATCGGCTCACGCATTTGGTCTCTAGAGTGCCACAAAGGAAAAAAACATATATAGACTGATAAACACATTACCACTTCTTTGTGCGCAGTCGGGTAATAAAAAGAGTCTCGTATGATATCTATGTCTGAGAGTGCGTCTGCTGTGGGTCTTCATAAACTGGTATAGTGATGGCTTATGGGTGAAACCTTGACTTTCAATCCGAAGGTCATGGTTTCGAATCCTTATGCTAGTCGTGCACCAATAGGTGTTCTGATATAAACAATTTACGTATAAATTAAACAAAAAATCATCATGAAACACCGACATGCCATAGAACTCACCACGGTTGGATCGCATCGCATGTCACATTCGCCAATCCGAGTAGTCACCCGTGGCGTTTTACTAGCTCTTAGAGGAAACCCTTGCTCAGTAATAGGACATGTTAATATTTATCCCCAGTGGGATTTGAAATCACAAAATTCTTTGTTTAACTTAACAGGTCTAGTATCAGATTTTGAAATGCTACGCACTTTCAACTGCGGTGTCGGTATGGTTATAATAGCTGCATCAGAAAATGTACAAGAACTGATTGAAAATGTTGAAGGGATACATGTTGTTGGTGTGGTTGAGGATCTTAATAAAGAAGGTAAGGTTTCATTTTGTATTTAACTTTTCAGCTTCACTTTGCATAAAGCCAGTGTCAAGTATACTTTTGCATCAAGTTTCTTCTATTTTTCAGCCATTTTGTTGTTCCGCTAAAGCCAATTGCGCTCTTCGCCGTGTTGTTTGTGCGTTAACTAGAAAATGATAGATAGAACACTTGAGTTTTGTGTTTACTTCCCTTACATAGAATATTCAACCAGCTAGCGGCACAACACAACAATGATCTATTACCTATTACTAATTGGAAGTATTTTTCTATAAATCTGAACCATTTGTTCCCAGGTGGCCATCAAGTAGTAGTAGACAACTTCAAAGAAGCGATGACTCCACTCACAGCACCATATTCCACTGGAGCAGCTCCTCAGAAAGCCCTGTCCTACAAGGACAGTGGAGTCGACATCGAAGCTGGAGACTCTCTCGTCTCTATGATCAAACCATTGGCTCGGTAAGACTTTACCTCATCTCACCTAAACTCTTCCCTATTTAGAGCCTTTTCTTGCTATTATATTATAACTCTCCAGCGACCATCTTCGGTACAGATTGGACTCCAAATCATCACTAATGGGCCCGAGCCTCCTTTAACGCCTTCCATCCTTTATTCAACGCCACAAGTCTTAAGGTCCTGGGCAACTCCGTCTATCCACCTACTGTTTTGGGAATTTTGGTCTTCCGATTTTTCGTTTGCCATCCGGGTTAATCTCAAACAAACGTTTAGACATCCTGTTTGGTTCCTTTCCCAAACCTAATTGGACCTGGGACTTGGGGGCCAAATAAGAGACCTCGGAGTTTATCTCGATAGAGGTTTCCCCCAAATTTCCTTCAATGGTGGTGCGGGTCACACCGATGCGCCCACCTAGGTCTGCTAAAAAATGTTATATTTTCTTATGATGACAAATATCACACAATACTGAGCCACCGTTTCATCAACCGTGACGAATCTGAGTCGTTGACTGAAGTAAAACCCAACTAAAACTACTATCTAAAAACTTCTCTATTCACTGGATCATAAAATCACATTTTGTATACAGATCGACGACTCGATCTGGTGTTTTGGGCGGTCTCGGCGGCTTCGGCGGTTGCTTCCAGTTAAAGGCTGTTGAACAAGAATATAAGGTAGATATAAAATAAATATACCAGGACGTTGCACTAAGCGCCATCTAGCCCCAACTTGAGTAAAAAGGCTTGTACTATTATTATAGATAACGGATTGATTTTTACATAACATTGTAAATATATTTACGTACTTATAATACATAGAGAAACATCCAAACCAGAAACAAAAATATTTATTCCGATGCGGGAACCTGTAACCTTCTGCAGGTCGTTCATCAGGTTACTTTATCCGCAGTATTGCCAAGAAAAAACTTGTATGTTTGTCAACTATATCTACTAATAAAAACAATCTGTACGAAAGTCGGCCTTACAGGATCCGGTGCTGGTTCTAGCCGCGGACGGCGTTGGAACTAAACTGAAAATCGCTCAGAAAATCAACCATCACAACACTATAGGTAAGTTGGTCTTACTAATATGCAAAAGTTTATCAGTATGCATGTTTATTTCACAAAAACTACTGAACCGATTGGGATATGCTTGGTATGTAAAAAAATACAAGAAAATATTTTTAGAGTGCACAATTTTCTCTGCTGAGCATAATATGTCAGTACATTTTCGCAAAAAAACATTTTTCTTTGGTCCTAAAATGAATGTCTAAAATATCCCTTGATTATGCATCGAGGATAACGCAAATATGCTACATCCTCGACCTTATCGTCGCGTGACCATTCGGTGAGCTGATGCCGCAAAATAAGAAAAACCCCTATAAAGTATTTCTCTTACAGGCATAGATCTGGTAGCGATGTGCGTGAACGACATACTGTGTAACGGCGCGACTCCGCTCACCTTCCTCGACTACTTCGCGTGCGGCGCGCTCGACGTCAACGTCGCTAGGAACGTCGTCGCAGGCGTCGCTGAGGGGTGTCGCCAGGCTTCCACTGCGCTCATTGGTGAGACCCTTATTCCACTGCAGGGAAAAGGCTAATATCCACCAATCACAGTCCTGTCCCATGGATGACTTCCATGAAAGAGTCCAGCTTATTCTGTCAACCATCAACTTCTGGGCCTGCCTCCGGTGGGGTTTTTTATCAGCCCATAAATAAATGTTAATATTGCAGGACATTCCACATATTGCCATCTAGCAACAAGCTAAATAACTAACCTTGTGTTATGGGTGCTAGACAACGGATATACTACTTATATACTTTAACGTTGCTAAATATATACTTATAATACATAGAAACAACCAAACCACAGACAAATATCTAAGCATAAATACTTGTCTGAGATGGGAATCGAACCGAACCCATTGTGCCAAATGGGTCGTCATAATGTTCTACAGCTTGGCAAAGGCCTCCTTAACCTCTTTTCACCTATAACAGCCCTGTACTATGGATGACTCTTCGATAAAGGAGTCCAGGATATCCTATAAAGCTTATCCCTTATCACCTATAACAGTACTGTACGATGGATGCCTCTTCCATAAGGGAGTCCAGGATATCCTATAAAGCTTATCCCTTTGTTGGCCTTCATCTCGATGACATCTCCACGATCTTCAACAAATCTTTGTTACATTATCCATAGGTGGTGAAACAGCCGAAATGCCTGGAATGTACGAGCCCGGCGTGTATGACATAGCTGGGTTCGCGCTCGGAGTTGTCGAACGTTCGCAAGTACTACCCAGGATAAAGGATATTAATGTGAGTTCTATGTTTATTGTTATAAGGACCGTTTTTCATTGTCATATTGCATCTGTATGTTCCTTTAATTACTTTTACATTTTTCTGAATATTTCTGTTGGAATATTCGAATTGGAGATAAAGGGCTCCAATCGTATTGAGTTCAAAGGTATGTCGGTTAACTCACGAAGTTTTGCTTCGCCGAAAGAACTTGTGCTTAATACGCTGATCATTTTTTCGTATAGAAATTACAGACTCGAACCTAAAACTTCCATCTATCCGTATATCATATTTTTCGTTGTTTTATAGGTTGGTGATATAATAATCGGTCTACCTTCAAATGGCGTCCACAGCAACGGATTCAGTCTTATTCACAAACTTATGAAGAAGGGGGGACTCTCGCTCTCTGATAAGGCACCTTTCAGCAAAGAAGGACACACTTTAGGTAAACTAACATAAGGTTTTTAATGTCCAAATTCATAGCGCGTCCAAAACGGCGCTAAAGAAAGATGGATGGACTGCATGAAACAGGTTATGAGAGAGGTGGATGTGAATGATGAGATGACGACTACTACATAGGCTGCACTAAAAGTATCGGGAATGGAATATTTCCACTGTTCCTGTCATCGTTGGGGTTGATGTGCCCAATCTTTTTAATTGAAAACTCCTTGGTTTTAAAAATCGAATACCATTTATTTATTTAAAAAAAGAATCTCGGTCTTGTCACAAGGTTTTGTCAAACTTGTTTAGTCGTTGAGAAAATGGAATTGACTCGAGAAAATTCAAGAGCGATGATTTATTATGACTTTCGAAGTGGTTTATCACAAAAACAGTGTGTTGACCGGATGATTTCTGCATTTGGTGATGAAGCCCCATCCAAAACCACAATTTATCGCTGGTTTGCTGAATTTCAACGTGGACGTGTCAAGCTCAGTGATGATCCCCGTCAAGGTCGTCTAAAAACTGCACTCACCCAAGAAAACGTTGATGCTGTGCGTAAGCTGATTGAGGAAGATCGACAAGTAACATACCGCGAAATTCAGGCAACTTTAGACATTGGCATGAGTCAAATACAAATAATCTTGCATGAACAATTAGGTGTAAAAAAGTTGTTTTCCCGATGGATAGCGCATTCGCTCTGTGAAGAGCAAAAAGTGGCTCGCGTTACTTGGTGCGTCAGAACTCTCGAAAGATTCCACGCAGGATCCTGAAATGCTGTATACAACATCGTATCAGGTGACGAATCCTGGATATACGCGTACGAACCCGAAACAAAAAACCAGTCACGAGTTTGGGTGTTCGAAAATGAGTTAAAGCCAACAAAAATTGTTCGTTCACGGAGTGTTGCAAAAAAAATGGTGGCCACGTTTGTCTCCAAAACCGGCCATGTTGTGACTATTCCTCTTGAGGGACAAAGAACGGTTAATGCAGAATGGTATGCTAGCATTTGTTTGCCACAGGTCGTTTCTGAACTCCGTAAAGAGAACTGCAGCCGCCGCATCATCCTCCATCACGACAATGCGAGTTCTCACACCGCGAACAGAACAAAAGAGTTTTTAGAGCAAAAAAAACATAGAATTATTAGACCATCCACCGTACAACCCCGACCTAAGCCCTAATGATTTCTATACTTTCCCTAAAATAAAGAATAAATTGCGTGGTCAGAGATTTTCATCACCTGAAGAAGCTGTAGACGAATACAAAACGGCCATTTTGGAGACCCCAACTTCCGAATGGAATGGTTGCTTTAATTATTGGTTCCATCGTATGGAAAAATGTGTCAAATTTCGCGGAGAATACTTCGAAAAGCAATAAATACATTTTTAAATAGTAATGTTGTGTCACTTCCTTGATTCCCGAAATTTTCAGTGCCGCCCTCGTAGAGGACTATGGAAGATGACATACCGTGCCGACCACAAGTTAAATCAACAAGAAGACTTATTTAAACAACCAGTTTGAACTCTAAAATTAGCTTAGCTGTTACCTATATCGCCACAAGTCGGCATATGAAAGTTAAGTACGCGTGAACAAGATATACGCTGTGAATCTGTGGACATCGCTACGTGGTCGTGCAAGCTGAATTACACTTTATTTTCTCGTAGCAAAAATCGTATTTTTCTTTTTCTCTGTACCAACTATTAAGCCCTTTCTCACTTTTACGAGTGACAGGTGTGCGAAAGTGACAAAACACATTTCAACTAACGAAGGCTTATTTCCTAATTATAATGTTTGTATAAGGTGAGGAACTAATAAAGCCAACCCGTATCTACGCGAGCAGCGTCCTGCCGGCGCTACGTTCGGGCCGTGTTAAGGCGGTCGCCCACATCACGGGCGGCGGACTGCTCGACAACATCCCGCGGGTTATACCTGACAATGTTCGCGCGAGGCTCAACGCCCATTGGTGGCATGTGCATCCGGTAAGTATGGGGTTTAAGCGAACATTTTTTTTGGAAATTATTCTCATAAAAGGGGGGGGGGGCTTAGGGGGAAAGGTACCAGGGGCTCTCTCCATACAAACGTAGTCGACTGTTTTCTCCCTGGATAATGGACACTAGACCAATATTTTTTTTGCATAAAACTTATAACTGACATGAACATGCATGTTTTTTGTTTTGTTATAGGTTTTAATGGCACAAAAATATTTGCTCTAGTGTTATTATCCAGGGAGGAAATACTCGACTACGTTTGTATGGAGCCGGTACCCTTTTACTTTAAAGACAATATACACGAGAATCCGTTAGTTGGTTTATGAAAATAGATCAAATTATTTATGGTGGAAATAACGACTTGTGAGATGAAAGTTTATATGGAAACTTTTTTAGTTTTACAAATTACATGAGAGCCTGTTATTAGTGTTCTGAAAATATAGATCAAACGTTTTAAATGTATCCCCTAATGAAGGTTATTTTATTAGTTAGAATAATGAAAATATCCCCAACTGTAGGATATAAGTTAAGATTTCACACTTAGGCAATCATTCTGCCCATTTGATAATGAAATAGGGTAAAGGGGTAATAATAGGAGCTTACTTTTAGAACGAGATTTGGCGATTTGTGAGACTTGTGAAAGTCCCAATCTACACTAATATTTAAAAGATTAGCGGAAATATTTGTTTTTTATTTGTAACGAATAGGCTCCGAAACTACTGGACCGATTTTGATAAAACTTAGTATGAGGATACATTGATTCGTTGGGAGTAACATAAGCTACTTTTTATCCCGATATTACCAAGGGATCGGGTGTTACGCGGGTGAAACCGCATAGCGCTGCTAGTAAGATATCTAATAAACATAACTTTATTGTTACAGGTGTTCGCATGGATAGCGGACACTGGTTCGGTGTCAGACGATGAAATGTTACGAACTTTCAACTGCGGCATCGGTATGGTGGTCGTCGTCTCGCCTGATGATCAAGCTGAGGTATATTTCTAATTATATTTATTTATGATCAACTAGCTTTCGCCCGAGACTTCGTTCGCGTCAGGTATCTTTTAGAGGCGCGTGCTACATCTTAGACCGCATAGTCGCTTACCATCGGACAGATGTGATAGTGCTCAAACACTAACCTATCATTATATGAAAATAAAAGTTTGAACTTTCCATAATCCTTTCTTAGCGGATGCCTACGTTGTAACAGCTATAGTCAGCCAGGACATAATTAAGAAAAGAAAAACATAATAATTACATATGTTTATAGATAACTAAACAGATTTTAATGATAAAACTTTGAAAAGCACACAACCTAATTTAGTATTTAAGACTCTTCGATGTGATTTTGTCTAAGTTGTGTGATTCCAAATGAATAAAGCATTTTGAATTTTATTTTCCCAGGTAATGAACTTGATGCGTAGTTTCGGAGCGATGGTGATAGGTTCTATACAGGCTCGCTCTGACGGATCGCCTCGCGTTCTCGTTGACAACTTCGCATCAGCTGTAGACTTCACGAGGAGGATGCCGCTCTTGCCGAGCAAAAAGGTAACTACTACTTTTACATTTTTTTTACAAAATACAGATTTTCAGGAATACAGGGTTTTTAAATAGTAAGAAAAAAACGCCATAATCATTTAATTGATGGAACAAACAAACAAAAATGCAACAAGGAAATAAACAAACTTTTGTATTTATAATATTAATTAAGATTTGGATAACATTTATACAGCGCCGGCAACTTTAATTCATGCTATTCAGGGCGCTGTAGTTCTTGGGACATGTATTAAATGGAGAAAGCTTGCTCACTATCCATACCCCCCTTGGCTTAGTCAACCGTGTCCAAAGGAAAGAACTCGTCAATATGTCTGGAGTAAACTAAGCGGGTTTCATCACGATGTTTTCCTTCATCCATTTTACACACTGATCAGTCGCATGCTCTCTGCGTCCGACGACTTCCCGCCACCTTAATTAAATTAGAGAGGCCACCATGCGACTGATCGCTTCGGAAGTCTTTGGGAAAGCCTATGTTCAACAGAGGACGTCCTGCGACTGATATTGTAACTGATTAATGGTCTGGACTGCCAAGCACAGGGTTGCGGGCTTGCGGGTTCAATCGCAGACAAGTACTTATGCTTAGATATTTGTCTGTGGTCTGGTTGTTTCTATATATTATAAGTATATATTTACAAAAGAAAAGTATATAAGTAGTATATTCGTTGTCTAGCACCCATAAGACAAGTCTAGTTACTTAGCTTGGGGCTAGATGGCGATGGGTGTCCTGCAATATTTATATTTAGTTGCTTATATGATACTAGCTGCGCTCCGCGGTTTCACCCGCGTAAGTCCCGATCCCGTGGGAATATCAAAATGAAAAGTAACTTATAGCCTTCCTTGATAAATGGACTACCTAACACAAAAAGATTTTTTCAATTCGAACCAGTAGTTTTGACTTATTTGATTTGACTTATCTATTTATAGGTGGCAGTTCTAGTGTCAGGAAACGGCAGCAACCTCCAGGCCCTGATAGAGGCGTCTCGCGACCCGACCCAGTGCGTTTGCGCAGACATAGCGCTCGTCATCTCCAACAAGAAGGACGCATACGCTGTCAAACGGGCCGAGGCCGCCGGGGTGCCTACTTTGGTAAGTTTTATGACGGTAGAAATTAAATTTACCTACGCATAATGTCAAATTGGCGGACATCGCAAAATGTTAAATTCGCAAGTCATCAGAAACTCATAATGACAAATATGCAGAATGTTAGGTAGGTATTTAAAATGTTATTTGAAAAGTCGGACCACGATCCTGAGTTGGAGGCCCGAGCTAATTTGTGTAGTTTTCTTTAAAACAAAAAGAACAAGTTTGGTTGATGTCTAGGCGAATCTTTATTTTTTAAATCCAATTTTTATATTAATATTTTTATTAATTATCTTGCTTACTTACAGGTATTTAACCACAAAGAGTATTCGTCTCGTGAAGAATTCGACCGCGCCATATCGGCTGCGCTTGAGCAATACAAAATAGACATCGTCTGTTTGGCCGGATATATGAGGATACTGTCCGGAGAATTCGTTAGAAGGTCTGGTTATTTATAAATCTATTATCTATCTATCTGTATCTTATCTATCTTTATATATATATATATATATATATATATATATATATATATAATTCTACTGTACGTGTGTATGTCACCGAACTCTGAATTTTTTTGTATGCGTTTGGGTGACGCACTGGATGGTTTAGATTCACAAATCAGCCAGGCAGATGATGCTGCAGATGTTTGCCGGAACAGCTAGTAATATTATAAAGAGGAAAGATTTTTTTGTTTGTAACGAATAGGCTCCGAAACTATTGGTATGAGGATACATTGATTCATAAGGAGTGACATAGGCTACTTTTTATCCCGATATTCCCAAGGAATCGGCAGTTACGCGGGTGAAACCGCGGAGTGCTGCTAGTGCTTTATGCTACGTCAGCAACTTCAATTAATGCTGTTCAAAGCTCGGTAGTGCCTGAGACATGTTTAGATGCAGTAGACTTGTCCAGCATGTGCTGGACAAGTATGAAGTATGTAAGTGGAGAAACTTGGTATGAAAATACATTGTATCCTTGGAAGTAACTTTCTCTGCACACGGTCGACTTAGCTGAGAGGGTAGCCCTCTCAGCTAAGTCGACCGTAGTATGTAGTAGTAAGTCGTAGTATATGTATACTACCCTCTCAGCTAAGTCGACCGTGTGCAGAGAAAGTTAATTCCAAGGATACAATGTATTTTCATACCAAGTTTCTCTACTATATTCACTCATTCATCTCTGAATACTCAAACGTCTCTTAAATATTTAAAACGGTCCTATCCTATTGAAGCGTACACTTCAATGTCAATTTAATCGCCACTTAAGATAAGTAGCCTTTTAGTATTTGGGCGTCATTGTTACAAATAAAAAGTATAAGTATTATACTTTTTATTTGTACTTTTTAATTGTGCTAGATGCCGCTGTGTGAAATATCCTGCAACAATAACTATTTTTTGTTTACTACCTAGATGGTACGGTCGTCTAATAAACATCCACCCATCGTTACTACCTAAACACGCGGGTCTGAACGCGCAGCAACAGTGCCTCGACGCGGGGGACACTGAGAGCGGGTGCACCGTGCATTTTGTTGATGTAAGTACTTTAGGGGTTGGTTTTCGGACATAACTATAGGCCTGCCTGTCCACAGAAGCGGAGCGGCGTTTTCACATACATTGTGCAACAAAAAATCTACGCGTGTCATTTTTTTTGGGAACGACTTTTGCCTCCATCGCGCCTCACTCGGAGGCTTTGGTTGCCCATCTATCTGCATGCATTCGGCACACATGTCCAGCCCACTCCCGACGGGCGGTCTTCTGGCCCAAGTTTGACGCAGCTTGTTGTTAGAGAGTCTATCTATGCGCCTTAAACCAAGTATGCTGCGATCCATCGCCCTCTGATAAACTTTAAGCTGGAACTTTTGTAATTCGGTCAAAGACCAAGTCTGCACTGTAGGATGGGCCTTTTGTTAAGTGTATAAATGAATTTTAATAAATTTCAGGAGGGTATGGACACTGGTGCGCATATAGTCCAAGAGCGAGTGCCTGTCATCCGCGGCGACACGGCCGAGACTCTCGCGGCACGGATCCTACAAGCCGAACACCGGGCCTATCCGCGCGCTCTACGGCTGCTAGCCAGTGGACGGGCTATAGCTCCACCTTTGCAATAACCAAGTTAAACTATCTTTAGGTTTACCAAACCATTGCTATAGTCTTTTCACTAATCAAATGGACCAAAATGACATTCTTTACAAGGAAAAATTATTCATTAATTTTGCAATGCGGCGGGATAATGAAGCTTTTTTCGAAGATTCTGGCTGCAACGTTACTTTGTAGATGCACCCAGACAGCAAGCCAGTTCAAATCTCGCCGCCGTGTTAAATTTTGGTATTTTTCCTAAATATTTTCAACTACGCCTAATGGTGACTAACCCCACTAAGAATAATAAAATCATGACATTTCCAATAAAATTGTATGGAGAGTATCAAAGTGAGTGAGGAAGTATGTATTTACAAAAGTATATAATTATTCTATACTTTGTCTGGCCACCATTACATAAGCCTAGTTGCTATGCAATATCCTTAGAAAGAAAGGTATAGATGAAGGGAGGTAGCGTGTACATCACACAAACTTGCCAAAAAAGTGCATTTTTTAAAAACATTCCACAAAGGAAATAAATTAAGGACCAATTACTCTTTAAGTGCCATTTAAAACTCGAATACGTCTCGAATAGACAGCTCAAATTGTAAATAAGCTATACATATTATTAATTTTATATTTATCAAATAAACAACTCTGAGTTACTATGTTTTACTGGAGGTGACACTGTAATTCATTTATTTGCAAGTGAAATTATAAAACTAATATTCAAGTAACGAACCGTTCATTTGAATGGTGTCACTTTAGTTCTAGTCATGAAATTAAAAAGAAAACCATTAAAATATTCAGAGATATCATACAATGTTAAGAAATTATAGATTATGGAATGAAAATTATGGAAATACGAAGGAAAAGCTTGCACCAATTTTTGCTGTTCATGAAAATTTTACTAATACATACCTGTTTGGTGCTTTTTCTTCATCTTGCCCCCTCCAGTAGATCATTATCAAGTAGATCAATAGATTGTTAGTGCTATCAATGTATTTAAAAATTTAATGATTTTACTCTCTATTTTGTTCAACTTCAATCTTAAAGTATTGATATATTATATAGAATACCTACCTGCAAGATGAAGAAATTCCCACCAATTTTGCGGTTCACATTTGACTAATGGTATTTTGGTACTTTTTCTTCGTCTTGTGACCTCCAGTAGAAAAGTATCTCAGTGTTATCAATTAAAAAATTAAGAATTTTACACTTTATTTTGTTTTTCAGTTTTTTAAGTCAAAATTTATGAAATTTAGTTTATATTTTTATACTATCGTTATAAATAGACATATATAGGTATAAAGTATGTTTGAAATAAAAGTTTTGTATGTTTAATTTTGGTTGTTTTATTTTTAAATAATGTTATCATATACATAATATTATCACAGATGCGTTGCACTTGTTTATTGATTTTTATAACTAAGTATACACTGTGTTTCAACATGAGTATTCTAATAAAAAAAGGGGTTTATTCTAGACGTCTAGCTCATCCAGGCGGACACATTGTGTTTTATGACTTAGCAATTAGAACATTTTTATTTTTGAGATTATTTTTACTCACAAATCAGCTGTTTGGAGTAATATGTAATTGACCTTTGGATTTTATTTAGTTTGGACTACTATTATATATATTAATGCAAAATCCATTATCCAAAAAAAACGTTGTACTTATTTCCAAAAGTCGTAGAAGGTTTTTCGCTTGGACATCCTTCGGCCCTTTCGTATGATAATACCCTTGTCGAAAAACATGTAATGTACTTATAAACCATTTATAAACCTACAATTATATAACATAAGATGCGACCGCGTTTCCATCTGCGTAAAACGTATCGTTTCTCCCCACCAATGGATTAGAGTCCATTTTAAAAGAAATGTACGCAGTGAATATCAGATAGTTTTTCAATTTTTATTACTTTTCCTATCAAAAGTCAATAATTCACAAATACCTTTGAAAAACACGCTAAATAGATCATCAGTCCCACTGACAGGTGCTTTAACGTGTTTCTCTTCAACAGCTTTATCTCTTGCAACAGAATGTTCTCCATTTTTCAATATATCATTACAAATATCATCATAATTGATTAGAAACTTCTGTTTATCTATTAATGGTACTATCAAATTAAACTTAGTAATTTTACTATTAATAGTTTTCGCTGGATATCTGTTACTTTCGCATATTTTCAGCCATTTATCTTCGTCTATTTCGTTCAAGGGATAGGGTCCGAGGTATTTTCGTTCGGATTTTATGTCGTTCTTCAGGAATTGTATGTCTTGATCTATTTCTTTGGTCATTGTTATCCATTCTGGTGTGAAACCGTTATTTATTAGGACCTGAAATTAACCACATAAGTGAGTGATGTAAGTACCTACATACACCAAGTTTCATCGCAATCATGTTTATAATAATAGTCAGCAGACTCTGCAGGAAAAGAAACTCAAATGCGTTTATCGTACCCACTCTTCTACCCACTTTATTTTTACCAGACTGCAATCTTTGTATGTTTTTGGTATTTTGTGTATGTTTGTTTCAACAAAAAGCCACCATAACATAACCGTAGTGACTTAGCTTGTGGCTAGATGGCGCTCTCGCTGTCTACAGTGTCGTCCTGCAATATTAATTCATTAAACTAACCTCATTAATCTTATGCGTCGTAAAATCAACATAAGGATTAGTATTCTGATCCTTTAATGGCTTCCCCTTTCCTCTCAGATTTTCAAACTCTCCTTTAGACTCTTGTATTAAATCCTCAACTAATCTATCAAAACCGTATTTAGTTTTTATATCATGTTTCTTTGAATATTCTCCTTTTTTCATGAGAGTGTCCTCTGAGGCTATGGCTTTAGAGACTCTGTGTTCTAGGACGTTCTCGGCTGCTTTCTGAGCGCGGGCTTGGGTCCATTGCTTTTGTCTTTGGAATGGTGTTCCGTAACCGAAGCCTTCAAAGCTTAGGTATTGACGATGTTGGGGTGCTGTATGCTGGAAATCAATGAATACTAATATGCCAGATTTTTTAAAGGATTGCAAATAGAGAGCATAGTTAAGTTCCACCAATGTATACAGGACCTCTGTGGCATGGTGAGTAAACACATGCCTGCGACGCAGGAATTTGCGGGTTCTATTCCCGCACTCGTATAAGTATTTGTGTATAGATATTTGTTTCTGGAAACAAATTTTTGGGTGTTTCTGTATATATTTACCAAAAGAGTGTATAAGTATTCTATCCGTCATTTGGTCATATTAACACATGCCTAGTTGCTTAGCTTGGGGTTAGATGGCCCTGTGTGCAATATCCTCCAATATTTATTTTGAGATCTTAAAACTTACTCTGATATCAAAAATCATCTTTTCAACCTCTTCATTATGACTTTTTCCAGTGTTATGTTTACTTAACATACGGAAAGCTTGTTCTACTTCAACAAACTTATCCATATTGGCCTCAGAGGAGCCAGAATCTGGGTGGTACTTCTTGGCCATTTCCAGGAAGGCTTCTTTCACTACATCTTGTTTGGAATTTAGAGGTATGTTTAGGAGTTTGAAACAGTCCTGAAAGATAATATCTTTAGTTAGTAATATGTACAGGTAGAATTTATCTAAATGGTTTTTTCATTTAGATATATGAAATATAGACGGTGGTCCTACTGCCTAGTGATCTTGGCCCGGCAACTTTAGAACTTTATTAAACAAACTTGATAAATAATTACATATATTTTACTAAGTATTTTTGTAAAGTAAACAATTAGGAAGATGCAGAATGTTTCAAAATGTATGTGAATTATGTAATATAACACAAAACGAACCTCGATTTGCTTTTCTTTTGACTTTGAAACGATTCCTCTCGCTCGCGCCCCGAGAACATTCCTGTGAACACTCAAAATAGCCGCTTGTTTTAAACTTCTCAAAGAAAACGTAGACATTTTATTGGCTTATCGATTAGAAGATCATGCTTTTTATTGTATTATTAGCTGGCTATTGAATTATCTATTTACACCTACTTGCATCATCCGAAACTTCGCACCCGACATTTTTTGTTATGACAGCTAACAGCTGATTTTGGCATTTTGCAGATTTGACATTTCCAACTATTGTCTATGACCTCCGAGAGAAGTATTTTCCATGTTCGATATGTAAATGTGTATGCATAGAGGTTCTTCTACAGTTATTTCGTGGATATATGTGACCAAAAGCCAAAAGTAGGTTATTAGATTTTTTTAGAGTCATCGCCCATGAAGGAAACCTCCTTGAGCAAAGTAGAATAATCACGAAGGCTGTATTGACCTGATCACCCTTTGCCTCTTCTGGGATTTTAAAAATAATAAAGAAGTCTATGGTGCCGAGTTCGGAGTTGATGAAAGTGATTAATTTTGCGTTTTTGTTTTAATTAATTGGTTTACAACACGGCGTTGGGGACTAATGTGGACAATTCATTAGTGTTATCATATAAGAATAATTCCAACCGTTTTTATTGTGTTAAAATATCGTGTGATCTGCACAATGTCTTTGACCGCGGAGGACGTGAGTAGCCGCTTTCCTATACACTGGCTAGTCTGGGACAACAATCACGAAGAGTTGCAGGCGGCTTTGGAAGCTCAGAGGGTGAGATAAACTTACCTATAAGTCTTCTATCTATCTATCAAAATGTATGAAACCTATGCTTCATATTAAAGCACGCCTACGCACCTGCGCATCTCACTGGTCATGGTTTTTTAAGCGAGAAAGAAGTGATTGTCCAACTGTTTTCATGGAGTTTGCCTTTAACAATCACCTTTAGTTCCTAAATGGTTTGTATCTTCCTCTGAGTTTGATACATAAGTACCTATCTACTCTATCACCCACATCTTTCAATCTGGATCACAGCAGCAGTGCCTACACTGCTAGGTGGTAGATATCAAGTACTGCCCCTGTCATCCTACACACTGCTTCTAAAAATGTACCTAGGAAAACCAAATGGGATGAGATTTAAGCCTTTGAAGGACTGTAAAAAGGAAAAATAAACAAAAGACATTGTCTTATTCATAATGGATGAATGAGGCAATGTCTTTTGAAATAAGATGAGAAAGCCATATTGAGTGAGTACTTAATTTATTACTAGCTTATGCCCGCGACTTCGTCTGGCATAGAAGTCGAAAATTCGATGTACTTCCAATCCAATCCAATCTTGGATCAATGAATCACGTTGTCCCATACAAACTTTGCCTCCCTTTTTCACCCCCTTAGGGGTTGATTTTCTAAAAATCCTTTCTTATCGGATGCCTAACTCATACTCAAAACACACCCTCCAAGTTTCAGGTCTTTACGATAAGCGGTTTAGGCTGTGCGTTGATCCATCAGTCAGTCATTCAGGACAAAGATTTTTATATCTATAGATAATGAAACCAAAATCTTCACATAGTCAAATAGTTTTACACCTTCATGCAGTACCTCAAATGAAAGGGCAAAACTAGAACTAAGTACATTAGAGTCATCAGATTTTTAGATTCCATTACTTTCTTAGTATCATAGTATTGAAGATAAGATATCTTGATACTAGCTTTTGCCAGCGAGTTCGTCCACATATAGTTAAAAAATTTCAAAATCCTATTGTATGCTTTATATATAAAAGCTATCTGTATGAGCTGTTCATTGGTTTGATATATCAACGAGTCAGTACTTTGAATTTTATATCTAAACAGACCATGCTTATCAACTTACAGTCCACTGAAATACCTATCTATAAATACCTTTATCCTTGTAATATTCTATGAATAATTACAGTATTGTTTGTTATTGGTATATCAATGACTAAATATAATATGTTGTTCATGAATGTTGGAGTGTGCTATGTTATCTTTTATTATCTACTAACTGCGCTCCGCGGTTGCACCGGCGTATGTCCCGACCCCGTGAGAATATCGAAAAAAGAGGAAAAAAATGTGCCTAGGTGTTAATCCAGGTCCCCAGCTATCTAGGTACCCAGTTTTATCGCAATCAGTCCAGTAGTTTTTGCGTGAAGGAGTAACAAACATACACACACACACAAACTTTCACATTTATAATATTAGATTAGTAGGATCTCTTTTTTTTTTGTTTTACATGCTTAGTTCCCAATCCCATAGAATATTATGGTTGAAAATTAGCCTATGTTAATAATTTTACACTTAAACCTTCCTCATGAATCTTACTGTCTATTGGTAAAAACCTTTTAAAAATCGGTTCAGTGGTTTTTTTTTGAGTTTATAAAGTTTTAGATCCTTTCTATTGGGTCCTTTTTGCATGAGGATGAAGTAGGTTTGCCAACTAAGCTGCAGGTTGTATCATAATGTTTTCCTTCACCGTAAGAGCAATGTCAATTAGCACACATAATATTTTCTTAACAATAATTCATTGGTGCATGGCTGGCCGGGATTCAAACCCATGACCCTCAGAAAGAAACTCAAGAAATCTACCACTAAGCCAACACTGCTCTAGAACAAACTAAGCACATATAATTTCGTTTACAAACAGATGCAGGCAGTGAAGGTATTTTGTTTTATACGCCCGAATACTGAAAGGCTACTTAATCTTAAGCGGCGTTTAAATTGATATTTAAGCGTAGGCTTCAATAGCAAGCATACACTTAACTTAAATTTAAACGCCACTTAAGATTAAGTAGCCTTTCAGTATTCGGGCGTAAGTCATTTAAGTATAGATGGATATAAATAATTATTATATTAAGTAGGTATAAATTATTATTCTATTTATTTATATACCACAGTTTTCCTTTACAAAAATAACTATTTTTGTTAACCATCAATGATCCATCACTAAATTCATGTAACACATATTAATTTTTACACATACAAAAAAATTCAATGATATATACCCACCGCCAACCTTCAGACCAAAAGCCGAGATAATACCCACCACGCTCACACAGCTCCACCTACACATCTCATTAGTGTAATCAATATTTCGAGATATATTCTAATCCATGTTTTAAAAGAAGCCAAACGTAGAAATAATCTAATTTGTTATGAAGCCATACATATTCAGTCAAATAATATTGAGTGGCAAATGAATTAGACGTTGATATAATCTTTGTCCTTGTCTTTTTTACTTATGTCTTCTTAAGGAATGATTGCTACCTGAATACCCGTGAAAATTAATGAATTCCGTACCTCAGAAGGTAGGAAAAGGAACCCTTATAAGATCACTCTCTGGTCCGTCTGTCTGTCTGTGTGTCACCACCGATTTTCCATAAGGTTCGCGCATTGCCGAGTTCCGACCTTGTACCAGATATCCAGCTCAATTTATTGTACAAATATGTTGGAGTCCTATTTTTAACGATGCCAAAAAGGAGACATGCTTAATGAAATTTTCGGCGGTGTCGCATTTTAAAATTTTTTGCTCATTTAAACATGGAGTCACATGGGACCTAAAGGAAATATTGAAACTAAATCGGGTACACGCATTGACCTTTTTGTCCGTTATGAATTAATTTTGATGAGTTTTGGTATTAAAAAAACAATAAATAATTAAAGCGTTACCTTCCACAGTTCACTCGCGAAGATATAGAACTGAAAGATCCAAAAGGTCGCACTCCTCTGCTGCTGGCTGTCACCCTCGGTTACATCGAGTGTGTCCGAGTCCTGCTCGATGCGGGGGCTGATGTCAATTGTGAAAAGGATGGATGGACTGGTAAGGAAAACTACTCATTTACATCGGTAGAGCCTTCTCGCAGATTATTTTTTATCATCATCGTCATATCAGCCACAGGAGGTCCACTGCTGAATACAGGCCTCCTTTAAAGACTTTCTGAGTGATCGCTTTTGCTTCTCAAAGTGGCTCAATGTGTAATGGAGAAGCCTATGCTCGGTATTTCGCTACGAGATCGAATAAGAAATGAAGACATTCGTAGGCGAACTAAAGTTACCAATTAAGCTTAAAGGTTAATTAAGCTGAAGTGGCAATGGGCAGGGCATGTGGCGCGAAGAACTGATGGTCGTTAGATCCGGAAAGTTCTAAATTGGAGACCACGTACCGGAAAACGCAACACGGGACGGGATGGAGTACAACCGTGAGTGACTGGTACCCCAGAGACGGCAATCGCAACAGAGGACGGCAATAAGTGAGATGGTCGGATGACCATCTCACGGTCGGACACCATTGGAGAAGGGTAGCGCGAGACAGAACCCAATGGAAGATGCCAGAGGAGGCCTATGCCAAGAGGCACTCAGAATTACGCGACATTATATAGTAAAACTTCAACATTGTTATATATAAAAATCTTGTGTCACGATGTATGTTGCCAATAAACTCCAAAACTACTGAACAGATTTCAATAAAATTTCACATGTTCCCGTATTTTGGTCTAACTTACTGGATAGGATAGTTATCATCTCAATTATTCGCTTATGTCTGTAAACGACATGTTGTAAACGAATAAAATGTATCAATTAATGGTTTCTTAAGCAAGTTTTTATTTACTGTTTAGTTTTATGAAGTTCTCATAGATGGCGGTGTACGTTGATTCATCCATAAAATTCTTCAATATTGTTTGACATCTAGGTTGCAAATACACCCAATAGATGGCGCTGTGTTCGGGACTTACGCGGGTGAAATCGCGGGGCGCAGCTAGTTGTTATATATTTGAATGTAACCTAAATAACTTTAGTAAGTTAACAAACCTTTTACCTTATGTTAGCGGTGCAAGAAGCCACAGCAACAGGTGATATGGACCTCCTATCGCTAGTGCTAGCCCGTCGCGACCACGTCCGGCACGCGGTCAGAGCCGGTGGTATACCGGACTTGTTGAAACGATTGAGTCTCGCTCCCGACTTCTATGTGGAGATGAAGTGGCAGTTTACTAGTTGGGGTAAGTCACTTGATAAAAATATTTTATTTTTGCCAAATCAATTTATGATTATTTATCTGTTAAAAGAAGAGACGCGAAGGCGACAACTGTGGTGTCACATGCAACACCTACATTTTACCGAAGCTAGTGACGTCGTTTATGTGCTACAATTCAAATTATTAAAAAGAAATGTATAGTTTATAGTTTAAAAAATATATAATAATGAAAATATAAAATTCTCCTTCTTAATATTATAAAAACAAAAGATTTTTTGTTTTAGTTTGTTTATAACGTATACTACTGTACCTATTTTGATGAAACTTGATATGATGATACATGGATTCATGGGAAGTAACATAGCATACTTTACCCCATATTTCCACGGGAACTGCTAGTTAAGTATACAAAACATTCGTTTATCTAATTCCAGTGCCTCTAGTATCCCGAATGTGTCCATTCGACACGTATAAAGTATACAAACGCGGCGGCAACGTGCGGGTCGATACTACGCTCGTCGGATTTGAGAACAACAAGTGGCAGAGGGGTGATAGAACTTATATATTTAGAGGACACGGTGAGATTTTTTATATTGTAAGACACTTCCGTTAAAAAATCCCCAATTAACTACTATGTACTTCAAACAACTTGCTAGGTTCACCCGTTCCTGAGAAAATTGGTGGTGGGTGACACACGGACAGACAGACGCACGAGAGAGTGATCTTATAAGTGTTAGTTTTTTACCTTTTGAGGTACGAAACCCTAAAAAAGTATTATAAGTATTCTGCTCATTTTCTGGTCACCATAATACAAGTCTACTTACTAACTTTAGGCGACACAGCGTGCATGGTGGAACTGGACCACGAATCGCGCACGTCATGGCGCGAGGCGCTGCGGTGCTCGGGCCCTGCGCCCGCGCCGCCGCCGCGCGCCATCAAACAACGGCTCAACCAACCGTTGGCTATCAACTACTTAGACACTGACAAGATTAGCTTTGAAAGGTCAGTCAGCAATGAGCGAATATCCCGAGAGGTAGTCGTTTGTACAAATATACAAAGTTGTAATCATACAAAGTTACAAAGTTACAATCACACAAAGATATCACACGCTTCAGCTTCTTCTACGCTTTGCTTTCTCAATAATTCATCAACTAGCAGACAGATGGCGCCATATTAAAAATGTATGAAGTAATCACCGGGCAGTTACTCTGCCAGCTGAGTTAGTAAAAAAATGATTAAACATTACAGAAATAAAAGCGGCATATGGGGTTGGAGACAAGACAAATGCGAGCAAGTTGGCGGGTATACGTGCAAGGTGTTCAGCGCGAACAACGTGGAGCTGGTCTCACGGACTCGCACCGAGCACCTATCAGAGAAGGCACGCTCCAAGATGTCCCGTCGCGCGCCGCTCGCGCCGCTCCTTGCGCTTGCTGACGCACACGACGACATGCACTATCTCACGCCGGATAAAACACCATCGGTTAGATATACATACACTAATAGTTTATAGTTATAATTTATCACTACATAGTATAAAAAACAAAGTCGCTTCCCGATGTATAAATAAATAAATAAATATTGCAGGACATTCCACACATCGCCATCTAGCCCCCAAGCTAAGTTACTAGACTTGTGTTATGGGTGCTAGACAAGGGATAGAACGGATATGTATACTTAGATCTTTAAAACTACGCAACGGATTTGCGGATTTTTAATGGATAGAGTGATTCATATGTTTAATAAAATTTAAATAGATTGGTTATTTCTAGGAGTGCCAAATAACCCAATATAGATTTGTCATGACACTTCTAATAACATAGACTAACTATGGTTTGAAGACAAACACTAGAGTAACATAGAGTACGTACATTTTATTAACGCCATCTTTAACAAAGGTATATTGAAACCTATAAACATTTGAAGAGTCTTTTGGCACAGAATCCGTTGCAATAAAAAGTTAGAAAACTTTTTATCTATTTTGCTCAGGTAAAAATTAATATTTTACTTCGTTTCAACAAAAGCTGAACATTATTTATACTCGGCAGAGCCATCTAGATATAAGGGCTATAAACCGTATGTTTGTTTTATCCCGATATGCCCACGGGATCGGGAGTTCGCAGGTGAAACCGCGGAGCGCGGCTAGTAATAAGTAGCAATGGGAGAAACGACCCCTTGGTCCCGAGTGGTTTAGGGGTAAGCCACCGTTCCTTACTTCCGGCTTGTTCTAGTTGGCTGGCCGGAATGAACACTGATCGGGAAGTAGAGCTTGCCATCACCAGCCGACTAGAGCAGATGCTCAAAAGCTGTCTTTCTCACCAAATGTTTTCTTTCCACCCCCAGAGAGAACCATCTCGAAGCAGTTCCCAAGAGAACCTTACGAACTCATCACCAACGGAGCCTGCCACGTCACAGATGCCACAGGAACCTGTCACGTGGCAGGAGTACTTCTCACACCTGCCACTATCAGGCGATAGAGACATCGGCCGACAGAAGGAGATCACCACTAAAGTACAGAAGTTTAGGGCTACATTGTGGCTCTGTGAGGATTATCCACTTGAGGTTAGTGATTTGTAGTATTTATTCAGTAAACCGAAAACAGTTGTCGTGCTTCAACTTGCAAAACAGTCTCGCAAATTACCAGCCTACAGTCGGTCTGTTGGCAGCCTACAGTCAGTCTGCCAGGCTACAACTGTTTGGCGGGCCGGCATGTTGACCATTGTGCCAACTGGGTCTTCTACCCAAACCAAAAGTTTTCATTGGCATGCAGCCAAGGACAACCTTTGGTTCATAGTGCAGACAGGGCTAATCGTCGGTATGGTGTCCACATCATACTTTGCTATTAAACTTGTTATTGTATAGGGCCTCTAACTACGTGTTGATTTTGGCTCCAAGCATGCCATCTATAGTGATGGGGCTTTATATCTGATTAATATTATATCGTAATAAAATCCATTAAAATAAATCCTCTAACAGTTACAGGAACAAATAATGCCCATATTGGATCTGATGACTGCGATATCGTCTCCACATTTCGCGAAACTAAAAGACTTTATCCAGATGCAATTACCTGCTGGATTCCCAGTTAAAATTGGTAAGTTCAAAGGTTCGAATTAGTCAACGAAAGTTAGCCCTTTTGAGAGGCGACGGAAAACAAGCCGCCTCCATCTCACCCTATTACTTACCATATCATACTTTAGTAACGGGCGTATATGTATTAGCTTCGGCTCCACGAAAGCCTTTCAAAGGTTCGAGCGTTCAAAGCACCGTGATATGGGACATAAACCTTAATTTTTGTAGGGATGATATTCGTTTATTTTTTGTTCCAGAAATTCCCCTTTTCCACGTATTAAACGCCCGTATAACATTCGGCAACATATTCGGACAAGAGACCCCCGTGCCCCAAGTCGAGTGCATAGCTGAAGGCGAACGGCTCTCCTGCATCATTGACGACACGTGCTTCGATATTGGCAGGTATGTTATGTAGATATTAACCTCAGAAAGTGCTCATTGAACGAAAAAAATAAGCCACAACGCGTCTTGGTCACTGCAAAAAAAAAAAATACGCGAAAACAGTGTTTAAGGGAAAACTTTAGGGATTACAATGGCTCCGGCGCTGCGAGGAGAGGATTAACACCCGCGCCGTAACAAAGCGCAGGCAAATGACCTTCCTACGTTATTGACGACGCGTGCTTCGATATTGGCAGGTATGTTATGTAGATCTTTTGCTCAGAAAGCGCTCATTGAGCAAAAAAATACATCAGAACAGTTAAGGGAAGACTTTAGGGATTGCAATTGCTCCGGCGATGCAGGAAGAGCAGTCTTCACGGCTGCGCCGTAACAAAGCGCTGGAATCTACTCTAAATGACTTGTACGTGTAGCTGCGGCTCTTTCGCATATCTGCGCTTTGTAACGGCAGGCAGAGGCTGCTCTCTCTTTGCCCCTCCGATTTCCAAAAAAACCTAGTTTTCCACACGTTCCCGGTGCTAAAGAAGCAAGCTACTGGTGGGAGGCTTCGGCCGCGGCTTGTTACCACCCACCGGCCTTAATCGTATCGCCAAGCGGACTTGTCCGTGTTTCGATATGTAGGCCGGTGCAGCCACACAAGGAAGACGGTTCGGAAAAAATCTCATTCCACTGCCGTCTTCCTACCTTCACTCGCGTCCCTCGAAGGCTGTTGGGTCTTCAAGTCACGAGTGTTACGGATCGTGTAGGAAGCGTGCTTCATTTTAGTCGCAGAGGACTGCGTTGGAAAAAGATGGCCTTTGTCCAGCAGAGGGACTATAAGAAATTATAAAAAAAATCACTGCAGTGTGGGATAGACGAAGACTAGGTAAAAGGAGGAGTGAGCTGATTTGGTTATGCATTCATGAAACTTAATCAATCTTTTAAGAGCCACACTGCGAAAAACGGCCATAACGCGTCGTGGCTTTTTCAAACTGATCACAATTTGTTATGGTCTGTTTTTTCGTTCAATGAGCGTTTTCGGTTTCACGGCATAATAACCATGTTTTTGTTTAAGCGGTTACCGGGAAGTGGGTAGTTCAGAACGCGTCGAGTGTCTCGACGGAGAGGAAGGTCTACTGCAGTACGCGATACAACAGAGTCTCATGGAGGCCGGCACTCACGAAGACCAGGTAACACACAACTCTCAGGATAGGACCTGATGATCGCTGTCATCATGGCACGACAGTGTCACAGGCGAGGAGTTTTCGGCATGGAAGCAATTCCTGGTACTTTCCGCTCTATGGATCTCATCCATAGAAGATGTTGTAGAAGGAGACTGCGGAAATAGAGAAGGAAGTAACACCATCATCGTAAAATCGGAAGTAACACCATCACCACAGCAGCAAATCCTCGTAGAGAACTATTTAGATTTACAGGTGATTAAGACCTGGGTCTTAAAGGGGACAAAAGTGGAAGCAACTGGCTAATATCACCCAGGTACCTAGAATAGATGGGCGTAACAGAGGCTGATCTCCTTCCTCCGTAAGGATCCAGCAATGGGCCAGAGATACCGGCGTTTTCCGAATCGCCAAGGAATATTTTGATGAAGTGGCCAGCAAGCTATAGGACTTACTCGAGGTTCGGTCCCAAAGAACAAGGTCCGACGAAATCACAGAAGGCTTGCAAAGAAAGAAATTGCAGGGTTTTTGCACTCCATGGACATCAAAATCACATGCTGCCGTTTCGGTACAAAGAAGAGAAACGTCTTCCATTTCGGCAACTTGCTGAAACCAAATGTAATGTAGCTAATCCAACCTTTCTTTAGGTTATTGTTTTAAAATAAGAACTCTTTGGTTTAGAAATGCAAGAGTTTTTACGTGCCCCACTGTGACTGGGTTTCTGTCACAGCCTACCCGAGTTTTCTTCATCTTTTCATCTCTATTGGAACACATCAGTGTTTTAGGGTTCCCTCTATTTATAAAGTGTGTTAGAAAAACTTTGTAATCCCTTTTAGCTACATGTGTACACACATACCTTAACAGGATATTTTTTAAATTCTATAAACTTATCCTTATTTATCAGAAATTTTGGGGTTTTTCAAAATGTGACAAGACCATTATACTTAAGGGCTTGCTAATTAGGGTACTCACGTAATTTTTCCAAACTTTAAATTTTTTAAATATTTTTAAGGGTTCCGTACCCAAAATGTAAAAACTGGAACCTATTGCTAAGACTTCACTGTCTGTCTGTTACCATGCTGTATATCATGAACCGTGATAGCTAGACAGTTGATCACAGATGCTATATTTCTGTTGCCGCCATAACAAAAAATATACCCCGCGCAGCGAATGATGAGCTCTGCGGTAAGTGGAAAGGGTATGCGCAGAACTCGATATTTATATGAAAATTGGGTTCTGCGGGTACCCTTTATATATACTCAACTAAAAACAGAAACAATATTTAAGTGGGGCTCCTATAGAACATTACGGGTACCAACTAGTACATAGAAGGGATTACATAGTTTTTGTTAGACACTGTGAATGCGTACTTATATTATGATCAATAGGTGGACGTATGGGAGGCGCTCCGAGGCGCGCGGCCGGCGTCGCCCGCGACCACAGCCGCGCTCGCACCGCTCGCGGCCAGTCTAGAGGACACACAGCTGCAGAGGTAACCTACCTACTTACACTGACCACATTTATCTATAGTAAACTAGCTGCGCTATTCGGTTTCACCCGCATGATTCACGATTCTGTAGGAATATCGGGATAAAAAGTATCCTATGTGCTATACAACATTTTGATGAACTGGCGCGTCGGGCGTAAAACCCACCTGCGAAGCAGAAAGTAGCGGTTTAGATACCCGTCTTAAAAAAATATTTATGTACAGATATTTATTTTTGGTCTGGGTGTTTCTTTATGCATATTACGTATATATTTAAGAATTATATATTAGTATTCTATCCGTTATCTAGCACCTATAACATAAGCCTAGTTGCTTAGCTTGGGGCTAGATGGCGGTGTGTGAATTGTCCCACAATATTTATTTATTAATTTCTACAACTACATACCTACCGAGTTTCACCACAATCTGTTCAGTAACTTTAACCTGAACGAGTAACAAACAGACGCACAAACTTCCATATTTATAATATCATTACTAGGATACTTTTTAACTGACTTCAAAAAAGAAGGCTTTCGGGACTGTTATTTTTTTGTTTGTTCAGGTATTCTTTCTTTATGAACCAATTAAGAAGTTTATTTTGTTGTTTAATTCAATTGGCATTCTGTTTTTAATTTTTATACATTTGTACCCTCTTCACACGAGGCCGACACGCACTTCATCAACTTTTAAAAAATTTAGTGCTGAGTTATTTGGTTTTTTAACGCATTGTTTTTCTGATTCTGTTCTGCTTTGCTTTATTTACGTTGTTTAATATTAACCCCTTAGTTCGCCATGTCCTTGTCGTAAATCTAATCGATTTAAAAAGATCATTTTGTGACCAATTATTTTGAAAACTAGTGTCTTTAGGAGTTCTAGATTCTTATATTTTAATTCGTGTGTGCTTGTAGTAAATAAATAATTCAGTAAATAATTATAGCTTATTAAAATAAAATACTTACTTTATTTTTATCACAAATAGTTTTTCAAGAATTTTATTCTGTCATTTTATCGCACACGGGTGAAAAGTGACACTTATTTACTATCCATCCTGTACTTTTCTCTGATTGTATTTTATCGATAAATGCTGGTAGTATGATAGAAACTTACCTATGAAAGAAATATCTTCCGCTTCAATAAATCTTAATTTTAGGACTGCTGCCTCATTCCCTTATTCCGTGAAATACTGACAAATGTAGATATTTTTTTTGTAATTAGGATATGTAATTGCTCGTTTTAGTAATAAAGGAATAAAATATTCTTCATAAAAATTGAATAATTAAAATCTTATTGTTTTTGGAAAGTTTAGTTCGATTTATTCTAAGCTTATATTGCTCGAAATTTTAACGTTATCATTTTTAGGTTTTTGAGACAGAATATCGTAACAAATTGCATAATGTACCCAGATTTATTTCCTCCCTGCGCCAGCTTGCTTCCTAAGCTATGACTTTTTATTTATTTATATATATTTTAAATGTATTTTTCTGAAAGTCATGTGGGGTATCAAAAGTACATCATGAGCCGATGAAACAATATACACCTTTCAGCCCCTTGTTGTTCGTAAATGCTCCATAAGTGCGCTAGTAGCAAGTAGCTAACAGCTAGGCATCACAGGGCCATCGAGGAGTCCCTCGCATCAGTGACAGTGACAGCCGCGCCCTGCGACGTGCCACGTGTTGACTCCGACCCGGAGCTCGCGGCCGCGCTCGCGTTGTCTGTGGAAGAACAGTCGACGCGCGCGGAGCAGCTCCAGGCAGAGCAGGCCGCGTTAGAAGAGGCGATACGGCTTTCACTACTTGATAAATAAGAGGTATTTTGCATACGTTTTTTTTGTGGTTTCTCATTAGAGGACGCTTTCCGAAGCCACTGGCCACTGTCTTTTATTTTCAGAGAAATAAAATTATGTTTGTATTTTGAATTTTTGCGTCCCGCGGTTTTACTACATTAGTCCCGTCCTCTTGGGATTATCGGGATAAAAATGAAAGTATGGTGAGCCATAGACAACCTTTGTTTTCGTTAAAATCGGTTGAAAACTGAATATTCCTTAGTAGTCTTGGCTATGTTTTATGAAAATCAGCTTAGCAGTTTCCAAATATATGAATTAAATTGTCTTTTTTACAATTTTCAGATGCTCCGTTAGTATAAAATCAGCGTCCAACCAAAAGACTTTGTATTATAGATACTGTATCTACGCTTACGGCTTTCATAATGTTTCAATATACGACTATGTATAGATAGAATTGTATAATAAAGTTTCTTATTGTTGACCGGTGTTGCAATGTTTACTTTTCCGTTAGGTTGTAGGAAGTGATCATCACAATGTAGGTCAGTATATTTATAAAAGCATATATCTAGGCTGTGTGAAAAATTGTACTTTCCGGCAAAGGGTAATAATGTATTTTTAGTAGTCAATTTTATTGTGAAACTGCACAGTTTTGCCCGTGTAAGTTTTTTGTTAATAATTCAAGTCCTTTTTGGTGTATTTTAAGGTTCACCACGACCTACTCAGAAATTAGAGCTATCTTATAGTGAAAACAAGATTTAAATCGGTTCAGTAGTTTTAATTGTATAGCAAACAAACAGACATGAATTATTTAAAACTATGAGTTCGTCTGGCTATGAATACATTCGTCTTATGCAACTCATAGTTTTTATTAAATATCGATTTTTTTATTTTGCTTCCAAGTACAGACTTTTTGTTATTTCTTACTTTATAATAGGTATAGAAAATAGATAGATAGTACTTACCTTATTTGTTAAATCAGCAATTTTTTCAAAATGGCGAACAATGCAACAACGGTCACAGCCTACTGTTAAGTATGACGTTTGTTATAAAGAAATAATATATAAAAATAAATTATATTTAGTTGATTAGTGTTTATAGATGAATTGTGTGAGAAATGTATTTATTGATTTAATTAATAATGATATTGTAAATTCTTCCAAAGAGTATTTTTAATTAGGTTGTTTCCATGTTTCGACCATAGATATACTTTGTTCTATGTTTATGGCTTCGGCAGATGGCGCTGTATAAGTGTTGAGATTGTCTCTGGTTGATTGGCTTAAGCGTGTAAACTTTTATGAAATCTTGCATAAGAGTCTTTGGCATAAGGTAAGGTTATTGCAAAGGCCAGTGTAGCGTCATAAATACGTTATAATTTGTAACGGATATACAGAAAAAAAGAATGTCGCTAATCTAAATCAAATGTAACGGATAAAAAGGAAAGAGGATGTAGCTAATCTAAATCAAATGTAACGGATGTAACTTCTTATAAACGCTAAAATTTGTAACGACTACAGAAAAGACAGAGGATGTTTCTTAGTAGGTATTCTAAAAAATAGGGTGTATTGTTGCATCAGTCGGAATTGTGTCAACTCGGGGTAAGATGCGACGTTTCACGAACACTATTGTTTTCGCGACCGAAAGTTGTGGGTCTAATAACTGCCAAAATCTCTTTTATGTTAGATCGCAAGGAGCTTTGGCCGGCCTTTGACCACAGACAATCTCACACTCACACAGCGCCATCTATCGAACTCGTTTAAAAAAACATATTGGAAAATGCCTAATTAATGTAAATTACGAAATACAGATTATTTTACTATAAATGAAATGGTGTCCTAAGAATAAATGAAAAAAGTTGGTGTTACAAATATAATGGACATTTTATATTTAATAATAATAATCCTCCAACAAATATTTATATAAATTACAGATATTTGTATCTGAGAAAAGTATAAGTAAGGTTACTGCAGGTAGTAAGGGTCACCTGCCCCTTTATAATGTAAATATTTTATAAAAATAGGGAAACCTAAATAAAAACAGGTAATTTTTTTCTATTTTTATGGCTTCGCACGGCTTGTGCATTTACATGCAGCCAGTGTCAAGTTATATTTTGCATCAAATTATGACCCGAATAAATCGGGCCTAAAGTGTTTAAAAACAGTCAAAGTCGTCATAGTCCGTCAAGTCAGGGGTTATAGTAAAGCGGTGGCATGTTTACCATAACCTTAATAGGAGATTTGGAGGCAACGAGAAAACTTCATGTTTGACACCGATTTTTACTTTCACTACACTTGTGCACTTTCACAGAACTAAATTGAATAACATTCCACCAGAATTATACAATTCAACTCGGGTTACAACTAAGTTTCATGAAAATAAAACTGCAGCACGACATGTTGTTAACTCGTTCCCGCCAAAACTCCAAAACAGGTCATTATAGTGTTTCCAATCGTTTATTTAACTTTGGACAGATCACGCACATAAAGTTTAGTAATATTTTTTAATACAATGTACTACAGGTAAAACTGTACTTCATGGACGGGCTCCGCTCACTTAAGAGATGTGAGATGATTCGTAATTAATGACCACAGACTAAAAACGGTTTTGAAATAAATCGATTATCGATTATATTTATAAAACATACTATTTTATTGCGATTATATTTTATATCAAATCACGTAAAAACCTTTATTATTTTGCATTAAAATGCCCTAAATGTCTCTGTTTTAATGCATAATTTATTTGCGTAATGAAAACAGGTCCATCGTACTCCGTACCTAGTAATGGGATCGAATATATTCGTTGCAAATTATTGAATGTAAAGTAATCGTTTGGACTTACTGTAGTTGGTTCAAATAAAAAGCATGTGGATGAACTGCGGTACCTACTTGTAAGGAACAACTACAAAATAATGAGTGTGTCAAATCGATTAAAACTTCTTCATGAATAAAATCGATCGATGAAAGAAATCGAATCGGTAACGGGTCTGGGTATCACTATTTGAGTAAGTATTAGAGCTGTCAAAAGTTAAATAAACAATTGGAAAGGGTATAGAAAAAAATATTTGCGTTATTGTCAATCTGAAAAACAATTCATTTGTTTATTTTCTTGTTATTTTGTCATTTATATCAAGGTTGTTAAAAAACCTTTTAGAGTTTTTATTACCCACAGGTACCTTATTATACTTTTTGACGATTCACCATTACACAAGTCTAGTTGCGTGGCTTAGGCGCTAGATCGCGCTGCCTATAATGTCCTGTATATATCTATGTATTAGTGTATATTTCGAGAATACATAGTTTGAAAGCAATATTATAAACAGAGAAGTTATTTTCATCACAAAAATATAATAGTTTTATAACTTTAAATTAATAGAAGAATATTAAGATCTCAAAATGTATTGGAATCAAAGTTGATCTCAATCAAAGATTATTAATTATTGTAGAACTAGCTGCGCCCCGCGTTTTCACCCGGGTATTCTGTGACTTCATGTTTGCTGGGACGCGTTCACGTCGTCACTAGGGGGCGGTTTTCGAGAGGCTAAAAAGGATTATAAGATTACTCTCTTGTCTGTGTGTCACCATTTCTCAGAAACGGATGGACTTAGCAAGTTGAAATTTTTCATTGATTACTCAGGTTTTATTAATTGTATTTAGATGTAAAGTATACTACGAACATCAAAAATATGGCTATCCAATAGTGAAAACCAGATTTAAATTGGTTTAGTCGTTTTTTATTATATAATAACAGAGAAACAGACAGATATGAATTTTAAAAACTATACATGTTTTGTTTAACTACTCTTTGTAAATCCCATAGACTAAATTATTTTAACTGGTATCACTTTCCTCAAGAGCGGTGCGGCGGAAAAATTTATGTGCGCTAATTGACATTGCTCTTACGGTGAAGGAAAACATCGTGATGAAACCCGCGGCTTAGTTGGCTCCAGAAGTATTGACAAGTTCGCTCCTCTGGACATGGTCGACTAAGCTGAGAGGGTAGTAGGTGCTGGGCAAGCCTACTCCATCCTCACGCAAAAAGAACCCAATTAAAAAGGGTCCACTGTCGGAAAACAGCCTGTATACAAATACAAGTATCACTTCCCTCTGACGTCACAACATGGCTATGGCGCCATATCTATTTAAATGGCGCCATATCTATTTAAATGGCGCCATATCTAATGTATTTATATTTCTATGAACTGTACCATTATATACTGTAAATAATCAAATAAATATTGTAAATACGGAAGTTTGTCTGTCTATTGCTGACTCCAAGAAAAGAATAATGGCAAGACAAATTAAACGAAAGCAAAAGAAAATTTGTCCGGTATATTCTAATCAATATTATAAATCAGTAAGTTTGTTTATTTGTAGCCTTTACTGTCAATCGACTGGACCGATTTGAATGAAAATAGGCATAGTGATAGTTTAGGGGATGGAAAAGGACATAGGATCCCACAGTTCCCGCGGAACCGGGACTTACGCGGGTGAAACCACGGGGCGCAGCTAGTAATGTATTAATCGTCCCAAATGTCTCTATTAATGTAATTTAATTAAATGTACTTATTGACAAATATATTTGTGTATAATAATTTTTAAATATTAATTTTATTTTAGTGTAGTTGAGAAGCTCCCCATCTGTTTACTGATGGGGAGCTTCTCAAGTGACTGTTGTTACCGTTTGAACATTGTTTGTTTAGGTGCACAGAAGTGGCCCTCAACTGCTTGCTAATATGATTATCGATAACCCAGTTGGCACAATGGTCACCATGCCGGACTGCCAAACACAGGGTTGCAGGTTCGATTTCCGCCTCAGACAAGTATTTATGCTTAGATATTTGTCTGTAGTCTGGTTGTTTCTATGTATTATAAGTATATATTTACAAAAGAAACGTATATAAGTAGTATATCCGTTGTCTAGCACCCATAACACAAGTCTAGTTACTTAGCTTGGGGCTAGATGGCGATGTGTGAAATGTCCTGCAATATTTATTTATTTATCACACTAACTAGCTGCGCCCCGCGGTTTCACCCGCGTAAGTTCCTATGTGTTAATCCAGGTCTCCAGCTATCTACAGACCAAGTTTCACCGCAATCGGTCCAGCAGTTTTAGCGTGAGGGAGTAACAAACTTACGCACACACACAAACTTTTACATCTATATATATATAAAAATGAATCGCAAAATGTGTTGGTAAGCGCATAACTCAACAACGCCTGGACCAATTTGGCCAATTCTTTTTTTGTTGTGTTTGTTATTGTCCGGAGAAGGTTCTTATGAAAGAAAATATTAAGAAAGTTGCGCAGAAAATGATTACGCAGGTGAAACTGCGGGGCGCAGCTAGTTTATAATATAAGTAGGATATATTACTCACTAAAATCCTGCCTTTTTTTCAAATAGGGTTTTCGTAGGTGTAAAATAAACATAACAACGATATTTCTATGTATTTAAAATTTAATTTTCATTACTTATATACAAATTACAACATTAACTATTTATTATAATAGGTTAGTTTTGTCCTATATTTACATACGTAATGGTACACTTTAGAAGCGTAATTTACATTTATTTCGACTCGATAAAGTACAATCAGGAAACTTTTGGAAAGAAGTGACACGTTTACAACATTTCTGACGGGGACTGAACCGGGTTTATACTTGTTCCGGATCCGGATATCCGGTGAAATGTCCGGATAATGTAGACTTTATACAGAAAAGTTATCCGTAAAATGTCCGGATAATGTAGATTTCATGATAAGTTGGTTTACTCTCTTTAGTCGCAGACCGGTTTTGTGGCTGTGTTATAGAAAAGTTTGGTACCATAATGACCTAAAAAATAATACTTGGGTTAAATGACTAAAATTATTTAGGATTCTCAAAATTAAAAATTGAGATATAATGATTTTAAAGTCTTAAAAAATAGATTCTTGAAACATTCCAAAATAACTAAATAAAGATTTAAAAAGAATGTTTCATAAATACATTTAACAGGTTAAATTCAAATATTTCGTTTGTAGGGAAAGCCTTAAAACCCGGACATTTCTAAATATTTATTCACTTAGATCACATTATTACAAAACTTATTAATATCTTTCTTAATAAAAACTTAACATTAGGTACTTAATTCGTTTTACAGTGATTATAAACGTCACACAGAAACACTGATTAGCCGGTGATTGCCTAATAACAGCCTAAGCAGCGTTAAAGGGGTTTGTGTCTAAATAATCTAGAGTATAAAATTCATACATATGTGACTTTGTGTGTCATTTGTAAGAACTATTTAAAAATAAGTGTAACAGTTAAATTAACAATACTTCGATTGCACAGTGCCATTTCTTAACCCTTATATTAACTATAAAGTGATCTAAAGAATACCCGGTTTTTAAGTTAATTTGACCGAATATCCGGTTTCTTTTTATTTAATTTTGAATACCATGATCAAGTTTTTAGTGCACAAATAAAAATGTAAAATCGTGAAATCGAATTATTTGATTGTTACAGTTTTATAAATGGGGTTTAATAGTTATTTTTGATTTTGGTCTCAAAACTCGTAGAGCCTCTAGCTTAACTTAGAGTAGGTACATAAAATAATACCTTTTTATTTAATTATTTAAAAAATATTGAAAAAAATGCAACTGAACGAAATACAGCTAAGTTTATTATCAATTTGTGCACTACAAACTGTAGGTAGATACATAAAAGGAATTTACTTAGTTCAATATTTAAATCCCCGTCATTTATAGATTGTACTTACTAAATTATACCTATCGATAAACGATTCCCAAGGAAACTAACGAGAACAATTAAAAACATCGAAAACTTAAAAAATAACGAAAATAAATAGCCTTTTTTTGATTAAAATAAAAAATAAAAACCGACTTTATGACTTGAATATCTATGTACTTATAGTTACCAGATTTGAAACTCGCAAGTATGCCCTGGTCCGGATTTATACACACAGAAGATAATTATACTTATTTCTCCGGACAGTCCGGATTTTGTATCTCAGTTTCGAAAAAAAAAACAATATGGCGCGAATCCATAGAGTTCAAGGTGACAGTTGTGTAGATTTTTTTACTTTGGCTTCATACGATCTCCAGAAAACTACAGTAGTTAGCTTTTGAAACTGAGATACAAAATAGACTTTAAGAACATGAAATATCTTATTATTAACATTTATCAAAAATATTTTATGAAGAACAATATTTGTCTAGTAAAATTATGCAATATATTTGTTTATTATTATAAATGTTGCCATAAAGACGGTCTTCGGATCATGGTAGATGCTAACAGACTTAGTTCTGGCTAAAATGAGAATACATACAAAAAATACTGCAAAAAAACATTTGAATTACCTACTAATTCGTACTTATTTTGTGAAAATTTAAATAACATTTTGCCTAAACATTGTTTTTTTTTAAACTCCATATGTGCTATGATATATTTCACATTAATTTTAACATAATTTAATATCAAAGGTGATCTGGGGCTATTGTACTACGGGGTAAACGTAACTTAACCTCTGTGACTGGAAAAACATTCAAACCAAACTATATTTGTTGATTTTGAGAAAAAAATTAATTTAACGCTCAATAAATATTAAGTTAAAAATTCGTATTTTAATTCTTGTTTTAACTTGTGTTAGGTTTTTTTGTAATTTGTATTGTATTTATTAGTTAATTTAAAAGCAAAAAATAATTCGAAAACTATCAAAATATATGAACGTATTTACTTAATATATACATTCTTTAGTATAAAAAACAACATTTTAAACCTTTTCAAAAAAAGGGTACCGAAAAGCTGACATGTTAATTTAAAGTCAATTTAAAACGATATTTGAGTCAATTAGTCAAGTCATTTGAGCTTAGTTAGGTTTTCCCCTCAGAAATAATTGGTTCAGCCCCCATGGACAAGATAACTTTATATTAGCAATATCACCAATGGCTAGATAATTTTGTATGAAATTGACATAAGCCAACGAAAAGTCTCATGGTCTTGCGTTAGAGAAAAAAATGGTAGACAAGTTTCATCTAATCAATCTCATACAATACTTCATATCAATTTCATACAATTAAATCTGTCGATTGGCGATAACGCTAATAGAAAGTAGTCTTGTCTAAGGGGGCAGGTCACCTTAATGACATGAAACGTTTAGAGACCTACTCTCATTTTAACCAGGTGTGATGTTACATCAACAATTCTAATTCTAAAATATTATACATCGAGTGTTGTTCATAATATTCATTGTTATGTAGATACCTATACATTCGATTGCACGCCGCATTATTTATACAATTCAATTTACTTCAGATAGTTAAAATTCATACCTACAGTTTTTTTTATTAGTGAGCGTTTGACTGTTACATCTGCTTGATGGTAGGTGACGATGCGGTCTAAGATGTAGCACAAATTAATTATTCAGGTTTAATTTTTTATTAATTAATTTGTTTGTTGATTTTAATGTATTGTAATTTACTTCAGAAATAAACATTTTTTCTTTTCCAATATTCATGTCAAAATAATTTAAATAACTTCTAAACTTATTCAAAAAGGAATATTTAACTACCATGTTTTTGGTTTTATTTTAAGGGGATCGATATTTTGACTGCAAAGACGGTCGGGGAATATTAGCTTTACAACAGTTTTTTTAATTACAACATGCGACGACGATACAACGATATGCGAATTAAAAAGTGATTAATGGATGACAATGTATAAGAATTTTCATGAATGTTTCAATTCGAACAAAACATCGTTAAAGGAATCTGAACAAAAACCTAATTGGATTCGATCTCTATGCGTGTCGACGCGCGGTAAAAAATAGAGACAACCGGAACAGATTTGAATTTCAAATAAGTATCTAATTAACCATAGATCATAAATAGTTTCTTTTTTTCTTGACGGTTGTAGTTTTTTTGATTAAACTTTAAACTGTAGCAACATTGTTACCGATAGATGACGCTAGTAGCTTAAATAATAAGATATTTGATGAATCAGATTTGTCTTACTTTTGGATACATTTGATACATAATATATTGATATATCTAAAAACAATGCGGTGTGCATTCGAGACCACATAAATTAAATGCAACGTATCGCCACTTAACTTTTCTAACTACGATAAATATAAGTTTAACAGTCCAACTCGGATTGCACACATTTGGAACAGAGCGGTTCGCCTCTCATAGTATATCACAACTAAATATAAATTATTATCATCTACGCACATAAAGGTGGCCACACATCGAAGATTCATTACGACTAAATTCATAAAACTACTAATTCCATTAAAGATACGAAGAATTTCGCACTGAAGTGAGCGAGAACGTCAAATGTTGATTTTGCTGCAAAAACTGCTACAAGCTTTTCCTCTTGGCATCTCTAGTGGAACATAGTAACCAATTCATAAGACGTGCCGAGAAAAACACTTTCGCCGCGCCTTTAATAATCTTCGATATATAGCATCGCTTATTCTGTAACTGTACCCAATACACGCACCATCTTACGCTTAGGATATGGTATTGAGAACGTCTCGCTTCAAGTGCGACGTCACTAACGCAGGGAATCATTCGCAAATTTCATTTCAAAATATCATTATACCTACTACCATTTCTCGAATAAGTCCCTGGTTATCCAACTCCCCCTACTTCGTCTTACGAACATTAAGTTTAAACATCAATAAATCTATATGTTAATACAAAGAAAATGTTATGACATCGCACCGTCAACGGACGCTCGAAGGTGGGCTAGACAGCAATTCCAGATATACATAGTTATTGTGAACTTATCTGTATTAAAGCTAATAGGTAAATTAAAGCTTCAGAAATACCTATTCGGCATCATAAGAATTAAAAGGCCAGGACAGTTAAGCTAGAACTACATTTGATCCAGTTTACCTCATATATTTTAGATTCACTTCTTAATGGATCAAATGTAGATATAACTTTAGACAGATGAGTTCACAGGCTATGTTTGAAAGGCTGAATTGAAGAGGTGCCAATTGTGCTAATGTAGGTGGTGCCTACACGTTTGGCACCTGTAGAATTTGGCCTATACAGTCCGTGAGGACGACCGCAGCGACAGCGACGTCAAGGGGCTCTAACAACTTCGGACGGATCATTTCGTTCACCTCGAGGGGCTTTCTGAGGTTCTTTGTTCGTGAGAGGAACATTGCACTCAATATCGACCATTTCACTAAATTATTTGTTGGTACAGTCGAGGGTCGTAAGTAAAGTAACATCTGTAGTATCATAACTCAAAAACTAGCTCCAATGCTTTTATAGTCGGTGCTGTTAGAAAGATAACAAATCTGGATTAAAAATAACAAAAATCTTTAAAAAATTAGGCATGTATTTTAATCGTCCTTTGGAGTAAGGAAAAAAACATTAGAAATTTTGACTGATAGAATTTTTTTTTTACTTTTCTAGGCCGCAAGTAATTTGGTCGACTTTTTGATTCCTTATTTAGATTGCGCCATCTACTGTGTGCTTTGAAACTAGTTTAGAAAATCGATTTCAATATTGCCTGCACGGTTATGAGAATCATTATAGGGGTAAGTACACCATTTATTATAGAAGGTCGTTAATCTTCAACTTATTTATGCTAAAACTTTGTAAGATTCGTACTGCACTTTCGACCTCGACATCACAAAAATATTTTAAACTAGAATATAAGCAAAGCGGGATTATGACAACATAATTATGCCTATCGTTGTGGAAAATCACTGAATGAATTTAAAATTCAACTCATTTGTTATGCGGTAGGTATGCGAGCAACAAGTGTCTGTTAGTCTATTTGAACGAAATATTATTTTTACAATTGTATTTCAGAACTTCGCATTGCTTTTACTGGAAAATAATATTTAGATTGACCATTGAAAAAAATATGGTTGATTATAACGAGCCAATTTTTTCTAATCGTGTTTCGGTTTCCAAGAAAGAGTAAACATTTACTTAGATATTTTTTTTTCTGATTAATCTAGGCGATTTTAAACGGGTTTTTTTTATAAAGCTGAGTTCTAATCGTCCAAAATCGTACGATTTGGAACGTACTTCATCTTAAATTAACGCGTAAGTAGAGTGTCTATGTACTTGGTAAATGTGTCTAAACCCGCTATGCTTTCATTCACCGTTAGAGCAAGTGTTGCAAAGATGAAAGATGCCGACAACATTACTTAGTTTAACTTTACAGTTTGTTTAGAATAAGTGAATTCCAGTGATAAGGTTTCGGTATCGAATTTTTAACTTATTGCGAGTTCTTTCGAACAATTTAAAGTTACAACAACTTTATTTTGTAAGGATTCGAAGCCGTCAAGCGGTAATTTTTTCCTCTTTTCTACTCCGATGTAATAGTAAAGTTAAACTGCTAGAAAAAACTCACTAAAATATCAAATTACTTCTAAAACTAGTAAACCGTGTTACAAAACTTATAGACCGTTGAAACTACTTGTGATTTTCATGTAATTTTCGGGAAAATCTCTCAAAAAACAGTTTGGAAAAAATTAATCAAAATTTCGTTTCACAACCTCCATCACAAGTTTTCATTTTACAAAGAGATTTTCCGTCAAAATACGAAAGTTTAATGAACAGACTTCGAAGGCTCAATCGCAAAATGTTCCTGAGAATGGAGACATTCTGTAACTGAACATTAACTGAATCATCTTTTTTACGAAATACGCTAAATAGATAAATTCTAAGGTGATCGATCTGAAGTTGCAACGACTAATATTTGCGCAACCACAGTGAGGGATAAAATCGTGTTAATTCTCGTTACTGCGGCTTTATACTGCAATTCCAGACCGGCTGATTTCAAATACGCATATTGTAGTCCTAACATACTTCAAATATTCAATAGACGCGATGTAACTACGACGGCCGGAATGTGAAGTTGCAGCGATTGCCCATCGCGCAGAGGTCTTATGGGTGTTAGCTAGCCTCGCTCATAATTTTTCATGATTGCGACGTTACTCGCTGCAACTTCCGAGCGGCCAACTTAAATCGCTTATTGTATTTTAAATTAAGATTATTTCACCACCAAAATTATTTAAAACGGAATGTTCCTATGTTTTTCGTCGCGTGCAAATATGGCGCGGGCTACAGTGCCGAAATATCGAGATCTACCAAATGCAAAAACCTAACAAACATTCCGTTTTTAAATAACTTTAGTGTCACCAGCTGGCTTATTATTGCATTTCTAGTAACTCGGTCAGCCAATCGCGACACGGTGCGTTGCGTAGAGAGTTAGAGTACGACTATACCGAAGATGCCTCGCTGCGATACATCGATGTGCTCCTGATTGGTCAAATCAAGGTCACTACTTGTGCGATGTCGATGTGCAATGCATCTTCGGCATAACTTTCCTCTTAGCTTACCGTGACTGGCTAACTCTCGCTAGGAAAAATAATAAGCTAACAGTAGGTATAGTAATTTTTCACAGAAATTTCCAAATTATGAGATATATGTAAGTTTAATGAAAATTCGATACCGCAATGAGTCCCCACGTAGGTACTCTAAAGTTAGCCCCATCCTCGTTCCCTCCCCTGTGGGCCGCGTCACCGTTCACTGCGGGTGCGCGGGCGGCGGAGGCCCGCGCGGGGCCCGCGGTCAGTCTCCTGTTGCAGTCACCGTCGTCCAACTCCAGGGGCTGGTGTAGCCTTTCTGACTGGAAAGATGAAAATAATTCGGTTAAAATTATGTTTTGAGACTCGTGACTTTGGTAAAACTATAACGACTACTTTACTGTCTCTTTGTCACCACAAGGCTGTATCTCTTCAATCGTGATAGCTAGAGGGTTGAAAATTTACATTTATGACAACAAACACTAAAAACAGAAAATATATATTTAAATGGAGCATGCTTTTAAAAATGTATAATAATAAATCTGTATATAATTCACAAATATGAATATTATATGCTTTTAAATGATTTATTTTTTGTGGAGTTTTCTCCTACTCGGGTTGAACCCGGTGTAAATGGACACCCCGTCCCGTAACCCACGGGAAAAAAGGTGCCCATTGCCCCCTATCAAAGTTGTAATCTTATTCTTCTCCTGCCTATTGTTGATTGTGTGTTGTTGAGTGTTGATTGTGTGTTATGATTAAGGTTCAAATTCGGTTGTATTATAGTAATGACTAGGATTTCTTCAAAATCCTTTCTTATCGGATGAATAAAAAGAACACACCCTCCAAGTTCCAGTTCTCTACGATCAACCGTTTAGGCTGTGTATTGATCCGTCAGTCAGACAGTCAGGACAAAGCATTTTATATCCTACTAATATTATAAATGTGAAAGTTTGTGTGTGCGTGAGGGTGTGTGTGTATGTTTGTCTTCAAAAACCACTAGTATAGTATAAAACAATGTCGTTTCCGCTGTCTGTCTGTCTATGTGTTCTTAAATCTTTAAAATTACGCAACGGATTTTGATGCGGTTTTTTAAATGATTCACGAGGAAGGTTTTGGTATATAACAAAACTATCACGCGTACGAAGTCGCGGGCATGTATAATAATAGCTGACTAAAGACCCTTATGTTACCTTCCCTACCACGTACCTAAAGCTATAATTACGTAGGTACTCAGTCCGAGATGGACCGGTCAATGACCACAAAATGAATAGGTTCTAGTCAACTGAGCGCATAGCGTAGCTAAACTCAGGCTATTTGTGAAATTGTTACGTCCTTACATTGACAATGTTGTGTAATGACACTTTGTACTTTACCTACTATGTGTTTATCCTTTTATAAATAAATTACTGGTTGTTCCCGGTTTTAGTCGCGTATTTGCGTGGAAATATAGAATTTAAAGTTCGGGATGATTATCTCTCAAAATCAAAAAGGAATTTCCAAGATAATATGGCACCATTATATTTACAAAAGAAAAGTATATAAGTAGTATATCCGTTGTCTAGTACCCATAACACAAGTCTAGTTACTTAGCTTGGGGCAAGATGACGATGTATGGAATGTCCTGCAATATTTATTTTATTTTTAATTTTACTATTGTAAGCGAATCCTAGTTAAATAACGGTGTTGTCACATTTTGGAAAGTAACTCGATTTTTACTTTTTGTGTATTTTACGGGGTTTTCAAGTGTCTACTATAATGACAATGTACTTTAAAATAATAAGACAGATAAAAAAAAACGGACTAGTTTCAGATGCAGACCCAGTTTGCCAATATCTTAAATAATAAATAAAAAAAGATGTCTATAGCCAGTAAAAATCGACGAAGTGTGTAACGAGGCCGTATGGGCTATAACTAACCCTTTGCCTTCCCTGAAAAGACAATAAAAAGAAAAAATGGCTTATTAGTTATTACATCATCTGTGATCAACCGTCTAGCTGAGTTTTGGCGGGAACGAGTTAACAACATGTCGTGCTGCAGTTTTATTTTCATGAAACTTAGTTGTAACCCGAGTTGAATTGTATAATTCTGGTGGAATATTATTCAATTTAGTTCTGTGAAAGTGCACAAGTGTAGTGAAAGTAAAAATCAGTGTCAAACATGAAGTTTTCTCGTTGCCTCCAAATCTCCTATTAAGGTTATGGTAAACTTGCCACCGCTTTACTATAGCCCCTGACTTGACGGACTATGACGACTTTGACTTTTTTGAAACCCTTTAGGCCCGATTTATGAAAAATCAGGTCATAATTTGATGCAAAATATAACTTGAAACTGGCTAAATGCACAAGCCGTGCGAAGCCATAATTAATAGAAAAAAAAAACGTCTAGCTATCACTGTTCATGAGATACAGCGACAGACAGACTATGAAGTCTTAATAGGGTCCCGTTTTTTACCCTTTGGGTACGCAACCCTAAAAAAAATCAAGCTCGAACTATGTCAATTTCTAACGATGCTGTTAAGTTTGACCAGACCTGGTGTAAGCTTTTAGAACACAAGTATACATGTACAGTATTGCAAAGTATAAGTTACAATGTACACTCCACACAATGGTTTGTTTATACTGGAACCGAACCCGCTACTTCCGGCATGGAGCCATTAGGCGGGCCCTTGAAAATTATACACTGGGATATATTATTTCATAATAAAGTATCGGTAGCTTACCTACATACTTACTTTACTAGAATTTATGGTAAATATATCATTGGCAACTAGAAAGGAGGAGTTTTAGCGGGAACGCGAGAGCAACATGGCGTTTTTTATTTTCGCAAAACTTTGTGAAAAATTGAGTTAAATTGCATAATAAGGTGGTAACTTATTCAATTTAATTTCGTAACAGTCCGCAAGTGTAGTGAAAATGAAAAACAATGTCGAAAATGGACTTTTCATGCTGTTCAAGGCTCCGATATGGTAGCCACCCTTTAACACAAACACAGGGTTGCTGGTTCGATTCCCGCCTCAGACAAGTATTTATGCTTAGATATTTGTCTGTGGTCTGGTTGTTTCTATGTATTATAAGTATATAAGTAGTATATCCGTTGTCTAGCACCCATAACACAAGTCTAGTTACTTAACTAGGGGCTAGATGGCGATGTGTGGAATGTCCTGTAATATTTATATTATATTTATATTTATTTACTATAGCCCCCGAGTTGACGGCCTACGACGACTTTGACTATTATGAGATACTTTGAGCCCGATTTGAGCCCGAGCCGTAACTTAATAAAAATAGTAACTCTACACATGCTCTACACTGGCTTTATGCCCGCTATGCGAAGCCATAATTATAAATTTTAATATAATTGAAGAATCATACGATGAAAATGTCATAACGTTCGTGAGACCAAACAAGAAGAGGAAAAAAAAAACTAGAAAGGTATACATATTTGGGCCCACGCCGAGGTTTCGTTAAAGATTGTCCATGGCGAAACAAGGAAAAGAAGAAGAAATATTAAGTCAGACGAGGTTGTATGGGATAAAAGATCTTTAAAATTGAAAATATTTCTACAAACCTTTAAATTTGATACTTAAAAACAACTGTTCACTAAAATGATCGGTTAGCTATCGGCCGACTATCCAGTCTAGTCTAGTCGGCATTCTACCCTTATCTTTTAGCTACCAACATAATATAAATAAATGCCTCGATTCTTCGAAATCAATTGATACGATAAATACTTATTCCATCAAAAGGAAAAATATCACGAATATAATTAGGTCCCTGTTTCTCTTTGGCAAATATAATAATCTACTTAGACAATCCGTGTGTTTGAACTAGATATCTCGCGCTCCACGAGAAATCCTCCCGATACCTAAACTGATGTGGACTCAGCAGACTATTATCAAAAGGGAAAAGATAGAATTGATCGCAGTTTTAAAATGGGGCGATTCGCCCCTAAGTCACAGATTTTGCCCAAAAAGTGTAGTCAAACAAGAAGATATTTGTCTTTTTGAAAAACTGGCTGAGAAACTTAGCTGTTATCTGCAAAGATTTTGAATAAAGAATAGAACATGTTTTTTTTTCAGGACTGGTATCGTACTCCAATTTTTTTTCCACAAATAATTGTGATTTTTGGTTAGGTACCAAAACGGCCGAAGGAGAAATAACACACAGAGAAACAATGAGACAAATAAACTAAAACTATAAACAGACTTTCAACTGTTTTTCCAGATATGCCGTATACTAAAAAGATAAAAAACCTTATAAAATGGTAGCACAGATCTGGTCTAGCTGAGAAACGGGCTATTTTTGCAATTGTTTTATATTACTTTTCCCATTTGTTATTCTTGTCCCTGTATGTTATTTTTCGTAGAACGCGAGATGTTTAGTAGACTGGCACATGTCGTAGGTAGGTACGTAGCACAATGACGTCACAATTTCCCCATTAATCTTGTTTATTCTGAGTCACGAACTCTAATGATATCCCCTTTCCTGTTTTCTCTACATTTTCCTACAATGTTTACAAAAGAATCGAGAGGAAAAATAATTAGACATTTCTACATTTAGAATAAACTAGCTGAGCCCGCGGTTTTACCCCCGTTAGTCCCGAACCCGTGGGAATATCGTTGTAAAAGTAGCCCATTATTAATCTAGTTTCTCCAGCTATCTACAAACCGAGTTTCATTGCAATCTGTCCAGTAGTTTTTGCGTGAAGAATGAATAAACATACATACTAACACAAAAACTTTCACATTTATATTATTAGTAGAATAAATTACGTGTTTTAATTAGGTAAACAGGAAAATTTTCTACCTACATAAATACTGGGAAATAAATAATTGAAATGACGACCTTGTGTAAGGATTTTTCCATGAATTTCCACGAATTTTCCATTTAAAATTATATCCTTTGTTATATTTTTTATGGAAATTATAGCTTACATAAAAAAAGAGAAATTCCGATGTTTCTCCGTTAGATGTCGCTACGAAGAAATTCTAATTATAGAGGCTTTATTAAGGAAGTAAATAGGGGAATATACTTGAATTTTGTATGGAAAAGCGTTGCTAGGATACCATCTTAAGAGGATTACATACCAATTACATTTTTTGCTGGAAATTTTGTTCCTCGGTATAGTACGTTTTTTAAAAGTCAAAGTCAAGATTTTTTATTTCCTTTGGATACTTAATACCTAGGTACAAAATCATATGGCGACGTCTTAAAAACTAAGTTAGGATGTGTGCCTTCGGAACGCGCCCACCAATGAGAAGAAGGCACAAGAAACTCATGGGGTTTTTTTGTCATGTGATCACGCTCACAATTATATATTACACATATTGACCAATATTACAAATATTTGAAAGTATTATTTGAAACGGAGCAATTAAAGTCACGTCCATAGGTTATTATCATTAAAGTAAGACGAAGTATCATAGTACGCCTTACTGCACAATTTATGCTGAATCACCATTAAAGCTGAATCAGTTCTTCTCCATCCAAAGGTTGCCTGGAAGAAATCGCTTTCAGCGATAAGACCGCCCATTTGTGCAACTTATACTTTCTAGCTATTACTTTACTTTGTGTATATAGTGTTCTGTTTCTTCCTGTGTTGTACGAATAAAGTTATCTATCTATCTATGCTTTATAAAAGTTTTGAACCTGCTAATGGACATATCATATACATCTTTAGGTAATTTATTATAATAGAGCACACATGTACTATTAAACGACCGGCTTATTTTCCGGAGCCTTTCATCCCTTCAATTGCAGCTAAATATTACGTTATTGATGTCAATCAATAGAATAGTTTACATTCTAATCTTACATGTTTTATTATTAAAAAAAACTATAACTCTAAATGTTTAATTTTTTGAAAAAATAAATAACACAAGGCTGCCATAATACAAGGCAAACACAGGCCAAAATGGTTTAATTAAGTACAAGTAATTCAGGAGACCAAAAGGCAGGCTCCTACTTTGACCAACGGATTGGCATTGTCATCTAAAAAAGCAATGCAACGAGCCTAGGGAAACTTATTTAGATTTCTAATATTATTATTTGTTCTATGTGTAATTACTAAAGAAAAAAAAAAAAAATCATAGTAATTAAGTACATGTGAGAGGAAGTAAAAAGCGTTATTGTGCGTTAATTATTCGAATAGAATAATTTCAATGGCATCAAAGTATCTATCACGCACACCTTATGTAGTTACCTACTATTATATACCTAACTGAAAGGGAATTTCACTCCTCGCTACTGATATGTATGTATGTAATACATATCAGTAGCGAGGAGTGAAATTCCCTTGAAAGTAAGCCGATAAAACATCAAAAAATAGATAAAAACACGCAAATGATAGAATTGTATAAAAAAAATTATACTCTCAGCAAGTTAAATTTTTAGATACGATAAGATGCTTTAAAACTACGATTTTAATCACGTTCCGCACCTATGCCTGAATCCGTAATAAAGGTTAGCCAACAGGAATCGGATTGTAAGAACCCTTCGCTACTGATAAATAAATAAATATTTCAGGACATTCTACACATCGCCATCTAGCCCCAAGCTAAGTAACGAGACTTGTGTCATGGGTGCTAGACAACTCATATACTACTTATATACTTTTGTAAATATATGCATATAATACATAGAAACAACCAGACCACAGACAAATATCTAAGCATAAATACTTGTCTGAGGCGGGAATCGAACCCGCAACCCTGTGTTTGGCAGTCCGGCATGGCGACCATTGTGCCAAATGGGTCGTCAAACATACTAATATTATAATTAGTTTTCCCGGCCATGCGTATATGAATGAAACGTTAATAAGCCTCCAGCCCGCCATGCTGCAGCAGGCAGCGCGGTCTGCACGTGCAACACTGACACAATTATAGTGTATTCATTTACACATTGAATACACGCTAGCATTCCTCGCCTGTTAGTGTGTCAACTAGTATGTGTACCATTCTCTTAAGGTAGTGTGGAATGGAAGCCACAGACATGGATTTTTCGCGGGTTGGCGAGGACCTAGCCGATAAAACATGTTACGCGTTACGAAAACATTAAACGAAAAACCGTAAAAGAAACTAATCACACGTATATGTATATCTCCCATATAAAGAAAGGTAAGTAAAGGGACTTTGTTCCACGTGTCCCGCGGCACGTTATTTTTATTTCAGTTTTTCGCAAAAACGCTCAAGTTAAAAAACCAAACTTAACATAATACATATTGTAATTCGCGAATATAAATATAATTTTTCAACGACTAAATTATTTATTGGTCTTTCAAACTCTCACAAATTGAAACGAAAGTGTCGTTAATGAATTAACCGTTTATTTTTGTTAATTAGGTAGATAGTTAACTTTTTTGTACTTTACAGGAAGGAATATAAAACACAAACACAATTTAATAGCTATAAAGTATAAGTTGCACATAATTTTCATGGTATAGGTATCTACTGATATTTAAATGTGCATGGGAAAGTTTCAACCCCTAATAAATAATTAAGTCATACCTAGTTAAAAAGTCGTGCGAATTCTTAATTTAGGAAAACAGGTGGACAAGAGAGTGATCTTATAAGGTTTATTTTTTACCTTTTGAGGTACCGTAAAAAAGGGGAGAAAGAAAATCCTTAGACATTTAATTCGTTTTAACAGATTTAAAAATTGAAAACCGACTTCACAAATGAAATAAAAAATGAACAAAAATAAATTATAAAGAAAAACTTTTTAATTAATTTTTTGTTGGTTAAAAAGATTCTTAATTCGTTTTGTATATTTTCATTATGTAGGTATCACCGCTTACTCGAAGCCCAATTTTGTTAGTAAGGATAAATTCACTGTATGTGAACCTCTTAATCTGTAATCTTTCAAAACCATAATCACAGCATACTCTCTCATCCAAGTCGGTAACAAATTAAACGAGGAATTCATCTCGTGAGCACGATGATCCCACTAAACCCCGGGGTTTTCACGGGAACTGCTCTAAAATCCCCCGGGAATTATTCCGTACACCACAAACACAAATGTTGGTATATTAAGAGGGAGAACTGAATCCCTAGAAATCCTTTTAAAATTAATAAAAACAAAGGAACTTCTATTAATGTATACTAAGTAAAAAACTCAAAAGGAAACTTTTCTTTTCAGAATATGGTTTCTTACGGCTTGTTGTTGACAAGTCACGTTTAATTAAAAATGTATGAGACGAGAAACGAGAGTTTTTTAAAATAGAATTGGTATGTTTTCGCCTAATTAAGTATGTAAGATTCTCTTCTAATATTTTCGCAATACCAAAAATACCCTATAGTATAGATAGATATTTTCACACTCATTTTAGGGTTCCATAACCAAAGGATAAAAACGGGACCCTATTACTAAGACTTCACTGTCTATCTGTCACCAGGCTGTATTTCATGAACCGTGATAGCTAGACAGTTGAAATTGAATCACAGACGATGTATTTCCGTTGCTAAAACAATAAATACTACTAAAACAGAATATAATGGTACGGAACCATTCGTGCGCAAATCCGACTCGTACATGGCCGGTGTTTTTATTTGCTTCCAATTACAGACGTTTTGTCCTCTTTTCCTTTATATTTATTAATAGATGATAAACTAAGTACTGAACAAAAAAATAGAGAGGTATAAAGGGACACCCGGATGGAATGAAGTTCCTTTCCATTAATTAGTGAAGGAATTGTAATAAAATCAAAAAGTGTCGTAGTAAGTGTTTTGGTCTTAATATTTTCCGTCTAGCCCCCTTTCGCAAAGCGCGATAAGGAACTTTGTTCCAAAATAGAAATTATAAAGTTTTGCTGTCGACAGTAAAAGGAAAGGAAATTTGAATTAAAAGTCGTTTATTCAAGACAACCCCCCGGAATTTTTGTTGTCTTTGATATTGTAAAGAGAAGGTTTTTATGAAAGAAAATATTAAGAAAGTTGCGCAGAAAATTATTACGCAGGTCAAACCGCGGGGCGCAGCTAGTTATATTATATTAGTATAGATAGGCGACAGGCATTTGCGTTTAGCGCGTACAAATGACGGTCTTATGGCAAAAGTTATTTTTTATCGCGTGTCATAACCTTTGTAAGTTCTAACCTAGGCTAATGTAGGGTGTGGCCGTGACCTCAGGAAAACTTAATTTTATTTCAAGTCACGCATCACCTCAAGCAATACGGCTTATATAATATTACAGTAATATCAAAGGGAGGTGACAAGTGACAAGTTGATGACAAGTCACAAACGCATCCCTTTCATCCCCTACCAAATTACGAAATGCTAACGATACGATAGCTTTGTCGTTTCCTTTGAAAACATTTTAAATTTAAAAAGAATCTGCATACAATGTGTACGGTGCAGTGTAGGTAATTCGTACGTATTATTCTGTGATAGACAAAGAGATTTAATATATTGTAGGATATAGAAAGATTGCGGCTTTCATCCTTCCTTCATCCTGACGACCCAGTTGGTACAATGGTCACCATGCCGGACTGCCAAACACAGGGTTGCGGGTTCGATTCCCGCCTCAGACAAGTATTTATGCTTAGATATTTGTCTGTGGTCTGGTTGTTTCTATGTATTATAAGTATATATTTACAAAAAGAAAAGTATATAAGTAGTATATCCGTTGTCTAGCACCCATAACACAAGTCTAGTTACTTAACTTGGGGCTAGATGGCGATGTGTGGAATGTCCTGCAATATTTATTTATTTATTTTACTATCCTAGATCACATAATTTAAATTTTCAATTGATAGGATAAAATTTAGGGTATTTCGAAGCATTTAATAATAAAAATAAATACTTACCTATACCGTCAATTCAAATTAATATCAAATAATATTGAAACTTGTATTTTCACTTATTTTTTCGAAAAAGCCTAGGTTTATTTCAAAGAGATTATGCCAAGAATTGAGTTTGATTGAAACTGTTCTTCGGTATGGGAAATGTTTCGATGTTCACTCTACTTTACTAAAATGTTTAAATATCTATTCGTTCATAACTTTCGATTAGATATCAACGGTTTGTGGTTTTTTAAATATTTCCGGAATTTCTCCTATACTTCTCGTTACTAGAACCTTGCAATTTCGTTAAAAACTAGATGTTACAGCACAAGTTAAGGAAAAACTCACAAAAACAAAAAAAATAGTTTTGGTACTGACAAATAGTTGCAATTAAATATCATATTATCTTTTGACCGCGTTTATATTGAGACTTGTTTTTTTTCAATGTTCACTCTATTGCACTGAAATGTGTAAATCTCTAGTGCTTTATCAATTTCGATTTGACGTCAGCGGTTTGGGGGTGACTTGATTGTTTTCAATTTATATTGTCTTTGTGTGATTTTTAACCCTCGAAGAGGGTGGGTGAGAAAGTTATTTTGTTTATTGTTTAGGGTAGATATATGGTAGGTAGGTACAATCACTTTAGGTTCTTGGGTAAGGCATGAAAGTTGTGCGGGAAGGGATATAGTTTTAGGGTTCTGTACCTCAAAAGGTAATAAAGAAACCCTTATAAGATCACTCTCTTGTCTGTCTGTATGTTTGTCACCAAAGATTTTTTCAGGTACGGTGGACCTAGAAAGTTGAAACTTATTTTAAATGGCTTGAGAGCCACTTCCTTTGTCATACTATGTAAGTTTCCAGAATTGATTTTTATCAGCGCACTATCGCTTTACACAAAAATATAGAGTGTTTATTTTTTTCAAAGTTAACAGATTCGATTCCGGCCTTTACTCCAAAAATTTAACAATGCAGAGTTCTTTCAGCACTTTTCACTATAAATTTCTTGGTATAACCGAAAGCTAATAAGTATAATAGAATCAATTAAAGTATAATTAATTAATTAAGTTTTTGTCCTTGAATAGCCGACAATAAAGTTCATATTAATAATTTCTTTAATTACCAAATTAATTAACACTTGTTAAAAATATTGGACAAAAACGTTATTACGTTATTCGAGGTCAATGTAGGTACCTATAGGTAATTACAAAGACTTTCAAAATACTTTCAATAATAAATAACTTGGCTCGCGCACGAAGGCTCCCATACGGGACCCTTTGTGCGCTAGTCTGATTCACACTTGACCGGTTTTTTGATTCAAAGATTCAAAGATTCAAAGAATTTATTTGCTTAGAGATAGGTTAAACTAAGTAGTTACAATAAATGGTATGAACCTCTATCCCGCTAACGTTAATCAGCATGCAAATATGAAATTATACATTATAATGCATTTACATAATAAATAGGTAGTCAATTTAGGTGACATTATGGCATCCAGCGGACAAGAACTCCTCAACACTGTAAAAACAAGACCTGATAAGCCATTTCCTTAAATTCCTTATTGCCGCTTTTATTGGTTCTATCTTAAATTGTTCTGGAATTTTATTATACACTTCAATGGTCATATTATAGCAATTCTTATGAACTAATTTTATATTCGGATTGTAGTCCAGTACTAATCTATTGGGGTATCTTTTATTTTTAGGGTTTACCTGGATTGCAGTTCGAAACAAATTTGGGTGCTGTTTAACAAATTTAAAGATTTCTAAAATGTACATACCCGGTAGGCTCAATATTTCCAGCTTAATAAACAGGGGTTTACATGTTTCGCGCGGTCCCTTTCCACAAATGGCCCTGACACATTTTTTCTGGGCTATGAACGCTTTTTTAATGTCCCTACTATTACCCCAAATTAGCAAGCCATATGATAAATTCGATGAGACGTAACCATAGTAGGCGTTTAAAGTTACTTTTAGTGATGTTATTCTGGGCATTTTCCTAAGGACGTAGACAAATCTATTTATTTTATTACACACCTTTTCTACATGTTTTGAGAAATTCAGATCTTTGTCTAAGATAATACCTAGGAAATTCGCGCTATCAGTTCTCTCTAAGTTCATCCCGTTGTATTCTAAGTTTAGGTCAATTTCTCTACGTCCTTTTACATTAAATTGTATATAATTAGTCTTATTCAAATTTGCATGTAAATTATTATAATTAAGCCATTCAATTATCGATTTAATTGTATTATTAATGTCAGATTCATAATTTGGTACATTTTTAGAGTCAGATTCAATAATTATAGATAAGTCATCGGCAAACATTATACATTTATTGCTAGTTACATCCAAAATGTCATTTATATAAAATAAAAATAACAATGGGCCCAACACACTTCCTTGCGGTACTCCAAATCTATTAAATTTATATGCAGAGCGATAAGGCATACGTACTCTATCATCATTTAGTCTATTAATCTCTACACATTGTTGTCTATTTTCTAAATATGTTTTAATCCAAGACAGCGCAGTTCCTCGGATTCCGTATCTTTCTAATTTTACAAGTAATGTGTCATGCTCTACATGATCGAATGCCTTGGTCATGTCAAGAAACACAACCGTTTCTTTCCGTTTACTGTTAAGACCAAGTGTAACATGTTTAAGTAAAGTAAAACAAGCCAGCGTAGTGGACTTATCCGCTTGAAAGCCATACTGTTCCGTTCTTATTATATTATGTTTACGGCAAAATGAGACAAGTCTTTTATTAATGGCTTTTTCAAAAACCTTTGACAATATCGGGATAAGTGTGATTGGGCGATAGTTTTGCACATTCTGCTTTTCACCTTTTTTGTGTATAGGTTTTACAATGGAGTATTTTAACCCATCAGGAAAAGTACCTTCTTCAAAAGATAAGTTTATCAAATATGTCAATACAGGTGCCAATTCATTTTTGCAATATTTTAATACACTAGTAGTAATTTCATCATGTCCAAATGCATTAGAGTTATTTAAATTCTGAATGATGTTAATTGTTTCATTTATTCCTAAAGGCTGTAGGAAAACAGAGTTTGGTATCCTATCCACCTTAATCGTCATTTTGCGCCGTGTGTCTAATTCATTATCAGTGTTAGTTATGTTAGTAAAATAATTATTAAACTCTTCAGCTATTTCGCGTGCGTCATTAATATTTTTATTTTTATCTGATTTTATTTCTAGTATGTCATTTAATGTAGTAATATTTTCTGTTTCATTCTTAATAACTCTCCACGAAGCTCTACATATGTTTTTATTACTGTTAATGTACTTATCATTACAAAGTTTTTGTGCTCCTAGTAGACATTTTTTAAGAACTTTCGTATAGTTTATGTAGGCAATTTTGTTTTTTTTGTTCTTAAAATTCTTATAATATTGATATCGCAGAGACCTTTTAGTTTTGCAACTTATTTGTATACCTTTGGAGATCCACTTTTGCTTACGTGGTCTGTTAGACATTTTTACTAGTTTTTGAGGAAAACATAGTTTATAGAGCAGACAAAAGGTTTCATGAAATGCATTAAATGCTGAATTCATGTTTTTTTCCTGGTACACATCGTTAAATGAGAGTGATTTTATAAGTTCATAAAATTTTTGTAAATTTTCAATACTATGATCTCTTCTAAAATAGCTCCAATTTTCTACAATTATATTTACTTTACACGGAAATGAAAGAAATTGAGCCGTGTCATGGTCTGATAGGCGTAAAGGCAATATCCAACCTGCGCCACGTTTTATGTTGCTCAAAATATGATCCAAGCAATTGGGTCCTCTGGTTGGCTCAGTGATATGGAATTTTAAGTCAAAGTACATAGCAATATCATTTAAGTATCCAGTTTCTTTGGATGCTTTTAAAGTATTAATATTGAAATCTCCCGTAATAATTAATTTTGATTTTGGGTATTTTTTCGTTATGTCATGAATAACCGCCTCTAGTCTAGTCAAGAAAGGGATAGCAAATTTATTATCTGAGGTATAAAAGCAAGTTATAATTAAGTTATGTTTAGGTAGTCTAACGCCACAACCTTCAAACACTGTCGGTACCAAGTATTTGTCAAACAATAATTTAAGCTCATGGTAATCTATCGTCTTGTATAAAAATATAGATGTACCTCCTCTTTTTTGGTTTCTTGAGTAATTTCCTGCCAATTCATAATTGCACAGGATTGCATTTTTCTCCTCACCTGTTTTTATAAATGTTTCAGAGAAGCATAACGCAGTAGGCCATATGCCATCGTCTAGCAATTCTGTAAGAGTGAATTCTACTAATTCTTTCTTAGATAATAAACCCTGTATGTTTTGATGTACCACTACAAAATCATTGCTTTTTACGTTACTACTTTTAGTCACGAAAAAAATGTTCTGTATCTTTACTAACACGTTTTTGCTGTGTACTAAAATAGTCAAGTATTGACTTTTGCATTAATCGTTTATCATGGTTAAAGAACGACAAACTCTCTGGTATGATTTTCGGCTTAGCGTTTTTACAGTGCAAGTGGCTTTTAATAAAATCAAAATTTAGATAAGTCTGCTGGTAATCTATGCAATCTATTAATAAATTCAGCGAGTAGCAAGTGTCCTGTAAGTAATTACGATGATATTTTTTATCAACTGCAAAGTGACATCTTGGAAATTTGGAACAAACTAATTGCAATCGTCTGTTTAAGAGATAAGTATTTAAATAATGACAATTATTTACATTCAATACAATTACGTTACATAATGATGTCAACTTTTTCAGTGTTAGGTATAATTCGGATGAAGCTACAATGTAATCAGAGTCGTTTTCTCCCACACAGATAACCACCTTATCATTTTCATTTAGGTCTAACGTTCTACAAGTTTCCAATGCGTCTAATGTCCTTGCATTGGGTTTAGTATAGCCTACTACTTCGTACTGCTCATAGGGACTGCTTGTTCTGGATAATGTCAGGGAAGAAGCCAGGTCAATGCATTGTTGAGTACCCACGATTACTATTTTTCGTTTGCTAGTCTGCTCATTGGATGGAATTTGTTCCTTAACTTCGTTTATTTCTACTGGGTTCTCCTGAAGTGGGCAGTTGGTTTGCTTTAACTTCACTTCTAGGTCTAGTATGCATATATTTAGTTTCTCTATTTCTAAGGTACCTTCCTGTAATTGGTCTTTTAAAGAGACAATTTCACTGTTCAGGTTAGCTATAAGATTTGAAGAGAAGCTCTCATTTTGCTCATTTAGTCGGTGTTCGGATGTGCTAGGAGTAGAGCAAAAGTCTTTATTTTTATAGAGTGTAGTTTTTTTGTCTTTTTTCGTTTTATTAGCCGGTGATGGAGAATGACAAATATTTTTTAACAGCTGTACTTCCTTGTTTAGCTGGTTAACTTGTCTTTTCAGGGTATTGTTTTCTAAAATGGTTTCATCCAACTCGTTTTGAGTACACAGTAGGTTAGATTTAAGGTCTTTTAATTGATCTCTAAGTTCCTGTATTTCGTTCGCGTCGTATGCTGTGTAGTCCGCACTCTTTGACAACCGTTCAATGGAGGACTCATCATCGCTTGATACCGGTGTCTGGAAGTCTTGTGTCTGCTGAGTTAGCAAAATACTTTGTGGTGTCGATGTCATATTGGGCAATATATCTGTAGTCTTAGGTTTTCGCCCGTGTTCTATAACAGTTTTAGTGCCGCTTGTGGACGGAATGGCCTTATCTTTGCGTATTTGTTTACATATTTTACATCTCCAATTATTCTTGGCCTCAGTAGCCATTAGTTTGTACAATTTTTCGGGTAGACCTATGCAGTCGAAGTCGTACCTTTTCTTACATTGCGAACACAATACGGTCTCACTCTCGTTTCTAGTCGATTTACATTTACTGCACACTGCTAACATCTTTCGATTTCTTTTTGAACTGATGATTTTATCCATTTTTACAACAGGCGTTCTCTTTCTTACTATTGCGATCGTTCTCAAGAAGTGGTTAATTAACTTTCTGTTAATTTATTACCTTCACAGTAGATTGAGCTGTTTATAATCCATTGAAATCACAATTTAAATCTTATTTTCCTTGCAAAAAGACATCACTTGCTATACTGCGAGAATCGATCCAGCACTCGTTGAATCTCAAAGCAGGGCTGCGCCGCCTTAGACAAACGTACTTAATGGTCAAACGTCGAAATAACTTGATACCTTCGACGCAGTTTGCAGTTGCTAGTTCATTGAACCGATTCTACAGGGTCCAAAGTTCAATTTTTTAAATAAGCACTCGTTTTGTTAACGTGTTTTTTGACTCAATATTTTTAGTAAATTGAAGGAAATCACTGCAAATCTTTCAAGGTCAGGTTTTCACAGTCACAAAATTAGTTAAGTACATTAATTTTAGCACTGCATATGTTCTATTTTGTTGGTATTTTTGGGATGCACATATTTTTTTTTTGCCGATCTCTAAATTGTTATAACTATAACTCACACAAGAGATAACACTCACACACAATATTTAGACGTTATTAAACTGTTTTATGCACTTTGTTTGATAAAAGACTTGTATTTGGTATTTTTGCGAATTTAAACACACGGACTCGATGTTTACTTTAGTTGATGCATCAGAACAGTTTTGGATGTGTTATTCTGATGTATAAGCTATAATATTGTAAAGTTTCATTAAAATCTATTCAGTAGTTTTTGCGTGAAAGAGTAACAAACATACATCTATCGGACATACAAACTTTCGCCTTTATAATATTAGTAGGATATATCTTGTTTTTTTTTTGTTAATGTGATTACTTTTATATGTAGCACGAACAGTCCTCTAAATTAAATGTCTTTCTTTCTATCGTTCCTTGGCTAAAACAATACATTTTTACGCATATTTCAGATAGAAAAGTCAGTGTAAACTACCGCATTTTCATTTGATGGAGTCATGAAATACATTTCTTGTCATATTTTAGTTAAACAATAAACTTTTATAGCGTCTCATGGCCGACATACAGAAGGTATTAAACAAACATATATTCTTCTTTTATTATATTTTTATATTTGCTCTCTCTTTGTGACTATGAAAGTGTAAATGATATTATGTTTTTGTAGACCGTATTATACTCCATTTCGACGGTAATGGATTTCAACTTAAGGATAAATAAACAAAAATATTATGTTACAGCTACCACACACAGGATCACATATCATCTTTAATTATAGACTATTATGCTGAAAATAATAGAAGATATATCTTCTAATATTTTCAGGAATACGACTGAAAATCAGCGCGCTACGCACATTGACGACCCAGTTGGCACAACGGTCACCATACCGGACTGCCAAACACAGGGTTGCGGGTTCGATTCCCGCCTCAGGCAAGTATTTATGCTTAGATATTTGTCTGTGGTCTGGTTGTTTCTATGTATTATATGTATATGTTTACAAAAGAAAAGTATATAAGTAGCATATCCGTAACACAAGTCTAGTTACTTAGCTTGGGGCTAGATGGCGATGTGTGGAATGTCCTGCAATATTTATTTATTATTATTATTATTTGTTGAGTAGCGGTGTGTAGCGCTATAGGCTGAGTCGTTTTCCTTTTTAAAAGCTTTTATTTATAATTAACTACACTATTAATTTATTTTGTGTTGACTTTTGTTTTGTTCTTATAGTGCAATAAGGTGTTTATCTATGTATCTATCTATGAGCGCCGCAGTTTGAGATACAAGTTATCAGACACAGATGTTCCTAAATATTGTAACTATACTAATTAAATTATTTATTTAATAAATAAACTTGTTACTTTCTTTCATCAGTATCAAAGTACGGTTCAGTAGTATTAAACTATAAATATAAAAAATATTTCAGAATATTAAATAGGTAAAGGAGCGAATAAAATCACACGGAGAACAACCTCTTTTTTAAATCGGTAAAAATATATTGACTTACCTAATTGTTTTTTAATTAGGTAAGTTTAAAAAACATGCTCGTGTTTTAAAATATAAAAAACAAGAGCCACGTAGATACTCCTACGTTACTATCCACGTCGACTTAATTTAATTAATTAGAGAGACAGAGATAATCTGTTTTATTTTCACCTTTCTAGTGAAAAGTTCGTTGTTTCCCTTACTTTACCGTCTCCGTTCTATACATACTTAGCTATACGTATAAATAAGAATAAAGGCGTGTTTTCACTAGCTCGGATACGAGTCAACTTATATAACCTCATCTACCTAAATCTATACAAATACATTGCTTTGTCCTGAATGACTGAAGGATCAATGTGAAGGGGTACCGGCGCTCTCTCCATACAAACGTAGTCGACTGTTTCCTGCCTGGATGATGACATTTCTAATTATCATAGAAATTAAAATAAATAAAAAAAACAAAACAAAACAAAACTTGGTCGTGGCAGTTATAAGTTTTATGCAACAAAAATATTTGCTCTAGTGTCATTATCCAGGGAGGAAACAGTCGATTTGGAGGGAGTGTATGACGTAGGCATCCGATAAGAAAGGATTTTAAATAATTCAAACCCTACGCGGACGAAGTCGCAGGCGAAACTAGTGCTTTCTAAAAGTTTTGAACCAGTTAATGGACATGTCATATAGTCTTTAGGTAACTTATTATAAACTAGCTGTGGTGCGCGGTTTTATTCACTTAAGTGTCTCTTTTAAAGTGATATAGACATAGTGAACGTAATCTATACATATAAAATGCTATGTCCTGAATGACTGACTGACTGATGGATCAACGCACAGTCTAAACCTGATCGTAAAGACCTGAAACTTGGAGGGTGTTCTTTGTATGACGTAGGTATCCGATAAGAAAATATTTTCCAAAATTCTACCTCTTATGGGGTGAAAAAGGGGGCAAAGTTTGTAAGGGACAACGTGATTCTTTAGTCCAATCTACTTGAAATTTTCGATACAAACTTTATCATCACTTTTACCGATTTAGAGGTGGAATTTCCAAAAATCCTTACTTAGTGCTCCTCTAAGTCCTAAAAGGAACCCCCATATGAAGTTTTAGACTCGTAGCTCTTGTAGTTTTAGAGATTGACGACCCAGTTGGTACAATGGTCACCATGCCGGCCTGCCAAACACAGGGTTGCGGGTTCGATTCCCGCCTCAGGAAGTAGTATATCCGTTTTCTAACATCCATAACAAAAGTCTAGTTACTTAGCTTGGGGCTAGATGGCGATGTGTAGAATGTCCTGCAGTATTTATTTATTTATTTCTTGATGAGTCCTTTTCTCTTTTAAATTTAAACACTTTCCAAATAAAAACTCTAGGCTCTATCTAGAGCAATCATATGGTTTCGAGACAAATATCAAAAACGCGAAAGGCCAATACATTTTTGCGTATCGCGGATTTAGATTCGTCAATTCGTGAACGACCATGTTAGTAAATTATCAAAAACGCAAAAAACCAAAACGTATATTTTGGCGTATCGCGTATCATTGCATAGTATAAAACAAAGTCACTTTCCGCTGTCTGTCCCTATGTATGCTTAGATTTTTAAAACTACACAACGGATTTTAATGCGTTTTAATAAATAGAATGATCCAAGAGGAAGGTTTATATGTATAATACATGCATAATGTGGCCATGCGAAGCTGGGGCGGGTTGCTAGTTTAGAATAAAGTAATGAAACTTAAGCCTAAATATTTTATAAACTTTCTTAGTATCTTTAAGTATTCTTACAGGTTCAAGTAAGGATTTCTATACAACAAAGTAGTTAGAAATAGAAGATAAAACAGGAATATCGAGAAAGTACATAAAGCTTTTGCTAAGTCCAATAATACCAGCTTACGCTTCTTTTCTATTGTGTTTTTTTCTTTGTAGTAAGTACATTAAGCGTTTTGTCTAGGTATCTAATACCAGCTTATTTGTACAGACAGCAAAGGACTGAGGGTAGCAGGTGCATATTTTAAAGTTTTTTTTTATGTAACGGTTCAGTAATTGTTAATAATTCTGCTTGATATCACTAAAGCTCGAAATCTTAGTTATTTTATGCAGAATAACCAAAATTAAATGAACCGTCATTAAGAAAATTAAAACTTTAATATATGCACCTGCTACCCTCAGTCCTTTGCTAACTATACAATATACTGGCTGCGCCCTGCGGTTGCACTCCGTGAGAATCCCGTGTAAATATCGGGATAAAAAGTGTGGCCTGTGTGTTATTAAGGTTTCTTGTTATTTAGGATGCATTTTTCAAATACCTAAGCCTTCAAGGCTATTTCCTAATTTTTGAGAGATAGCCATAAATTCTGAAAGGAGTAATTTTCTTTTATCTGTCATGTTTGTTTCCAGGAATTTATTGGCTTCTAATTAGTAAAAAACTAAGAGCTAACAGTTCCCTAATTCTTTATTATAACGCTATCTGTGTGACACATTTTCAAAAGTTTGTAGGTTACATTAGATTTGTTAACAGATGGCGTTACTAAATGTAGGTCCCGCTATTTTACACGGTGCTTGTCTATGGGTTTGTGATAATATCGATACACGTACGCTATGTTGTATGAGAGTTTAATTTAGCTGTTGTTATTTTTATTATTTACAAACTTATTATATAGAAACTTGTTATAATTTTAAGGCTTGTTGAATAAATCAGTTTTCTTTCTTGTTTTCTTTCTTTCTTTATGAGAGTTGTTTGTCTATGTATATCTGTTAACTGGCTTTTGCCCACGATTTCGTCCGCGTAGATTTAGAATATTTTTCAACCCCGAAGTGGAGAATTTCAGAAAATCATTTCTTATTGGATGCCTACGTCACATAAAGAACACACCCTCCAAGTTTCAGATCTCTACGATCAGCGGCTTAGGCTGTGCATTGATCCGTCAGTCAGTCAGTTAGTCGTTCAGGACAAAGCATTGATGGTAGCATAAATTAGGTAAATACCAAATAGGTGCCAAACTGGCACATAAAACCAACTTTCTGTGTTAATGTATTTAATAAAATCGAGGTATATCGTGAGAGCCATTAAACTTTATCGCTGATAACAGATGTTGTTTATATTTTATAAATGTAGGTAACTCGTTACGAACGATGTAAAATTCAGTTATAAAAACCGGCCAAGTGCGAGTCGGACACGCGCATGAAGGGTTCCGTACTATGCATGGGAACCCCACTTTAATATTTTATTTTCTTCTTTTTTATCATCTATACAAATATTATGAACCTGAAGAGTGTGTTTGTTTGAACGCGCTAATCTCAGGAACTACTTTTTCGAATTGAAAAATTCGTTTTGTGTTGGATAGGCCATTTATCGAGGAAGGCTATAGGCTACTTTTTATCCCGATATTCCCACGGGATCGGGAGTTACGCGGGTAAAACTGCGGAGCACTGCTAGTATTAATATTAGAAAGTTGAAGAGTGTGTTTGTTTGAACGCGCTAATCTCAAGAACTTCTGGTTCGAATTTAAAAAAAAAATTTTTGTTTGATAGTCCATTTGTCGAGGAAGGCTATAGGCTACTTTATATTTTGATATTCCCATGGGATCGGGAGTTACGCGGGTGTATAACCGCGGAGCGTTGCTAGTTTTGTTGTTATAGCGGCAACAGAAATACATCATCTGTGAAAATTTCAACTGTCTAACAGCCTGATGACAGACAGACGGACGGACAGATAGGGAAGTCTTAGTAATAGGGCCCGTTTTTACCCTTTAGGTAGGGAACCCCTAAAAATTATTCCGTGATCGTTTAACCTTCGGTATTTTCCGGGATATAAGGCTGAAGCTTTATTGCGTTCATTATTATAAAATAACAGGTAGGTGGCTATTGATTGTATTTATCTGTACGAAATGAGAAATGGGGAGGGTGATCACATGGCCCGTATGTACGGTCGGAGCCAGAATTGCAGATCCACCGTATAGTTCTAAAATTACTATTATTGGAATGTTTTATTCTAATAATGTTTGCATGATAAATTAAGCAGTTGAAATACTTTAAACTTGAACTCGAGCAAGACCTTCGAATCTGCTTGAGTTCAAAACATTCTAATACTAATTCATTAAATTCAAGTAATGTATTTGGATCGGCGGGTGGCGACTATTAAACTACTCGGCCAACTAAATACATAGCTAACATGTTGAAAATAATAATCACACTGAGTACTTTTAATTCAAGTATTTATGTTAGTGCGTAACGTGTATTAGAAGGTCGTAAGTCCAATACTTGTTTATAGTATTATTGTAACAAATTGATAGTCTACTTATGACGCATACTGTACCTTAGTTAGTAAATTGTTATTATAAATGAGAGAAGGTCATATGTTTGGTATTTGAAGTTAATGTCATAATAAGAGATAGGAGTGGCTTAGGTTAGGGCTTATAGAGCACGAACGTGTTCCTACCTTAGCAATAGCTTGTCTATCAATCTAGCTATTGTTGTGCCATGTATTTGTGATGTGACCTTCTTTATACGTTAAGAAAGTAACCACATTAAGAATTACAAATGTCTTTATCATCTTATATGTAAGTAGGTACCTATTTATAAATAAAAAAAAACATTAAAAATAAACTTATTTGAACCATTCAAAATATATTATTTATAAAACATAACGGAATTAAAAATATTAACAAAAAAATAAATTTTATCATTTTACTTATATTATAATTTATAATAAATTAACTAACCTAACCTAAGGTATATCGCCTGTTTGTACATTTTCATAGTTAATAAGCTGTCTTGTCTTTTTTGTCATTTTCAATGTTTTGTGTGTTGTACAAATAAAGTGTTTATCTATCTATCTATCTATTAAATACCCAACCAAGATTTTTTGTTTAGAACTATTTTCTCTGCGATTTGCGTTATTTTTGGTGATGTGTCTTCTCGCGACCATTACTATTGTAACATGATCTAAACGTCAGGGTAAGAAAAATAAAAAAACGCGATTAATGTCCACGACTCTCAAATATTTCGGGGTCCCCTAAATATTTAAGACGCTCCTATCTTATTTAAGTATACACTTAAATGCCAATTTAATAGAAGCCTTTCAGTATTCGGGCGTAAGACCCGGGTAAATAATTAAATGTTGTCGGAAATGCTTAGGTTCCTAGGATCATTAATTGATCAAAATCAATAACCTATCTTTCAGCAACCAGGGGTTAAAATATTATTTCCAATCGAATGCAATCAAAATGATATTACAATGTAATTTGTAACAATAATCGCAATTATGTGCAACTTGCATGTGATTAAATTCAGCCAATATGTTCGGGGCTCAATTGGTCGATTGGTCAATGCCAAACAATGCCAAGATTTAACTTACTTAGTTAAAATCCGTATATGCCTGGAATAACCTAACCTATCCTAACCTAAAGTAAATAAAGACGTTCGTAAACTACATCCCACTATACATAGTTACTATCCGACATTTCGCGCTGTGTTACACAAGGCAATTGATTCAATTGGCATCGACCCTAAGGTCAGAGCGAGCGGTGTCGCTGTCGATATTGCTTAGTTTATTCGACGATAGTTACAGTCGGTAACAGAAATGCAGACCCACCATAGAGTTCTAAAATTACTATTACGATTTCATTCTAATAACTAGCTTTTGCACGCGACTTTGTCCGCGTAACAGTCGACAACAGACCAAAGAATCACGTTGTCCCATATAAACTTTGCCCCCCTTTTTGACAACCTTAGGAGTAAAATTACGGAAAATCCTTTCTTATCGGATGCCTACGTCACGCAAAGAATACACCCTTCAAGTTTTAGGTCTCTACGATCAGCGGTTTAGGCTGTGTGTTGATCCGTCAGTCAGTCAATCAGGACAAAGAATTTTATTTGTATAGATGTTTGTTTATTAAATTCATGATTTGAAGGACTTTTAACTTTAACTCGAGCAGGACTTTAGTAACTTGCTTGAGTTCATAACATTCTAAAATAACGACAAAAGGTGTTGTTGTGGTAAAACGATACGAGATGCAGCCTCCATCAATAGCTTCAAAAATATGGTTGTTGCCGATAATCTAGTTACTTATTATACTTATACATACATTTTATTACATTTATACATTTTATTTTATTTACTTATACATTTTATTTTATTATTGTGTTTTGAAATAGGTACCTACTTAATTGACATTAATTAATTTAATTATTTTATTTTTAACGACTACCTACTTAATTGTATTGAAATATGTAAAATTGATACCGAAATGACATGTAACTTTGTTATAAATAAATTATTTGTATTTGTAATAATAGCAGTTTTTGAGGTCTAAGGTGGGTTTGGACTTTTGTCGCCTGATTGTACCTATGTGTTAAAGTAAAGGTATAGTCGGGAACCACAGCGGAAGCTCACCATAATAATAATATTGGAATTTAAAAGTAACCTAGATGATTTATACAGCAGCTTTTAATTCATGCTATTCAGGGGTTTTGTAGTTTCTGGGACATGTTTTAGATGCAGTAGGCTACCCAGCACCTATTCCACTCTCTCAGCTTAGTCGACCGTGTCCAGAAGAAAGAACTTGTAAATACGTCTGGAGTCAACTAAGCCATAGGTTTCATCACGATGTTTTAGTTCACCGTAAGAGCAATGTTAATTAGCGCACATACACTGCGCTTAACATTGCCGGGATTCGAATCCACGACTTTCGGGATAAAAGTCGAGGTATTTAACACTAGGCCAACACCGCTATAGGTACAAGATCGCCATTATTCAGAAAATTCGCAATTTATTATTCCGATGCTAAAAAAATATATCTAAAAATTATTATTTCACACAACGGAATGTAAGAAAAAAGTAATTCGGCAGAAAAGCCCGCCTCCCGCCCGCGCTATGGAAATTCATCAAATTACAAAAATGTTGGGGAAAAAATTGTCACCGGCATATTTTTTAGTTAGTTTGACATCGAAGTCGAAAATATAACCTCGGACTAGTTTGGAATATTTGAGAATTTGATAAAGAAGAGAAGACAAAAAGAAAATTAAAAAATAAGTCCATAAAAAAGTAGGTATACCTACCTAGTGAAACTATAATGTTTTTAAAATTCATGTCTGTCCGTTTATTATACAATTGATTTATAAATACTTATAAGATTCAAAGTTCTGCCTGACTGATATACAGGGTTATTGGTAATTATTCTAGCAAACAACTTTTGTTCAACGACTTTTGGAAATTCGAAAGAAAAAAATGAAAATTTTGAAGTTATGTAAATTCGAAAAACAGCAGATTTTTTTTGAACAAAGGTCATTCAGACTAAGAACAATAGATAAAACTTAAAAAATATGTTAAATTTTAAGGTTAATGACCTCTCCGTGTAAGGAACAGCTGATTTTCAGGTAAACCTAACCTCAAACTATTAAAATTTACTGAATTTCCAAAACTCGTAGAACAAAAGTTGTTTGTTTAGGTGCACAGAAGTGGGCCTTCAGGGCTTGCTAGTATAATTAGCAATAGCCCTGTATAAACAGCTCAAACCAATGAACGAATCGGACTGTACTTTGGCTTACAGAAAGCTGTTAGGTACTTAATTACCTACGAATGCAGTAAGGCGTACTATGATACTTCGTCTTACCTTAATGATAACAACCCATGGACGTGACTTTAGTTGCTCCATTTCAAATAATACTTTCAAATATTTGTAATATTGACCTTTGTGAGCGTGATCACTTAAAAAAAACCCATGAGTTTCTTGTGCCTTCTTTTCATTGGTGGGTGCGTTCCGAAGGCACACATCCTAACTTAGTTTTTAAGACGATTTCAAGTGGTCTATGTACAATTGTATTAAGCATCCCAAGAAATAAAAAATGTAGATTTGATTTGATTTGAATGGATTTTCTAAGAATGGATTTTGGAAAATTCAACTCCTACGCGGTAAATACCAAGGCGCAGCTAATTATGAAATTACAAAACAGTAGAAGGTTCTCAATTCGATTTTATATTTTTGAATCTTTATAAATAAGGGGGAGGTTCTAATTTTTCTTAAACAAACTTTTTCTTTTCTTTCTTGTCTCAAACAGATGTAGGTATATCCTGTTTGAGACAAGAACAGCTGATTCTATTGTATTGAAATAAGAAGACGAGCTTATGAATTCAAGTCACCTCGAAACATGCCGGACCATATTCCTGATAGGATTATGACTGTCAGTATTTTGTTCCATATTGTTCCATTGACTAAGTATCTATTAGACAAGACAGTAATAAAATTATATTTTTTCCGCAGACAAAAGAAAATATTTTGGTATTTTTTTAATAATAGCAGGTACGTTCTGTCTACCCAACAAATAAACAATTTCTAAACCCAGCCAAATAATTTTTCCAAAATTACAACACTGCTTGTAACAATCTCAATTTGCTACGTACTAAACTAAAAAAAAGCAGACAAAAAAACCTAATTTCAAGGAATTCCTACAAAAAATCGTGAGTTAAGAAAGGCGGGAGAGAGGGCAGCACGCAAGGGGGTGGTGCCCCCGCCCTAACAAGGGGTGGCCACCCCAGCCCACCCCACTGACCCACAAAAAACCTCCCCGTGCGCACCCGCCTTACTTGTGAGATTCAATAACTGTACTGTTATAGAGCAAACATCAAAACAATGTTTTCATAAAGTAAGTATATTTTGTTATTTGACGGTGTTGGCCTAGTGCAGTTCTGTTCCAGACGTATTGTCGAGTTCTTTCCTCTGGACACGGTCGACTAAGTTGAGAGGGTAGTATAGGTGTATTGGCATACTCCATTCTCACGCAAAAATGACCCAATTTAAGTGGTCTAGTCGCGGAAAAAAGTCCGACAGAAATTTAAAACCATTTAAACCATTTATTTCCATAGCACAACACATACATAAATATGTTATAACACATAAGTCATTAAACATGCAATAACATGATATGTGCGTGCCATGGAGGGTGCAGTCTCAGCAATATGCTGTGAGCTGTGTGACCATCTCACCGCTACTGATTTTCAGCCTGCCCCTCACAAGAGCTCTACATAGCGTGTAGCCGGCATAAATTTAGTATTTAGTTATCCATTTCTATTCGGCCTTTCCACACACAAAATCTGAATTTCTTCTGGGCTAGCTAGTCAGTATGACTATTCGATGATGTCGTAGAAACTACACAAATAGATTTTTAAAGATCAAAAGCCAGTAACGGGGTTTTGTCATTTGTATGTCTATTAAATATTAATAAAAATATTTAACCGTATCGCACTTAAGACATTTATGGTGGCGACGTTCTTTCTATACATCTATAATTTAAATATCTTTGCATGTTACACGCAGTAACGAATAGTGCACAATATAAACACGGCTTTTTCGAATGTTTTTTTTTGAACGAATGTTTTTTTTCCGTATTTTTTTGTGAGTTTTTCCGGCTAATGGATGAATCGGACCTTTGCTGGGTTCGTATTGAGTGACAAAATATTTACAGTATCTTTTTATTTTTAGTTTTTTTTTTCTGTAAATATTTTGACATAAAATATTATTTGATGGTACTGGTATTGGAGCAATAACTTTAGCAAAAACTGTAATAAAAAGACTTACAGACAGACAATGTGAAGTTATAGATGTCTGATGATCATAAATTCATAATATTAATGTCTTATAAGCTGCGACCTGCGGTTTTACCCGCATAAATTCCGATCCCGTGAGAATTTCGGGATGAAAATTAGCAAGTGCTATTCCAGGCTTTTAGCTACGTATGTTTGTTACTGCTTCACGCAAAAACTACTGAACCGGTTGCGATTATGAAGTCTTTGAAATCCTGGAATAACATATGCTACTTTTATCCTGATATTCCCACGGGACTTGTAGAGAGAACGAGAAAAATATTAATTAGAAGTGAAAATATGGGCTAAAAACATAATCATCCTATTGGATTTGCCGTAGTCAAGTAAAATGTCAAGTTTAATACGAACCTGTTAAACATTATAAAATAGGCATTGACTTGAAGAAGAAGAACTTAAAAGAAGGAGGTTGTTCTCATTTCGTTTTTTAAACTTATGATATTTTTTTAAGCAAATATAATCTGGTCAAAAGATGTTGGCAACCCTATGCACCACCCCTTGCTCCGCCAATCAGAACAAACTGCTAATTATTCTACGTCACACGTCACATCTCAAACCGCGTCCCGTATAACAGGATTACGGACATTGGTGTGCGAGCACCCTTACTCTCTAAATGGGGAAACTAGATTCGCTTTTTTATACAATTTCCGAATCGCTTGGTAGATGGCGCGATCTTCTTCTTCTGCTTGCCCTCATTTGTGTTAGGTGTTACTGTGCCGATTTAAAATAGTAGTACAAACAAGAAAAGTCATTGACCGCTAACTCCAAGAAACAGCTGATTTTCGGGTAAACATTACCTCACAATTTACGAAAAATTATTATAACGACCCTTTTTCTTGTTAGAAATTAGATTAGTTCCCTTCATTGGAACACATGGTACCTATTTGAAGAATTGGCTAAAGTGTTCAAAGGCCAACATTCGTTTTGCAACAATTGTTAGTTAATAGTTTTTAAGACTTTGTGATCTCTTATTTTGTTGCAATTAAATAATATTCTATTCTAATATTCTAAATAAAATTGTTTAATTACATTGCAATGTCATTCTGATTGCATTTCAGTCATATCATGTCAACTTATTATTTTTCAAAAAGCTGAATTTGGGGTTATTTTGAGCTACTTTGAGGGTATTTTTTGTAATCGAAATGCCATCGGAATTATATTAAAATGTAATTTGAACAATGTTATTTACGTGAATTGTCCTACTGAGGTCCTATTTTGTGTAAGCTTTATTGTTCTGCGTCACAAACAGTCCTATATGACCGTAGGTAGGTATGTATGTATAACAGGATTACGGACGCGGACGTTAGCCGGTGTGCGCGCACCCTTACTCCCTTAATTAGTTCGTTCCTTTTGTTTTACCGCTCGACGCCGACGCTCCAATGGCGTGAGACTTATTACGATTGATCGTTATCATTTATCATATTCATTATAATAAGTTGATTAGTAGCTGGGTATAGTTTGGAGTAAAAATACACGCATTTCCAGATTAAAATGTAAAAGTAATTCTGTTAGTTAGGTAAGGTACATCTAAACTGCTAAACGAATAAGGCAAAAATAAGCTTTATAAATAAATAAAAGCTTATAACTAAAAAGCTCTTCCCGGTTACCGATTGAGCTGAAATTTTTCAACCATTGACGACCCAGTTGGCACAATGGTCACCTTGCCGGACTGCCAAACACAGGGTTGCGGGTTCGATTCCCGCCTCAGACAAGTATTTATGCTTAGATATTTTTCTGTGGTCTGGTTGTTTATATGTATTATAAGTATATGTTTACAAAAGAAAAGTATATAAGTAGTATATCCGTTGTCTAGCACCCATAACACAAGTCTAGTTACTTAGCTTGGGACTAGATGGCAACGTGTGGAATGTCCTGCAATATTTATATTTATTTAAATTTAAAACCATGTGTAAATCGCGTGCTAAAGCTAGTTTTTGAAAATATTTTTTTTATTTTGTTTTTTTTTTTGGCCCATTTACCCCTTTAGAAGTCAAATTTCCAAACAGCTTTTCTTATATTTTTTTAGGATGTAGGCGTGTGATGAGTATTTTTCTCTTTTATCATATCATTAATATTAGAAAATTAGTAGATTTAGGTCATAGTCAGAGGCAAAAGTACACGATCATTATACCAGAAGCGCCCTAAAATAAGCCGACATGCCGTGAAATACTGTGTCAGCCATTTTTAAACGGCTGTTGTTGTTTTCAGTCAGCTACTTTTGCCGCCGACTGTAAACTACGTATTCATGTTTTTATATGAAGAGTTCAAGGTCTTTGGGGTTGAACAATTAACAATAAAAGCTACTTATTTTAGGTCCCAAAAGAATAATTAGGCGGGTACTCTTAGTACAATCGACGCTCAAAAGTACACCGCTACCGTAACGTTTACAATTCTAAGCAGCACTTTTTGAGCATTATAACGTCGGTTGGTGTAGCGGGTGGCGGTATTTACCACTCGGCCAACTAAAGACATAACTAACATGTTAAAAATGATAATAACACTGAGTACCTACTTTTAATTCAAGTATTTATGTTTGTGTGTAACGTCTATTAGAAGATGGTCGTAATTCAAATACTTATTGTAGCACACTGATAGTCTACTTATGACGTACTGTACGTCTACCACGCATAGGACTAAAGCTTTACACAATGGTGTTAGTTTTTTTGTTTAAATATACCACTAAAAGGCCAGGGTAAAAGTTTCTAGCTCACACAGCTTCGTCTGACTTGATACAAATGATAAGTATGATAAATAAGTACTTACCCAAATTAGCTGATTATTTCGAAGTATTTTTTCGATAAATGGGTTCATAGCCACCATTTTCTATAGTCGAGGAATATTTTTTTTATTTATCGGAAAGGGTGCTGCTGCTGACTGCTTAATGAGCGCGGAGCCCTAATCTTTGCAAATAAGACATTATAATCGTTGCTTGCTGATTGTTACATTTTGATTTAAACGAAATTCCGCTGTTACGAATTGTTTAAACTGAATTGCTGGCACTTCGTCGTTATTTTTTTTAATAAGTAATTACAAAATAAAAAAGGGAAAACAATATTATTTTCCCCTTCCTCACGTCATCATAGATATGTAAGTATAAGATAAAAGATATAACTGCTTAGATCCGTATTATGAGACGCGAGGGAGTGTCAGTTTCACGTGTTCCGCCTTGTCATAATTGGGTATATATGCTGAAATAGGAGCTTCATTGTTATAGAAAACTAACTGCATCCCGCTGTTTCACCCGCGTTTGTCCCGATTCCGTGGGAATATCGGGATATAAGGCTATGTTAATCCAAGTTTCCATCTATCTACATACCGAGTTTCATCGCAATCAGTCCAGTAGTTTTTGCGTGTCGGAGTAACAAATATACACACATACTAACACACAAACTTTCACATTTATAATATTAGTAGGATATTGTTATAAAATACAACAAACGGCCTCCGGCTAAATGGACAGACGAGTTAATTAAAGTCGTGGACGCAAAGGGCATGCGACTGATCGCTGTGGAAGTCTTTGAGGGAGGGCTATGTATGTATATACAGAACAAAAAGAAAATTAAATCGTAATCTTCTTATATATTATATAAAAGAAAGTCTTGTTTGTTACAACACTTATAACTCGAGAACGGCTGGACCGATTGCGATGAAATTGGTATCTAGATAGCTGGAGACCTAGATTAACACATAGGCTACTTTTTATCCCGATATTCCCACGGGATCGAGACTTACGCGGGTGAAACCGCGGGCTGCAGCTAGTTATAAATAAAAGGTGTTTGTCATTAGCAAACTTGTGTGCTACAAGTCATTATCAGTTAAACAAATTGTAAGTTGATAAGTTTTAACATTCCGAAATGAGGTTATGTTTATATTTACCCGAAAATCAGCTGATTTTGGAGTTAGAGGTCATTGAACTTTAGTTATTTATTTATCTAGTATGGCTAACTTTTTGGAATATTGATGGTTTTTATTTCCAAAAACAGCTGGTGGCTGTCGCGCATATTTGCCGACTTCATGCAGTTTTATTTAATAAAGTTTCGCTAAATTTCTGCATGATTTAGGAAAAACTATCAATTTTTTAACAGCGTGTTGTGTCACTGAGTCCTATATCCATTTTCAGTACAGTCTAGGTGTGTGTCAACTACCTAAACACCATAAAACATACCGCATTGACATGTTTCATGGATTTCTTACTTAGTTTTTAAGAACATTCAATGTCATCTAATGCGAATAATTCTAACCGAACAAGAAAAAAATACCAAGATTCCATGACAGACATCGGGACACGTGAAACTAAATAAAAGCTTGTAATACAGAAATGACTTTGACATAGTGCATAATTGACAACTGGTTGCAAAACCAGAAAATAACAAAATAATTGTTTTGCAGATTGAAAATTTTTGACCTTTTTCAGTAGATTTCCCTTTTTTTTTTTGAAATATTTAGTTTTAAATTATGGTGGCAGGTGTTAAGTACTTATTATTCACAGGTACCTTAGTACAAGCTAATATCAAGGTATTTTAACAAACCTTTTGGTAGTCTTTACTTCCCGCAGATACCTAAATTATTTCCTTGCCACTAACAATTAATAAATATTGCATGATATTCCACACATCGCCATCATGCCCCAAGCTAAGTAACTAGACTTGTGTTATGGGTGCTAGACTACTTATATTCTTTTGTAAATATATACTTATAATACATATAAACAACCAGACCACAGACAAATATCTAAGCATAAATACATGCCTGAGGCCTGGAAATTGAACCAGCACATCACTAATATTAACTACAGAAATATTAACTAATTTTTATTGTTTTTAGTAAGTTAGTCTAGTTCAAAAACGTAACATAAATACTAGCGTAAATTATTAATTTTGTAGGAATTTTTTGATAACCTTAAACGTGTATGAGATTTTGTATTGAAATTACGAGGTTTTGACAACTTTGGTACGAGAAAAGAAACCGGCATAATTATGGCAACACTGGGCATCAGGCTAAGTCTCAAGTAGGCAAGTAGCTAGAATGTAAACAAATTGACAGTTCTCTCTTGTGATTTATAATTCAAAGCGATGTTATTCGACACCTGGCAGACAGATTAAGTATCAACAATAAATCTAGATAGATTGATTTATATAACGGAGACGTGAAGGTCAAAAAACAAAGTTCGAATACTGAGTTACTATTCTGTTTCAATGGCGGTGACTATACGAAGAAAAAGGTTGCAAAAACTATTGCGGTTCATAACGCTAAAGTCTAGTAGGTTGCTAGGGGCGCAGCCGAAGTAGAGATGTGATCAAACGTCTTATTTTAACCAGTTCTCGTTATGATGCCAAATAAGCCAAAGGATACAATAGAATTTATTGGAACGAAGTTCCTTATCGCGCGTTGCGAAAGGGGGCTAGACGGAAAAAATTATGACCAAAAGTTTTAACGACACTTTTTGCTGTAGTTGTAACTGTTGTAAGCCGTGCGGTGTGCGCGTGTTTCTCTGTCTCTCTCTCTCATAGAAAGCAAGCCAGTAATTGTTTTTGATTTTGAAGTAATAGAAAAAAAAGCACTTTAAGTACAAAATAAAAAATATTAAAAAAATAAATGAAGACCACAGCGGCTGTGTCAGCATAATGTTGGTGCAGCTATCATTGCTGAGGCAGAACCTTTTTGGAGGCACACGACTCCTTAGATCTTTTATTTTTATTTTATTTCCATTACCTATTTATTTTTTCGTTTTTATTTTATACTTTTATGTTAGTGCTTTTATGTTTGTTACTACTTTTCTGATTGTCTTGTGTTGTGTGCTTGTCCAAATAAATGGTTTTCTTTCTTCTTTCTTTCTTTCTTTGATTCAAGAGTGGTTTTAGTATATAAATTAACTACCACGCGTACGAACGAAGTCGTGGGCAACAGCTAGTTATAGTTATTATAGCATGAAAGTAGATACAAAAAAACTCGAGTAAAGCTTACTGTAAACATGTTTTCGTTCAATTTTTGTTATAATAAAAGATTATTAAACCCGTATAACGAATGAAATCATTATATTTCCCCCGTTCGACTGTGATTTGGCAAATACCTATAGATCCCTATGGAAACGGGCACGTGTATCCACTTAGCGATTGTCGAGGGCGAACTCGTGGTACACTCGATAACTAAAGTAGGTTTAAAGGGTCCTATTTTATAACTACATACCTTTTTATAACTCAGTTTTTTTTCGGTTTTCGAAATAAAAAAACGGTTTTTGGTGATTTAACCTTTGTTTAATTTATATTTTAAACTGCATGTGAAAGACTGCCTGCTTCCTGCATTTTTCAGTTCTTGAATATAAACCTATCTTTCAATAAAACCCGACTACAGAAAAATTACGTCCTAGAAAAAAATTAAAAACCGGTTATCTCAATAAAAACCCGGGTTTTTTCAATGCCGAAAAACCGGTTTTTCTGTTTTCGGTGAAACCGGTTTGCATTCCCTACTACCTACTAGCTAGAACCAGTATAATTCGAGTTTTTAAGACTATTCAAAGTGAACCCATGCAATTGAATAATTCCAAACGTAGAATTTCGACTTTGATATTTGTATAATATGAAATAGTTGCTGCACCCCGCGGTTACGCCCGCATAAGTCCCGATCCCGCGGGAATTTCGGAATCAAAGGTATCTGTATAGTAGTTTAGAAGGTAGTCTAGTCTATTACGCCGATTTTCATCCAAATCGGCCATTTAACCAAATTACTTTTATAATTTATTTTATAATTAGCTATGATAATATTAGGTTACAAATTATTTGAAAATGATAATCTCTCTGGTCTCTAAGTAAAACTAATAAGGTAACAGACTATTCGTAGTGTGTTTACAATGATGTCTGCAAGTGTACTTACAGATACCGACATCCAGGGACATCCCAGGGGAGCTATCCATGGTAACCGATGGGATAAGGGATATCCACGATTGTACTAGAGAATTGGGCCACTATACCTACCTTCTTTACTACAATTACCTATATTGTGTTAGCTTATATTCAATACTAGCTGCGCTCCGCGGTTTTACTCGCGTAACTCTCAATCCCGTGGGAATGTCAAAATAAAAAGTAGCCTATAACCTTTCTCGACAAATGGACTATCCAAAGTATCCAACACAAAAATAATGTTTCAATTCGAACCAGTAGTTCCTGAGATTAGAGCGTTCGTTATTAATATTTTTCACAATATTCCTTAGACGACTACGCGCCATGCGCAGGCGCACATCAACTCGAGTCCCCGTCCGTTCTCTCTCTCCCCAATACAAAACATTGTTTAAGTTTAAGGTACTTATACATAGAATCATGGTATATCTATACTTATATTATAAAGCTGAAGAGTTTGTTTGTTTGTTTGAACGCGTTTGTATTGGATAGTCCATTTGTCGAAGAAGGCTACTTTTCACTTTGTTATTCCCACGGGATCGGGAGTTAGGGGGTGAAATCTAGATTAATATTATAAAGCTGAAAAGTTTGTTTGTTTGCTTGTTTGACCGCGCTAATCTCAGGAACTACTAGTTCGTAGTTTTTAGGTCGCAGTTTTCGTAGGAACTACTAGTTCGAAGTAAAAATTATTTTGGTGTTGAATAGTGCATTCATCGAGGAAAGCTAAGTTACTTTATTGTGATATTCCCACGGGATCAGGAGTTACGCAGGTGAAACCGCGAAGCGCTGCTAGTGTTATACATAAAGTAACATAACTTTAGAGTACCTACCTAAGTTTAACTATATTTTGCGTAAATATTTTTTTTAAATATTTTTATGGGTAAGGTCTAGAGTCTAGGGGTAACTACAAGTACCTACCTACGTAGGAGATATTACAGGGTTTTTGCAAGACACTGTATTTATAAACGAAGAAATGAGTTATTACAGCTAGCTCCACAATTAACCTAGATTCTATGGCGGCTGGCATAGTTACTGTTCCAAGATAACTGTAACTACATTGTAATCTATAATGTTATACAACATTCGGTTATTTTAACACCGACATTTTAGGAAAAGTTTTTGAATTCGACGTTATGAGGTCCTATTTTAAAGTCTGATTACAAATGAGATAGAAGATCAGAAGAAAATGCTGAAAAGTACCAACTATGGCGTAATAAAGACCAAAAGAAAAAAAATATCCAAATAGGTCCAGTCGTTCGAAGGGGAAACACACAAACAAACAAATAAATAAACAAACTTTCGGCTTTATAGTCTTAGTTAAGGTGAAAGGGTACCGGCGTTCTCTCCATACAAACATAGTCGACTGTTTCCTCTCTGGATAATGACACTATCACAAATATTTTATTATAAATATTGCATAAAACCTATAACTGCCATAACTATGCCAATATGTAATAAAACAAAAAAAAAACAAACCTAAGGGGCATGGTCGTATTGGTCATAAATAAATAAATAAATATTACAGGATATTCCACACATCGCCATCTAGCCCCAAGCTAAGTAACTAGACTTGTGTTATGGGTACTAGACAACGGATATACTACTTATATACTTTTCTTTTGTAAATATATACTTATAATACATAGAAACAACCAGACCAGACCACCAGGCGGGAATCGAACCCGCAACCCTGTGTTTGACAGTCCGCCATAGTGCCAACTGGGTCGTCATGACAGTTATAAGTTTTAAACAACAAAAATATTTTCTCTAGTGTCATTATCCAAGGACGAAACAGTCGACTAGGTTTGTATGGAGAGAGCGCCCGGTACCCTTTCCTCTTAAAGTTAGATAATGAGGTAATTAGGTACTTATATCAAAGTTGAAACACATAGCAAGTCGATTACCAACAAAACTGATTGATTTTATTGTAATTTTTTTCATGTTTTTCAATCCACACGACTTACAAAAACGAATTTTCTTTTTTTTTTCTAAAGAAATTGTATCAAAGTAAGGTGTCGGTGTGTGCGGAGGGTGGGGGGAGGGGGAGGTCATCGACCCCGGCGCGTAGACTGCGCGGTTCCGTACAAACGTCACACTGAGGAATATGTACGAGAAAATATAGTTTATTACATTTTTCAGAAGCCGGTAATGGAAGATTGTTTGGTTACCTTCCTAGAGATGTTGGTGAAGATATTCTACATTGTATTTTAGTGGGGAAATTGTATTTTTAGGAATGATAGCTATACAGTAAAACGTATATGCTACTGGGTAAATTTGGCGAACGAAATAGGTGTTTGTCTGAGTCAAAAGTTGAATTCGCCTCAATTCGTTCTAAAGATAACAAAGTCGAAATCAAAAGTCAGGGTCATATGCAAAAATCAAATGTAACCCATTTTACGAGTACGTCATAACCTATAACGTATGTAAAGAAACAGAATGATAGCTGCATCCGTGAAAATGGTATCGACAAGCTCAGATGAGACATTTTTCCAACCAGCACCATCTAGCAAGGCTTAATGAAACTAGCTATTCAAAAACCTGACAAACTATCCCGGTAGAAGACCTAAACATCTACTAGTGTTGTTGAACTCGATATAAACCATCGATAGTTTACATCGAAAATCAGCTTTACGATAGTATCGTTTCAATGTGATTTCATGCAAATTGTATAGTTCCAAATGAATTAAGGATTTGGACTTTACCTTTGATACTATCGATTGAATGGCGCGTAGTAATTCTCTCGATATATATATAATGCAATACTATCGATGATATATAGTATAGTAGGCATTTCAAGAAAACATTCGATCGTATCGATACTATCGATTGCTCTGTACCTACTATCGATTTCAGCATATATTACAGTACAACTGAATTAGCGACACCTATCGATAGTATTTAATGTTTTCATGCAATACTATCGATAGTATCGTTAATATTATTACGCATCACGCTATCGATTGCCTATCGATACTATTGTATAAAAAAATGAATTGTCATTAAATTGTATATGCACAGCACGTTTAGTTATAGATATAGTTAAGTATTTAAGTTATTCTGTGTATGTATTTTTTTGGCATAAAGTTATTTCTATTGATGTTTAATAATGTATCGATAGTCGATTATCGATCGGCAGTGGCATCACTAATATCTACCAATAGGTAAGTACTTTGAATTGTAACCACAGCAGACCCCCAGCCTCACGGTCTGCGGTGAGCGCGGTCCAGCGACACTTCACGAACAGACCGCATTGAAATGACCATTCCATGTAACGACGTTGGCCAGATGTTGCCGTTACGTCATCGGGTTATTTACGATCTAGGGGAGGGAAGGCTTCTTTAAGCTACGCTACTTTTAAGCCGGCTCCAGACCTTCAGTTTTAGCCGTACAGTCGAACTGTTCAGTTAAAACTGACATCGCTAGTTGTCTACAGACGTTCAACTTTTTTCTGTTTTCGCTTGAAGTTGAACTATTGTGCATTTTTTAAAAAAGAAGACAAAGACCGACCAAAGAAAAAAATGTGGTGTAAACATTGGTAATTGCAAAGAAAACAATATACCTACACATATGAATTTACTGGAAGAGCTTAGAATAACTATTGGCAAAATTGATAACTGTAGTTTTTTCTGCTATACACCGTCAATTTTACAAATTTAACTGCACATGTATAGTAAAATTTGTAAAATTGACAATCTGATCGAAATATCATTAGATAAACTGTATTATGTATAATACAGTTTATCTAATGATATTTCGATCAGATTGTCAGTTAAACTGTACAGTTCTTAGATTTGCCTACACACGTACGTTTTAACTGAACAGCCCGACTGTACAGTTGAAACTGCACAGTTAAAACTGAAGGTCTGTAGCCCCCTTTACACATTTTCTTTTGTTTGTGGTTGTTACATAAGATGTCTAAGGGCTTCCTTATTCTATAAATATAAAATCCTGATTGACTGATAGGTACTCGAATATTAACGCACAGCTTCAACTGCTGGGAGCGTGTATTTTTTTTGAACTATAGGTAACCCCCAAGAAAGTGTTTTTCGAAATTGTACCACTAAAAGAGTAAAATGGAGGGCGAAGCCGCGGGCAGAAGTAGGTCATTAGGGATTTTAAATAGGCCTATAATCCAACCAAAGTTTTATGTGGCCAAGCAGTAAGATTTTGATAGTCTGATACTCTAGAGTTACTTGATACATTCAGGAATTTCATAGCCAGAAAATTACTCGAGTTAGAAATCGAAATATTACATAAAGTACATCAGAAATCGAATACTACATCAATTGTTAACTAACAATTTTTTTATTAGATTTTGAAACTTTCCCTTTAAATACCAATGAAATTAACAATAAAAGACGGTTTATTCATAATAAAAATAATAAATAAACGACACTTTTGAAATATGGGATAGTACCAAACCCTAAATAAGGATTTAGTAGTAGGAAAATTGTGTTCTTAAAGCGTGGTTTACGAAATAATGTTAGATTTCGATTTCTGACTTTGTCATTTTTACAAATATAAAAAAAAATATGGCGGTCCATTACTTCCACTTCATCTTAATAAATAAATATTGTGGGTCATTTTATACAGCGCCATCTAGCCCCCAAGCTAAGCAACTAGGTTTGTGTTTTAGTGGCTAGACAACGAATAGAATACTTAAGAGGTAAGGGTACCGGAGGCTCTCTCCATACAAACGTAGTCGACTGTTTTCTCCCTGGATAATGACACTAGATCAAATATTTTTGTTGCATAAAATTTATAACTGCCATGACCATGCTTCGTTTTTTTTTAATCGTAATTTTTATGATAATTAGAAAATGAAAACATAGAGGCATAGGCATGGCAGTTATAGGTTTTATGGCCAAAAAATATTTGTGCTAGTGTCATTATCCAGGGAGGAAACAGTCGACTACGTGTGTATGGAGAGAGCGCTGGTACCCTTTACCTTAATAATACAGCCAGTATGGAAACAAATATCTGTACCTACATGAATACTTGTTTGAGGTTGGAATTGAACCCACAACCTTCTGGGTCGCAGGCGTGTGTTCGCCCGCAACACCGTAGTAGTTGTCAAATAGGTAATAAATCGCAATGAAAAACTTCGGTTATATTAAAATTTATAATTCCCTTTTCCAGTAGCATTGCATAAAGTTTCACCTAACTAGGTGGAAATGCATAAATATATATTTTTATAGGCGAATAGCTTCAAATTAATGTAGTCATTAAGGCTTTTACGGCAAACGAACGTAATTACAGGCCTAGCAAGAACTCGTTTAATGGGCAACTAGGTATAGCTGTGGAAAATTGAATATAATATACGTATCAGTAGCGAGGGGTACCATACAACCCGGTAACCGTCGGCTTACCTTTAATTCAGGCATAGGTACAGTATGCGTCATAAGTAGACTATCAGTTTGCTACAATAATACTATAAACAAGTATTGGACTTACGGCCTTCTTCTAATAGACGTTACACACAAACATAAATACTTGAATTAAAAGTAGGTACTCAGTGTGATTATTATTTTCAACGTGTTAACTATGTCTTTAGTTGTGTGAGTGGTATAAGTTGCCACCCGCTACACCAACCGACGTGGGTTCGATCCACAGGTTACGTTGTTATAATGTTCAAATAGTGCTGCACAGGATTGTAAACGTTACGGTGGCAATGTACTTTCGAACCTTGATTGTACTTTTCTAGACCTTCAGTTTAGAATTAGGCTTACACCCGTTCACAATCAACCCTATGAGATTGCATAGTGCGCGCGAATGCATAAAGCTGCAAATGAGACGCTGATTCGCTAGAGTGAAGAGAGCACCACAAAATTGACCAATTATAGGGCCGCATTTAGCGCTGTGCGTTCACTTATCCAAGAGCAACTTAATTACTGTTTGTGTACGGGCGTTAGACTTTTAGGTGAGGTCGAGAAGCACACTGCATCCTGGACTTTTTTAACACGCGTTTATTAGTTGCACCTGTATGTTTGTATGTTTGCTTAAATGTAACAGACTCTTTTGGGCTCGATTTTGCCCTACTTTGAACGATTAGATTTAATTCAAACTTTGTACACTTGCCACGCTTTTTTTTTACAATAATATACAATTATTGCAACGAAGTTCCTTATGGCGCATTGCGAAAGGGGGCTAGACGGAAAAAATTAAGACTAAAAGTTGTAACGACACTTTTTATAGTACAATTCCTTCACTAATTAATCGAATGTAACTTCGTTGCATCCGGGTGTCCATTGACACTTCTCAAGTTTTTCTAATTTTGACTATACTCAATTCAAATTTATTAAATTTTTGTTTCTATTTTTTAGTTGGATTTTCTATAAAAGCGTGTTTTTTTTCAGTTTTTTTAACTATTTTTTTTATAATATTAATTTATTCTTTTTGATTGTTTTTTAATTATGTCTGTTTTATTTTCATTTTTTGTAATATTTAAGTAGCTATTTATTTCATTTTCTTGTTTGTGTGACGGATAGAGGGACAGTGATGTTTTAGTTTGAATGTTCCGTTTATACCCTTTGGATACGGGACCCTAAAAAAATACTTTTAAACGCTTTCATACTGAAAACTAAAAATTCACTATTAAGTAGTAGTACTATGTACGTCATTCTGAATTAAACAAATCTAGTTGAACCCTTCAGACGTCGCGCATACAATAAGGCACATGAACACATTTAAATAACAAAGATTTATACGTTATACATAAAACTATTAACATAAATTGATTTTATGACCACTTTATTGCTGCAAACGACATTTAATCTGAATAAATACGATTGAAAACTGTCGTTTGAGGTTATGTAGGTACCAAGGACCATACGTATAGGTATAAATATTTCGATTCATGAATTCATGTACTTACTTTATGTTTGAATGCCAAACGTCTTTATCTTGTTTTTATATGATCGTGTTTCCTGTCAATATGTATAATTTGTAGAAGAAAATATGGCTTTACGTTTTTTTATTCAATTCCTTCATTTTACAGATTTCAATTAATATCTTTTTTTATTGAGTCAGTCGTTAATTTTAGGAAATCTATAATAATTACTTTGGTAAGTATATTTGGTTTAAACGGAGTAAAAATCTGAATACTTATAATTAAAATAAGTAAGTAATAAAAATCATTTTTACAGCGCTAGCAACTTTAATACAGGATGTATTAGATGGCTTGCCCAGGACATACCACCCTCTGAGCTTAGTCGACTGTGTTCAGGGGAAAGAACCCGTCAATACGTTTACTAAGCTGTGGGTTTCATCATGATTTCCTTCACCGTAAGAGAAATGTAAAAATATAAAAAATATTTTAATTCAAAGTTTGGGAAAATTTTATCCTAATTACGAGTACTTAGGAATTTTCAATGTGTAGCAACGCCATTATTGCCAGTGAACCCATAGAGTTAAAAAGTGTTGCCACATTTTGAAAATTATCCAATCTCTTTTTATTTAATAGACCGGTGCTATCTATAATGTTTCTAAGAAAAAATCTAGTATTGTGTACCGGTGTGTAGGTACCTACCTACTTAAAAAGCGAATGGAGTTATTGCAATGAAGATTTTCAGAGTAAGAACTACCTAACCCTTCAATACTTGGCGGCATGCCATGCCGGTCAAACTTTAGTGACAAAGTAACTATTTCAAGTAAACTTTTTGCAATAGTCTGTAGATTTTTGGCAGGAACGTAATTTCAGGAAACAGAGCAAAAAATATCAGCACGATTAAGGGCAAGCCGAATTGGGCACCGACCAAAGTGCTAACGATAACCAAATTAAAAGAAAACATAAATCAATTAGGGACACGTTTAGAGTTGCCGCTGATCGTGTGAGCAACGCCAGTCGCGGTCATTAGTTTGATAGGTAGAAATCCATTGAGTGGTTTGGAAGTTATGCGGGAAAAACATAACCCTATCCTTGCAGTCAGGTAAAAAAAAAGTTCGATTTGTTAAGCAATATTTCTTTAACTAGCTGCGCTCCGCGGTTTCAACCGCGAAGTCTCGATTCCGTGGGAATATAAAAATGAAAAGTAGCCTATAGCCTTCCTCGATAAATTGACTATCCAACACAAAAATATTTTTTCAATTCGAACCAGTAGGTAATGAGATTAGCGCGTTCAAACAAACAAACTTTTTATCTTTATAATATTACTAGCTGTCCCGGCAAACGTTATTTTGCCATTAACAAAACAAACTAAAGGAAAAAAAAAAAAAAAAATAAGCCGATTCTCAGACCTACTGAATATGCATACAAAATTTCATAAAAATCGGTCAAGCCGTTTCGGAGGAGTATGGTAACTAACTAACATTGTGACACGAGAATTTTATATATTAGATTTATAAGTAATTAATTAAAAAACATTTCCTACTCAGTCTAGTAATATTCCCCTTATAGACTTATTATTATTCATGTTAACCTCATTAAGGCTTGCATTAAAACAACAGTCTATGCACTATGCTTCAATTAACCTATAAACAGCTACTATCTAGAAAAAATAAAATTTTCAATAAAAAAACGTATTTAACTACGGCAATTTGATAAGAGTTCGAACATGTTTTATAATTATGAATATTTATAGTGTTTTACTAAGAATTTTATTTAAGTAAGCAATTTTTATTCTAATTTTCCTGTAGCGGCTAAGTGCTGCATTTGCTTAGCTACCTTAATGTATGGCTTTAAAAAAGGTACCTATACAAGTTACTATGTATTTTGTTCCAAGTTTTAAAACATTGACTATACTTTGAATCTCAAATCAAATTCATTTATTTCTTGAATGTAGTTTTACATGGCGTTCAAATACTAGGTAAGTTCTTTATATTTTACCATAACAATGGTGTGGAATTCTTACAAGTAGGTTTATTTATATTTTCAAGTTTTAACCAATCTAATACAATTTTAAAATAAACATTAATTAAATATAACTGCTGGAGTGGGAGCCTGATGTTCCGTCATACAGGAGCTCTCCTAGTTGGACATCAGTCTGTTACAAAGGTTTTTTGATTGAATGTATATTAAGTGTACTAGTACTTACTATTAATATGTTCATTTATACCTTTGTGAGTAGAAAATAAATTATATTTTATTTTTATTAATTAAAAATTAAATAAAAATGTTGTAAATATACCTAAGTCATTAAGGCATCCTGCAGTTGAGGTAGCCGCAATGGCATCCTGCAGATGATTGTCGCGCGTCAGGACTGCCCCATACAATACCGCTGGATAAGGGTTGCGATGGGCGATAAAATATGACATTATATATATATATATATATATATATATTTTATAAATTTGAATACTTATTTTATTTTATTAATTTATTATTTAAGTGTTTTTGATTTGATTTATTTGTTTTAGTTTAATTTGTATCTACTTATGGAATTATTTCTGAAATAAAATTTAATTTAATTTTTTAATTAATTCACAAGTTTCATCTTGTTTTGTATCAAAGCTCACATGTTAGAGTTTTCAGCAAGCCATATGATCACAGAATAGACAAATTACTGAGGCATATTTAACCTAATGACTGCTACCATCTATGTCTTGCAGCAGTCATAAGGTCAAGTTACAACAAACGACTTTTTTTCCTTGCTTTTTTTTGCAATCTGTACAAATACAAATTACATCTCAATATCATTTTGATTACAAAACATATCCTCAAAGCATAGCTCAAAGTCAGTTTTCTTGTCAAAAATATACCCTCAGTCAGTTTTCTTGTCAAAAATATACCCTCAAAGTCAGTTTTCTTGTCAAAAATATACCCTCAAAGTCAGTTTTCTTGTCAAAAATAAGTGTTTGAGGGTATTTTCGCTACATAAAAGGTATTTTTTAGAAATGCAATCGGAATGATACTGTAATGTAATTTAAACAATGTTACTAACGACAACGCCTTCAGTTAACTTGACATGGGGATCTAATATTGCGACCTTTGATCATTTTCATAGAAAAAAATAAACAAATAAAAATGGTAGGGGGAATGGGGGGTATAAGGTTTTATTTTCGTTACGGAATTTCTTGATTCGGTCGCCGCGCTCGAAGCCCGCGGGCTTCTATCTAGCTTTTATCGCGATAAAAGCTATGCAATAGCTTAAAAAAAAGCAGCGTATTGAGAACGTTTTTCTTTATTGAAGTCGGTAAATAACACGCAAAATAAAGACCCAATTCGAATTAAGTGTTCGAATACGATTCGTCTTCGAAAGTAACTATTTTAGACCTGAAGTTCTATGATTCCCAAGTGTGAGTTGACTTAAACAAAGACCTGCATACTTGCACAGTGCGAGAGCAGGACGCGGACGCCGGACGGTTAGCAACAACCTTGGCAAGTTACGATGAACCTAAGCCATGAACACATAAATATGCATGAATCGAGAGCACCAGGTGACCAAGTGTGCACACAAATAATAACAATGACCTTTTTAACAACTAACACTTGTGAGATGAAGTTATTGGAAACACCCCCGCCTGCGATGCAGCGGTATGCGGGTTCGATTCCCGCCTCAAACAAATATTTAAGTACTATTATTTGTTGTTGGTCTGGGTTTATATTTACAAAAAAAATAACGTGTGGCACTAGGGGACTGCCGCGGCAAAGCCATTGCATCGTGCGAGCTTTGTACAGTCGTACCATATACATACACGTTAAGCGAAAGCTCGGCCGAGCTACATGGTAGGCGGAGTGTTACGTTTTATTTTCGTTACGGAATTACTTGATTCGGTCGCCGCGCTCAAACCCCGCGATAAAAGCTATGCAATAGATCTAAAGTGGTAGAAAAGTACGTAAGTATTTTATTCGTTGTTTGGCTACCATAACACAAGCCTAGTTGTTTAGTTTGGGGCTGGATGGCTCCATATACGAAGTGTCCAACAATATTTTTTTCCACCGGCTCCGCAATTTTGTTCGTTAGGGCTCCATGGGTATTTTAAAGACTGATGGTTAGATCAGCTTTCAATATAAAATTCAAAGTCCTAACTGATTGATTTGTCAATACGCAGACCAAACCAATGGACAGATCGAGTTAAATTTGGAATACAGATTGCTACGTATCCTCAAAGAAAGAAAGGAAAATTTAAACCCTACGCGGACAAAACTCCTCAGCAAGGTTTCGCTGGCATTGCAGAAGAAAATTACACGCCAGTAACTTCCATTTCTAGTTCTAAAAATAAAATTTATAAGTCTTTGGAGAAAACATTCCAACATTTTATGAAGAATCCAGAACCCATTTATTTTTTAAAGTAAAATAAATTGTTCGTTTAGAAACGGTATTTTTCCTTCAGGAGCAATTTATTAGAATCACGGTTCAGTAACATAGAGAGGTAACAAACGAGATATCTACTACGAATTAGGAAAATAATGGTGAAGAATCTTTAGTTCCTTTTCTTTTCAGGACTCCTCTGGGGCGTTATGCATTAAAAATGATTCAACAAACCGGGACCCAACTAGGAACCTAATACTTGGGCTCCTTAAAAAGAGGATGTAACTAATCTAACCTATTTGTTAGAAGAACCTTCCTGTGGCCTTCCAGAAGGATAGGCTTTCAATATTTTATTATATTATTGGTCCCGTTGTCCCGTAGCGAAGCGGTGTTCTTTGCCTTTACTTTTCAAAGGTTGAATTATCTACATTCGGCTGAGTTCCTGATACAGCCGACTCGATTATTTTTTCTGGGTCGCTAGTTCAACCAAGCTCATTAATAAACCTAATCACTACATAGTATAAAACAAAGTCGCTTTCTCTGTCCCTATGTCCCTTTGTATGCTTAAATTTTTGAAACTACGCAACGGATTTTGATGCGGTTTTTTTAATAGATAGAGCGATTCAAGAGGAAGGTTTATATGTATAATAACATCCATTAAATATTGGAGAAGTACTGTTATTTTTGAGGTTTCTAATGTGATGTCGTAAATAATTACATTTTTTCCGCTTACATTGCAAACGCTGGCTGAACCCTAAGAGTTTTATCAAAATAATGTACTAAGTATTGTACACATTGAAAAGGTCTACAGAAAAGTCCGGGATGGTATATGTCTATCTCTTATGGATAACCCACAATAACTTTTTTTTGTCATTTACTTTTTACGACAAATAATGGCTAATTTTCGAAGCGATTTTAACCAATACAGCATTAATCCTTAACCAATTAAATACCTTGAATACATTGTTCATTTAATATAGATCTATATGGCCCTGTACACCGTATGATTTAAGTAAATATTTTCGAAGAAATTACAGATTTAAAAATTGTGGGACGTAGCGTTTGCGGCGGTACCGGCCGGCCGCCCGGTGCGGCAAAAAAATGTAAAAAGTAAATAAGTAAAAATGTAGTGTATGAATTTAGATATAAAGATAGCAGGAAATCTTCATGGTATAGGGAAAGGGGGGATTGTTTTACTCCAAATTTAACGCGTGCGGGCCACGGGCAGTAATTAATAAATCAAAAACTCTGAATCGATTTTAATCACATAGTCTATATAGGTATTTTATACCCGTGCGAAGCCGGAGCGGGCCGCTATGTTTTTATATACAACGTTCACAGTGTATCTGTAGTGTATTGAGTATCAGCATTGCACCCGTGCGAAGCCGGGGCGGGTCGCTAGTGAAAAATAAAACATAAATAATATTTTATTTTTGTACCTAATCTTATCTTATATCTTTAAATGAGCAATTCTTGTATATATATATAATTGGAATCTTGGAATCGGCTCCAACGATTTTCATGAAATTTGGTATATACGGGGTTTCGGGGGCGATAAATCGATGTAGCTAGGAATCATTTTTAGAAAATGTCATTTTATTCGTGTTTTATCGAAACTTACTTTTTTATCTTGAAAATATGACTCTTCCTGACATCTATTGGCGAACTACTAATACTATTTTTTGTGAGCTATAAAGTTATTCCAGCAGATGGCGTTGTTAAGTAACACGAAGTCAATGAGTGTTTGCTTTGAGGTTAGACTAAGTAAAAAAAAAAAAATACCGAGCAAAGCTGGGTCATCCAGGTACTGTGCTATCTAAGCGCTTTTATTTGGAAGTCAACTTTTAAAAAAAATATTGAATTTAATATTACGTCATATAAGCTATAACCAGCGGACGATAAAGTAACTTCTAACGATACCTCATTCGTCAAATTATGATAGGTGAGAAGATATGCAAACAAATGAAGATACATATAATAATTATTTAACGGGTCAAAAACATGATCCTCCTTGTTAGCTTGCCGTAGTCGGGTAATGATTCGTGTCAGTTCAAATCATTAACACATAATAAGTAAGTCTTTGGTCTGTGTTAGTGGCCGCCGACATCGACTTCACGTCCCATTTACTTATGTTACTTGCTCATTAGTTATACCAGTCAGGATTATTACAGTCATATTTCATTTTAGCGGTGTTGGCCTAGTGGTAGATAGCTCGAAATTCATGGGTTCGAACCCTGGCAGTACACCAATGGATTTTTCTTACGAATGTGTCCTAATTGACATTGCTCTTAGAGTGAAGGAAAATATCGTGATGAAACCCGCGGCTTACTTATCTCCAGACGTATTGACGAGTTATTTTTTCTGAAAAGGATCGACTAAGCTGAGAAGGTGGTAAAGATTCTTGGTAAGTTTCATTCAATCTAATACAAGTCCCAGGACTATAGCGCCCTGAATAGCATGGATTCAATTTGTTGTCGCTTTATCAATTACCTATCTAGATAAAATGTAAAGACCAATAAAAAATAGCCCAAAACCTTTTTTTTAAATACACTATATTTTATTTTAAAAATTTCTCAAACTTAGGAAATTACTCTTATTTTCCCAAGTTTGAGACAATTTATTTTTTCCTTATTTTTTTCCTATATTTCTTTGGTGTAAGGTCTGGAGGAACACTTAAGACTAACCTACAAATACCTAAGAGGGATTACAGGGTTTTTTTACAAACTGTATTCGATACAAACCTAAAGCTTAACCGATTTTTTTGCATTTCATAACCTAATATGTACTTGAGGAAGGCTTTCAACTAGACGGTAGACAACAGTAAAAACCGCAGGAAAAACTAGTTAATATAACCTGATTGGTCTGGTTTCTAACCGATGTACAGTTATACACATTACGCTTTTTTTACCAACAAAACCAAAGAAAAATAAGAAACTCACACACTTTTCTACGCTCCGATCATCAAAGAATACAAAATAAAAGATAAAAAAATGTGCGCGGTCATCAAATGACGGTTGAATAAGATAAAAAACAGATAAGAAAAAAAAATTGTAATCCGCGGTGCGTGCGGCTACACAGCGGCTACGACTTGTACCTTTTTACTCTATTTCTTTTTTTTAGTGCCATAGTTATAGAAGTTTTTCAATAACAGTTCAAATAACAAATAGGGTAGGGCGCGATTGCAGACGTTGAAACCTATTGTTCAAGCATTTATTTTAAAAACACTTAATAACCAAGAGGATGTATTAGCAACGACAGTTACAAATTATGACGTATTTGTGACGTCACATTTTCGTTTTTTATTAGTTAGTAAACTATACTATGGTTAGTAAACAATCCCACCAGAGATAAATAAACAAAAAATCCCTCTTTCGTTAAACTATCTTCTGGTTTTTTCACACTTTTATAGATGACAGGTGCACGAAAGTGACGAAACACATTGTAACTAACGAAGGCTTGCATAAGATTGCTACGAGTACATGAGATTCTAGCTAAATGCATTTGAAGAGGAATCTAAAATCAAATTCTATTTCAATAACCAGATGGTTGATTATTATTTAATCAGTTTGACACTTTGACAGTTGGTTAATCATGTTTAAGGTACCTTTAAACGAATTTATTTCATTTGAACCTAAATATTTATGTATAAGAACGTATAACTTTATTTTACGTTTCTGGTCTGTGGTAGCTGGCAGGGCCGCGTAATCATGTCAAATGCACAAGTGCATTATCCTTATCAATCCACTAACCTAACCTAAAATAAAATAGTCTAAAATATTGTACACCAGACATATCTTAGTGATTTTTGGTGTTTCGAATGGTTTTCAAGGCTTTTAAATTGGTTTAAATAAATAGAAAACACTATCAAATGGCATTTGGATAAATGAATGATCATTTATTTTACTTTTAATTAGTAATTGTTTATTAAAACACACATATTTGGAGCTCATAGAGAGCTTCTGATTCGGAGTCGAAGTAACATTCAAATTAATTATTTTAAGAAGTAAACTATAACTACGGCCGTTCACTATTTTTATCTTAACAGCTGTATGTCAAAGGCGCTGTGAAATACTTCCGAAACATCAAAGAAATTAGTTGAGTAGTAAATTAGAGATCAAACATTTTAGGATTAGAGATTCTACAAGGTTATTGGAAGAGCGGCTTTATAGTCCCAATTAATTATTTGATCTCTTTTATTAACCTATTGACAGTTGAACGTCATGCAAGATGAGGCCCACAAAGGTACGAATGTATATTAATATTTTTTTAACCCCCGACGCAAAAAGAGGGGGTTATAAGTTTGACGTATCTGTATGTCTGTCTTGACGTCGTAGCTCCCGAACGGATGGACCGATTTTGATTGTTTTTGTTTGAAAGGTGAATTAGTCGGGAGTCTTCTTAACTATGTTTGTTCTTACGAAAATGTATGTGTGTTGTTATTAATATTGCTCTCACGGTGAAGGAAAACATCGTGATGACACCCGCGGCTTAGTTAGCTCCAGACGTATTGAAGACCCTTTGGACACGGTTGACAAAGCTGAGAGATCTAAATAAAATTGTGTAGTTTTTGCGTGAAAAGGCAGTGAAAAGGTAATAGCTTTTGCATTATTAGATTACAATAAGTATGTCAAAGTCAGAGTAATTATTTTTTGATTAGAACAATTTGCTTAAAATCGCATTGAATAGTCTTAAAAACTAAATTAGGATTTGTCTCTTCGAAAAAGAAGAAAACACAAGAAACTCAAGGGAACTCTTTCTTATGTAGAGTACTTACTTCGCTGCCAGAATATATATTAAAAATAAAAAAATATTATAAAAGTGATCAAGAAGAATTCTCATATTTCGCAGGGAAAAAAATATAGCCAATTAAATTCACGAAAACAAAACCACACAACACTTTTGTTTAGACCCGACAAGCGGAAATTACAATAATAAAGATAACAAGAGACTCCCCTTTGACTCGTCGCATCGAATCTGTTCCGAACAATGGGCACGAGCCTTAGGGACCAACAATTATATCATAATTACTACCCATTCCACTCTTAACACCTGTATGTAACGTTTAAATTCCATTGACACGGCAGCAAATTGAATTTGTATCGTGTCTGCAATTAGCTTTTCAGGTATCATGACCGTTATTAAAAGGTGATAGAGTTGAATTTAACGTATCATGTTGGGTTGATAAGATTGTGATGGGTGCATTCCTACAGTCGCGCGTGAATCCAATGCAACGTAGGGGACCCACAATTTAATTGATAAAAACGTGGGGTGCGCCTGAGTGTGATGCCATAAACAAGCTGGTTGTCTCTGTCTGACCTTGATCGATATTACTTGATTACTTGATTTACGGCTTGGGAACCTGTTTTTTTTTAACGGGGTACTGGCATATGCAAGCTTTTTGAAGGCGCCTAGTCGAACTAGTGGTTTTGCGAATAGCAGACTTCGCAAGCACATTTTTTGCATCGATTAATATTGTATTTTAAGGAGTTATTGCTCATCACTCCTATGTTCCTCAGATCCAACTTGAATTGATTACCTATCTAATAAAAAAAGGATAATCGAAATCGGATCCTCCCAGAGCACAGATATTCAATAAGCAAGCAAACTATTTGGGGAAGTACCCCTCCAATTAAAAATCCCTCTGATGAAAAAATAAATCCATGAAGTCGTAAGACCTGTATAGGTACCAAATTTCGCCTAGATCAGTTGTAAAATATGACCTGTAAATACTGATAAAGGAACATTTTGGCCAGACTTGAAGTGGACTCTTCGCTCGCTCGATCAATAATGCAACATACATAGTCTTGTTTTTGAGTATTAATACTCAAAAATAAGCCGTCTTGTATTTATACTTAAAAAAAGACTATGTATGTTGTTGAAATAAGACAATGGTTGCCTGGAAAATATCGCCTTTAGGCGATAAGGACGCTCCTTGCGCCACTCTAGAATATTTCCCTATATTTACGTTTCCTGTTTTTTAGTTTGTATTTTTTTTTGTTTGTTTTATTTCTATGGCACAAGTGCTGTCTATCCATATATGTATTAAGACTATGTATGTTGAAAAAAAACTTGGTATTTTTACGATTTTATATAATATATTTTTTGTCGTCAGGGATTTACATGGCGGTTATAGTTTGAAATATTTGCGTTATGAAAGCTACCAGCTTGCGTCTAGACTTTGTGGTTGTCATAGTAATTCCTTCGGCCTGTTTCACCATATTTAGTTGGCGTTTATAATTTTAAATTTATGTTTTGTGAGCTGTTTGCTGGTTCAGTTGTTATCAGTTACATAATTGGCTTCTTCAGTTTTCCAGTAATGTTTATTTTAAGCTTCTTACAAAAGCTTTAATTTATTGAAAGAATCTCATATCTCTTTATTAAATAAAGATGTAGCATGAAACCAGTCGATGACGTCACAGACCATACTTGAATACTCACTCCATGGAGGTTTTATTTTTTTTCCGATAAAATGTAGGTACCTACTGCAAGTAGACGCTGTGACGTGACACTCGTGCAAACAGAAGCAAAAGGCTCTTCGGTAGGGGTGAGTTAAAGACTAATTTTGAATCGGTAGGAAAATAAACAATCAAAACAACGGAGGATTGGAAAAACAATTGAACGTTGCACAACGAAAAAAAAAACAACTTTCGGAAAGCCGATTCTCGTAAATAAATTGCAATATCATTCCGATAGCATTTCGAATGTAAAAAAATCCCCTAAAAGTAGCTCAAAATAACGTCAAAGTCGGTTTTTGAAAAATAAAAACTGACTTTGAATATATTTTTTTCGATCGAAATGCATTCGGAATGATATTGCAATGTAATTTGAACAATTGTATTTACGAGAATTGGCCTTCAGGTTGACTTGCACAAAAAAAAATTAGTCCATAAACATAATTAACCAACTGTCAAAGTGTCAAGCTGATTAAATGATGTCAATCTTGTGGTTAGGCTTGCATGAGATTGTGCTTTAAACCGAAACACTAGTTTACATGAGGCCATTATTTCGCGGGTAATCTAAAATTAAACTCTATTTCAATAACCACAATGTTGATATTATTTAATTAGTTTGACACTTTGACGGTTAGTGAATCATGTTTAAGGTCTTACATTTTTTTTCATTGTGCAAGTCAATCTAAAAGTTGGTTTTTATTGTTAGGTGTTTTTCTCAACATTTACCAAAATGTCCAGTCTATGGACCAAAATTACATGTGAAAAAGATTTCGACAACTCGACTAACCTGTGGTGTTTCTGGTGGCCGTCCTTGTTGTGCACAACACTAAATACGAAGCTAGGAATCGTCTGGATGTCACTGTTCACTAATTTATACACGCAAAGTTAGTAAATCTTTAATTTTTGATATTGTTTTTCTAATCCTCAGTTATCCTAAGTGTCAAACCATCAGTTTGACAGTTGGTTAATCATGTTTAAATGCTGTTGTTTTTTGTTATGCAAGTCCATTAAATTATTGAAACAAAATGAGATTTAAAAACATATGTAGAGTATAAATATTATGCGAACAGACAAAAGCTATCTTTGTTGTCCTATTTTGGTGACAAACAGACAGACAATGAAGTCAAAAACTACCGGAGGACCATTGTTGTGTATAATACCTCCTTTGTATGGAGGATAAAGTTTGTAAGTACTTGTGAATAGGAGGTTTCCAAGGGATTAACATATACTTTAGTATTTTTTAATATAAATGGAACGAAAAGAATTGGAGGAAAAATAGGAATAGAATAGAAAAATAACTTTAGATTGATTATAGGTAAAATGTCTGTACTTAGCCTGAAAATATACCTAAGGATTGCTGTAGGACGTAGTCGCAGTAGACGTAAAAATTTCGAAATAATGTATGCGAGCTTATTAACATTGCTCTTAGGGTGAAGGAAAACATCGGCTTAGTTGGCTCCAGACGTATTGACGAGTTCTTTCCTCTAGACATGGTCGACTAAGCTTTAAGGGTGGTATAGGCTTTGAGCAAGCGTACTCTAAAACATGTCCCAGGTACTACAGTGCCCTGAATAGCATGGATTTAAGTTGCTGTCGCTGCATTAATCGTCTAAATTAGATGTAAAGCCCAATATTATTATTAGGTTGACTTACACAACAAAAAATAAATGGAATTAAACATAATTAACCAACTGTCAAAGTGTCAAAATGCTTAAAAATGCTCAAAAATTAAATTATACTTCATGATCTTATATGAAGTATAATTTAATTTTTGATTACCCGTTAAACGCATTTTGCTAAATTTGTTTAAGCACAATCTCATGAAGGCCGCCCTAAGTGATATAAAAAGAACTGTGCAACAATTTGTCTTAATTATAAGAAGATAAATATCTAAATGCTTTACAAAGTTAGCTACTTATTTAATAAATGCCAATCAATCTAGACTTTTAATTTTTAATAAGGAAAGGAATTCTCAAATTCTTCGTAAACTTCTATTCATTAACAGTAGGTATAAAGTTTGTTAATTGATTTTCCGAGGAAGTAGGTGCTTAGGTAGTTATAATTTTTGAAGGTTTATGAAATATAGATGACTAATAATTATTTTAAGCTCGGAATTTTAATAAAAGAAAGGTACTGAAAACTTGTTTAAACGAAAAAGTTTTGTGAATAAAATGGGGTTCGTTTTTTTGGGTCTAAAGTGAAATTAAGCCATTAAAATAATCCTTGCGGAGTTTTTGTACGCAGGTAATGTGGTACAAGATGAAGCCGTCGATAGTCTTCAAATGTTTTTATAAACTAGTTACGAATAGCTCGAATAGCGGTATCGGGACTACCGCGGGTGAAACGTCGAAGCGTTGCTAGTCATTTATAAACATAACAAGCTTTTATCAGCTTAGTCTGTGAATAGGAGTTGCATTTTCCAAAAACCAGTCAGTTAGGACGTTGAAATTTATATTTTTTGATAATTTACGTGTGAAAATACACCGACGGCGGCACAGTAAACGTTTTAAAGAGGTCTTTCGATAAAGACCTCTTTAAAACGTGTCCCTGTAAACGTGCGAAAATGAAACTATCCTCAATTAGCACAGTTATGAGTTTAACGCAAAATGCCAGGTGATAATTGGAGCTTAATATAGCGAAAAAAATACCTTTAGGCGCCAAACTGGAATAATTAAGGGGCTCTACTGAAATCGATACTTTCTCAAGTTTCACGCATAAAAACTGTGCAACCGTGAGTGATGGAATTAACTGCTGCTCAATAAATTCGTCAATTGAAACAAAAAGGCTTATTGAAAAATAAATAAAAATAAATATTGCAGGACATTCCACACATCGCCATCTAGCCCCAAGGTAAGTAACTAGACTTGTGTTATGGGTGCTTGACAACGGATATACTACTTATAACTTTTCTTTTGTAAATATATACTTATAATATATAGAAACAACCCGACCCCATACAAATATCTAAGCATAAATACTTGTCGGAGGCGGGAATCGAACCCGCAACCCTGTGTTTGGCAGTTCGGCATGGTTCAGCAAAACCTAAAAAAAAAACTAGTTAAAGAACTAGTTTTTACTAGCTAGCACTTCGATAGATGGCACTTAAGAACTAAAAAAATAGCGAATCTGGGTATGTCTATTTAGATTAAATTGTAGTTTGTTTGAATGTGGCTTCAATGATATTGTGCTTAAACAAACCTTAGCTAAATGAAAGCTAGCCTTTAAGGTAGCTAGCCTTTAGATTCGCTTTTTTATCAAAACTGTTTGCGAATCGTTTGATAGATGGCGCTGGGATTTTATTGCAGGAAATCAATTAAAAAAGGTAAGTTTTAAAGAGCCCATTTACATTTTACAAATGTCTACTAAAATTAAAAAGAGGTGAATTTTGTGAGGCTGTTGGAGGTGAATTCTTCTAAAATCTAAAAGATAGTTTGGGGGCAGCTAAGTGTCATAGGCAATTTTTTATCTCGGAATTCCCACAACTTACGCGGGTAAAAACAGTCGGCTGCATAATTGCAGCCCCCGGTAGAGTTCAAAAATTACTATTATTGGGAGCTCAGTGGCACCCGTGTTGGCTGCCACATAGACGGAATCTGTTTAAATAACATTAGTTACGCAGACGACATGGTGCTTCTGAGTGCCTCACCGTGTGGTCTATCAACTTTGTTGAATATCTGTGAGAGATACGTTCATAGTCACGGCCTAGCGTACAATGTTCTAAAGAGCGAATGCATGGTCTTTCAAGCCAGGGGAAAATGTCAGACAACAATACCACCCATAAAACTTTGTGGGGTCACACTACGTACGGTTGAGCAATTTAAATATCTTGGACATGTAGTGACTGCTGACTTGAAAGACGATGCTGACCTAGAGAGAGAGCGGAGGGCGTTGTCTGTGCGTGCTAACATGATTGCCCGCAGGTTTGCTCGTTGTTCACCTGAGGTTAAAATTACTCTTTTTAGAGCTTACTGTACATCCTTTTACACGAGCAGCCTGTGGGCCAGTTACACAAAGCGAGCCTTCAATGCACTGAGAGTTCAGTACAATAATGCGTTCAGGATACTGATGGGTCTGCCACGTTTCTGTAGTGCATCGGGGATGTTTGCCGAGCTGCAGGTAGACTGTTTTTACACTACAATGCGAAAACGGTGTGCATCCCTGGTGCGCAGGATACGGGGCAGCGCTAGCGGTGTCCTGAGCGTATTTGCATTGAGGTTCGACAGCCACTATCTCAGGCACTGCTGTATGGTTCAGGTTCTTAGAAACCAGGACATGTAATTGGTGAATTGTTATTATTGGACAGTATTTATTGCTTTTATTTTGTATTTGTATTTTATCGTTTTGACATTTAATTGATTTATTGAATTTATTTTGAAAAGTGTTTTGTGTTTATTTTTTGACATTAAGTACTAAATTTATTTGACATTTACGTATGATGACATTTTATTTTATATTCGGATTTGATTTTGTTCTTGACTTATGTGTATTGTATGGATCATGTATGGATTTTAATTATCTGAAATAAATGTATTGAATTGAATTGAATTGAATTGGCATGTTTTCATTCTAATATTTTTGTTTGATAAATTCACGAGTTAGACGACTCTGGACTTCAACTAAAGCAGGTGCCTAAAATCTTGCTTGTGATGAACACATTCATATAACAGCCGTTTTGGAGCTCCACGGTGGGTCTGCAATTATGCAGTTGACCGTACATTGATTGCTAGCAAACAAATCAAACAAAAATTATTAGAATGTAAACATTCCAATAATAGTAATTTTCGAACTCTACCGAGGGGTGCAATTATGTAGCCGACTGTACATCTGACATCCGACCTGATAGAGTTTCTAACCACAACAAAAGTTTGAATTAAACTCCTGAAGCGGTACCATTGCTTGTGGTTTACGGATCGTCTCACATGTGCCATTGCGTCTGCAATATCTATGATTGCAAAAATATTCGCTATACAAATACCCGATTGTGATAAATGAAGTTATGAGTCACGCAGTTAATGTGAACTGGGTCGTTGTGTACAGTGACAGATCATCAATAACATGGAACTGTGATGTTGAATGTATTTACTAATAATGATAATCGAAATGATTTTTTATTTTTTAAAGTGCATGGCCTGCACTGGGCTATCTGATAATATTTTTTAAGGAAAAATGCGTCTTCAAAAACATCCCTTGAAAACCGTTCAAGTGCGCTTACCGCAATTACGCCACTCAGTCAAGTACCGTCATAGTCGAATTTAAGAATCGCTTTAACCTCTTTTCGAATTAAGTTACGTTAGCGACATCTGTTAGTATGAATTTTCATTACACTTGAACGGTATTCAAGGGATGCGAGTTCGAGTCTCGTTTCAGTTGCAATTTTTGAAGATGCATTTTTCCCTAAAAAAATATAGTCGCGTTTATTTCCGTTTCAACAGAAAAGATGGTTGGAAAGTACCTATCACCAGTTATTGAACCAAGCAACGGCTGCAAATCCTCATGCTTCCTTTTCATTTTGTTTCGGAGCATAATTTTTTTTATCCTTTGAAATTCATCTTAAATTGTACCTACCAAACTGTTAAGTTATTGATGTCAATCGTTTTAATAGTTTTTTGTATTCTAGTTTAAAAAGTACTTCGTGTCGGTCTAAAATCTAGGCTTGGGTTTATTTACATACATCAATAATTAACTGTACCAATTTCATATGTCTGTCTATTATCTATTAATAATCACAAATAAGAAATATAAATGTGAAAAAAGTTATAAAAAAAAGGTATAAAGTTATAAAAAAAAAGGTATAAAGTTATAAAGTAATTTTCTCTTTCACTCTCTGTAATCGTGCTACTCGTATTCATTGGTGAGGATCGTAATTATTAATTATTAAAAATATAAGATTAATAATAAAAACGAACGTTTTGCAGGACACGCGCTTAAAACGAAGACCCTATACCATTTTTCATATTCTTTATTGATATTATTCCATCGCGGGCTTTGAGCGCAGCGACCGAATCAAGAAATTCCGTAACGAAAATATTTTATTCATATATGTGTGTGTGGGAGATTAATCGGTCTCCTTCATTATCTCTTTCTCTTACAGTTTTTCGTTTCACGTTTTCGTAACACGTTACATTACATACACCGCCCCAACGAAAAGCTCAAGCGGCCACTAAGGTTCGATACCGCCCCCGTTGAGAACCTATGATCTATCTATCTATCTAACAGGTACAGGCATCCTTCAAGTAAATCACCCATAAAAGTAGTAAAAGGCTGTCGCGTAAGTAACGCAAAGTGCTTTTACCTAGGCACTGAATATAATAGGGGGTAAAGTGAAAAGCCGAGATTACTCTGCAGTAAAAGTGAAGTTATGACGCGAACATTCCTTCCCTTTACAGTGCAATTACTTTGTACTTATAGTTACTGTTGTTCAGAAAACAGAGTAGGTATTCCTCGTGGTCATTTTGGTGAGAAAAACGGAAATATTTTAAGCTATTGCATAGCTTTTATCGCGGGCTTTGAGCGCGGCGACCGAATCAAGAAATTCCGTAACGAAAATAAAACCTAACACCCTCCCACTCCGCCTACTATGTAGCTGAACATTCGCTTAACGTGTATGTATTTTTAGGGTTCCGCACCCAAAGGTTAAAAACGGAACCCTACTAAGACTTCATTGTCTCTCTGTCCGGCTGTCTGTCACCAGTGTCTCATGAACCTTGATCGAGATCGCCACGCCATCGTTTTCGGCATGCGGGGAAGTATTTTTTGTAAATTATTGGAAAAGATGGGTGATCCGGGGCAGGTTTTAGATGTGATGATCGACTAGCTTTTACCCGCAACTTTTTCCCGCGTAGGGGTCGAATTTTTGAAAATACTTACTAAAATAGTTAGATATGTTCCAAATTTCACCGCGATTCGTCCATTGGTTTGGACGGTAAGTCGATTTGATACGAGCTATGGACTTTGAATTTTATATTTGGTAAGAAAAGCTATTGGAATAATACAGATGGCTGTTATAACGAAGCTGAAAAAGGATTTTGACCAACTTTTATGAGACCACCCCTGAGGATAAGGGATACTCAATTCAACAATAAAATAATCATCTCAATCGGTTGAGCCGTATTCGAGTAATCGGTGAACAATGAACATACATAAAAAATAAAATATAATTTAAGTACAAAATAAATACCGATAGGAATTTTTCGCAACGAATTAAAAACCTCTTCGAGATTGATTAAAAGGAGGATTTAAAAGTCGCGGCCAAAAGCTAGTTCAACATAAAAAACCCTATTAAAACTAATGTTATATTGGAAATCCCACAAAGTTCGACTAAGTATGGACTAAGTTATATTTGATGAGACAAAGTTGAACATGTTACACACGGCAGTTTGTTGCGTTGCGTGTCGAATTAGATGTTACGGGCTAATACGGCTTTATATTTTGCATATTTTCTGTTCTGCCTAGCTACCAGACTATACAAACTTAAGGGCAAGCGCTAATAAAGCTACCAAAATCGACCTTTATTTTAAGCAACTCTAAGTAAGCAGTAATAAGTAACTATAATAAGTAAATAAGTAACAGTAATAAGTAAATAAGTAATAAGTAACTTTCCGCAGACACAACCTAACTTAGTTTCATGCAATCTCAATTGATTCCAGTTGAACAAAAAAATGACTTGACTTTGAGTAGTATGAAATAGCTAAAAATATGAGGAAAAAATTAAAATGCAAGTTGCTGGTGTCTGGTAAAAAAAAAAGTAAAACCTTAAAAATTAAGGTACTGAGAAAAACAAGGTCTCGATAAAATCATCATCACTCATCACTCATCACAAGCGCTGTAGTAGGTCTGTAAGTCTGCCACGTCGCAGATGTGTGTTTGCTGTCATGATGATAATGAGCAATAACAAGCTTTTGACGACCCAGTTGGCACAATGGGCACCATGCCGGACTGCCAAACACAGGGTTGCGGGTTCGATTCCCGCCTCAGACAAGTATTTATGCTTAGATATTTGTCTGTGGTCTGGTTGTTTCTATGTATTATAAGTATATATTTACAAAAGAAAAGTATATAAGTAGTATACCCGTTATCTAGCACCCATAATACAAGTCTAGTTACTTAGCTTGGGGGTAAAAGGCGATGTGTAGAATGTTCTGATTTTTTTTTATTTTTTTTGTTTAGTGTATTCAGGCTCGAAGGCTTATGGTACGGTAGAAAAGGTATAACCTACTCTGGTGTAGGTGGTATCACCTACAACGCATGACACAACTACAGTTCTTAAATAATATATTCTAGGTAAATAGGTTGTAGGTAATACCGGACGACCTTCAGAAGTTCAGACCCTTTGTAAATCGGCTCGAATACATAACGATGCTAAAACGTAGGCGGCTGACAGGGTCTACGTTCCTTACATACATATAATACATAGTTTTAGTTATAATGTATAGTAGGATAGGTTAGGTATAGCCTATACTAGCTGCGGCCTGCGGTTTCACCCGCATAAGTCCCGATCCCGTGGGAATATCAAAATAAAAGTAGCCCAACCTATATTGAGGAAGGCTACTTTTTGTTACGCGGGTGAAACCGCGGAGCGCTGCTAGTCTATACTAATATTATAAAGCTGAAGAGATTGTTTGTTTGTTTGAACGCGCTAATCTCGGGAACTACTAGTTAGAATTAAAAAAATATTGTTGTGTTGTATAGGCCATTTATCGAGGAAGGCTATAAGCTACTTTTTATCTCGATATTCCCACGGGAAACCGTGGAGCGCTGCTAGTATCATATAATATCTTCAATTAACAATTGTAATCTTGATCTTAACGTGCATGATCGCAGAAAAAATCCCCATGGGCGCGTTCTGAAGGTACACTTCCTAACTTAGTTTTTAAGACGATTTTAGGTAATTTCATGCAAATTGTATGATACCAAATGTATAAAGAATTTTGTTTTGACTTGATTTTCTCTGTTCTGCGCTGTAAGTTTTGTTTTAAAGGGGTTGTTCTAAACGTTTAGACGATTTTTGTTCTACTACTTTTGGAAATTAGAACAATTTGTTTAATTGTACATTTGTATATACGGAACCATTTTACCAATACACCGTTACTTAATAACTCTACAGTTAAGATTATACTTATTGTTTTATTGAACAAAAACCACGACAAAAAAATCAGAAGGCAGTGTATAAAAACCCATCATCCGGTGGTTTGTTGGGACCTTTTTTAGTTAACTGTAACTGTGGTTAACGACCTAGGTACAAATTGACGTATTTATTGTGAAAATACAATGTGTTCCAACGAAGGTAATATAGTACAAAAGGGGGTTGGTCTAGAACTGACGAACAACTTTTACACTACGACTTTTGAAAATTCGAAGTTTTTTCTGTAAATTTTGAGGTTACGTTTACCCGAAAATCAGCAGATTTTTTGGAGTTAGAGGATATTGGGACTACTAGTTTTAGGGTTCCGTACGCAAAAAATAATAAAATAAAAATAAAATAAGTATTTCTTCAGGCAACTTGACCCATACATGGAATTTTAACAAAGTTCACAATCACAATATTACGTAGTAGTCAATCAGGTCATACAATCAAATTAAATTCATCCAAACTAGACATATTTAGTACCTACTTAATAGTATGTCATGAATTTAAAAACGAGAGCCTATTACAAAGACTCCACTGTTCTGTCACAAAATATAATGGTACGGAATACGCGAGTCCGACTCGCACTTAGCCGGATTTTTAACATTATTATTTCCAAAAACAGCTGTTTTCTAATAAAAAAATAGGTAATCTCAATTTTTTCCACAAAAAGTTCGAATTTTTAAGTCTATAAGTCAATAGGAGTTTTATTAAGTTTATTTTTCTGAACGTTTGGAATGCAAGTTTTTTCATTAGAGAGTTTAAGCTAAGACTTGTGTACACAAAAGTCACGAACGAAAGATACTTTACCCTAGTTCGTTCTGACGTTCTTGAAGTTTAGACAGTTTCTTAAACATTTTTAACGAAAACTTTTTGCAAGTCGTTTTTGCTTAATTCATGGCAGCTGTCCTGATAAAAGTCCAATGATACAATAATAAATTTTAAGGTTCCATATACAAAGGGTGAAAACGGGACCCTACTACTAAGACTTTACTGTCTGTTTATCCGTCAGTCACCAGGATGTAGCTCATGAACCGTGATACCCCTTTGTTTAGAAAGCAAAATTACCAAAAGAGATAAGATTAGTCAAATCCTCAATCACTTTATTACTACCCAAAAAACTAAATAATTCATTTTAAAGGAGTAAGTTCCAGTACAATCTAAAAATAAAATTTCATTGTCATATTTGTATAGTATATGAAAGACTGAATGAATCGCAGAATATCAAATGAATCAATAATAACGACTTTTAAATTAATGTCCCATCCATCACGTTTAAGTAACCTACCACGAATTGTTCAGGCACTCGATCAAACATACCTACCGTATTTTGTATTTAATAATATGAAACTTCGAGACTAGAATTGGCCAATACGCGAGCCGAACAGTAAGTAAGTGAAGGTAGGGATACGGCATTGACGGCAGAGACGAGACTCCTCCGACTCGTTCTCCTTCTGTGACACACGAATAAAGGTCATAGCATACATATCAACTCGTAAACGGAACGTAAACGTATCAACTCGAGCAGTTCAGTATTCTTTGTATGAAACTCCCTACTGTTGATATGTGTATTACGACCTTAAGTCAGCTTGTGATACGACTTAGGCAGGTGGGTGGTAAACCGCAGCCGATGCCTGCCACCAGAACCCAGGAGACCCTAGGACATCTAGGGCTAAAATTCACGATTACGTGGACGCGAGCCATCCAGAAGGTCACCCTAAACAGAAACTGTTTTAAGCTATATCGGATTGCGTATTTGCCAGTTTCAGAGTTAAAGTTTTGTTCGAACAAGTAAACAAGTCGTGGTAAGGCTTCTGTTAAGAAAGTAACATTCAATAGAAAGCCATCCATCCACCATCTTGTAGGTATAGGTACCTACTTGCATACTTCACTAACTTGTGGAAAGTTGAGTATTTTCTTTGGTAAGTATACCTACTTATTTTCTTGTTGTGAAATGGTTTCCTTTTGTCCTTTACGAAATGTTTTTCCTTTTGTATGTTTTTTTTTGTTATGGGTTGAGATTCTAGTAATTTTTCCCTAGCAACTGTTACTCTGTTTAATTCAATAAATTAAGAAATAAACGTGACTGACTGACTGGTCTGTCAACGCTAATGATAGGTCTGTCTGTCACTTGTTGCCTGGATCCGTTGGTGGAGGCCTAGAAACCTGAAAAATGAGTTGTCACAAACCTTTGTGCGGGCTCCAGTTTTCACAATTTTATTATATGTAATTTACATTCTTCTTTAGTAAGTATAAGTTTAAGGTTAAAATTGTTAAGATAGTAAAAAAACATTATTTATTTTAAGTTCAATTTATAGCTCAAACCAATGTTGACGGATCGGGAAAAACCTAGAATTCGGATTTTAGAAAATTTAACCCCTACGAGGCCGAAGTTGCGGGTAAATTTTCTTGTAAAAATAAATAAATAGGTCATGTTTTGCTATGGGATCTATCTATTTATTATTATTTGAATGGAGGACAATGAAACGAACATTTGAAATATTCCGTCACATAATATTTTTCCCTATGTACGCGGAATGAACTAAAATGGTGTCTAGAGAAGTTAAGATTACGACTGAATTAATATTTTTTTCGAAAATCAAAATAAAAGCATAAAATATATCTGTTAAACTCGAGTTCCTTTCCAAGGTTTTTTTAAATTTATCGTTATTCTATAAATCGTAAATCGATCGGCTGTGAACCATAAAGCGTGTTACGTCCGCCTAATTAAGCACCCACATTTCAACGAAAAGTTTCAGTAGGTCCAAATCCCTTGAAACAGTCAAAAACTTTGGTAGAGTTACCAAAGAACTAATGCTATCAATCAATCAGAAAATATAAAATTCAAAGTCCTGACTGACTGAGATATCAACACACAGCGCAAATCAATGGACGGGTCAAGCCATTTGGCATACAGAGACGTAGGCAAAGAATTTTGGAAAATTCTAACCCTACGCGGACGAAGTCGCGTGCAAAAGTTAGATTAACTACATAATACAAAAAAGGAACAAGAAGCAGTGTCACGCGATGTTGCACAATATCATTCCAGCAAATATAGAACAAAATACCAAAATGGTACCTAATTGTGGTTCATGAATGGAGCGAAGAGTCGCGCGTGGTATCGGCGGCAGTGACCTTGCGGACTACTCGGCTGGGCTAGGCTATTGCACTGCACTCACTGCCTGCCCCTCCCCCCTGTGCTCCTCACGCAAATTATTGAGCGCCCTCCCCCCTCTGCACTTCCTTCCGTGGCTCGCTCGCCCGGGAATTCGGGACTCGCGTTACGTTATGTATGTTTGATGTGATGACGTTCTGGGTGTGTCCTCGTTTTACTTGATTGCGATTTACTTTGAACAAAGAAGTTTTTAACCTAATATTGAAACAACATAAGTAAGTATAAGTTATTGCATCGCGCTTGCATCTGTTGACCGGAAAATGCAAAGAGAAACCGAAAATGGAAACCTCCTCAGCAACAATGTGTCTCAATGATCTGCCCCACTATGAATGCAACCAGTAAATTACTGCATCTAATAATCACGCAACATCCGAACTGTACATAAAGCAGCATCAGAACACGTATTTTGTTCAGGATTGTGTCCCACATCGAGGCGCCACGCAAGACGCGGGAATATCGTCTGCGTCACGTTTTTGTGGCCTGTTTTGAATTTATAAAGTGGTCCGAGCAACAGCTGATCGCGCGAGGTTGCCGCTCTCACCGCCCCCACCTCGTTCCGTGATGTTGCCGCTCCGCGAGCCGGCTCGAGAGGCGATCGACCGAGCTCCTAGGAGGGAACACCCTCCTCACATAAAGTTCCTCCATTTCCCGACATGCTTGTACCCTTTATAGGTGTCAACATTGTTTTTGGAAGTAAATTTTCAGCTTGTCATATCGAGGTTAACCGGTCGATATATACATATATAGGTAGGTATAGCACGTCACGTTCCGTTCCGATGCTTTCTAGTTAATCATAGTTCCGCTAGAGAAATGTAAGTAAGGAAATTATGAGATGAGATCTTGAGAAGTGAAGGATGTTATCGGATCCATTTACAGCAACTTTGTACCGCAAAATGATTCTCCAGTTTCCAATTTACTTGGGAATGCACCGTTTGAGTTGTGCCAGTTCCAGAGTTCAGTAATTTTGAATTTGATTGCCAATTCAATTTATGGAAGCAATTAACTGAAGTTGAAGTATTTCAAAATAGATTGTACTAATTGCTTTATTTGTTAGGTTTATTACTGAATGAGGTTATACAATATGATGTATTTAAATTTGCAGGAAATATAATCAATTCAATTACTTGGTGAGATAGCCCATTAGGACGTAACAATGTTCCATTATTCGCTAATGAGCATATGCAGAAGTGTGAATTAATGACAATAATTCACAAAGCAATTTAACATTAGGGAAATATAGGACATCCAATTATCCAACAAGTTTTGTTTCAGACAAAGCAAAACCAGAATAGAAAGAATAGAGTACACGTTTATTAAACTAGCACAATAAATTATAATTAAAAGAAAAAGAAAGAAGAATGAATTTCCAATGAATAAGCTTCCAATGCATCAACTTTCCTAAAGATGAAAGACCGTCTAAATAAATTGCATTTTTCCAACATAAAGTTTGAAACCATGAAATAGAAACGTTCGCAGTAGATAGCACGTTATGGCACAAGCACTTGCAAGAGATTCGTATCAACAGTACGCGCAGTGCAACGCCCGGACCCGACACGAATACATTAGGGAATACTTTCGTTCATTCGCCTGCTTGCAAACGCTCTTTAGCAATATCGGTTAATCCATTAGAGTTTGCTAAATTGCTTTAACTTGGACTTTTGATGGTTTGATGAGGTTATATTCATCTGAATGTACTGTGGTCACGATCAAAGTGATTTCACATTAGGTTTTTACATCGAATGAACAGCTCAATCCACAGATTTCCATAGTACTAGATATCACTACATAGTATAAAACAAAGTCGCTTTCTCTGTCTTTATGTCCCTTTGTGTGCTTAAATCTTTGAAACTACGCAACGGACTTTGATGCGGTTTTTTTTAATAAAAAGAGTGATTCAAGAGGAAGGTTTATATGTATAATACATGCATAGTATAGCCATGCGAAGCCGGGGCGGGTCGCTAGTTATCTATATGAGGCTTTGACATGCTTGATGACAATCTAACGAAGACATGACACACAAATAAAATGAAATCAGAAAAACAAATGAAAGTCGATAACACTAATGAATTTCGGAAAACAATATCGAGGCTGAAAAAGTAATGAAAGAGGAAAGAAAAACAAAGGAACTAAAAATAATGTGGCATTTATTTAAATACTAAAGTAGCATAATGTTCACAATAATTTAAATCTCCATTTAATCAAACTAAACCCCAGTTGACTCCCGAAGCAACTTTGTACCTGGTCTCTCCATACAAAGCAACTTGTATGGTATACTCGTTGAGAAAAAGGAAGAGTGGTCAGGACAGGGTTGACTGCTGACCTTAACACCTAGTAAGGAATCTTTAACACTATTATTTTCTACTTTCCTTCTATATTTATTGTTATTTATTATCGGCTTCTAAAAAGGTAAAAAAAACCGATTTTCTGTTTTTTCACCTACAGTCCGATTTAAACGTATAATTTTCAACCGTCGAAAAAAACCGGTGGTTCTCAAGTCTTCGCGTATATTTTTATTTGAAAGGGTCATGGAAGTCTAGTATCCTATATAATTTGGTGAAGATATGATGAGGTTCTTCGCGGTTATGAGCAGAATTATTGCTTATTACGGTGCAGGATATTGCTTAGTACTCCATATTTACTAGTGGAAACGTCTTACAAACAGTATTAAATAGAATAAATTTTGACATAAATAGATTGCTGAGGTACTTTACCAGGAAGCATCTTGTCACAAAATCAATGGATTAAGATAGCGCATTGAAATTTGAAGAATACTCTTTTGTCAAAATGACCTGAATTTTAATGACAATAGCTTCAAAGAGTTGAATATAACTGACATCAATATTTCCAAAGCATATATTCCCCATGTCAAGATATGCCACCTTTGGCTTCCGCTTGCGAAAATAGTCACATTGAATATTATCAGGCCATCAGCCTCTTTTAACACTAGCGTCGTAAAAGGAACATCTCGATCTCTGACCCGACCGCTTTGAGGCCAAGAACAGCGCGCGACTCATGCGCATGATTATGGGGAAACGCCTATTTCGTGTTGTCAAGTAGATTTATGTTAGTATCTATGTATTTACATTACATAGTTGACTTGTCGTCATGTGGGTATTTACCTCTACACAATTGACAATTGGTTGTTAACTGTTTTGGGAACAAAGTGTTCGGTTCTGGATGTATGTGCCAGATAATTAGATACCTTAATTCCAGAGTCGTAAGCGAAAGGCTCTTTCCTACTGCCTCCTATATACTAATCGCAATCAGCTTTTATCGCAATCAGTTAAGTAGTTTTCACGTATAGGAGTTTCAAAAGCACTTTTACATTGAACGAGAAACTAAACACCAGTAATTGGTCCTCGACTAATATAAGCATTGAACTGTGACCTATTTCTGCTGCTTCAGCACACGCATATTTTTACATGTATTTTGTGAATATTATTTTCTTTTTTTTTTAAATATAATATGTGTTTTTAGCTCATAAAAATAATCTATGTAGCTTCCATCTATTGACATGTCAACTGTAGCATATATGATCAAATTCAACTAACTCATCACAGCTTCGGGCAGTTTTGGCCACTGCGAAATTAGTTTATGCCTGTGTCTAACTAAATCCTTCAGTTTGTCACCCCTAAAACAAGTTGCCTTCAACAATTACTGATACGGTTTGTGGGGAGTTCTCGTATGGTGAATGATCCGTGCAAAATTGTAGATAAAATAACAGATTATGGTTATAAAATTGGATTTAAGGATTTTGAGAACTGTGGAGGGTGAACAACAATATAAATGTGTTGTAGACTTTAAAGTTAGAGGGTAAGTGATTCTTAGTTTAAGTCATCATTTTAGCTAGGCGACAAAGTGTGACATAGTTCTAAACCATTGTATGACTGACTAGCTTTAGCCGCGACTTCGTCCGCGTAAAAGTCAAAAATGGACCAAGGTATCACGTTGTCCCATACAAACTATGCCCCTTTCACCCTCTTAGGAGTAAAATTTTGATAAATCCTTTCTTATCGGATGCCTAAGTCACACAAAGAATACACCCACCAAGTTTCAGGTCTCTACGATCAGCGGTTTAGGCTGTGCGTTGATCCGTCAGTCAGTCAGTCAATCAGGACAAAACATTTTATATGTACTTATAGATTGTTCGTTCAGAAAGTCATGCAAGAGTTTAGAACTATGTCACACTAATGCCATTATGCAAAGACGGTGCTTTTCTGGAGGTGGAAACATAATCTGAAATATGACTAAATTTCACTTTTTTTATTATTTCCGAAACGCAATTCACTGAATTTTCGAGACCGTTAGTTATTTAGAATTTTACAATTGACATCTCCTAGCCGCAAGCAAACATAGACTAGCCCTTGGCCAGATACAATTCTCCATTTATTGTCGCTCGTTCCATAAATCCAACAAACATCGTTTCTACGACTCTGTATGAAACGAAAACATGTTTTCGTCGTTAAAAATTGTTGTTAACATGTAAAAGTTTCCTTATATTTCCTATCATAATAAGATTAATATTCACATTTATTGGGAAAATTGTGAAGTAAACAGATCGATCAACACAATTAGGGTAATATCAGATAATAAGTACCTTCCTAACGATGGAAAATTTCCTCGTTCTTACACGTGGAATGAGTTGCTATGACAACGTATCATCCCCAAAATATACCTACCTTCCTTACAGTTCATATTTTTCCGGGTTTTTATCTATAATAATATTATAAAGGTAAATGTTGGTGTTGCCATTTATGTAGAGTTTTTGAGCCATTGGACCGATTTGGATGTTTGCGTAGAGAAAGTTTGGGGGTAGCTGAGTGTCTTTGGCTTTTTTATTTTTTATCCCGGAATTCCCACAACTAAGTATAATGATTGATAAATATTCATATTTTTATGCATACGTATTTGTAGATATCTAGACTAAGACTGTAAGAATTTTATAGAAATAAATTCATTATAGTTATATTCCGTATTGTGTGCTTTATAAAAACTGATTCACGTGGCGACCACCGCGTTTTGTATTGCCCTTAATAATAAAAAACTGATTAAATGATAAACGCTATGAAAACCTTCTTTTTAGGGTTCCGTACCTCAAAAGGTCAAATAAAATGGAACCCTTATAAGAACACTCTCTTGTCTGTCTGTCTGTTTTGAAGGTTAATCGCACTTAATATTAAAAACCTAATTCGTTTTACGATTCGGATACGAGTTGTCTTCGAAACTAACTATTTTAGACCCCTCTATCACTATATCACTTAAATACAAAACGCATGAGTTCCTTGAAATAAAAAAGCCTTAATAAGCGAATCGTAGATTTAATAAATCTTAGCAAATATAAGAAAACTAGGGCAAGTTAAGGGCGCCCTCGACAAAAATCCGTTTAGGAAATAACCTGTAATAGATTTGAAAAAGTAAATCAGAGGAAATGGTAGATAAATCTAATAGAGTTTTTCTCCGCGAAAATATCATTTTAATCCGGAGAGAGTTTTTCTATAATTTAGTTCAGCTACGGTTTGCAGTTTTAAAATGTTCTGTGTTTTATGAGGAAAAACTGGACCTCTTACAAGAAGGCTCACTCGATTGTCCATCTGTGTGTCTATCATACTTGGGAACGGGTTTAAATAGCGACTTGAAATTCTTCTTCTTCTTTTTCTCGTATAGTGGTGTGGCTCACCTAGTGTTAGAGTTTTCAGATCGCCTTAAGGCCTCTAACTTGACCTAACGACTGCTACTACAGGTAGCAACCGGGACCAACGGCTTAACATGCCTTCGGAAGCACGTTAAGCCTTGAAATCAAGACTTGAAATATCAAAGTAGCTTTCAGTCGTGACTTCGTCCGCGTAGGGATTGAATTTTCTAAAATTCTTTCTCAGCGGATGCCTTGTTATCTACTGCGTGCCAAATTTTTGCCCAATCCGTCCAAGTTATGCGTCAGCAAGTTAGGACTTTTACTTCCATATTTCACTTTGAATTTCATTTCTCTATAAATTTAAAATTAATGTGACATTGATAAAGTGAAATATACACAGTTGGATTAGGTATGTAAAAAACCATTTTCCACCTACTAAATAAACGTAATCAAAAGTTACAGCTTTGTTTTATTTTCACAATTAAACTAATGCTAGAACATACCTAAAATATTATATTATTTGTATTTCTGTAATATTTCATTTTATGGGTCGATAAATATTATTTTTAGTTAAGTAAAAATAGTCTACGTAAGTACCTTCACCTACCGCCAATAAAAAACAGCCACCGTAAACATTTAAGAGCCATAATTATGATACCTAGAAGTTTTATAATCTTAACTACCGAAGCCATATTAGGGGGTCTTTTAACTGTTTTTATTAGGCTCCCATAATGGCAACTTTGTAGCATGGCAGCTTAGTTATTTCTGTTAAATTTTATGGACTGAAATATCTTTTATGGACTCTATTTCGCCATTTGAAGTCATTTTGGCATTTTAATTTCGTTTTCATAAAGATTAGCGGTTTTAGAGATTGAAGCTATTTTTGTACTTCACGTTAATGTTAAAGGAAAATTGTTTCTTTAGTGGAAGGTAACTGTTACTTTCAATGCGAAGATCGCGGGTTTGAATTTGATTTGAAACGAATAGGCTCCGAAACTATTGGACCGATTTTGATGAAACTTGGTATGAGAAAACATTGATTCATTGGGAATAACATAGACTTTGTATCCCAACATTCCCACGGGATCGGGAGTAATGCGAGTGAAAACGCGGAACTCTTATTATTATACATCCTGTGCCACTATAACAATTTCATATTTATAATGTTCCACGGTACAAAAAAAACTAATCTCAATAACAAAGCCGACTTCCAAAGAACCGTACAAGCGGAATAAGTATTGAATACCTAACAAAAGATAGGTATTGTGCCTACTAGATAACGATCGAGTTGTTTGTTTGTATAGAACAATAGAGCACGTGTTCAAGTAGAAGGGATATACTAAAGAAATAGCGCGGTTTCACTCGCGTTAGTCTCGATCCCTTGAGCAATCCTTTATGTTCTTATGCTCTGTACGTACAATCAACGGTCAAAAGTCTCTGCCCACCGTAACGTTTACAATTCTGTGCAGCACTATTTGAATATTATAACAACGTAACCCACGTCGGTTGGTGTAGCGGGTGGCGGCTTTTATACCACTCACACAACTAAATACATACAAACTAACATGTTGAAAATAATAATCACACTGAGTACTTTTAATGCAAGTATTTGTGTGTAACGTCTATTAGAAGAAGGTCGTAAGTCCAATAGGCTACTTTTTTTGTAACTTACGCGAGTGAAACTGCAGGGCACAGCTAGTAATAAATATAAAATTCAACCAATTCAGACCAGACCTGTTAGGTCTTGTTAGGCATATGTAGAAAAAAAGTTGTTCGCCTAGACATCTAGAACGAAGAAGAAGAAATATAATTTATTTTCTATACTGTACAACCCTATTCCGTTAAAGAAACCTTTTGCGGAAACACTGTATACAAATATGATAGAAAATCCATCAGATTTCTAACCTAACCAACTTGAAATGAAATCTATCTCCTTACTTCACAATATTTGAATTTAGTAGAGCAAAAGTGAATACCGATCGATGAGAACCGAACGCTGTGGGTGCGGGCAGATCACATGTATCTCTACATATTGGAATTCAATAGGGAATACTATCGTATATTACAGGTATATCTAGCTTATGCTAAAATTCCTTAAAATGGTGTGTAGTATTAATTATCGTTATATTTCTAAAGATAATAAAATAGAGTTTAAAAAGCCCCAGACTTTTATACCCATAACTTTTAGACTGCTGAACCGATTTTGATTAAACTAAGAACACTTCCAACTAATTTACCTTGCAAACAAAAAACTAATTCAAAATCGGTTCAGCAGTCTAAAATCGGTTCATCCGTTCAGGAGCTACTGGCACACAGAGAGCCACAGACAAACAGAGAGAGATTCGTCAAACTTATAACACCCCGTCATTTTTGCGTCGGGGGTTAAAAATAATCAAAGTAAGAGTAAACATTTTTTTTATTTAGTTGTGCGTGTCTTTGGTACGTGCCATCCAATAAAAAAACACAAGAAACCCATGGGGTTATTTTTTCTGTGATATTTATTTTTATCCCCGAGACGCAAAAACGACGGGGTCTTATAAGTTTGACGTGTCTGTCTGTGGCATCGTAGCTCCCGAACGGCTAAACCGATTTCAATTTTGTTTCTTTTGTTTGAAAGGCGAATTAGTTGGGAGAGTTATTAGCTATATTTGATCGACATCGGTTTAGCTGTCTGAAAGTTATGAGGATTTTAATACGCTTCCCTAGAAGATGTAGCACGCTCGTGACTCGAAGAGCCCCAAATAAAGGGACCTTCGATGGCGCAGTAAAATAAAAACTTTTCCGACCCTTCCTTCTTTTGTGGTTCATGCTGACAAAATTACAATATTTTCAAGGGTAAATTTAAAATAGTGTAATTTCCATGGTATCTTCTATCTAAGAGTAGTATAAGGACTAGGTACAAAGTCACTGAACTTATCAGCTCGAGAGACGAAGCATAAAGTTTTATTGACCAACTTTCAGGAGATGATAAGGTTAGCTCTAACTTTATTTAACTTTCAGATCTAGCTACAGTGTGTTACAGAAACCCTGTAATACCATTTTGCTACTTATAGGTACCTAGGATATTACTAAAATAATAATAAAAATAATATTTTTGCTTAATTACCCTAATTTACTGAAAAAGGGATTTTCAAGGTGTGGCAACACTATTATTGACAGCAGGCCCTTAGGTAAATTATGGGGTTGTCATTTGAAAATTTCCCCCACGGATTTCCACAAACTCGGTTTGGTCCTAGTAGTTTGATTGCTCTGGCTAAATTTTTTTTTTATTCTTTTTCCAATTTGATTAGAAGATAGCTTCGGAACGACAATATTTTTTCATTTTTAAATTATATAACATCATTATTGAAAAAGCTCCAATGAATGGATTAAAAAAATCTAATAAAAATATATTTTTTAAAGATTAACATAATCCAGGGACTATTAAAACAATACTACTGTAGACCTGATTTTCTTCCAGCTCATTTTCAGATAAGAAAGCAGGCACATCGTCATACCAATCATAATGCAATGACTGATTTTTTTTCGATAACTAAATTTTTTACAATTTTTTATGTCAACTGTACTATTACTTTTAAGGGTTTCGTACCCAAAGGGTAAAAACAGTATTACTAAGACTTCGAACCTTCGAAAAGACGCCGAACCTCAGGAACCATGATAGCTAAAGTTGAAATTTGTACAGATGATGTATTTCTGTTACCGCTATAACAACAAATAAGTACAAAACCAGAAAAAAGTAAATATATTTGAGTATGTTTTTAGGAATTTTATTTTTATAAGTACGCAAATTTGAAATCTAACCCGATTTTTAAAGATTTTTTTAGGTAATTCTTAATCGGGCAGAGATCGGATCGGGTAAAGTGGACGAAGCCCAGCTATGTTATCTAACAAAGTATGTCGGTACCTAAGTAAGTTGCACTCTGGTAATAAAAACCCGATATCCTGAAGCACCGAGACCTTACCCTTTCAGCTGAGATAAAATTACTTTCATAATACTTTCTACCTCGGCTTAGACTTTCTAGTCGTCAGTAAATCGACTCGGGAAATGTTTTAAAAAGTTAAAATGTATCGAGAAATACATATTTACAAAATGTGTTATTTTTTGGTATGTTTAAGTAAACCTTAAACTCGTCCCACATACTCACGCCTCACGTGGGACGAGTTCAAGGTATCAACAAAACCAAACGTGTACTCGTCCCATTTTTAATATATTGAATTTCAAATTAAAAAAAACGAGTCTTAGGTTGGTACAGCCGAGTAGGTAAACCGATTAATCTCTTTGAAATAGTAAGTTCTTTTTAAAAATGTCAACTTCATAGATTCTGACAACGGACAGGAAAGGACTGGAAAATAAGAGACCCTGACCAATTATTGGTTAAAGATTTTGGTCTTTACATTACTATTAAAATATGTCAGCTGCATAGCTTTTGACGACGGACAGGAAAGAATTGGAGAATGACAGTCACTTTACCTGTTGTTCAAAAAAAATTTGTGCCTTTACATTGCTAATCAAAGACTAGTCCATCGCTCGTCGGAATATATGCGATTGATGAAAATGACAGACACTGAGCCAGTGTCTGTCATTTTCATTATTGGTTAAAGTTTATTTGCTCTTCATGCTGACTAATGATTGGTTAATGATTATTTTTGATTTCGACAACGGGCAAGAAATGATTTAAAAAAAAACAGACATTGAATAATAGACTATTCTTTAATTATTTAGTCCTCGCCTGTTCGTCACATGTGAAGTGGCGCTCCACTATTCCGTCCGTCGTCGTCTACCGCCCAACCGTTTGGCGTTAAGCATAAAGACCGAAATCATTTCTACGTTAGGGTTATGATGATTAAAACACCACTGTACCCAAAGATAATGATGTAAAGACCGTCAAAATAGGTTAGTACTTTACTAGTTAACCATACCTAGGTATTACGTAGTGTAATTGAACCTAAATTGGCCGGTAACTGCACACTAAATCGTACCTAGGTACTTAGTGAATTCCGTGTGTTTTCGCCGGAAAATTCTAATTTCACAGCGGATGTTGCAAGATCGTTCATAGTTCCAACATTTACATCATCAGGTAGTTAATGCAAAAAATATGAATAGGGTTATAATTGTATTTGTCCCAAATGCCGACCGCATGGGACGAATATGTAATGAACAATATGAACATACAGCTATGGTTGTAATTTTCTGCTAGAGTCAATTTGTGAGGCAAAGGGATGCCCTATCATGCAACCATGAATATGCATTGTTGGAAAGGTTAGGTACGGGTCAACGAACCTTTTTTACTGCAGTTACAATGAGTACATGAATGTTAGTTAATAGCGGCATGTCGTGTCGGTGTATTGTATGTATACTTATTGTATTTTTTTTTAAAATTAAATTATTATGTAGTACCCTACCGGTTTCGCCCGCTAGAGTCCCGATCACTTAGGAATAAATAAATATAAATATTGCAGGACATTCCACACATCGCCATCTAGCCCCAAGGTAAGTAACTAGACTTGTGTTATGGGTGCTAGACAACGGATATACCGGAAGAATACGTCTAAGCTACTTCCCAGATTTCAATGGTTCATTCAAATAAGTCCAGTTCAGAGCTTTCAAAAACAAATAAATATGTTCTTTTTATAATATAACTAAGTAGGTACAGATGGGACTAAAAATCTGAATGATATGATAATTTATTCGAATAACTGTAAAATAAACACGTAGAACACACAATTACTTGATTAAATCAAATCGTAGTAACAATAGGAAAGGGTTCTGTTAGAAACTTAGTCAACAAAATCCATTCAATTTCCTTTCGAAAATTAAACAATTAGGTTAAAGATGTTAATTTATTTACAACTAACATAGAACATTCACCTTTCGATACAAAAACCATGTCTTTTAATTGTTAATGTGGGATCATAAAGAGTTCGACAAAACATACACTTTTACTAGAATTCATCGAAAAATAGAAACTCAAGTTAATTACTAGAATTAAGCGAAAATTAGATTAATTAAAACAGAATCAAACAAAATATTTATTACGGTGTACCCTAAGGTTGTGTTCTAGAACCTCAACTTTTTCAGATTTACAATAACGAGTGCTAATCTGAGTAACAATCCGAATGATTCTATGGGCAGTTTAATACGAAAAATACTGATTTATAATAAGCTTCTATTGGACTTCCCAGACCCTAGACGGAAGGCAATAGAAAACGGGAAGAGTGATCTTTGTCCTGCAGTGGGACAAAACTATTAAAAAATAATCATTAGCATAAAGTTAGACTAATAAGAACTTATTCCACATGTCATAATTACGTACCCAAGGAGACTTTACAATTATAAACGCACTACCTCTAAATAGTAGGAATATGTTTACGACAACAGCAAATAGCTAAGTGAATGTAATATATCTACAGTACCTACCTATTAAGAGGTCTTTATCCTACATTTCGCTTACCGTAACATCAGACTCAGTGAGTCCTAACTTCGGTAAGTAATCTAAATAAATGATGTAAGAGGTGAACGTTCGCTCCCATATTGTTTGAGTTGAACTTGTGACCCTCAATTCACGGCTCGTTGGACACAATCAGTTTTGTATTTGTACCTTCTTACCGTGATTCGGATTTGGGTAGACAGTTAACACTTCGTTTTCGATTAGGGATACACATCATGTACTCGCGTAAGTTGGTAAAAACTAGTGATACCGAAAAATAAAGAAGTGTAAGTATAAGCATCTTTATTTTATTTTTCAATATTTTTATTTACAAAAAAGATATATTATAATCTGCGGGAAAAAATAGATAACATCTCTTTCATAATGAACTTTATTAAAAAAGTTTCTGAAGGTCATCCCTTTAATGTTTTTCATAAACACCACTGGGATAGAAAATTTTCCAAATAAAGATTTCAACCTATTTTGTTTTGTGGTCAAAGTTTTAGCAGTAACTTTCGACTTTTTGCAGTCTATTGTTTTACCGGTATCTTTAGAACAGCCTGCAACTGCGAAGGCTTAGCCTAAAAACCATATTAATATATAATAATTATCTTACAGAAATAAAGAATAAAAACAGTTATTCCAACACAGTGTTTGGTTTGTCCCATTCGCGTGCACGTGCCACAAAATTTTATGAACAAGACTAATTATAGTATCAAGGTATTGTAATAAGCATACTTTTTATTCGAATTCATGGCTACTATATAATCTTACCTCTATTAGGCCAATGGGGTTGGCGTGTCAAGTATGTATATTACAATAATTATTGGATATTTTGAAAACTTTTTGTATAACAAGTTCTATATCGCTTAATAGATGGTGCTATTCATATTGTGGACAAGAGATGAAACACATACTTACATCTACTTCTATTTTTCTGTTAGTTTTGGTGTTCGTTAAAATAAAGGAGGTTTTGTTTAGAGTTGAAGCAAATATTTAGATTTCTTTGGTTCTACGAAAATTTAAAGATTTCCATGAAATTGGAATGTTAAATTCGCTGGTCATTGACATCTTTCACATTGACAGCCTTTAACGCAAAATCATCTATCAAGACAAGGAACTAAATCAAAGAGTCTCGACTAAGCCCTCAAGATTCGTGGCTCCTTTTAACAATACCTTCTTTTGTTTGGAACATTTTATACTGGAAATCTTCTGGAAATAGGTTCAAAAGGACTTGGTTATATAAAGAAAATCTTTTTCACATAAATGTTTGAAGCAAACTTATAAGATACTAGTCGGAACCCACGGTTTTACTTTAATCCCGATCCCGTGAGGATTTAAGAATGAAAAACATTCTTTGTTCTTATCCACATTATGGCGTAACTACTCGGTAAAAATATGTTTTTCTTCTTTATATCAGAAAGTAGAGTTGTTTGATTCTGAAGACGGAAAAAATAAACTTTTTTAACAATAATAATATTAGGGATTTCTGTTTTCTTTTTAAGTGATTCTTAGAAACTGTGTAGGTAGGTTGTTTTGTGAGGATTATGTTTCTACAAATAGACTTTAAGCTGGTTGAGTTGTCTGAAGATCGACAACAAGAGTTCTGTATCCATTTTTTATACTAATTAATACCTTTTTTGCTTAAGTAGCTACTTACCTACTTCTGAAATAATTAAATTCCCATTTTGTGAAGTTCACAATTTCAGCAAAAACAAGCCAAACAAATATGTTTTTAAAAACCTAGCATAGTGATGAACTAATTCGAAATTATATTTCTCATTAGTCGATAGTAACAATATTAAAAGTTTGTTATTATTTTATTATTTATTACTATTAATTTGTATTAACTTGTTTTTTTATTTTAGTTGTCCTTTACTATCCGTTTACTTATTATTTGAGAAAAATATGAATACGTACCGTGTATCTGTGTTCGAATATTAATTAAATTACAATAAAAATACCAATTTAAATAACCTTCCCCATTGTAAATAAATTTTAAAAAATAAAATAAAAATCTACCTGATTTTTAATAAATTTTCGATAAGTCGCAAACATATAGATAAATAGGTACTCAGACAAAATATCTTGAAGGTACTCGAAATAACTTCTATCTTGGAATTTGAAGAGACATCTGAAATGCGCAGTTGAAATATTTAAGCGTATTATCGAGGCTCGAAACTCTTGTTGAAACTTCCCAGACACCTTATTTTTATTATACTTTTGTTCTTATCTATCTATACCTATTGACTTTATAAAGTCTAAGGAGTCTAGAAATAGATGAGAATTCATTAAAATCGAGAGGTTTTTCGTTGAAACAACTCTGACACTAGTCGGTGGCGTTTTAATGAGGTATTCATAATACAAAACTAAAGATAGCACTGGCTCGGAATTATTGAAAATACTTGAACTTTATGACTTCATGTTTTCACAAGTGACTCCCTACTGTTCTATCCGATTTTAAAGACAAAAAAATGGGACGCTTCCAAGGTTATACCTCAAACCTCGTCCCAACGTGAGCAATAGCGTAGGTAGGTATGTAGGACGAGGTTTAGGTTCGAGTTCGAGACTCTAATTTAGTGAACAAATGCATTAAAGGATTTTGTTTCTACTATTTGGACATAACATGAATGAAAATTATTCAAAACTTATTTTTCATTACTTCTTAGTCGTCATTTGTCGAGAATTTAGAAAGTGTGAACCTCGGAGACGGGTCGCTTGGAGATCGGGTCGCTCGGAGACTAACCCGAAATGAACTATCTGTAAATTCTAATTCACTCAAAACCGCTAAAACAGTTTATCACACACACTGAAACGCGGGACTGGTTCATCATTTGTCACAATTTACCCCTTTTGCTTTAGGCGAAATTGTACCTCTTAAACGTAAACAAAAACAGCACAGGTACCTAATATTTCAATAGATATATTGCTATTTTATAACATAAACCACTAATTAGTTTAGGTAGGGTACTACGGTACCTATATTAAATTGAACCGCAGCAATCCCTCTGTGCGGACGTCCGAATCAAATTAGTGCCTCTACATACATACAGCATCCCTACTGATTGAATCACATATATACGTACCTACTAGGTATTTATATGTAGTATTATGTACGTCCGTGAACGCGTCAATTCCCGGGAAACGTTAAAATCAATGTAGCTTTGAGCCCTTGCCTTGGTCTGAAGGCTACCTAGGGACGTGCGAGCGGGATAGAACAACGCAGCATCACATATCAGGAAGAGAGATGAAAATATTGCCAATTTCATTGCGCTTTATTTTATTACGTAGGTTTGAACTCTTGTTTAAACGAATATTTTGCTGATACATTAGAGCCGTGGCAGTCGAAGATACTTCGGTTTTTAATCTTTTTAAATTTCTAATTAATTGCCGGTCTTTTAAGTTTATAAGCGATATTTTCATAACCACGTCATAATATACTTGATTCCCTCTGCCCCTACCGACTGAAATGAAAGATGCTTTGTTTCACGTGAAAACAACAAATTAAACTATGTATGATGTCTATGGTTTACCCCGAAAACGATGGTGTGACAATCTCGATGCATTTGACGGAGACTGGCCAAACTTTCCCCAGTAAGCCAATTCTCATAAACGACATTGTTCAAATTAGGTACATTGCGATTACAAAAAATATTCTTAAGAATACCAAAAGCTAACTTTGTATTTTTTGGAATCGAAATGCAATCGGAATGATATTGCAATGTATTTGAACAATGTTATTTACGACAATTGGGCTTCGGGACGAAACTCCTTAGAAAGATCTTAAGGAAGCCTTTGCCCAGCAATGGGAAACAGGCTAACAAAGCTAAGAAAACATAGTAAAATATGTATTTGTCCATAAATCAGGTTATTTTGTGACACTACCACGTTGAATATTCATCTGAAATAGGGTTACAAGGTTCAAGGTAATCTATGAATAGAACGCAATCCAACAAACATAATATTTTGAAGGTTGCTTCTGTGAATCTACAATGTCCAGGCCCACTCTATGAATAGGTTTAATCTCTTTGCTTTGATGTATATTTTTATAAAGCTTTTTTGTAGTATTACTACTGAAGTAGGCAAGTAGTAATAGTAGAAAAAGCAATAGGACGAGTCCAAGGTTAAAAATAATGATACCTTAAACTCGTCCCAATGAGGGCTGTAGGCATGTAGGACCAGTTTAAGGTTTACTCACCTTCATTGAAGGAAACAAAAAGGGCCGAGTTTCTTTTAAATCTAAAGGCAATTGTGAAGACACAAATCCTTATTAAGTTTTTAGACGATTCACTCATAATAAATCATCCATAATTCATCCATAGTAATAACATCGATTTGGTTTTAAACTGTTATGGTGTTATAATTTAGTCTTAACAATTTTTTTTAAAAATAATGCATTGCTAATTGCTTTACAAAGTTTTTACTTAATATTATTTATTGCCTTCTAAAGTATTTACTTCCAATTATGCACTCTTTCCATTGACGTAGACGTTAATTAATGATCAATTAACGAACAATTGTTAATTACATCTTGACTCTATGCGTCTCTGTTCCCCAATAAAATCAATATAACCAACTCATGTCTGATTTCTACGAAATAAAACTAATTTTGATAAAACAAACACTGTGACGTTACGAGAAACGAATTAGAGTCGGAAAAAATTAGCGAGTTAAATCAGAGATTGATATGGTATGTTTAATTAAATAAATAATCGATTATACTTAGGTACATTATTACAATTTCAATAAAAGTAAGTAAGTACAATAATAGGAAAAATTCGAACAAAACATACTTGTTTGCAAGGTTAGGTTTTTGAAGTTCCTATATGTGTAATGGCGTCAGATGCTGAAGAAGAAAATGAAGAACACGTGACATCTAATTCACGAAATACTATCAATTTAGTTGTAATCTAGAAAAACGGAGAAATTTATTATATTTTTTCTATTTGCTCAAGTATTGCCATATATTCAAAAGGTGTTAATCTTAAAGTGTGTTAATCATTTTAATAAGCCCTAGATTAATTAATGAATTAAATGATAGTTTGCTCAATTTAATAAATAAAATAAATAAATACTGCAGGACATTCCACACATCGCCATCTAGCCCCAAGCTAAGTAACTAGACTTGTATTATGGGTGCTAGACAACGGATATACTACTTATATACTATTCTTTTGTAAATATATACTTATAATACATAGAAACAACCAGACCACAGACAAATATCTAAGCATAAATACTTGTCTGAGGCGGGAATCGAACCCGCAACCCTGTGTTTGGCAGTCCGGTATGGTGACCATTGTGCCAACTGGGTCGTAATATTTTTACACAGTTTGTAACATTTAATATTTATACTGTTACTAGTTAGTATTTTGCAAGTAAATTATTTTAATGTATTTTACAAATTAATGTAAGTCCTTTTTCGCCTGAGATACAGAAATACCTACTTCAGGCATATATGTTATTTTTGTTCTCTTTTATATTTAGTGCTTAGTTTATTATTTAAAATGAGTTTCAATAAATTTGTATTTGTAAGTAAAATATGGCAAAAAGAGCAGGCTCAGCATATGCTGTGGGACGCAGTTAATGGTTTTCAGCATGACCCATTCTCTATGTTTCTGTTTTATTTAAGGGTTTAATCTTTCATTGATTAAAGGAAAGTAGAAATAAATCCATCACTGGATTAGAGTAGAATAAAAAGTAAAAATAAATTTAATGTTGCTTTTTTACAAACGTTTTAAACGAATACGCGGCAACATTTTTTTTTCGAATACTCTAATTAATTAGATGGCTTTTTTACTTGTTAAAGTTCACACTTTATTTTTGTAAATAATCTTGCTAGCTGTCAACAAAGAAAGAGTATTTAACAACTTCACATATCTTAAGATATCTTAATTTTACGTTGTAAAGTACACAAAATACCCTAAGATCTGTAGCGTACAATAAGGGTAAAAATTCTTTCTCATCTTATGGACCGGTTGTTATCACGAGGATTTTTTTTTAGTTTTTTTTAATTTTAATTATTTTATACTGGTAGTGATACGGGTACTTAATAAAGAGCTTAAAATTTTAAAAATATTTTTTTCATTCAACTTTCCGATTTCAATTCACTGTTTGTCAGTGTTTTTGATGAAAAGCAGGTAGGTATTGCCTTCGTTCAAAGCGAATCTTCGTTAGCGAGCCTGCTTTGATTAGAACCCTCGCTTTGGCATTCAATGATTGCGAAATTGGGAGAGCACAGACGATGGTAATTTCAATTGGTAAGTATACCTATATGCTCCGGTTTAGAGCTTAGGGCATTGAAATTGCAGGCTCATCATCAACCATTTACTAGATGAGACTGACAAATGAGTCCAGGACAAAAGAGGTTGCATATTAGACGAGTAGGTAGAACTTTCATAAGGTTCTATCTATTCAACGTACAGTTTTAATCACTGAATAGCAAAACAGGAGACTTAACAGCGTAATGTAATGGAGATTATATATATTTTTATCACAGTTGCTCATAAAGTGGATCTTATTCAACCGCTTTTAGGCTCATAATCCAACGTATTACACACGCGTGCGTTATGCATCACCTCGACGCCACTAGTGTGTTATATGTATGTATGTTATCCTGATAAGTTAAATTGCTATCTTACTGCTAATTACATGTTAGGTAGATGAAACATTCTTAATTGGAAAAAACCCTAAAAAATATTGTGTGTCAGACGAAGCTGTATCGGTTAAAAGTCTTTTGCCTGGCCTTTGGGGAGTATAATTAACAAAAAAATATTGCCTAAAAAATTGTAAACATAGACTTATCACCAAATATTTTGTTATTTATTATTTTCTTTTCTTTTCAAGTCTTTTCTTTTATTCACAACTGTGATAAAAAAACGGTGTACGTTACACGTGTGATTTGATCATTCCATTCTCGGCTCTATAGTGCACACTCGCGTTCCGCTCGCGCGTCATAAACTGCCTCGATGAAATGATCAATTTACCACACTTGTATCGCAATGTACTATTCCAACACTGAAGTTAATGAAGAACGTCATTTTCAATGAAAATCTTACAGCTTTTATGTGTGGTTCAACGCGCGAAGAATGCAAACAAGATGATTAGCAAACGCTAGACTGAAAGAACAATTGCACACGAAGCTTGTCTGCTTAAAAGTGTTGATAACGGGCAGGGAACGCACTCATGAAAAACGAGAAAAAAAGGCTAAAAACATTGGCATAGGCGCTAATGGCAACCCTGTCATGACCTCTGCTAATGCTAAGTGGCAATCGCTAAACCAAAATCATTACAACTGTGACATATGCGGATGAAGTTTTTCTCAAAATGTTACTCGAAATGATATAAAGTCTACCAAAGTAGACGCTGCTACAGGAATCTCAAGCCCACGTAGGGTTCGACTGCGATCAAAATGATAAACAGTTATGTTTTAATGTTTTACCAGTGATCGGAAAATCGGATGCAATGTTGCAATTATAGATGACGTTGGAAAGCAAAAGACGTTAGAAAGCAAAGCAATATAGAAGAAAATGAGAACGAGCGAAGCGAATTAATGCAATTTTTTTTAGAGATATTAAAAATTATTAATCAATAGTTATTACTTTTATTACTTATCAATTATAATACCCTAACCAGAAATCGAACCAGTTACTTTTCCAAACATTTTATACTTATCGATAGTATTGCTAACTGAGATCAATTTCTGGAAGTAAACATAGTTTGGCTGATCGCAATGGCTCAATTTTGGATAGACAAAACAATAGTGTATGAGGCATTATATTTTTCCTAGATTCGCGTCTACAGGACTACTACATCCGTACGAAATCTTGACCTTCGTGAGCATGATCACAAAACAGAAAAAAAAATCATGAGTTGCTTGTGCCTTTGTTTTCATTGGTTCCGAAGACCCACATCCTAACTTGATTTTTAAGACTCTTTTAAGTGATGTCATATATTGTATGATTGAATAAAAAAATTTGACTTTGTAGGTACATATATGATATTTCTAGTACCTCTGGCAACTCCGTGTCTTACAGTTAAGTTATTTACTGGCGTGTTACCTACATACAGAACGACAGAACCTGTCGAAGTGTACTCAATTGGAAGCGATAAGCACAGGAAACGAGAGTGACGTCACCTAGCCGAGTTAATTGATTGGAAAGATTAGAAAGACGGCTTCACCCACATAACACAATTATTCATAACTAATATTATTCATGTCTTGGCGTAAACGAAGAGAAAACATGACGTCCTCTTGTGTTTTGCATTTCGCTTATGTCAATTTACATTAGATAGCATAATTTTGGTGGTACTTTGTTCAATTTAGGTCACTGAATTCGCGCTTATTTAGTAACAACACAACAACATGGATAAGGAGCAATGGTTTTTCTGGTTGCCCAAAAATTCCTGACAACTTGCTCATTCTGTCCAGCTGAGTTGACTTTGCTGGTTGGGTATTCTGCTTTTGTGTCAACTAGCTGTACTTTACGGCTATCTAAGTACCCTAGTGTTATGTTATCCAATTGAAACGTCTTTCAGCGAAAAGGCCCTCAGATCACGTAATGTAATTTGACAAGAAAAATATTTGCAAAAATTTTTACAAAAGAAATTATAACCTATTAACCATTTCCGATATATTTCATATTTTATGACAATAACGAAAACAATAATATTTTTTTAGCGAAATTGGTCTTTCACGCTTGATGCCGCGACCAAGGAAAATAGGTATTCATTTTTATGTAATAGATTGTTGAAACTGGAAATATCGGAATTAACAGGCTATAAAAGGAAAAAACGTGGGTAGTTGAAGTAGGTATAATACACTACCTATTTTATTATATTTAATCAAAGTAAGACATGAAATCTAGTTATATATGGACGCGTAGGAGTATCAGATTATGTTACCGACAATATATATTTAATTTGTCGTTTTATACGTTTGCCTCGTGGAGATAAAATACTTAAGTAAAAATAGAGTGGACATGGAAAATTCTTAGCAAAGAAATTTACATAAACAAGGCAATCTAATTGAATCACACCACACCGTCTTGGAAACGGGAAATTCGATAAAAATGGATGTCCTGAAGCTTTAGGTTGAGCATGATCACAATAAAAGAACCTCTATGAGTTTCTTGTGTCTTCTTCTCATTGTAGAGTAAGATCCCGCTTACCGCCAGACCTTCGTAATTTTATAAAAGCTGAGAATTACTGATCGCATGCCTCCAACGTCCAACACAGTTACGAACGATGTGCCTACAGTATGCGTCATAAGTACACTATCAGTTTGCTTCCATAATACTATCAACAAGTATTAGACTTACGACTTACTTCTAATAGACGTTACACACAAACATAAATGCCTACTTACTTGAATGAAAAGTACTCAGTGTGATTATTTTGAACATGTTAGCTCTGTATTTAGTTGGCCGAGTGGTATAAGCCGCCACCCGCTACACCAACCGATGCGCGACGTGGGATTGATTTACAGGTTACGTTGTTACGGTGCCGGTGGACTTTCAAACGTTGATTGTACAATTATGAAGTCAAGACCATACTGGCTTGGAGGGTTATTAGGTAGCAAAGCCAAGAATAGAACCTGTTAATTTTTGCAAAAAATCATCTAGGTACATAAATATTTGATGGAGGTGGAATTCGAATCCGCAGCCTTCTGTTTCGCAGGCGGATATTCACCCACAGCGCTACAGAGGTCGCCTAAATTGATTAGGAAACATTGATACATTTTTGATGTAACTCTATTGTAATATAAGTATTATATTTCTACGGTTCGCCTACGTGAGAACGACGAGAAAAACCTTACAAATAGGCACGAATAGAAACCATTCAGCCTTCACAATACACATAATTATTTCTGAAAGCTTCAGGAATATTTCTTTGGGAAGCTTAAGAAATTTTCCATAGGAAATATTCCTTATTTTCTATTATATAATATGAAAATTATATAATATATAATACCTACTTGAACTTGTTTACGGGCTATGTTTTTAATATAAATAGACATCTTTAGTTGGGTAATTTTTGCGTGAGGATGGAGTAGGCTGGCCCAGCACCTACTACCCTCTCACCTTAGTCGACCATGTCCAAAGGAAAGAAATTATCAATACGTTTTTCCTTCACAATTAGCGCACATCCATTTTTCGTTAGAAAAATCCATTGGTGCACGCCCGGCCGGGATTCGAACCCACGACTTTCGCAACGGGAGTCGAGGTGTAGCACTACACCAACACCGCTTTGTTTAGACTTCTAAAGTTAAAGAAGGTTGTGGGTTCAATTCCGGCATGCCGTGCACCAATGAATTTTCTTACGGAAAATCTATATAAGCTATTTAGCATTGCTCTTACAGTGTAAAAGCCAGCATGAAACCCGCGGGTTGGTTGTCTCCAGACGTAGAAGAGTCCTTTCCTCTGAACACGGTCAACTAAGCTGAGATGGTAATAAGGTGCTGGGCACGACCACTCCATCTAGTACATACAACGCCCTAAACATCATGGATTAAAAGCTGTTGACGTTGTATAAATCATCTTTAGATTCTAGACTAGATGTAAAGATGAATTATTTTATTGTTACTAGAGGTAAGTAATGTTTTGTACCAGAAGGCCAATTCTCGTAAATTATATTTCAATATCATTCCGATTGCATTTCGATTACAAAAAATATTCTTGAGGTACCAAAAGCTAATTTAGCTAAAATTATAGCAACGTCTCACATAGCTGAGCAGGCGACACTGTTACTGTGTTATAAATAATATATGTAGTTTATAAGAGAGCGGTGTTGGCTTAGTGGTAGATACCTCGACTTTCATTCTGAAGGTCATGGGTTCGAATCCCGGCCCGACGTGCACCAATGTATTTTTCTTAAGAAAAATTTATGTGCGCTAATTGACATCGCTCTTACGGTGAAGGAAAACATCGTGATGAAACCCGCGGCTTAGTTGGCTCCAGAAGTATTGACAAGTTCTCTCCTCTGGACATGGTCGACTAAGCTGAGAGGGTAGTAGGTGCTGGGCAAGCCTACTCCATCCTCACGCAAAAAGGACCCAATTAAAAAGGGTCCACTGGCGGAAAACAGCCCGTATACAAGTATAAGTATAGTTTATAATATTTAATTAAGTCTGTTATTTTTAGTCATATCAAAAATAAGTTGTGTCTGAGTTTTAGTTTCGTTGTTGATATAATCTATCTATCTAACTTCGAAAGTTATATGTGTAATCGAAATGCAACCAGAATGACATTGCAATGTAATGTGAGCAATATCTATTTACGAGAATTGGCCTTCTGATCAATGGACCTTGACCTAGGCAGCGACTTGACCCAGCGATCTGTTACCAAACTTCAAGGACTCACTCCCGAAAATTGGACGGGAAATAGAACATTTCAAGGTGGAACTGTTATTTCAAAGTAGGTCAAAATTATTTTAAGACCCTGGTATAATATGAAGACTGATTCTCCGATGTTATTGTTACAGGTTGGTTTTTTTTTAACCGGGCCTTAAAAGGGCTCTATCGTAAATAAGAGATAGCTACAAAAATGGGTTATTTTCTTTGATTTGCCATACTATGTTAGTTTCCAGTAATTAAGCTCTATTAAAAATACTATCGATCAGTACAAAAATATAAAGTGTTTTTTTTAACTAACAGGTTCGATTCCTGGCTAGGGACTTTTATCAAAAATCAAATGATGCAGTTTTACTTTTGTCAATATTGTATACATTTACCGTGTATAGTAAAATTTTTCGAAATTTCTCAAAATTTTGAATTATTATAACTCAGATGAGATCACTTTCTACCGTCTACGAAACCGTAGTTTCGTAGCTAGTTACGAATGAGGTAAAAATGATCTTAGAACGAAAATTATTTTGAAAGAAGAAAACCAGCCTCCATCTCAACCGCAGCTTATAATTAAGAAGTGTGGTTTGGTTGTAGAACGCAGCCTCCAACAAGAAGACACCATGAGAAACTCAAGGGGTTTTGAATTTTTAGGGTTCCGTACCTTGAAAGGTATGAAAAGGAACCCTTTCACCTCACTCTCTCACTCACTCTCTTGTTCGTCTTTTTTTTCTTTAACTTCGCCATTTAAAAACGTCTTTGTACAAAACGGTAAAGGAATAATAAATATCGAAGTCAATTTATCCAGACAAAGAAAGCACAAAGTACTAAGAAAACAATTTTACAAAATGCATACATTTAATATGTACATATTAGATCAATTTTCAATCGAGTTACAGTTCTAGTTATAATATAATATTCTCTTTGACTGGCCCAGTTTTGTAGCAAAGTGCCATCTATTATATCATATTTAATGCAGAGAATCGACATGCAAAATGGACTATAATTGGAATGCTATTAATGTGGGAACTAAAATGTCCACGTCAGGTTTGACCTGACAGTTTGAATGTAGTACAGTAACGTAAGTAAGTAAGTAAAGACTTTGAAGTTGAGTTTAATAATATATTTTTTATCACAGTTGCTCATAAAGTGGATCTTATTCAACGGCTTTTAGGCTCATAATCCATCATATTATGCACGCGTGCGTTTTATATTTGTTAACTAGTGCTGTAAAGTTATCCCGAAAAGGTAGGTACCAAAGAGTTTATAACTAGCAAAAATGGTTGTCTCTAAAGTCAGTTTACGAACGAAAATTTTACGTGATAATCACTTAGAAAACGATTAAAAATTGAGTTGTTTATTTTTTGTTTTTTCTTTTATTAAATATATTGTTTTTCCGTACCATTGTATTTTGTTCTTAACCCCCGACGCAAAAACAAATAGAAAAATCCCTAATAAATAATGTATGTCACACGAGGATGTATAGGTTGAAAGTCTTTAGCCTGGCCTTTCCGGAGCATAATTAACAAAAAAATATTGCCTTAAAAAAATGTAAACATAGAGTTAACACAAATATTTTGTTAATTATTATTTTGTTTTCTTTTCAAGTCTTTTCTTTTATTCGCAACTGTGATAAAAAACGTCGTACGATATACGTGTGGAATTGATATTTGCATCTTGGCTTCATTAACACGCTCGCTGCCGCTCGCGCGTCATAAACCGCCTCTATGCAAAGATCAATTTACCACACTTATATCGTAATGTACTATTTCTTATTAGGTTTAAAAAAACGAACAGCTATCTACATTTTTTTGTGCTTATTCCTTTCCACTGCAGGGCAAAGACAAAGAGTTTAACGGATGCCTAAACCTCCCCTAAAGTGTCTACTACGAATAAAGTACATAAAGCCAATCCCCAGTATCTACATTAAATAATAATTCAAAGTCGAAATGGGGGAAGGGAAGGAGGCCCAAAAGATTGGCCACGTTATCTCATTGGATTGCGATGCTTATATCCGCTGTCCGAGGTATAGCCCGTGGGTCACACGAAGCTAAGAGTAAATTAAAACTAGTAATTAAAAAAAAATCTTTATACAATTTTAAGCCATATCTGGACCACAAGAGCCGAGGGTCTTAGTTGCAAACGACAGAAATATGTACCTATCACCGATATTTCCGCCGCTTTCACAACGATTCGCCATCTTATTGACCTAAGTTTTTGTGCTGTCAAACTTTAAATAATATAGGAGCAACACTGTCAAAAGTCGCCATTGTATCGACCTAAATCTACAAAAGTTTGCTAGCAGTTTCGTTATGTAAAAGCAGTCCATTCCGAAAAGAGTTTCTAAGGTCTTTGAAGAACATAAAATATGAAAAGACGGATACCGCCATGTTTTATTAAAAAAATAAAAAAAACTTGAAACAGCCAGTTCAGATATATTAAAGTCTATGACAATCATCGTCATTAGATACATGCTACCTGCATTACAAATTCTCGCAATTACTTTACCAAGTAGGACACACGTTTCCTTTCACATGGAAACTTAGGAATATTTTATAGGATTCTATTTAGGTTTTGATCTAGTATTCAACAAAGGGACTGAAACTTGAAGCCTTTGCAAACTAAAAACTTTGTGTCGGCCGACGATTTCGAACCTATTTTTTTACCGAGATCTAATTCTGATTCTGACAAGATAAGGGTTTTTTTACCTTTTGAGGTACGAAACCCTAATAAAAATGAGTCCCTTGAGGTATTTATTTCTATTTCAACAAAAAAAAAGATCATCTAAAACGGTTTATAAACAAAGAAGTTAAGGCCGCACTTTGTAACACTTTTCTTATGCTTTGTTTTTTATTATTATTTTATTAGTAATGTTGTTAGAAATTGGTGTTCACATTAAAGAATGTATCTATTCTATCTAAGTTATGCCCAAATTTACATAAATATAAAGTAGCAGCTTTAACAGTAATCTTAAAAAAATGTAATTTGTTGTGATACAAAAGAAAAGGGGAAATTGTGTAAAAGCTAAGCATGCCAAGTTCATGCTTTCCGCCGAATGGGACAGAAATCGAAAATTTATTAGTCAAAATATAAGTTTGCAGATTTCCCTTTTTTCCTTTTGTGAAATCGGTTAAAAATGTCAACGAACTAATCGGCCGATAGATAATTGAATATACAGTCTGTGGGCTCTTAATGATAGGCTAGTAGCTAGGGTAAAGTACTTATTCACACAAAATATGTACAGTTTGGCAAAAACGAGTAGAAACGGAACTAATTTTTTTGTTTGCTGGCAACATTTAAAAAATGATGACGTTTGAATTGCTTGAAGTAAACAAAGTTCGGAAGTTTATACAATTTATAATTTGTGCCATAAAAGCGTGATAAAACTAACTTAAAAATGAATAAAACCATCCGAAGTGCTGGCAGACAAATTATTTATAAGGTTTATAGGCGATGTTTGGTAGAAAAAGAAGCCAAAACCATTCTTACCGATCTCAACGATGTTTACCAAAGAACCGCTGATATGACAGGTATGTAACTGTTTGTATTGTTGTTTTTAGATGAATTAAGTGTAAATTGATGAATCCTATTCTGTTTTGAATAGCTTGCATACGAAATAAGTGGAATTTTGAACAATAATCATCGAGCACATAGGTTATATTTACATTTTGTCTAACATTACTTTGGTATAGTGCGACAGATCAGAGTTGATACTTGAGTGGCGTACTTTGCAATATGTACCTAAATTTAAATTCGATTTCTACAAAACTTTATTGTTGAATGAAAATCATTACAATTAGAAATTTACCAAAAATGTATTATTATTAATATTTTGTTTGTATATTTATTTATTCACTTCAGGTAAATCAGTAAGCACTGTAAGAAGAGTCGTGCTGGAAGGAGATCGAAACAAAGGCGTATTTTCTACACCCGGAAAAAATAGAAAAGGTCGTCCTAAAAAACAGTTGGATAACTTTGACTTATGTGCCATCAGACAAAAAGTTCAATTTTTTTACACTGTGAGAAAACAGGTACATTTATCATTATTATTATTGGTATTAAAATTTAACTGAATAAGCAGTGTTCATTCGTTTGACACGTCACTGCAACTTTCAAATTTAAAAATTTTACATAGTTATTTTATTTTCAGGTACCAACCTTACGAAACTTACTGCCAGTAGTAAGAGAAGATTTGGGATATGACGGAAGCCGTGAGCATTTACGGAAAATACTTATCGCCCTAGGATTCAAATATAAAAGATGTCAGTCAGAAAGAAGTGCATTAATTGAACGGCCGAATATAGCAGCGAAACGGGCAGCGTATTTAAATAAAATTATCAGCAATAGAAATTTGCCCGAAGAGCTTAGAAAGCCCATAGTTTACCTCGATGAAAGCTACGTTCACCAATCGTATAAATTAAAAAAGTGCTGGCAGTCGATTGATGTAAGTGGAGTAAAGCAGAATGTTTCAAAGGGTAAACGCTATATTATTGTTCATGCTGGCAGTGAAAAAGGGTTTATTCCTAATGCTTTGCTCATATTTACTGGAACAAATAAAAATGCCGACTACCATTCGGAAATGAATAAAACCAATTTTCAAAAATGGGTTGAAGATAGGTTGATTCCAAATTTACCACCTGCATCTATTGTGGTAATGGATAATGCGCCGTATCATTCCGTGGTATTGAACAAAGCACCTACCTCTGCTACCAAAGTAGCCGATATAAAGGAATGGTTATTCAAAAATGGAATTCCATTTGATGTGTCGTTGAAAAAGCCACAGCTGTTGATGCTGGTCAAACGGCACAAGCCCGAGCCGAAATTTGAAATAGACGAGCTGTTAGGAGAACATGGACATACAGTGGTAAGACTTCCACCTTACCACTGTGATCTGAATCCTATTGAGCTGATTTGGGGAATAGCGAAACATAAAATTGCAGCCCAAAATGTAGGCTCGATCGACATAAAGGTACAGTTTGGCTTATTAAAGTATGATATTGAGAGAGATTATATTGATGTTTTACTTTTAATGTTGATGAAGGTTTAATTAAAATGTTTCGTCTTTATAGGAAGCAGCTGAGCGCGCATTCCAATCAATTACGGAGGAAGATTGGAAGAATTCATGCCAGCATGTAATCAAAATAGAAAAAGATTATTACGAGCGGGAACTAACTATGTACGAAGACATGGAGCGAATTATAATAAACCTCGAAGACGATAGTAGTTCCTCTGAATCGGAGAACGATTTAGACGAATTTGCGGCTAACTCTAGCCAAGACTCGGATGAAATGGAGGGGGTGGAATATTTGGAGGAAAATATATTAGATTAATTACAATAACATTGTATCTGCGTCTTATTTTAATCCCAGAAAAAAATAGAGAGAATATTTTAAAAACACAGTATTACCTACTAGCATAATATATTTATTTTTAGGTAATAAATTATTGTTTAATTAAATGATACTTACTGATTTTAATAAATAAACTATATGTACAAAAAAAGTAACAAAAGTATCAAGACTATAGGTTGGTACGCGTACGCTATACGGTCACAGCGGGTTGCCATAAGAGCAGCACAGTGGCGGCCTCCGGATTTTCTACTCTTTTTTGCCAAGCTGTATAAGGGGAATAAGTACAAGAAGCGCGCAAAATTATATTTATTTTTTGTTTATTTTTAAATAATCTTAGAATTACCTATAAATGTAACATTGTTATGTTAGCTGCAAGTATAGAAAACGTTAATTTTAAAACTATTAAAATGCTAGTAAATAGTTTTATTTGTATTTTTTTGTCTTTTTCGTGTGCTTGTCCAAATAAATGCTTGCTTTCTACTTCTTTAATATTAGTCTTTGCCAACTTATAAATAGCTTTATCATAATTATATATCTACTAATGTTTTATAACCTTACATTCTGTATTTGCAATTCTTTGGTAAAGTGTTTTAAAGCCTATTAAATGTATAAACATTTGGAAAATCATGTTCCAGAGTAGACTACAAATTACGTAACATTTCGATTCAAAACTGAGTATTTATTACGAAACACTTCTTTTTAAATTTCTTGGGCGTCCGGTAACGATTCTTTCAGTGGAAGACCTCCTTACAAAGATAATGGACGTATGCATTTTTTATTGCACTGAGGCGGAGTAGAATAGGTTTTATCGATTTCTGTAAAGCCTTTGTAGTTTTTATAAGTTGATTGCTATCGTAATATTATTGATAACTAGCTGCTTCCCGTTTTTACCCGCGATAATCTCGATCCTGTTGGGGAATCGGGATAAATAGCAGTGTGTACTCGTTGAAATGAATTTTCAGGTTCTACTCTATGGACTTTGATGTAAAGTATACCACAATCTTGCTATAAAAAAGAGCTAGGAAGAAAACCAGATGGATTTAGTGTGATTCTACACTTCTTGCCTTAAGCTTCTAACAAAAAGGTTTGATTAGCTACATTTAGCAGGCTAGAGATGTTCATCATTCCCCTAATAACAGTTAAAAAAAGTAATACACTCTTGACATTTAAAATAAATTATGTTTAGGTATTACGCCGATTTTCTACATTTTAAGCATATAGGTAGACGAAAAACTTGTAGTTAAACTTGTACCTATAAACCATATCATCAGAAACGAAGCGATCGTTGACAGAACGAATAAATATTAATTAAATGGAACGCAATCAATATGTCCGTCTGTCTGTCTGTTAGCAATAAATTAATACGGGCTGGTTGCTGTCTCTGTCGTTTGTAGAATCCGCTTTGCATTGTTAGATGAAGCCGGGGTTATAATTTATAGATGACTAGCAGTGGTCTGCAGTTTCACCTGCGTAAGTCCCGTTCTCGTCGGAATATTGGGATAAAAAGTAGCTCATTATCATTACAAAGAAAAAAAAACCCTCCTTATATTATCTTCTCATATTCTAGAAAGATTCTAGAAAGTGCTTGTAATTCTTACGAAAAACTGCTTATTTTCCAAATTCGGTGGATATCCGGTAAGAAATTCTCAAGTAAAAATAAGTTAAAATTCTTTTAATAAAACAGCGATTAAGTCTCAACTTAAGAAGACTTAATCTTAAGTCATTTCTTAGTTAAGCTTTTAAGTACAAATTCTGTACTTCACAATTTTCTTAGTACAGATAAAGACCACACGAACAAGAGCTTTGGAAAAAGTTTAATAAACCTTAATTGAGTTCAATTTTGTTGTAAAATTTCGTTATAAAAGTTAAAAAAAAGTAGTACTTAGATATATATAACTTCAGAGTTTTCTTTTGAACTTTTTATATAGGTACTTCCGTACACTGAATATTATAAAAAGTTTTTTTTTGGAACGAATAGGCTCCGGAACCTCTGCACCGATATTTTCACAACTTACCGACAAATATCTTTCAAAAATTAATAATGGTACTTGAATACCCACAAATTACTTCTTCAGGTTTTTTTTTTGTATAAAGAACCCAGTTAAAAATTTAAATTTAACCACGACCTTTTAATTTATCAAAAATTCATAAAAGCCACTGGCATTAAAGAAATAGTTTCAAAGCCTATTAAAGGTTTTTAATAGTTGATTTAAGTCTATAAAGTCGCGGATTATAAAATAACTTTACATTTTGTTTTGTAACGTTGCAATTTTATTTAAAAACTAAAATAATAATTATTTGGTGCGCTGTTAGTTCGACATCATATAAAAAATCAAAATTACGAAATATTCGCGATTTATTACTAGTCCTTTTAATATTTAATTTTATCCGACGCGACGTTTCAATTAAGTTACACCGATTATGGTTACGGAAAGACTGAAGAAGCGTGTCTATAGAATGAATATTCTATTTAAAAGAGCAAGGTCTTAACAGCACAAGTAAAGGGAAAATTCCGAAATATAAAAAAAGTTGAAAATTAAGGTAAATTTTAGTACTTGTTTTCGCACATATGTAAATTTGCCCATATCTCTTTATCGTGTTGACTCAGGGCCTTGATTTTTATACACCTAATAGGGACTATAGACCTTAGTATCTGGTCTGACTTCAAGTTGCTAGGTCCACCCGTTCCTGAGAAAATTGGTGGTGACAGACAGAAGAAAGTGATCTTATAAGGGTTCCTTTTTACCTATTGAGGTACGAAACCCCTGTAATTTAATAAAAAAATATTCTCCAATATTTATCTCCCATTTCATAGGAAATTTGTAACCTGTCACCAACATACCCGCCGGTTCTAATGAGGCATATTTGAAGGAAACTAACATTGACCTCCGGCTCTCACCCCTTCCTATTGTGTATTGTTTGATGAATACAAACATACCTACATGTACCTTTAACTATTGTAGGTAGGGAACGTAACCCTTAGTGATAATTACCCTTCATAAAATGAAGGTAAAATATATCAGGGAATGGAAAATGACTGGTTTTTCCAAGGTAGTTTAATTCCGTACGCGTTGAATTAACTAAAATCCTTTCAGGGCTCAGACTCTGATGATGTCGATCGCGAAATACGATTGCAGAAATAGCGTTTATTTATGTAATGAATGAAAACCAAACAAAATAGATATATACGGATACAGAAGCCACTAACGGACTAAGTTTGTTGATAGTTCATGTCAATTGTTTTAGGAAATTTAATAAATATTCATGAAAATATTTGACTGTGTCACACGTAAATTTGTCTTACAGAATTACGGCCCTGGATGCCTAAATAGCTGTCTTTTTATAAAAATGCTTTGTGAGTAAGTAACATTAGATTAAAGTATGAATAATACAAATAGTGACGAGTATTTTTGGTTTAAATTAATAAACCAACTACATCCCTAAAATAAAATGTCAATATAAATTAAACTTGCCTTTATACTAACTAATTCTAGCTGCCACTCAAGTATAAATTGGTTTTAACCCTTCGCCCGACAGAATTACTTAATAGGCCAGATCAGAACGAACGAAAATAGTGCAGTGTATTTAGATCTGTCCTATGTTGGTTGACCCGTCTGGACGTTTCTAACTAACCCTTCCGCGGTGGTATTTCGGAACGATCGATCGACAGAGGCTGACCCAATAACGTTTGATGCCTTCTATGTTACACAGGGTAGTCATCCGACTATCTTGCATGGAAGTTGATTTTATTATATTCGTCTGAAAAGTTAAACTTTTCAATTTCGGCTTTCAAGTGTGAGACAATGTAATAATCGAAATATGCAATGCATAATTCATAAATAATTCTTTAATTTTAATTTTAATTTGACTATAAGTATGTAATATTTCTCCAATATGGGACATTGTATGCCTGAAATAAATGACTATTTATTTATTTATTATAATCATAATGTAGCAACGTTCTTTTGCTTGAAAAGTAACATTTTCAATATCAGCCCTTCTGGTTTTAAGTCGAAATATGTAATGCATGTTGTTTTTTTATAGTCTACGCATAAATATAATGTAGCAACTTCCTGTAGCTCTGCTAAAAAGTTTCATTTTGAAGATTGACCCTTGTGGCGCGAATTACTTTAAAGTTATTTTGAGGTCGAAAATGCAACGCACATATTTAATGTCTTTAACACGCAGACGTATGAACAAATGTATGAGTAGACGTTATTAGAAGTCGACGAACTTAAAGACGTCAAACGACAATTAACTCTGCAAATATGTATGTAAGTCTAATTTGGTATACGAATGCGTGCGTATTTAGAAGTCAAACAAACGAAGGTTTAACCGTTTCGGCATCGGATTTAATATTTGTATGAAAATCTCACGATTTCACGATAAAAGAAAATCGACAAAGCGCGGCGATAAATGCCGGTCGGTAGCCGCTAGGTGTAGATCTAAAATTAAATAAAAATGGGACTCACTTGCCGAAGAGCGGGTGCCACAAGTGGAAGGTGGATGGATCGTGCGGATGATGCGGCGGCAGTCGAGGCGGGTCGCTGGTGCTGCCGACCTCGTCACGATCATCGCGCCGACGAGGATGCGGCGCCATCGTCCCAGCACTGCTGCTGGATGCCGTGCGCCGCGCACTCGCCGCCGTCTGCTGCAGTTCCTGCAGCGACTTCACGCTGATGCGCGGCCGAGGAGACTCCTGTGAGCTACTGCTGCCACGGTCACGCTCGCGGTGATGCACGCCCTCCGGAGGCTTTACAGCTTGCAAATAATTGTTGTTCGGATAGTACGGTGACGTCGGACTCTTTTGTTGTGCCGTCCGTGGTGATCGTTGGCTGCCCATCATGTTGGGGTTAAAGTAAGGTATCTGTAGGCCCGGTAGTGGCATGTTCGGCCGCACGTTTGGATTCATCCCCGGATACATGCTCTGGAGGAATGGATTATGAGACATCGATCTTTGGCTGTTTGAGTAGTTGTTCGCGATCGGGCTGGTCCTCGCGGCCGAATGTGATTTGCTCTGCGAAGCTTTCGCCGAATGTACGTAAGGACTCGGGAATTCGTTCGTTTTATTCGCCATCTCTTTGAGCTGAGCTTCGACGGACGAGGTCGATTTGTGCCTCTGTGGGGTCGCAGCGTTTGCGTGATTCATCGCCTCCTGCCACATCGCGAACTGCATTCGACTGTCGTACTCCGTGCCGGGCATCCCGGGGAAGCCAGCTTGGTTCATGAATCTCGACGGATGGTTGAACATTTGCGATAATTCGGCATAATTTGTCCCCGTGTACCCGGAAGAGTTTAACGCTTTCAAAAAGTCCATGTTTTGTGAGCAGGCCGCCATCGCCTCGAGTTGGCTGAGATATGGTAACCACAGCATTTGGTTGAGCGCGGCGGAAGTTGCAGCATCGATGTCGTCGGCGAGCGCGCCCATCGACGGTATCGGTTTAGGGTTTCCAGAGGATGAGGCCACCGACGCGGGTGCGGACGCGGGCGGGTCCGGCGTCGCCGTGCTTGTAGTTGCGATCGCCTTTTCCGTTCTAGAACTGCTTTTCGTGACCGATCTAGAATCTTTATGTCTCGGTGAGATGAGATCTCGTTTATCACTTCCACTCACAATATTCTCTAATTGTTCTAAAGGTATCACTAGTATATCGGGATCCCGTACCATAGTCGGATGATCTAATATTTCGGGAAGCCTCAGTTCTGGCCTTTGCATCAACAGCGCCGGTATCTCTGTACCAGGCGCCATCAGAATATCATTTAGTTTATCTTTCGGTACTAGTAAAGGATTTGGAATGTTAAAGTTCTTATTTGACATGAGATCTTTTAGTTGTTGAAGGGATGAAGGTGTCGGGTCCGGCTCGCTCGGTTTCGGTGGAGGCTGTTCCGGTTTCTTCTGTTTCGATTCAGCTAATTTATCGCTTATTAAATTATCGCATGTCTGTAACAGTTTGCTAATTTTTCCCAAATCGTCTAGGGGATCACGTTTCGATCTCTTTTCCTGCGGTTCACCATAATCTTTGTGCTGTTTTCTAATTTCATCGGAGCAACTGGATACAGTCGGGCTTGCTGATTTTCTATGTTTACCTAAATTCAACGGCTCATATTGTTGTTTAGTGATTGTGACTTCGGACGTGTACATTTTAGGAGACGTAGATGCGTATAAGGATTCTAAGAATGATGGTTGTTTCTGCTTAGGTGGTGGGGCGTTAAACACTTCCGGTGATGATATAGCAGGTATACCGCTCGGCTGCGGGGATTGCATTGCGTCCGATTCCCGGGACGGTGCTCGCGGTATCTCTATCCTGGGTGATGCATGCGGAGTCGGTAACCGCCTGTGTATCGTTAAGTCTCTTGGAAACTCCTCCGGTTTTTCCTGAGGCTTAGCTGTAGGAGTGGTATCGGTAGAAGGTACTGGCGGTTCATCGTCATCTTCTATTACTGAGATGCTCAAATCAGTTGGCTTATCGCTATTATCAACTGCCTCCTGTTTCACCTCCGGCTCTACTTTGACACATGTCTCGCTTATTTCTGAGATGAGATCGGTGCTAGCTTCATTATTCTCTAAATTATTATGCTCATCGACTTCCGGCTGTTCGACATTCATTTCTTGCTCTTCAGGCTCTTCAATTATATCATCGCTCTCCTCTTCACAGTTGCCATCGAGTGACGTTCGGTCGGGTAAGGTTACATCAGTCTGTTGGGGTAAGGTCTGCGGGGGTAAAGTCTGCGATGTTTGGGAATCGTCGTCAAACTCCTTATCATCGTAAGTCTCATGCATATCAGGTACTTGTTCAGTATACATAACTTCGGCAGGTTCGCCGTTATTCTCGAGCGTCTTCTCGGCATTCTGCTCGTAATCATAATGGTTAACTTCGTTAGCCTCCTCCAACTCCGAGCCAGATGTGAGCGTGTCTAACGTACACTGAGCGGGCGGGTCCGGAGCGAACACTTCGTCGTCGATGTAAGAGTCGACGGCGTTCTGCTGATGGTCACCTATATGATGGAGATGCAGGAGGCCTTGCGCGGCCGTCATGCTGCTGCGAGTGGGCGACTCGAGCGATTGCTCGAGGCGGTCGATGATGTCGGCGACGGGCGCGCCGCTCAGCAGCATATCCTCCTCTTCGTCACCGTACTCGCCGGATCCGTGCACTAGGTGCGCCAGCTTATCGAGCGCCTGCCCCAGAATCTGGTTGTCCTCGCATCCCTTCTCGACGAGCGACTCTAACAGTGCCTCGTCGTGAGGCCCGCTCAGTTCAGGCAGGTAGTGCGCCTCGCTGATGCTCTCGAAAAGCTCCTCGTGCGAAACAATATCGTTCCGGAAGGCGTCCTCATCGACCGTGACACCGCGTTCGCCACCGTGCGACTTACGATCATAGAACATATCATCCGAGGCCTTCGGCGAGCCCAGTTCGAAAGACATCACGTCTGCCGCCACCTGAAATAAACAAAATAAATGTACACCCTAAACTTACCTAGTAAACTGGTGTACCTAGTAGGTAGGAAAGTTCATGCGATTAAAGATTTACTGTAAAACATAACTCTAACAGATTCCTTTTAAGGATCTGATATTTATCTAACCATTGATAGCCACTTAAGTAAGAGAAATCATACCTCTATACCTACCTACTTAGGTACGTAAATATTAAGTATTATTGTTACAGTTTTTTAGAAATATAATTATATTATTATGTTTACCTGTTCGTCGGGCAGGAAGCCGTACTGGGCAGCGCCCGCCTGCAGCTCTAGCTCGAGTGCCTCCTCGCCGCGCTGCTGGTTGAACTCGAGCTCGGCGACAGCCAACAGGTTGTCGAGCGGCGTCGGCTCCGGAACCGACGGCGGCCTAGCCTCCAGCGGTGGAGGCGGCGGTGACTGTACCGGCGGAGGTGGCGGAGGGGGCGGAGGTGGTGGAGGTGGTGGCGGCGGCGGCAGCAGCAGCGGCGGCGGCGGCGGCGACACGGGCACGCGCTGCACGGCGATCGTGTGCGATGGAATATGCGATTCCAGGTCGGGAGCAAGCCAAGTATCCGGCACGGGTAGAACGGGTTCGGGACGGCGGCGGCGGGCCGTCCCGTAGCGCCGGCGCCGGCGTCGCTCGATGCGTGGGCGCGTCGGCGGCTGCGGCAATCGGATCGCGTCGTACGTCTCGGTGCGGGGTATCACTCGCCAACCGGTGGCGGTGCGCGCGATGCGGATGCGGTTCCGCGGATCGTAGTCTTCACAGTGTACCTCCTGCACTGTACCGTCGTGCTGTCTCGCCCACAAGAATACGGGCTTGAGGCGCGGCGCGGGCGGGGCGAGAGCGTTCGGCGCGGCCAGGCTGCGCGCGCGGCGGCCGCGTATTATCGGCACGGCTCGGGGCGACTTAGACGGCGGGGGTGAGGGTGCACTGCGACTGCGAGCGACATGGGCGCGGGGGCGGGCGGCGCGAGGCTCGCCGCCGCCGCCGGGCGCCCGTGGAGACACTCCGGCGCGACGCACCGCGAGAAACAGGCGACGACCGCGCGGACGCGGCCCCGAGGCGGACTGGCGGCGGCCGGCGCGGCGCTCCGCCCCGCGCGCGCCGCGTTCCGCTCCGCCCCGCCCAACGATCGATACCCGCCCGCTGCACCCGCCGCCGCCGTCGCCTGCACCCGCATGTAAACACGCCGCGAGCCCCCCTCGCCCGCTCCGTTTACGTGCCCTCGTTAATCTTAAATCCATATCTGTGGCGCGGCAGAGCACGGGCACCAGCGGCGGCAGCGGCGGCGGGCGGCGGGCGGCACGCCCTCGACCCCTCGGGCCTCGCTTCCTGCTCGGCTCGGTGACCGCTCCGAACATCGTGCATGTCTCCTCTAAGCTATTCCAGCGGCCGCGCCACTATGCCAGGGTTACCACGCAGCCTCCCGTCTGCGCTTTGCGCTCCACCGTCCATTCCGGCTGATGAGAGTTGACACTCCCGGCGGGCGCATCCAATCTTTGTTGTTTAGCTGTGTGGAAGCGGACACCGGGATATTTACCTTCACCACCCTTTCAATGTTGTATTATTCAATGTTATCAATTAGCGAACCAGACATATTCATACGTAGGGAGGCAACAATATGTGCGAAGTTTTTTGATATAATCTATATTATAGAAATGAGAAATAAGAATCAATAAGATGTATAAACATCATCCTTAAGGTTCCATTTGGGAGCCGGTTCTACATTACAACGTCGTCGTTCCTTAAGCTACTTGTAGATGGCGTAGCTTGCATATTTACAAACTTCACTTTTCTTCGACTAGGTTCCGCAAAACACAACTCTCATCGACCATTTCACAGATGGCTTTGTTAAAATAAATGCTGTACTTACTTCAAAACCTACCCAGATGAAGGACTTTACCTATTCACCAGATAAAATAATATTAAAATATTCGGTTATCTAAAAACTTCCTTTCTTTGACGGGTTTAGTTTTAAGTTCGAACTTTGGCTATGTACGGCAGACAGCGTCCAGTTTTCGCCAGTTGGGCCATAGGACCAATCAGTTGTGTAGAGAAATCAAAAGTACCTACGGCACAACCAGTTAAGCCCACAAGGACTCGTAGTGAGAGTTTTTTCATATATCAAGTTTGCGTAAACAAATATTATAAAAAAAGTTGAACGCGTCCCTAGCGGACGTAATACGAAGCTTCTATTTTCCATAATTGTTTGTGATAGTAGGTAACATTTGCAATACGAAAAAGCACAAATTACGATGAAACTTGCTGGATTGGTATTTATAATCAAGTCAGTCTGGTTATACTGTGTTTCAATAGATGGCAGCACCATCGTACTAGATCAAAAGAACCGGCCATGTGCAAGTCGGAGGCGCGCAATTAAAAAAAAACTCTGTTTTTAGTACTTTAGGTATTTATTGTTAAAACAGCAACAGAAATACATAATTTCTACTGTCTAGCTATCACGGGTCAAGAGATACAGATACAGCCTGGTGACAGACAGACAGACAGACAGACGGACGGACAATGAAGTCTTAGTAAAAATGTCACATTTTAACTTTTAAGATGTCTATGACCAGTTTGTAAAGCCAAGGCTGTATGAGCTCACGGAGCAATCTTAGCCTTCCCTGACCGGGTAAAATTAAATAAAAATCTTTTGACCAGACAGATTAGATCCCAGCGCAATCAATCGGAAGATTCGGAACTAGTTAAGAGGATTACATATCAATAACATTTTAGTAAGGGATTTCGTACCGGGGCTTACCTGTTTTATTGACATTTTTGTTATGGTATTGTTCTTCTTTATTTTTTTTACTGTTTAATTTTTAACCAGTTATTTTGTTTACATACGACTGGTGCACATTGAAAGAGTTTTTGTTACACTATTAATTTTGTACTAGAAAGTTTTTATATTGGTACTAGCTTTTTCCCGCGACTTCGTCCGCGTAGAAGTCGATCAAGGAATCTCATTGACCCTGACTACAGACTACGCCCCCCATTTTCACCCCCTTAGGGGTAGAATTTCGGAAAATCCTTTCTTTTTGGATGCCTACGTCACATAAAGAACACACCCTCCAAGTTTCAGCTCTCTACGATCAGCGGTTTATGCTGTGCGTTGATCCGTCAGTCAGTCAGTCATTCAGGACAAAGCATTTTATATGTATAGATAAAAAAAGATAAAAAAAATCGGTGGTGACACACGGACAGAAGTGATAGATAGATAGATAACTTCATTCGTACAACACAGTAAGAAACAGAACACTATATACACAAAGTAAAGTAATAGCTAGAAAGTATAAGTTGCACAAATGGGCGCAAATAGAATTCCCTGCCTCAACCCATCCGATCTACTAAGTCCCTACCCATTTTCAAACCTATAGTAACTGATCACTACCTCAGTACTGTCTAATATCCGTATGTATTCCTGTATTATTTATGTATGTATTTTTTTTTGTATCTATGTATAGAATTATATATTGGTATGTATTAATGATGTAATTTGATATTATAAAGCCATATTTATGTAAATACTTTATATTATCACCTGTTACAGGTTATGTTTGGTATCCTGCTTGAGTAAATTCACAACCTGCCATTAAAGCTGAATCAGTTCTTTTCCATTCAAAGGTTGCCTGGAAGAAATCGCTTTCAGCGATAAGGCCGCCCATTTGTGATCTTATAAGGATTCCTTTTTTACTAAAATATTGCAATGCCAATCGCTTGATTAGTCTGTATTCTAGGCTAACGTGATTTATTATTTAAACAAAGTATAGGTATAGTATTTTCTAAGGTTTTCGCGACTTGAACTCATAATTATATTTGTACGGATATAAAATCAGGTTTAAAATAAACAAACGCGAATATATCCGTTCAAATATAATTATAATTAAAAGTATAGGTAAAAATTTTAAGTGATTTAAATAAGAAATTAATCACACAAAAAGAGACAAAACAAAAGCGTAATCAGACGATATTGAAGCGAGAAATATAATTTATTTTTGTACGGATAGGTACGCGGTATGTAACTGTCTTAACAAACAAAAAACAATAAAATCCATTGAGTTAGAAAAATAAAAGTCAGTAAATAAAAATAATAAATAAACTTTATTTACAGAAAGAACATAACTTATATCAACATTAAATTAGTTAAATAATAAATAAATATTGCAGGGAAATGAACACAGCGCCAACTAGCCCCAAGTTAACTTGGCTTGTGTTATGGCAGCTAGGTAAAGGAAGGAATACTTAAATATTTTTATTTTGTAAATCCATAATTATTATAACATATTATAGAAATACACAGATCACAAACAAATGCTGTACATAAATATTTGTTTGAGGCGGGAATCGAACCCGCAACGTTTTGCGTCGCAGGCGGGTGTTTACCCGACGTGCCACAGGTGGCGTACAAATATTACTAAGAAACTTAACCAACGTAGTCAAAACAAGACCGTATGATCAAAAAAATAAACTCCATGAGTTTCTTGGTAGGCACGTTCCGAAGGCACATATTCTAAACTTAGTTTTTAAGACGTTTCAAAGTGATAACATGGGAATTAATTCAAATGAATTAATATACTTTGCCAAGGTCCCTGCGGATAATAGGGACAAATAAACGGTTTTTAAAAACCTTGATATTAGTGACAAAATAACAAGAAAAAAATAACAAATCAATTGTTTTTCAGTTTTAAATATTTATCTAATGACCTGTTTTTTAAAGTAGTTTTTCGTATTTTAACGAAATATTTAGTTCTAAAAAAAGGAGATGGCCCTTTTTACCCGTAGGTTATCCTACTAATATTATAAATGTGAAAGTTTGTGTGTATGTTTGTTACACCTTCACGCAAAAACTACCGGTTCGATTCCGATGTAACTTGGTATATAGATAGCTAGAGATATGGATTAACAACGGCTACTTTTTATCCTGATATTCCCACGGGATCGGGACGAATGCGGGTGAAACCGCGGGGCGCAGCTTATGTCTAGTGTTGTTGGAAGCATCAAGACCGCTTCTTTCTGGTAGCAAGCTTGTATTCGTGGAGTGTCTTCAGCAAATAAAGAGAACCGGCTAATATAACTGTTGCTGTTACAGCCCCAACTATAGTACTGTCGGATTTGTTGCCAACTGGCACAATGAACACCAACGTTGACGTTAGCTGGAAATAATAAAAAATTAGGTAAAACATTGGAAAAACATAAGTAGTCTTTTCTATCACTACATAGAATAAAACAAATTCGCTTCCCGCTGGCTGTCCCTATGTATGCTTAGATCTTTAAAACTACGCAACGGATTTTGATGCGGTTTTTTTTTAAATAGATAGAGTGATTCAAGAGAAAGGTATATATACAATGCATGCATAATATAGCCGTGCGAAGCCGGGGCGGATTGCTAGTAATTAATATTATAAAGAGTTGTTTGTTTATTTGTAACGAATAGGCTCCGAAACTATTGGATAGATTTTGATGAAACTTTGTGTTATTGATTAATTGGGAGTGTTATAGGCAACTTTTTATCCCGACATTCCCACATGATCGGGAGTAACGCGAGTAAAACCGCGGAGCGCTGCCAATTTTTTGTAAAATAGAATAGAATATAATTTATTAGAACAAACACACGACATAGTATAGACACAAATAAGAAACAGTAAGAGATAGTTACAAACAAAAGTAAATACAAAAAACAGACAATAAAAACAAAAAGTATCTGAGAAGTAGTGTGTTGCTGGAATGGGTAAAGCCTCAGCATGTGCTGCAGATACGCAGGCGCATCTCCAGCGCGGAAGACCAGCGCTGGAGATGCGCCTGCGTATCAAAGCGCTGGAAAGCGTCTGCGTGGGGTCAAATAGGTCATAGTTGAACCACTATTGATATAATATCATTATAGTTATGGACATTCAAAGTGCAATAAGCATAGTTTTGAAGTGTGTTAGTCATTTTATATTTTAATAAAAGAAAAAGTTAATTACTTACGGTGTAAGAAGCCAAGGCCCACGTTAAACAAATAGCACAGTATATTACTTATAAGCAAACCAAGGAAAAAACGGATAAAAATAATTGCGAGATCGTAAAAATAAACAGAAGCAAAGCCGATTTCTAATTATTTTTATTTGTCTCCGAAACTATAGAATTTGAACCCCATCCAAATAAAATGAATAAACCAGTATCTAGTAATCCATCTACTTGAAATATTGCAAAGTTATTACGGTAGATGGCGCTACGAGTCTAAAGTCTACTAATATTAAAAAGAGGAAATATTTATTTGTTTGTTTGAATTGAATAGCTTGGGAAAGTACTGGACCGATTTATTTATTGGAAGGAGCAAACGCTATGTTTTATCCCTATATTCCTACGGTATCGGGACTACGCGTGTGAAACCGCGAGGTGATGCTAGTCGTAAATAAATTATTTCGTAATTTCGACTCGGTGTGTGGAGCTTAGCTCAGTTGGCTAGAGCACCACTTTTTGAAATGTTATGAGCTATCTATAATATAGAAGCATCACAAAACAGAAATCTTGTATTTTTTGGGTTACGTACCTCAAAAGGTGAAAAAAGGAACCCTTATAAGATCACTCTCTGGTCCCTGTGTCACCACTGATTTTCTCAAGAACAGATGGACCAAGCAAGTGAAATGAAAGTGAAATTTACACCTGATACTGAGGTCTATAGTCCCTATTAGGTGTATAAAAATTAAGGTACTGAGTCAAAATGATAAAAAGATATGGGCAAATTTAGATTTTGACGAAAACTTGTTAATACCAATATTTTTCTTAATTTTCAATATTTTTTTTGAGTTATCCCTCTTGGGCAGTTCCAACCACACGGTAAACAAAGATTATATGAAAGAAGCTCAAGAAATAACTTGACTACCATTTATCCCCACAGGGAAAGGTGCATTTTGAGAATGGTGCATTATGAGAAAGGTGTATTTTGCGAAAGGTACAATATGCGACGGAGCGCATGGAGGACTTACCACAGTGTGAGGTATACGTTTCCAAACGCATTTCTTCTTAGACTTGTCATTGCAGAGGAATGTTGTTATAGAATTGATTTTGTCGCACCCTTGCAGCCGGTTGTCGGGGCAACGTAGATACAGCTCAGGTGAGGAGATCTCGTTTTGGGCGTAGCTGTAAACAATATGTGATTTTTTTACGTTATTATAGAAAAGAATAGTCTTCCGTCAGCATAGAAGTAAAAAATGATTTTAATTTGTTTATAAGAGTAAAAGGGGAAATCTTACTCCCCTTTTTCACCTTCTAAGGTGTAGAATATCGGAAAATCGTTTCTTGTCGGATGCCTACGCCATACAAAGAACACACCCTACAAATTTCAGGTCTCCACGATCAGCAGTTTAGGCTGTGCGTTGATTCAGGACAAAGCATTTTATATGTATAGATTACCGTATTGTAATAGATGTATTCTTGCGGCATCGCAAGTGTGGACCGTGCCGCGACTCGAACTAAACACAGCAACTTAGTGTGATCTGTGAGCTCAGTGCCGACATGCATTAGCCACGACTACTGAGTAGTGAATGGATCGGGCAGAAGCGAGCTGCCTTATTAATCTATTTTTGGCTCAAGTGGAGATCCATTTTCTCTTGGATGCAGAGGGTCTGGAAGTCTTTGGGGTAGGCCTATGTTCATCAGTGGACGTCCTGTGGTTATATTATGATGATGTGCCAACTTATCTAACAAGCACAATTTTCAACTGAAGTTGTATCTTTAATTTCAATAGTTTTCAAAATAATAAAATATTAACCCTCCATGTTTCCGGGCAGGATGGTACCTCGCATGTACCGGAAGCCACAGCCTTGCAACGCTATCACTAAGCTTGCTGATCACGTAGACATTAGATGGCTGGGCTTGATCTGCTGGCAGCTCCACGTTTACTCTGTTCTTTGGTACTGCACTTAGCTGGAATGTGAAAGAGAAATCTTTGTTATTTTAAGGCGATAGTATAAGTAGGTAAATATTATATGATGATGAACATAGCGTCTTATAGACATTATGACGTAAAACATTATGTTCTGGTGTCCTGATAATGGATTGAAAACATTTACTACATTTTTTATCAATATGTCTATCTAACTATACCACACTAATATTATAATGAGGAGAGATTTGATTGTTTGTTTTTTGCATGGAATAGGCTTCAAAACTACTGAACTGATTTTAATGAAACATGGTATAAGTATACATAGATTTATTGGGAGTGGTATAGGCTACTTTTTATCCCGATATTCCCAAGGGATCGGCAGTTACGTGGGTGAAACCGCAGAACGCCGTTAGTTCTTAATAAGTATGTTTAAACTAACACATCCAGGCCAGAAGTAAATATCTGAAGATTAACAAATACCTTCATTGCAAGTGAGTAACTCAAGATAAACAGTTACAAGTATCCAATAGTTTATAAATATGTTCAACGGAAAACAAGCATCAAAAGCAGCAGCTTTATGCCGATTTAATTACCTTATCAGCTCTCCCCAAATCTTGAAGTTCATCGGAATTAGTGAACACACCCGGAGGCAGCGTCTGGTCGAGCCCCACGACGCAGCCGTCGTATAAGTGAGGGCCATCATAGTTACCGAATGTTATTTCATAGGTTATGTTCCTAGAAATAGTTAAAAAAATGGTTTTAATGAATATAAAGTGAAGTAAACCATAGAAGGTAGGTATGTAAGTAGCGATAAGTAAATTTTGGATTAAGAAATAGCAAAAACAAGGGCGTTTTTTCAATAACAGTCAACCAAACTTCAGTTATTACTTACACTCAGTGTACTAGAAAAATGGGACTTTGGTGAGTAATTTTCGGAAGAAATCTATTAAATTACCTGTGAAATCCTTCGTTACTCAAAAACTGCTCCAATGCAACGTCGAAATTACAGATTTGAGCAGAGAAAACATTATTATACGACCATATCAAAACAAACGTTGATAACAACTTACACATTGCGTGAATTTATAAGGTAGCTTAAAAGTAAAACCAACTTGCATAAAACTTACAGATTAACACACTTTCTGCAATAATTACGTTACATTTAATTCAGTTTTAAGTTATTAGTATAATAAAAATTAAAATAAAATCATCCGATCGACCGCTTCAAACAAAAACATGAAATCTTTGACTGCAGTGACGTGACAGTGACAACTAAATTGTTTTGAAAGCAACATTTTTTTTATAATTTTGGTATAGAACGATTTTTGCATACGGCCTACTAGTTGGTAAAATCCAAAAAAATTGTATATTTGTATTTTTTTTGTTAATAAATAAACCACAGCGCATCATGTTTTTCTTCGTTTCTGTTCCGTTTTTCAATTCCACTTTTTCTTTCTGCGCCTTAAAAAAATCTTACAGCAAAGTTAGTTAATTGCTTTTGCTTATAGTTATACCTTTTCACAGGAAAATTATTATAAGTGGTCAACAACAAATCATCAATTATACAATAATTAATTACGTACCTACATTTTATTTTACTATGATAATAATAGTAAATAAACGTTCTATGGAGCCTTTTAGCGCGGCAACCTTACTGTATCTTTAGAATTTATAAAGGATACAAAGTACCTACGTGGGAAGCTTTTATTAAATATAAAGTAGGTTCTTACATACCGATTGGCCTTAATACCTACTTCCTAAGTACAATATAAATAGGTAAATAAGAAGTGAATTATTGTCCCAGGCACGGGTCACGTCGCACGACATCGAGTCTACTACACCAGCTACACCACCTTGAATCACTTTGTGACTTGCCTACAGACACCATCATTTTAGGAAGTTTCGGGAAAATACTAGGTTCCAAAAATTTCATTATAATAATTCTTTCATTCTTGTTCATACAAAGGTTGGCTGGAAGATATCGCTTTTAGCGATAAGGCCGCCCATTATGCCATATTTTGTAGTTTTCTTTTAGCAGATTTAATTATTTTGTGTTTATTTACTCAAATTATTTTGCAATATATGTGCAAAAGAGTGTTTATCTATCTATCTATCTATCTAGGTTATTATTATAATGGTGGTATTTTGGTGCAATAAAGGCGTTAGCCCAGTGTAGGTATCATGGATAAGCTTGTTCTTTTATTGTGGACTATAGAAAGTATTTTTATGTTCATCATGTTATGTTTATATTTTCTAAAAAATGGAACCTCTTTGATAGAAACATTTTCAAAGATAGACAACTACAAAAAAAACATATTAGTAGCCAGCATAGAGATATGGTCGAAGGTAGTCAGTTAATTATTGAAGAAGAAGGTTTCTACCTTCTAGACGTGATATAAGCTAGAAACCTACAGCTATTTCCTACGGCTTTATTAATAAAATGCGTTAAAAATGTAGGCAAATGTGTGAAATGAAAGTTTCTTACCTTCTCAAAAAATAGTTAAGTACTCTCAAAGTGTTTTTGGTACTTTAGGTAGGTATTTAAAACCTAGTTCGCATTAAGCTAGTATTTTAGTCTAGTAAAAAGTGTCTGAATACTAATTTCGTCGATTAGGTTAGTAAGTAATTAAGCCGATTTGATCCATTCGAGGTGCAATGCCTTACCCATCGACTTACCACTGATAAGCACTAATGGTGTCTATAATAATAATAAAAATAAAATAAAAAATAAATATTGCAGGAAATTCCACACATGGCCATCTAGCCCCAAGCTAAGTAACTAGACTTGTGTTATGTGTGTTAGACAACGGAAATACTACTTAAATACTTTTCTTTTGTAAATATATACTTATAATACATAGAAACAACCAGACCACAGAAAAAATTCTAAGCATAAATACTTGTCTGAGGCGGGAATCGAACCCGCAACCCTGTGTTTGGCAGTCCGGCATGGTGACCATTGCACCAACTGGGTCGTCAAAAGTCATGGAGCATTGCTAAAATAATACCTGTTTTCTACAACTCCAAAAACGTAGCTACCCTACCGCAGATCGGCACAATCAAGCCACGGAGAGCCGGTTACCTCAGTTTATACTTAACACGACAACAGTGTACTCGCGTTACACCATTCACTCTCAAACTACGATTTCTTATAAACCGGGCCATAAAAAATCACCGACATTCACGGAATAACAAATTAAAGGACATTAAAAAGGTCAGTAACACCATTATTTATTTCAAAAAAGTAGTTTTTACACGGAGAGAGTTTTAAAAAGTCTAGTTATGTGTGAGACGCGATGTGTTTACGAATTTTTATTTGATAGATTTGCAGTTTTTGTTAGCGAGTTTAAATCACTCAGTTTGATGTTTTAAAATGAATTAGGTGCGTAGGAGTTGAAAGGCGTTGATTTTAAATTAGTTTTAGGTTTTATTCGCTTAGCAACTCTGTTGCTAAAGAGGTAGGCAGTAGATTTATGGTAAGTTACCTATAAAGTTATTTATTTATTACATTTAACATCAGAAGATACACCGCAAAATGCCTATTGATAAAAATCATCTATTCCGTTTCTACCTAAGCTTATAATACCAATACATAGCTTTCTTACACAAGTTATATTAAAATACATAAAAAAATATTACATTAATTAATTTAATTTAATATACGGCTTTACCGCTGAAAGCGATCTCTTCCAGGCAACCATAGATAAGTTTAAAACGGCAAGATTTTCCGTTCACAATAATTTTCTATGCAATAACGACGCGACGGGCATTTGCGTTTGGTAGCTAGCAATCTTAAGTGGCCTATAACCCCCTTCTTAGTGTAAGATAATTCGTGATCTGACTTAAATTATGTTTATAACAACTAGGAATATACACCTACTAGGATTTTTTAAATGGACCTTCAAGGCCAATTCCTGTACTATAAGAGATAGCGGGAAATGCTAACAGGAGCCTCAGTAATAAGAGTATTTAAAAAAAATACTTAACGGATATTGGGAAAATTCAACCCCTACGCGAACAAACTAAGCAAGTAATTAGGGTTTTGAGTCTTTAAACCATAATTGTTTGTATAATAAGGTAGCAGGTAGTTACGGGCGTGTCTTGCTGTGATGTGATTGTAGACGAATGACATTTCTTCTATTATGTTTTACCCAGTGAGGTATGACCTAAGCAAGCACTTACGTAAAATGAATGATGATTATAAATCGAACATAACAAATACCTCCACACATTCCGAAGACGTACGTTTTATTTAATACTAGTTTCACCTGCGTAAGTCCCGATCCCGTGGGAATATCGGAATAAAAGAAACTTATGGGTAATCTAGGTATTCAGCTATCTAGAAACCGAGTTCCATTGCAATTAGTCCGGTAGTTTTTGGGTGAAGAAGGAACAAACACACATCTAACACACAAACTTTTACATTTATAATTTTAGGACTAGCAAGTTGCTTGCTTGTCCTACTAAAACTGAAATTTTGCTTGACTGAAGACATAACTGAAGCTTAGAAATGATGAATTGGAACGAAGTTGCTTATCGCGCGATGCGAAAGGGGGCTAGCCGGAAAAAATTAAGACAAAAAGTTGTAACGACACTTTTTGATTTTATTACAATTCTTTCACTAATTAATCGAAAGAAACTTCGTTCCATCCGGGTGTCTCTTGACACCTCCCAAGTTTTTTTTTCAACTTTAAATTACATCAAAGAGTAGGAAAATATTTTATTATAGGGGCTTTTAGTTTGTTATAATGTGCTTTATGAAGGGCATATAGGGTCTGAATGTCATTGCCGAATTAATTAGTTACCTACTTACTACTTGCGTTTGACTTGTTTTTGCCTTCAAGGAAAAATGGTAATTTATTTCAATCAGTAGGTACCTACCTACTTAAAGTGTATCTTGAGATCTTATCAAATCCGATTATTTGAAAACGAAACAAAAATTAAAATAACTTAACAAAAAAAGCGTACCCGGCGGTGCAAAGCTGCGAAAAATGCTGGCAGCGTTATTACGCTGTACCTACAGTAATGGACGTCCTCTGGCACCTGGAACGCCCCAGACCGGGAATCAAACGCCCTGCCTCTGGAGGTGACAATTTAACTGGTCCGATCTCTCTAACCAAAAAACCCTTCCTTGAGTTAAATTGAATAACAGAAATCATCCGCGTCGGGGTCGTATTTTCCAAAATCTTTCTTAGCAGATGCCTACGTTTTGGCTATTTGTAGGTCAAATTTTACCCTGATCCATTGGTTCCATAAGTCCCGGTCCCGTGGCAATATCGGAATAAAAACTAAGCCTATGACACTCCGAATGAATCAATGTATCCTCATACCAAGTTTCAACAAAATCGGTCCAGTGGTTTCGTAGCCTATTCGTTACAAACAAAAAACAAAAAAAGCAGTCAAAACCAGTCAGTCAGGACTTTGAATTTTATGGCCTAAGGTGTCATGCCTAATAAACTCTTATGAGGACACATTCATTAAGTAAAGTGAACACCAATCATCTATACTTATCTATACTTATATTATAAAGCTAAAGAGTTTGTTTGTTTGAACGCGCTAATCTCAGGAACAACTGGTTCGATTTTAGAAATTCTTTTTGTGTTGGATAGTCCATTTATCGAGGAAGGCTATAGGCTACTTTTTATCTCGATATTCCCACGGGATCGGGAGTTACGCGGGTGAAACCGCGGAGCACTGCTAGTAATATTATAAAGCTGAAGAGTTTGTTTGTTTGTTTGTTTGAACGCGCTAATCTCAGGAACTACTGGTTCGAATTGAAAAAATATTTTTGTGTTGGATAGTCCATTTATCGAGGAAGGCTATAGGCTACTTTTTATCCCGAAATTCCCACGGGATCAGGAGTTACGGGGGTGAAACCGCGGAGCGCTGCTAGTTTCATAATATGTAGGTAAATAAGTAGGTAATATATTAATATTATAATGTAGCTATGAAACTATGAACTAATTACGTAGTCGCTCATAAATATGCAAAGTCTATTTGGATGAATTATTAGCTTATTGATTGACACAGACTGGCTAAACCTAGCCCACGACCGAACTGCTTGGATACATGTTAAATAAACAAAATAAAAATTGATACCAGACTTTGTCTAGTCCAGAGCTGTCATTCATGTGTAAGACGGTCAAATAGTTTCATGAATATACCTACTAAAAATTCGCACAAACTATTGACAACTGAGTCTGTTAGTGGCATTTGTATCCTTATATAAGGTATCTTTATTTTGTGTGTTTTCCATTCATATTTTTATAAAAAAACACTATTCTTAAGAGGAAAGAGTACCGACGCGCGACGCTCTCTCCATACAAACGTAGTCGACTGTTTCCTCCCTGGATAATGACATTAGAGCAAATATTTTTGTTGCATAAAACTTATAACTACCGTGGCCATGCCCATATGTCTTGGTTGTTTTCATTTTCGAATTATCATAGAAATTAATAAAATAAATTATTTGCTCTGGTGTCATTATCCAGGGAGGAAACAGTCGACTATGTTTGTATGGAGAGAGCGCCGGTACCCTTTCCTCTTAAAGTTACATTATTTACAATGCGCTTTAACAATGGTAGGTATACATACTTTAATAAAAGACAAAATCGCGCTAACTGCAACACAGTTTTTTAACTTTCGCAGCTGAGAACGATTGTTATTTGTTTGATAATACCTACCACATATTTTTTTTTAGGGACTGTACCTCAAAAGGTCAAAAAAGGAACCCTTATAAGATCACTTTCTTGTTCGTCTGTCTGCCTTTTGTTTTTTTAAATAAAAGAAGCAAAAGAAAAAAAATCATTTATTTTAAATTTACCGAATAACATACTTTCTTACACAAAAAATAAATATAAATTAAAAAAAATAAAATTACTTATTCAAAGCGTGAAAGAATATATATCTATATATATAAAAATGAATTGCTGTTCGTTAGTCTCACTAAAACTCGAGAACTACTGAACGGATTTATCTTATCTTAGTCTTGAAATGTTCGTGGAGGTCTAGGGAAGGTTTAAAAGGCGATTATTCCCACGGGATCGGGACTTACGCGGGTGAAACCGCGGGGCGCAGCTAGTTAATTATAAAAATCCATCCGAATCTTTTCCGAATCGGTTTCGTTTGACTGAAAGTTACCAGACCGAATATAATTAATTGTTTTATGAAACTTTTCACACACACTACCACTTAACGTTCTGCGAATTAGTAGATTGGTTACAATACGACTCGAAATACCTAACCTATTAAAACAAGAATAACTCATAGAGATAAACGATCATCTTTTGTTTGTTTTTAGGGTCCCGTACCCAAATAGTATAAACGGACCCAAAAGTAATAGGGTACTACTAAGACGCCACTATCTATCCGTCCGTTTGTCTGTCACCAAGTCACCAGGCTGTATCTCATGAACCGTGATAGCTAGACAGTTGAAATTTTCACAAATTATGTATTTGCCGACTCGCAGTTGGCCGGTTTTTTTTGTTTCTTTAAAACCGACTTCAAAAAAAGATGTTCCCCGATTACTCGAAGACTCGTAGAACAAGTTGATTATTTATTTGTTAGAAATAGGATACCTCCGTTGTCCCAATTGGTGGGGATCTGATGAGGATCTTTAGAGTGAGGTTTATTGCACCATGTTCCTGAAGTCCCGACATGAAGATGTGTGAGGAACCGGTGGAGTTTTCATGGTCGCCTTCCACCGGCAGATCAGAGAGAGGTCCACATACCCTCGCTGCTCCTCTTCGGGAGCGGCTGCGGGATGATGCATAAGAGCGGTTCACAATTAACCGTTCCCCTAACGATCCCCTACAGAAAACGGTCCCCCTGTCAAGGACTTTTCACGATAAAAGGGTGCATTGTCTTCAATTTAAAAAGCCAAATCAAGACACTTCTTTGCTCAAAGTAGTTTACAAGATATGTGAGAACAGATGAAAATACCCACATACATACATGAACGGGTCAAATTCTAACACTCCTTTTAGGCTTCGCCGTAGTCGGATAATAAAAACAATCTAAACATTTGACAAATATATGATATTTTGAGCGATATTTTGAGGAGTTCTGGCTATCTACCGCATTGATATGTGGTGTTCAAAGTCCTAAAAGCGTGTGAAATCGCGGCTTTTAACCAAAACATAACAATTACCGGAATTACAAACCTACACATTTTTTAAATCCAATTGAATTTATTTATACAGTTAGATTACAGATTAGTCCATTAGTTTTGTTAGTAAGTTCTTATCTACAACTAGTTTTTACCCGCGAATTTGATTGTTCAGGTTTTGAATTTTTAAATCCTTTCTTATCCTTGCTTGCGTTATAACAGCTAATTGTGAGTCAAATTTTAGACCGATCCATCCATTGAATTGGTTTGAACTGACCTAATTAACAAATAGGTGATTAACAAATCTTACAATTTTATATATAGCCATTCCCTGAGTGGGAATGCCTATACAGCCTCGTCTGACACACAATATTTTTTAGGGTTTTTTCTTTTTGTTTTTGCGTCGGGGGTTAAGAACAAAATACAATGGTACGGAAAAACAATATATTTAAGTAAAGAAAAAACAAAAAATCAATAACTCAATTTTTAATCGTTTTCTAAGTCATTATCACGTAAAATTTTCGTTCGTAAACCGACTTTTGAGACAACCATTTTTGCTAGCTAAAAACTCTTTGGTACCTTCCTTTTTGATACATCAAAACAGTATAACCCAGATAAATTAAGAATGTTTCACCTACCTAACATGTAATTAGCAGGAAGATACGTATTTAACTTATCGGGATAACTTTATAGCACTAGGTTGGCAATGTAAAACGCACGCGTGCATAATATGTTGGATTATGAGCCTAAAAGCCGTTGAATAAGATCCACTTTATGAGCAATTGTGATAAAAAATATGGTAAAATCGTTTATTCTAAATGATCCTAGTTTCCTTTTCAATCAACATTTTGACTAAAAACTCGTTGGGTTAGAGTAGGCTAGGCGAGTTGGTACAGGGCTTTTATTCTGACCGACTTAACGTGTCTTACGTGTGACACGAAATGGATAATGTTTTTAATAACTTAAATAAGATAAGTAAAGATCTGAATGAACTTAAATAATACTAAAGCAATATATATCAAGGCCGATCAAATTCTAGTCGAGTATAAGAACATTATCAAAAACCCAAACAAATAGTATTCACAACTTTTTAACGATATAGTACTCGTAAGCTTTGGTTATTGTACTTATACTGTTTTGCTGGTTGAGGCAGGCTGGCTGCATCCCCATGGACGGTGGACTCGGGGGGGTTTGCCGTCCGTGTAAGGGCCCGAGCGGAGGCGTGGCAGCATGACATAAACTATGCTTGGGAGCAGCGGAGATGCTGCAAAGCATTTTCCCCACCATAAAAAAAGGCTGGCGGCATCGGGTGTCATCATGTTGGCATTGCAGCCAGCCTGCAATACCCCCTTTGGGTGGCAATGCCAATCAGTTGGCCAAAGTACCTAGCAGTCAACCCTTTGGTCACCTGAACACTGAATAGGTACTGGAGCGATTTTGAAGAAACCGGGGATGAGGAAACATTGATTTATTAGAAGTAACAAAGGCTACTTTTTATCCCAATATTCTTAAGGGGTCGGGACTTAAGCATGTGAAATCGCGAAGTGATATAAACGCGATTGCTGATGTCGTATTTCGCGCACGACGGTATCAAATAGTCATAGAGAATACTAGCACAGCTGTCTCCTAATTTGTGGGTCATGGCGTACCAGTGCAGTGTGTCGTGTCACCAGAGCTAGTAATATGTAACACTATTTGCTATTTAATAGGCATCTATACATTTCTTTACTTTTTTTAATAAGCCTGGATTGTCGCACTACTGGGCAAAAGCCTCCCCCATCTGACGATCTCTGTAGCGTAGCGGACGCCTGCGAAACAGAAGGTAGCGGGTTCGATTCCCGCCTCAAACGAATATTTATGTACAGATATTTGTTTCTGGTCTGGGTGTTTCTGTATGTATTTACAAAATAAAAGTAGGTATTTAAGTATTATATCCGTTGTCTGGCCCCCATTACACAAGCCTAGTTGCAAAGTTGTGTAAAAATATTCTGTAATATTTAATTATTTATCCCTTTCCCACCCTTTCTAACCCATCCCTCGTTCGTACAATAATAAAAAATAAAAAAACATAATTAGTATAAGTACCTACTAAAAAAAAACGAGAAACTTATGTGTAGGAATTTACCTTATTTATAGGAATCCCTTTTGCCTTCGTACGTAATAAATAAGCAAGCTTGATTGGCGGGATGAGGAAATATCGCCTTACCTGCGCGTGCGCCTGCGCTTCACTTTTACCTACTCGTTTATATATGAAACTACTTAATCAGGAGGTAACCAATTTAAATGACAGAAAACGTCTATAAATACGTATTGTATAGGTATATGATTTAAGTTTTATCCGACACAAATACCTGCCATGTAGACATAAATATAAATGATAAAAGGTTATATGCAAAAAATAAGCGACCAACCCCGGCTTCCCAGGTAGCAAATCACACGCCTACATTTTTTAAGTCATATTTCGGCCAATTAACATAAAACCTTATTAAATTACCTAAACCTTCCTCTTAAATCCATGGACGTATAACTGGTGTAAATTACACCGTCTCGATTGGCAATAAAGATACAGTCAGCAAAGGACTGCGGCGTGAAATAACAAACACTTCGAAAGCTTTAGTGATATCAAGCATAATAATTAATAATTACTGAATCATTATTTTAAAAATTAGAACTTTAAATTATGCAGCTGCTACCCTCCGTCCTTTGCTGACTGTACCTACATCCGTTCAGTAGTTTTTGAGTTTATCGCGTTCAGACAGACAGATCAGAGGGGGCGACCACTTTATGTTATAATAGATAAGTAAAATGTAACTCATTTTAGTCAAATGTTTTGACTAAAATTTGGATTTATGCATAAGATGAGAATGGAACAAGTTGCCTGCGTTTTTTTTGACGTATTTAATTTAACTTCAAATTGCGAGTAAATAGGTACCTTTCTCCTAAGACAGCGTGCTATATCCTAGGCCGCATCGTCACTTGCCATCAATCAGGTATGATAGTGGTGAAACGCTGACCTATCATGAAAATAAAAAAGATTCGACCTGAAAATAAAAGTTTCGTCTCTACCGAAAACTCCGGGGATATTTCAAATACCGGTTGTTTTTTTATGTCGAAGAACCTGGAAATCCCGATATTTCCCGGTTCTATGACCTAGTAAGTAGGTATTTAGATTTGTAACTACCTATAATGTCCATACTTTCTTACTCATTCTAGGCAGAGATATTGTTTGTTCTGCATCGTTTCTAACTTTCCATAGGTTGTGTTTAATTATCTAAGTATTGGTAGTAGAGAGTTTGGTGTTTGCACATAACCCGTGACATTACTTGCACATTTGCACAATAGGCACGAGTGTCGGCATGAACATATAGATAATAAAAAATATTTTATTTTACTATCATCGAAAAGCCAACAATGGGAGATAATCCCATCCATTCATTCGTCATATACAACCAGGCAAACAAATAAGTAAAGATCCGGCAGCATACTGGAGTGGACCTTATTTCATTTTATATTTATCGACAAGATGAAGAAGAAGAATGAATGAACCTTTACCATTAGGTTTCCGCTTAAAAATGTAATTAACATTACTCTTATGGCGAAGGAAAACATCGTGACAAAACCCGCGGCTTAGTTGTCTCTAGATAAATTGACTAGAGTTCTTTCCTTTGGACACGGTCGACTGAGTCAGAGTATGGTTTAGACCAGCCTATACTCTATTTAAGTAATACATGTTCCAGCGCCCTGAATAGCATGAATTAAAATCGCTGAATAAGTCATCTATTAGATGTGAAGTCGCCAGGCATTAGACGATTCTTGTGGGTTAAGTTAAGCAAGGTGTTAAGTCCGTGATGACACGACATTAATTAAAAACAGTAATTACTTGAAACAGGACTTGAATCTGTGATTCTATTGTCTTATAATTAGCTGATGGAATTGATTTTATAGCCTTCATAAATACAGAGAAATAAATTACCAGCAAATAATTAAAAAAAGAAAAAATAGAAACAAAGATAAGAAAACTTTATAAAATAAAAATAAGAACCGGTATTGAATTAATGGATTTTTGTTACGAAAAAAATTTGTGCGATATTTAACATTGCTCTTATACGGGAGTAGTATAGGTGCTGTGCTGGCCTACTACAACCTCAGGCAAAAAGAACCCAACTAATGAGGTCTAGTTGGCATAGTTGGGAGAACAGTCCGTTTAAAAGTAAAAGTAGATAAAAGTACATACTTTAGTTTATATATTAATATTAATTATATTATATTTAATTACCACATAAATGCATGTATGTAAATACATTTCGGCTCGTTTCTGGCGCAGAGGTTAGCCATCGCCATTCAGCGTGGCAATGCTTCTAGCATTATGGGAATGTTGCGCCGGGAACGATAAGGCGTGATTTCAATAACTGGTGACATCCAACTAATCCATTGAGGGATCTGTTTCTACTCTGAGTTCCACTCTAATCCATCAAAATGCATTAATTAACGTTGTAATGAAAACTTATTAGAGAAATTAAAATTGAATAATAATATAATTAACTTCCACGGCAATAAAAAAAATGAGAGACAGATAAAGTCTCTCTCTCATTTGAAAAGAACTTGTTCTTTCAATTTTTATTGTATATCAAGTCTTATAAAAATAGTATTTATTACAAACATAAAAAGTTCGTAGATAGAACCTTAATACTAACTTTAGTCACCAAGCTACTGCTTGTGATTGTAGCCTCCACGGACATGATAATTGAACTATACGGGGCATAAGACTGCGCCTAAGATTTTATATATTATAGTACTAATAAAAAGGGGCAGACAGAACCTAAACGCAAAGATTACATTGTAATTTGTAATTTACAACAAGTTGTTATTAACAACTCAAGTTGGGAACATAATTCCAGATCCATTATACATACAGTTCTAAAATGGCAATTATTAGAACGATTTTCAAATCAACCATAGGGTTTTTGAACATGCTTGAGTTGACGCATGACATTAAGGTCATGCTTGAGTTTAAAACATTCTATAATAGGAATTTTTAACCGACTTCAAAAAAAGGAGGAGGTTCTCAATTCGGTTGTATGTATTATGTTTTTATTTATTTTTAACTCTATGGTGGTTTTTAACCGACTTCAAAAAAAGGAGGAGGTTCTCAATTAGGTTGTATTATTATTATTATTTTTTTATAACTCAATGTTGGGTTTGTACTTTCGTTGCCTAATTATACATCCGGGGCAAACCCACCCTGGACTTCACCGTAATCGGGAAAAACGTGTACAATTTGTGGTTCTTCTAGTGATGAGTTAACAGGTACCTACCTATATATTCTAGACGCGCGTGTTATATTTTAGACCGCATTGTCACCTATAGCTTGTAGGTACATATCTATACTAATATTATGAAGCTGAAGAGTTTGTTTGTTTGTTTGTTTGTTTGTTTGAACGCGGTAATCTCTGGAACTACTGGTCCGATTTGAATGATTCTTTCAGTGTTGGGTAGTCCATTTATCGAGGAAGGCTATAGGCTATGTTTTTTTTTTCAAAATTAGGGATCCGTAATAAAATTTCTATTTTGTAACACAAGGTGTAAAATCAAAAACCTATTTTGCGTGCGCTGCAAAAACTATTGACAATAGAACAAAATGATGTACTACGAATTTATAGATCCCATTAAGACCTACAAAAAAGTCAGCGAGAACATATATCTAGCTGTCATGGTTTTATCACAATAACCGATTTTGTATTCAAAATAATTATTAAATCGTCTGAAGAAAAAAACTACGTTAAATATGTATCGTAATATTAAATCTTTATCAAAATTAAGCATTATGTTATCAAGAGTATTTATGTAGAAGTAAAATACTTTTTATCACAGTTGCTCATAAAGTGGATCTTATTCAACGGCTTTTAGGCTCATAATCCAACATATTGTGCACGCGTGCGTTTTAGATTTGTTAACTAGTGCTGTAAAGTTATCCCGAAAAGGTAGGTACCAAAGAGTTTTTTAGCTAGCAAAAATGGTTGTCTCTAAAGTCGGTTTACGAACGAAAATTTTACGTGATAATGACTTAGAAAACGATTAAAAATTGAGTTGTTTATTTTTTGTTTTTTCTTTACTTAAATATATTGTTTTTTATCACAGTTGCTCATAAAGTGGATCTTATTCAACGGCTTTTAGGCTCATAATCCAACATATTATGCACGCGTGCGTTTTAGATTTGTTAACTAGTGCTGTAAAGTTATCCCGAAAAGGTAGGTACCAAAGAGTTTTTTAGCTAGCAAAAATGGTTGTCTCTAAAGTCGGTTTACGAACGAAAATTTATAATGACATGAGTGATAATGACTTAGAAAACGATTAAAAATTGAGTTGTTTATTTTTTGTTTTTTCTTTACTTAAATATATTGTTTTTCCGTACCATTGTATTTTGTTCTTAACCCCCGACGCAAAAACAAATAGAAAAACCCTAAAAAATAATGTATGTCACACGAGGATGTATAGGTTAAAAGTCTTTAGCCTGGCCTTTCCGGAGCATAATTAACAAAAAAATATTGCCTTAAAAAAATGTAAACATAGAGTTATCACAAATATTTTGTTAATTATTATTTTGTTTTCTTTTCAAGTCTTTTCTTTTATTCGCAACTGTGATAAAAAACGTCGTACGATATACGTGTGAAATTGATATTTGCATCTTGGCTTCTATGACACGCTCGCTGCCGCTCGCGCGTCATAAACCGCCTCTATGCAAAGATCAATTTACCACACTTATATCGTAATGTACTATTTTGTTTCATCTCAATCGGATATTTCGTTTAAAAGTTATCACGTGTGTAAGTTGGTACCTTTTAATGAGTTATGGGCCATAGAGTTTTTTATCAACATAAAATCCTGTAATAATCTTTTTCGTAATATATTTGTTGATGATTGTAAGTATAAGATCTTTGAAGAGTATCCTATCCTACTTAATATTATAAATGTGAAAGTTTGTGTGTGTGTGTGTATGTGTGTGTGTGTTGGTACTCCTTCACGCTAAAACTACTGAACCAATTGCAATGAAATTCAATGAAGGCCTGGATTAACATATAGGCTACTTTTTATCCCGATATTCCCACGGGATCGGGACTTACGCGGGTGAAACCGCGGGGCGCAGCTAGTTATTATATATATTCAGGCAGGTGTGATTGTGGCATCAGAATTATAGTGGTCAAACGCTGATAGATAGATAAATTGATTATTGCAAACACCATTTTTAAATTCCATTAAACATACAAACGAAGCTATGTCTAAGTGTTATAAGGGACGGCCTTATCGCTCCAAGCGATCTCTTCCAGGCAAGATTTTTTTCTTTGGTTGATCTATCACTTCACAGTCTAAAAATCCACGTCCACCAATTTCCTGGTACCTTCCTTGTATCAGTGTTTTTAGTGATGGGGAATGCATTTTTTAATGAAATAATATTCTACCAATTCTAACCTATGTGTGTAAGTAGAATAATATTCTACCAATTCTAACCTATGTCTGTAAGTAGAATAATTGTTTTTGTTTTGCATTTTCTGTTATGTTGTTATGATGCGAATGTTGTGTAATAACGGTATGTTGTTATTTCGAAAAATGGCATTTGTTGTTTTACGTCTTAGGTATTCCGCCAATGTATATTTATATTTTCAAAGAATATGCATATCGTATCAAGCCTACACGATCTTATACATGTCCCAGGCACTACAGTTAATTAGATAGAATAATTAATTGGGTAGAATTTCGGAAAATCCTTTGTTATGATGCCTACGTTATACAAAGAACACAACCTCCAAGTTCAGGTCTCTACGATCAGCGGTTTAGGCTGTGCGTTCATCCGACAGTCAGTCAGGACAAATAATTTTATATGTATAGAAGATATAGATCGCCTTATTTTAATAGTCTGGCAGAAATCCCATAAAAACAAAAATTTTAGGAAGTCCCAGGTCCTTAATCAGGTACTCCCGGAATTCCCGGCACTAAAATAACACTGGTTCCTTATTTCCTAGTAATATATGGGCAGGTATTTATCATAATTCTTCACAATTAGTTAAAAACAAAATTAGTCTGATGTAGGTACAAGACTAAAGCATTTTTAGAATTTCCCATACAAAAAAGTGTTCCACATGACTAAGAAGTATCTCGCAAATCAGGACCGGTTTTATGCAAAATATAAAACACATTTCGAGTGTAATCTATTTTTGAAATATCACACATTATTGTTGCGTCAGAGAACTCGTTTTGAAATAGCTACCCAAATAAGAATAAGTATATTAATTTTAGGTGTAGGTATACGAAGTGTTTCCGACTAGGGTATGGTACTTTGAATTTTTTGACGACCCAGGTTATGTTTTATGTATGTACAAGAATAAAAAAAAGTATTAAAAAATACTCGCCGATTCTTCCTCCTCCGTTTTTTTTTCTTCAGTTAAAATTTGCTGTTTAGTATACTACTAGCGACCCGCTCCGGCTTCGCACGGGTGCAATGCTGATATTAAATACACTACAGAAAAAAAAAACTTATTTACTTTTTTTGCCGCACCGGGCGGCCGGCCGGTACCGCCACAAACGCTACGTCCCGCAATTTTTAAATCTGTAATATGTTCGAAAATATTCACTTAAATCACACGGTGTAAAGGGCCATATAGATCTATATTAAATGAACAATGTATTCAAGGTATTTAAGTACCTCAAAAATAACAGTACTTCTCCACTATTTAATGGATGTTATTATACATATAAACCTTCCTCTTGAATCACTCTATCTATTAAAAAAAACCGCATCAAAATCCGTTGCGTAGTTTCAAAGATTTAAGCATACAAAGGGACATAGGGACATAGGGACAGAAAAAGCGACTTTGTTTTATACTATGTAGTGATGTAGAATCCTCAAAAACTGGGAACCATTTTAATGGATTGAAGTCATTGAACTCGGGTTTTCATTTGTTAAATTTTTAAACGACCTACTGTTTTTTTAAACATTAATTATATTTATTTCCAAAAACAACGATTGTTTCTGTAAGAATCATTTTCTGAAAGTGAAATAAAATCAAATTTTCCGAAAGTCATAGAACGAAAGATGTGCGCCTAGACGATGACGTCTATTGTAATAATTGACACAGTATCTCATCTACCCTATTTATTATGGAAAGGTTTTTTGTTTGTTTGTAACGAATAGGTTTCTAAACTACTGGACCGAAATTAATGAAACTTGGTACGACGATACATTGATTCATTTGGAGTAACATAGTTAACTTTTTATCCCTATATTCCTACGGGATCGGAAGTTCCGCGGGTGGAAACGTGGAGCGCTGCTAGTATTATAGGAACACTTAATTACTTAACCAGTAACTTTCCATCACTGATCACCGATAATGTTCACAATTAAAATGATTAATTACATACAGGAAAGCCCCAGGCACAATTTCTCCAGTTTGGGCAGTTCCTCACCTCGCAGACAGTGTCCTTAACTTGTCTTCCTGTCTGCACGAGGCTGTCCACTTTAAATTCCGCAGTTGACCTCAACCAAGGTCCCAGTCCACGTCCGAACCTTTTACTTTGTGTTACCTACCTATATAGCGGCACAGTCATTCTGTGATTTATTTTGTAAAGTAGTTAACACGTAAGATAACAGTTAACATTTCCCAAAGTAACTACCTACTTGGTATAGTGTCGATTACGAGGAAAAACTTCAATATTATGTTATCAGATAGAAGTAGCCAGGACTACAGTAAACATTTTATAGGACAAATAATTTTATTTACTAGGAAATAGTTAATAAATTGTAAAAAATATTTTTTTAATTAGCTTTTATTTAAATGGTAGAAGAAACTAACTTTATTTGGAGCCAACCCTGGACGTCAATTCAGGTCATGCTCATCATTAAAATGCATTGACATCAGAACTGTACCAACATGCAAAAATCTACTTCGTAGGATAAAGGAAAGTGGTTTTAATGAAGATTGCAAGGTTTGATATAAAGAAACAAACAAATATTCAAACATTGCAAGTAAAAAATATTAATACCCGTTTATTAATAATAATTAAAAATATCGATTCTAGTGCGACGTTTGTGTTCTATTGCGCATACTCATGAACCGTGATAGCTAGACAGTTGAAATGTTAACAGATGATGTGTTTCTGTTGCCGCTATAACAACAAATATTAAAAACAGATTATAATGGTACGAAACCCTTCATGCCCGAGTCCGACTCGTACTTTTTTTTGTTTACGAGTACTTTTAATGTAGGTACATCTTACCAAAGTTCTAACGTAACTTCTCAAAACTACGCCTACCAAAATAAAATACATTATTACATTCGTACACAATGACATCCTCTATTACTTATTCTTTAAACAATGACATAACATCTAAAAAAAATCATTCATTAAAATTCTACGGTAAGCTCAGACATGCATTAAAACTATGTATTGTTTATTTTCACATAAAAATTGCAACTCTAATACGAACTATTTGAGCATAAAATGTGTTGACAGGTGAACGGAAATCGATTCGTCTCGTACGTAATCGATTTGAGTCAATTTTAACGTTTGAAAATTCCGATCCTGCCTTCAGGATTTGCCAGGCTGAGTTGAGGCTTTGACACGCTATATTGCGCATGAGTTGATTTTTATCAGGTTTATATATCCAATTAAATTAAATGTTAAGTGAAAAAAAAATGTTGTAGGAAAGTATAGTGTTTTTTAGGTAGGTAGGACGGAAGAAATCGCGTTAAACGATAAGGTCGCCTGTTTGTACAATTTCGTAGTTAATAAGCTTTCTCGTCTTTGTTGTTATTTTCAGTGTTTATATCTATCTATTTATTTATTTTTAAACTTGAATTAATTCTGAAAATTATTATAAGTAGATGTTTTTGAAAACTTTAATCAAGCTTCCGGAGTGTATGACTCTTCTTCGATATAGTCATTTTTTTTTTAAATCCAATCATTACTGAAATGATATGCGGCACTGATTCATGGTGGAAATCCCAGACACCCGCACCAGGCGTTTTACTTCGTCATTATTTATTCGTAAAGCAAGGGAATGGAATCAGTTGCCGACGACATGTGTATAATTTGTGGGTTTTCAAGACGCGGGTGTATCGTCTGCCATCAGGTAGGTACGATAGTGGTCAAATGCTGACCTATCATTTGTTAAAAAAAATGTCATCATAAATCAAATTTAAAAGTGACAAACAAACAAAGATAGGCGCGAAAAACACAACCGTTTCCTTGCAATCGGGTAAAAAGAAAAGGTTAGAATCCGTGTCACGCCTTCAAAATTGCAAAATTTCGCGCCTTCAAAATTGGCAAAGCTTTGCTTATTTTTTTTACAAAGCATTATATTTTGTGTAAATGTGCTAAATATTCTTTATTGATACCTCAGAAAGGCATAAATACGACTACAATAAAAATAGGAATAATTTAAATATTTCTCTAAAAATCGCGAATATTGGCGTATTCATTCCGTGACTATGTAGTTGATTTTAGATATGAACTAATTCACATCACACTATCCTAAAGGTAACTTATTGAACAAGCTGTCGCCGGTTACAGAACTACGATAGGTGAGGTCTAGATATTTTTTTATGAGCATTTGTATGCCCCCCCCCCCCCCCAGCGCACCTTAACGACACTGCAGTTGATATATTTTTAAGATAGATAGATAAAAACTTTATTACTCCATAAAAACAAAACGCAAAATGATTAAGTAGAATAAAAATAAATAAAATAAAATAAATTCTAACTTAAGTAACTACATATCTGCTAAAAGAAAATTGATACCAAATACCTAAGTATTTGGTATCAATTTTCTTTTAGCCATATTTTTTGCCATATTGTTAGCAATATGGCACAATGGGCGGCCTTATCGCTAAAAGCGATCTCTTCCAGGCAACATTGAGTCTATTGGTACTTACTATGCTTGTATAATACATTTGTATAAGTACCTTGGGTATATTATAGGTAGGTCATACCTATTGTAAACTGTAGTAGTTAATTAACACTAGAAATAGGAAATAATGTTGATTGAATGACCTTTAAATCGTTGCGTGTTTAAAGTTACATATAGGTGATATTTCCTAATACTGTCAACAAATAACTTTTGTGTGTTATATCTACTTAAGTGATATTTCCGAACCAATTTGTTATCCTACTAATATTATAAATGTGAAAATTTGTGTGTGTGTATGTGCGTGTGTGTGTGTGTATGTTTGTTACTCCTTCACGCAAAAACTATTGAACCGATTGCGATGAAACTCGGTATCTAGATAGCTTGAGACCTGGATTAACACGTAGGCTACTTTTAATCCCGATATTCCCACGGGATCGGACCTACGCGCGGAAACTGCGGGGCGCAGCTAGTTATCAAATATAAATAACATCAGCACAGAGATGCATTATTAAAAACGATTGAACCGATTGCGATGAAATTTGGTATCTAGATAGCTTGAGACCTGGATTAACACATAGGCTACTTTTTATCCCGATATTCTCACGGGATCGGACCTACGCTCGTGAAACTGCGGGGCGCAGCTAGTTATCAAATATAAATAACATCAGCACAGAGATGCATTATTGAGCGAGCTATTGTCGTTTATAGAACTGCGATAGGTGTTCTAGGTATTTTTATGGGTATTTATTTGAAGAGTAACCTGAAACCGCAAATTAAACTGATTCGCGAATCGATAAGCGTGATATTATTATTAGCGAAGATTTTTTTTCAATATACTGCCTAATGGAGGGGTTAAACAAACAAAAAAAAATAAAAATCTTTCCTCTTTAGAATATTAGTGTACCTTTATATAATATGCCTCTAATAATAATAATAAATAGCTTTATTTTCATACGTATCCATAGTAACACACAAAGAAATAAGTTGTTGTTGTACACATTCATGCTCCGTGATTACTTTGTTGGTTCTTAGATAATCATAATATATCCACTAAAAATAAGTTTTAGAGTATATCCAATAAAAATGAGTGTAGCGTTATTATCGCTAAAAGAGATCTCAAGAAACAACCGGACAGTTAAGTCTAAAAAAAACAAATACCAATCTCAAAGTCAAGTCAAAGTCAAAATTCTTTTTCAAATTGGAATCTTTTAAAAACTAAGTTGGCATGTGTGCCTTCCTAACGCGCCCACCAATCAGAAGAAGGCACAAGAAAATCATGGGGTTATCCCATGACATCACCAATCTATACCTGCTTAATTTAATATTTTACATTCATTTTGCAAACTCTTATAACTTTTATATATTTTGGACCACACAATAGGCCATTGTTAACGGGAATTTTTGCAATATAAAGAACGATTTAACACCTAGAACAAGGACCGTTATTTTAGGTGAACGAACGACTGAATGAGTGAACTGCAATTGACCCCAGATAGCGTTATATCTTGAACTTGATGTGTTTAATTATAGATCAATAATATTGCTATTTATATCGATATCCATTAGGTACCTACCTAATAGTAAACGATAGCTAATGTCGGAAAAATCAGCATCCATTGGAAGAGTCTAATATTATATAATGAGGAAAGATTTGATTGTTTGTTTGCATTAAATAGGCTCCAAAATTACTGGACCGATATTGATGAAACATTACATGATGATACATTGATTCATTAGAAGTGACATAGGCTACTTTTTATCCAGATATTAATATTCCCACGGGATAGGGACTTATGCGGGCGAAACCGCGAGGTGATGCTAGTCTTACGATACAATGAGTTCTAAGGCAACATTAATTTTACTTGCGACCCGCTGTTTCATTGGCAAAGGTCCGGATCCCATGAATATTAGGATAGGCCTATGTTCTAATCCAGGTTTCTCGCTATCTCCAAACCATATTACAACGCAACCGGTTATGATTTTTTTGCGTGTAGGAGTAACAAATAAATAAAGATTTTCTGGTACTATTAATTTCTTATTTTTGTTTATTTTTTTGGCTCGATAGATGAACAAATCCAATAAGCTAATTGTCCATATTAAATTATGCAAATCCAGTTTAAACTATACTATTTACAATTAATTCTTTTTTTTAAAATTCCAGTCTACCATGGGCTTTCTCCGGATCGCTATCACCCTCCATCTCATATACCTTACCAGCTGCATGGACCAGTTGCATCTGATCCACGAATGGACCTCCTTTATACACAACTTCGACAACCTTCAGCCCGAAGTGGTCAGCTCAGCCAAGGGTATGAGGCCAGAAGCCTATGTACCGACAAGTTTGGCTGTGGATAATAAGACAGGAAGCTTGTTCTTGGCTGTACCGAGGCTGAAGAGTGGAGTGGTGTCATCTATTAATGTTTTGGTTGGAGAAAGTATGTCTATTTTTTAGTAATCTTTATCATAAATTGTTAAAAAAACAATTTGATGATCTTTTTGTTGGATGATGGATTAAGGAGGGTAGGGTGGAAACCAACCTTTTTCAACCTGACCATCCCATGAACATCCAAAAGAATATGTATAATCTTTTAGAATTTTCCATTCTCTGTTATTTAAGGTTTTTGATGACTAATCTCTGTAATTTTGTTTTCTAATTTCAGCTGACGACAACCGAGGAAAACTTGCTCCTTATCCCTCATGGCAAGCAGCAGAGAGCCTCGAGGTAGTCTCCCCCTTCAAGATCCACATCGACAACTGTCGAAGACTCTGGGCCCTCGACAGCGGGAAGATGAACATGCTTGACGAGGCCAACTTCACTCAACATCCACCAGCCATTGTCATCTACGATTTAGACTCCAATACCTTACTAAGAAGGTACCAAATACCTACCGATCAGGTTAAAGAAGACTCTTTATTCACTAATATTGCTGTCGAAGACAAAGATTGCTTGAAGACGTATGCATACGCAGCAGATACAGGAAAAGCTGGTATAATTGTTTATTCATTTGAAAAGAACGATTCCTGGAGGATAACACACCACTATTTCCATCCAGATCCTTTAGCTTGCGATTATAATGTCAAAGGATTGAACTTTTCATGGACAAACGCACTGTACGGTCTTGCTCTATCAGCGCCAAACTCGGACAACTTCAGCACATTGTACTTCCACCCAATGTCCAGTTTCGGTGAATTTACTGTCTCTACAGAATATTTAAGGAATCAGACCATCGCTGATGAAAACTTTGATGCCTTCAAACACATCGGAGATAGAGGAGTGAACGCTCAATCAAGTGCCTCATTCATTGATCCTGCAACAGGAGTCCTGTTTTACTCTTTGATTAACTTAAACGCTGTAGCTTGCTGGAGTACTTCTAACAAAGAATACACGATGAAAAACCAGGGAAGAATCTACATGAACGACACAATGATGGTCTATCCAGCTGATATAAAGGTGTATAACAAAACAGTTTGGATTCTCTCGAACAAACTACCGATGTACATGTTCGGAAGTCTTGATCCTAAGGAGATTAACTTCAGGGTGTTCTCAGCACCAGTAGTTGAAGCCATCAGTCATACTGCTTGTGATATAAAGCCTAGGTTAGACATTTTGGATAAGTTTGTTAAGAAGGTGACTGGTGGATCAGCTGTTAATGTTGCTTCCTTGTTTGTTGTCATGATGAGTTGGTTGGTTTCGTTCGCTGTTCTTTATTAGATTGTCTGAGAGTGATTGATAAGCGGTTGCCTTTGTAGGAATTATTTTGTAATGGACAATAAAATAAGTGTTAAAACGCTGTGAAAAATAGCGATATAATATCATCGTAAACGCTCTGAAAATGTGCGTGACGAAAAGTATTAAAGACTCATAAGGTGCTTATTAGGGCTAAATGCAAAATGCCTTCACCGATAACTGAAATTGTTGATCCTTGTGTAGTACCTACTTACATCTCTACTACTATACATATTATATATATCTACATACACACATCTCATATTATCATAGAAAATTGTTGTTTAGTGTTGTTGTGTGAGTTCTTTTCTTACATTTTAATATAATTTCTATACGTAAACTCAAAATGGTTTCTAAGCTTATCCAAATTTAATACAAAAAACACTTATAGCGTTGATTGTGATTTAAATTTGAATAAACTCACCTACATAAGGTTCACACAACAATACTTCAGTAAGTTATATCACCTATAGGTGATAGCCATTTTGTTTTGGCCCCTATAGTCACCTTATCTAACAAGCCAGTCTTATCCAACAAGCAGGGCAAGCACATAAAAATACCATACAAAACCTATAATTATTTGAAAAATTAAGTGATATTATTTTGTTAATTACAACCGCTAAGCAAGCATGTTAAGGTAATTTCGAAGTAATAGCCGGCCAAATTCAATTCATTAAATAGGACCAAGCTAAAAATATAAATTTAACATCCTTTGAAAATTTTGAAAAATATGTTCTAAAAGCGAGTTCTACGCTTTTAGAACATATTTTTCAAACTACTTGGGTGCGGAACCCTAAAAACAATGTATACATGGTAAATATCCCGTTTTCAATTTTAATGGTAACATTTTTTTTTAATTTGGCAGGCAAGTTGGCCTTAGGTGAACGGGTACCGGCGCTCTCTCCGTACAAACGTAGTCGACTGTGATAATAACACTAGCACAAATATTTTTGTACCATAAAACCTATTACTACCATGACTATGCCGCTATGTTTTGTTTTTTTTTTGTATTTTCTAATTATCATAGAAATTAATATTAAAAAATTAAAAAAATCAAAACTTGAGAGGTGTCGTGGGACACCCGAATGGAACGAAGTTTCTTTCGATTAATTATTATTAGTGACGGAATTGTAATAAAATCAAAAAGTGTCGTTACAACTTTTGGTCTTAATTTTTTCCGTCTAACCTCCTTTCGCAACGCGCCGTAAGGAACTTCGTTCCAATAAAAACAAAACTTAGGGGCATGGTCATGGCAGTTATAAGGTTTATGCAACATAAATATTTGCCCTAGTCATTATCCATGGAGAAAACAGTCGACTACGTTTGTATGGAGATAGCCCCCGGTACCCTTTCCTCAAGGTGTATTTTAAAAGGCCATTAAGGTAAGACTAAAATGGCTCTATTTATTGTGATCTTATTGTAATTGTTAGTACTTATTGTGTGTGCTTGAATTTAAGTGATATTTTGTTTAAGTTAGATTGTTTTTACTGGAGGATATTTTAATGTGCCTTTAAAACTATTGTGTGTTTTGCATGGGTTTTTTGTAAAAATCACTAAAGTAGTATACAAAACCAAAGTGCCAGTCACATATAGCTAAAATTGATAGGTAATTGGGATTGTAAATTTGTTTTTATTGAAATTACATAACCATTTAGAGAAATAGACTTCTTCTACATTTTAGATAAAAATATAGTCAAAAATAAACGTTGGTGTAGCATATTTTCGATTTAATATGTTAGACCTTCACTTGCACTCTGGTGACGTCACCATCGACGTTATGACGAAATCGACATGTGCCATAATAAATTTAAAAAAAAAAACAAATGACAGCCAACTAATTAATATGGACACACTATTTTTTTCTACACAACTTAAGCAATGGAAGACATATTACGCCATTAGTGACGCCCTTTAAAAGTTTAGAAGTATTCAAAAATGTATTGAAAAACACCTAGTGAGAAAATTTCAAAAATCTTCAAATTAGTATCTTAAATTAGTCTATATTTACGGAAAATAATATTAAAAAAACTAGGTCAGGAAATTTTGACAATCCCAATTATTGGATGAAAAATTGATGTTTTTTAAGTTTAACAGTAAAAAGGTTTCTTGAAGTAAGAAATAATCGTCTCCCTATAGACGATAGAGAATAATTTCTTAATATTAGGTATAAATCTTAAAATTATAAGCAGTATTCTTATATTAAAAGCAATATTCTTAAATTAAGAATACTGTTTATATTTTCAATAACATTTACTAAAAATAAGAAACATTTTCTAGCAACAGTTAGGTACTTAGAGGATTATTTCTTGCCTGAAACTTTTTGATCTGTATTCGGTTTTTAAGTGAGCTATTTTCCTTCATTTTGGTATTATTTCTAAACGTATATTTCTTATCGTCTCCAAACCTACCCAAATTTAAGTCGAAATGCATTATAGATGTTTTCGACTTAAATTCGATTTAAATATTGGGCTAGGCTTAAAATCGAAATTTTCGTGTATTGCCAAAATGTATAAAAATATATTAATTAAATATTTTTACATGAACATTAAACGACAATATTTCAATTTTACAATTAACAATATTAGCTATACGAGAAAGGCGTTTTGCTTTTATCTCATTATTTGTATTTTTAATGCAATCGTAAGTTATTTGCAGTCGTTTATCTAATGAATATGTGCGAAAAGGTAATTTTATTTAATAGGTAACTTTCATACCTAACTGTATTTGATGAAACATTGTGCCGTCACCTAACTTCAATAATATGCTATAATTTTTAAGAGTATTGTGTAATTATTAAACGTAAATAAACGTTGGAAATACCGAATTAAATTATTTACTTTTATTTTTTTAAATGAAACTAGTAGCTCCGCCTACCGCCTTACAGTTTAAACATAGTTAACTATGTCACGTACGAGATGGCGCTTTAAACACTTTTCAATTATGAAAAAGCTTTATCTACTTACTTAACTTCTATGTAATATGCATTGACCTATTATTATCTCTATGGTAATATGCTGTAATTTATGAAGGCGGATAACATCCTCACGACTGCACCAAATTGGATAATTCTTTTTTTTTCTTCGTTATTGTCAGGACAAGGTTTTTCCTACATTTTGGTATAATTTAAAGACGAACATTAATTTGTCTTCCTAAGCTTATCTTAAGTCGAAAAAACACGACATAATAGGTGTTTTTAGGGTTTCTAACCAAAAGGTGAAAACGGGACCCTATAGGTATCATCCTATTAATACTAATAAATAATCAAAAACATACGTACATAAAACATACGGATCGAATTGCGAACCTCATCGTCATGAAGTCGGTTAACAAAGTTATAAAGCACCAGAAAACAATAAACACGTCAACATAAATCGCAATAACGAATATCCTGTTAACAATTACTTATCGTAAGTAATAAATTGTAGTTTAATATCGACTAATCTATGTTTTATTAGACAATAAGCAGTAATTGATGGCAAGGCAACAACTATGGGCAGTATGGTGGTGGGATCTATCAAATAAGGTGCCAAGATATGAGAACACTTGGAAATCAAAGGAGAAAACTATGAAGGTAAGATACAGTAAGGTAGTATGAAGGTACAGTGGAATGGAATCAGTTGGCTGTGTTTGTCTTTCCTGACGTGTCCAATTTGAGGATTTTCAAATTGCTAGTGAATAGGTAATTCTAGACACCGCGTGCTACATCTTAGACCGCATCGTCACCTACCATCAGGCAGATGCATGGCGAGTGTGATTATGCTCAAACCATTTCTAAAAAATATTGACGCCCTCAGAAAAAATAGTGACCGTCCTTGTTATTAAATAAATATTGCATGACATTCCACAGAATGCTATCTAGCCCCAACCTAAGCAACTAGACTTGTGTTATGGGTGCCAGACAACGGACAATATACTTTTCTTTTATTAATATTATATACTTACTTCATATACCTACCTACATACAAATAAGCTGTAACTTATAATATCTGTAAATTAATATTTGTTTGAGGCGGGCCTCTGTCTGTCTGTTTTTAAGACGGTTATGAAGTGAACAATAATAATTATAAATGAACTAAATTTATTTTGTCTAACATTATATTAAGTACCTTCTTAAATCCCTGATTTAGGTCCCTGAAGAGGACGTAGGGTGCCTGAAACAGAAGTTCGTTAGCTGTTTCAAAGGGTGCCGGTTGTTGAAGACTTTGGTTATCTGCGCCTGTCTCGTTATTGTTGCAGAACAGGTAATCTGTATATTTAAACATATCTAATAATATCTACGAACCATAACTGTAGAAAAACGTATAAAATGATTAAAACTTTATCAAATGAAACAAAAAAAACGATCAAAACACATCTCAAATCATATAAATAAAATTGTATATTTATTATGCTTTACAAAAGTCAGACAAAATGGATTTAAAATTCAGCCAAAACATTAAAAAAAGACGATCAAAACACACAAAACAGCATCGTAAAAATTAAAAGTTGAATAAAATGAAACGATAATATGTATAACAAAACACGATAAAATAGAAACAAAAGAAGCACAAAACACATTTTAAAGCTCTACAAATAAAGTTCTATAAGCTTTACAAAGATTATAATCGTAGATTGCAGCATGTGTCCGCAAGCTGATAGTGGTCCCCATAACGACGTATACCCACTTCGACTTCAACAAAACGCTGACTTATCCGAGTGTCACCTTCTGCAAGGAGCCTCCTTACAAGTTCCATAAAATGCAGGTAAGATTTTACAAGACTATAAACTATAATTTTATCTTTGGCGGTACATATTCAATCTACCGATAGATCGACTCAGTGGATCTCAATGGAGTTGACTCGACCGAATCTAGGCCCGAGTAGATTGCTGCAGACAAAATATGAGGCGTTGGGGTTTAACTTTAAAAGAGTACTGTGACTTCATAGTCACAACGCCAATGCCGAAGCCAATAAATCTGCCGTAGCTGTGGTGCAATTTTGGTCAGACAAAATTTAAAGGTTATACTGTGACTGTACCTACTTCACTGAAGGATTTACTACATTTGTATGTTCAAGGAATACGGTCTATACGCTCACCCCCGCTGGAGCTCAGCCTGGGTTAACTACAACTTCTCCAACAGTCTGGATGATCTTTGGGAAGACATCACCTACAGCAAAGACGAGATCTTCATCCAGTACGGTCTGCAAGGGTTGATGGAGAGTTAGTACTTCTTCTTCTTAATTATTGGCTTCTATACGTTATGATGAATGCATATATTGTTGTCTACACTTTAGGCTTTTTGCAAGCAACTACGTATAAAACCTATTAAGCAAAACCGCTTTTGATACAAGCATTTTCCCACATCAAACAGGCCTCAGTTGATTTGTGCTATACCACATTCTTAGGGTATCCCATCACCACGGTCTCACATATTAGAAACATAAAAATTCAAGGTCGTTTAATACCATGTCTCATGATGTTTAGCTTTAGCTATTGTACTAGGAAAGTCACCTAACCAGAACACTAATTTGTAAGAAATCCTCAACAAGGTATCAAAAGTATCATTTCACAGATGTGGAAGTAACCGAAACTATCGGCTTCGAAACCGGCCGCTGCTACACTTTATCAGCGAAGGTACTGGGTACTCATGCCAGTAAGACCACAGGCTACTCCGTGACCCTTCGTCACACCGCCGAGGACATGACCAACATTATTGGTATCGACCCACCTGGATACCGTGTCTATATACATTATACTCAGGAACCTTTTACAGGTTAGTTAAATAAGGATATCGGATGTTGACTATTTACAAATAAAAATTTAATTTGCTGAGAATTTATATTTATTTTCTTGCAACTAAAGAACTTGCTAGGAAATATCACATAGGTATTGAATTTACAACTTAAATGTAAGGATTATTAAGTACACTGTCGTTCATGCAACAGAATCTTTTAAACCAACTTCAGATTTGCAAACCACCCCTATATTAAAGTAGTCAAGTTTCATAGGTTATATTCTTAGTAATTGAAGTTCCCCTTTTTAATTCTCTTCGGTTTTCAAAGATGCCAATATCACTTCTTCTTGTGTAACATAAGATCAACCTTTAGATTTTTATTTGACCATTTGCGCCACAACAAGTTACGAATGCATCATTGGCCTTGTGCATGTGCTGGAGCACAATGGTCAATACAGAAGGTGACCCATCGATTTTGTTGGTGTCCAGACACAGCTCTCCTTTGAAGTGAAACTGCTTTGCAAAGTACCTAGCATATTGCTACTGTTTTATTTAATTCTAAATTCTCAGAAGTGGAAGTATACAACGGAGGGCTGGTGCAGAACCTGTTCATTAACGTGGGAGAGACAATGGACGTTAAGCTGACGGTCGACGAGTATCTGATGATTAGCGATGATGATAACCCTTGCACTTTTCAAAAGGAATACAGTGCAAATAAAGTAAGATCTTAATCTAAATTAATTTTTCATGCAATGCCTTAATTTTTATACGATTTTTTCAAATAGCCAATGTCAGTATTTCGGATAAATACACTATTTCTGACACTAAGCAGAAGTTATAATCCTGTGTCCATTTTAACAAAATCTAGAGGATCTTCATTTTCTTTTATTTTTTTATTACTAATCTTCTATTCTTCTCCTTGATCGATGTCATTTCTTTCAGTGTACAGCTCAACACGTATGGGACGTCGTTGGCAATGAGGTGGGCTGCTCCGGACCCTGGATGAGCAGCGATTACCCACACTGCAACAATTTCACGCTAATGACGAGTCTCATCGGAATTTATTTGAAGTAAGATTTTCATTCTTCTGTAGCACAGTGGGTGTTCATTCAATACAGCAGAAGATGTCGGATTTGATTCGCGCCGAGGTACAAATATTTGTATGGTCCACATACATTTGTTTTCAGTATGCTTGCTTCTCTGTATTCCAAAGAAAAATTCCTTTTGCTTTAGTTTGTTTTTATATTGTTATTCATTTATTTCGGATAGTTAAAAAATCCATAAATTGTTCGTAACACATTAACATAATTTATAAAAAGTTTTAATAATACACGTACAATAGCACAATTAAAAAGTCAGTAGAATAAATAAAAATTAAGCGTCATTCAAATAAACCGCCCCTGACCGCACCCGGTGCAAAGGAGCCTAGAATACTGGCCACGTTACCTCTTCGTATGGCGAGGGCTATTCTTTGCACCAAGAACCATCAGTAATTAAAAAAAAATATTTCCTCTTATAGCAAATTCATAGATCCGGTTTCAGCATCATGTCCCAGATTCTGTAAATCGTACATGTACAATGCTTACGTGATGGACCGCAGCAGCCTCTACATCTGGGATGACCAGCAGAGCAAGTGGCTTTCGTTGAAAAACACTGAAGCCGCTCTTCAGACGCAGGTGACTTCATGAGATTCAACATTAGCTTCATATTTGTATTGAAATATTCTTGGTCTGGCTACGCTTGCTGATCGTGAGGGTTAAGCACCGCCTGCCATCATAATGACTTCGATGGGTGACCGATTAACAGTCTGGCTAAAATGTTTACCTGAATCTAGTTAGAAAAACCCGTTTAACCGTCAGTACTGGTTATTATCTCTGGAAGCTGTCGTTAGGTAAATCGAATTGAAAACTCCAACAATATATTATCACTTTTTGCTATTGATAAAATAGCCGTTGGTTTATGTTTAAATCGCATTTTGTTTATGTTTGAATCGCGTTTTGTATTTGTTTAAATCGCCTTTTGTTTTTGTTCAGATCGCCTTTTATATCGTTTAGATAACTTTTTGTGTTGCTTAGATAGCTAGTGTTTTTGTTCAGATCGCCTTTTGTTGTGTCTAGATAATCTTTGGTTTTTGTTTTTATAACCAAGGGTATGGTGTCAGTGCGACTACGACTAATTTAAATTGTTAATACCTATTAGTTAGACTTTTTACCTATTTTTTTAAATTAATAATAGGAGAAAATTGGTGGTGTGGTTCCACAATTCTATTATCATGAAGGGTGATTTAGAGGTGATTCCTCTAAATCACCTTTTTCCAACAGGAAGATGACTGCTTGGCAGCAGAAACACATATTTCTGCTACCACGCACTTCCCTTTAAGAATAATGCACATGCAGTAGGTTACTTATACACTATAGGTACTGCTCTTTCGTTTTCAGATGTACATATACTTCAACAGTATGATGGTATCTGTATATGAAGAACGCTACAACTACGATTGGAATCTGTTCGTATCTGATCTTGGTGGCAGCATTGTAAGTTATATGGGAATTAAAACGAGAAAAATAGTATGAAATAAAACCCTTCCTTAAAAATGCGTCAAATGAGTTATTTATAAAGAGAACAATAATAAGTAGATACACATGACAAAAAAATAATAGAAGAAGAATTGACAAGGACATAAATAAAAAATAGTAAAGAAAGGAAGGCGGTGGGCTGTCCCAAATGGGACGAGCTCAGTTACGAGCCACAATCAAGCAGGCTTGACTGCGGCGCTGATCTTCCAGCTTCCCTGGGCCGCGAAGTAGTTTGAAACGACTTGACTAATGTTGATATAGGAATAGGAATATAGGTTTCTTCCTCTTAGTGGGATCACAGCGTGAATCGACCACTTCTTCAAAGAGTAAGAAACTTTAAGGTAGGCTAAACACAAAAGATCCCAATGGGTCGAAGTGTTGCTGGCAGTGTGCTGGAAGTGAATTTGTCAGCTCTCGCTAGATAAAATAATGTTGATATAAAAATGCTTGGTTATTAATTTATATTGCTAAATCACTATGAGATAAACATCATTGTAACTAAAGTTACAATCATGATCAAATATATATTTTTTTCTGAAATTTAAATTCCACCACGTTATAATTTACACATTTTTATAAATAATGATTAAAACTTCGTCTTCCGACCCGCCATACCACTCTAGGCCAACCTTTTGTTATTGATTACGCCAGAACCTGGCTTGTCGCCAAACGTGACTCTGTCCAGCTATTATGGTGAAAAATGTTTTATTCAACAATATTTCTCGATAACATCATGTTCTAAATCAAAGAATACTAGTTCTGAGTTCTGAATACTACTTTACTTATTGTATTTTTTGTTTATATCACTCGAAGAGGAAGGCAAATAGCCTATAGTAGCTTTCGGCATAACAAAGCTTACTTACTAAAAAAAATAGTTCTACTATGCCTCAAGCAAACTGGGTCTGCTATCTAAGACCCAGTTTTCTACAGGATTTAAAAACAAAAGTAAATCTCAGTAAAGCCTATTTCACCGGCTCGTTTTTTTAACTCCCCCCCTTTCCCATTTGGGGGATTTTGAAGTACCCCTTTTTATCCTAAAGCAGCTATATACCTTCGTTAACTTTTCCAGGGATTCCTCCTCGGTCTCTCCGTGATCGGGCTTCTAAAGATAGTCGGTAAGACCTGGAAACTGTTCATCAGACCCTGTTTCAAGTCCAAGAAACCATCCAAGTCAGCCAGCATAGACTCCTGCGATACCACCGACGTAGCTGCAAAGTTTCCTAACGAAGAAGAAGCTGGAACAAATTGAATAAAATGATCTTTTGTATATTTTATATTAATAAATATTGTGAGCATAAAAAGTTTCAATTTCTTACTTGATTCATTAGACGTTTATTAACTAGTGTGGATTAACAATGCTCCCCGCGTAATTCCTGATCCACAACTTAATTGTTATACTTCCCAATACATGTACCCTTTTTCACAACCTTAAGAGTAAAATTTAAGAAAATATTTTCTTATCGGATGCCTACGTCACACAAAGAACACACCCTCCAAGTTTCAGGTGTCTACGATCAGCGGTTTAGGCTGTGCGTTGATCCGTCAGTCAGTCATTCAGTTATTCAGTACAAAGCATTTTATATGAATAGATTAGAGTCTCAGCAAAATTTAAGTTAAGTTAGTTAGTATCATCACGTCAAACATCCGTGGTTTTTATATGTTAAGTAGACCTATGTTTGTATATGATTGTTAATATGATAAATAAATAAAAAAATCTGCATTATAATTTTAGAACTCTACGCTGGGTCTTCAATTTTGTTGTCTGGCAAATTAAAAAAAAGAGACAATTGATTGACGACCCATTTGGTACAATGGTCACCATGCCGGACTGCTAAACACAGGCTTGCGGTTTCGATTCCCGCCTCAGACAAGTAAAAAAAAGATAAATATATAAGTACAAAATATTTACAAAAGAAAAGTATATAAGTAGTATATCCGTTGTCTAGCACCCATTACACAAGTCTAGTTACTTAGCTTGGGGCTAGAGTGCGATGTGTGGAATGTCCTGCAATATTCATTTATTTAATTGAGAACCTCCTCTTTTTTGACGTCGGCTAAAAATATAACATTGTAATTGAACTAAACATCAATAGTAATCGACAGTTGGCAGACGTTGAACAATTGCATTGCAAGTGACGCACAACTCAAATTCATAGGGATATGTTACCCTAGGAAGCTTAGCGGCTATTCTGCAAATTGCTAACAAAAGTGGAAACCCACCATATTTTTTTTTAATAGCTGATATACAGGGTTATTAGTAATTGTACTAGAACCGGTTGAGGGCTACTTCTGTGCACCTAAACAAACAACTTTTGTTTTACGACTTTTGAAAATTCGATCATTTTTTTGAAAATTTTGAGGTTAGGTTTACCTGAAAATCAGCTGCCCCATACACTGACAGGTCATTAACCTTAAAATTTTACTTATTTTTTACATTTCATCTACTGTTCTTAGTCTGAATGACCTTTGTTTAAAAAACAGCTAATTTTCGAATTTACATCCTCATTATTTTCAAAAAAAGTCGTAGAACAAAAGTTGTTTGTTAAAGTACACAAAGGTAGCCCTCAACGGCTTCTAAATTAAAAATCTGCGCTAAATTAAAAAGTAATACTCAAATGTTCTTTTGTTATACCTATTATTATAAATTCCATATTATTATGATGGGGTTACGGAGTTCTGAACCCTGAGCGAATACGTAATAGTAGGGGAGCCCACGATGCTAAATGGGGATTTACTCGAGCGTCAAAGAGACCTATTCGGTTGCAAAGCTTAGATGATAAGAAGAAAAAAATGTCATATAATGTATATCTTGCATCGGCAAAATTTATAGCCGCTTCCCCCAGGCTATAAATTTTAAAAAATGTAAAAAAAAAACTGTTGCATGGACATACTCGAGCGCGTCAGATATTGATATATATGGTTCATCTTTATGTCCTAGATGTGCTGTCTCATAATCTGACTATTATCTAGAGGATTTCGCCTAATCTGACAATTTTTTTACATTTTTTGAATCATTGAACTTAATTAATTGAAAAGCTCAGGAAATAGCATGCAAATAAAATGTCTGTCAAACTGTCTGTCTGACAGACAGTCTGTCAGTCTGTCAGTCTGTCAGTCTGTCAGTCTGTCAGTCTGTCAGTCTGTCAGTCTGTCAGTCTGTCAGTCTGTCAGTCTGTCAGTCTGTCAGTCTGTCAGTCTGTCAGTCTGTCAGTCTGTCAGTCTGTCAGTCTGTCAGTCTGTCAGTCTGTCAGTCTGTCAGTCTGTCAGTCTGTCAGTCTGTCAGTCTGTCAGTCTGTCAGTCTGTCAGTCTGTCAGTCTGTCAGTCTGTCAGTCTGTCAGTCTGTCAGTCTGTCAGTCTGTCAGTCTGTCAGTCTGTCAGTCTGTCAGTCTGTCAGTCTGTCAGTCTGTCAGTCTGTCAGTCTGTCAGTCTGTCAGTCTGTCTGTCTGTCTGTCTGTCTGTCTGTCAGTCTGTCAGTCTTAACCCCCGACGCAAAAACAAATAGAAAAATAGAAAAAACCCTAAAAAATATTGTATGTCAGACGAAGCTATAGAAGTATAGGTTAAAAGTCTTTAGCCTGGCCTTTCCGGACCATAATTAACAAATTGCCTTAAAAAATGTAAACATAGACTTATCACAAATATTTTGTTAATTATTATTTTGTTTTTTTTTTTTTCAAGTCTTTCGCAACTGTGATAAAAAAACGTCGTACGATATACGTGTGGAATTGATCTTTGCATCCGGCTCGCGCGTCATAAACCGCCTCTATGCAAAGATCAATTTACCACACTTATATCGTAATGTTATATGTGTTTATCGCTATCTCAATCACCCTGCTTTCCACCTTATGAGTTAGTCACTGTGCACTCTTCAAATATCCAACACATTTAATTTAATGATAGCATATTTAAAACATCTTCAACTGTGTAATAATTGGTCTGAATGATATTCTTCAATTCGATAATCTGTATGACGACAATACAAAAGCAGTTTAAATATAGGTAACGTGAAATAAGCTTGTTTGGCTCGTGTATATCGTCGAGTAATGAATCACTAGGATTGTTGAAGAATTTGTACATACAATGTTGGAGCAAGGGCACTTGATTTTATGTTGTTACAAATTCAGGATGATTCGTTTATTTCAGGTATGCTTTACATAATAAATATGCAAATAAAAAAAACTTAAATTATTTGTAAATAAGTAAAAAAATGACTCATTAAAAATTAATATGAACTTATATCAAATTCAATAAATTAAAAAGTTAAGCAGCAGAATATCAAAGAGCTGATTTTCTGGAAACATTTTTCATGAAAAAGATTGGGTCTACAAAAATTGCACCGAGACTGGAAGCGCTGTACTGTACGGTTTACAGAGGATTACGAGTTAGAGTCCCGCCACGGTGCAATTTTTGAAAAAACATTTTTCCTTGAAAAATATTTCTAGTAACTGCAGCAGGCTCACGCACTGTAACAATAAAAAATATAGATTTTATTTTTGGATTTTTTTATACGGAATTCTTATTTTTAAACTTGTTTTTAATTTTAAACTAAAAAATGTGTTGAGAGAAGATTGGAACATACGAAATATTTTTGAAATACCTACTATCGAATTTTGACAATATCCTAACAAAACGGTTCCGAACTAAAACTAAAAAGAGAGGAGAATTTTAATTAGTGTGAATTGGATCGTCGTCGTGGAATTTTGCCGCACTCCGACATTTTAAGTATGATTTCGATGATTTTTTTTCCGCAGGTAATGCACGACGCAAGAGTGTGACTCTGAGGGTTCCAGACCGTATATTCCCATTTTGACCGTACCGCCAACATCACAGCATAGGAATCCTGTCTGTTAACAAAACATTTCTTCCCACGTATACTACCATCATTCAAAGCCCTAGTGATTCACCGTACGGGCTATAATTATCCTCGATGACGTCACAACTCTGCCAAACCGTCTCAAAAACACCGATCACACTTGCCAGATTTAGGTATTGTGCTCCTAACCCAAATTCAGACGTGGTTAATTTAAAAATTAAGTCATATGCAGCAACAGAGACTCTTTTAAAATGAAAAAGATTAAAAAAAAATGATACGAAAGATTGTTAGAAGAGCAGAGATTTTTAAGGTCAGTAGGAAATTATTAAAAACAATATAAATAGTTTCTCATACATTTATTAACCAGTTTTAAGTTAATAGTTAGTACTTTTTGCAACCAAGCTTACGTTTATGCAAACAAGCTTTTGAAAATTCGAAAATATCTTGAAATCAGCTGTCTATTTGAGTTAGAGGTCATTGACCTTATTATTTTATTTATTCAGTTAAGGCTACTATTTTACAAATTAATGACAGCTCTTTACTTTTAGCAGCAACTAAACACTTGTTTGCTTCTGAAATCTTTGAAAACCTTTCAATTTGTAGTTTAAGTATTGTGTCTTCAAAATTCAGAATGTACCTACACCTGTGAATATCTCGGTCACCTTTACGTTTCGGTCCCCCGGAAGAATTCCGCTGCCAACTGACATCGATACGTTCCGACTAAACTATTGAATAAGATTTTAACTAGTTACCTCCGATATAAATAGACATTGTAAACTATATTTTTATAACTATAGGAAATGATGGATGTTTATGAATGCCCTAATTTCGGGATTAGTTAAAAGATATGTCCGGGATTCGCGTCATTTCAATTTTGTAAAAGAATGTTAACTTTTTGAAATATAAAATGAAATAATCTTTGCCCATTGTACACAATCTCAGTTCCATTCTGATATAAGTAGTAGTGTACAAACGCCCTTGCTTTTTTCTTTCTTAAATGAATCCAAATGTTTTAGTTGGCAAATAATACGAATTTCTTTCAACTCAAGCTGATAATGTAAACATTTTTGTAATATTTCTTTCAATAGGCAGGAAGTTATGTGTTATTTTATAATCATTGGTAGGTTTACCTCCGACGCTTGTAGTCTGAATTTAGGAAAAAAAATCTATTAAAAACCTATTAAACGATGTCTACAGTTTACGGTCAAATTTTTGCGCCCATGTTTGACAGAAATCCATTCTGAGAAATTCATTAAAACCCTTAGATAACTAGTAGCGATAAATGGCAGTGCGGATCATTAGGGATTTACATGGAGAAGAAGGTTCCATATATCCCACCGGTAGCGATAATTGGTAAAAAGTGGGGATATGTCAGGAGAGATATATGGAATAGGATTATAAAAATACGGGTCTGTCTTTATGTCTGTCAATCAACATAAACTTTTTCTCAGAAAGATAATATAGTTAGACGGTAAAATATTTTCTAATATCGTAAAATACCGATTCTTTTCACGAAGTAGGTACTAAGGTTTATATAAAAATAACTATTTTAAGTATTAAAAAATATAATTTAATTTACGAGTTAATTAAGCAAATTGTTAATATATTATAAATAAGTTTAATTTTTATATAATATTTTCTGCCAGCCCAATGTTTAATCAACATCTAACGATTCATAAATTAGACGAAATACCTACTGCGTTCCAAAACTTCCAAGCCACGTAATTTTATAACAGTCGATAAAATTCTGACAAAGCCGACTAAAACAGGTGATTTCTGAGATGTATATTTAGTAAAGGTCGTTTGCTAGTATAAATAGGATGGTTGAGCTGGATTCGTGGCATTGTCGACTGGGGCATTGAGGAAGATACACACCACTAGGTACTTGTACTTGTATACGGGCTGTTTTCCGCAATTAGACTCTTTTTTACTTGGGTCCATTTTGCGTGAGGATGGAGTAGGCTTTCCCAGCACCTACTACCCTTTCAGCTTAGTCGACCATGTCCAGACGAGAGAACTTGTCAATGCTTCTTACACCACTAGGTATTTAGGAACAAAAAAAAACAATCATAATGTTCCAAAAAAGAAAAATAACGGCTGTTTTCATAAGTTTGAAACGAAATTAAATGAATAAATAATTAGTATATTTTTTTAAAGTAACAGTTTAAATTTATAACACATACTTCAAAGAAGAAAAAGATTCTTAAATGATTTTATTTTTTTATGGATTATACATTTTTTTATTGTTATTATATATTTTTTTGTTGTTTTTATTAACTTAATTTCAAAAAGCCTCACAGCACTATTGCAAGCGCCACTGCCATGCCATAATTTTCATTTTCTTTTAATAATTTTCTAAATTCATCAAATGTAAGACACGGACAAATGTAGACTTCAATAAAGAGTAATAAAGAAGAAAAACATAGCATAGGTAGTAGACAAAAACCACAGAATCGACAAAATAATATGGAAAAAGTAGATACAGCCCAACCCAATATGCTGTGTGATTCAGAGTAGGTGGGAGACCTAATAAATTATCACTCACTAGGTAGGTGTAAAAAAAATAATATATTACTAGAAGATCTTGAAATATCATATTAAAATAGCGTGGGTTTTTATCCAGACAGTAAATTGTTGGAACACTATTTTTAAAAACATTAGTCAAAAAATCTTTTTTAAACAATGTTTGTGTGACAAAATAAAATATGTTGTACATACTAGCTACGCCCATGGTTTCATCTAAAACATAGACAAATACATGTTTTACTTCGTAAAATGACTGGACGAAAGGACCAATGAGGATCGAACTTAGCAATCGAGCCCCGACCTCAAGTTTCAAACTCAAACTCAAACTCATTTTTTTTTATTTCTTTGGATGCTTAATCCAATTGTACATGGACCACTTGAATAAGTCTTAAGAACTAAGTTAGGATGTGTGCCTTTAATCAATTGTTCATGTAACAAAATCTCGTAGTCTCGGTTAAGAGGAAAGAGTACCGGCGGTCTCTCCATACAAACGTAGTCGACTGTTTCCTCCCTGGATATTGACACTGTTTCCTCCCTGGATATTGACACTAGAGCAAATATTTTTGTTGCATACAACTTATAATTGCCATGACCATGCCCTTATATCTTGTTTTTTTTTCATTTTCTAATTATTAAAGAAAGTAAGAGTCAAAAAACAAACCATATATAAAAAATAAGACATATGGTCGTGGCAGTTATAAGTTTTATGCCATAAAAACATTTGCTATAGTGACATTATCCAGGGAGGAAACAGTCGACTACGTTTGTTTGGAGAGAGCACCCTTTCCACTTAAACAAGTATATAGATATTAATACGATTATTTTATTTATTTGTCACATAACCAGACAAACCTGACACTTTACGAGATTTTGTTAGATGGCATTTATTTATAATAATGTCTACTATACATTGCTAGAAAGATGGCCGTGTAACTAAAAAAAAGTTGACAAAAAATGTTACAAGCCCTTTCTTTATGTCCAAATTCTACCTCTTGTGCGAGTATTTATCTAAATCGGTTGAGTCGTGTCACGGTGGGACAACACACAAACTTTAAATGATTCAATAGAGATTGGGATGATGTACATACTGCAATTATGCAGCCGACCGTACCTACCTACCTATTTATTTATCATTAAATTATACCTACCTGTAACTATATTAAACTAGATCGACGTAAATTTAAATGTACTTAGCATAATTATAAACCTTAGTGGTTTCGCTGTGCTAGGTTAAGACTGAATGTTTTTTAAGTTTCTTTTAAATGGTAATAAATGGCAAAAAAAAATTATATTTAAAATATTCTATTTTTACCTTACCTAGTAACAAGACAATTTCAAACATAAAGTTCTACACAATTTCAACGGAATCAACTAGTACTATAGTTACACCATGCGGTTTTACCTGTGTTAGTGTCTCTTTAAAAGTAATATGCATTTTCTAAAAACACCAAATACATAATAGGTACTTCGAACTGCAAACTTTAACAGCACTTTTTACCCCTTTGGAGATCGAATGTCTAAAGATCCTTTCTTATTGTTCGCTTATGTCCTAAAAGGAGTGGTTCCTTTTAGGACATAAGCGTGCAAAGTTTCAGCCTCGTAGCGGTTGTAGTTTTAGAGATTTCGTGATAAGTTTTTTTTTCTTTTGTACATAGACTACATTAGTACTAAAATGTTGGTACTCTTGATACTTGATACAAACAAAACATAGATGTACATCGATAACCAATGACCTAGAAGTGTCTTTTAAATTTTTCTATTTAAAAGCTCTAAAATATTCTAGAGATTAATCGATAATTCTATTCGATTAACAGTAGCTATACAAATCTATTCGAATACCGAACAAATAACAATCGACAATCGAAATCGAACCTCATTCTTTCAAAATAAGAAACAAATTCATATAAATTAAGTATATTTTGTTAAAGTTGTTTAAAAATGGTTTTTCTTTATTCATTGTTAAGGTACGTTTTTGTTTGTGAGATTGTCTGGCCGATATTAGAATAGATTTGGCAGTATGCTTCGTAAAGATATTGGATCTCTTGAGATGGCGTATGTGTGACGTTGGCAGTGGGGTGAGTCACGCCTGACAGGTCACTTAACTAGACCTGTGATCCATTCATAACTCGTCCCGATGATGTAGCTTACTGTCTCAATATGAATTATCAAAGTCTTTAAAAATCCAAACTTTACCTCAATAACTGAATAAATATTCATTTCAGTTAGTCTGTCAGTCAGGATTTTTATATTTACGTCCCTACTTTGAAGACACAATCACGTCATATGTGTCAATCACCTGTGATGTGGCAAAATTTTGAGCTTTGCTTGTAAATTTAAAAACGCATCTATATTTAAAATGAAAAATGGTTTCGTGAAAGCTGTGTTATTGTGAGATTACAATGGCTGTGATCTAGGAATTACAAGTCATTAATGAAAACATATGAGATCTATTTGCAAACATTCAAGCAAATGGACAAGATTTATGAAAAGGAAAGAGTAAGATGTTTTTATGACACGAAAAGATAGATGGAACGGAAAAAAAACAAAATTGGAGTTTTATATTATACCCATCATCATAATATCAGCTACGACACGTCTACTGCTGAATATAGGCCTACCCCAAAGACTTCCAGAGCTAAGCACCCTGCTTTACGCAATTGAATTTCCGCAGACGAAGTTGCAGGCAAAAGCTAGTTGTGGGATAAATAAATTGTGTTTATTTTAATTGCTCTGTAAAGTCGTTCAATCATACAATTTATTGTTTCTAAAATGTTTGAAAATGTAAGCGTCGCGCAGCTGTGTCACACAAAAACACAGGAAGTGACGATTTAAAATTAGATTGCTTTTGTATAATCCAGTATTTTTACATCATTGGAATTCAGAGATGGGAGTCGACACAAATCATGGATTTTTTTTTAAAGAAAAAACTTTAATATACAAATAAACAATTTATTGCACCATGAAAACAAAAAAAGGATTAATTATACTATAACAAGAAACTCCTTCTAGAAACGGAACGAGAAAAACACTATTTTGAATTAATTAATAATTAGTATTTAAAAAAACCATAATTAAAAATTATTAATTAAAAAATAATAATTTTAATGAATATTTTAATGTTATTTATTTGCAAGAAATATTGTACAAGGATGTTACTTAAATATAACATACTGTAGTGCAACATATTTCTCCAGCACTCAGCATTATGCATAGGTATATTTTTGACTATTTAGAAAACAATTAAGTAGTTTAAAATACAAAAGTGCTTTATAATTTAATATCAAATTGTTAAAATCCCAAAGTTTAATAATATAAAGTCTAAATAACAATTCGTAGAGCATATAAAAGTAATAAAATATTGGGTATGTAGTAAACTTAAAAACCTTAACTTCGTTGTATAATATTCAAAGTCCTGACTGATAATTATTACAACATCGCACTGCTTAAACCAATGGATGAATCAGACTAAAATTTGGCATACAGATAGCTGTTATAACGTACACATTAATTATAAAACCCCATCGTAATCCGTAGTACATCTGCCATTTATTTATTTATTTAAATAATGCCCATTGTGCCCTACCACCTGCAAATTGTAGACCTAACAAGAGACGCTGCTACAATTGCAGTTGGTAACTAAGACATTTAAGAATGAACTGGTCCAACGGATACTGATACGAAAAGTAAAAATGATAAAGTCTAAATCGAAGTAGGGTGAACCGTAAACGCGTGTTAGTGGGAAGGCGCCACAGCTATAGTGACACTACAATAGCTGCGCTCGTCTATATCGGCGAGCGCCCTGACGGCTATTTCAGCTGAACTATAAATAGCAGGAAGATCGTGTCGGGATGTGGGTCGGCATTCCACTGATTCTCTCTACTCGGTAACTAACTATTCTAAAATCGTGTCAAAATTTGTCATCTAGACTCCCTCCTTTCTTGTAGCGTTCTCCGTACCAACTTATCAAAATCATAATCATCATTTATTGGCTTCTTTAGTTGGGTCTTTTTTGCGTGAGGATGTTAGGCAAGTCATCCTCTGTTCCCATCCCCCTCTGGACACGGTCGACAAAGTTGAGAGAGTTCTCAGCTTAGTCGACCGTGTCCAGAGGAAAGAACTCGTCAATACATCTAGAGAAAACTAAGCAACGAATTTCATCACGATGTTTTTCTTCAGCGTAAGAGCAATGTCAATTAGCGAGATTTACACCTTTTGTATGAAAAACTCCATTGGTGCATAGCCGGGATTCGAACCCATGACCTTTGAAATTAAATTGAGGTATCTACCACTACGCCAAAGCCGCTCTTCTCTCCCACTCTTAGTTCCTCTGCTGAAGACCGAAACCAACACCTTGCGCTAGAGTGTGCTGCAACTCAAGGTATTAAAGATGTGGATGTAGATATCTTTATAATTCAGGTACGAGTTGTGGTACCTGAATTTATCTACTCCTGATATCTCTAGAGGGATGAGGTGGAACCACAGGATAGGGAGTATTGGAGTACTCTATGATAACAAGATTCAATTGGTTTCACTTATAGTAGGTAAGGAGGTGAACTTTCTCTCTGTATTCGGCCCCTCATGAACATCATGATTTAGGATTGTGGTAATCATTGGCTCGCCTGCACTTAGATCGGATGATTTTTCTCTATCTGCTTCTGTGAAAATTATGTCAAACCTGTTTCTTTCAACATAAACGAGTGATCCCATAAGAATCCCGTTTGTTTCACCTGACGTACGAAACCCTAAAAAACATTCAAAAATTATGGCAATTCTGGCTTTAATGTAAAGCCTAGGTAATGTGATGGCTCTACATCTGCGTTATCTGAATACCGATACATGATCTATGGTTCTCTGAACGAGCTTTTGTTGGATGCACTTTGGCAACAGGTAAAGGCTATTAGTTAATTTATACGTGGCTTAAACTATACCTAATTTAAAGCAAACATCAAGATAACGTATAATGTACGGTCGGCTCCATAATTGCAGACCCACCGTAGAGCTCCAAAACGGCTGTTATAAAAATGTTTTCAACACAAGCAAGATTCTAGACACCTGCTTTAGGTGAAGTATAAAGTTTTCCAATTCATCAATTAATCAAACAATTTTTTTGATTTGGAAATATTCTGAAAATAGTTATTTTCGAACTCTACCGAGGGCTGCAATTATGCAGCAGACTGTACAGTTGGCAACAAAAGCAAAGCCCCACTGTAGAGTTATTTTATATTAGAACGCTTTCAACACAAGCAGGGCTTTATGGTCCTGCTTAATATAAAAAAACACTTAAATAATAGCTTTAACTAATATCGGTTTTCGTAAATTAGTTGGTAGTATAAATAATTGTGTAAGAATAATGTCACCTCATTCTGTAACCACAAGAGTTGTAAAGCTGTCGAAACGTCAGATTTTAACAAAGAAAAAAATCTGTAAAAACAGAATTTCATTATGAGTTCAATTCTCAAAAACCTTTGAAAATATTAAAACATCTTTTTTAATAACTAGTTTACGATGAGCTCCTGCTTTTGTTGCCTGATTGTAAACATGTATACCTTAATCGAAGAATCTGAAACTAATCAAATCAAGGCAACTTTTATCTGGCGGGTAGCCAGATTATATCAATATTTATGCACTTAGTTCTAACTACCTACATGAATGAGAATTCAGGCTAAGAGCTAACACCAATAATTTAAAAATATTGCATAACACCGGAATCATAATTTTTTATTCATTTTCGAGTGGGTTTTTCAGTTGAATTTTGTTTTAAAACCATAACTTGTTTAATATAAAGTGTGCAAGAAAGATAAAACCGGCCAAGTGCGAGTCAGAATGGCACATAAGGGTTTCCGTACAATTATATTCTGTTTTTAGTATTTGTTGCTATAGCAGCAACAGAAATACATCATCTGTGAAAATTATAATTATGCAAAAGATACAGCCTGGTGACAGACAGACGGCGGAGTCTTAGTAATAGGGTAACGTTTTTACCCTTTCTATGGTCACAAAAAAGACGCGGGGTGATAAAGTTCTTGTTCCACTGCCGTCTTCCTACCTTCAATCGCATCCCTCGAAGGTCTTCGTTTATTCGGAAGTATTCAAGTCTCAAGAGTATAGGTATCTTTTCAAACGCTGACCCATCTATTTTAAACATATAAAACAACCAGTATTTTATTAGTCTGTCAAACACATAATATTATGAAATAGGATTTACTTTAGTCAGAACATAAATATTAATTTTGGTACAAAATAAATAAAAAAATCATCATTGCAATTGAGTAAAAAAAACCAAATTAATTAAATAACCTTGTTTAAATGTTTATAATAAATCTCTTACAATATAACATGAAAAAAATTGAAAATTATAGTATTAAAATCTAAATAAGTTTACCCATCCCTTGGCCAAAGTAGCAGCCAGCCCAAAATTTAGCTAAACAATTTGTATCTCTTTTTCTACGGATTAAAAGCTACGAATGAAGTAAATGAAGACAATTTAAAACATATGCTAATTAATAGATTCGTCTACGAAATCCCAGCTGATTCAATCTATAAATATCGCTACGATTTCACGCAAATTCTGATATCATTCAATTTAATGATTATTGCGCAAATAAACAGGCTATTCAAAAACTCACGACTCTCAAACTGCCTGTCTTGTTATAAAAAATAGATGAAAGACATTTAGAGGATAATAAAAACATAGAGGGTTACACGATACTTATTTTTTAAATAAATTGATTTTGAGCAAGTTTTTATGAGACCAGTTTAAGTAACCTTTTTGTCCCTTTTTAGGCGAGGACCCCTTCAATCAAAATACTCGACGACAATGACAATCTATAAACTCGTAAAACGTAACGTCTATACGTACGTGCCCATTTGTGCAACTTATACTTTCTAGCTATTATTTTACTTTGTGTTTATCGTGTTCTGTTTCTTACTGTGTTGTACAAATAAAGTTATCTATCTATTTATTAATACGACTTGTAGAAGAGTACCAACTTAGCCAACGGAAGCAGCTTTGGCCAGACGCTTCGCTCTCGCTGGGTCAATCAAGGAATGTCTACAGCTTAACAATCTAATGAACAAAAATATATATACGCGACGAATTGAAAATCTCCTCCTATTTTGAAGTCGGTTAAAATACTTCTTATTTTAAGGTAGGCAAAACTTTTTCAAAAAAATTACATAGAAATTAGTTTATTGAAATGTAAAACTTTTCAGGAAAAAAGATAAGATACCATTTTTACTGCCTATAATCCAGATGTTCAAGGAAAACTCCTCAGTTCAGTTGCATTATTTTAATAACCAATCTAAATATAAACATTTCCTGACCTAAATCTTACCAAATACGATTGTCGCAATACGTACTTGCTTGTGTGATTCATGCTTTATTTTACTCGAACCAGCTCTATTTATACCGCTCTGTTACTTGTTATTAATAGAATTGTTTCTCACAGCACCAACTACTGCTCCGCTTCTAAAGGTATTTTCCTACAATTTGACCTAACTCGAACTACATCATCATCCGAGCGATGTTCCTGGTTGCAAACCTCTCGGAAGCCCGGGGCCCTCTTTGCTTTTACGTCTCTACTTCGCCCGATCTTCGGCATCCTTTTTGGTTAACCTAACTCGGACCACAGTTAGAATAAAATGATAAAATAAAATACCAAGTGGCGTTATATTGAAGAGTTCAAAGAAAACCCAAAATATACTGTTTGCAAATAATATTAAAATCTGAATAAGTTTCCATAGGTAGGGTGCCCAAAAGGATCGCTGCATCTTTGGATGGCAATGCCGATCCTTTGGCCAAAGTATTATTATGTATTAGTTTACTTTTGTAATTTTCTGTAACTTGTAAAAAAGAAACCTTGAAAACGATTAACAAATTATAGCATTAACATTTTTAGATACGATTAGATACTTCAAAACACCATGCAATCAGTTGGCCGTTTACCTTGCTACACCTATGCCTGAATCTGTAAAGTTAAGCCGACAGTCGGGTTGTATGGATCTACCTATATTTTACCTCGCTACTGGTACCTACCTATATTTTACCTCGCTACTGGTACCTACCTATATTTTACCTCGCTACTGGTACCTACCTATATTTTACCTCGCTACTGGTACTTACCTATATTTTACCTCACTACTGGTACCTACCTATATTTTACCTCGCTACTGGTACCTACCTATATTTTACCTCGCTACTGGTACCTACCTATATTTTACCTCGCTACTGGTACCTACCTATATTTTACCTCGCTACTGGTACCTACCTATATTTTACCTCGCTACTGGTACTTACCTATATTTTACCTCGCTACTGGTACCTACCTATATTTTACCTCGCTACTGGTACTTACCTATATTTTACCTCGCTACTGGTACCTACCTATATTTTACCTCGCTACTGGTACCTACCTGTTGGCGATAGAGAGAGTTAGTTCTCGGTCTAGACTACCTAGATATCCACTGCTAGACTTAGAGTCCTAACCTACCAACCTTGACACCAGGGTTGCCGCAGCTGGTCTACTTCCTATCTAGACCCCCTAGGCGAATAATTCAGTAAAAAGTAAAAACCCGCTTTGTTGTAGTCGGGTAGAAGTTCCCTAGGTTTCTATCGACTTTTATATAGGCTTCTTAGTCTATGAGTAAAAAGACTTGACGAAGTTAAACAATAATTATAATACACAAAGAACACAAAATTACAGAACCCTATCTTACTGTCTATAATCTACTTACAATGAGATAGAGTCCATATTGGCACAACACTTAAACTATGCGTTAACTAGAGCCGAGCTACTATAACTTTGATGCTATGGGTGACGGAGGCAAATGGTAACTGGTAACTGCCGATGCAATGCACCCCGGGCATATTTATTAGCTCGACTCTAGCTCCGCCATCAAGCCCTTAAGAAGCGTATACCTAGCGACGTGCCCAAACCTCATTGGCGAAGCTCCCAAGTACGCAGGGTGACGCAATCCCGAATTCCTGAGATCGGTTCCCAGGGATTTTGGTTCCCACGTACTTAGATGCTAGAGCACTTACAAGTCTGTCACTAGGTATACTTAGACCCCGACGAGTTGTCGCCAACAGTCTCTCCCCGGCGAAGAGCGTCATCGAAGCCCTCCGTTCCGGCTGGGAGAACAATGAGTCAAGGCCTAGGGCTTGGTTCCGATGTCGGTGTGCAGGTCAGTGATGACCCGGTCGCCGACTTGATGGTGCCGCATCGCTCGCCGGACGTTGTCTACCCTGTCTGGGGGCTATGGTGGATAAACTCGAACGAATCCACCGCGCCCAGAAGTTGTCCGCGAGTGTCTTCGTGGCACGCCTGGTCTGCGGGTCAGTCAGCTCGCAGGTACTGACCGGCGTTTGTACGGTTGAAAGCTCGAACCGTAGATGCGGAGCGCGGGCGGTCGTTCCTCGTAGGCGGCCCGTTGCTCGGCGTCGTTGGCCTCCCCGGCGCGCAGCAATGCGCCGAAGGCTTATGAAGTCGCTGTCGGTCGTCAGTCTCGACAGCAGCCCGATGTGTATGGCCAGCGTGACCACACACGTGAAGATAATGCCGCAGCACATCTCCCGGCGCCCATCGCGGCGCCGTCTGGTGACTACCATGGGGCCGATGTAGGCAGCCCCACAGCGAGTGGCAGGCCTGGAGTAGGCGGCTAAGCGAGCCGCTGGCAGGTCGCCCTTCATCGGGATGAAAAGCACGCCCCTGCATGCCTTGTTTGTGACTGCACGCATAGTCGGGCGCAGCCGGAGCACCCAGCACCGATATCTCGCTAGATGCTCGTTCTCGATACAGCCCTTCATGGGCTCTCCCCGTATGCGGAGCCTAGTGAAGGGGTGTCGTCCGTTGAGAATCAGGAGTACGTCTGAAATCAGGGGAGCTCGTCCCCGTTCAAATCTTATTAGAATCTTATCTAGTTGATTTAATCCTTTTCCCTTTCCAACTAGATCTTTCTCTAGATTTCGCCATTGAAATCTAGATGCTGGCCGGTATTCCTTTCTTATTATGACCTGAAGGGTACCTATGTCTAAAGTTACCGTACATCGCTCTCGGAATCGCCACATGACTCCGGGTAACTCTGGACCGGTCAGCAACTGCCGAAGACGGGTGAGCGACGCGGCTTCCGCTTCTCTGTGGCCGCATCGCCTCGTCACTCGCAGTTGGTGGGCCGCACCTACTACATGCGGGCGGGCCTGGGCATAAGCGAGCCCGGCCGGCGGCATAACATCGGATAGGTGCGGAAAGCGAAGCATGCGGGCGGAGACGGACGCGTGGCGTAGCCTCGAGCCACGGTCGGTCTGCGCCTCGATGTAGTGGACCTCCGCGGAGGCCCAGCAGGCGCGAAGCAGGAGAATCTCGCTGTCCTGCTCGCGGTTGCCGTAGATGCTGAGAGTGCGCTTCCTCTTAAGCACTCCCACTGCGTTGGTGTCTCGGTCGACAAGGAGGGTCGTCGAGCCCTTGTCGAGCAACGCATGCGCGTCGCCAGAGCCCTCGGGCCCTACGACGCTCACCGCGCACTCGTTTATCAGCGCGGTCTCGGCGTCCTCGTTTTCTTTCTTCTCTGGCGAGTCCTCCACAGCTCGCAAGTCATGGAGGAGACTGTGGTGTGTCTGTGCGCACCCGTCGACAGTGCACCTTTGGGCTGTACACTTATAACGGCGATGCTTGCTTTCTAAACATAGGAAACAGACATTATTTTCGCGCCCCCAGTCCCAGCGCAGGGACACAGGGAGGCGTCTCAGTTTGCCACAGCTCGGGGTCAGATGATTTAACCTGCAGTAGAGGCAAACCTCTGACGACGGCGGCTTCTCGGAGTTGGAGGGCCCCGCGGTCTTTATCTCTGGTGCATAGACCACGGCCCCCCGTTGCGGCGGTCGTCCGTACGGCTCGCTCACCGCAAGAGCGGGAGCCAAGCCACGTCGCGGCTGCGCGGCCTCTTTTCCGACGGAGGCGGCGCGGGCGGCGCTCAAGGCGCGCAAGGTCGGCGGCACGGCCTCGGCTAAGGCAGCGCCGGCGGCAGATGAAACAGGCTGCAGGGCGGCCTCACTCTCTAGGGAGGCGGCGCCAGCAGCGCTCAGTGCGCGCGCAGGCTGTGGCGCGGCGCAGATGGCGCTCGCGAGCCACGCAAGCAGTGGCGTGGCGCGTGTGGCGCTTGAGGCGCGCGAGTGCGGCAGTGCAGCCTCGACTGAGGCGGCGCCGGCGGCACTCAGCGCGTTGATAGATGGAGGCTGCAGCGCGGCCTCTTCCCCTAGGGAGGCGGCGCTCGCAGCGTTCGTAGCACACGCAGGCTGTAGCGCGGCCTCGGTGGAGACGGCGGCGCCAGCAGCGCTCTGTGTGCGTGCAGGCCACGCAGGCTGTGGCGTGGCGCAGAGGGCGCGCGCGGGCCGCGCAGGCAGTGGCGTGGCGCAGGTTGCGCTTGGGGCGCGCGAGTGCGGCAGCGCGGCCTCGACTGAGGCGGCGCCGGCGGCACTCAGCGCGCCGATAGATGGAGGCTGCAGCGCGGCCTCTCCCCCTAGGGAGGTGGCGCTCGCAGCGTTCGTAGCGCACGCAGGCTGTAGCGTGGCGCAGAGGGCGCGCGCGGGCCGCGCAGGCAGTGGCGCGGCGCGAACGGCGCTCGGGGCGCGTGAGTGCGGCAGCGCGGCCTCGACTGAGGTGGCGCCGGCGGCACTCAGCGCGCCGATAGATGGAGGCTGCAGCACGGCCTCTCCCCCTAGGGAGGCGGCGCTCGCAGCGTTCTTAGCGCACGCAGGCTGTAGCGCGGCCTCGGTGGAGACGGCGGCGCCAGCAGCGCTCTGTGTGCGTGCAGGCCACGCAGGCTGTGGCGTGGCGCAGAGAGCGCGCGCGGGCCGCGCAGGCAGTGGCGTGGCGCAGGCTGCGCTTGGGGCGCGCGAGTGCGGCAGCGCGGCCTCGACTGAGGCGGCGCCGGCGGCACTCAGCGCGCCGATAGATGGAGGCTGCAGCGCGGCCTCTCCCCCTAGGGAGGCGGCGCTCGCAGCGTTCTTAGCGCACGCAGGCTGTGGCGTGGCGCAGAGGGCGCGCGCGGGCCGCGCAGGCAGTGGCGCGGCGCGGGCGGCGCTCGGGGTGCGCGAGTGCGGCAACGCGGCCTGGACTGAGGCGGCGCCGGCGGCACTCAGCGCGCTTATAGATGGAGGCTGCAGCGCGGCCTCTCCCCCTAGGGAGGCGGCGCTCGCAGCGTTCTTAGCGCACGCAGGCTGTGGCGTGGCGCAGAGGGCGCGCGCGGGCCGCGCAGGCAGTGGCGCGGCGCGGGCGGCGCTCGGGGTGCGCGAGTGCGGCAACGCGGCCTGGACTGAGGCGGCGCCGGCGGCACTCAGCGCGCCGATAGATAGAGGCTGCAGCGCGGCCTCTCCCCTTAGGGAGGCGGCGCTCACAGCATGCAGTGCGCGCGCGGGCGGCGGCGCGGCCTCGGGCGAGGCGGCGTCAGCGGCGCGCAGCGTGCCTGTAGATACGGGAGTCGGCCACATCGCGGCCTCTTTATAGACAGAGGCGGCGAGGGCAGTGCTCACCGTGGGTGCGGGAGTCGGAGCTTGCAGCAGTGCGGTCTCATCTCCAACAGAGACGGCGCTGCCAGCGCTCGGTGCGAGCGTGGGAGTTGACGCAGGCGGTCCAATTCGCTCAAGCGCATCTGCGAATCGGTCGACGCCCCGGTCTCTTTCCTGCTCAGGTGTGGAGGATCTTTGACGCCTGGGCTCTCCCCGCGCCCCAGGCTGATCCCTCCACTGAGTTACCTCCTCCATTGGTGTATCTTGACTCGCCTTGATCATCGCAACCTCGGCTGCGAGCCGCTTCTGGATTAGCCGTCTCTTCAATTCAGCTATCTGCTCCTCTGCTGCTAGCTCAGCTTGCCGGATGCGGGCAGCGGCCAACGAACGGCGAAACCCTCTGTCGCCGTCTATGTTGGACCGGGCAGCGGTGCCGGCACCGGGCGCTGAGGTAGCTAGGAGTGTGTTGAAGCGGTAGTCGGGGCGCACCGCTGTCGTATAAGCGGGTGCGCCGTCGTAGTGCAACCTCGGTACACGTTCTACGGAGGTGTGCACTAACGCGGAGTATCGGTCAGAAGTTAACGAATCTGACGGATACAATAACGAGAAAAAATAGTCCAATTCGCGAGCGACCTCAGCCGCTACGTTGGCTCTAGTTACAGACATAGTTGTGCAATAAAAGTCCCGGTAAGTAGATCACAAAAACTACACTGACTCTACCGTTACACAAGGACTGAACACTGACTCTACGTTACAAACAAAATCAAAACATAAACAAAGAAGCCATAATTAGTGAATAGTATCAACCGGCAAACTAAATATCACTAAGTTTAACACATTTCTCAAAATAAACCAAAAAAATCCATTCATTAGTTTTTGGGTCCCCAGCTACGAGCAAATCTACCTGCCTTGAATGCAAGCGACGGGACATTCAAGTGGCGTAAACAAAAAATCTTACCCTAGCGGGACTTAAGCAAGAACCGTTCGCTAACAAGAGACGATCGTTTCAAACCAAATTATAATGAGAAAATTAGACTTATTTTAATTTCACTTTTAAAATAATCCTGGCTAAACTGCGATAAAACCTAGGATCCAGATATCAGATCCGGCTCGAAGGACCAATTGTTGTTGGCGATAGAGAGAGTTAGTTCTCGGTCTAGACTACCTAGATCCACTGCTAGACTTAGAGTCCTAACCTACCAACCTTGACACCAGGGTTGCCGCAGCTGGTCTACTTCTTATCAAGACCCCCTAGTCGAATAATTCAGTAAAAAGTAAAAACCCGCTTTGTTGTAGTCGGGTGGAAGTTCCCTAGGTTTATATCGACTTTTATATAGGCTTCTTAGTCTATGAGTAAAAAGACTTGACGAAGTTAAACAATAATTATAATACACAAAGAACACAAAATTACAGAACCCTATCTTACTGTCTATAATCTACTTACAATGAGATAGAGTCCATATTGGCACAACACTTAAACTATGCGTTAACTAGAGCCGAGCTACTATAACTTTGATGCTATGGGTGACGGAGGCAAATGGTAACTGGTAACTGCCGATGCAATGCACCCCGGGCCTATTTATTAGCTCGACTCTAGCTCCGCCTTCAAGCCCTTAAAAAGCGTATACCTAGCGACGTGCCCAAACCTCATTGGCGAAGCACCCAAGTACGCAGGGTGACGCAATCCCGAATTCCTGAGATCGGTTCCCAGGGATTTTGGTTCCCACGTACTATATTTTTGATACAGAAGATAGAATGATGTAAACACAACGTTGTAATGTTTACAACAATAATTCCAGGAAGCAGGGTGCGTAATATAAATTGAATGTTTTGTAGGAGTTATTAGGGCTAACGGACTTAAACCTATTTAACAAATCAAAGTAATATTATTTGCTACTAAAGTCATATAAAATGGGATTCTTACCAGATTTTGCTCTTATTTTTATTTATTTTCTCACTATGCTAAGAGCATAAAGATTTTGCCCGCGACTTTATACAAATTAAGTCAATTTTTTTATTCATTTCATCCAAATGAATATAAAAATTGAAAAAATTAAAAAATCTTAAAACATTTTGTACACAGATCACATAGTCTTAACTAACTAAGTTAGGATGTGTGCCTTCAGAACGCGCCCACCAATGAGAAGAAGGCACAAGAAACTCATTGTTTCATGTGCACACGTTCACAAAGGTCAATATTACAAATATTTGAAAGTATTTTTGAAATGGAGCAACTAAAGTCACGTCCATGGGTTCTTATCATTAAGGTAAGACGAAGTATCATAGTACGCCTTACTCTTCGACCATACAATTTTATTCCTCTATGGCCTTACTGCACAATTTATGCTTTATAAAAGTTTTGAACCTGTTAATGGACATCATACCTATACATCTTTAGGTAATTTATTATAATAGAGCACACATGTACTATTAAACGACCTGTTTATTTTTTGGAGCCGGGCACGTTCAGTTCACCCTTATTTCTTATGTGAATGTGATTTGAACCGAATACGAACTTCGGCCGAATGTTCGGTGAAAATAAAAAGTTCGGCCGAACTTCGGTTATTTTTACTGCACTTTCTTGGGAATGACAGGTCGAATCTTGTTTATGCGTTCAATTGAATTATTGGTGCGTACACCCCGCCCGCCGTCCTCGCAACCCCAGCGTCGCTCATTATTCCGCGGCCCGTCATAAATAAATACGTCATCATTACGAACGGGTCACCACGTGCACTATTGTTTGTTTACGCGAACAAAGTTTAGGAAAAGTAAACAATATTTAATATTAGTAGTTGCAAGTGTTGAACATTATGAGTGGAAGGACTTTCAGAAAAATTAAAAGTTCCTATGTAGTGATTTATGGCGATAATTATTTAAATATTTCGATATCAAAATTAAGATATTTTATTTAGAAATTAGAATTTAGATTAATTTGTTAAATAAGTGATAAAAAATAAATAAACGCTTATGGTTCTCATTTACTGGTGTTGTTTTATTATGTTACTAGCTGCGCCTCGCGGTTTCACCCGCGTAAGTCCCGATCCCGCTAGGAGATCAGGATAAAAAGTAGCCTATGTGTTATTCCAGGTCTCCAGTTATCTACATACCAAGGTTCATGGTAATCGGTTAAGCGATTTTTACGTGATTGAGTAACAAACATACATACATACTCACAAACTTTTACCTTTATAGTATTAGTAGGATAGTAGGATTTAAAACAGCTTAGTTGTTAATTTTTTTCTGGATATGATCAAATACCGAATGTTCGGCATTTTAGCAGAATTTCGGCCGAATGCCGAAGTTCTGTTTAAACTGCCGAAGTTCGGTTAAACCGAATGTGAAACGAATTTCGGCCCATCCCTATAATAAATAAATATTACAGGACATTCCACACATCGCCATCTAGCCCCAAGTTAAGTAACTAGACTTGTGTTATGGGTGCTAGGCAACGGATATACTACTTATATACTTTTCTTTTGTAAATATATACTTATAATACAGAGAAACAACCAGACCACAGACAAATATCTAAGCATAAATACTTGTCTGAGGCAGGAATCGAACCCGCAACCCTGTGTTTGGCAGGCCGACGTGGTAACCATTGTGCCAAGTGGGTCGTCAAATATATTAGTCAGTCAGGACTTTGAATTACATATTTAAATTAAAAATATCCATATAAAATTTTATCTGAAAATAAATTGAAAGGAAAAATGCGTCTACAGAAATTACAACCGAGACGAGTCTTGAACTCACAGCGCCCATGTATACCATACCAATATACTAAATTGGTAGGGCACCTGTACGGTATACGATTCAAGTCTCGTCTCGGTTGCAATTTTTGAAAACGCATTCTTCCCTTAAAAATGTCTAACCTAAAACATTCCCATAGTAACTGTACCCAACCCACATTTTCTCGCAACTCCAATAACTTTCAAACTATAACATTTACAATCTATAAATCATAATCATTACATATAACTATGTAAAACTGTGTGTATATCATGCTACGCTGACGTGTTATGATATTTAGAAAATCCTAATTAACTTATGAGACGAATCAAAGCTTGTAAACGTCATCGTATTTAATATACGATACTTTGCAGTTGCTGGACTTGTTTTTGAATAGTTACTTATAGATGCAGGTTGTTTATTAGCAAATGTGTGCTCTATTATAAGTTACCTAAAGATATATGTGAGTTTTGGAGGTTTGTATTGCTCGGCTCCGTTGGATTTAGCCCTAGGTGTCACACCTGTAACCCTTTAGCACTAACGGAGCAATCTCTGGTGGGAGACTTCAATCGCCGCTTGTGACCACCCACCGGCCCAATTCGTATCGCCAAGCGGACTTGTCCGTTTTTTGATACTGTTGCAGCCACAAAAAGAGGATAAATATGAAAAGTTTTTTCAACTGCGTTTTCTTACATTCACTCAGGTCCCTACAAGGCCCCTGTTTATTTGGAGGCTTTTGAGTCAAGAGCGACTAAATTTATGTCAATAAAACCTTAAATCTTACAAACACGCAGCTTTTCATCCAGATATGCCCAAAGAAACAAGACCTACGCAACAAGTAAACTATAATCAAACATTCCACAAGCATCATCAATCAACGGAACTATTATTTACTGTAACACCAGTACATAAACATGTTTATTTTCAACAGGAAATGTTGTTGAGATCTAAAAACCGTTGGATACAGCGAGCGTTCCGTTTATGTTTTAGACCTACTTTGATCAAATGAATGCGTCAATCAAATGCTTATTATGAATGAGATGAAGAAGCGGAGATGGACCGGCGAAGTCATTCCGCTGCATGGATAAATGAGGGATGTGTTATTAAGAGCATTGTTTTAAGTTGCCCTGGTTATCAAGAAGTTGCATCTCGCATTAAAAAACCTATGTATTTACGTTGTTTGTATATGTTTTTATCAATAAATCTATAATTCATCAAAATTTGTTGACCTGTTTTTGGTTTTAAATTAATAATACAAATATAAATTTATTGATTGAAACTCATTTTATATGATAAACTAAGCACTAAATATAAAAAAGAACAAAATAACACATATGCGCCTGAATAATATATTGACCAGATAGAGTAATCATAGACACCAGAGGTAAAATTCTACTTTTTCAAACATGTATGGAATTATTGCCGTTACTTTCAAAAAAAGAACACGTGAACTATCGAATTTACGGACAAAGAAAGTCAAATCCATTGCAGGAGCGTTAGAACGCGAAATATGAAAATAATGACAATACTTTATTTCCCTGCATTCTTTTGAGAAAAGCACTATAATATGCCTCTAAAACAAAATGGCAATTGTCTGTCTCGTATTTATGAAGTTTAGAAGAAGGCCACGCTCTTAATCTTATTCTCTTTGTTCCTAAAGGAGGTTTATGCTGTCTTGGCTTTTACGGCCAGTTGTCACCTGATGGCACGACTGGAACATCCAGGTCCTCGAGGTGAAAGTGCTGCTGTTGAACCGCCAGGGGTTCCATCCGCTGCTATATCTATCTATCTAACTCTTCTCCGTGTCCCTGCCACCGAATGTATCCCAGGGCCTCCGTATATTTCGGAGAAGCCTAGGGCAGGGGTGTAATGTGGGAGTGTCCTCATACTGCCTTTGGGCAAGCGGAAATATTTTATTTCCTATCCGTCATCTAGGTACGCGTCCTGTACATAATCAATAGTCTATGAATTTAAAAGTTTCAAGCGGAACTTTTATTTCCTATGGTAGTTGTTTTTTATGTTTGTCTGCTTCTAACTAGATTTAATGACCGTCGTAACATTTGGATTGATTCTTTAATTTATTTTAATGATAAACTATTAATTTATTTATTGTTAATTTACTTTTTATTTTATTTCTTCTATTTGAATTATACATACTTACTTTAGAGTTTGGTTTAGAGCAATATATCTACATAAAGTTTGTTGAACTCCTATCTTATCAAAATATTTTGTTTATAAATGAATCGAGAATAAAAACATTGCTAGCAGTCTACGACGTAGACCTCTACATCGTAGAAATTGATACAAGTCTATTATGTAGTCCTCTACACCGTAGATGTTACTACGAGTTTACTATGTAGTCCCCTACACTGTAGACATTGCTACAAGTCTACGATGTAGACCTCTACACTCTACAAAGGTCTAGAGTTTAGATTAACTACTACGAATTTTTGTGCTACAAATTCGTAGCAGCGCCATTTTATTACACAAAGTGTTTATTAAAACTTTGGATAAAATTCTCCAGTTAAATAACAATTTAAAGAAATATATGTTTTAGTAGGTACGATAAAACGATACAATCGTTACGGAAAATAACCCAATTTCAACAAACAAATAGATTCCAGATAAAATAAACATTTTCTCCATCAATATTTCAATCCATTGATACGAAACGAATGTTTTAAAATTATCGTCCAGTTCGTAGGTATTTAGGTACCTACGAACTCATGAAAATATTTTATTTATGATACAAAATAATTAATGAATACTACCGGACAAAAATTTAACGTCCGACATCGTTCCAGTCATTAAATAAAAAATAACGCATTTTTTAGCTTCAATAATAACTTAAATATTTAATACCAATCGTAATTTTGACTCTGGGCCTGCCTACTTTATATTAAGGGGGATAATATTTAGTAAACATGTCATATGTATGTAGAATAGAGAAGGTCGGTGAAGAGGTATAGGTACAATGATGTGATAGTGGATGATGATGATGAGGTAGCAGAGCGGGCGAGACGACGGTACGGGGCGGCGTGTAGCACATCTCGTCCAAGTGAAAGCTAAGCTCGTCTGAAAGTGTAACGGCTCGCATCCGCCTAAAATGGGGTGATCGGTAGGCGGTGGTGTCGTATTGCGAGTATAAAAAGAAATTGAGCGCCCCGCCGCCGGTCAGAACGGCTTCAAACGTAAGTTAGCGCACACGTATGTTGCGCTTACGTCGCTCGCTGTCGCTGTCGGTGCACTCGCGCGTCACTACTCTCGTCTCCTCAATCATACCTAGTGCAGTTACATACAACCTGTTGGATTTACATATTGTGAAGTGATTGTATTGTGAAGCTTTATGGTGTTTGGTTTATGGTTCACCTGTTATACTACGTCATATTGTCACCTTTGTGGAGTACCTACACAGTGTGTGTGTATTTCTCTACAGTTGTAGAGCGGTGGAGCGGTAACATAACGTACTTGCTTGCTTTTACTTATCTATTTTAATGCCTGTAATGTTGGAAAAGCTTATGTAAACAATATTACATTTTCAAGTGCTTATTAAATATCTAATAAAAGAATTTAAGATAAATTTTGTAATTAAAAAAAAAACTTTAACATAAAAGCAATAGTAAATAGTATAGAAGACAAGAAGATTGTTCAGTAGTAGTAGTGATCCATCAACCAGCACCATAAAAGACAATAAACAATCCAGTGAGGAGTAATCGTGTTGGCTAGCGTCCAGCTAGTCCAGGCGCACATTCCGCCGCCCGTGACGTAATATCCGCGAAGGGCCACCGGCGCGGCTCGCGGCGCGATCTATAAGCTTATAAAAACGCGAGAGTTACGCAAACGTGTGCGCTGGCAGCGGGCCCGGGCGGCCGCGACTCGGGTTACACCCACAAATAGACGCACGCGTCGTCCGTCCGCTCCGTCGTCCGTCGGTCGGTCGGTCTGCTGTACGGTGGCTGTGGCGTGCGTCTCTCGAGTCGCTCACTAACTCTCGTTCGCTCGTTGATTGCAGGAAGGCTCAAGGGCAACGTTCTCGTGTCTCGACTAGCCCCGAAGTCTCGTTAGCCCTCCGAAAATGCCGAAGCCACAAGTACAAGAGGGTGAGGACCCCGATCCAACCCCGTACCTGTTCGTATCGCTCGAACAGAAACGTATCGACCAAAGTAAACCTTACGATGGCAAGAAGGCATGCTGGGTGCCTGACGAAAAGGAGGGCTTCGTGCAGGGAGAGATTAAGGCCACCAAGGGCGACCTGGTGACCGTCAACCTTCCCGGAGGCGAGGTAATATATACTTCACCTTTACAGCTGTTACTTCGATCATATCATCCAAGTTTATCATGATAAGGAAGGAGATGTGACCTTGACGGATGATTGCGTGATAACTTGTGATAACAAGTTAACATAATGCTACATCATTAGTTATCATTATTATACATTTTAAATGGAAGGACATAAGTTATTTTGAGAATCGATAACTTATTTTAAAAAATGTTAATCATATATTTTTTTAAACTTTACTCATCATAGAGTTATAATAATTTAATATGATATAGAATTTAAACTTAACATTATCAATATGGCGTGTGCTACGCTTGGTGGTAGAATATCCATATTATCCATATCACTGAAGAAAGCAACTCAACAATTTCACTCGATTAGAGGTCTTCCTCTAACTTGACTTAACCACTGCTACCAGAGATAGCAGTTGGAACCAGAACAACTTGCCTTTGTAGCACAAACCTTACTTTAAAATTAAGCTAACCCCCATAACAATTTCTAAAGTTTTACATTGAATGAGCAGGAGAAGACACTAAAAAAGGATCTCCTATGTCAAGTAAACCCGCCGAAATTCGAAAAAGTCGAAGACATGGCTGACTTGACATACTTAAATGAAGCGGCTGTCCTCCACAACCTCCGACAACGATATTATGCGAAACTGATCTACGTAAGTAGGCGCCCAGAGCGCCTTTACCAATACACTAATACTAAAGATATCTTTCTACATCTCTCCTGCAGACGAAAGACTTCAAGAAAGACCAAGTTGGTCAAGTCAACCCGCCTAAGTACGAGAAATGCGAGGATATGTCCAACTTGACATACCTCAACGACGCTTCAGTATTGTATAACTTGAAGCAGAGATATTACCATAAGCTCATCTACGTAAGTCGGGATCGTGACCGGTGCAGCTGCATGTCGAGTTTCGAACCTCTCCTATCTCTCAACACCATAGACACATTTCTTACATATTGGATACAAACCAAGTATTAAAGTGCAGTAATCGTCCGTGAACGCAATTCCGGCGCAATTGACGTTGGATTTATGTCTCTTTTTCGTATATAAATAGCACGATTAGCATGCCAGCTGTACTATTTCGGTGCTATCAATATATCGTCAAGATATTTTTGTACCTATCGATCAAGAAGTTTCTCTCTCTACGGTGTAATTGGCCGACATTGTGGGCAATGTTTCAAATTATAATAACACATGCAATTAAATTGTGCAAATGATTCATTAACTGTTTACATAAGAAGGTTGATTAATTTTAATGAGTTCTAAAACGAATAGTAATTTCAGTATAATATGTAAAGTAAATGTGTCTACTTTTCCCCATCCTCGTATCCCAAGTTACTAAAATCCTTCCTGGACCGGTCTTGAAACCTTTTACATAGGACAAGTCGGTGAAAAGGACTAAAAGGACTCGGCGTCTATAGGATTGTCGATCGTTCTAGATTTTTTTTGGTTTTAGAATAGATTTTGTGTTGTTTTTAGTCACTTCCTCCTCAACGACGACGATGGAAGTGTCTTTCTGTTTTTACGGTTTCAGAGCAAAAAGGTATCGTTACTGTACCCTGCTCTGCTATCTACTGTTTAATTTAAGGACGTTTATGTTTATTACATGTTTTCTTTGGAGCCTCTATACTACAGACTTGTTTACGGCAGAAAGTTCGCACTTTGGAACAAATATATTTATCTATTGGTTGTTTCACACCGGTTATGAATTATTGACCGAGGACGAGTCTGTAATAAGTGTTGGCTCATTTAAAAACAAGTCTCTTTGCAAACTTCACTTTATACATAGTATTTAGTAGATACGTAGGATATTTCTCGGAAGTAGTATTTGCAAAAATGCTTGTTTACACTGTTTTAAAGGCACAGAGATATAGTATCAATACAATACCATCTCTGAGTTGTGTGTTTTAGATTAGTATTTAACTGTTATTTTATGTCTCACCAATCATAAAATCCTCTACCCACATACATTCCCTCATTGGTATCTAACCTTTTTGGTTATCTGATTTTATCAATCTAAATATTATAACTCAAAAAAACCCTATCAAAATCATCACCTCCGTCTTCATTATAAACATCACCGTTATCCCAATTCTTTCTTCAGAGGAAAGGGCGCTTTCTCTATACAAACGTAGTCGACTGTTTCCTCCCTGGATAATGACACGAGAACATATATTTTCGTTGCATAAAATTTATAACTGCTATGACCATACCTCTTTGTTTTGTTTTTTAAATCTTAATTTCTATGATAATTAGAAAATGAAAAAAACCAAGATATAGGGGCATAATCATGGCAGTTATAGGTTTTATGGCACAAAAATATTATGCATAAATATTTGTGCTAGTGTCATTATCTAGAGAGGAAACAGTCGACTACGTTTGTATGGAGAGAGCGCCGATACTCTTTCACCTTAATCTTACCAGTGATCATCATTAATTGTTCGTTCATTCTACCAATCGTTATTTATGATCCCATTTTCTTCATTACAAACATCACCCTTTTCCCAAACATAAGTTTACCTGTAATCATCATGAATTGTTAGTTCTTTCTACTAATCGTTGCCTGTGATCACTACAGACGTACTCCGGTCTCTTCTGCGTGGCCATCAACCCGTACAAGAGATACCCGGTGTACACGACGAGATGTGCCAAGCTCTACCGAGGCAAGCGTCGCTCGGAGGTGCCGCCCCACATCTTCGCCATTTCCGACGGCGCTTACGTCAACATGTTGACCAACCACGAGAATCAATCTATGTTGATTACGTAAGTTTCAATGTTATTACTACTTAATGTAGACAAAAACAAATATCATAACTTCAAAATAATACAAAAGTTTGACATGAATAACGTACAAGTCGTAGAAAATTTTCAAGAAGAAAAAAATAAGAAAGATAATTTGTAAATTTTGTAATCAAAATATTTAATTAAAGACGCGGTAAGTCGTTGGACGCAGAGAGCATGCGATCGATCGCTCTGGTCTGGTCTGGACCGATCGATTAGTCTTTGGGGGAGGCCTATGTTCAACAGTGGACGGGTAAAACATATCAGCCATGATATGATGATGTAATCAAAACACAAAAAAAAAACATTGAGGACGATATTCTGCCAATTTTGAAACAAAAATTGCAAACGGATTTTTAAAATGTAAATCATAAAACTTGTTTAATTGATGTTCTTAAGTAAAATGTTATTCTACCTCTAACAGCGGTGAGTCTGGTGCCGGAAAGACTGAGAACACGAAGAAGGTAATTGCGTACTTCGCCACCGTCGGTGCTTCCCAAAAGAAGGACCCTAACCAGGAGAAGAAGGGCTCTCTGGAAGACCAGGTCGTACAAACTAACCCGGTACTTGAAGCCTTTGGTAACGCCAAGACTGTGCGTAACGACAACTCTTCCCGTTTCGTAAGTAAACTCTTTTTGTTTTTATATTATTTTTGTCAAGTTTTTTATTTAAAAGAATATGAGATAAGAAATGACTATTCAAAATTTTAGAAAGTTTTATCAGAAATGAATAATTTTTGATTTTTTATTACATGTTCTAAAACACGGCTTTTCTGGTCTTGTCTTCAGTTTTGGGCAAATGTCAATTTTGATCATTTAGTCTTATATGGTAGAAAATAGTTAGTTACTAAATATGATTTTCGTCAATTCCCAGGGTAAATTCATCCGTATCCACTTCGGACCCTCTGGAAAACTGGCCGGTGCTGACATCGAGACCTGTAAGTACTTGATACACTCAATTATAACATTATCCCCTTTTATTTTTTACAAATTACTATCTGTTTAAAAATATTAATCGAATACAAGAAATATAATGAAATTCTTCAAGAAATATAATATAACTTTTGTTCCTCATAATTTCAATAAACTTTTAGACTTTTTTACTTTAAGAAATGTTTACATCCTTCTTAAACCTTTGTTTTTTTTACCAGACCTACTCGAGAAGGCCCGTGTAATCTCTCAACAAACCCTTGAGCGTTCTTACCACATCTTCTACCAGATCATGTCTGGTTCCGTTCCTGGACTTAAGGGTATGTATTGTCGCTGAAATGCCAACAACTTTGAAGAAATTTATATTTTATGATGATGAAATTTAAGGAGATTTTGGAAATTCAAATTCATAATTGGCATTGTTACTATTTATTATATTTACACTCTGACATCACACAAGACACTGCACAAAACATCAAAACATGTAAATGTTTATAAAGATAAGTATACAGATTGTGTACTCTACATCTCAGTCAACTTTCAATATAGCAATAATAATAAAAATTTCAATATTTAGAGATGTGTCTGCTGTCAAACGACGTATATGACTATTACATCGTATCGCAAGGAAAAACTACCATCCCCAACGTAGACGATGGCGAAGAATGTACTCTTACTGACGTAAGTTCAGCCCTCGGGAACAGGAGGCTGTCATGTAGTGATCCTATGTTTGTAGTCGACGGGCGCGCCGCATATAACCGGCCCGTCGCATCGTTTAATATCTCGTCCTATACTGACAGAGATACCCTAGAGTTAGTACCTACCGTACCCCCTATGTAAAGGGATAGCATGTTTTGTTCGTCCACCAGTTAGCAGTACGCCAATTATCCTCCGTTACTATAATTGGTGTGTTATTTGTAGCTTTGTGCCTTTTGTCCAACGACATCATGGACTACCATATTGTGGCGCAAGGCAAGACTGTCATTGCCGGAGTTGATGACGGCGAGGAAATGAAACTTACCGACGTGAGTCCAGAATAAGACAACTGGCTCATCTCATTACTTCATTCTCTCTCTCTCTATCTATTGTTGTTATAAATTTCTCCATACATTCAACTAACTGCTTGCTGCTTAAGACCGAGGTGCAACTCGGTCGGCGCGTGTGTGTTGTCAGAATACTTTGGTTTTTACAGAAATAACGATGCTAAGCAACCGCATCTCGGACTATCCCACCATAAGTCAAGGGAAGACACGGATACCTGGAGTCAACGACGGTCTGGAGTTAGAACTGACGGTCGTAAGTCGCGAACTGCGCATGGAGCGTGCGTCTCGCTTCAGATATCCGTGGAATTGGTCCGTTGATGATTTCAAACCAAAATTCTGACACACGTACGAACTGCCCGCTCCCTGCAAGAGTTCGATGGGCTTTATGCACAGGTTTTACTTTCACTGTATTCTCCCCAAATCCGGCACGAGCACAACACAAATGAACTAATATTGACTACACGAACACACTCAGCCAGAATCGTTGACAGCAGATTTAGGATGTATCCAGATGAGCTGTTAAATATGATTTGTTAAACGAATTGATTTCATCGGCAGATATGTGTTTGTTGTCTAACGACATTCACGATTACTATAACGTCGCTCAGGGTAAGATTACGATCCCAAACGTCGATGATGGCGAGGAATGTACGTTAACCGACGTAAGTGGACCACTATATTGGAAGAAAAGTAGATCTTTGTCACCTGAAAAGCGAACTCTGTATCAGTACATCAATACAGAACCTTCGTACCTACCTATTGTTCGAGTTATCCGTCACACAGACTGTGACGGAAGAATAGATAGCACAACTTATAAATATCGAAACCTCCTTCAAAAGTCCAAAGAATGGATTTCAAAAATACCTTTGTAATTTCCACTGAATATGAAATCCGTTGTAAATTACCACGTCATCGCAGTAGTTACTTCTAAGACAGTAAGGACTGAAATGACAAACACGTACCTTTTTCAAAATTTTGAACCAAATAGAGTCCTCTATAAAAACAACAAACCTGTGCACCGAACCTTGAAAGTTAAAGTATTACACATGCTTTCAAATAACGCTTCCATTTTGCACATTTAATACTAACCACTACTTTATATGTATGCTTCGTTGATTCATCTATTCAAAATAATGTAAGTATTAAAATTTTGACCCAGAATTATCACCTATTATTTGTCATCTAGTGAAAAAAAAATTCTGCGTTTTGTTTCTATAAATCAGCAAAAGAAAATATTTTGCTAACCCAATTGCGTAAATAATATTTTCGAGACATGCGTTAACTTCAAGCTTTATCATTTTTCAATTAGATTACTGTCAAAATCTGGGTCACTTCTCATAAAATAATGACATCATTATCCTAATCGATTTCTAACATTATAGCAAGCCATGGACGTTCTTGGTTTCACCCAAGAGGAGAAGGACAACGTCTACAAGATCACCGCCGCTGTCATGCACATGGGTAGTTTGAAATTCAAGCAGAGGGGTCGCGAGGAACAGGCTGAAGCCGACGGTACCGAGGTTTGTACAATTTACCAATTTAAATTAAATCAATATCCAAAAATTTAATAATCTTTAATTGTTAGAACCTAGGATAGAGAACTTACCATTCCACGTTGCCTTGGAGTTCTTTACCTAATAATTGCTACCAAAAACAATAACTGAGGAGAAAACTTTAGTGTGGGTCCCGAAGTTCGGTCTAAAGTTCGATAGTAATTTACATTTTCTGTTTCCAGGATGGTGAGAAGGTCGCCAAGCTTCTCGGTGTTGACTGCCAGGACCTCTACAAGAACTTGTTGAAGCCCCGCATCAAGGTCGGAAACGAGTTCGTGACCCAGGGTCGTAACAAAGACCAAGTCGCCAACTCGGTCGGTGCCCTCTGCAAGGGTATCTTCGATCGTCTCTTCAAGTGGCTCGTGAAGAAATGTAACGAGACCCTAGACACCAAGCAGAAGAGGCAGCACTTCATCGGTGTACTGGATATTGCTGGTTTCGAGATCTTCGACGTGAGTATCGTGGATATCGACACTACATATTTTAAATAGACTCTATATAGCAGTGGGATAGATAAAACTACTGAACACTAAATATCTTGTGTAAAAATAGTTCATCGACAGATAATAGTTTTTAAGATTAGAGTAGATGAAAAAAGTAGAAAATAATAGCACATAGTCACTACAATCGATATTAATGCAACTTTATGTTCTTAGTTCAATGGGTTTGAACAACTTTGTATTAACTTCACCAATGAGAAACTCCAGCAATTTTTCAACCACCACATGTTTGTGTTGGAGCAAGAAGAGTACACCAGAGAAGGAATTCACTGGGAGTTCATTGACTTTGGAATGGACTTGCTAGCCTGCATTGACCTTATCGAGAAGGTATACAGAAAGGATGGATCCTCTAGTGCCCATAGAACCGTAGATTTCGGTGTTTAGCTACAGCGTACCCTTCAGCTAACTAATTGGTAGTTTTAGATTAGTTTGTAAATTAACTGTGTTTCTTTCTTCACTCATCTGGGTTTATGTTACGATCGAAAGTTCAACGGTTTCGAGCAACTCTGCATTAACTTCACTAATGAGAAGCTGCAGCAGTTCTTTAACCATCACATGTTCGTACTCGAACAAGAGGAGTACAAGAAGGAGGGAATCAACTGGGTCTTCATTGATTTCGGAATGGACTTGCTTGCTTGTATCGATCTGATCGAGAAGGTAATTCGTCTATGGAGGTACTCAGCTCAGTTGGCCCGTCGACGCTGGGAGCAGTCCGTACGGGGTCGTTTCGTTTGTCTACGTCGTTCGTTCTAGAGCCAGAAGGGACAGGCTCAATTACATCTTCAAGTCTTGTTTTGGTTAGGAGCAAAGTGTGGAATGAGATCCGCACCTGCTATCATTTACCTACAAACCCATAACTTAACCAACCCCACTTATCCCTGCAGTTCAACGGTTTTGAACAACTCTGCATTAACTTCACCAACGAGAAACTCCAGCAATTCTTTAACCATCACATGTTCGTTCTGGAGCAAGAAGAATACCAGCGCGAAGGCATCGAATGGACATTTATTGACTTTGGCATGGATCTCCAAAATTGCATTGACCTTATTGAAAAGGTATATGGCGTCAAAGCAACATGGAACGCTTGCCTCACGCCATTTGGGTGCTCGAACACGGGCTCCATCGAAACACTTTTATAATATTTGAATTATTGGTAATGATTAAGGTGACCATATTCGACTACCCAATCAATGCTCTAATGCGTTGTGTTTTGTGTGTACTCTATGTGTGTATCTATCTCTGTGTTAGTACATAAGATCTTTCAGGACAGTCTCACATACACTATAACATACAATACTGAATGACCCATACCAATATTTGTTTCCATGTCATACCGCCGCGATGCAGATGAACGGATTTAATCAGCTATGCATTAATTTTACCAACGAAAGATTACAGCAGTACTTTAATCATTTCATGTTTGTACTAGAACAAGAGGAATATGAGAGAGAAGGGATTCAATGGATTTTTATAGATTTCGGTATGGATCTTCAACCGACAATAGACTTGATAGAGAAGGTATTATAAATCTAAAATTTAAAGCTTAGGCCAAAGCTAGTGGGGCTTCAGAGCTATGAGCCTGCTGCGTAAATGGCTAAACCCTCTCCTCAGTTATGTATCAACAATCAGAAATACAGCTTGTTCCACACACGCAAACCAAAAACGCAAGCGAAGCCTGTATTATCGTAAAAAATTGCAAGCGCGAGTCGCGAGGGTTCCGTATCCGATATGACGCGCAAAAATGCTCACTTGTAAAAACGTTGCGTCGTGAAATTTGGCTGCTAAATCGTTCATTTTGAAGCACGAGTAATGGATAAAACAAAAAAGTGTCGTTGCAACTTTTGGTCTTAATATTTCCGTCTAGCCCCCTTTCGCAACTCGCGATAAGGAACTTCGTTCCAAAACATTAAAGATTAGTTTGAGCCATATCTTTTGATCGTGTCGACATAGAACTTAATTTTTTATTACACCAAAAGGGACTATGTAGACCTTGGTTATAGGAATAAATTTCAACTCACTATCTCTGTCCGTTTTTCTGGGATAAGAGATTTTAACAGACAAACCGACAACCGAGTATTCTTGGTATAAAAGCCTCATTTTTTTCTCTTTGGGTACGGAACCCTAAAAACTGTGGAAAATGCATCTGCCGCGATTAGTAAAATGATCACTGCCGCGCCCTCGCCCGTTAGGTTGCACAAAGTATGCGCTAGAGTCCTAGTAAATGTAGTTGTATGAATAATAAAGTAGGTAAAGAATGTTGCAAATTGTAGATTAAAATAAATAAAAACAATAAAGCTTATTTTGTTAACAGTATAATATTAATTTTGTAAGGAGGTATTTAGTCTGCTCGTAATAACTACGTCACAAAATATCACACACGTTAAATACAAACATAACACTTTTCTCTGCACGACGCTTTTAAAATTAACGCATAACTCTACACTTCACACACATATTCAATATTGTTTTTTTTTTTATTTTTATATTCCATACTTTTCCCAATATACTTATCTAGTAACAATTATCATCATATATTCAAATAAATATTTCCCGATGAAAGAAAATATTAATGTAAAACTGTACCAATTCATTAAAGCTTTACAGAAAAAACTAAACGAAATCGTTAACCTCTTTCTTGTTTTAAAGTCAGTTATAAACGGTTATATTCAAATCACACACACATGACACACATTTACCGGAAAGTATTTCAGCGTTCTAATCTCTGGGTACGTTTTTAGCCTATGGGTATCCTCTCCATCCTTGAGGAAGAGTCTATGTTCCCGAAAGCCACTGACCAGACCTTCGTTGAGAAGTTAAACAACAACCACTTGGGCAAGTCTGCTCCATTCTTGAAGCCCAAGCCTCCCAAGCCTGGCTGCCAAGCTGCCCACTTCGCCATTGGTCATTACGCCGGTAATGTAAGTATTATTTCTATTATTTCTAAACGTATTCTGATTAAGAACTCAGTATAGAAACCTTAAAAACCTACAAATATTTCATAGATATGTTGCAAATCGGTCCCCAAATCAGAATAACTCAGTCCTTTCGACCAGCTCTGGTCTTACGGCGAATTGTCATTTTTAACGACGTCAGTTCTGTTATAAACTACTGGTTGGAATAACATCAAAGTAAGCCGTTTGCAGGAAACACCTTATCGCCAATTAAACTCCTAACTACATGTTCTTTTTTCAAACCAGGTCGGCTACAACATCAGCGGATGGCTTGAGAAGAACAAGGACCCCCTCAATGACACCGTCGTCGACCAGTTCAAGAAGGGACAGAACAAACTGTTACTTGAGATCTTTGCTGACCATCCTGGTCAGTCTGGTGACGCTGGTGGCGCTGCTGGTGGAAAGGGTACGTGTCATTTCAACTGTTACTTCTATATTACACTTAATTTTCTTTTTATCGCCCACAAATATAAATGATATTTAGGAGTATGGACGACGCTGGAGATTAAGGTATCATGAGCTGTGATCATATTATTTAAAAAAAATACATACACCAGATGTAACCATCAAACATGCGTAAATAAACACGGAAATGTTTCCGCTGTAACCGAAATCGACCAAGAAGATATCATCACATACATGCACCTAAAATGAATACACATTTTTCAAGACACCATCTTCATAAGTCCATACAAACATGAACAAATCACACCATCAAATATTCACTCTATCATCAACAATATCATTCAATTTACAGGAGAAACTGTAAAACCACAATTCCATTCTAATACATTGTTTTAAATAAATTAATACAGGTGGCAAACGCGCTAAGGGTTCTGCCTTCCAGACTGTATCCTCACTCTACAGGGTAAACCGGCATACAATGTCCAAGATTTGCTTCTGTGGCTCAGCCGTTGCTTTACCTGTCTGTCTTCGTCTATCTTTGTCAATGCTATGGCTGGCATCTATCGAATGGATCGTTCTATATATATTGGGGTCTACGCCAGTACTATAGTTTCGGCAACGGATAGCATCGGCTCCAGCATCCGTGGGAAGATAGATTAATATCGGCAAAAATGCTGGTACAGATCCGATTCTATATTTGATAGAAGGCGTAGACCCCCAGCGCTCTGTATCGTTAGAGCCAGCCTTACACACGCTTTCATAACTATATGTTCGTCAAAGTACCTATAGTTCACAGCACAGCTCATGTCGCCAGTTATGTCGCAGAATGTCGTCGAGTATTGTCCCAGATTGTCCACGTGACGTCTTTGTGATTGTCCTTTTACTAATAATTGCTTGTTACTGTACGTTCATAGGCGGTCGCGGTAAGAAGGGAGGTGGTTTCGCCACTGTGTCCTCTGCCTACAAGGTTTTTAAACTATTCAAATCTATTAGAGTTTTTTTTTGTTTTGTATCACCAACACCAGCAATGATGTAGAATCAACTACCTTGAAGTAGCTCTACATACATCGAGTGTTTTTTTTTGTTGACTTAAAAGGGGTTAATTTGCCTACTCTAATACCCCATCTTCAACCATTTTATCAGCCGATTTTTTAACCAAATATTAATGCACTGTCACTCATTTTTGACACGCACATCAACTTACCATCAATGTGTGTCAACTAGCAGAGTTATCACAGAATATAAACTTACTAGTTCAAGATTACTGTTGAGAACCGTATCTAGTGTAACAAGCGTTGTTTGTCTTTGTGATTGTTTCTTAACCTCAGCTTTGTTTGTCGAAGTGTTTCTTTCACCATATCATTAAAATACTGATCTCCTACCTTATAAATGCTGCACAGCATAATTTTCGTTTTCGGTAATTTTAACAGCTAACGAAAACAAGTAGGTAAGTATTAAATAAGCTGCCAGCAACATTGATAAGTAGAGGTTAATTTTTCGTTTTCATCTCATAATTTGTGCTTTTATTTATGTTTTGGAATCTTACACAAAATCTAATTGTCAAGTACTTGATGTCTGTATATTAACAGCCATAATCAGTAAAAAGAAAAGGGCTTTATCAGTTGTACTATCCACAGGAACAACTTAACAACTTGATGGCCACTCTGAGATCTACTCAGCCTCACTTCGTACGTTGTATCATCCCCAACGAGTTGAAACAGGCTGGTAAGTGAAACGAACTAAAACGAACTTTCCAAGTAGATATCGGTACCTATCCAGATCAATAACCAAAATCTCAAACACCTGAAAACTTTAACAAATTAAGTTGTTAAAAAAGTAGGTATTTTTTGCCATGAATTCGATACGAGTATTTTAAACTCAATATTCGATGTAACTGTTTCGTGAAGTGAAAAGTTCTGTCTTTTTATATTTAAATTCCTAATCTTTATGTCAACATAAATTAGTGATATTCTTCAACACTTACGTAATATATTTGTGAATTCCAAATAGCAGCTGTTAAAATAATATTTCTGAGTTCTCATTCAGGTGTAATAAAAATATCAAATTAAATATTAGGGGACGGTGTAAAGTATTTAGTTTTAGATTCTTTTGTGGTGTGATTTGGAACATAATGTGTTCGCACAGGTCTCATCGACTCTCACCTGGTGATGCATCAGCTCACCTGTAACGGTGTGTTGGAAGGCATCCGTATTTGCCGTAAAGGATTCCCCAACAGGATGGTCTACCCTGACTTCAAGCTCCGGTAAGTTTCCACTAACACGAGCTGACCTATTCCGAAGGCTATTTTAGCCTTCGTCACTCATTCCACAAGTATTTACGTACCACTCATCCACTTTATTTTAATAATATCAAACGTATTAAATTTTATTTTGACGATCATATTTTCGGATTAGAAGTCTAAACAAAATTCTTTAGTCTCGACTATCCGGGCTAATTTTATTTTGGTTGCAGCAATTTACGTCATGTTGAACATTCATGCAAATCTGAGTAACGATCTATATTTATAGAGGATGATTCGTTTATGACACTCACTCACTCAGCGGTACAGGTGTTTTGTATCCATACAACATTTAGATCAAAGGATTTATATCAAAGCTAATTCTTATTATAACGGATGTTATCATTTAATAACAGTTACATGATTCTTGCGCCAGCCATCATGACCGCAGAAAAAGAACCTAAAGTAGCAGCTGCTAAGTGTTTGGAAGCTGTCGCTCTCGATCCTGAGAGTTATCGTATTGGCCACACTAAGGCAAGGATTATTCCCCGGTTCCACAATGTGATGACAGCATGACATCGGTTAAACGATATCATACCAAAAATTTAGTTTGTCGTTTTATACCCCAGTTTTGGACCCGCACATGTATTTTTATGCACTATATTCCCTTATACACATAAAAAATATGTGCTAAAAACATGATTAGTTTATCCATTATATGTACCTATATAAAATGATAGCTGTGTGTACAACAGTTACTTTATGACTCGTGTAAGGTATTTCATTCACCTTTTATCCAGATTTAGTATCCTGAATAATGTATCGTAGTTTATATGTTGCATAGAATGATCCCTCATTGTTTGCTCGTTATATTTTGGTAATATAGTTACAAGATCCTGGCCCCTCAAGCTGCGGAAAAGGAGTCCGACCCTAAGAAAGTAGCACAAGTTATCCTGGAAGCCACTGGTTTGGATCCCGAGTCATACCGTCTCGGTCACACCAAGGCATGTGTCCAGCCCCTTTAGTAGTTAGATTGTTTGCGGCTAGCAATCCCTGAGCGATACACCCTGCGGATTGCTATGCATATGTATTATATTGAGCATGTCAAATTATCCAGCACCCTTGGAGACAGGTGTCGTAATTTGTCGTTATTATCCACATCTAGTTTTAGGACCTAGACGCTTACCCCTGGGAGTCCGTTCTACTTCGACTCCTCCCTTCTTTGTTCCTTTTCCGAGTGTAGTAAGTACATTAAATACCATACTATATATTTCTTGTACTCCTCACAACGCAGATACAAAATTCTGTGCCCGCAACTCGTCAAAGACCCTATTACACCTGAGAAAGCCACTGAGAAAATTCTCGAACATACCGGCTTGGATGCTGAGTCTTTCAGGCTCGGAAAGACAAAGGTAGACCCTTCCAGCATGACGATAACTACTCTTAATGTCACTTAACTTCTGTACTATCTAAGTCGCAAATAAAAATAACACGCTTCCCTAATCTTCCTTTTTATGTTGGTATTAATATTTTCATCGGAAAAACGAATGTGAAACGCTTTACTAACCCGATGTTTATCTAAGCTCATTAAATATTATTTATGTTGACATACTTTTTGTTTGAAATGTTAATTTTGTGTAACGCGAACTTCACGGAAATATCCTAACTTGGTGCTACCGACGAGCAGGTGTTCTTCCGCGCTGGTGTTCTGGGTCAAATGGAGGAGTTGCGTGACGACAGGCTGTCCAAGATCGTCTCCTGGCTCCAGGCCTACATCCGTGGTTACCTGTCCCGTAAGGAGTACAAGAAGCTGCAGGAACAGAGGTGAGATAAAATAAAAAACGACATCTTCAAGGGATAAACATATCTCACGTTCTCTATAAAAATAACATGATGATTATCGTAATTCAGGTTGGCTCTCCAAGTTGTCCAACGCAACTTGCGCAAATACCTGCAGCTCCGCACCTGGCCCTGGTGGAAGTTGTGGCAGAAGGTCAAGCCCCTCCTCAACGTCACCCGCGTCGAGGACGAGATTGCGGTGAGTACTCACCTGTTACCGGCACTCGCAGCATTGCGGTATCGGTGTGCTACAGGAGCGCGTGATTCAGGGTACCACAAATAGCCCCGGCCGCGCCCACCTGTCGGTTACGCGACACCGCAGCGCACCTGCTGCGCCATTTCGGGCCTCCAGCGTGTACCGCCCGCGCCGCCCGTCCCCCCTCCCTCCCTGCTCTAGGCGTGCGTGTGCGGGGGCGTCGCTCCTTCGCGCTGGAGCTGGAACTCTGGAGCGCGGTCAGTAGTGGAGCGGTCCGCGGCGCGCGCACCACCCCTCACACGCTCGAACGAACCGACATACAACTTTGCATTCCCTCTATTTGTATTTATGTACTAGTCAAATAAAATAATTAACGAAGATGGCCGACGTCCATGTAACCGAGTGGAACTTGATGAGTGAAAACGAAAAAAATTTACAGAAACTCGAGGAGAAGGCTGCGAAGGCCCAAGAGGCGTTCGAGAAGGAGGAGAAACTCCGCAAGGAGGTCGAGGCCGTTGCCAACAAGCTCGCGGAGGAGAAGTCCGCTCTGCTGGCCAGGCTCGAGGGTGAGGGTGCCTCACTCTCCGAGACCCAGGAGCGCGCCAACAAGCTCGCCGCGCAGAAGGCAGACCTCGAAAACCAACTCAGGGTGAGTCATTACCTCTATCACATCACACATCACATCTATCAAACTTTACATTTATTACAGTGTTTATCGTTTTTCTTAAATTAACATCGGCTATAAAATATTTCGGGAAGTGTTACCACTAGTGAGCAATATTTAGGTCAACACTTTGCGTTCGATGAATTTCACCTAATTAGTCCTGCTAATTAACGTAAGATTACATCTCGTTTAGGGAATCATCTTTCGCACCCGCGCGGCACCGTGTCGCAATCCTAATTTGTTTCAACCTACAATGTTGTGCGAATAACAACACATCGCGATTGACGTGATTATTTAAATAAACATCGATTTTGTTTATACGGGAAATAGTTTAGATGTTAAAAATACCCAACGGTTCTGCAGAGTTGCAAGATTTTATTGCAAATAGTTAATTGGTCGATTTAGTGTTGAAAGATTGGAAACAGACACGAACAATAAACAGGCTCGTAACATACAGCTACATACTTTACATTCAATCAAAGTAAACAAATAATATACTAAACCGAGTTTAATATTGTGCAATCGCAGGACACCCAGGACCGCCTTACTCAGGAGGAAGATGCCCGCAACCAGCTGTTCCAGGCTAAGAAGAAGCTCGAACAGGAAGTGTCCGGTCTTAAGAAGGATGTCGAAGACTTGGAACTGTCCGTGCAGAAGTCTGAACAGGACAAGGCCACCAAGGACCACCAGATCCGCAACTTGAACGATGAGATCGCCCACCAGGACGAGCTCATCAACAAGTTGAACAAGGAGAAGAAGCTCCAGGGAGAGTCCACCCAGAAGACCGCCGAGGAGCTCCAAGCCGCCGAGGACAAGGTCAACCACCTCAACAAGGTCAAGCAGAAGTTGGAGCAGACCCTCGACGAACTCGAGGACTCTCTCGAGCGCGAGAAGAAACTGCGCGCCGACGTCGAGAAGCAGAGGAGGAAGGTCGAGGGCGACCTCAAGCTCACCCAGGAGGCCGTCGCCGACCTCGAGCGCAACAAGAAGGAGCTCGAACAGACCATCCAGCGCAAGGACAAGGAAATTTCGTCTCTCACCGCCAAGCTCGAGGACGAACAGTCCCTTGTCAGCAAGCTCCAGAAACAGATCAAGGAGCTGCAGGGCCGCATCGAAGAGCTCGAGGAGGAGGTCGAATCCGAACGCCAGGCTCGTGCTAAGGCCGAGAAGCAGCGCGCTGATCTCGCCCGCGAGCTTGAGGAGCTCGGTGAGCGTCTTGAGGAGGCCGGTGGTGCCACTTCTGCTCAGATCGAGCTCAACAAGAAGCGTGAGGCCGAGCTCAGCAAGCTGCGCCGCGACCTCGAGGAGGCCAACATCCAGCACGAGTCCACTCTCGCCAATCTCCGCAAGAAGCACAACGATGCTGTCGCCGAGATGGGTGAGCAGCTCGACCAGCTCAACAAGCTCAAGGCTAAGTGAGTATATTTATATTATATACCTCGCTGACTGACTGACTTACTGAAAGACGTTAGATTTCGTTTGCTAATTCCGCTATTTTTCAAGAAATCAATAAAAAATAGAACACGTAAGTGCGGTGGCATCAACTAGAATTTTATATCTAAACAATAAAATTTTATTACCCCTATCGTAAAATTATAAGCATCGCATCTGCGGTCTGCGTCTACGGTTGAATCAGAGAATATTTTAAGAAGTTGTTATTGAATGTGATAATGCGATATCCAGGGCTGAGCATGACCGCGCCTCTTGCTACTCGGAGCTTAACAACACGCGTGCTGCGGTCGATCAAGTTGCCAGGGAGAAGGTACTATGAGAGACTATTATAGTCCTCTAGCACGGGGTGAACCTTGCATGGAACCGAACCTTACACATACAGACAACACTCCTCTACTTGACCGGACTGTTAGGAATATGATAGGATGCCAAAATAACCGGCCCATACATACTGATATAATGTTTTTATAATCTATCCTATCCAGGGCTGAGAAAGAGCGCTCTCAATACTTTAGCGAAGTCAATGACCTTCGTGCGGGTGTCGACCACTTGTCCAACGAAAAGGTACAGAAGGATGAACTATGTTGGCCATTTGCAGGGCAGACATCGCTTTGCAGCTTATCTCAATATCAGTCGACAATTTTCCATAACTACATAAACATTTATCTAAACACAATACATAATACACTTAACTTATTCCATCGTAATTTTTAACTAATTAACAACATGAAAATAAAACGTGCTCAACATGCTTAGTGAATATCCAACTTTCCTAATAAAACAATGCATGAAATAGATTAGGTACTAAACCACGATAATGCAAGATTAGTTAGCATCTAATAATTAACATAACTTTAGACAGAATTTAAACTAACAAGTATTACAATTTTTAATAATAAATAATAAATTACTCATATAGAACAAAACTTAGAGTTTAACTTGCAAAATACTAACTTATTTATGAATATATTATTTCATTTATTTTCATTTCACATACCTCAATAAACACAATTTTAAAATGTAATAAAAGACCAACAAACATTCATCAAACTGTCAACAATCATAACTTATGATAACAATGTGCAATTGTGACAAACTAACACTTTTGTGATGAATTATGATAGGCTGCCCAAGAGAAGATCGTCAAGCAGCTGCAGCACTCTCTCAACGAGGTGCAGAGCAAGGCTGACGAGGCCAACCGCACCCTCAACGACTTGGACGCTGCCAAGAAGAAGCTGTCCATCGAGAACTCTGACCTGCTCCGCCAATTGGAGGAGGCCGAGTCCCAAGTGTCACAGCTCTCCAAGATCAAGGTGTCGCTCACCACACAGCTCGAGGACACCAAGAGGCTCGCCGACGAAGAAGCCAGGGTTAGTACTAAACGTTTACTTACACAACCGATCAAAAATATGGACTCTAATGAAAGAAACGTGTTTACTTTATAATATAATAAACATACGTGTTTTGTCTACAGGAACGCGCTACCCTTCTTGGCAAGTTCCGCAACTTGGAACACGACCTGGACAACATCCGCGAACAGGTCGAGGAGGAGGCCGAAGGCAAGGCTGACCTGCAACGCCAGCTTTCCAAGGCCAACGCCGAGGCCCAGATCTGGCGCTCCAAGTACGAGTCCGAGGGCGTCGCCCGTTCCGAGGAACTCGAGGAGGCCAAGCGCAAGCTCCAGGCTCGCCTTGCCGAGGCCGAGGAGACCATTGAGTCTCTCAACCAGAAGGTCGTTGCCCTCGAAAAGACCAAGCAGCGCCTCGCCACCGAGGTCGAGGACCTCCAACTCGAAGTCGACCGTGCCACTGCTATCGCCAACGCCGCCGAGAAGAAACAAAAGGCCTTCGACAAGATTATCGGAGAATGGAAACTCAAGGTCGACGACCTTGCCGCCGAGCTCGACGCCAGCCAGAAGGAATGCCGCAACTACTCTACCGAATTGTTCCGCCTCAAGGGTGCCTACGAGGAAGGCCAAGAGCAACTCGAAGCCGTCCGCCGCGAGAACAAGAACCTCGCCGACGAAGTCAAGGATCTGCTTGACCAGATCGGAGAGGGAGGCCGCAACATTCACGAGATCGAGAAGGCCAGGAAACGTCTAGAGGCCGAGAAGGACGAGCTCCAGGCCGCCCTCGAGGAGGCTGAAGCCGCTCTCGAACAGGAGGAGAACAAGGTCCTCCGCGCTCAGCTCGAGCTGTCTCAAGTCAGACAGGAGATCGACAGGCGTATTCAGGAGAAGGAAGAGGAGTTCGAGAACACACGCAAGAACCACCAACGCGCCCTCGACTCCATGCAGGCTTCCCTCGAAGCCGAGGCTAAGGGCAAGGCTGAGGCCCTGCGCATGAAGAAGAAGCTCGAGGCTGACATCAACGAGCTCGAGATCGCCCTCGACCATGCCAACAAGGCTAACGCCGAGGCCCAGAAGAACATTAAACGTTACCAGGCTCAGATCAAGGACCTGCAGACCGCCCTCGAGGAGGAACAGCGTGCACGCGATGATGCCCGTGAACAGCTTGGTATCTCGGAACGTCGTGCTAACGCTCTTCAGAACGAGCTTGAAGAGTCTCGCACTCTGCTCGAACAGGCCGACCGCGCCCGCCGCCAGGCCGAACAAGAGTTGGGTGACGCTCACGAACAGCTCAACGAGCTGTCCGCGCAGGCCACTTCACTCTCCGCCGCCAAGAGGAAGCTCGAATCCGAGCTGCAGACTCTTCACTCTGACCTCGACGAGCTCCTCAACGAGGCTAAGAACTCCGAGGAGAAGGCTAAGAAGGCGATGGTCGACGCCGCCCGTCTTGCCGATGAGCTGCGTGCTGAGCAGGAACACGCCCAGACCCAGGAGAAACTCCGCAAGGCTCTCGAGCAACAGATCAAGGAGCTCCAGGTCAGGTTGGATGAGGCCGAGGCTAACGCGCTCAAGGGAGGCAAGAAGGCTATCCAGAAACTTGAACAGAGAGTCAGAGAACTCGAGAACGAACTCGACGGTGAACAGAGGAGGCACGCCGACGCACAAAAGAACCTGCGCAAATCTGAGAGGCGTATCAAGGAGCTCAGCTTCCAGGCTGAGGAGGACCGCAAGAACCACGAACGCATGCAAGACCTCGTTGACAAACTTCAACAGAAGATCAAGACCTACAAGAGGCAGATCGAGGAGGCCGAGGAGATCGCCGCCCTCAATCTCGCCAAGTTCCGCAAGGCACAGCAGGAGCTCGAGGAGGCCGAAGAGAGGGCCGACCTCGCCGAACAGGCCATCAGCAAGTTCCGCGGCAAGGGACGCGCGGGATCCGCAGCGAGAGGAGTCAGTCCGGCGGTGAGTACACTTTCACTACACAATTGTATTCTCTTACAATTTCGTGAAACTAAAATCTGATTATTTTCGTTTCATTTAGGCGTCCGTTAAAGGGCGTCCCTAAACAGCACTGGAGATTTATGTAAGTTGGCAACATGTCGTTGCACGATACATATCCATACCCAAGAGCACCTGGGACAGTGCTATTCCTATATAGTTGAAATACACATATCGTAGTACCTGAGTTGCCCCATATTTAAACGAGTCTAGCATGTCGAGCATGTATCCCGTGTGAACGGATGGTTTATATACTAATGTAATGAGTAAGGTAACATCGTAGTATGTCTGTGTGTTACAGCCCCAGCGCACGCGCCCCGCCTTTGCTGACGGCTTCGGTACCTTCCCACCAAGGTTCGACCTGGCGCCCGAAGATTTCTAAACGTTCCACTACAAAATCAAAAAACGGACTGTACAGATTTTTCGTTGATTATGTAACTTTTTATACATAGCAGTTATTGTATTACGAAAGGGTGAAACGAGGAACTGTAAAATTTTTGTAAGCCAAATGAAAAAAAAATATACACTGTTAGGGATTTAATCGTTTTTACGAAGGGATATTTTGTAACTTGTTAATATTTATATAATTTATACTATTTATTACCGTGGAGATATGTATCGAGAGTGTGAGGGTAGAGGGAGCGGACGCGCATGACGCACGCGCCGCACGAGCGCCTGTTCCACGAGACACGCCCCCCAGCCCCGTACCGCCCGTGCAGTGCATGTCGTGCTCGTGCCGCTCCTCTCTGCACTCTTTGACATCTAATAAAGCGATATCGTTGTCATAAAATACTTTAAAAATGAAGTTTTATTCTTTACCCTTTTACTTGATTCCTACTTGATTTATTCGACAAAAAAATACTTACCCTAAAAATAGATACTTACGAGTACCTAAGAGTTAGCTAAGCTAGATCATCATTGCTTTAGTAAAACGAATATCTTCCACTGACTGACTAATGACAAAGCTGGGTCTAGAAATCTATATTTTTTGGGGTTAGTATCAGACGGTCTAAAACGCAAGTCGTCTTGCAACTTGTCTTAAATCAATGTAAAGTCGTCTATGAAGCAGCTCGACATAAATCATGCGGACATTTTGCAGAGTTAAATTAAAATTAATAAATATTGTAGGACATTTTAAACAGCGCCATTTAGCTTTGTGCAACTAGGCGGGCGCCCCCGGGGCGTAGCTAATCTATACTAATATAATAAAGCTGAAGAGTTTGTTTGTTTGTTTGAACGCGCTAATCTCAGGAACTACTAGTTCGAATTAAAAAAAATTGGGTTGGATAGTCCATTTATCGAGGAAGGCTATAGGCTACTTTTTATCCTGATATTCCCACGGGATCGGGAGTTACGCGGGTGAAACTGCGAAGCGCTACTAGTATTATATACCAGTCATTCAACAGCTCTAAAACTGCTGGATTTTGATCAAACCAGGAATGACGTTGGGCGGTTGGGGTGTCATAGGCTACGTTTTATCCCAGTATTCCCACGGGATCGGGAGATAAGCGGGTGAAACCGCGAGGTGATGTTAATAATTGATAAACTCAAAAAAAACTACATTAAATAGGTGTTCAAATACTTTATCGATCTTAAATCAAAATTTTAAATTCCTAACTAATATTATAAACGAAATGGTTTGTGTTGATTGAGGTTAAACTTTGCTTATAGATCCATAGTATGGAGAAGAACATAGAAATCGGAAAGTATGCGGGCGCAATTAGAAGGTCATATTAAAATACAACAAATTCTATATTTACAAAATTACTTAAAATTACATTCCTTAGATACGTAGAGAGTGTTATTGACTTAATGGTAATAGCACCACTATGGTGAACCGGAGGTCGCAGGTTCAAATCCTGCCGGAAGAAAATTTAGAAAGGTTTTTAAATTTTTACAATTATTTTTTATAAAGAAATTTTTTTTTTGAAGAACAAAGTCTAACTACAGTCTCTCAAAAAAGCTACCAGACTTAAAACAATCCAGAACAGACCTGCAATCGTACTGGACCCACCATCAGCCGGTTCAATTCTATAATCCATACTGCAGAACTCCAGATCAGCTGCTGTGAACTTCTGGAATTTCTCTTGGAACTGGGTCCAGGTGCAGCCCTCCAAGGGACAGATTTCTGTCTCCTTTTCGTTGATGAACAGCTGGACTCTGTACTCCTGGTCTCCAGTATCAGTTGTACAGCTGGATAAAGAATAATTACTGTTTTAAGAATATTTTTGTAAGAAAACACTTAAAGAGAATTAAAAAACTGTGAATATAGGTTTTCGATAGAGAGGGAAGAAACGTCGAAAAATGATACTAGCTGTGCCTCACGGCTTGACCCGCGTAGGTCCCGATCTTATTTTTTTTCTTTTTTATATTTTCTCACCATTTAAACATTTCCTGGACTCCCTTAACTATTTCAAATCCAAATGGATTAAAACCACGTGACTTAGCTAGTTTTTATATATACCTATAGATAAGTATCAAAATTACATTGTAACTCGTCATCTGATAAAATAAATATTGGATAACAGTCAATACTTTTGATTTTATAGAGATTGATCTAACTTCAAGATTTGTCCATAACGACGACGTGTTTTTGTGTTTGTTTTAGATTATTCCGTTTAACGAAATTCTTTTCTATTTGTTTACGATGTCTGTCTATCTCTCTGTTTTTAGAAGGTAAGAGAAATAAAAGTAAAAAATACGCGATTAATTCCCAGGAAAACTATTATGAACTACATACGCGATTAATTCCCAGGAAAACTAATATGAACTACATACGCGATTAATCCCCAAAAAAACTACTATGAATACAAATCGTGCGAATTAAGAAACAAACCTGTTCAAAACGGCAATCAAATTGCAGGAGAACGCTCCAATCGAACTTGTTCTCCACTTTCTATTAGGATCCCTGTAGCTACCCTGGAGTTGGTTGTCGTCTTTGAAGGCACCCATCGCACAGTAGACCATCTCCAGCATCGTGTCGTGGGTGAAGTAGGATGTGATCTTCCGGCTGGTGCCGTTGATGGCTCCTTCGAGAGTCTCGTACAAGTCTTTAAGAGGGGGACCTCCGAGGTTTACATTCACCTGGGAGAGTTGGTTAGGGTTTTTTAAAACGGTAGACCTCTGTGGCGCGGTGGGCAACACCCACCTGCGGAACAGTAGATTGTGGGTTCAATTCCCGCCTCAATGAAATTTTTATGTAGAGATATTTGTTTCTGGTCTGTTGGTGTTTCTGTATGTCTACTATATATGTATTTACAAAAGAAAACTATATAAGTATTATATCCGTTGTCCTGACACCACAAGACAAGCCCAATTGCTTAGCTTGGGGCTTGATAGAAGTGTAAAAAAGGAAAAAATGTCAAACGTTTTTTTTATTGGATTCAAAATTTCGGCACTGTTGCAAGTTTCTTGCTTTTTCACATGACGCTTGCAACAGTGCAATTTTCACAGATGTCATAAAATTTCTAAGACTAAGATCCCTTTAAAGGCGACCTTCACCGAGCTGAATAATAGATAAAAAGTATGTATTCATTGTAGGAAATTTGTCTATTATCCATTTGAAATATATTTATCGACCTATTTAATCTATACTTATATTATAAAGCTGACGAATTTGTTTGTTTGTTTGTTTGAACGCGCTAATCTCAGAAGCAACTGATTCGAATTGAAAAAATCTTTTTGTGTTGTATAGTCCATTTATCAAGGAAGGCTACTTTTTATTTGGATATTCCCACGGGATCGGGAGTTACGCAGGTGAACAAACGGCTGCTAGTTTGATATTAAATACTTTTTATCTATTACATAGGCTGCACTAAAAGTATCGGGAATGGAATATTTCCACTGTTCCTGTCATATTTAAATCTTTTTAATTGAAAACTCCTTGGTTTTAAAAATCGAATACCCTTTATTTATTTAAAAAAAGAATTTCGGTCTTGTCACAAGGTTTTGTCAAACTTGTTTAGTCGTTGAGAAAATGGAATTGACTCGAGAAAATTCAAGAGCGATGATTTATTATGACTTTCGAAGTGGTTTATCACAAAAACAGTGTGTTCACCGGATGATTTCTGCATTTGGTGATGAAGCCCCATCCAAAACCACAATTTATCGCTGGTTTGCTGAATTTCAACGTGGACGTGTCAAGCTCAGTGATGATCCCCGTCAAGGTCGTCCAAAAACTGCACTCACCCAAGAAAACGTTGATGCTGTGCGTAAGCTGATTGAGGAAGATCGACATGTAACACACCGCGAAATTCAGGCAACTTTAGACATTGGCATGAGTCAAATACAAATAATCTTGAACAATTAGGTGTAAAAAAGTTGTTTTTCCGATGGATACCGCATTCGCTCTGTGAAGAGCAAAAAGTGGCTCGCGTTACTTGGTGCGTCAGAACTCTCGAAATATTCCACGCAGGATCCTCAAATGCTGTATACAACATCGTATCAGGTGACGAATCCTGGATATACGCGTACGAACCCGAAACAAAAAACCAGTCACGAGTTTGGGTGTTCGAAAATGAGTTAAAGCCAACAAAAATTGTTCGTTCACGGAGTGTTGCAAAAAAAATGGTGGCCACGTTTGTCTCCAAAACCGGCCATGTTTGTGACTATTCCTCTTGAGGGACAAAGAACGGTTAATGCAGAATGGTATGCTAGCATTTGTTTGCCACAGGTCGTTTCTGAACTCCGTAAAGAGAACTGCAACCGCCGCATCATCCTCCATCACGACAATGCGAGTTCTCACACCGCGAACAGAACAAAAGAGTTTTTACAGCAAGAAAACATAGAATTATTAGACCATCCGCCGTACAGCCCCTACCTAAGCCCTAATGATTTCTATACTTTCCCTAAAATAAAGAATAAATTGCGTGGTCAGAGATTTTCATCACCTGAAGAAGCTGTGGACGCCTACAAAACGGCCATTTAGGAGACCCCAACTTCCGAATGGAATGGTTGCTTTAATGATTGGTTCCATCGTATGGAAAAATGTGTCAAATTTCGCGGAGAATACTTCTAAAAGCAATAAATACATTTTTAAATAGTGATGTTGTGTCACTTCCTTGATTCCCGAAATTTTCAGTGCCGCCCTCGTAATTAGCTCGGTGAAGGTCGTTCTTAAATGGATCCCGTACTATAAGTTCATACCACTCACCCAAGAACCATACCCGTTCCTCCAATAATGCCTGACATCGTCCCTATACTCCAGCACCACCAGGTCTTTGTTAGTAAAGACGGAGCACCACGGAGACTGGTGGCGATTGTTCCAGGATCGGTCAAACCGGCATAGCTCGTAGAACGAGTAGATATCATCGGAGGAGAGGCGGGTTGAGATGTAGAGACGTTCTTGTACTGCATTTTGGACCTGCAAAGACAAATTAAAGATTTAAATGCCGGTTTTAGCCTCAATGTAGTGGGAATTTCGTATTAAAAATACTATAGCTTAGACTTCCAGCTATACAGTTTAATGTGTTTTTAGGTTTTCGTATCTACCTCAAAAGGTAAAAAAGAAACCCTTATAAGATCACTCTCTTGTCCGTCTGTCTGTTTGTCCATGTTTCATCACCGATTTTTGAATGAAATAATTTAAAATGTGCATACTGCATACTTTTATTACTATACGAGTACACAAATTATTTAACAATATTCTAATTCTTGACTTGTGTTATAATAGATAGGCCCTTTAGACTAATTTAAGAAGAACTAAAATAAACTTACAGCAATAAATTCCGGAGTAGAAAAGTAGGCTTCCAACTGTTCGTCTACCGCTGGACTACTCCTGACTTCTTGCTGGTAACGATCACAATTTTCATACGGCTGTAAAAACCATCAAAATATTTATATATTTTATTTATATTTACACCTATACCTCTGCAGGACAAAGTCCTGTTCCTGCGATGCGATGCAGTCCAACTCTTCCCACCATCTCTTTTTGGCCCTGCCGCGCCACTGGCCACTGGGTTTCGAACAGCAGGCGTGGTGGTCGCCTGCTGTTCGTAAACCCAGTTTAGTCCAGTCAAAATATTGATAAAGATATTTTTTCATTACAAAGCGTGTTCATTTTAGGAAATTCTGAGATAAATTAGCAATATACATACCCTAATAACATCATCTCTCTCCCGCATACTATCCACGGGCAAATCCCGACCAGTTCCATCAGTTAAACCATGCACAAACGCCATGGCACTTGTAATAGTCCTCTGTTCATTGGTCGGTCTGAAATAATAATCGCTGACTTCCCCTACTAACAAGTGAGGGTATTTCTGTCTGATTCGAGCTCCAATGTCGTACAGTTCCTCATACCCTGTCCCTGTGAGGAACGACTGGGCCTCTTCGAGGGTAGAATTCCAGGTCCATTTCCTAAACAGATCTATATCCTGAAATATAAATAAGGGTTTTGAGTGACAACGAAAGGTTGTGCCTTGTGTCCTTTTGCTCGTTTTGGCAAAGCACCTGATCCACGGGATGCTGCTAAATATGAACAAACTTGGGTTTTATTTCAAAGATACATCTTCATACTAAGTTTCATAAAAATCGGTCTGTTAATTTCGAGGGATTTTCATGAAAAACAAAAAAAATCTGTCGTCGTTATTAGTATTTGTATAAGTACAGTCGGCTGCGTAATTGCAGCCCTCGGTAGAGTTCAAAAATTACTATTATTGGAATGTTTTCATTCTAATAATTTTGTTTGATAAATTGATGAGTTAGAAGACTTTAAACTTCAACTAAAGCAGGTGTCTAGAATCTTGCTCGTGTTGAAAACATTCTTAAAACAGCCGTTTTGGAGCTCTACTGTGGGACTGCAATTATGCTGCCGACCATACATATTAAACAACCTTGTTAGTAACATGACATAGTACTTAACTCGAGGGAAGTAAATATACCTACCTAGAATAACAATGTTATAAACCGTAACAGCAGTTTTCATGTTTTAAAATCGATTGTCATTCCGGACAAATATTATAATAGCCATTGTTATAGGTATTTTAACCTGCCTTGCGTGACAAATTGACACGTGATTCATCTCAAATAGCATTAAAATAGCATTCTTATCAGTTGATTGTTAAAAAGTAAAGTAAGTGTTAAGTTCGCAGCAATTCATTTCTTAATGTATTGGGACTGGGTTTTTCTTTATTTATTTTTGTCAGAAATAAAATAGAATTACACCTTTATCGTGTTCCACAAAATAAAAACATAAAACATAGTAAATATCCTGTGTTAAATAACTTTGGTTAGTTATAAATCTAAATAAATCTAACATTATTTTGTAATCGAGGTAAATAAATGATAAAAAAAACCCACATATATCATATCATTTTACAAAAAAAAAGAGAAAGAAAAAGGCTTATTCATATAAAAAATAAGCATGCGCAAAAGGGGTTAGGGGGCGGTTGGTCAAGGGTGTGTTTGGTCAAAATTCACGTTGGGTTTTGATCTACGGATCTAAATCATAAATTTCCAACTACCTATACCTTAATATAGGCTTTGTGAAATTATTTCTTTCACGTTTATGAAGCCGTCAAGTGCCTTTAGACGCCATATACGCAAAACACCAACTCGAGGTGTTAAAAAAAATGAATTCTCGTTTTAATGAAGGATAGTTACATAGCCTGTTAGAGCGGCTTCGTCCCCACTCTACCTGATCCCATCTCTAGGTATCCGGTTTAAAATTACCTAACAAAAAAATTCTAACTGTACCCGATTTCATTCTTGCATAGGTATAAGAAAAATGTAAGTAATTTTGACAAGAGCCTTAAATAGTTGTTAACTACAAAATAACGTACAATTATTTACTGGGTATTTTTTACTAGGTAATAATAAAAGACCACTACCCAAAAAACTCAACATTTATTGTTTGTCCATTGGTCGATTTTTCTTGTATTCAAATTATAGTTTTTATAATGCCTAATTCACAGAATGGCCACAATTGTTTGACTATCCTATCGATGGTTCTATGGTTTACTTGTTATGTGCGAACGTCTCGTCTAATCGAAATAGGTGTAATAGATGTAGCTATCCAACCATTTGTTATTAAAAGGCACGGAGATTCGTAGTTAATCTCTTTGTTAGAGAGCCAAGAAGCAAGAAGGTTAGATTACTTATATTCTCTTACGTAACGCTCTAACCAACGACATTTTTTGACCCACATAAAGTGGGCTTTAGTGGCAGATACGAAGTTCGAATCCCGGCCGTGTAATAAGTGAAAAATTATGTGCCCTAACTAACATTGCTTTTCGGTGAAGGAAAACACCGTGATAAAACCCTTGGCTTAGTTGGCCCAGTCGAAACGTATTGACAAGTTCTTTTCTCTGGACACGTTCGACTAAGCTAAGAGGGTAGTATTGAAGTAAGTGCTGGGCAAGCCTTTTCCATCCTCATGCGAAAAGAACTCAACCTAAGAGGTTTAGTAGCGGAACAGTCAGTATACAAGTACAAGGATGCCTTAAATTAAATAGATAGATTCTGAAAGAGTTCATTTCTGAAAGTGTACCTGTGCACAAAGGTGGCTGACGCCGGCGTCATAACTGGCTATAATCTCCTCCTGCAGGGAGGCGATGTGTTTCACCGATTCTGTGACACTGTTGCCTGGGTTCCTGTTGCCATGCCGGTTTAACGTCCAAATGCTTGCCGCTTCACAGCCTAAAAATAAAATAAAATACAATAAAGACTACTCAAGGGGTGTTAAAAAAGAAGTAAAAAACATTTTTTAGCTATTTGTTCGTCTTGCCATTACTTATGCTTTTCTACTAAAAACTACTGGACCTATCACTATTAAGATAGCTCTTTTTCCTGCATTTTGACTTAAAATCGAAATGCAAAAAGTGTACTTATTACTACATTTTGACTTAAAATCGAAATGCAAAAAGTGTACTTATTACTACCTGAAGGGAGTACAGGGTGTTTGTTACACGCAGCATTGATTATCCCATAGCTGGGCCTTTGCCCAGCAGTGGAATAATCATTATGTACAGTGTATTGATAGTGTTATAAAAATAAATCTTTATAACACTAATAATATAAAAGAGAAAGGTTTTTCTTTCTTTTTCGTTTGTAACGAATTGGCTCAGAAACTACAGGACCGATTTTGATGAAACTTGATATGAGGATACATTGATTCATTGAAAATAACATAGGCCTATTTTTTTAGAGTTAGTATCTATATTATATATAAAATTCTCGTGTCGCGGTGTAAGTTGCCAAACTCCACCTAAACGGCTGAACGATTTGTATGAACATCTATTATTATTATTTTCCTTATTTTAGTACAATAGTATTAATTATATAAAATCTTACTTTGTGGAGTATCATAATCTCTTATATCCCCTCTGACAGTGTCATACGGTGTCTTAGTAGAATGCAAGAGGAAGGGACACTCTGCGTTCCAGTAGCACGATCGCACGCACACTATCACACCGCACACCAACACTAACAAGGACTTCATGTTGACTGTCCGTGTCGACACACTACTACTTATTTATCCCCACTTTCGATTATAAAGCTGTGTTCATAAAGGTGTATTTACTTCGGCTTAGTAGCAAATATGGCTGGTCAATTTTTATATCATTTTAAATGGTCGAGTTATTAATTTTTCTTTTTAGACATTAGTCGTGAAATCAAAAAAAGTTAACTATGAAACATTGGTTTAAATGTTTATTTAAGAAAAATAAAACAAAGTCAAGTTAAAAATAAACTAAAGTACCATTAAGGCTTCGAGAATCTAATCAGCTTCAGACTAAATTGTCTTCTATCTGTGCCTTTACTTAATTTCTGGTTTTAAGTCATAGTAACTAGGTAGCTATATAAATGACATTAAAATTATAATTTTTAATTTAATGTGAGTTGTTGTATGGTCGAAGATGTGAGCAAATCAAAAAGTCACCACATTCAAGTGGAATTGGGTCGAAATGTCAGTCGCATGCCAGGAGAACTTTGGTCCAAAACATTAACACTTTAGATTCCATTTAATAGCTACCAGGCAGACTCCATTAAACTTAGCGAGATGACCTGGAAAAAAATCTGGCAGATTGGCGACCCGTAGTCCAAGATGGCGAACAGAAAGAGGAGTAGAGAGGCCTTTTGTGTGTGTGTTTTAATTTTAAAGTTGTCGTGTGCCTGCACCTATTAAATGTTTTCCTTTCTTTCTTTCTTTCTTTTGGAGAGGTAAAGAGGACTTTTGTGTTCTGTTATAATAAAATTGAGATTTTTTTGTTATTCCTTTATATTTATAGAAGTTTTTTTTCTCCTTTATGTCTTCTATTCGTCACTTGTCACCATAACACAAGCCCAGAAGAGCATAATTATTAAATACTCTGTTTCCTAAAGTTACCATGACGCATGCCGTCATACATCGGGAACGGGACGCATGACGTTACACGATCTTTAATCAGACACTTTTTTGCGAATGCAGATGTTCCATCAATTTAATAGACGTTATCGCGCCAATAAACGCGTTACAAAAACAGTACAGGTCGCAACTTATAAATACCTACATGACATTTCAGCTTAAACCGCTCAGGACAGATTCCATAATGAACGCTGTCTATTAAATACGAAGTTCGGTTTGGATAGATGCCGAGTTCAAACCAATAGACGGATTGACGGACTAAAATACATAGGTATCCACTAAGAAATTATTTTGATAAATTCAACCCCTACGCGGACGAAGCCGCGGGTAAAAGTCTTAAAAGAGTTATAAACATTGAGTTGAGCCACAGACCCCCTGAGGGGGATTTTGGGGTGGATTTGTGGAATAACCCGAAAATGTATATACAAGACTAGCCTAAAGAAAAAAATCAATAATGTGACCGAGGTCTATTATTACGTTAGGAAAAAAATTAATATTTTTTCGACCGGTTTAAAAACGAGAATCGCTAAAGTGATTGTTTAGCTACCACCTACTTGAATATTAATAAGAAACTTAGAATAAATTACAGATATACTCGTACTATATGCTCATACGTAAGTAACTAGTTTTTCTCTAGTAACTGTCGATTCCTTGGAAATATCGGAAAAAATGTGGCCTATATACGTCCCCAAGACTTTAAAGATGCACAAAAATTGCCCTCAACCACTCTCTAATATATTTACCGATAACCCTGTTTATTACTTTCAAGACTTCATTGTATCCTCATACTAAGGTTCATTAAAATCGGTTCAGTAGTTTCAAAGCACTACAAACGAAAAAAATATTCTAATTAGTAGGTATCTACCTTTAAAGCTTTACAAAAACTGCAGAGCAGTTAATTTTAATCTGAACCACGCCCTTATAATCAACAGTTAAAAATATATCCCGAAATACCCTCAATATAATCATATCGATGATTTTACAGTGATAATCTAAAGTATTATAGACAAGAGATCAATAAATGTTTAGTTTATCAGAAGGTCGATGTTGACGTGATAACCACGCCTACCACTCGTGCGCATGGATTGGTCGAATTTTTAAGTTATAGACGCGAAGATCAGGCAATATTGGAGGCTCACCGTTGAGTTCTAAGACTCTTACGCACGAATACTGAAACGCTACTTAATCTTAAGCGGCGTTTAAATTGATATTTAAGCGTAGGCTTCAATAGCAAGCATACACTTAACTTAAATTTAAGCACCACTTAAGATTAAGTAGCCTTTCAGTATTCGGGCGTTAGGGTTCCGTAGCTCAACAGAAAAAAATGGGACGCTTATAGGATCATTGCCCGTCCGTCTGTCAACACAGTTATTTATGTTATCATTTAAACTATTATTATTTGTCCCATATCACGAGGCTATTGAACTTCCAGCCTTTGGAAAGCGTGCGTGGAGCCGAAGTTAACACGTAGAGGCTCTTATAACAACAAGTTAAATTATCTTCACTATAAAATGCAGCCAAGGACGACCTCCAAAAAAAACTATTATTATTAAAACGAACTCCGCGTTCCGGGCCATTCCTGGTGCAAAGGCTATCGATAGCGGCTCAGCGGGGTAACACTGCTTGCATATTGTTCAGCTTTGCACCGGGAACGCTAGGGAGGGGTTTGTTCGAATAGGTTTAGTTTGAATTTTTAGATTTTATTTGTTTATATCTCGTATTTAGTTCGTAGTTAATTCCTTGTATTTAAGATTTTTGACAAACGAATTAGGTAACTCAAGACTTTCAATAGCAATATGCAATCTCTACGGTGGGCCTCAACTTTTGTTGCGGACTAACATCGCCGGGACCTGGGTTGTCGTAATTCTATATTTTGCCTTATACTTGTATTTTTCTTTTTCTGGTTGTTACCTCCTCTTCAAATTGTTAGATTGAAACAAAAATGATTTTTTAAATAGTATCAGTCTACGAGACTCTTTAATACATTTTTAATAGAGCAGTGTTAGTTTAGTGTTACATACATCGAATGACGGGTCGCTCGGAAACTAACCCGAAAGGACGTGTTACCAATGGATTTTTCTCATAAAAAAATTATATGTGCTTATTAATATTATATTGCTATGAATTATATATTGCTTATTAATTGGCTCCAGGCGTATTGTTGATGAGTTCATTTGGACATGATCGACTAAGCTGAGAAGGTGATAGCAGCGAATAGCGAGGATAAGGCCGCCTATCCACAGATGCGGAGCGGCGTTTGCATAAAAACCTTTTTAATGCAATCATATTGGTGGGAACGGCTCCACTCTGCTCCTGTGGATAGGCAGCCTTAAAGGTATAAAGTATTATTCATCTAGATTAGATAAAAAAAAAGCCAATAATATTTTTATAATTCAAATCACGTAGGCATCACGTATTCGAAAAGTGCATTCAAACCCAACTAATTTTATAAATTATGTGAAAGTTTGTTTGTTGTTTTTTGTTTCCTGTTCACGATTAAACGGCTAAACCGATTTAGATGAACCAGTGATAGGAGAAGGACATAGGATAATGTTGATCCCTATATACCCAACGGATTGGGACTTACGCGGGTGAAATCGCGGTGCACAGTTAGTAACTTGATAATGTTTATAAGTTATGACACTATGATTTCACTATTAAATTGTTTTATTAGGTACGTAATATAATATCCCTGTTTGATAAAGATTAGGCAAAACCTATACCTACTTATAATTAAAAGGGACAAAGGCACATAAAACGTTGAATAATAAAAAATACATTTATTCAGACGCTGAAATTTAATTAAAAATTATTATTGTTCTGCCTCCATTTGCTGTAGTACGGTGAAAAAGCTGTACGATGCCTTGATTATCTGAAATGGTAAAATAAAATTGTACTACAATAACAAAGGCTCATCGCAAAAATAAATAACTGACCAAAGTCATTCAAGTTATCATGTAATTAAAAAAAATGGTATATTTCAAAAAAACGTGAACTATGACCGTTACCCCATCAAACTGAGCCGTTTGTCGGTTTGGATTAAGCTGTAAGTACCTGGATGACGGTATTTTTTTATTTTTTTTTTACTTAGTCTAACCTCAAAGCAAACACTCATTGACTTCGTGTTACTTAACAACGCCATCTGCTGGAATAACTTTATTGCTCACAAAAAATAGTATTAGTAGTTCGCCAATAGATGTCAGGAAGAGTCATATTTTTCAGATAAAAAAAAGTAAGTTTCGATAAAACACGAATAAAATGACATTTTCTAAAAATGATTCCTAGCTAGATCGATTTATCGCCCCCGAAACCCCCTATATACCAAATTTCATGAAAATCGTTGGAGCCGATTCCGAGATTCCAATTATATATATATATATACACACAAGAATTGCTCATTTAAAGGTATAAGATTATTAAGCTGATAGCTGATACTTACCGAGACAAAACAAGGCAATGAAAGAGTAGTGAATCCTCCAGCAGTGAGGACTGCGACACTCCTGGACCTTGTCATGATGACGAGCAGCGAGCGACGAATAGTGAGCGGGCAGGTGTACCAAGAACTTAGGTACACTCCATTTACTATGTCTGAACTCTAGAAAATCAGCCAAACATATAGAAAATAAACAAAAAGAAAACATTTGTCTGAACCGACAAAATTCCATAATACGATCGTGAACATGGAACGGGTACTATTTATCCTGCGGTATGAGGGCAAAGCCGTGGTTAAGAGTCACTTCGTTCTCTCGGTATACCAAGTAAATAGAACTATCCAGATAGGCATACTTGATCAGATGCAGAACAAAATTCGGTATCGGAACTTATGCGATTAGAAAGAAATGAAGAACCATACCTCTTCTGTAAGATGGTTTCCTTGGTAGCAGTACAAGAACACCTGCATCGTCATACCCATCAGGTAAGAACACATTGATATCAAACGGAGCGGGTTATTGTGTTTTTCCTAAACAAAACAAAAAACAACATTGAAATAACGAAGGAGAAGTTAAGCAGTAGCTATCCCATCCAATCACGGTCATTGAGAAGATGGAATGTCCATATCTAACTATCCACTAGGCTGCATGCACCTTTCAAATCAGCACTTCGCAGTTCGCGTTTAATGATTACTGGCGGTCTTTAGGCTAGATTGTCTTGTCTTTTATGGAGACTAGCTGGATGACGGTTAGTTCTACTGCTGCTAGAATTGCTTATTTAAGTAACATACCACAGCAAGTTGATAAGCAGTAGTACATATGATGATCATAGAGACGGTAAACTGCGCCAGTATAGGTTCCGTAAAGCAGCGCTGGATCTCAGCAGCTGAGTTCAATGAGGACTGGTGCCAGAGGATACAGCGGCGAAGGCGGCCTGAGATGACGAACTCGTCTTCTTTAGAGATTAGCTGGATGATGATAATAAAGTGCAGGTGTGATAGAGGCCAATTTTGTGGCATTGTAAACAGATTAAGAAAACGGTATTGTTAAAAAATCGTCTATATCTCAAAGATAGCCGGTAGCCAGGCACATCTGCCATGGAGTAGGCACCCGTGGCATTGATATTATTATTAATCCTAAGAAACTAGCAAGTATTGATAAGTCAAAATATAGATATCCTGTAAAAATCTCTATAACCGTTACCTTCCCATCAGAAACTTCAATGTCCTCACAAAGAGTCCTGAGAGACAGATTGAGTAGTTGCAGACGACAGCGCACGACGGCCGTCATAGACGTCACGAGCTGGTCCAAACTTACATTCACTATCGCAAGGAGTACCACCGCTATACTCTGAATTAAAAATCAATATTTCAGAGATAAACTTTAGTACCTACTGCGAAAAATGCGCGAAGGTTTTTGCGCAAATGTCCATTATTTACCTGATGTATATATGTTATTTCATAAGCTGGTGATTTCGAAGTATCGTAGGGATACCTTTAACAAACAACATAATCATGTATAATTTCATCATAACACTGCTTGCAGCCGAACGATATTTACAGGGTTAAAGATAACTAGCTATCATTCAACAAAGGGCTACTTTTGTACATCTTTTAACAAAGAACTTTTGGTAAAAAATTGAAGCTAACTCAATTACCAACATTCGAAATGAACTGATTTAAATTATTACCATGCCCTAAGAGGTAATTGGTTCTTCTCAGCACTGGCAGCCCATCCAAAGACAGTAACAGTAGTGAAGAAACCATACACCCAGAGAAGATTTGTAGTCTCTTTGTTCGAACTGCAAAAATAACTTGCACTTATGCGATCCGGTTTGAAAAGTGTGAATCCCTATAAAAATATAGGGGTATTCCCACCTTCCACCGAACAGAAACCTTTGAAAGGGGGGAAATTGGTAGTATTTTTACAGGCAAAATCGTACACTTTAACTAATACTTAACCAACAACACCTACATGCTGACACTGCAATAGTCGTCACGTGGAGCAGCCACGGTGCGACCTTTGTACTTTCTGCATTCCTTTACCTTTGACATCAACCTACTTTTAACACTGTTATTTCAATATTATATTCAGAAATTATCCACGAAATACATCTCTTGTGTTGTATTACCTACCTACCTAGTTTTTTAATAATGTCTATTTATTTATTTTCATAATCTTATGAATAGTTTCCACAAAAGAATGATAAATTGTATTTTTGGTTTGATTTCTCCAGCCGGATAAGTTTACCAGCTGCAATATTTGTTAATGATTACACCTTTTAACAATCCTGACTCCATCTTCCCTCCTCTCAGTCCTGAGCTCATAATCCCCTTCATCAATGATAGCCTGGATAGCCTTCCTCCGTACCATGACAGTAAAGATCTTGGTGCTGAAAGCCAAGTTCGTGAACAGCAGGAACGAGGTGTTTGTCATATCGCTCACATTGCCCCAAACTTGGATTAAATCACCGGTTTGAGTTATTACGTAGATGCCTAGGAATATTATAAAAATCATTAAAATTTGGGTACATAAGTTATTCTGATCATTTACGATCGTGCAGGTTAAGCAACGCCTAAGTGACAGATTATCAAAAATTAGAATTTTCGCCCAAACCAATCACCAATATGGTGGAGGCTAACCTGCGTTAACTTCAAGACGAGTTAGCTTGGTCAGATTCAAATCAAAACAGTTATTAATACTGCTCAAACATCGGCGCATCTAAAGACCACTGGCGATATACCAGAGCTGGAATCTTGTCCTAGCGAATCTCTCAATATTCAGCGTGGAATGCTGCAAGGATCTTATGGCCTCGAGAGAGTATCACCGACGGCTTCTTCTTGTAAATATTAATGACTCACCAACAATAAACATGTAGGAGAAAAATGCATAGAATGGATACACCGTTTTCTTCCAACCAGTCAGCTCATCAGGCACTAGAAACCCGACCCATCTTATTACATTGAGACACAGCCACAGGGTACCGTTGCAGTTTTTTATAAATATCTTCATGGTTGAGACTAGAGTGGAAAATGCTTTAAAATATTTCACTTTTATACAATGCAGCAAGTGGCATTATTCCCAATAGATGAATTTTAAATCAGTCAAATTAACTGTTCAACTGAATAATAATTGTACGAACTTATTCCTTGTAATATTTAATGTATTAACTTTAGCTACACCTCCATGTTTTATGCCACAAAAATTATATTTCATAACGGAAATGTGAATAAAGACCATTCTATATAATATCTTAAGTGTGCCTAAATTACAAGAAGTGTTCATTCGTAATCTGTCCAGCTTGTATTCTTACTCATGTGGTCCAGGTACCAGCGCTCTCTACATACAAACGTAGTCGACTGTTTCCTCCCTGGATAATAACACAAGCATATATTTTTGTTACATAAAACTTATAACTGTCATGACAATGCCCCTATATCTTATTTTTTATATATATTTTGTTTTTTTAACTCTTACTTTCTATGATAATTAGAAAATGATAAAACTAAGACATATAGTCGACTACGTTTGTATGGAGAAACGACCTTTCATCTTATCTTCTAGAGCTGTAAAGATTCGACTTTTCAATAAGAAAATATAAATAACTAATTCGATTATGATACTTTGATAGATGGTGAGCGAAATAAACGAAATAAAAATGTTCTAATTTAAAGGAAAAATAACAATAATTTTACAGAAAACCTAGATCGATTTGAACAGTTGCCTTAATTACTAAAATGTCACTATTTTTTTTACGATAGCTAGCAAATTATTTAAAGATTTCTTTGCACAGACAGACACACAATCAAATGCAAAATATTACATAGAAATAATCCGTTCATAATAAATTCAGTACGAGCAAGTTTAATAATACCGATTAATTTTAGCATGAACTTCCAAACGCCTACTCCTTAATTTTACGGAATAGGAATTATCAAATGAATTACTTAGTATATTATTATAGGTTAGATAGAAACTTAATACAGCTTAGAAATACTAGAAAATTTATTTCGAAACAAGAGAAATAATTTTTAGAACTACGCTTAAAAGTAAATTAGGAACTTTGAGTGCGCTTTAAGATCTTCCAGCTAATTTCCTGTCGTCAACACGTTGAAGCACCGTAAAGAAAGTGTAGGATAATTTAACGATCTGAAAAAAGAATCCATAAACAATTGAATGGCATTGTATGAAACGACATGACAAGCCGAGACCGACCGATGCGTAGCTTACCGAAGTGAAACAAGAGAGTGAAAGTGTAGTGAACCCACCAGCGGTGAGTTTGGCGATGCGTCGCGTACGTATCATCACGAGGAGCAATGCGCGGCGCAGGCGCACCGAACATCTATGCCATTCACATGAGTATACTGCATATGATACTTGCTCACTCTGAAAACAGTTTGCTCGGCTTAGATGGCATTAGTCGTATAGTTTCCTTTATATTATTCATAGTAATTATTTTCCCGGGTTTAAAAACTAAACAATGTCATATTCACCTCTGTCGAAAGTTGATTCCCTTGGTAACAGTACAGAAACACTTGTCCTACCATCACAAATAAGTATGAGGTCATTGCAATCAAACGCACTATATTATGCTCATCACTGTGTAATGCCTGAAAATATTAAAACCTTCAATCATCGTCCTTTGTAAAAGTAGAAAGAACTACAGAATCTCGTCATCCTAAGGTCCAGATGCTTCTTTTTCTTTTGTTTAGTAAGTATATTGACCCACGGATGGGCAAAGACCTCTCTAACATCTTTCTCAAGCTCATCAAGCAATTCGGTCATGGGCTTGATTGTAACGCCATCGTTTCCGATGTCTGTCTCGATTCCGATGCCCGTCTTCCGGCACCCAATGCTTGACTACCTTAGCCTATCGGTTGAGATGCTTCTGCTAGGACGATTTATTTTGTATTTTTTTTTCTATATTTGAGCATTTTTACACTATCCGTGTAACTGTGAAAGATTGTTTGGCCTCTCTTTGAACGGTCAAAAAGCTCGAACGATTAGGACATGCACTTTTATCCTAAAATTCACATGATGGTATCAGAACTTGCCAGTAAGACCACGCTGGGCATTGACATTGGGCATTAGTGGGTGATTAAAAAGGTAAAAAAACTTACAGAAGCAAGGTCATAAGCAGTGACACAGATAATAATGGTCGAGACTAAGAACTGTGCTAATATCGGTTCACTGAAGCATTCTTGGATCTGATTGACTGTCTTTAAAGTGGCCTGATGACGGACAATAGTGGGACGGAGACGGGATACAATGTTCTGTTCTTGATCTGGAGTGTAGAGATTCTGGTGGGAAAGATTATAAGTATAATAAGTAGTTTAGAAGATATGCGGGAACAGATGAATTTACATACCCAAACTGTGCCCAAACATACATACATATCCTTTGAGCTTCGCCGTAATCGGGTAAAAATATTGTGATCCTTAGTCACGACTGCCGTAACGCCGCAGATGATAATGGATTGGATTCTCCCATAATGATAGAAATTAACGTATTGTTTTTATCTGCAGTTTTTAGCTATTGAAGATTCATAAGAATAATTAGGTACCACCTTGATTTTTAATTGTTGGGTATAATTGAAACTTGAATTCTATCGACTTTAACTAATTTTACAAAAACTAACAGCAGGCTGGACAGCAAGATCCCCAGGTATTTATGATACCTACTAAAAACAAGACATGATTATCAAGACGGATGGAAAGGTTTAAGAATGGCCTTTGTCGAGAAGTTGATCAGAAAAGGTACTAAAAACCTGTCTAATCTATATTAGGTAGATAGTATTTAAATATAGCAATTTGTTTTTACTTGATCTCTGACCACACATCCATTACACAAGTTCTGCAAAGTCAACGCCTGCAATTTCAACCGGCACCTGCATACTGCGATCAAAGACGTCACTAAGGTGTCCAGACAGACGTTCAGCAAAGCCGCTATATGCACTGCTACTACCTAGAAACAGGCAAAAAGCAGGGTAAAGACTAACACTTATCCACTTCAACATTGGACCGCATCCGCCCGTCAAAAAAGCATCGCGGTAATGGATTAGAATGAAACAAAAAAGTAGAAACACATCCTTCGAGGAATACAATGAATTAAAAAATTTAATCCAAAAAAAAAAATATTAGATGTAGGATCATAATTTTGGGGTTTTTTTTATAGTTTTTGTTTTGCTTGTTTTAGAATATTACGTTCATACTATTTTTATGATTTTGTAGCGGGGGTTTTTTAAATTTAATTTAAAAAATGTAATTTTTTATTTCGTGTTTTTTGTAGGGAGGGACTTTTTAATTAGCTATTTGTAATGTGCAAATCATGCCCTTTCATTTGATATCCCACTCGGACATATCTACTTACATTCGATTTTAATCCATACTTTTATCCCTCATAACTTTCAAACGGCTGAACCGATTTCGATCAAACATAGCTAAGAACACTCTCGACTAATTCACCTTTCAAACAAAAACTAAATTGAAATCGGTTCGTCCGTTCGGGGGAGCTACGATGCCACAGACAGACACACACACACACAGAGACACGTGAAACTTATAACAACGTCGTTTTTGCGTCGGGGGTTATAATATAATAGAGCAACTTAAGACACAATAACTATATTAATGTAAAGTTTATTCTTTAAGTATTTTATACTTAGTATTTTTTGTATAAGCTTAATTTACGAAAGTATCTCTATAAAGAGATATTCATACTGTTTTTTGATAGATTTATACCAAACAATATACTACCGAAATAGTTTTCTATTACCTGATGCGTGTAGGTCATTTCATACGCTGGGGACTTCGTTTCATCATATGGATACCTGATGAAGAAACATAACTAAAGATCCGACTATTTGTTGACCATAAACCCATGATGAAAATAAATGGTGCTAAAACAATCACCATTATCGAAAAATAGCAAAAGTAATTAGAGCCACAAAAAAAAACAAAGCAATATAAAATTTCAATAATTTTCATGCCTACCAGGCACTCAAGGGTAAACAACCCTTCTCAGCACTCGTTGCCCATCCCACAACCGTGATACCAGAGATGGATACATACATGTAGAAATGTATTCTCGTCTCTCTATTACATCTGAAATCAAGCTAATAGAATTACACCCATGAAGTAAATTATAGTGAGGAAACCGGCATACCCTAAAATCACAATAATGTAACGACATTTTCGAAACAACGTCATTTTTCAGATCCACACGTTTAGCTACTAAGGGCATTTAGCGTACATATCTATTTACAAGCGATTTCTACTCCATCTGATATAAATGTCTCAGACATTAAACTTATTGGTTCTGTATTGATTAGATGTAAAGGCCAATATGTCCCATATAAATATTGTAGGACATTCCACACATCGCCATCTAGCCCCAATCAAAGTAACTAGACTTGTGTTATGGATGCTAGACAACGGATATACTACTTATATACTGTTCTTTTGTAAATATATACTTATAATACATACGAACAACCAGACCACCGTTAAATATCTAAGCATAAATACTTGTCTGAGGCGGGAATCGAACCCGCAACTCTGTGTTTGGCAGTTCGGCATGGTGACCATTGTGCCAACTGGGTTAAACGGGGCAATGGAGCCCTAGACCTTTGGAAGATGGAGCCGAAGCTAACACAGAGAGGTCCTTTACAATTAGTTTAATAACAAAGCATAATATGAACACCAAATTACTAGGTTAATAATTAATTTAAAGGTTGCCTGGAAGAGATCGCTTTGAGCGATAAGGTCGCCCTTTGTAGCTAAGACTTAAGCTTTGTTTTTATTTAATTTTATTTGAAAATGGTGTTTACAATAAATAATTGATCTATCTATCTATTTATTAGTGGTTGTGATTACTTACTCTTCAATAATGACTCTTCCTTCCTCTCTATCTTCCGCTCCAATCTCTTCATCAACTTGATCAATAATGCCCTGTATATTTTTCCCTCGGAACACCACGTTTAAGATCTTCAAAGCCAGCGCCATGTTGGTGAACAGCAGGAAGGATGTGCTTACCATGAGACTCACGTCGCCCCAGATAACGATAAGTTCACCGAATTGCACTATGATGTATATTCCTTTAAGAAATCTGAACTTTAATAACTATAATTAGTTAGGTACACAAATCTATAAGATCAGATACAAATTATGAAATAAAATTTGCCTATATAAATAATATGGCTCTTTATCAAAAGGCCTAAAAAGCAAAATGTCTAACGATCAAAAAGTCTAAGTAGCAGAACGTCCAACACTGCAAGACGTCTAGAACTGAAGGCCAATTCTCATGAATAACATTGTTCAAATTATATTGCAATATCATTCCGATTGCATTTTGATGACAAAAAATGCCAACAAAATCAGCTTTTTGAAAAATGCTGGATGTATTCTCGTATGGCCAGAATAGTTGGTCTATCGGAATAGTTGGGCGTTTTGATAATAGACTTTCTGATTGTTAGACGTTTGACACTTTTGGACATTTTGCTACTTAGGCTTTCTGATCGGGAATTAATAATATAAAGACAAAAATAATATTAAACTCCAAATAACTTTCCCCAAAAGGCAGCCAAGCTTCTTCAAAATGCTTTTAAATTTACTTACCTAAATATATTATAGATAGGTAGAGAAACGCTTTATTGGACCGTAAAATCAAAACACAAGTAAACAACATAATGATTTAGTACATTTATATAAAAAAAAACTAAAAAAAACCTGGAAACTACACAGAACACACACACTAATATACAAAATTAAAACACAAAAATAATCTCACCGACTAAAAAGTTAAACCAAAGTCCCCTATAGATATTCAGCAAAACGTTATTTTCTTTCGAAAATCTTCCCGGTACAAGAAAACCTAACATTTTTAGCAGGTTTAACGTTATTTTTATGGTGTAAATATTGTTTTTTACAAAGAAACCCATGGCTGTGCTTGGTGTCATTTTAATTGTAGACCTGCCAGTCATTTGTCTAAGTTTTGTTTGTTTAAAACTTGATAGCATCACGAGTTGACGTTCAGGGCAAGCAGGGATAACCAACATTTATCTACACTATATTATAAAGAGGAAATATTTTTTGTTTGTAACATATAGGGTCCGAAAATACTGAACCGATTTTGATGAAACTTGGTATGAGGATAGATTGATTTATTGGGATTAAAATAGGCCCGTGTAACTCCCGATTCCGTGGAATAGCGGGATAAAAAGTAGCCTGTGTCACTCCCAATGAATCAATCTATTCTCATACCAAGTTTCATCAAATCTATCCAGTAGAGTCGGAGCCTATTCAATTCAAACAATCAAAGTTTTCCTCTTATAACATTAGTGTAGATATTTTGAAATGATACCTTTTTGAATTATTATTTTTTGACGAAACTGTTTTCGACCCCTGTTTAATTTACAATACCCAGTTGTTTCCCAGACTTCTCTCTTCGACAATTAACTTAATAACTTAATTTTACACCTTGAACAAAGTTATAATACCTGTGTTCAATTCAAACGGAGTTAGATACGAGAATAAATAAATAGATTTAGGTAAGATTTCAATTTTTAAATTTCCAAGAATTACTTAGAACCGAAAAAAAATAATTACTATGGTAACATTTCTTTTTTTGTTAGAATTTACTTATAATTAAACAAGCGACTTCGTCTGCTTAGAGGTGGTATCTTCCAAAATCCTTTCTTAGCTATCTACGTCATAATACCACCGTTAAAATTATTTAAAACGGGATATTTACCCGACTGCAAGGAAAGTGTTATGTTTTTCGCGTCTATCTTTGTTTGTTTGTATTACCATGTTTTTTTTGTTATTATTTTGTGGAACTCGATATTTAGAGCATCATAATATAAAAGAGAAAAGCTCTGAATCTAAAAAGCCATGATTTTGAAACTTCGCAAGTGTGTTCCTTTAGAACTTTTAAAAATTCGACCTCCAAAGAGGTAATAGGACTGTTTCAATTTGTAGTTTATAGTCAAAATTATGCATTCTACGCAAATAAATCAAAATAGCTTTTAAAGAGACGTTTACGCGGGTAAAACCGCGGGGCCCAGTGGTAGTATAAAATTCTATGCGTCATAAAATAGCTATCTGTGTCCCAAATTGTATTACGATCCATCTATTGGTTTGAACTGTGCGTTGATTTATCAATGAGTCAGACTTTTATATTTATACATTTATAATGTTAGGTTATGTTTTTAGGTCCTATCAAAACAATTTACAAAAAATGTCACTTTGCTAAACTACTAATTATTTATTTTATTGTTGAACTACATATGTATTATCAAATAACAACACATGTTAGGTAATAGCATAGTTGGTACAATATTATTTTACTAAATAGGCATTTATCGTTTTTCTTCAACTTGTCGAAGTAGCGTAAACAGTGAGTAAGACGCTTTGATAATCTGAAAGAAAGAAAAACAAACATGAGTGATATCTTGTTATCAAAGAAAAAGGTGTCTTTCTTGGGATTTCTATGTGATTGTGATTTTAGATTGATTTTTAATGTGATTTTATATTGTAAAGCATATTTTTCAAATTTTCAAACCTTGGTTAAGCTTTGAACATACCTAAATTTTAAACTATACTAATATTATAAAGCTGAAGAGTTTGTTTGAACGCGCTAATCTCAGGAACGACTGGTTCGAATTCAACAATTCTTTTTGTGTTGGATAGTCCATTTATCGAGGAAGCTACTTTTTATTTTGATATTCCCACTCCTATGTTATTCCCCATGAATCAATGTATAGTTTTATCAAAATCGGCCCACCAGTTTTGGACCCTATTCGTTACAAACAAAAAAAAAACAAAATAATCTTTCCTCTTTATAATATTAGAATATAGATTATACCGTATTTTTTAATAATTTCGAATTCTAATATAGTAACAATATATTATTGTTGTTGATAGATATGCCAGATTAGCTTGGATTTAAAAGGAAAGGGTACCGGCGCTCTCTCCATACGAACGAAGTCGACTGTTTCCTCCCTGGATTATGACACTAACACAAATATTTTCGTTGCATAAAACTTATAACTACCATGACTATGCCTCTATATATATTGGTTTTGTCATATTCTAATTATCATAGAAAGTAAGAGTTAAAAAAACAACAATATATATATTTATAAAAAATAAGACATATGGGCATGATCATGGCAGTTATAAGTTTTATGCTACAAAATATTTGCTCTAGTGTCATTATCGACACTAGAGTCGACTAAGTTTGTATGGAGAGAGAGCCGGCACTCTTACCTCTTAAGTTGCTGGCGCGCTGTAGATAATCAAGATTAGCTGTAATGGGCGATTAATAACTTAAATATGTAATGTTAGAAGTTACGTTGGTTAAATTACCGCCATAAAAGAAGCGAGTGATAACGTTGTAAAACTTCCAGCTTGCAGTCTGGCGACCCTTCGGGAGCGCACCATCACGATGAGAAGAGCACGGCGTAATTTAACAGAGGCAAGGTACCACGGGCATTCGTATACTGCACCGGCTATTTCTGAACTCTACACAATTGAACACAATCTTCTATAATATAAAAATGAATCGCAAAATGTGTTGGTAAGCGTATAACTCAACAAACGCCTGGACCAATTTGGCCAATTCTTTTTTGTTGTGTTTGTTATTATCAGGAGAAGGTTCTTATGAAATAAAAAAATAAGAAAGTTGCGCAGAAAATTATTACGCGGGTGAAACCGCGGTTGAATCGCTGAATGTGATGCTAAGCGCAAATCTAGAGAACGGCTGAACCGATTTCGCTAATTCTTATATTAGAATGTACCTTGAAATACGAGGATGGTTCTTACGGAGAGAAAAAAAATAAAAAATGCCTGAAAAAATGAAAAAGTCTAAAACCAACACTTTCTCAGCCCCCAATTCTCCCATAATACTCGAAACATAAAACACAATACAATACTTAATACTTGATACTTGTAATAATACTCGAAAGTCAATTTGGGCCTTAAAACCAAGTCATAAAGTTCAAGTTTTAGCGGAGAGGATCCGGGAAGGTAAATTAGTATCGTATAAATATTTATTTCAATCGTGTCGCGGTGTTAGTTGCCAAACAAACTTAGATTTTATGGCAACATACGCCTGCGATGCAGAAGGATACCGATTCGATTACTACCTCAAACAAATATTTATTAAGTTAGGTACAGATATTAGTTTCTGGTCTTAATGTTTCTTCATTTAATATAAGTACCACTTAATTTATCTAAAATAGGATATTTACAGTATTTTTTCTTTTCATTTTGTATTGAAAATGTGGCGGACAGTGGAGTCTTAGTGATAGGGTCCCGTTTTTTACCTTTTAGTTACGAAACCCTAACAAAAACTGAATCACCTGGACGTTACTGAAATAAAAAACTTCTCAATTATTATTATCACCTCTTCAGAGAGCTGGTTTCCTTGGTAGCAATAGATGTAGACCTGGAACATCATGTTCACGAGGTACGTGCCCATTGATAACAATCGAACTAGGTTGCCTGTCATCTGGAAAGGACATTGTATAAATGCTTGTAAAAATGAATTACAAAAAGATAATTGTTAAGTTTTTTTTGGCCTTTTTTCGATTGGTCACCTCTACTCCATCTGACCATTTCCACCTTTCTCGTGCACACTGCTAAAAAGAGACACTCTATTCCCACGTCGCTGTTCCCCCAAACCAACAACCTCGACCTCATCTTCGCGCCACTATCAGATGAGATGAGGTCAAATGCAAGCCTATTTTGTGTAAAAAAATCTCTTTTTTATCGATGGGAAAAACCATTATTGCATCCTCCCGCCACCCTGAGGGCTAGGGGGCGACGGGGATATGTAAGGCTGCTTCCAGCATGAGGATGGTAAGCGGCCGGAGGTCTACCCACTAAAAACCCATCTGTGTATATAGTTGGTATCACAAGCTTAGCACAGGGCTAAATGGCGATGTGTAAAATGTCCTACAATATTTAAATAAAAAAACTAACAGAAACCAACTGAAAAGCCGTAACACAAATGATAATGAGCGAGACGTTGAACTGCATGAAGGTCGGCTCCGAGAAGCTTTGCTGCAGCAACACGGCCGCTTGCAGCGCGGCGCGGTGTTCCGTTACGCACGCTCGGAGACGAGAGCTGACTGTCGACTCTTGCGCAGCTGTTAGACCCTGAAATAACGATAATGGGTTAAGCTGAACATTTTGGGAGACTATTTGAAAATCCTAATCTACAAATATTAAATTCAAAGTCATGACTGACTGATATCTACGCAAAGCTCAAACTAATGGACAGATTGGGCTAAAATTTGAGGTAGGTACATTGCTGCTATAGCGTAGGCACCCGCTAAGAAAAGATTTTGAACAATTCAAACCCGCGCGGACGAAGTCACGGGCAAAAGCTAGTCATAGCTAGTGGTAGATTTTACAATTCTTCCATTCCCTGAAAATAATTGAAAATACTCTGAATGATTATCACCAAATTGATACCACATTATATTGTTATTTAAAGTATACCGCAGCAAATCCTATTTTTATTTAGTTCAATGTATTAATATTTAAAACAACGCCATCTAATGGCAACTTCAACAACTTGTAGGAGGTACGACCGGGTTACGACGAACGACGCCAGCTACGGTTCTACGATTGCTCTAAGGTTCTACGAAACTTACCTTTGTAGAGATCTGCTACGGTAAACATAGATGTCATGTTTTATTTAGGAACTGGCTGCCTCCTGTGGCATTACCAACGTAAGTTTATGATGGATATATCAGGCTAAAATTGCTGATTATTATTCCAGGACTCTAGGTACGGTCGGCTGCATAATTGCAGACCCACCGTAGAGCTCCAAAACGGCTGTTATAAGAATGTTTTCAATACATGCATGATTTTAGGCACCTGCTTTAGTTGAAGTTTAAAGTCGTCTAACTTGTGAATTTATCAAACAAAAGTATTAGAATGAAAACATGCCAATAATAGTAATTTTTGAACTCTACCGGGGGCTGCACTTATGCAGCCGACTGTACTTATCGATAGTTTTTGCGTGAAATAATTATTAAGTACAATGACTTACATATTTTTTATTAAAGTATGTTTTTAAAAAACATATAAAGTCATCACTAGCTAATTCATAGAAATGTAATCGAATAGGTACCGAACATTAATTGAAGAAAAGTTGGGTAACATTTTATTTATATGTGTTCCATTTTACAGGGCTATGGAGCTCCGGACCTTTGGAAGGTGTGCTTGGAGCCGAAGCCAACACGTAGAGGCCCTTTACAATAACAAATTTAAAAGCAAAGTATTATGTGGGCCTGGGCATCAAACCGGCGATTACGCCTGTCTGCATTATAAAATGTATCCATCGACAACATCCGGTTTGGATAGAACTATAGATATCCTACAGGGGAAAACTACTTGGACTACTGGATTTGTATATTATTACTGTACCCAATTACAAAACACAAAAACATTTCGTGTAGTAACCTCATCTTTGAGCTCCATATCCTGGCACAGCGTCTTCAGCGCCAGGCCCAGCAGTCGAAGCCGACACCTGCACTGCGCTATCAGGGCAGTCACCAACGTGTCCTTCCCAACGTTGAGGGACGCTGCTATAAGCAGGGCTGACACCTGGTGGAAATAGGTCAGCTCGTACGCCGGGGACTTTGTTGTGTCGTATGGATACCTGTTGGAGAAATAAGTACTATATCTATCTTTATCTTCGATCGTTTTGTTTATTTTTTCTATCGTCTTTTGTATTTCTATTTTGACCATCTTTTGTTTCTTGTTTCGATTGTCTTTTGTTCCTTTTTTTCGATTGCCTTTGTTTTCTTTAAACTAGAGCATCCTCTGAGATTGATCAAATCTCCCTTGAATGAGAATCCCCTATGCTCATTCAAGGGAGATCCGCAAGATCTTCCGATCTATTTTTTAAATTAGCTCTTATCACTCCCCCTGGACTATGTGTCTGATAAGAATGAAAAACACCTGATGGACCCCCGGGGATCGGTTAGGAGATCCGTTGAGGGGCAACTGGTTAAACTAGGTCCTCATTAAAATTGCTGTTACGGTGGAGCACATCATTGTGATGAAACTGCGGGTTAGTTGACTTCAGACGTATTGTCACGCACACGTATTGACACACCGTCGACTAAGGTGAAATGGGTAAGCCAACTCCATCTAATACCATGTATAGCATGGATTAATGTTACGGTAATCATCTGAATTACATGTAAAAGCCGATATAATTATGAGAAGTGAGAATTACCAAGCTCTAAGAGGCAGTTGATTATTTTCTGCACTAGTAGCCCATCCGAGTCCCGTAATCATAGTGAAGGTCAGGTACAGACGTTGCAGCAAAGTAGTTTCACGATCACAACTGTATTAATAAAATGGGTAGGTACAGACAGCAACAAATGAGCATAGTGTTCTTTTTAACCCCCGACGCAAAAACGACGGGGTATTATAATAAGTTTGACGTGTCTGTGTGTGTCTGTCTGTGGCATCATAGCTTCCAAACGGATGAACCGATTGATTTTGTTTCTTTTGTTTGAAAGGTGAACTAGTTGGGACTGTTCTTAGCTATGTTTGATCGAAATCGGTTCAGCCGTCTGAAAGTTATGGGGATTAAAGTCGGGGGTTTCTTAAATTTAATTTTAAGTTTTGTTTTCCCTTTTATATTACAGTCAGTTTCTAAATTATTAGGGACCATATTTATACCATTAGTAGATAAAATATGATTACTTATCAAAAACCAACCTCCTCACAATTTCTTTCGCCTCCTCACTCTCAACAGCTGTTAACACCCCATCAGCTTCCTCAATGATCTCCTGTATAACCTTTCTCCTGGCCAAGAGGTTGACGAACTTGGCCGCCTGCGCCAGGTTCGTGAATAGGAGAAACGCTGTGCCTGTCATGAGGGGTAGGTCGCCCCATATGAGGAATAGGTCTACCACTTGGATTATTAGGTAAGTACCTGGGTAAAAATATATTTAATTATACAAAATTTATTAATACTTACATATTCCAATTCAACTACACCTACTTCTATTATACAATAATATTGGAACGAAGTTCCTTATCGCACGTTGCGAAAGGGGGCTAGACGGAAAAAATTAAGACCAAAAGTTGTAACGACACTTTTTGATTTTATTTCAATTCCTTCACTAATTAATCGAAAGGAAATTCGTTCCATCCGGGTGTCCCTTGACATCTCTCAAGTTTTTATTTATTTATTTATCTATTTAAATAGAAAATATCCTCAAAACATCCTCGTAAGACATTATCCCCCCAACAGTGGACCATCACAGCTCACACCCATGCACAGGAGTTACCGACCACTACCTTGCATGTATCGCCTGGGTGGTGCTAAACGAGCTCATAGAAATATCAAGCCATTAAATAAATCATCCCCGCAAAAAGCTGGCAACATTCCTCCTGGATGGCAAAACTAAAACTAACTATCCGATAAAGCTAACCTAACAGTCGCAAGCCTATATTTGGAAACCAGTTGGTTGAAAGTTTTTCCTGATTCCGATGGTATAGCTGCTGTAGAGCTGCACTTAAACCATAGAAAACATAGTTTCAGATACCATTGGATAGATATAGGGAATTCCCATGCACAAATCTGTGCCAAGAGACCGCTAGCATAGCAGTTGCTTCTAACTGCTCTGCTAACGACAATGCATCCGTTTACTAACGGTAAACGGTCATATGCTTGCAGCATTCCCCTTAGGGGTGATTAGGGGTGGCTCTTGAGTTTAGGCTTAGTTCTTAGGGTCCCGTACCTTGAAAGGTATAATAAGGAACCCTTATAAGATCACTTTCTTGTAAGTCTGTCTGTTTATTTTCTTTTTTAGTATATTATGGGCTAAGATCTTCACATAGTATATTATGGGTGCTGAAAGACGAACATCGAAAGTGAGGCAGAAATAACGGAGTGACATTCTAGATCCTTCCGGCAGAGACTGGCGAAGTTTGAATCAGGACCAAGATGCTTGGAAGGTTGTAAAGGATACTTTTGTCCAGCAGTGGGACGATATAGGTTGACTAAAAAAAGTAAATAAGTTTTATGTATTTAGTATAATATTTTGTTTTTTTGTTGTTGCGTTCTGAAGACATCTTTGGTTGCACCCATCCAAATCGCAATAATTTTCAACGTAATAAAATCCTGTACCAAAAATCTGGTCAGAATAGTAAAAAATCTCGTACCCAATAAACACATAAAAACAAAGACAGCGTAACAATAGTAAAGTAATTTCTCATTGTGCGTCAAAGCCTCCGGTGGCCAGAACCCGACCAGCCGTAACGCAGTCAAAGACAGGCTTATGGAGAGATTCGCGTTTTTTACCCACACACCCATGTTTACTGACAAACAGACAATGGAATAGAGGCGAGTAAGTGAAGAACGAAAGTAAATAAGTACTCCGAGCTTAGATTCTGAATTACTAACAAATTTCAGTTGTTGACAACAGTTTTTTTTGTAATGTTTTACTGTAAAGAGGGTTTAAGTTTTGAAAGAAATTGGTTATAGCCTCCGGGCACACTCCGGGTGCAGAGGAAGTCTATTGCTGTCCAGCGTGGAAAACGCTTTGCACCGGGAACGCTCAATCAATAAATTTAAATTTATGTTGTTTTACCTATTTAACTTAACTTTTTTTAATTTGAGTAAGTAATTTGTTTTATAGCTTTAATGTATTTGACTTTTTAGATCTATCTATATTAATATTTTGTGTCTTTAATTGAATAATGTTTAAAATCCGTTGCGTAGTTTTTAAAATCTAAGCATACATAGGGACAGACAGCGGAAAGCGACTTTGTTTTATACTATGTAAAGATAGGGGTACATACCGTGTACCAATCCATCCAAAAACAGCTGTTTTCTCCCATTAATATTGTCCGAATTATTTATTGATAAGACTTATCTTCTTTTTAGGTTTCCGTACCTCAAAAGGTAACAAAGGAACCCTTATAAGATCACTTTCTTATTCGTCTGTTTTAATTTAGGTATATAAAAGTTTTAAGTGAAAATACAGTTCTAAAATAATAAAACATCTACGCCACGAAATCAACTACTCAAACGAAACTTAGCGATTGACACTCATTTTGTTTTAATAGAAATGAAGAAAACAGGTTTCCCGGATCTTAAATTTCATGAAAAAATATCATTTGTATGCTTCTCTTAAAAATGTTGTGAACCTCAATGCGTTTAGTTGTTAAATCCGGTAAGCGTTATTAAAGCACAATAATAATTATGTTATTTCCAGCAATTATTGTAATTGTCGCCATTGAGCGGTTTGTTTTCACTCATCGATTTTAAACGAAACCTGTTATTAAACTATGGTAATATTATTTAATTACATAATGTTATACTAACGTATGGCATTATACCTAATTGTTTAATTTTTCGACGAAATCTACGACTGAATAAATTTTATGACAATTTATATCTATTAGTATCCATTTTTACTATTTGGGACCTTTTACTAAGATTTTATCTGTCTGTCTGTCTGCCTGTCCGTCTGGCTGTCTGTCAACAGGCTATATCTCATGAACCGCGATAGCTAATACAGTTGAAATTTTCACAGATGATGTATTTCTGTTGCCACTATTACAAAATATATTAAAAACAGAATATAATTGCACGGAACCCTTGCACGAGTCCGACTAGCACTTTCCCAGTTTTTTATATAATCTTAATGATTTATACAGCATCAGCAACTTTCGTCCATCGTATTCTGGGCTCCAATGCCCATTGTATCCTAATACCTGCACATTTGAGGACCTGGTGTAAGCCAAAACTAATGCAGTTGCAGTGACTAGCTATCGGGCAGGAAAAAGACAGGTCGAGCGTCACTGACTCGAAAAGAAGAAGCACCTTTCTCAGCTTAGTTGACCATGTCTAGAAGAAATACCTGGTCTAACTAAGCCGATTTTTTATTGTTCGTTTTCCTCGAATTTAAATTGATTTGATATTTCTTAAGTATCAACAAAATCTTCTCGGCCGATTTCTCTACTTAAAAACTATATATCTAGCAAGTAGATATTCACAACTAACTCATCTGATAGAGCCCGCATAAGTGACCATTGCGTATCTGATAATACGTCATTCATAAAGTTTCTAGTGCGTTACTGTGTCTAGTAATTACACTGGCTTTTAAGCTATTTTAAATAATTGTATCAAATTATAGATTACTAATCAAGAATGGTGGTCTTGTTTAGGTCTGGTTATACAAAGCTGATAATCTAGGTATGTATTAGCATTATTGGTTAATTTAAAGAATAACGATTAGGGGTAGGTACATTGTTAAATTCGTTTTTTTAGGGTTCCGTACCTCAAAAGGTAAAAACGGAAACCCTTATAGGATCACTTTGTTGTCCGTCTGTCTGTCTGTCTGTCTGTCTGTCTGTCTGTCTGTCTGTCAAGACCTTTTTTCTCAGGAACGCGTGGAGGTATCAAGCTGAAATTCATATCAAATACTCAAGTCTATGGTCTCTTGGAGCTGTGAAAAAATCAAACTTCTAAGTCAACGCGATCAAAAGATACTCCCGTTTATGCCGCAAATTTTCGACACTCGCAAGGGAATCAAAACCTACAGGGTACTTCCCGTGAACTCAGAATCTTGAAATTTGGTATGAAGCAACGTCTTATAGCAGAGATATAGGAAAAATTGCGAAAAGTATACATTTTTAGTTATATCATATAATAAAAATATTTTTAATAATTTTAAACTTACTACCCCTTTCCTCATGAACGCGTAGTGGTATTATATTGAAATTCATATCAAATACTCAAATCTATACTACCTTTAAGCTGTAACAAAATCAAACTTCTATGTCAACGCAATCAAAAGAAACAGGAATTAAAACCGCATATTTTGAAACTCGCCACTACTCGCAAGGGAATCAAAACCTACAGGGTACTTCCCGTGAACTCAGAATCTTGAAATTTGGTACGAAGCAACGTCTTATAACACAGATAAAGGAAAAATTGCGAAAAGCATAAATTTTTAGTTACATCATATAATAAAAATATTTTTAATAATTTTAAACTTATTACCCCTTTACTCATGAACGCGTAGTGGTATTATATTGAAATTCTTAACAAATACTCAAGTCTATAATATCTTTAAGCTGTAACAAAATCAAACTTCTACGTCAACGCAATCAAAAGATACAGCAATTAAAGCCGCATATTTTGAAACTCGCAACTACTCGCAAGGGAATCAAAACCTAAAGGATACTTCCAGACGACCTGGAATCTTGAAATTTGGCATGAAGCAACGTTATAAAGTACACATATAGGAAAAATTCCGAAAATCTTAAATTTTTAGTTACATCACATAGTATATTTTTTTTAATAATCATAAACTTACTAGCTGACCCAGCAAACGTTGTTCAGCGATTAAAAAAAAAACAGATGTTGGCCGATTCTCAGACCTACCCGATATGCACACAAAATTTCATGCAAATCGGTTCAGCCGTTTCGGAGGAGTTTGGAAACAAACACCGCAACACGAGAATTTTATATATTAGACTTGCTGACCCAGCAAACGTTGTTATGCGATTAACAAAAAAAAATAAAAAAATAGATTTTGGCCGATTCTCAGACCTACCCGATATGCACACAAAATTTCATGCAAATTGGTTCAGCCATTTCGGAGGAGTTTGGAAACAAACACCGCGACACGAGAATTTTGCTTCCCATTCCCTCTCGCTCCACACCATGGTCTGAACCAGGGGCCCGGCCCTACGAGAGGTTTAATCTTTTTATTTTTAACTTTTAAAAAGTTATAGTATTGTATAACTTCGAAGCATTTTTTATTTATTTTGTAAATATGAGTACCACGTGTAATATAATGTAACTGTTTTTGTTTAGTTTGTCATGCTCACTCAAATGTCTCGCTGATGGTGGCACGTGTGTTGGGTCATTCGGTTCCCTTCAATATGGTTGAGCTGAGTAGTGCTGATCCACGCGTCATGTTCGTGAACGGGCGCCATCAGTTGAGACTGGTCATCTCTCAACTGCCACTAGCTTATTTTAATTTTATTGTTAATGTAATTTTTAATTAGCATTGTTCTCATATATTAGAAGTAATAAGACATGTAACCAGAATTTCTGTAATACATAATCATGGTTTAAAAGAGTGTCCATGGAGTTTCTTGCACGTTCTTCTCCATCGAGATCTACTCCTTGGAATGTGCAACTAGCTTCCTTTTTCTGACTGACCGACTTATTGACAATTCAAAAGTGCCTGTAAATGGTTTATCTATATATATATATATATATATATCTTATATATAAAAATCAATTGCTGTTCGTTAGTCTCGCTAAAACTCGAGAACGGCTGAACGGATTTATCTTATATTAGTCTTGAAATGTTCGTGGAGGTCTAGGGAAGGTTTAAAAGGTGAGAAAAAATCGTTCCCACGGGATCGGGACTTACGCGGGTGAAACCGCGGGGCGCAGCTAGTTTGAAATAAATGCTTTGAGTTTGAGTTGAGTTTGAGCTGGAGGAGCATAAAATGTAAGACAAAGGTCTCTCAGTAATCCTTTATTTTGTATTAACATATAGGTATTTATTAATATTTTTTTTTATTATTTTTTCTTTTTTTTTAATATAAATGAAATACCTAACACTAGCCTTGTAAAAATTATTTTATCAAAGTTATTTATTTATAAAGTTTTTTAGTCACTATTTAGAAATCTAGTTCAAAAATACTAATAATTAAGTATTAAATTTGAACCAGAAAAAAAAAAAAAATACGATTTAAAAAAAAAAAAAAAAAACCATGTTTATAAAAATAAAAGGGAGAGCATCTCTTCCAAATATAAAATAAAAGAAAACTAATTAGTGGACCCAAGTGGCTGTGACTGTGGAGCAGGACCAGCATTAAGCCAAGCTTTTTTATCAAGGATATAATCCTCTAATTTATAATATGCTTGTCTACATAGTGTGCGTTTTATGCATGTTTTAAATTTTGTCTCGTTCAGTTGTAGAATCCGCAGTGGTATTTTATTATAAAATTTTACACAATTCCCCATAAAAGAATTTCGTACCTTAGCCAATCTAAACCGAGATTGATCCAAATTGTGCCTATTTCTAGTATTAAAATTATGTCTATCACTTCTCTTCTTAAAGAGATGAAGATTTTTCCGAACATACATAATGTTTTCATATATGTATTGACAAGGTACCGTCAGCTTTCTACATTGTTATGTTATGGATTTCATTTAGCAATAAAAATACCATAACTTTTACTTATATACCTACAGGTTTGTACGGAACCCTCGGTGCGCGAGTCTGACTCGCACTTGGCCGGTTTTTTTTTTTAAGTTCAAAGAATGTATTATTACCATTAACCATAGATTTAGTTAAGTAGATTTTTTTTTAAATACAGAATACACAGGGATCTAATACAGGGATTTCCATACAGGAGAGGTTCAAATATTCCACCATGTATCTTTAGACACTTTCTTCCTAGTTGCATGTTTTTAAAAAAAATCTTAAAATAAATATATTATAACTTAATTTGATCTGATTTTTAAATTATTTGTTAAATTTTATTTTGAAAATAGTTCTTACTCAAAAGCTCAGGCAAAGAGAGTAGCATACTTTAGCAGGATAGGCAAATTTTCATAGTCTAAGTTTTCATATGAATAAAGAGAAACAAATCAATGACTAGGTAACTAAGCTTCTATATACCTATCAAGTCAAGTTTAACACAATTATTCTTATTCCACGTACCGTCTATCTTTCACTAAAGAGAAGCCTATTCAATAAGTTGAATTTTATCAGCATTAATCCAGCCTATTCAGAGATCTACTAGCGCTTCGCTTGGCGCTTGATTGGTCAAATCAAATAGAATCACAGCCGCGGGGCGGGCCTGCTTGCTTCGACTTTTATCTATTGCTTTTCTTAGGCTGGGAACTGGTATGAGGAGGTTTTCACCGACTGCGAAGAGAGAGATCATGAGGTAGGTAAGGTACGTGGAATAATACCTATAAAACGAATCCCATTAAGAGACGGTTTCTGAAAGTTAAGTACTTTAGTATTCTTAGTTACGTTTTTTAAAATTGATTATGCCGTTTTAAGAGGCAAAGTAGTCAGCCATTCTGGTTTATTTTATAGCGCAGCCATCTTTCAAACCCATGGCAATGATAGAGGAAATTATTACAAATAACAAATGCCATGTAACAAAACTTTAAAGGATATCGTCGTGTTTATTTTGTTATGAATTCAAATTGCAATAAATAACCTTAGAAAATACCACTCCATAAAGTATACATTTTCCGGTTGATTTATTTATTTTGAAAATGTTTTATTAATACAAAAAAAATGCGGTAGATTTAAGCGGTTTAATTGATTTTATAAGTCTCACTACTTGTGTAATACAATGAATGCCAAAGTATCGAAAACGTCAGGTTGCAAAATAAACACAATAAATCCGTTACAAAATAGTTTTATCTAAAGAAAAACTTTCGCAAACTTCTTCGAAGTTTTATCTAAAGTTTTTTATCACGACCAACTAAAACACTTGTTGCTGAAAGTATTTCTATAATAAGACTACGTTTAGATCACAAGCTGCTCCCTGTGGTTCCACCAGCGTAAGTCCTGATCTATATGGAATAACGATTTTAAATAAAAGTAACCTAAATATTATTCCAGGACTTTTTGCGTACAAAGTTTTATTGCAATCGGTTTAGTATTTATAACACGAAGAGGTAATAAACATACTCACACATAAACTTTCACATTAGAATAAAAACAGCTAAGATAACTAAAAACAGTAGGTAATTGTTTTAATTTAGGAAAGAAAACATTTTTTGTCAGCTATAGTTTCTCTCTTAAAGACTTTCAATAAGAACAAAGTAATTTTTTTTTATTAAATGCCCACTTTATGAAGGTTTAATTTATTTGCTCTACTTTACTCGTCTTTAAAATCAGTAGTATAATAATGCCGACAGAATGGCGAATATAGATCTACATAATCATCGAAGGCCTGATAGGCAACTGAATCTGATTTTCTACTCAACATAGGCTTTCATTTGACCTCGTCCAGTAGTTCCATCATGGAACTGTTGATGGTACTATTGACAATGAACCTTTAGCTGATGGAAAGCGACGATGACATCGTGGATGTAATGCTCACATAGAAGGTACCTATTCACTCTGGAATTGAAGACTCCAAGGTTGTAAAATATCAACGGGTTCGAAATTTTTATAAAGTAAAAATTGTAAATTAAAAGTCTTGCTATGATACGTCGACTTAGCTTAATGATAAGCACCCATGGATATGACTTTAATTATTCCATTTCAAATATACCTTCAAAAATATTTATGATATTGACCTTGAAAAAAGATATGAAAACCTCATGAGTTTCTTGTGTCTTCTTCTCATTGGTGGGTGCAGTCTGAAGACACAATAAAAACAAGGAGTTCGTATTTAAACTGGAAAAAATTCTGGTTGATATGCAAGATGTCGCATAAAATCACGATTAGCGCAAGGGAAATAGAAAGGTCTTTGGTGGGACACTATAGGCTCATAATAAATAATAAATATTTTGTAGTTATTAAAATACTTCTTTCAAGGATGTGTGTAGATCCCTTAAGGATGCCTGAGATCCGAGCACGACGACCAATGCGCGAACTTGTTGCTGTAGGCCGGTGGCAGACAAGTCCCGCCCATCGAGGTAGACAAGCCGGCGGTCTCAGTGCTGTTGCAACCATCGCCGATAACACATGGGTTCTTTACGGAAATTCGACATGAGAATTCTCTCGCCGGAGCGCTGACGATTGCTTAAACATAAGGTAAGTTAAATTAACTTTAAGTTTTAAAAAGTATTGGTTAATAGCTGCAACTTTCTTACCTCCGCGTAAGTCCCAAAAAAGTTTAGATCTTACAAGAAACACTTGTTGCTGTATTTTAAGACAAACATGCAACCTTAGACCTTTTTTTAAGATCACTAGCGGCTCCTTACGGTTTAACCCACGTGAGTCCCGAACGCGTGGGAATATCGGGACAAAAGTAGCCTCTATATTATTTTAGACCTCTAGCATACTTGATTACCACATGAGGTTTCACTGTGAAACCAACACACAAAATTTAGTAGGATTCAGTATAGATAAAATGGAACTTCAATTTTTAAATGAATATCTTTATGTTAAATAAGTATTTTAGTAAAAATAAAACCCTTAATTAATTAAATAACCTACCTACTTACATTTAATAAAAATAAATTAAAAGTCTAAATGGAAGTATGATCCGCTGTCCGAGGTAGAAGTCAGCCCCTTGGTAAAAAAATATTTGTGACAAATTATACAGAGCACCTACCTCTAAACTCTAAACTATGTCCGACACTGTAGGGCATACAGTACATAAAGTTTTAAGTACGTACCTACCTTGCTTAAAAAACATACGCGCTTAAATGAGAACCTCCTGCTTTTTTGAAGTCGGTTAAAAATACAAACCATGTATTCCCTCTTAGGTACAAAATATAGGCATAGATAAATTTATTTTGTCCTAAAAATAAATAAAGAATAAAAAAATTAAAACACCATTTTACCTAAAATACCTGCTGAACAGTGGTCTAAATTTCACTTCAATTCGGGTAGTTTAACCGTAAGTACTTACTCAAAATTAAAATAATGCCTATAATATCATGCAATTTTTTTATCCATCTATATATATAAAAGAGAAAATCACTGACTCACAAGACGGGATTTTGCGAAATTCAACCCCTAAGGGGGGCAAATGGGGGGTGGAAGTTTGTATGAAGGTTTGATTTTTAAAGGTAGAAACTGTGATGACCTGTTTCAGGGATTTTCAATTTTCCTATTTTAAGGAGGGGAAATGGGGGGTGAAATAATATTATAAAGCTGAAGAGTTTGTTTGTTTGAACGCGCTAATCTCATGAACTGCTGGTCCGGATTAAAAAAATATTTTTGTGTTGGATAGTCCATTTATCGAGGAGGGTTACTTTTTATTGTGGTATTCCCACGGGATCGGGACTTACGCGGGTGAAACCGCGAGGCGCAGCTAGTAGATATATAATAGAGATATTACAGGGTCATAGTCAATATAGATATATATATATACAGTATGTAACAAATACTGTATGTATGTAGTCAATATAGGAGAGAAAATATTTTTCAGATAATTTTCAGAAAACGCTTATTCGGAGCCGAAGCATCTAAGTTAGAAGCGAATGACGTGACGAGCTGACTTGACATTAAAAAAATCTGCCATTTACGTTTTCATTTTTGTTAAATATTAATTGGCGATCCGTTTCATTTAACTTTTAATAGCAATCAGCAATAAAATCGCAGTAGAAAGGGCGATCGATCATAAATATTAAATTCTAAGTTCAAGACATAAAATTTAATATTAAGGATCGAATGACTGATAAGTAAACTTAAACCAATGAGATCAAGCATCCGCTTAGAATAGATTTTGAAAAATTCAAGCCGGATAAGAAGTCGCGAGTGAGAGTTAGTAGAAGATAAATTAGAAGCTTCGAATTTATAAAAATAAAATTCAATTGAGACCTACAAAAATATACTTTTTGATAATAGGCACATCAGAAATATGTAGAATGTATTGTTAACATGTACATAAAACACATAAAGAAACACAAAAAAGTCTCTACATGAAGCATTACACTAACGCCCTTTGAAAGAACCCCTAAAACATTCCCAAACACGCAGTCGAATAACTTAACAAAACAATTCCAGGTATTTTGATGTTTTTTACGCATTTTTCTTACGTTTGTTAAAATTAAAAAATTGTAAAAACATTCTTTTTTGCGGAGTTAAGCTGAGTAGAAAAGTGAGATAATTCTGGTTTTTACCTAAGCATTATTAAAACTAAGTACTGATTTTTAAGTTAACTACTTTAGATATTTATCTTTACCTCAACGTATCATGCCATGGTAATCGGTAAGACAAACTATGATAGGTACGGTCGGCTGCATAATTGCAGACCCACCGTAGAGCTCCAAAACGGCTGTAATAAGAATGTTTTAAACACTAGCAAGATTCTAGACACCGGCTTTAGTTGAAGTTTAAAGTCTTCTAACTCATCAATTTATCAAACAAATATAAGAATGAAAACATGCCAATAATAGTAATTTTAAAACTCTACCTGGGGCTGCAATTATGCAGCCGACTGTACGTCGCCAGACAAGACTTTAATTGTTAAATTTCAAACCTTTAGAAATATTTGTAAGATTGACCTTTGTGAGCATGATCACAAAAAAAGATTATGAGTTTTTTGTTTTAATTGGTGGGCGTGATACACATCCTAACTTAATTTTCAAGACGATTCAATGTGATTTCATGCTAATGATTCAATAGAATAAAGAAATGTGTACTTTAATTTTTCATATTTCTTTTGTCAGCCTTTTAAAGCAGTAGTTTTGACGGGTCTGATCGGTAGATTTTGAAAAAATGATCTTGGATATACTTCTTGTAAATTTTGAACCTTGCTAATAGTCGTCCAGAGTCTAGGTATAAGCAACAAACATTTTAAGAACAGATTAGCCTTCAATGTGAGCCAGGTACTGTAATTTAAGTTTGTGCATTGTCCACCGACCGCGGGTCTACTAACTTCTAAGTTTACCTCAAGCTTTGGCACCTATTAGAAGTTTGATGAATGCGCACACATAAAACAGACTTTGGACACACCAGATCTATCTTCTAGCTATACTTAAAAAACAAAGTCCTGCCGCGTCTGTTTGTCTGTTCGCGATAAACTCAAGAACTACTCAACCGATTGTCATAAGGTTTTCACCAATGGGCGGAGTGATTCATGAGAAAGGTGAGGTGTATAATTCATCAAAGTTTTGTGCGATGTCGGGGCAGGTCGCTAGTAGGTGATAATAATGGTGATATTTTAATCAAACATAATGCTACTTTTTCCAAAACCCTAACAAAGCCACGAGAAAAACTTGTTGTTCGTAAATGATAAAAGAATTTTTGGTATACGTTTATGTGGGCGGTAAAGAAGCTCACATCACTTTTTCTTGTAGTTTTAGAGGTTTAGCTGACCCTTCAAGACATTCAATATATTTGACGCAAGACGCAGAATTCGTCAATAAAAACTACTTATTTGCTAAAAGCTACTTACTTGTTGAAAATTTCTAAAAATAATTTTAAAGTCATAACTGTGAAATAACGTTTATTATCCGACTACGGCGAAGTCAAAAGATGAGGTTAATGATTTTGGCTCATATATGTATGTTCATCAATTTCAAATTTACTTATTAGGGGTTTTCCACGTGTTTATTAACCCTAGTTTAATTTAGTCACCGGTGTAATTAATCTTAGGAGTTACAATAAAACATTACAAAGTAACAACTAAATTAAATTAAAAAAAAAATGTTTTGTTAAATTAAAAACAACTTGTGTCTCGTAGGGTCCGGTCGTAATAAGAAAAACGCAAAAGGTTGTAGTTCACCCCGATCTTAATGAAAGACGATTATTTCCGTCCCCTTATACCTACATGCAAGTGGTAGATTACTGTCGATCTAAGTAAAAAAATTTAACATCTAGTAGAAGTGATAGTAGTATTACAAATATCTAGTAGCATTCATATTCTTAGAAGGTTCATATAAAAATGGCGGATAAATTAAGCTATTGCTTATTAATATTGCATCAAACGTATGTTTTGGTGATAATTGTCCAATTTTAACGAACGATTATGAATAAGCACTCCAAACCACTTTTATTAAATAAAATGTCGCAAGATGAAACAGACATTACCTCAGTGACGGTAGTAAAGTCGTGAAGCATCCATGGAGCTACGATTCCTAAACCCGGTGATCTCAATACAAAAGTCTATAGAAAACATAAATCATTCGAACTCAGTTTTCAGGCTGCGCGCTAAACTTTTGAATAGACTGTCGAAATAATTTTATTAAAGCTTTGATAGCGACAGGATCTCGCTTACAAAATACGACAATGACGTTTCTAATCTGATTACAGAAATACGAGATCTGCTTAATTGATAGTTTGGTTTACATTTGTTATTTTCTTAACAAATTAATAAATAAAAAAGCTGCTGTTTATGACTGTGGCTAAAATTATCTACAAATATAACATTCAAAGTCTTTAGTGATATATCAACGCACAGCACGGATCGGTCTAAAATACAACAATACGACATATAGATAGTTATTATGACGTAGGCATCCGCTAAGAAAGGATTTTAAAAAAGTCAACTTTATCGCGGACTAAAAGCTACTTTTATTTATGCTGTTGATTCTAATTAATCAGAAGATTTAAAAGGGACCTACTAAGTTAAACGCTACTACTAACATGTATATTATATATCTAAGTAGGTAGCTAAGTAGTAAGATTTACGGTTGGTCAAAGCAATGCAAAGCTCGTTGGGATAGGTATTCCTGTGCATACCTCACCGGGGCTCACCCCGGACTGATCCTTTGTGCCCACTAATCTTACTTCATTAACGTTGACATTTTCTGCTTTTGGAATATTTTTCAGCTTAAAAGTAAGGTTGGACTAATTATTTCCCACTATTGGAAAGGGTGTCCTCTGAGATTAGTGTTGGCTAAAAGATGTCACGGGGTCTAGATTAGCTAATAAATAAAATAAAAATAAAATAAAATTCATTTATTTCAGATAACTCAGATCCATAGCATTAAAATTAAAATCAAAACAAAATAACCTACACTTAAAATAAAATAAAATCAGGGACGGGTTTAAGACGTATGGCGCAAAAATCATTGGAGCAACGGTCAATTTATAGGAAAACTTCCCTGATTGACCGCCCCTGAAATGCACCATAAATGGGGAGTTGAACCTCTCCGCCACTGTCTTCAAGATACTGCTGTGACTCCCCCGCACCCTGCCCACCAAAGAAATTAGTTTTTTACGCATGATGGCATGGAAGCCATCAGTATGTGTCCGCGCAAACATACGTCCTAAAATAAAGCCTCAGACTCGTACAGCTTTCCTTTGTCAGAGACTTCGTGATGAGTCTTTCTCGTTAAGAAATATAAGATGCAATAACAAAATTCAAATCAATTTATTCAACTATTCAACGAATTCGCGTTTCAAGTTTCAGTTTTTGTGACCACCTCTAAATTGGAAAGGTAACTTCTACCTACAGAATACAATTTCGATTAGTTTAATTGAAAATACTGGCATAGTCTGACGTAGGTATATATTTACTAGTACTGCCCTGCGGGTTTGTCTGTTTAGATTCTGACCCCGTCGGAGTTGAGACGGCCGCAAGACATGCATGGTTTCAATCCTTATTTGTATGAACATGTTTGTCAGCTTATATTTTGCGAAATAAATACTTTAATTAAGCCTGAGCTTTTTCCATAGTAAATCGTTTTTTTTAATCTATAACTCTTTCAAACTTCTTTCCTGGATTAATTTTATTCGTAATACTAATACCCAATCCATTTATTGAAACCGCGAGATTCTGTTTGACTTTTCTATTGAAAAAGTTTAAATCGAAAAAGAAAAAATATTAAACTTTATAAATACCTAATAACATTTTTGTTCAGAATCTTAAAAAATTAAGCGACAAAAAAATACCTAGTGAGCTACAAAAAATTTTGATTTCTAACTTGGTTATTTTTGCGAATAACTGAAGAAAAAATGAATTTGGTGGGCTGTTAGTTCAACATAAACTCGACTTAAAAAAGAAATATATGCAACAAATTGATAACCGCCTTTTTTTAAAGTCTGTAAATTATAAAGGGGTAGGCAAAGAGTGGAGGTTTTTGTATTAAAAACTTAGTATGACGGTACATTGAATCCAAGGAATTAATAAAGGCTACTTTTTACCCCGATATTTATCGGGATCGGGACTTGTGAGGGTGAAATCATGAGGGAACAGAGTTGAAATTAGGAGTCGCAGAAGTCCTGCGACAAGTCGTGCCCGTTTTTATAGAAGAAAAGAATCTATAAAGCTTTAACTATTCTGAAAATTTGAATAGGTACGTCGCAAACGTAACTTAAGGCAGTTTATAGTCAATAACGACAGAATGCCTCATAAACAAACGAATACAATAGAACCCTTACAGTTATACGTTTTAAATTTTGTATGGGACGTTCACGATATTAATTTTACATATTTTAAGACTTAATGTTAAGAAATAGAATATTTATTCATAGATTTAGGGAACATCGTGATGTTTTTACACTATCTTCAAACACTGATATAATACTGCAAATTTTATCAACCTTTGAATTTGACAGTTGGTTAGTTATGGTTAAGGTCTTAAACAATTTATTTTTTTGGTGTGCAAGTCAACCACTATATCAACGGCTAGCTAGGTACTTAGTCCGCGTAGGAGTCGAAAATGGTTCTCATGGTATACTTTTTTCACCCCCTATGGGGTAGAATTTCGGAAAATCATATCATATCATCTTTACGATCAGCGGTTTAGGCTGTGTGTTTATATGTCAGTCAGTCATGCAGGACAAAGCATTTGATATGTATAGATTATGAATAAGAGCGTTCAACTTTACCTACCCATCTAAAATTTAAGCAGACCTACTTCCTCATTTAAGGTCGGTTTAAAAGTGGTTTACAACGTCGATATCGATTCAATGTCAAGTGTTATAATCTTCGAAAAGCCGTCAACGGATGATTTCCCCCTCACCTTGAACTTTGCAGTACCAAGGTACTGATACCTAAGTTCTTTTAGGACGTGAGAGAAAGTTACTCTTCCTATGGTATCCCACATGACTGCAACTCTTAACATATTCGATCAAAGTGTTTCTTAAAGTAGGATTTTAGGACAAAACTCCATAAAACCCAAAATATAATGGTAGGTAACATAAGTTTTCATAGTTTAACAATTGCCACTTATTGATTTGTCCATTTCTTAACTTTTCAAGCCGAAGAAAATGAACAAATTTAGCTAAATTTTAATAAAGGTAGGCGGGTTTCATCGCGATGTTTTCTTTCACCGTTAGAGTCAGGGACCATTTTAAGGGTTTTTAACGGCTTAATCGAATAACCCGTTCACTTTGATTACATCTTTTATTTGGTAAGTCTTTCCTTATTCGGGATAGTGTTTAAACTATAGTTCACGAGTAAATCTGTGTCTAAGGTTTAAATCCACAACTCGGACTTATCTTAAAGCTCGTTTTGGAATAAGAGGGAGGGGGTTTTAAGTCGGGAGTGAACAGGTATCTTCTAGGAAAACGTGGTAAGACCACAAAGGCCGAATCGTGATCTTCAGGAATGATGATGGTCAAACGCTGACCTATAAATTATGTTTCTATATCTGATAATTTTACACGGTAAGAGTATCTGAATTGAATGAAAGTCGAGGTATTTACCACTATGCCGATGCCGCTTCTCTCGGAGAAAGTCATAGGCAACTTTTCCGATCCCAGTCTTGGATTTACAAGGGTGAAACCGCAGGGCGCAGCTAGTTTACTTACCTATAGATCTAAAGGTTCAGCCTCCTGTCAGTCTTAATATAAGGTTACTTCCGATCGCAGCGAAACGCTGATTATAGTTAATTGGGAAATAAAACGCTTAATCCGTACAGTAAAAGTGTTTTACTGCTATCTCTAGAGATAGACAGATTGATTTATTAGGATCACAACTAAGAGATTAAACATGATATATATCTACCTATCTTATCAACATATACTACTAACGTTTAATGTCTTTTTATTTACATAAAAGAGGGATTCCGGGGTTTTTAACTGTGTTTTTAACACCGTATTTATATACTTACTAGCAGCGACCCGCAGTTGTGACCGCGTTAGCGTCGATCCCATGGAAAAACACAATACATAGTAGCTACAGAGCGCTTTCTCGTAGCACGAACATAGAATACATCATCATTACATAGTATAAAACAAAGTCACTTTCCGCAGTTTGTCCCTATGTATCTTTGAAACTACGCAACCGATTTTGATGCGTTTTTTTTTAGTAGATAGAGTGATTCAAGAGGAAGGTTTACCTATATGTATAATACATGCATAATATAGCCATGCGAAGCCGGAGCGCGTCGCTAGTAGTTACTAAAGTGCAAACTTTATCAGCCCTTTTTACCCCTATCGCATCGATGCAAATTTCCAAAAAACAATTCTTATCATTCGCCTGCCTTCTAAAAGAAATCTTGCGGTTTAGAATCTAGTAGTAGTACCATGCGATTTTGAATCTAGTAGCACTTGTTGTTTCAGAGATATCAGAAATTTAATTTTCAGGTATTTTGACATTGATTTTAAGCATAATGCTACTTGGGCATTTTGCATTTTATCATTTAGACGTCGCGCTCATGAGCGATCTTAAGGAGTAGGTATTTTTCTTTTTCATGTGCAAGTATAGATGTTATAAAGTTAAAAAAGCTGTAAACACTTACAAAATAATCTCTCAATTTACGAAGGTTTAACGCAAGACATCGAAGGGTCACTTTTCATTATTTTTATTTGTCAAGCAATCACTGCCGTTCGCGGTGTTCGGTCGCCCAAAGTCGTCGACTCAACTCCGTAAACAACACAACCTAAGGCTCATTCATACACACATACAAAAAGCATTTTTTTCAGTCAATACTTAATACTAAGTATTTTACATAAAATAATTCTAAGAAAGGATAGAAAATATCATTAGCAGCTTGTATTGTGGCAATATCTTTGGACAAAATTAAATTTTGCCGCTCGGTACATACATAGTCGCTACCCACTGACTGTGTTTAATAAGTTACTTATTTGATAATTCAATGCTTATTTGCTCCTCGCAGGACGAACGCCATACGTAAAGATGATAAATCCAATTTTAAATATATTGTTGTCATTATATTTTCTTTCAAATATATTGCTACAATCAAAACTTTGCACTCTGTGTTCTCCTTACTAAGAAACTAATCCCGATTCGTATAAAGTTACAATACTGTTATATTTCTATACTTTGACATTACCTTCCGGTAAAACGGATCTGTTGTAACCGGTCCTGTAAATGTATCTATGTGTGTGAGCCCTTACAAGTTACAAGGAATGTTTTTTATTCTAAAATTGTTTTACGACGTAAATACTTATTAAGTTTTGAAATTAAAAAATAATATAAAATCATTAATTAACAGTTTTTATTCAAAATATTTAAGTTACACTGCTATTAAGAGATGGTGGTGCAACTACTCTGATGTCCAACTAGTTGGACTATAGGAATCCGAAATGACACGTTGTGCAACTACAAAGAAGTTGGACCAGAACCTCTAGTAAAAGGCCCTAAGTATTTTTTTTAATTTTGTTGCATCTCCAGGAGGAGCAGCCTCAACGATCTTGCCAAATGCAGGCACCCGGAAGCTCTACGGTTTGAAACTTTAAAGCATAAAGCATGAGCTTTTTTCACAGGATTTTTACGAAACGCGTTAAGAGTTGTGATTTCGCTTAATGAGCGTTTTCTATCTAGCATTATTATATAGTAAGTAGTTAGTTATATATTTTTAGTAAAATCTCTCGTCAAAGGATAAAAGAAAAGGTACAGGCAGCAAATACTCGAATTGAAAAGCCACTTCGACGCATCGAGGAAGTGGTCATACGCAAGATTATTTCACTTTGATTTTTTTACATTGGACCGCAAGTTTTATAACTTTGTTTGATGTGCAAATTACTTTTCCACTTAGGAACTAAGTTATTTAGTACCTAGCTACTACTGATTCAAGGAGGTATACTGCTGAAAAAAATGACATTTGACTGTAACTTTTTGTTTGTTCTGCCTAGGGGGATAGCCCAGGGCCGGAGCGGCGCAGCGACGACACGGAGTGCGAAGAGATGCCCCCGTCGGACGCGCCGCCCGCGCCCACCGCGCCCCCGCCCGATCCGCCCGCAACGATCGCCGTAAGTAATTACCTACTGAGTACACCCCTAAAAAAGTATATTTTAAAATGATAACATAATAATTATTTCATAAAAGGTCTTCCAATTGATGGTGCTACTTGAAATAGTAACAAAAAAACTAAATCAAAATCGGTTCATCCGTTCAGGAGCTACGATGCCACAACACACACACACACAGACACGTCAAACTTATAACACACCGTTGTTTTTGCGTCGGGAGTTACAAAAGGGCTAAAAGATAACCAGGATAATTTTGACTCAACGATTTTATGGGACATCTTAAAGAAAATCTTGAGAGAAAATAAAACAATTCGTCGTTTTAATTAAGTGCAAATCACTTCTGGGTGAATTGATTAACTTCACACACTTAACTTTTAAGAGGCTCGCGTTCAATTAACGGAATGCTACATTTGCTACGAGTAACGACAGGAAAAGGTATTACTTCGCGATGCCGGTTTAGGCGTAGTCGTAGATCTCTCGACTTTCATTCCTGTATACTTTGATACTATACGACATGGGAGCAAGGCCAATAACTCGAGGTGTCTACCTCTAATATAGTTACTGTCTATTTACTAAGGTATTTTATAATCAAGATGTTGTTTGGACCGGGTGGTGTTGGCCTAGTAGTAGATAAGTCAACTTTCATTCCGAAGGTCGTGGGTTCGAATCCAGGCCGCCACCACACCAATGAAATTTTCCTACGAAAAAATGTGTGCTCATTAACATTACTCCTACGATTAAGGAAAACATCGAGATGAAACCCGCGACTAAGTTGGCTCCAGACGTATTGACAAATTCTTTCCTCTGGACTAAGTCGACGAGGTTAAGAGAGTAGTATAGGTGCTTGGGAAACCTACTCCATCTAATACACGGCGATTATAACAACACCGGAATAAACGACATTCATAAAAAAATAACACAATCATTTCTAATAACAATGATCCTTCCAAAGCTAACCAAGTGGTTCCCTCACAGCCTCCAAAGTCCCGTTCGATGGTGGTGTCGCTGACTCCACCACGCGAACGTGAGACATGGGCGAAGAAGGCAGAGTTCCTGCTGGCGGTCGTCGGGTTCGCTGTCGACCTTGGCAACGTATGGCGGTTCCCTTACATCTGTTACCAGAATGGCGGAGGTAAGTCGTTGTTTTACCTTCTCAGAGAGTATACTTCGAAGTTCGGCTTCATAGGGTGACACTGACTTTATCACGCCAGCGTTAAATATGGGCCCAAATATCTGTCCTTTCTTTCTGTTTTTTGTTTTTAGAAGCCATAGCGCTCCGTATCAGAAGGTCCATCAAGGGAAATGAAATGATTAGTTTGCAGAACGTCGGCATATTAAAATGTCTATATAATTAATAAATATTGCAGGACATTACACACATCGCCATCTAGCCCCAAGTAGACTTTTGTTATGGGTGCTAGACAACGGATATACTACTTATATACTTTTCTTTCGTAAATATATACTTATAATACATAAAAACAACCAGAGCACAAAATATCTAAGCATACTTGTCTGAGGCGGGAATCTAACCCGCAACCCTGTGGCACTCCGGCATGGTGACCATTGTGCCAACTGGGTCGTCATACGGTGGCAATGTCTTGAGTGGCAAAACGACTTACTAGTAAAACGTCCAAAATCTCTGGTGTTTACATCTCGAACATCTGTGGTAAACTATTTTTGCTTCTTGCTTTTGAGTCTGACTGGCTGTTCCAATCACAGTTTTTAGATTTTTGTACTTTATGATATTTTTTTTGGAGTAACATTCACGAACATGACCCTTCGTTGATTTCAGGCGACGTATTGAAACACTAGAAACAAAAGAAAATTAAGAGCTTTACCATGTTTTTGTCGATTCTAAACATCACCAAAACATTTTCAGTCTTATTTATACTGTTCTTTAAGGTCTTAGTTTCTGAAGTGTTTTTTAACCAGGTGCATTCCTCATCCCGTACTGTGTGATGCTGCTCTTCGGTGGTCTTCCGTTGTTCTTCATGGAGCTAGCACTCGGCCAGTATCATCGGTGTGGATGTCTCACGCTTTGGAAGAGGATCTGTCCCGCTTTAAAAGGTAAGTCATATATTCTAAGATACATAAATAGTACATTGTTACCCTAGGTGTGAAAGTCACTCGAGACGGAGTTTGGCGCCCGAGCGTAGCGAGGGCGCTAATAGTTAGAGGGACTTAATGAGTCTTTTACCCGAGGTAAACACTGTGCTTTTCATTACGAATAATACATAAAATTCTTCATAATAACGAGAGTGAATGAGAGACTCCATACTTCATACTACCTTTGGCAGTATGCATGAGCCGTGTGAAGCCATAATTGTTATTCTTTGGTGCTACCTAAAACAAGGAGGTTAGGTTTTTGAAGTTCCTAATACTGATACTGGCTACAAACACATTGCACAAGCCGCGCGAAGCCATAATTTGACAAGACAGCTGTCAGTGAAAGCGATTTTCCCTAGGGCTGAAAGTTTTTCTTTCTACACGCTCTTCAGGCATCTTTAGACCTACTTTCGGAGTATGAGTAATGAAAAGGTATTTATGAAAGTTTAAACGTAGGACTATTGACGACTTCGACAAAAATCGCCTAGATAGATAGATAGATAACTTTATTTGTACAACACAGGAAGAAACAGAACACTATATACACAATGTGAAGTAATAGCTAGAAAGTATAAGTTGCACAAATGGGCGGCCTTATCGCTGAATGCGATTCTTCCAGGCAACCTTTGGATGGAAAAGAACAGATTCAGCTTTAATGGTAGGTTGTGAATTTACTTAAGCAGGATACCAAACATAACCTGTAACAGGATAGCAGCCATGTTTTTTTAACTTAAGTGAAAGCCATTCAATCTTTAAGATACCATAAAGTGGCCATTTACGACATTGAAGACCCATAATATTTGCTTATAGCCTGATGGCTGATTTAAGATTAAACATAGAAGAAAAAAAATAAACGCAGCAATATAAAACAAGCTGCGTGCTGCATGTTGAGACAACGTGACAATTACGTCACACTTTTTTGTGATTTTTTTTGTGAGATTCATCAATTTATTAGACGTTATCACGTCGAAAAAATGTTTGTAAGCCGATGTGCCGTGTGATTATCTAAACACATCTATTGTTTGTTTTTTAAATCTATAGATGGATTCATAAGAAAACTAATAAATTAATCTAAGAAATTGAAGTAGACATATGATAATAAATTTACCCAGGAGTTTACATTATTATTGTGTTGGTAATTATTAATATTGACTAGTTGAAACGGGTCATGTAAAAGGAACTGACTAGTTCGATATCTTAGCACTTTGTCTGTTAATTGAGTGAAAATAATTGGCTAGGACCAAAATTACTAGATCCCTAATATAAAAATGAATTCCTTTCGTCCTCGCATCACGCGTGAACGGCTGGACCTATTTTGCTAATTCTTTTTTTGTTGTTTTTATTATCAAGAGAAGGTTCATCTGAAAAACAAACGAAATCTGGTGAAACCGCATGGCGCAGCTAGTCATTTAAAAAATACAATTTAGTGACAATTTTTCTTTTCAGTGTTCCTATTAAGTATTTATTGAGAAGAGAAAAATTACCAATCACTTCATTCCCAATACCCATAACCACTTAACAAATCACTAGATCAAAGCTGGACCAATTTTGATCGTCTATCATTCAACAAGTAAGTGATTGTCACTCCCCCGGGACGTATTGTTTGCGGGAGCTCTTTACGTATTGCGGGTAGCCATTAGCAACAGTTTAACTACTTAGTACATTCTTTTGATTTCTTTTTTACAATAAACTAAAGCATTTAGCATTCATTTATTTATTTTACATTAACGTTAATAATAATTAAAACAAGTTTTAAATCACAATTCGCAGCGTCAGATTTAGCATCTTCCCTCCGTACTCGTTTGCAATGTATGACGGTCAGGTATGATTACTCTTCCGAAATCGCAGCAAGTTATCCACATACCGCCAATTGCCAACCGACAAACGGCTCAGTAGGTGATTACAAGAAACAAGTTTTTCGGTGAAGCATAGTATACTGAAAATTTATAGACTGAGTTGTTTACAGTAATCGTTCTTGTTACTTATTGTGACATATTATTATTAAATTACTTACGTTTATATACCACTTAGAATAATTAATCTCTCTACGTTAGGGGAGAACCAGTACATTCATAGTTTCACTAGATAACACTATTAGGTCTATTTAAGAATTAGTCTTTCCGCGAATGAGTCCGAAATGGAATAGGTTATTTCACGAATAGGTCATTTTCAGAATGAGGCATATTGCTAATAAGTCCAAGAACGATTACAGGTCATTTCGCGAAATTACGGTTCTTATCTAAGACTTTTCATGAGTTGATGACACAGAGAATAGGCGACTGCTTATGAGATACTGTTCGACATGGGGACAAGGCCAGTAACTTGTGGTGTCTGTCTATACTAATATTATACAAAGCTGAAGAGTTTGTTTGTTTGAAGGCGCTTATCTCAGGAAATAATGGTTCGAATTAAAAAAAAATGTGTTGGATAGTCCATTTATCGAGAAAGGCTATAGGCTACTTCATTTTGATATTCCCACGGGATCGAGACTTACGCGGGTGAGTACGCGGGGCGCAGCTAGTCTCTATTATACTTACTATCTATTTAGTAACTAAGGTGTTTTACAATGAAGACGTTTGGGCGGACTAGGCAGGAGTAGGAGCAGTTAGCTTGACTTTCATTCCGAAGGGTTCGAGTTCCGGCCAACAGTGCACCAACGAATCTTACTTAGGAAAAATTCATGTGCGGTAATTTACATTGCTCTTACGGTGATTTGCGATGAAACCAACGGCTTAGTTGGCCTCAGACGTACTGTCAAGTTATTTAGTTTAGACACCGTCAAATAAGGTGAAGGAGTATAGGTGCTGGGCAAGTCTACTCCATCCTCACGCAAAAACGGATTCAACTAAAGAGAACAAGTAATTTCATTTTCCGATCGCAATATCCGTTTCCAATATACAGCCATAAAATAAATATCGAATAGATTGTATGTAAATCGAATTAAAAAATAAACGATTCACATTGAATATGCAGCAGTTATGTCACCTGAAAAACTATGCTGTCACAAACAGAGATATTGTATGTTTAGGTCTTCGAAAACAATTTAATGATTTCAATGCAAAAAAATCATCGACGTATCTAATTGCAAGGGAAATAAGATTGTACAAGAAGAAAAAGATCGGTGAAGGAAAACATCGTGATGAAACCCGCGGCTTAGTTAGTTCCAGACGTATTGACGGGTTCTTTCCTCTAGACACACGGTCGACCAAGTTAAGAGGTGTTTTTTTTTTTTTTTTTTCTTTTATTATGGCTTCGCACGTGTGCATTTAGCCAGTGTCAAGTTATATTTTGCATCAAATTATGACCCGATTTTTCATAAATCGGGCCTAAAGTGTTTCAATACAGTCAAAGTCGTCATAGTCCGTCAAGTCAGGGGCTATAGTAAAGCGGTGGCAAGTTTACCATAACCTTAATAGGAGATTTGGAGGCAACGAGAAAATGCATGTTTGACATTGATTTTTACTTTCACTACACTTGTGCACTTTCACAGAACTAAATTGAATAACATTCCACCAGAATTATACAATTCAACTCGGGTTACATCTAAGTTTCATGAAAATAAAACTGCAGCACGACATGTTGTTAACTCGTTCCCGCCAAAAAACCTTAAGAGGTGTTGGGCAAGCCTACTCCATCTAATACATGTCGTTTTCTTAATCCAGCCAGCACTTAACCAGCATAAATTCCTTTTTATGTCAACCAACCTTCTTTCAAAAGTAAAGAGGTCTAATTTGTGCATACAATAAATCCTACCAGTTAAAATTCAATTAGTTATCGCTAAACTTGGCGCCAACTTCGACGTACCCGAGGCGGGACGTTCGAAAATCGAATGATCCGCTAGATGACAAATCAAATAATAGTAATTAGTTTACAAGGCGCAAGATGTCGCTTCCACTTATACGTTTGAGTCTGAATTGATTGCTGGGAAAGTTGTGTGTCTACAAGGGTGTTAGAAATTGAATTGTTTATTGAATACTGCGCCATGCAATTTACTCGCTTAAGGACGCGTTTTGACACTTACACGTAAACGCTCAGCTATACAGCTGGGTTCCGGTTCATTTTCCGATTTATCCGTCAAAGTTTTACATATTTAAATGGTACCAAACGAATCAGACAACACTTATCTGTAGAATGTATAAACAATATAATATAAATAATGATGTACGAAGATTTAAAGAACGACGAATAAGAAATAACGATAAAATAGAAATTTGTATTAAACATTAATTCGTATACAAAAGATACCACAAAAATATAATCTATACTAATATTATAAAGCTGAAGAGTTTGTTTGTTTGTTTGAACGCGCTAATCTCAGGAACTACTGGTTCGAATTGAAAAAATCTTTTTGTTTTGGATAGTTCATTTATCGAGGAAGGCTATAGGCTACTTTTTATCCCGAAATTCCCACGGGATCAGGAGTTACGGGGGTGAAACCGCGGAGCGCGGCTAGTTAGTCCATAAACCACAAAAATAGATCATCAATCTTCCATCATGTTTTGCTACTTCATGTAAAGCTTTTATTTGTCTTTGTCTTAGTTCGATGTATAAAGTAACGACCATTTTGAATGAAAAGTCAGTCTAGATACTTCAGGCGCGTCAAATCGTAAATGCGTCCTTTACTTCCAATCCGGGTAGAAAAGTGATGTCTTCAAAAGTAACCTTTGTATCAATTCACGTCACCAACTTACCACGCCTACTGCAAAAACATACGCGTCGAATTGTAAACCTCCCCCTTTTTTGAAGTCGGTTAAAAATCATTAAATGAGCCAATCAATCAGAATTCAGGGCTACTTATTTCGTATACGCAACGTAGAAATAGCAGAATCATCGTTGCCTTCCGGACATAAATATGAACCGCAATATTACTGATGTATGTTACAAAACGATAACTTGCACAAAATACCATTATTTGCACGATTTTTGAAGTCGATTTTATCAAATAAGTGTAATTTTATCATGGTAACTTCATTCTTGTTTATATTTTTTCTAGCTTTTACTACTTATGCCTGCAATCCTTTCTTAGTGGTTACTTATGTCATTATATCTATCTGTAGATATGCCAAATTTTAACCCGACCTGTCTTGAAATAATACATCATGTAATTCAAAAACACAAAAAAATAAATCCTACATTTTTTATCTTACAATTTTAAAGGCGACCAAAAAGACTTAAATTCGTTCAGAAATCTCAAATTCAAACTAAACTTTTATACCTTTTAAAGTTCTAAGTTTTATTTTTCAAGTTCCGTCTTCGAGCCGGGCGCTCTGATTGGTCAAATCATAGCTTGGTTTGTTCTCGGTTTTTGTAAGGCCAATAGATCACGTTATTTTTGTAACTAAGTAGAAAAGTTTAATTCATAGTATTGTATTTTCGAGACTTGACTTCATAAAGAAACGATTTTAAAAGGAAATACTAGTAGTCTAGTAGTTCGGTAGGAACTGGACTACGAAACTACTGAACTAATATTGGTAGTCTATTGGTCCATTAAACACGCGACTTTCTGTGTCGCTGACCATAGCGCCACTGTGGTTGTCACAGAAGAACGACAAATTCTCTGTAAATACAAGATCTACGACACTGCAACTTCGTATGGAGGTATATTTTAGAACATACTAGCAGCGCTCCGCAGTTTCACTCGCGTAACTCCCGATCCCGTAGAAATATCGAGATAAAAGTAACCTATAGCCTTCCTCGATAAATAAGACTATCCAACACAAACATATTTTTCAATTCAAACCAGTAATTCCTCAGATTAACGCGTTCAAACAAACAAACTCTTCAGCTTTATAATATTAGTATATGTATAATATTAGTATGATATATATTATTAGGATAGGCGGGGATTAAATAAATATTTTTAGAACTTCTACCTTTAAAGGGTAAATAGGGGTTAAACTGTTAAAGTTTGGAGTTCGTAGTAACTTGATGTTTTATGCGTTTTTAGGAAACTAATATCTACGTTTCAACACAGACGCGGGTGGTGGAACGGGTCGCTGCTAGTAAATAATACAATCATTTATACCTAATCAGAATATATAAAGACTAGCAACCCGCTCCGGCTTCGCACGGCTATATTATGCATGTATTATACATATAAACCTTCCTCTTGAATCACTCTATCTATTAAAATAACCGCATCAAAATCCGTTGCGTAGTTTCAAAGATTTAAGCATACAAAGGGACAGAGAAAGCGACTTTGTTTTATACTATGTAGTGATGTAGCAGTAGAAATAGGTAGGTATTAGTTCGTTCTCCCACAGCGTGCAACGTTCATCGTTCCCCAGTCAATGAAGTGAAGATCAAATGTTTGCTGTCGAGATTAACGTACTCCGGGAGCTGACAGACGTACAAACTCACACTTCAACTGAGACCTCACTTTTTAACTAGAGTCACAGAATCTAGAGTATATAAAGGTACTTTTTTAAAACCTATATAAATCGGATAAGCTATTGTAGAGATAGATAAATGATTTACATTAATCACCATTTTAAAATTACATTAAATATTAAACAAAGCATAAATCTGTGTTACAAAGGGCGGCCTTATCAAAGCGATCTCTTCCAGGCAACCTGTATCAGAGATGAAACCGCAGTGAGGTTCGTAAAACGTCAAGTTGATATTATTGTATACCTTTAGGTTTAGCTTCTTTCTAACAAAGACATGATTAGCTACATCCGATCCGTTGCATGTCTCAATTATGACGTTACATCTGTTGCATTTGGTTTTTCAAATGACCTCCTATTCTTCTAACTAATGTAAAAACGACTTATTCTCAAAGCACCATGACTCCTTTAAAACATGTTCCTAATGGGTCCATGACAAATCCTACTAATATTATAAATGTGAAAGTTTGTGTGTGCGTGTGTGTGTGTGTGTGTTTGTTACTCCTTCACGCTAAAACCACTTAAACGATTGCAATGAAATTCGGTATACAGATAGCTGGAGGCCTGGATTAACATATAGGCTACTTTTTATCTCAATATTCCCACGGGATCGGAACTTACGCGGGTGAAACCGCGGGGCGCAGCTAGTATTAGTATAATTTTAAGTGTTCTTACAATAACTCTCACATTTGTTAAATCTCATGGGATCCATGAGATGTAACAAATGTACAGTCAGTAAAAACAAAACATCTCAATATCATATCAAAACGTTTCACGTGAAAACAGAAGAGGAGTTTAATAAAATTTTAATTATATAGTTCGTTAGAGGTCCCAGTGGCACAGTGCTCTGCGCTGTACTGTTGTTATGTGTTCCTACGTGGCATCATAGCTACGAAACGAAAACACCGATTTGGAACATATTTGGAAACGTTTTATTCATAATCTGAAAACTGAGTAAAGTTACCAATTTTTTATGAGTTATGTTCAGCGAAACGCACTAGATTAAAAATCTTTTTTTTTTCTCATATAAAATTCTAATCTATGCCATCAGGGTCAATTTGAAAACAAACAGTGAGTGTACGAGCCACGAAGTGACCCCACCACTCATGGGTTTCATACATTTTAACCAGGGCATCTCAGCTCGGACCACTCGACATTTGTTCTAGCGTTAAAAGCATTGCCTTTTGTATATTTATAAGCCGATTCGTAAACGTCTACTGTGATTGCGATAGTTGTAGATAGGTGTGGATTGATGTGCTTTGGATGGTTATTCGAGTATTTTTCTGTTTACCTTTTGAAATGTTTTGAATTGAAACGAACCTGGAAAAGTGCTTATTATGACTAGTCATTTTTGTCTCACTGCTAGGCAAAAACCTTCTTTTCGGCCTTACGCCCCGGTTCATTGCGACACCTCGGCTTAGGTTGTCAAAACACATTCATATTTAAATACCTAATGATGTAGGCATATCCATTAAAAGGTTCATTTGTAAAGCATAAATTGTGCAGTAAGGTGTACTATGATAGGTACTTCGTCGTATCTAAATGATAAGAACCGATGGACAAGAATTGCTCCATTTCAAATACACGTTCAAAAATATTTGTAGTCTTGACCTTTGTGATCACAAAAAAAAACCCGACGAGTTTCGTGTGCCTTCTTCTTATTGGAGGGCGCGTTCCGAAGGCACACACCCTGACTTAGTTTTTAAAACGTTTCAATCGTATCTGGGACGATTTACAAGATTGATCCATCTTTTCCATAAGGAGTTGGCTACGCAATCTGCATGATCGATATCTACATGGGGATGTACTACAACACCATCATCGGCTGGGCGGTATACTATCTGGTCGCGTCGTTGGCTTCCATCAACTCGGTTCTACCCTGGACAAGCTGCAACAACGAATGGAACACCCCACTTTGTTCCCCGGTCACGGCGCCACAGCTCAATCCTAATTCTTCAACACCAGCTAAAGAATTCTTTGAGTGAGTATTATATTTATTAGATATACGTCGAAATGATGATGAAATCACTGCCTTAATTTTGAAGTATGACCTACCCCAACAAATTTCTTTCGTTCTTGTAATTTGTTCCGAGTTTCATTGACTTAACTATGCTTAACCCTTCTTAATCCTTAGACGCAACGTCTTAGAGCAACATAGATCACAAGGCCTTGACCACATGGGTCCTATCAAGCCTTCTTTAGCACTTTGTGTGTTCGGTGTCTTCGTGCTGGTTTACTTTTCGCTGTGGAAGGGAGTTCGAAGTGCTGGGAAGGTTAGTGTAAACATAACTTAAAGAAAATATGCTGAATCCGAAAATAATATGATGCAGTGGATATGCTTGATATCCTTAGCTTGCAGGTTTATCCATATTTCATGATAATTTTTAATACTCTATTATCCACAAACATTTATTAACGGTGAATTAGCAGATCAATGTTTTGTCTTGTTTTTGCAAGTGATATTGTGCCTTAGCAAAAGCTTGACAGAAAATTGCCTTGAACTCATAATCAATTATTGACTCAGATTAACACTAGCTGTAGATAATGCTGATTATACAACTTCTAAAGTCAATATAAAAAAAAAGGAAAATTGGATACGCAGCAGAATTACCTTCAAAATAGCGGGGCTTCCGCCTCCGCCGCGCACGATATGTTACAGTCCATAATTAGCGTAATAAATTCTTTGATTCTTTAGCTATCCAGTGGTGTAATTGAAATTTGGATGGGAATGATAGATAATGGAGCTGCATAAAACTGCATACCCCGATTTTGTTAATAATCGTTTTTTATTTTATTTTATCCCTATGTAAGCAATTTTAAAGGCATATTCACGTCAACAGGTGGTGTGGGTGACAGCGTTAGCACCGTACGTTGTGCTTCTGATCCTGCTTGCAAGAGGAGTGACGCTGCCGGGAGCGACGGAAGGTATACGGTATTACTTGACTCCAGAGTGGCATAAACTACAGAATTCTAAGGTAAGAAGACAGCAGTGAGTGTATTTTTATGCGCATAATACCACGTTCTCGCAAGTTTACTAATACTAATCACTTAACAACGTATGCACGCTACCACGAAACACTTAACGCCGAAGCCATTTGATCTTTAATAACCAAAACTCTAATTTATCAATACGAATCACATAACAAGGAATACGAAAAACTTATCGCTGAAGCCACACTACCTCACATCACCAAACCTCTAATGGAATTACAAAAATATATATATGAGCACATACTTAGTAAAAATTATATTCATAAGACTTAAATAGATCTTTGATATAAATTTAAATAATCTCTACCTGTTACTGGGAAGTAGGGTCTTAATACTGACAGACAACCAAGTGATTTATCGTGACAACAGTTTTTTGCCTTTTGAGGATACGTAATCCTCAAAATGACCTTTTAAAACCTCAAACGAATAGAATAAATATAAAGACATTCACAAGTCAATACCAATACGTAAAAAAGACAATAAACGCTGTTTTATTGGATACTAAATAAGTCTTTTATTTAGTGACTTATAGGTATTTTATATTCAGTAACTCGCTTTTGCTGAAGTGGGTATGATTTAGATGTATTTAAAAATCAATGAAAAATTGCATGCATAGTTGACTACGAATAATCTATACTAATATTATAAAGCTGAAGAGTTTGTTTGTTTGTTTGAACGCGCTATTCTCAGGAACTACCGGTTTTAATAGAAAAAATCTTTTTGTGTTGGATAGTCCATTTATCGAGGAATGCTATAGGCCTACTTTTCATTTGATATTCAGACAGGATCTGGACATACGCGGGTGAAACCGCGGAGCGCAGCTAGTTCAAAATAACAGGACTTTAATTGAGCAGTGTTAAACAGAAGGCGCCATCGTCGAAAATCGTGTTTTGAGATATTATAGCGTGTTTTATGTTTCCTCCATCCTGCACTTTTTGTAACCATAAAATAGATAAAAGCTTATTTGCATAGCGCTTTGTCCTGACTGACTGACGAATCAATGCACAGCCTAAACCGCTGATCGCACAGACCTGCAATTTGGAGGATGTGTTCTTTGTATGACGTAGGCATCCGATAAGAAAGGATTTTGAGAAAACATGGACGAAGCCGGGGGTAAAATCTAGTATTTAATAAGTGGTAAGGTTGAGCTCAAAGGCTCTTCTTTCTTCTTGCTCAAAGGCTCTTCTTTCTTCTTGCTCAAAGGCTCCTCTTCCTTCTTGCTCAAGGGTTCTTCTTTCTTCTTGCTCAAGGGCTCCTCTTTCATCTTGCTCAAAGGCTTTATTTCTTCTTTCTTGACTTCCTACGGGTCAATAAGCTATGTGAGTTGAGTGAGTAGTCTCCCTCTCTGAGGGTTGGTGCAGCTGTATGTGTGTATATAGATAGCTCCCAAAGGCTCTTCTTTTATCACTCTTCTTGCTCAAAGGCTCTTCTTTCTTGACCCTTCTTCTTTTTTTGGTTGAAGGAGGCTTCTCTTTTTGCTTGAAGGAGGCTTGATTAATTTGAAGAATTAATTAATTATGTGTATTAATTATGTGACAAACCATTACGCAAGCGTAATGGTAAAGTAGCCCAAGGGCTACTTCTTTGTTAGTTGAAGAATTAATTAATTATGTGTATTAATTATGTGACAAACCATTACGCAAGCGTAATGGTTTGTCACATAATTAATTGGAAATTGTTTGGCCTCCCAAAGCACTGTCGAGGTGTCGCCTCGACCAAATACTAAGAGAATCGAATTTCTCCACCATTCACCGTGCTGACATTATCAGAGAGTAGCCCCTATGAAATGTAGCATGTCAATGTATCAACGAGTGAAAAATGAACACTGATATTAATTGTCGTTAATCTCCATCAATATTTTTTTAACCCTTGTTGACCCCGACCCCGACCTTGACCCCGGGTCGAGAAGCGCTTCAACGACCAGATACCGTGATAGTCGAAACCTCTTAAAAACCAGCATGATTTTGAATACACAACAGCACTATCTAGGAGTAGCCTCGACCGAGTGCGATGAGAGTTCAAAGCATCAACCTACCATATAATGATAATGAAGGCGAGCAGAGCCACGGATGTGCAGAACACGGGCATAGTGTAATTGGGGTTTCAAAGTGAAAGTGTATCGAGTCGCGGGTGTGTGGACCCACCGTAATGTTCTAAAGTGGCAGTAATATGAGTCGTGGGTCTGCTCAGAGTGAACGGGAGACATGATAATACACGGGACATGATAATACATGGGACAGAATAATACACAAGACATAATAATACACGAAACACAGTGATATTTATGACACAATAATGCACAATATATTATATCCAAACAAGTAAATAAGAATGATGAAACTCCATTGTGTTGGTGTAATGCTGTTTGATTACGACTTACCGACGGCGACTGTTCGGAGTTCCCTCCTCATCACTACGTTAGAGGATGAGGAGGCGGAGGAGGATCGCTCGGGTCTCCGGGGGAGAACTCACAAAATTAATTGCTCCTCACCCCAGCCTCAGCGATCCTCAGTAAGCCCGAAGCACTACGCTAGCACACACAGGGAGGTCGACCTCCAAGGCCGTTCTCTTAGGGAGACACTGTTCCCTCTATGGGAGGTCGACCTCTGGAAAATACCTAGACACCACAATGCACAAACAGATATCAGGCAAATAAATCCTGCGGACTGGATGCAGCAGTCGCGTATGGGCCATAAAATAAAATGAAAAACAAAACAAAAAAATATCTAAAACAAAATACAGATGTGTTAAGTGCAACCGCAGTGGAGTTTATGGTCAAAAAGTACAGAATCAAGGTCATAAGTCAAAATTCAAAGTCAAACGTTTAACGTCAAAAGTAAAAGGTCAAAGATCAAAGGCCAGGGGCCAAAGGTCAAACGCAATTCACCTAACAAAGGACACGGGTGTGTTAAGCGCAGCCGCAACATCCATCTACCTATATGCCTGCTTTTAAAAACAAATAGCTATACCTACCTACCTATATCAACATATAGCTATACCTACCTATACCAATAGTACGAGACCGGTACGGTACGGAAGATCAAACAGGTTCTAACTTGTCACGACCGCGCACTACCCGCTTCCATGAAACATATGTGATTGTTCTGGTGCAGAGCTGTTCTGTGTACGACTCACCGACTGCTTCCTCCTGGGGGGGTCCCTCCTCATCACTACGTTAGAGGATGAGGAGGCGGAGGAGGATCGCTCGGGTCTCCGGGGGAGAATTCACAAAGTTAATTGCTCCTCACCCCAGCCTCAGCGATCCTCGATCCTACACGATGACCGCCCGCTGCTGGGGGCACCCACAAAACACAGCACCACACCACACTGCATTCCGATCCCTTAGGGAGACACCACTTGAACACTACACTCGCGACGAAAACTCGACCGACCGCCACGGCTCCCAACAAGAGGCACCGTTGGGAGACACCACTCTCTTAGGGAGCTACCGTTCTCCCAAGGAGACACCTCTGAGAGGCGCCGACCTCTCAGAAGAGCCGAGAGACCGCAGAGAGAAACCGTTCTCCTAGGGAGCCACCTCTGAGGAACACGAACCTCTCAGGGAGCTCCTTCTGCGGGAGCGCGACAAAACCTCGACCGTTCTCCACGACGACGGCTCGAGACCGACTCCCTAAAGGTAGTTTAGATCCGGTTAGAATTGCAACATAAGACGTGTGTAGGTGTACTGAGAGAAAAATATATTTTTCTCAAACATGCATGTAAATATTGTCATTATTTTAGTTAAAAGTACACGTGAACTATCGAATTTACGGACAAAGAAAATTAAATCCACTGCAGGCATAAAGCAGGAGCATTTTTTTTAATTTAGAACTATTGTTCTTAATTTAAAAAACGCTCCAACAATTTCGTATGAAACTGTGTACTGGGATTTTTAAAAACTGTTTGATTGGATTTCTTTTAAAAAATTCAAGCTAAAAATTCGTCATGATTTTATATTTATCTAAGTAAACTCTAGTACCTATCTATTTTAAATGAAATTCAGTCTCAGAACCGTATTCTGTTCCCGGAAACTTAGGCTTCGAAAAAGAAACAACTTACAAAGTTTACTCACATTTATTCGGTTACAATATTCTGCCGATCTCAATCAGCCTGCCTTATCCAGCCTTAGCGTCAATCTCATTTATGTATAATTATTATCCTCTATAATCTAGGTTCATTACAATGCAATTTTTCACTCTTTTTCTCTTGTCCAACAACTTCCCACCAAAAACCCCTTCCTTTTTCTAACTCCTCTCTCCCGCCAGCCGCGCAGGCAAAAAATATCCCTTACATAATATAGCCTTTTTGTTTTACAGAAATAATTTAATCTAACACGTGTTTACTTTACATGAAAGTATGTGAAAATTGTATAAGTTGGAAAAACTAGAAAAAAATATTAATAAAAAGTTATTTCCATGCATTTTTTTTTAAAAGCACTAAATATGCCTCGGCAGAAATAACAATTGCTTGTGTCGGAGTGAAGTCCTCGCCTATATTCGACCTGCAATTGCCTATTTCGCGGCCTTGCAATAATGTACTTCCTATGAAATAGAGGGTGAATCAATTTCCAAGCATCTGTAAGTTACCATTGGTGAGCACGTCCCAAAGGCACACATCCTGACATAGTTTTTGAAACGTTTCAATGTGATTTCATATGCGAATGATTCTATGCGAATGAGTCTACATCTACACTTCAATACATAGTATATAAAACATAAAACAAAATAAAGGATAGCAAAGAAATCGAAACAGAAATATTTACAATCCAAATGTGTTACATGTTTAAGTAAAATATTGTATGCTTGTAACGGCAATGGTACCTGTTGTTTCAGATATTTTAACCATATCAACATTTGTAAAAAAAATATTCTACTACTATAAGTTTGTGTGTGTGTTTGATACTACTTCACGTAAAAACTACTGAACCGATTGCGATGAAACTCGGTGTGTAAATAGCTGGAGACCTGGATTAACACAAAGGCTACTTTTTTTCGATTTTTAGGATTGGGACTTGTTCCTAAGGCACAATTTCATACAAATTAAACTAATAGGCATTTCTTCCGGACCAAATGATTCTATGATATCTTACCAGGTATGGATCGATGCAGCATCTCAAATCTTCTTCTCCCTCGGCCCCGGTTTTGGAACTCTCCTAGCGCTTTCTAGCTACAACAAGTTCAACAACAACTGCTACAGGGACGCCCTCATCACTTCCTCTATCAACTGCTTGACTAGCTTCCTCGCTGGATTTGTTATATTCTCAGTGTTGGGGTAAGCTAGAAGAATTATTGTTACTTAAGATATTCCCCCCACAGGATAAGCATTGCCTTACGTAGTGCATACAAAAATGTAATGTAACATAGTATTTGCCTTTAAAGCAGTGTGATGATGCAGCGCATAAGGTTGAAGTGAAACACTTGACTTCCAGGTTATAACTGATTTAATGTGAGATTAATATGCCCATAAATAAAATATCAAACAATAAGGTAAAAAAACCTTATTGTTTGATATTTTATTTACGATTAATAAATGTTACTTATATCGTTACGATACCATATTTAATATATTGTATTAACTTTCTTGTACCGCCACACATTAATAAACATGTTCTCGGATATAATCCTGTGTCAGGCAGGATTTTAACGCTCAAGCTGAACACTAAGCCGTGCACCCTGAACTTAATACAGGTTTATGCACCGACCGAGGAAACGAAGGAGGAAATAAGTGATGCATTTTATGGCACCCTATTAAACACGCTAAAGACCATACCTAAAAGAGAAGTCACTATGATTGTTGGTGACTGGAATGCGAAAGTGGGAGACACATCGTCAGACGATCACCTAAGGAATGTTGTTGGCAGTTTTGGTCTGGGCGTGCGGAGTGACCGTGGAGAAAAGCTATTAGATCTGTGCATTGATAAGAAATTCAGCATCATGAATACTTTCTTCAAACATCACCCACGCCGAACATATACCTGGAAATCTCCAGGTGATCGTTATAGGAACCAGATTGACTATATCATAATTGATTCTCGTTGGCGGTCATCTGTATCTAATGTCAAGACTTATCCTGGTGCTGATTGCCACACTGATCACAGTTTACTAGTGGCATGGTTTGCACTACGCTTCAAAAACATGCGTAAAGCCTCGCACACTAAACCTAGACAGATTGACCCACTCATCCGTCCCGCATTCAGGGAGGCGGTAGAGGCCAGACTTTTGGAGAACGCTCAAGCTCACAATGATCCAAATGCACAATGGGAAACGCTTAAGACCACTATCCTTGACTCCTTAGAAAAATGTCAACCTACCAAGAAGGAGCCCAAAACCAACATATGGCTGACTGATAAGACTTGGGAACTAGTGCAAGAACGAAAGGATCTCAAGTGCAAAGGGCCTATGAACGAAGAGAATAGGGAAAAATATTCTAAGCTTTGCAAAAACATAAAAAAGAGCAGTCGCCAGGACAGAAACAACTTTGTTCTCAATTTATGCCGAGAAGTGGAAGTACACGCAAATAAGATGCAGACCTCTGATCTCTTCAAGAAATTCCGACTTCTGTCTAAACAGTTTAAGCCAAAATCATGGATAGTCGAAGACAGGGATGGACATCTCATTTATGAGCTTGAGGAAGTGACTGAACGTTGGCGCGAGTACTGCGAAGACTTATACCGGAACCCGAACTCGTCATCAGAATCGAATCTGGCAGTTGATGTTTGGCAATGTGAGCCGCCTTTACTACGTTCTGAAGTTGTTTCGGCTATAGCTTCTCTTAAAAACAGGAAGGCGCCTGGCCCAGATGAAATAACGGCAGAAATACTGAAGACGTTGGGGGATGCTGGAGTCGATAGGCTGCACGACATCTGCAGTACTGTGTGGAGGACGACAAATTGGCCTCGGGACTGGGCAAAGTCTGTTATTCTCCCATTGCACAAGAAAGGGTCCACCAAAAAGTGCGACAACTACCGCACGCTCGCCCTTATATCTCACGCCAGCAAAATTCTGCTCCACATCATTAACAACCGACTTAGATATTACATAGACTGGCAGATCCCGCAGGAGCAGGCGGGTTTCGTCAAGGGCAAGGGTACGCGTGAGCAGATACTGAGTGTTAGGCAACTTGTTGAAAAAGCTTACGAATTCAATGTACCACTCATTATGTGCTTTGTCGATTACAGCAAGGCTTTTGACTGTGTGGACTGGACACTTCTATGGTCGGTTCTTCAGGAGATGGGAGTCCCAAAACATCTGGTCAGTGTGCTTCAGGGCTTATACTCAGATAGTCAGGGGGTAGTGAGAGTCGACAAGACGACGTCGAAACCTTTCTCATTTGGCAAAGGAGTTCGTCAAGGATGCATCGTATCCCCTATCTTATTTAACATCTACGGTGAGAGCATCATACGCCGGACCTGTGAAGATTGGGATGGTGGAATTACCATCAACGGCACTAAAATTCAAAACTTACGCTACGCCGACGATACCATCCTCTTCGCAGCTAACGAAGCTGAAATGCTACAGCTCCTAAACAAAATGGAGCAGCACAGTCTGAAGATGGGACTAGCCATAAACCGGTCTAAAACCAAGATTATGGTGGTGGATCGTGCTTCTAAGCTGGAGCTCAATGGAATACTCAATTTGGAAACTGTTGATCACTTTATTTACTTGGGCTCGAGCATTAGCAACAACGGTTCTTGTGAAGCTGAAGTTCCCAGGAGAATTGGAATGGCCAAGGCTGCAATGTCTCAACTCGATAGGATATGGAAGGATCGTAACATCACCAATAAGACAAAAAAGGCTCTCGTCAGCACTTTGGTCTTCTCCATTTTCCTATATGGTGCGGAGACGTGGACATTGAAAGCTGGAGACCGCCAGCGCATCGACGCCTTTGAGATGTGGTGCTGGAGGAAAATGCTTCGTATCCCTTGGACTGCATTTAGGACCAATCATTCGATCCGGGTAGAACTCAAAATAGACAAAAAGCCTAGGCTCTACAATATATGCCTGAGGAGGATTTTTGAGTTCTTTGGACATATCGCCCGTAAACCCGGTGATAACCTCCAAAAACTTATAGTTACCGGGAAAATGGACGGTAGGAGATCGAGAGGGAGAAGTCCAATGCGCTGGACTGACCAGATCCGCACCACTCTCAACATGAATATCGCTGAAGCGGTTCATGTCGCTGAAAGCCGGAGTAGATGGCGCACCATTGTACGAGAGAAGTTAATTCCCTGATGGGTCACGACCCCCAGCATTGGGGAATCAACGCAAGGAGGAGGATTAACTTACATATTCCCTAGCGGTACCTTATTTGGATTATTGTTTTAACTTACAATAATGAAAAGAATTAATTTATATGGTTATCTAGAAATGGATCATATTACTAAAATTCAATACTTTTGTTTACTTTAAACTTTACTTTGATAGGTATTCTATCATCATGGGTGGTATTGTAGGTACATAGTAACTATTGCATAAACTATGGTATGTCGTCATTACACTACAGCAGCAGTCCGAAATTTAACTTTATATGATTGAAGAGTGCATGTTGATCTTTTTATCTTTACCTATAGTAAAACCAAATGTTTCATCATTGTTTGTGTTTTCAATAATAACTTCAAATGTGTTATCTTTCAATTCTCTATTCTAGCAGTTTCCTATTTGATTTTCTACTAGATACATGGCCCACGTTCAAAACAAGAGCATCGAGGAGGTCGGCCTCGAAGGTCCAGGGCTTGTGTTCATCGTATACCCGGAAGCAATAGCCACCATGACTGGCTCCGTGTTCTGGGCCATCATATTCTTCTTGATGCTTATCACGCTTGGATTGGATAGCACTTTTGGAGGTGAGACCCGTTATTTGGAGATTTCTGTCCCTATTTTGAGTATAAAGTCTAGATAGATTGAAATTATACTTTCTTGTCAATGATAGTGACTGGTCGTATTTGCGGATTGATATTTTTGATCAAGCGATGGAAGGTATATTTAATCTTATTAAATGAATGTCAATACTTCGATCTCCATGATTTTTAATACAATGGAGTAAAATCTCAGAACATCATAATCATTTGAGGCAAAAACCGTTATTGGCTATCTGATTTATATTTTTGTTTCTAGTTTGTAGTATTAGCTGTGGGTGTTCCTAAGATAATAAAATAAAATAAATAAATAAATAAATAAAACAAGTAGGTACAAATCTATCTATGAAAATGGTTAAAATAAAAATGTACTTAGCTAAAAAAATTGATCGAGAGTTTTAAAATGGAAAACCAACGAGGTCCGTCATTTACTACTTCATGTCTGTTTCGTAATAATACTAATTTGGGATTTTCTATCTAGGTCTAGAAGCAGTGACGACAGCCCTATGCGATGAGTATCCGCGAGTGTTAGGGCGTCATCGAGAGATATTCGTAGCGTTTCTGCTGCTTTTCATCTACATCTGTGCTCTACCCACCACCACTTATGTAAGTTTAGTGTTAAACCTGCGACGCAGATGGTTGTGGGTTCGATTCCCACCGCAAACAAATATTTATGTACAGATATTTGTTTCTGGTCAGAGTGTAGTATGCAGTAAAAGGAATCTATACCTATACGTAGTAATATCCGGTATCTGGCAACCATAATACAAGTCTAGTTGCTCAGCTTGGGCTAAATGGCGCTGTATAAAGTATTCTACAATATTTATTATTTATTGAAAAGGTTCTATTGGCAAATAAGTTTTTAAAAAATTAATTATCGAAACAACATATTATTTCGTTTCGAGTAACAAATAGGTAAATGATACGTCTACTTAGGACCTCCAAATAGTTTGTTCAATATAGTATTTGATGTTCTTATAATATTTGTTCGGGTAGTAGGCAAGGTTGGGTATTAGCCGGGACTCGCCGACTCAGCAGACGATATTGCGCGGTAACGTGGTTCCGAGCCATCGGCGACGGATTGATTGCCTATCAAATATTAGGTAGATATTATACCGAAGGAATAACTTCTTAGGTCTTAGGGTTCATTCAGTGCAATGTCAAGTCAGTTTTTATTTGCTGATGACGTATGAACAATCAACGTTCAAAAGTCCACCGCGTACTTGAGTGATACGCGAGTACTTTTAATACATGTATTTATGTTTGTGTGTAACGTCTGTTAGAAGAAGATCGTAAGTACAATACTTGTTTATAGTATTTTTGTAGCAAACTATAGTGTACTTATGACGCATACTGTATCAGACGAGTATATCACAAGGGTCACAGTATTCTGGATCCGATAAAAACATAAGCCGATACGTTTAAACGGTACTACAAATATGGCGTAGACATTAGGTACCTTCCCGTTAAAATTGTAGGGTCTTAATAAATAAATAACTACAAAATTGATTTAAAAACTAAATCAAAGCTCAAAGCAGTTTAAAGTTCTGAACTATTCTAACTTAGAATACCTGAAAGGAGACTATTCTAAACGGTTCTGAGAAATACTTTAAACTTTTGATTGTGAAGCTGCCGGTGACATATGCAAAAGCTTTCACACGCATTTTAAACTAGAGTTTTAAATAGTTATGCCGTTTTATTGAAACAAAGTTTTAAGTCAAAGTTTAGACGACCCAGTTGACACAATGGTCACCATGCCGGCCTGCCAAACACAGGGTTGCGGGTTCGATTCCCGCCTCAGACAAGTATTTATGCTTAGATATTTGTCTGTGGTCTGGTTGTTTCTATGTATTATAAGTATATATTTACAAAAGAAAAGTATATAAGTAAAAGTATAAGTAGTATATCCGTTGTCTAGCACCCATAACACAAGTCTAGTTACTTAGCTTGAGGCTAGATAGCGATGTGTGGAATGTCCTGCAATATTTATTTATTTAAGTAAAGTCAGAGATTTGAAAAGTCCAATGGCCCAGCATCTTATATTTATAGTATTTTGATCTTTGAGCCATTAGTTTCTTGTGCTTTATTTTCTAGTGGGCACTTTTCGAACACACTCCTCCTAGGCAACGTTTGCAAGTGTTAAATTGTTTTACTCAATGCAATAAATTTTGATTTTGAATATGGTCCTATAAATATCAAACTTTGTTTTGTGTCCCAATAAAACTAAGTAAATAAAACTATTTCGTAGTTATTCAGGTAATTACGAAAAAAATAATCAGTCGGAAATACCAACAATGTTCCATCAATAATTGATGTTGCCAAACGTATACCTATGTATTAACACGAAGATATAAATACCACATATAGCTAGGCAGCTCTATAACAGTAAACAGCGAGTAATAGATTGGCATTGCGTTATCTGTTTGGTGCAAATGTATTCAGTTACATAATTCATGGCTCACACTTAGGGAATGACCTGACTGTCTACTTGCTCGGACGTTGTTTATTTTACACTTTCTTTCTCTGGCTCTACTGGCAACTTGTTAGAACTACGTATTGTTAACGTATATGAACAAATAGAAGGATGGTTACTTTTTAAACAGAATTTTAAAATACCATAACTGATTTTCTGAAATATTTTATTATACTTCTAAGAGTAAAATATTAATATCAAATATAAGATAGATACGAAATAAAATAACACAATAAAAATATCTTAGGTACGAAATCGAATTAATCTCATAAAATTTCTGAACGAGTGCAGAATTTGGATTCTAATACTACAAAATTGAAAAGACGATAAAATATTATAATTGGGGAGGGAGAAAATGTTATGCTGGAACCAACTTTAATAGTGATCTATTGATCACTATTAAATCAGGGCATGGTATAAATCTACACTATGCCCTGATTGAACCTTTAGCCCAGCGGCTTAGGATACCTGTTGTGCTTCAGTCAGCCGTCTTTTGGAAAGTATTCGAAGATTCTAAAACTCTATTTTCCTTAATACAGGGAGGAGTATACCTCGTTGATCTTCTTAACGTATACGGACCAGGCTTAGCAATATTATTCGTGGTGTTCGCTGAAGCAGCCGGAGTCTGCTGGGTTTACGGAGTTGACCGGTTCTCTGCAGACGTAAAGACCATGTTGGGACATACACCTGGATGGTTCTGGAGAGCTTGCTGGTCTTACATCAGGTGGGTTTTAGTTGAAAATATGTTTATTTTATAATGTTGTTCAAATAATTTCGATTTTAATGAGCGTTTTTCTTTAGGTCATAAGTATAAGATGATTTATGGTCCGTCATAAGACCTTATAATGGACTTTATTTATTACAAGGTTGTTTTAAAGTTACAATCAACCATAGGTACTGCTAAGTTTTAAGTAATATGAACAATAATTAACATCGCACTGAAGCTGATTAATTCAAGCTTTTTGATCAAAACCGCCTATGGGGCTATTAGCGAACTTCAAGATCCTTCCCTGATAGAGCGTTATACAAAATGGTCTCCGTTTCCAGCCCAGTGTTCCTGCTCGTACTGTTCGTGTTCTCCGTGCTGGCGCACCAAGAGATGCTCGGTGGAGAGTATCAGTACCCTGATTGGTCTATCACCGTCGGATGGATCATGACCGGCACCACCGTCTCTTGTATACCACTCTACTTTCTATACAAGCTCCTGATTACTCCGGGCAGTTGTGACACGGTATGTAATTTTAGATATCTTTTTAAGTTACTTCCATTTTTAACCCCCGACGCAAAAACGACGGGGTGTTATAAGTTTGATGTGTCTGTGTGTGTGTCTGTCTGTGGCATCGTAGCTTCCGAACGGATGAAGCCATTTTAATTTAGTTTTTTTTTTAAAGATGCTAGCCGGAGGGAACCTGTATCCTGACTGGTCTGGGCATTATTATTGTTAAGGGTTATTCGGACAATAAAGATTTTTTTCATTTCATTTTTATAAACATGGGTATTGTCATAGTTATTATAGTTTGAGATGAGATAACAACTTTTCCTTTTTTGAAAATTCATTATTTTTGGAAATTACATAGTCGCAATGTAAATGAATTAATCTTTGACGGTCTGGATTGTTTGACGGGGTTTCAGCTTAGCGGGTTTTTAGTCGCAAATTCATTTAGAAAGCGTGCTATCGCCCATCCGCATTATCACTTATCATCAGATGAAATCATGGTCAAAACCGCTTTCACAGTACATCCAGCAATCTTATACTTTTTTCCAGCTCGTGTGTGTCAAACGGTAAAGTCCATACCTATTGGAATGTTTACACGACGTAAATAACTGGGTATTCGCGTGTTTAGCCTATCGATGTTGCCTACAAAGGCTAGTTCAATAACAAGGTTAGAGGGTAAACCTTGAATTTTCATGACATTTCTATAGTACATTCGTTTACATGAGTTGTAATTATAATTAGTTAAGCTGTGCGCTTAAATGGGTGAGGGCGCAAATTCACATGTTATCCTCTTATCACACACACATCTCACACACCTCTCCTCTTGTCCATTTTTCAGAGGAGTGACTAAAAAAAACCTTTTAACTTAGATGTTAAAAAAATTATATTAAAATCTGAAGGAAATTTAATAAATTTTATTTACCAAAACATTACATAGTTATGTACTTACTTATTTTTTCAACGAAAATACGATTTTATATAATAATCTACGTCTTTTTGCCGTAAGCAGCTGTCTGGTCATTAGCCAGAAACAATTCCTCCTCATGATGCATGGACCTCATGCTTTAGTACCTATATCCACGTTTGAACCTCATGCTTTAATACCTGGTGTAATGGTGTAATTTTTGTTCCTTCTTTGCTACAAAAAAAACTTATCAGGCAGTAATAGACATACGCAACGCGTCGCGTCGTCATCGCTTGGGTCGTGCCGATGTATACACAGCCTAAGTTACTCTTTTCATTTAACTTTTCAAGATACATTTTACGAAGAATTCAGAGAAAGTTTAGTAGAAAAACAAACAAACAATTCAACTTTTTTCTTTTACAACAATCAAAGTATTATTACGAGGATCGTCACTTAAGGTTGTAATTTTTAGGAAAATATTTTCTTTTTGTTATCTTATAAAGAATAGGCAAAAGAAAGTAGAGACAAAAAGATAAATAAATAGATACTTAAATAAAGATAGGTACTTAATATAGTAGGTACCTTACTTACCTTAACAAAATTTTGGTGACAGAAATTATTTCTGGCCACGGCAAAGTTATTACGAAGCTTACCCCGAAGTCAGTAATTGTTTAAGAATCTGGTATTATATTATATTTCTGAGGTGTGATTCCATGGGCCATCTTTAATCTTTGAATTCCGGGCCATGTAGTCAATCGTGTCTAGAAGAAAGAACACATCAATACGTCTGGAACCAACTAAGCCACCATATTTTCCTTCACCGTAAGAGCAATGTTAATAGTTGCGGAAGATATTTCATATAATTACAAAGAAACTAGTATCGTAGCAGGCGATAAATCGCCTCTACTACCGCGTGCAGTCAGCAACAGAACCACATCGCAGAGCGGTGTTGGCTTAGTGGTAGATACCTCGACTTTCATTCTGAAGGTGAGCGGTAAGCTGAGAGGGGGTAGTACCTAGGTGCTGGGCAAGCCTACTCCATCCTCACGCGAAAACAGCCTGTATACAAGTACAAGTATCACGTCGCAAGTATTTTATGTATATTATGCATCTTTTTTAATATTTTCAGCGCATAAGAACCATAATGAAACCGGAAGTAGTGTCCATACCGCCATCAGATTCTACCTTATGCAGTCTGTGACCTGACAACACAGGGGACACCAAGCCGCCCGCCACAGAATGGCTTGTATAAGTATAATTATTATATTTTACTTATACAACTTATACTATCTACTAAACTTATACAACATGGAACTTGTTTTTTAATTTTAAAATTATTTTAATGAGCATTACCAAAGCTTTTAAAGTTATTAAAAATTGGATTGATATTTAAAAATATTTCCGGTATAAATTATATATTATTATCTTATCTATAATTCAGCGTTGCATACGGTAAGATTTTTTAGAATAACTTTATATATCTCTATGTATAATCTGTAGAATTTTAAAAGGCATATCTTTATCGCCAAAATATGTATAAAATTAACGCATTTTATAAACATAATATAATTTATAGGATGATATAGTAAAAAAATGTTAATCAGCTTGTAAATCTAGAAAATATAATCACGTTAGTAGACAACGAACTTAGAAATATTGTATTTATTATTATATATATTTAAATATACCTTTGAATCTTTGTATATACTTAACATGATTAATGGAAGATTTTGCTGTCGGACTATAAAATAGACATACAATTAGTATAAGAACAAATAGCACTTACTAAGCGGCATCATCTGTATAAAGTAAATGTTAATTCAATAATTTATTAATAATGTAGTGGAATTATTTCTGTATTCTAGGGCAATGGATACAGAAATGTTATACTTACTACTATTACAATATTAGGTATAAATGAATGTATAATTCTTATAACTTGTGTCATGGGAACATAAACATAGAAAAAAGTTTGTTTTTTATATACAAATCTTATCAAAATGGCTTATGTATATTTATAGCACATTAATTTATAGTTAAAAGGTAAGTAATTTAACATCGCGTGGACACGATTTGGAGTTTCATTTGTCTTCCATTCTATTGGTTTTTGCTTCAATTTGTTCAACTAATGGAACTTTGTATGTTAAAAGTTATTTATCTTAAACTTAACAAATATATATATAAAATAGACTTAGGTCGCATATATAAAATATTGTAGTTGTTTTGAAGTAAATGTCAAATAAGTATATTCCTACTGAGGTTAGTTAAAACGGGACATTTACCTATATAACGTTAATCAAACTTATCTTTCGAAATTTAATAATTAGCGTGTTCAAAAGTAATATTAAATTTAGTGTTTCCATAATAAATGTTTCAATGTTTAAGTGTTTTTATAAAAAAATATTTGAAAATTGTTCATACACCCACAATAATTGTATAATAATAATTATTTTTTATAATTTGAATGTATAATTTTTATTATTTTTATACAAGTATGTTTATATTGCGCTAATTTAAAATGTTAGTAGAGAATGATGTTGTGAACGTGTAATTGTATTCAGTAATTGTATTTTAATTAAATAGTGAATGTATTAATTAAATAGCAAATGTATAGATTTGGCATGCGTCAGCCATAGCATGTCTGTCTGTCCATTTGTTCTTAGCCAACATTTAGTTTTATTTTTAGACAAAATTCCCTTAACTCTAAATCCAGCTTCTAAAAGTTTAGGTGTAGGTGTTCATAGTGCATGTTATGTTGTCTGCACTGCTATCAAATTTCAACTTTGTGACACCGTTGAATCGTTGAATCTGATGGCATCATCTAACTTTTTGTCCTGACTGACTGACTGACTGACTGACGAATGCACAGCCTAAACCGCTGACCATAGAGACCTAAAACTTGGAGTGTGTGTTCTTTGTGTGACGTAGGCATCCGATAAGAAAGGATTTTCATTAATTTCACTTCTAAGGGGGTGAAAAAGGGGGTCAAAGTTTGTATGGGACAACGTGATTCCTTGGTCCAATTCTATTAGAACCATTTTCGACTGTTACGCTGACGAAGTCGCGGGCAAAAGCTAGTTCTATCAAAAAATGGGACACCAAGCCACCCGCCACAGAATAGCTTGTATAAGTATAATGATTATATTTTACCTATACAACTTATAATTACGACTAAAGTTCTAAAAGTTCATAGGTTCATGCACCCTTGAAATGTCTGCGATGAAATAAATAGTGATATCCAGAAGTCCATAGGTCAGGTACTACCTGATCAACGGACTTCTGGATCTATACTTACATAATAATATTACCTCTATGAATGTAATTTAAAGATTTCAACTTAGTTGGCGTGCGCTGCATCTGTACCAACATGCCGCTTTGAACAGGCTTTGATTTGCGATGTTCGGACGAACCACTGAGTTCAAAAATAGGAGTTTCTATGGTCTTTAGAAAAAATAGGTGCACGTCCACAGACTCTTACACACATCAAACCACGCTTAAAATGAGTTGTAATATCTGTACCTACAATATCTAATAAGTAGGTACCTACGACCTGAGAAGCCTGAGTGAGGAGTAAGAAATATTCCGAAGTCTCCATTTCATCCACAACAGACAATAAGAAACACATACAAACTACTTACTAGGACAAACTTAAAAAAGGAAAATGCCAAATGTCAAACCTACCTGATTTTGACATCCATATTTATACAAAACAACCAAAAAATAAAGCAAAATTCTGTAAAATTGTAAAGTGAGTGACTGCTTTAATGATATCGGGAGGTGAAGATGTTTAGGATAGGAGGAAGTAGAGAACAGAGTCGGCCCTCGCATGTATGGCGAGCAAATCTGTGAGCCAACCAACTTGTGTAAGTAAACTTACTATGATCAACGACGAATATGCCTGTACACTCTTCTCACTGTATATCTCTTTACAGTAATATACTGGCGCTAGCAACTCTAGTCCATGCATTGGCTTATAAGCGTTATTTAATCTTATGACTTGACCAGATACACTCTCGTATTTAAAGAGAAAGAAATAATCTATGGGATAGAGTATATTAATGTAATTTTCTTAATCGAAAAGTTAAAAAATAAAACAGAAATATCCAAGAACAGATTTAATTATAATTATTTCTCGTTTATTCAGTATTTCTGAAATCTAAGTTGCTTTCCAGAACCTAAGCGACACTCAGCTTGAGGTGATCGCCAAATGGGTAAGCTGCAACGGCGAAATATGGGGGGTGGGACCTACAGCGGTGTTTGCAAGCGCCGCCGCTCTTTTCCTTTACAACGAGCTGGAAGCAACATTCTTTGTCGTGGGAGACCACTTCAACGTCACAGTGTTAGAGAAGACCTTAGTTGTGAGTGGAATATCAACCTTTTTCTTCTTGTAATGTCAAATACTCAAAACATAAAATAATTTCAAATTTTATTTGTCTAAAACTTAACAACAGCAGACACTCCATTGTCCGACGTTCTGTTTAGATTGTCCGCTAAACAGTTAGGACATCCAGGTGCTCAAGCTGTATTGGATTGCTCCGATGAAGCTCTTCTTTGACTATGTCCAGTTTGTATTCATATTGGCTCAGGTTACACCACGTTAGATGCTCCATCACGTACAGTTGTTTTGTTATGGTTTATCAGGCGTGGACGTATGTATATTGTTTTAATGTAAATAACTTGCGTATCCCTGCGCAGCCGAGGTGACTAAGTGCTCCCGAGGTTATGCACGCTGAAAATTATACAAAGTAGATGCCTGGTAACATTCATAGCAAAATTATCTTCGTGAGACGAGAATTTCTGTAACTGGTTAACAGTGGAGAGCAGCCTAGTTCCAAAACAATTAAATTCGCTTTGTCATACGAGAATTTCTGGACCTGTCGGCCACCTAGATAGGTCCTTTCACTACTACATTCGGCTATTGTTTTGGCTTAATCGAGGACTAATCAAAAAAGATAGAGCCTAAACCGCTGGGTCTACAAACAAACATTTGCAAAGGGATACGTATCTAAGCACTAAGAAGGAATCTTTAGAAATCTCTCCAAGATCAGGACTTACACTGATAAAACCCCGGAAAGCAGCTAGTTCCAGAAAAAATCTGACTTCTAATATATATTCTACTGCCTTCAGTCTACAATGGTGCTGGGGATGCTGGCGCTCATGATACATCTTTGGGTGTGTTCGATGCGGTTCTTCCAGTACTATCTGGATACTTTGATCAGGGATGTAAGTACAGTAACCATATCTTATGGAACTGAGTGGCAGTTAAGTATTTTATCTTATCTATTACTTGTGCTTTGTCAACGGGATATTCTCCGCAACTAGACCCCTTTTGCGTAAATCGTCAGATCTATCGATCAGGTTAGTGATCGGTTTCAAAGCAGTTTTCCATTTGTATTCCCCAAACATGGTTTGTTTATTCTAGTTCTTATATCTCTTACGCACTACGTGCTATGACCGCACCTTAATATTTTTTTTGTTCTTATTGCTAGAGTCCGAATATGTTGCTAGAGATGACGACAGCAGGTCTGCTGGGTGGCCAATCAGAGATGGTTCCTCTAGGACCTCTCACCAGGTTTCTACGGCAACAGCAGCCGCAGATTCATATAACCATCTGCTGGTTCTTGTCGCTCTGCTACGCGGATTACGTGAGGAAACATTACTGCCAGCGGTTCAATATGCCGTATTTGGAACAGTGGTTGGTGTTTTATAAGTTTAGATATTCTACATGGCTTGCAATTTTTAAATATTTTGTCTTAATGTCGAGCTTGTTTTTCGTGCGAGAAATTTGTACTTAGTTTGGAAAAAAAATGTAGGCAAAATGTGGGTATTTTCTACTAAGAATTCCGACAAATCTTAAAACTTTTATTAAGCTCACAGCTGCACTGCTGGTATTTACAATTAAGGTAGGCATCCGTGCTGTTTTGAGATTAGACCTGTGTTTAATATTGGAACGATAGTGAACTACTGTAACTGTAGGTAGTTACTTTTCCAATGAGTCCAGTTAGTTTAGCATAGCAGACGATTAAGCCAGTGTAATGGTGTGAACTGGTGGCGGCAGGCAGGCCGAGCTACACGAGCGAACGGCGAGGGGCGCACGAGACACCATGAACCGCCTCAACAATTTCGTCGGTTCCGTCCACCGCCGCCTGAGAGGCTTCACGCCGGAGACACACAATCCTAACACGTAATTAACAACATTCTTGAGCGAATTTAAATGAAGGGTTAAATAAAAGTTCCCAATGCTAAATCATCATAATTAATTGATTAAAATTTGCCACGATGCCATTGCCATATCTGCGATTTTCTCGAAATCTACTGGACAGATTGGAATGAAACTTTCGTTATTGATTTCATAATCTAGATCTCAACGAAATCACTTGATCGAATTACGATCAACTGATTACTCAAAGATGAGGACCAATAGTTATTTAATCTGATCAAAGGAGATGCAAAAGATAGTGTGTGAATCAAGTTTTTAGTTTTTGTTCTTTAGTTGTAACTAATGTATAAGTAGCTTCAGGCATAATGTTGTGAACTAGAGTGAGACCGCAACACCGAAGGGCTCCGAGATGGAGGTGGAAGGACCGAGGTGTGGCGCCTCCTGGAGGGAGCTGGAAGGGCGCGGGGGAACCCCCTCGGAGTCCCGGTGCAAGAAACTTGACGACTGCAACAAGGGTGGAGAGCTGTGCGTGCGGCTCCTCGGCCAGTCGAGCGAAACGACTGTTGACGCTATTGAAAAACTCAGAAATTATGTCCAAGTAACTCATTTACTAATACATGTATACTAAATAAATGCATCATCTATTGTCATCGTTGTTATGGGATACCTACTACCTAATACCAGGTGGACCAAAGGTAGGTCGTTATGACAATTTTCCAAAACTCCTAAGTATCTAGACTTCTAACATCGTAACTACGGAAAAGACAAACCCTCAGGGGAACCTAAGATTTCTATACTATCTTTACTAATATACAATAAAGCAGTAAAATTAAGATGTTTGATGCACTGAGATATTAAGATTGTATGTAATGGGAACTCCGGAACTGCTGAAGCGGTTTTACCGATTTGGTATGAACTTTTTGACCGCGACTACGTCCGCGTAGGGTTTGAATTTTTCAAAATCCTTTCTTATTGGATGCCTACGTCATACAAATAACACACCCTTCAAGTTGCAGGGCTCTGCAATCAGTGGTTTAGACTGTGCGTTGCTCCGTCAGTCAGTCATTCAGGACAAAGCATTTTAGATATATATATAGAAGATTGAAGATAGATACATTTCGGTAGATAATAAAAAAATACTAATTATTCCTATAGTTCTAAATTTTCATGGGATCGGAGGTTACGTAAATAGCATTTTAAAACAAATTTAAATCAAAAACCTCTAAAACATCACCAGCCTTTTACTTAATACTTGATCAACGTAAATCTGTTCTGTTCCAGTCGACTCGATGCGCGTGTAGCGGTCCACCGAACGCCGGGGTCTCTAGTTCTGCCATTGCCCCCTCTAAGGAGACAAAGCCTTGAGGAACTCCCTTGGAGAAGGATGGCCAAATTGCCTTTTGAAACATAAGATTGTTATTGGCAAAAGGAATTAAATCGTCATCAGCTTTTATGCTAGTCATTATTTTTCCTAGTCGACTATCGATTGAACGAACCTTACGGTCGAACGACGTGGCCAGAAGCATTTTCTTTTTGTTTTACTCTAATCCCAACCTCAGCCTTTATGTTTTCAGTGTCTGGCAATGTAAGGCTATGCCTAAATCTCTGGTTGTATTGCTATGGCTATTGTCCCTGAATGGGGACAAACAGAAATTTCAAGTTCTTTTTGACCCTATTTGGATCCCCAAATAGCGCATTCCTGCCTATCCAGGCAGGAATGCGCTATAAAAGTGGCACAAAATCTCCATACCATAATATAATTCAAAAGCAATGTCACTAGGGAAAGGCCTTAAAATTCTTAGCACACGTAACAATAATACCGGAGATTCAGGTAAAACCTTAATTACCAGAAACTAAACTAAAACAATAAGGGCTAAATTAAAGACAACAAGAATCGTGAATCGATATATTAATTCTAATGAAAATGAAAAAAATGAAAAATATAAATTAGCAGACAATCAGAATATTTGTTTTCTGAATTTCCCCGAATAACGCATTTTATGGGGAAAGCATTTCCATACTTTCCCCGTTGCGTAAGAGTCAGTTGAAGCTTTCCCAAGTGCCAACTGACTCTGAACTACGCTAGTCTAAATGCCGATTATGTTCAGAAGAGGAAAATCATGTGTACTGTGTACTGAGGCCTACACAAGTACTGGGGCAGAAGTTTCGTGGTCAGAATTTCTGAAACTCTTGAAGATGTAAAAATCTCTCGACTTTCATAGTAGGCATCATGACCTAAACTAACACCTCAAATAACCAATCTTTTTTGTAAAGTCATCTATGCTCTTTGGTACCATCACAACGGCATGTCAAACTTCAGTATCCGGATATTGTCAAGCTGATCATGGTGACATGATGATAATATTTTGTAAATAAAATAAAATAATGACGAAATTCTAGCCAAATGAGACTAAAACTAAATATCTTTTGAGCTAAAACTCTGTAATGTGGCAGCCAGTTTGCAACTATGTCAAAAGCGGAAGTTACGAAGTAAGTAATCTACAAATAATACGTATTAATCTCATAAGGACCCAAGGATCAGTATTTTCAGAGATTTCCTTGGTAGGTTATACCGGGATGACCCCAAACATGGTCTGGTGGTTATAAATTTCTTTAATCTTCCTCTTTTCGTATACCTACTTAGTGGTATGTCTCACCTATTGTTAGAGTTCAGGACCCCTAGCAGTTAAGGCCTAGTAGCATGACCCAACGATTACCGCTACCAGATATAGCATCGATATGCCAAACAGCTTTACATGCTAACAGCTTAACATCCGAAGCGCGGAACTTTCAATTCAAAGTCTACGATTCTTTAAAATAATAACTGATTATTAGTTAGCAGAGTGGGCAAAATGTGGAGAGAATTTCTCATCGATAACGCCAACAGTACTGTGGGCAGTGGGTGCGGCAGCGCTAGCACAACGTCTACTCACGTCTTTGTTTAGACGGTTCCTGTTCCGAAGAGTCCCGTTATGGGAGCACGTGTTACAGGTATATGCTATTCAGAATCGGAGTCTGTATTACTAGACTTTTAGAACTTGGAGTTCTTCAAATTCCGAGAATTATCTCTAGGCAAACTTTCGTTTCCAACCTCTTTTGGACTTCATTTCCTCGATTAAACAAGCTGTTTTTTTCAGATTTAACAACCAGCTTCATTGTTCACAGAATTTGCTGTTCGTTTGGATGGTCATATACAGTCTACATTTTTGGACCGTTCTGGTGAAAATCATCAAGATCTGCATTGAGTATTGTTATCAAGATGTATGTATAAATATCAATAAAATTTCGACCCAATAACTTTTAAATCTTTGATACTTTACAATCTTCCGCAATACCAATAAATCCTACTTATATTATATTCACATTGACTGTTTATGACGTGATAGTGCATTTACAGTTAATTTATGTCGCCTTTGTTTTAGGCGTTTCCAAGCTTTCAGCAGGAACGCCTTCCAGAAGACGTGGAAAGCCAGAAATTAATGCAGCAATGGGTGATATGGATGTTTGGCGTGGTGCCGCTGGCAGTCTACATCCACACCAGGCCCAGACCGGAACCATTGCCCCTCATGATATGGTCAGTCCAATTAAGTTTCGAGAACGACCCAAGGGATATCATTGATGAGATTAATTCTCCTGATCCCGACGACTGCTCTTGACAAAATCTGTATTTTTGTGTTCGGAATAGGTGTCAGTCATTAAATTATAGTCACAATATGGATATTTTACTTGTAACTCGATCATCATTGCAATAAGACAAATATTTATTTGGACCAGGAATTAGCATTACACTGTGCCAGTTCCTAAATGAAACCGTTACAGAAAGGCTGCAAAATACCAGCTGCTTTTTAACGAGATCTTTTGTCTGATCTACAGGATCACAACCAGCCCCTGGCAACGTCGAGAGATGGGTCCCTACGGGTACTACTTAAACCGGCCGCTCTCATCTCTCCAATCTTCGACTACCCTCCCCGGACGACAGCAAGCCATGAACCTTAGGAAAGCGTTCAGCGACTCTAGTATACTTATTAAAGAACCGTCTAAACGGAAAAGGCATTCAAAGTCTATTTAGTTAGTGATTTACTGTTTTTTGGTTTTATTAAAATGTGTTTAGAACTGACTTGTTTTTTATCTCAAGGTTAGGTCATATCGCGCGACAAATATCATTCCATGCAATAGTAACCAGTTTCATAAAAGTAAATTAAAAGCCTCGTACGGAACCAGTTCCGAAACTACGGTTCTATGGACGGCCGAAGCGAAGCTCATGATATCGCACGATACATTTTTAGCGTCGTGACGGTTTTTTATAGCATTTGCAGCAGCCTTCGACCATATAACACCTCACACACTGTCATGGTGAATCTAACGGCTATTCTTACTTATCAAAATCGGTTCAGTCGTGTAGTTCCTACGAGGTGATAAAAGTATATGTCACACATCCTCATTCAAGGCAAAAACATAACCTTCCCGCAGTGTATGTTCTGTGATGCAGTCGGATTAAAATAGGTAGGTTCAAAAACTAGCACATAATCATTAATTTAATATTAAGTTTTTTTTTTTCTTTTATTATGGCTTCGCACGTATGCATTTAGCCAGTGTCAAGTTATATTTTGCATCAAATTGACCCGATTTTTCATAAATCGGGCCCAAAGTGTTTCAATACAGTCAAAGTCGTCATAGTCCGTCAAGTCAGGGGCTATAGTAAAGCGGTGGCAAGTTTACCATAACCTTAATAGGAGATTTGGAGGCAACGAGAAAACTGCATCTTTGACACTGATTTTTACTTTCACTACACTTGTGCACTTTCACAGAACTAAATTGAATAACATTCCACCAGAATTATACAATTCAACTCGGGTTACATCTAAGTTTCATGAAAATAAAACTGCAGCACGACATGTTGTTAACTCGTTCCCGCCAAAACTCCCTAATATTAAGTTGTTATTTTTAGAGCATCTAGCTTTTACAAAAAAGGATCTCACTAAAATAAGATTGTGCTACATTGAAACTCCCACACAGCACCAATATAAAAACTTTTTACACGAAACTTATTCAAATTTCGAAAAAAAAAAACTAAATACCACTACTTTGACAACTACAATTAGTTTTAGAAATGCAACAACAGATGTCAGCATTATATTAAAACCTAGATCGCGATGTCGAAATTCGACGGGCAAGGTATATAGGGTCCTGTCGTATCGTGTTCGTCATACTAACCTTGCGTAGGGTATACCGTGATCAAGAAGGCGGTTGCCCCAGGTCGACTCCGGCCATTGCACTCCGGCCGGGGAAAGTCGGTCTGTGACTTTCCCATCTCGGGATAGTCGTACGTGCAATTTTTGATAGTTTGGACTTGCGTGCTGCGCAGTCCTTCTTTAATACCTAAAAACATACTAGGTTACCGTGAGGTCACCCCTTTTTAGGGTTCTGTAATAAAAGGAACCCTTGTAAGATCACTTTCTTGTCCTTTTGTCTGTCTGCCCGTGTGTCATGGTCACCACTGATGTTCTTAGGAACGGATGAACCTAGCAAGTTGTAATTCATACCAGCTACTGAGGTCTATAATCCCTATTAATCAAGGGAGTCAAGACGATAAAAAGAAGTTCCTTTAAATCCAAAATTCCGTTGTACAAAAAAACAAACAGCAAACGTTACGTTAGGACAAACGATTTAAGTATAGATTATAAAATTTTGCCTTGACCTTATAATTTTTCGTGTTTTTTATAAATTTTATTATAATTAAGTAAAAAACAACCTTTGGAATACCTACATTTTCATACTCACCCCAAAAGGTCACCAATTGGCTAAAAAATTACACTTCACTTTTCTAATTCTATATTTTTTTGATAATAATAGTAAAAATATTTACTTACCTTATTTGTATTTAAATTAAATGAATCTTCATTTCGAAAATGGCATACAAAAATGAATATTACAGGACATTGCACAGACAAACATCTAGCTCCAAGCTAAGTTACTAGCCTTGTGTTATGGTTACCAGTTAACTGTAATACTTACTCTTATATATTATTCTCATATCTATATTTAAAAAAGAGAAAATCACTGACAAGTGCTAGGAGTTTTTTTTTTTTGATGTGATAACTTTTTTTTTAGCGCGGTTCGCATTTGCGGTTCGCGATGAGATAAAATCTCTGAACTCGCGACACCGTTACGAGACGCAGCTAAAGTGTGTGCATATATGCATGTAATTAGTAAAAAAGTTTAATTTTTTTTTAAGTTTTCACTTCTGTCGACACTCCCGGAGCAACCGTTTTTTATATTTTTTTATAAGAAAAAAGATATTTGTAAATATGTATTACCTCTAAGGAGATAAAAATGGCTGCTTAAATTTGAAGTTCGCAGTGACTATTATGTATTCTGTGTTCTAACATATAAATATTCAAAGTATAAAACTCAAAAAATTAACGAATTTGTAATAATTCATTTATTATAATAAAAATATTTGTAGTACTAACAAACTACGAGTCCGTTGTCGATGTCTTCTTTACGCTTAAACTCTTGAGAGGATCGTTTTGACGAGCCTGAAACAATACGAAAAGAGGTGAAGATCTAAGATTGCCTGGAACAGATCGTTTAGGAGCGGTAAGGCCGCCTTATGTAACACTTACTCTTAAGCTTTGTTTTTATATGGTAATTTGAAAACGGTGTTTACGTTAAATAATTTATCTATCTATTTAACCTATATATTTAATAGATTCATGGTGGAAATCCTAAGATTAAGCTTTTTGCTTCGTAATACCTTATTTTTCTAAGGGAATGGAATCTGTCTTTCCTGACGTGTACAATGTAGGGGTCTTCTTCAAGTCGAGAGTGAAAAGTTATCTTCTGAAATCGCGTGCCACATCTTAGACCGCATCCATCAGCGTCGGTGTTTAACCACATCAGAGGTTAAACACCGACCTATTTGTAAAGAAAACATGTGTCCTCTATTTTTTTTATAGTTTGACCGCTATCCCACCTAGTATTTTTTAAAACTGGGATAGCCCTAATTTATCCAGAGTTTAAGGAATTCTCAAAATGTGACCAGATCATTATTTGCCGAAGGGCCCGCTGTCGATAATAGTGTTGCCACATTTTAAAAATTCCTTAAATTTACAATAAATTAGGATAATTTTCCCGAACTTTAAAATAAAAAAATCCATCTATGGTCATGCAATATTTAAGGATGATATTTTTGAAGGATTCAACTCACCTGATACTTATGCCTTTTCTTGCTTCCAAAGTTATGTTTCTTCTTCTTCAAGGGCGGCGCAGGGACTACAGACTCGTCGCCCTCATCGACGGCCTCTTCACTCCTCAACGCAGCGGGCAGCAAGTACTCGGGCACGTGGGCCAGGTGCGGCTGGAGCCGGACCGTGTGCAGCGCTTTATCACGTCGTAAAGCCGCTAGATCCGACGGGTTCTCTTCGAAGTACCCCTGTGGGGGTAAATAAGGATTTTAGTTGTTTCGTAGGGGATAAGACCGGGTGGGGGGAGATTTAAAGGGGTTCAGAGAGAAGATTAGTCGTTCGTCAATACCACATTCTGTAATGCGTTACGTTCTGGTTATGAGGTCATCATTTTGGTTATTTTTTTTGTGGTTCAATCCCTATTTAACTGATCTTACTACCTTGTGCTTGTTTATCGTGTGTCTTTGTTCTGTATATATCTTTTATCTATCTATCTATTTTAATTAAGAGGGAAGTTTTTTTATAAGTCCGATCTAACGTAAAAAATAATTATAAATTCGATTGTCTGTGTGCTTGTTATATAAAATATATTAACTTTTGCCGAGTAGAGTTTGAATTTTTCAAAATCCTTTTTTTTAAGATGTCTACTTTATAACAGCTAGGTATCTATGAATCATTCCATCTATTGGTTTGAGCTGTGCGGTAATATAATATCAGTCATTTAGTTAGGACTTAGATATTTATATTTACAGATTTTTCGACTGCTTTGAGCCAATCTGGCCGGAAGTCGCAGAAAACCACGATGGTTGGAGAGAGATAAAGGACGCCTTTGCCTAGCTGTAAGACAATCTAGGCTTATTAAAAATAACGTGTTTTTCTTGTTTAGTGTACTAACCTGAAGTTTCTTACAGTTGATAAGTTCCTGTTTGATCTCCTTGAGCCTCGCCTCCCGCACCGCTATCTTGGTGACGGCACGCCACGCGTCGCGCGACCGGTAACGGAAACCTTCCACTTCTTCCAAGGCGAACTCGTACTTTCTGAAGGTAGGTGGAAAATTATTAAAACACTTTGCGAAAAGGGACATTTCGGCTAACATAACGGACAGTTTTTTTTTTAAATGTATTATAGTATAGCCTATGTTATTCCCTGTGTAGCTTTCTATTGGTAAAATAATTTTTGAAATCGGTCCTGTAGTTTCGGAGCCTATTCGTCACAAATAAACAAACAAAAAAATCATTCCTCTTTATAATATTAGTGTAGATTGCAAGACATTACACATTACGCCTAACCTAACCACAAGCTAAACAACTAGGCTTATATTATGGTGGCCTGGTAACGCGACAACGGGTAGATTACTCATATTTCATTTCATTGCTAATAAATACTTATCTTACATACAGAAACAGCCACAGCAAATATATGTTTACAGAATTAAATATCTTTTCATTGTACTAAATATTTATTTGACGCGGTAACAATCAACCCTGTAACCTTCTCCGTCTCGCCTGCGGCGCAGAGGTGGTCATGATAATATGCATTTTTTTATAATAATCCTAAAGTTACGTGGGTAACTTGTACTTGTATACAGGCTGTTTTCCGCCATTGGACCCTTTTTAATTGGGTCCTTTTTGCGTGAGGATGGAGTAGGCTTGCCCAGCACCTACTACCCTCTCGGCTTAGTCGACCATGTCCAGAGGAGAGAACTTGTCAATACTTCTGGAGCCAACTAAGCCGCGGGTTTCATCACGATGTTCACCGTAAGAGCAATGTCAATTAGCGCACATAAATTTTTCTTAAGAAAAATACATTGGTGCACGGCCCGCCGGGATTCGAACCCACGACCTTCAGAATGAAAGTCGAGGTATCTACCACTAAGCCAACACCGCTCTTACCGCGGGTTTACCCGCGTGGCGCAGCTACTTAGATAGATAACATACTTACTGCAGTACTTTTTGTCCTCCAAATCCTTTAGACAAATGTGCTTCGATCTCGTCCATTAGATGTTTCTCTCGCATTGACACAAATGTTAACACTGATCCCTGTAACATTACATCTACTTTATCTTTACTTTAAAATTGATTTTTGGACCCGCCGAGAGTAGTACTTTTCCGTCCCCGGATAGAAAGTAAGTTCGACCCGCTAAGTTCCATTTTTAGTCAACAAATAATTTAAAACTGCCACTAGTAAGTGTACTTATTAATTTATCATTTAAATAAACACGATTAGACCACAGTTTTATTTTTTCAATTGACGTAAGAATCATTAAAATCGGCTGTTGCTTTCGGTCTCTAGAGTGCCACAAAGGAACAAACTAGGCTGATGAACACACTAACCTCTGTTGCGTCGCGCAATCCGATAAAAAATATAAATCAGCTATCTCAGCGGTCGGCAACGCGCGGTCCGTTTTCTACTATTTTATTTAGTCTGCTTTTGTAAAAAAAACAGCCAGAACAACAAAGTTAAACTCCTATAAATTTTCATTATCGTTTACACGCTCAACATCACCATGACTTCCCCCTTCCACTGTAAACTTTTGCTTTAACTCGACAATCATTATTTATTGAAGTAAATTGCGATCGACCATATTGATATAGTTGAGAGTCATTCTACGAATGCAACTACAAGTATGACAACTAACATAGGTACAAGATAGATAGATAGATAGATAGATATATCTTTATTTGGCCAACAACAAAACTAAAAATTAGACACAGCTTATTTTTGACATGACTAAAAATAACAAACTTAATTAAATAATATAAGCTATGTTATTTATAACACAGTAACAGTGTCGCCGCCAAATAGGCTCCTGCTCAGCTATGTGTTGCATAAATGCAACGCTGATTTTCAGCAGAGACCCTGTGATTGGAGAGAGTAGGACGATGCTGTAATTTGGTACAAGAAATAGTCTCCCAAATGCAACCTCAGATCACACTGAAATTTGTATAATATCAGTTACTTTAATGTTACTGATGCTGTATAAAACATCTAGATCAGATGTAACAGCCAATATCTATACATATAAAATGCTTTGTCCTGACTGACTGACGGATCAACGCACAGCTTAAAGCGCTGATCGTAGAGACCTCAAACTTGGAGGGTGTGTTCTTTGTTTGACGTAGGCATTCGATAAGAAATAAATTTTGAAAAATTCAACTCTTAAGGGGGTGAAAAAGGGGGGCAAAGTTTGTATGGGACAACGTGATTCCTTGGTCCATTTTCGACTTTTAAGCGGACGAAGTCACGGGCAAAAGCTAGTTATTAATATAAAATATTTTAAAGTAAGTAACGAACCTGGTTATTCCCCCGAGCTGTCCGTCCAGCTCTATGCACGTACGAGTTGACATCAAGCGGTGCGTCGAAGTTGACAACGTTCGCTACGTGTTGGAAGTCGATGCCGCGCGACACGCCAGACTCTTTGTCGCGTTTGCGTTTAGACGTTTGCTGTGGGAAAATATTCAGAAATAAGCCCCTTGATATTCAAATTAGAAGAAATTCAAAACCTTTTTTCTTTTTAACTGACTTCAAAAAAGGAGTTTTTCCATTCAACTGTATATAATACTAGCTTTAACCTGCGACTTTGTCCGCGTATAGCTATGAGTTGAATTTTCAAAATCCTTTCTTACAAATCACTTATTTATTTCTGATTCTGTTCTTTTTTTTGTTTCAGTACTTATAAGCTTTATCTAATATATAAAAATAAGTCGGGTTTTCCTTCCTGACGCTATAACTCCAGAACGCACGAACCGATTTCCACGGGTTTTGCATTCGTTGGAAAGGTCTCGGGCTCCGTGAAGTTTATAGCAAAGAAAATTCAGGAAAATCTGGTGGCGAAACGGAGTTCGCCGGGTTTGCTAGTGATAAATAAATAGCAGATGATTTCAATATAAGCTATCTGTATGCCAAATTTTTGCCCGATCCATCTATTGGTTTGAGCTGTGCGTTGATCTAACAGTCAGTTAGTACTTTGAATTCAATATTTATAGATTATCTTTTCTTTATTAGTCTCTAATCGCTTGATAGATGTCGCTTTCTAAATATGAAATTCTCCCTGGTCAAGGACCGGCCAAAGTTTCATGCAGGAAAGAAATGTCAATTATGGGATTCGAAAATTATCCAGAAAAACACATTCATTAAAATCCTGATGCTGTGAGAACTTTTTTTCTACCACAGTTATATAATTTAATATTGCAGGACATTGCATATAGCGCTAATCTAGCCCCAAGCTAAGTTACTAGAGATGAATAAATATTGTGGGACGTTCACAGCGCCATCTAGCCCAACCTTAGCAACTAGGCTGGTGTTATGGTGGCCAGAGAACGGATACAATACTTATATACTTTTCTTTTGTAGATATAGAAAAGTATATAAGACATATAGACATTCTATAGACAAGTCTAGTGCTATGGTGACTGGATAACCTAGAACACTTTTATTTTTAAACAATAGTAAGTAATAAAAATATACCGTTTTCTTCTTAGTCCTCTCTTCAATGGGCAGTATACCGCCATCAGGTTTCTCCAGAGCCTTCTCATCCGAAGCTATGATGATCTGGTACCGACCCTGGTTGAACTGGTCTACTGATAGACATCGGACTGCGGCCGGCAGTTCCGAGTTCAACACACACGATCCTATCTTGAACTGTTCTAAGTACAGTTTTAACCTAAAAAAACAAATGGTTATTTGTAAAGTCGGTTTACGGACGATAATTTTACGTTATAACGTCATAAGAAAACGATGAAAAATTGTGTGTTTTTTTGTTTCATGGCCATTCCATTCCATGGCGCCGTCATGACACCGGAACGGGACGCATGACGACCTCTGTGTTGCGTCGGGCGAACACCCGCCTGCGACGCAGAAGGTTGCGGGTTCGATTCCCGCGTCAAACAAGTATTTATGAATAGATATTTGTTTGTGGTCTGGCCTGTTTCTGTATGTATAGTAAGTATATAATTACAAAAGAAAAGTATATAAGTATTCTATCCGTTCTCCGGCCACCATAACACCAGCCTAGTTGCTAAGGTTGGGCTAGATGGCGATGTGAACATCCCACAATATTTATTCATGTATATAGTCTAAGCACAGCAAAATAAAAAGCGTAACGCTGATTATTTACTACTTATCTTTCAAACCAATAACATGTGGTTATACGAATCGCTTTGCTGCTAGCCTACCTTCTAACAAGATTAGATTAGCTACATCCTCTTATGATATGTAGCATTTATGAAGTTAAAGTCTAAATGTTTTAATCAATTTAAATCATTCTTTAGATCAAATTGAATCGTCTTAAAAACTAAGTTAAGATGTGTGTCTTCGGAACCCGGCGCGCCCTCCAATGATTTTTGATTAGAGATTGTTTCTGAGTGTGGAGCAAATAGTAAATTTTTTGTGGACCAGTAACTACCCACATTCAAAGCGACGTCTGTAGCGTCCATTAGGTCTTTTAGGGATGTAATTGAGAAAATATACGAACTTGTAACACCTATCGACAGTCCTCACAAATATAATAGTCTTCCCTCTTATCAAATCCAGCTTTAACAGCGCATATAGTATCGCTGCTTTATCATCCTCTTCAGCAAACAGATGATAATGCTGGAGTTGTGACGATGGAGCCAGTTCTGGTTCCTCCAGTTTGAGGGTCACAGGGTTCCGGAGGACGATCTTCTTGAGGCTTAGAACGTCTTCTGAGAGAGTAGCAGAGGCCAGGACCGCTTGGTAGATTTTCGGCAGGTAACTGTAAAGTTAAATATATCATATCTTTTTTAATAGATTGTGTGACGCTAAACAAGGTAAAGTGTATCAGTTATATGTATGTATGTTTGTTCTTTTGTGGCACTGCACTCTAGAGACCAAATGTAAGGGCCAGTTTTGATGATCCTTATTTTTTTCAACATTTGACCACTGTTTCACCTGATGGTAAGTGACGATGAGGTCTAAGATATAGCATAGAGAAGATACACATTCACTTGCTGCAGTAGGTGCTGGTATGTCAGGAATGTAAACTCTTTTGGGACGGTCTACAATTATACAGGTGACACTAAAGACATTCTTATGCAATTTTTCAGCATTCGTAAAGTGTACTTTCAAGTAATGGTAGAAAAGGTAAAACTAACCCCAGCAACTCTTTGATCTCATCTTCATAACCGAATGAGAACACCAAATCTGCCTCATCAACCACCATCACAGCCAGATCTTCCTTCAGCTTCATATTCCCTGCCTTCAAATGAGCGAGGGCTCGTGACGGTGTGGCGACAACGATATCCGGTTTGTCTGCTAGCAGGGACTTTTGTATATACATGTCTCCCGATGATGAGATGTCGATGCAACGGATTTCTCTGGCACATTTTATTGTTAGATCTGCTATTACTGATGTTATCTGTTGAGTAGGTAATATGCTAGTAGTATTTTTTTTTATTATGTACATAGAATCAACTGGGCTAATCACTATTCAGTAAACTACAGATTAATAATTTTTTTAAATTTAATTCAATTATAATATGTGTTCCACACTCTATGATGTGCACTAGGAGAATAAAGTGAACAAGCACGAGAGGAGGATAGAGGATTAAAGGATAAGGGCATGAGGAGAGGGGCGTAGGGGTGTGAGTTGTGCAAGAGAAAGTAATGTGTGACCTTGTGTGACAACTTCAGTGCTAAGGATATCTCTAAATCCTCTGCTTGGCTGAGCGGTGTTGGCCTAGTAGTAGATACGTCAATTTTCATTCTGAAGGTTGTGGGTTCAAGCCCAGCATTAACTGACATTGCTCTTAGGGTAAAGGAAAACATTGTAATGAAACGCATGGGTTAGTTGCCTCAAAACGTATTGATGAGTTCTTTTCACTTTCTAAACACGATCGACTAAGCAAAGGGGGTAGTATAGATGCTGGGTAAGTCTACTCTATTATTACTCTAGTCTACTCTATATATGCAAAAATGACCCAACTAAAGAAATCTAAAGAGAGCAAGTTGAGCTCTAAAACTGTGCTATTATTGCAATGTTTTCAACTCAAACAGTTCAGTTCAAGTTTTATCCATTTCATTAGAATAAAAACATTCCAATATTAGTAATTTTAGAACTCTCCAGTGGGTCTGCAATTCTGACTCCGACCGTACATCCTTTACTTACTTGTCCACAAAGTTCCTTGCTCGGTGATAGAATAAGCGCTCTAATACACTGGTGTGTGCTTGTATTCTTCATGTTTATTATTCTCTGTATAACTGGTATTGTGAATGCGGCGGTTTTCCCCGAGCCTGTGCGAGCCCTCATTAGAACATCCTTGCCTTCTAGCAGCAAAGGTATCGCTGTTTCTTGGATCAGAGTTGGTTCTGGCCAAGCAAGTTGTGATATGGCCTAGAAAAGCAAATTATTGCGTAAATATAACATGTTTTTGTACTTTTATGGTGAGTAAATTGATGTTAATTGAGTGTTTTCTTATAGCTTCAATCTATACTAATATTATAAAGCAGAAGAGTTTGTTTGTTTGTTTGTTTGAATGCGCTAATCTCAGGAACTACTGGTTCGAATTGAAAAAATATTTTTGTGTTGGGTAGTACATAATTTGTCGAGGAAGGCTATAGGCTATTTTTATTTCGATATTCCCACGGGATCGGGAGTTACGCAGGTGAAACCGCGGTGTGAGCTATTGTTATAATGGTGTTTACCTTCAATATTCGATCATCCAATTCCATTTCGTGAAACATAACCTTCTTTTCTTCTGCCATAATTTGTTGCTTAGGATTTTCTACACAAATATGAATGACGATTTATCAGGCCAAATTTCTTTCTATACAATAAACTCTAACTCTTGGAAAATAAAATAACACAATGTGCGCAAACCTCGAAAAAATCGCGCATTGTTTTCAACAGTTTCCCGAAAAAAGGTTGTTAAAAAGGATGTTGCTAGCAAAGTAGTCTTTGCTCGCAACGATCGTAGATACGACCGCAGAACAATAGTACTCCTGACACGACTTACCTACGTTGTTGCACATTTTTCTTTATTTTCAACAAAATTTTCGTGATTTTCATTGTTTTTTTAAGCGTCTTGTTCAGTTTCGTTTTATGAATTTCATGTTTCGAGTACTATTATTCCACCACACATTATCTATTATTATTCCATGAAAATGAGGTATTTTTGGGCACTGAGAACACCAAACCAAAAGTTAGACAGTGCCACAGAGTGCGAATAGTTTTCCTAGGTCCATGGTCATTGAGTTAAAATAAAATAAATAGGTTAATAAAAGTCCAAGCGCTATATAGATTTTGTTGATAGCAGGCTTATATGGTCGAAGTACAGTCTAATATCAAAAACACTGAATAGACTACATACGTGTTTTAAAGTAACATTGGGTTACATATAGCAACACTGTAAACCATACCTCTATGGTTTAGTAATTTACTTTTTTTGTAGTGCAACACCAACCTGCTTAGCTGACGAACGAATGGTTGAGTTGTTTCTCTGCATTGCTTTTATTTTCAAAAAAGATCAAAGAAATTTTATTCTGCTATCGTATAATTTTACTAAATTTTTGTAAAGAAGTTTCCGCTAAATGTATTCTTTGCATCGGTGTCGTTTCAAATCATGGACGTCATGGTTAACCGCAATGATGTGACAGATCGCAGTTCATTGCCTTATGTAAAACTTGAAATTGTGTTTCTTCCGTGAGTGACCGAATTATTTAGTGACATAGGCGTGCTCGTGTTTTCGGGACAGTGTAGTGCCTGATACGATAATGTCTAATTCGACGGCACAAGTTCTGATGAAGAAGGGGAAGAGAGGGGCCGCTGCGTATATACACGCGGATTGCGCCAGCGGGTCCCCCCAGCACTTGGGCCCGCTGCTGGACGTGCTCCTGAACCCTAGCAAGGCCATAGACGAGTGGGAGACGATCGACTGGTGCCGCTGGCTACTGGCCGGGGGGCGAACGCCCGACGAGTTCGCCGCCGTTGGTAAGCGCATAACTGTACTCTTTCAACAACTCTTTCTAGGTTATACGTACTGTTTACGATTGTTATGTCCATTGGACTATTGTTAGCTCCGACCATTATGTACCCTGGCTGCGATTACGGCGTACAATTTGCATAGAGCTGTTGTTTATTTTCCCATAAACACAATGTAAATAGTCTGAGTTGTATGCAATAATGAAACTGCAAACAACATTAGCTTTGCCAAGTTCATGTTTAAAGTAAACTGTTTATGTATTTTACTGGATAACATGAAGCAAAAATACTACACAGACAGGATATATTTTTTAATGTACTTATCTTAGTAAAATACATAGCACTAAAAATGCAATAAGGATTTTGTGCAAATTCCTACAATAGGTTTTGACTTGTGAGACTGCGAGACTAGCTATGCTCTACAACATAACATTCTAAAATCAAGAACCTAAGCTATATTTCCATTTTTAACTCTCAATTATTTTCCATAATAGCAAATTGCTTCCTAGTTCACTTTACATTATCTATGTATATTTTAACTCTGAGGAAACATAATTCTACAGGTAGATCATTAGAACTATAACTTATTTACTATTTACGTACATGACTAATGCTTTAATGTCCTTGACTTGACCTTATATATTAGTTTGATATAAATACTAGCATCACCTCGTGGTGTCACCCGCATTAGCTCTGATCTCATGCGAATTTCGGTATAAAAAGTAGCATATTTTACTCCCAATTAATCAATGTATCTTCATGCCAAGTTTTAACAAAATCGGGCCAGTAGTTTCGGCCTACTTCATTCAACGAAACAATAAAATCTTTTCTCTTTATAATATTAGTATATATTTACACAATAGTTACCAAGATAATATATTTATGTATGTTTTCCCTGTCCCTTACATAATATTTACTGATGGACACATAATATTGGCCTTCACATCTAATCTAGATAATTTATATGGCGGTAGCAACAGCAACTTTATTCATGATATTTAGGATTCCGTAATGCCTGGGATGTGTATTAGATGGAGTAGCTTTGGCATGACAGATATGCACTGTCTAGAAATGGAAGCATCTTCCTTATGTCTCACAAGATGCTCTGCCCATGAAATGGTCCAAAAGAGAAAAACACTCATCAACAAAACTCTGAAACCATAAGAGCTATGAGTCTGAAACTTTGCATTTGATTTCGATTTCTAGAAATTCAACCACTAACAGTGTAAAATGGGCTGTCAATGTTTGTTAGTTAACAAGAAAGAAAACATTTATTTGGGCAAGCACACAACACAAGAGAATCAGAAAAGTAGTAACAAACATAAAAGCACTGACTTTAAACAAAAGTATCAAATAAAAACGAAAAAAATAAGAGAATACAAAAGAAATAAAAAAATTAAATCGCACAAGATCAAGATAGTTACCATTATGGATTCTGTGCTTTAATAAATCTATATCACTTTTAAAAAGACACTAACGCGGGTAAAACCGCGAGGCGCAGCTAGAAATAAAATATAATGTCCTACCTACATACATACCAGCTTATCACTCCATAATAGGGTGCAGCTGACCCTTACAGCTTATGCTTCAATGGCACAGATGTTGTTACATACAACCTTGGTGCTCTGAATCATCAATATTTCATTGTTCTCTAGTTGTAAACATGCCCTTTTTTACCTAACTGCGGGAGGGTAATGAGTTTAACAGTGTATTATAGGTAGTTCTCATTAACTACTGTATTGATTTCGAGGAATAAGATATCAATTAATAATAGGGATTTTCAGTAAGAGTGTCCTATGCTACATATTAATTATTTTACCATGATTTTACCAAAACAAAAAAGATTTACTAGACTTGTACTGCCTAATTATTGAAGTAAGTTAGATATAGATAGTAATGTCTGAAATGTAGATTATGTCCAATTTTGAAAGACTTACCTATAATTTTGTATGAAAAATGAATGAGGAATTGAGGATTCAATGAATCCTGGTAATTAAAATAGACTATTTTTAGGGGGTGAAATCCCGGGTACTGCTATAGATCTAAAAAAAATTAAAATGAATTGCAAATTATTTCCTAAAGGGCACACATACCTTTCATACAATATGTGAAGACTTAATAGATATTTTTAGGTAAGTATATATCTTTTACCCGCGACATGCCCGCGACATCGTCCGCGTCAAATTCGAAAATGGACCAAGGAATCACGTTGTCCCATACAAACTTTGTCCCCCTATTTCACCCCCTTAGGAGTAAAATTTCGGAAAATCCTTTCTTATCGGATGCCTACGTCACACAAAAAACACATGCTCAAAATTTCAGGTATGGTGGCCAGACAAATCATATAAAAATCACTTACTTACTTATATATACATAGTTTTCTTTTTTTTAATATTTGTTAGAGGCGGTAATCGAACCCGCAACCTTCTGCGTCGCAGGCGGGTGATTGTCCACCGCGCCACAAAGCTCGTCAATTAATACCTATTTTATTTCTTTGTACTCAATTACCATTGAATCATATCAGTTTGTTTGAATTACCTACACTATTGTAATGCAATCAATCAAAATCAATGTGAAGTAGACGAAACGACGTGTGACCGCGATTATGACCTTGCCCTCGACCGTTATGTTAGACTGAGGTCACGGAACGCCAAAACTGTGACCTGATTATCATTGACAAGCTTTCTACTAGTCATTGTTGAAATTGCAATAGATAACTACTCCAGAACTTGCAGAAAGTACCTATCGTTATAGATTCAACACCAATTTGTAACCCCCGATCCCGTGCTAATATCGGGGTAAAAATTAGCCTATGTTACTATGAATGCATCAATGTATTATCCACTATCCATGTATCCTCATACCAAGTTTCATCTAAATCGGTTCAGTAGTTTCGGAGCCTATTCAATGCACACAAACAATCAAATATATACTAATATTATAAAGCTTTGTTTGTTTGTTTAAACGCGGTAATCTCAGGAACTACTGGTTCAAATTGAAAAACTCTTTTTGTTTTGGATAGTACATTTATCGAGGAAGGCTATAGGCTACTTTTTGTTTTGATATTCCCACGGAATCGGGACTTATGCTGGTAGAACCGCGGTGCGCAGCTAGTCTTTTTATAAAGTTAGTGTTGATAAAGACTTTCCATCCTTATCGGTTTATAGTCAGGGATAATTATGTGGGTAAAACCGCTGGTAAAAGCTAGTGTATTCACAGTCAGCTTCAAAATATTTGAGAGTACCAGCAGCTGTCGTTGCACACAACGTACTCTTGAGTTAATTTAAATACCTTTGCATAGCATTCTACCAGTACAAAACCACATAGTTTACCATCTTACTGTCTTTATATAATTATTTTTATAAGGGTTAGTGGAACAATAGCGTACGAACGTCGCGTCGAGCGGCGCGTACGCATAGTCTGACAAGGTTTTTAAATAACGGTGGTGGAGTGCGCTTGACTCTTCACTCCTCATTAATATAACAAAAAATACATACAACCGAATTGAGAACCTTCTTTTTTTGAAGTCAGTTAAAAATTTGAATTTCATAAAATACTGATACATAACTGGATAAAAAGTCTGTTGTTCCCAATAAAACAATAACAAGTTTCGTCAAAATCGGTCCAGTAGTTTCTGTGTAAATTTGTTACAAACATAAAAACAAAAATATTTTTCTCTTTAATATTACTATACTACTAATATTATTTAGTAGACTAGCTGCGCCCCGCGGTGTTACCAGCGAGCGTGTGTCCCACCCGATCCTGTAAGAATGAAACGGGATAAATACCCGCTTTACAGCTACTGTAAAGCGCATTCCCGAACCGCATGCTCGTTGGAACGTGGCTTTTCGGGCTCTCATTTCTACATGACGGACACGGGTTGCAATATACTGCGATCTTTCCTGAAAATAGAACTACCGAATAGTGAGAGCAGACTTCAAATAGTTTCAGTTTGCAATCATTTAGTGTTCTACAGCTTCTAAGGCTGTATTTGCTTCAGTGTTTTTTGCTTTTATCCTTTATTACAAGTAAGTATAAATGGTAGTTTCTGGCAACGTGAATCCTTGTCAGGTTGTACATAACAACTTCGCAAGCACCTGCCCGGTGCCCGCACGTCAGTAGCCCCCGCGCGCGCTCGCTCCATCGCGTGACCTAAATGTCTTGTTTTACATAAACTGATAGTACAACGAGAAATCGATATGACCGTTACATTGTCCTTATACAATACCTAGTCCTTATACATATTTACATTTGATATGTAAGACGTAGTACCTTATCTACTCGGTGTGCAGAATCTTATCACGTCATTCTAGTGCGCGAATAACACACGACAGAATACGCAACGAATACGTTCGGAGCAGATTCGGTGTACGCGATATCGCAGACTCCAAGAAGCTAGGCTAGGATTTATTATCTATTCTAAGGCCAGGCTCTGATGGTTCAGGCACGCCAAAATCACCAGTTAATACAGGACACAAAATGTTCACTTTCAATATCCCAAGTTCATGAAGAAGGGGCAGACGGAAGTTGAAGTGGACAGCGTCAAAAAAGACCGCGAAGTTTCTGCATCAGAAAGAGCGAAGTGGAAGGAAATACTAGAAAGGCAGACCCTACCATCAAATGGGATTAATTAGTACAAGGAGGGAGAGAGACACTGTTTTGTCTAACGAGTCGTGGGCAGAACTTTTATTGGTCGGTTAAAGTTGGTTGACTGCAAACCTGTAGTTTTTTTGTAAAGAGATAACAAACACACTCACACTTACACAAACTTTCACAGGCTTTCCGGAACCTGTTCGCGTTTGGACTCCAGCTGCCTTTATACTAAATTTCATCGCAATCGGTTCAGTAGTTTTCGTGAAGATATAACAAACATACTAATATACTAACACCCATCCACAAACTTTAGCATTTATAACTTCTTCCGTCTATATAAGTCTCCGGCGAAACTGTCCCGTCTCCAAGACAAAGGCCTACCCAAATTCTTGTTTATAATAATGAACAGGCATAAAAAAGAAACTATTTTATCGAATACTTAAAATATCGAATTGAAAATAACTATAGGTAGGTACGAAGAGGCGGGGTCGATTTTAATGCGTTTCTTCATCGAGATGGAATTCTATACATTCCTAAAATTATCAATATACAGGATGTTTTTTTTTCGTGGGCCTTAAATTCAGGGCTATATCCTAAACTAAGTTTATGAGATAGCAAAAAATGCTGAAACGATTTGTGTGCCCGATTTTGACAAAAACGAAATCTGCATCATTTACATAAATCATACATCAGAAACAAACATAGTAGCAAATCAAAGGAAATAGCTAATTTGTGTAGTCTTCTGTAAATTTGCCTGGCTATCGTAATGACTTTTTCAAAAATCTAATGATATAGTTTTAGTTTTTTCAAAATCGGACACGCAACTCCTTTCAACATTTTTTGCTATATCAAATACTTAGTTTAGGATATATGTATATATATAGCCCTGAAGGCCCACATAAAAAAAAAAAACATCCTGTATATTTACTACATAGCAACGTTCTGTGGTTTCACTCCTGATCCTGCGGGTAACTCCCGATCCCGTGGTAATAAGTGATAAAAAGTATCCTCATACCAAGTTTCATTAAAACCGGTCCAGTAGTTTCGAAGTCTATTCAATTCAAACAAACAATGAAATCTTTCCTCTTTATAATATTAATCTAAAAGTATATTTAGTTTCTACTAAATATTTATTGCAACAGATATGTATAATCCTTCTGTTTAAATTCGCATGAATTCACATGAAAGATAAGTGGCAGTTTGTTTAATAACCGTTTTATTTTTAGAATCCAAACAGGTATAACGCGGGCTCGTATGTATAGTTATTATTCTGTTGCTATCTATTGACGCTATATGCGATAGCGATCTTATTGATTTACGAATATACACGTATGCTTCGAGAAATTTTGTATGAAGTGGTTCCAAGTGCTCAATCAATCCCTTCCTAGTTGTTAAAGAGCCTTTAAACTCTAACCAATGGACACTATTGGTAGAAATCCAGAAGTAAGAAATTGACTGCATTTGGGTAGCCATTCTGCTCATCACTCCAAAGATCCTCATCAAATCTTTATGAAACCATTTAATACGTAGAATTGTGGCAACATTAAAAGCAAAAATCTTAATTATTATGAAGTTTTTCTCGTTTCGGTGATATCTCTCCAGTCGGGTTAAGCCGTCCGATTTGAGACGTTTCTCTGGCAGCAAGTGCATTGACAGTATGTTTCTTGCGGTGCGCGGGCGCTAGTCACCGGCCGTGGCGCGCGCGTGCGTCGACCCCCAACAGCTGATCGCGGACTTACGGATCACCACGTGCCCAACCAGCCCAATGGAACCCAGAGTTACCCTAACAAGAAACACCCACACAAAAACTATTCAAGAATCCGTAATGCCGTGTTCCATGTACCGCAACCGCATTGCACCAAAGGAAAAAAAGCGCCATAAGTATCCACATTTATATCTATTTCAAGAAGTTGTCTTTCTCGATTTTCACTATCACAGTTCATGTCGTTGAACTGTCTCAGTTTTGGTAAAAACAAAGTTTGCTAATACTATTTTGGATGGACGTTTCCGCTTTAGTTTCCTCCGGCTTAGTAGTGTTTAAAAATAACTAATTACACTTAATTGGGTAGTGTGAATAGTTTTTGTACCTAAGTGTCGAACTACAAATGTTTTCCTTGTGACGTCTATGGTTCAATGCTTCTCGTCGCATGTATTCTTCAGCTTATATCGATGAAATCTTTCAGTGAAATAGTCCAGTCGTACCTCGATGGTTTGAGCTTGATGTATATCGCTCAAAGGCCGACACTTGCCCCCGTTAACGGACAGGGCAATAACCACGAGGTGTAGCGTAAACTATCATAGATCTTGGAGGCGCTCGCGCACGCGCTCATAATTATTGATGCGTCGCGTTTGCAGACGGTACGTTGTTGCGTAATGTTTACTATACCTGATAATTGGACTGGTCAGTGGTCATCGACGGTTGGATAACCAGCCGACCAGCTAGATAATGGCGGAATAAGTACCCTTTAAGCTTCGTTTAATGAGGATTCTATCGCTCTCTCGCGCTATAAAGCGCTGTCCCCTGTATCCATGTCGATGAACCCTAGACTTTGGACTTAATGGATTATGAATAAGTTAGTAGATGCGACAAAGTAAATCTATTTACGTATATATAGCTAGCAAATAGACTGTAAAAGTGCACGAATTTAAAACACTTAAATATTTATAAGTAGGTATTCGCCTGCGAAATTTGGAAACTAGTAAATATTTCAATAGGTAAGGAATTTCAGATCGAGATAAGTACCATAATATTTTTAGAATCGACGCGACACTATGTCCGGAGCAAAACTCGAGTCTCGATGCCGTAAGAACTTGTTAAAATTCCGTCTTCATATACACATGTATACCAATCCCTGTGCAAAAATTAATGTATCCAGACCCAGTGGATAACATCCCGGGATTTTAGGTCTTATAGCTCTCAAGGTTCCGTCTTAGTTAAAGTAAATTATAGGTCTTAGTGGACACTTACGAACCCAGAATGGTTGTTGATTTTAGACCACACAAGTTGTAGGCGATTCTATTGGAGGAAGTTGTTTAAGTTAAGTCTGTCTTGTCTTGTAAGCTTGTGCTTAGAGCTAATAATTCCAAAGAAATGTCTGTGCTTCAAATTAAATATATTCATCCTCGAAAGTTCAAACTCTTCTAATTATATATTTACTTCTATACCTAGACCTACTTATATCAGAAATTTATTTAGCAGTAATCTGTACTAATATTATAAACAGGGAAAGTTTTTTTTTTTTGTTTATAACTAATAGACTCCGAAAATACTGGACTTTTTTGATAAAACTTCATATGCGGATACATTAATTCATTGGGAGTAGCTACTTTTTATCTCGATTTTCCCACGGGATCGGGACCCACGCGAGTGAAATCGCGGAGCGCTGCTTGTATTGAATAGGCTATGAGTGTTTATCCGAATTTGATCTCTATATTTAACCACAGGATCAGAACTTAAACGGGAAAAACTGCGAGGTACTATTAGTCTCAATAATAACTCATACATCACGTTCGAACAACTTTTAAACAACAATTACATCCTATGATCATTAATATTTACGAATGATGAATGATAATAATAGATGTTGTTCTAATGATTATCATTATTGTATCGTAGTACACGTTTGACACGCTGTGATGTGCCGAAATAATGAGAGTTGATGACTCATACGTTGGTACAGATAATTAAAGTGAAGCTTTGACTAGGTGATTTGTAAAGCCGTGTGAATTGGCACAAAAACTATTTGTAATTACTTTTCTTACCAATAGACGGACGACTTAATTAAGATCGCGGGAAGTATTTAGACGAAGAGACCAAGTCTTTGGAGTGGAAGTCTTTGGGGGCCTATGCTCAGGAGTGGACTTCCTGTGGCTGTTCAACTCTTTACATTAGGCTAGATCTTCTGATAAATCAAATTTAAATACACAGCTGATGATTGCTTTTGTGTACTTACTTATTTCATTTTATAAGCACATTTTATTTATAAAAATTGACCATTACATCTAATATAGATGATTATACAGCGGCAGCAACTTTATATCTATACTTAATATTATAAAGCTGAAGAATTTGTTTGATTATTGTTTGTTTGTTTGATAGTCCATTTTTCGAGGAAGGCTATAGGCTACTTTCTATCCCGATGTTCCTACGGGATCGGGAGTTACGCGGGTGAAACCCCGGAGCGCTGCTAGTTCTTTACTATAGTGCCTGGGTTGGACATGTTCTATTAGATGAAGTACACTTGTTCAACACCCATAAACACCCCTTCAGCTTAGTCGACCGTGAACATAGAAAATATCTCGTCAATGCATCTGTAGTCAACTAAAGCCGCGGGTTTCATCACAACGTTTTTCTTCATCTTATGAACAATGGATAAACGTAAGGACTAGAACCAACAACGAAATGACGAACACCCAATGAAACAACGCATTGAGATCTTTCTATTTATTTTAAGTCATTTAAAAAGTATGTACGACTGCAGTGCTTCAAAGCAGGATATTGCGCATCTGCTTTCCTCCTTACAAACTGCACAAGAGAAGACTATATCCTGATAGGATCCTGTTCTGGCAAAATTAAGGTTACAGTAATAGCCAGTAGCTACTGAAACGATGTTTTTTAAAGAAATTAAACCTCCAACTCCACCCTTTAATTTTGGTAACTGTGTTTACTTTCGCATTAAGTGCTGCTAATTCCCAGAATTCGTTTGATGATTTTTATCTCGATGTTCCGTTTTCCTTAATCGGACTCGCTTCTGAGCCCTTACCACGAGTTGTTAACGTTTCGATAAAACCTAACTTATTCACAAGAAACAAGTGGAATGTGCACAGCAGCTAATGTATGCGAGCATGGATAGCTCTAAACAATAATGTTTTCTTAGCCACAGCTTCGGCCACAGTGAGTGATTATTAGACTAGGTGAGAATATGATATTACTAGCCACCCGCTCCGGCTTGGCACGGCTATGTTTTATGCATGTATTATATAATCATATAAACCTCTTGAATCAATTTCTATTTTAAAAAAAACCGTATCAAAATCCGTTGCGTAGTTTTAAAGATCTAAGCACAGACAGCGGAAAGTGACTTTGTTTTATATTATGTTATGATGATAAAGACAGGTCTTTCTTATCAGCCCGTTACGAATCGGAATCGCTACACGCGTCACGTGGCGCTACTCCTGATAAAAATTGATTTTAAGTTAATAAATTAATAAATTCTTAGTAAAATTGACTGTTGCGGATTCTCTAGTATTCAACGAATGTACCCAACACCCGAGACGTTTAATTTTTCGTTGATAACAGAAGTGCAATTGCCAATAAATCGTCGCCCTCCATTGTCGTAACGCTGTCGCTAGTCGTACTGGTAGGTTATATTCCGCAGTATAAAAACCGTACGTGCGCTAGGCTAGCGGAATCCCGAATTGGAAATCGCATGCGATAACCCCATCCGGAAATACGTACGTTCGCGCCCAGGCTTGAGGTATCTGTATCGGCTCGCGTATTGACCACATGTGCAAATTGAATTGCGTGGGAAATACCAAGACATAATTTCCTTTGAAAAAGGACTTGCGAATTGACCAATGAAATCTGAACTTTTCAATCAAGCTCCGAATGGCTCCGACTATACTTGGGGTTGAATTGAAGGTACAAGAAATCTCACATCCCCTTCAAGTTTGACAGCAGACGATAGGCGGATCTTGATTTTATATCAATGAATACCTTACGTTAGATCGATACATAACGAGTCATGGTAAGCCTTCTGGGGCGTGGTATTTGCAATGTTTATTCTTCATAACGACATTGACCTAACTGGATGTACGCCAAATAATGTTATGCTGGTGCTGGAAAATAGGTCTTCAGTTACTTATGGTATGTAGATGTTATGAAGCTATGTCCCGCGGAGTCACCCGCGTGGGTTTTTGACCTCGGAGGTATTTTTAGAAGAGTAGGGAGTAACTTGGAGAAAATTAAATAAGAATCTAACATCATAAGTTGTCATAAGATATAATAAAAGATGATGTAGCTAATCAAAGATTTACCGAGGATTAGCTACATCCGTTAGAATTATGTCGATTTAACGTAAGATGAGAGTTGAGAGGTTTCGCGAAAAGAGGCTGAATACATTTTCAAGTTTAATTACGCTGCCATGTTTTGTGTTTCTGAACCCAAGCTGTACGTTTATAAAATCAATCACCAATAATTACCTATATAAAGTATTATCAATGCTCTGCAGTTTCTGATGCGCAAGTTCCGATCCCGTGGGAATATAGGGATAAAAATGCCTCTGTTACTCCTCGGGTTACAATGTTTCCTTATAACAAGTTACGTCAAGATCAGTAAAAGTTTTAGAGAAAATTACAAACACAACTATATAAAAACCTAATCTTTCTAATATCAATGTAATAATCTATCAAAACCTCATCATATTAGAATATGCCAAAAACGTTTAAACATTGTTAATTTAATATTCCTAAATACGTGGATTTTCCTCATAATATTACTGATGGTGACATAATTAATAACGACAATGTAGACAAATACTCACAGATAATAAATACCTACTTTTTTATTATACAAAATCTCTTTCTTTAGACCTCTTTAACATCTACGAGAAGTTCATTTCTGATCTCCATCATATGCACAAAGATCCTCACACCATTGTTTTCTGAATCAGCTTCTGGGGAATAGTTACCCAAATAACATTTAATTTAGCTTCTATAAAATGACGAAAGTTAAGTTACATTTTATGCACCTTTGCTACTTGATAACTCTCCAAGCCACAATGGTCTAAACTTCATAATTGCACATCGTACATAACTGTGGGGAGAAGTTCTCAGCTTTTACAAAATAAGTAAAGGTCTGGCGGTTACGGGATCTTGGTCTATTATAATTTATGTCATGTTCCTCATCCAACTCCCGAGTTATAAGTGCAGCTATTTGACCGAAGCTTACTGTTGTTATGGGCATAGGTTATCGCCGGACAATCTAATCACACATTATGAGTAAAAAAAACATTCTTTGATTATATCCTAGTAAGTAAAACCATCAAAAATGGTGCAGCTAACCACGTTCACAATCTCAACATCACGGAGATTTATTTGACTTTTCCTGTTCTGTTGACACAGTTATTTCGTTTACGCTATTTAAGAAACATGATTTAATAAATATTAAGTTAACACTGACTTTTCTTGCTCTAATCTTTTACCTATTTGCTTGCCTAAAAGATATATTTCGTTTTCGACTTGACGACTTTATAAATTGTAGGTTAGGAAACATGAATTCGGCCATAAAGACCTATTATACCAGTAGTGAGAGGTTTCAACAACCCGATCTTGTGCCTTCTTATTGGTGGGCGCTTTCCGCAAGGACACGTCCTAACTTAGTATTCAAGACGTTTCAATGTGATTTCATGTAAATTGTATGATTCCAAATTTTTAATGAATTTTGATTTTTTGTTTTTGATGTTACTTTTATGTTCAATACATTTATTGCAAGATAGCAGAGCGCTCCGCGGTTCAACCGCGTAACTCCCGATCCCTTGGGAACATCGGGATATAGCCTATGTTACTTCCGATGAATCAATGTACAGTACATACCAAGTTTCATCAAAATCGGTCCAGTAGTTACAAACGTAAAAACAAACAAAAAACAAAAAGAATCTCTCAATTTTTAATTAGTGTAGAAATATAGATTTTTTTGGTTCTTCTTAGAAACCTATTGAAATAAATCAATTTTTTTCATCTTTTCCAGTTCGAAGTTACGACAAACACGACAAATGCGGTCTCGTGTGGATACCTCGAGTGGTCGCATACCGTTGTCGCACCTGCGGCATATCACCGTGCATGTCTATATGTCGCGAGTGCTTCCATCGTGGGGACCATTCCACTCACGACTTCAATATGTTCCTGTCGCAGGCGGGTGGCGCTTGCGACTGCGGTGACAAGTCCGTTATGAAGGAGGATGGGTATGTATCACTTAATCAAATATATCTAAGATATAAAATTCTCGTGTGACAATGTTAGTTACCATACTCCTCCGAAACGGCTTGACCGATTTTTATGAAATTTTATATGCATATTCAGTAGGTCTGAGAATCGGCGTCTAGGTATCCCTCAGGAGGTAATACTTAGCCCAATCTACTTCAAACTATGCATAAATATTCTTTAACAGAATTGATGGAAGACGTGCTTCGTATTTTATTGAAATTCATCCCATAACTGGGTTAAAAATAGGTAGATAGTTTTTTTGGGGGTGATTTGCTTCGAAGTTACTCTTATACTAATACTCCTTAGTGATTTTGGTTGAAATTAAATTTTATTTTAACACATGTTTGAAAACTTAATCCGATTTTAAGTTATCAAAAAAAATCTTATTAGAACCATTTTCGACTACCACGCGGACGAAGTCGCGGGCAATAGCTAGTATAAGATAAAATTCAAAGTCCTGACTGACTGATGTTTCAACGCACAGCCAATGGATGAATCGAGTTATAATTGGGCATACATGATGTAGCTTAGGGTGCCTAAGAAAGGATTTTGAAAAACTTTACCCCCTACGCTGCTAGCCCTTTATTCGGTCGACCGCACGGTTAAACTCGACCGGACGAACCGCATCCGTACGTAGCCCAAGACTCACGGATTGTCAGACAAAGCGCAATTAATATACTGGTAACTATCTGAACCTACACATGAAATAATAAGTACTGATTGTGCTTATGATTAATACGTATATATACAAAACCTTAATTAAATGATCGATGAGGCATAACTTCCTTTGGGTGCCCTAAGTAAATTGGACAACCGATTTCCCAGAAGGGCTGGTGTACAAATAAATGATAGGTATATTGGTTATTCAGTTGGCCCGTGTAGGCGCGGGGGCGTCGATGACTACATTGGCTGGCGGACAACATCACCGGCCGGTGAATAATACACAGCCTGGCCTACGCTACTGATAAATATGGAACGACAGAGATGTTTCTAATACCTACTCAGTTGAATTTACCGCACCATAAAATCACAAAGAAATAAAATTGTCTAGACCTGACTGACTGAAATAACAACGTACAGCTTAAACTAATGGATCGGGCTAAAATTTGGCATATAGCCATTATGACGTAGACATCTGCTAAAAAGATTGTGAAAAACAAAACCTTCCGGTCAAACCCTATGGGGACGAAGTTGTGGGGAAGGTAGCTAGAAAAAAACTTGAAATGGGGAAATACTTAAAAAGTGGCAGCTATAAATTCGAAATTAACTGTCTCAACTGTCTGTTCGGGTTTTACGCCTAAACCGCTGAATCAGTTTTGATGAATTTTGGTAAAGATATAGAGGGGACCTTAAAAAAGGACCATATACTACATTTTATACCGATCTCGATACTAAACCCGGACATAAGCGGGTGAAACCGCGAGACGCAGCTAGTACAGTATAAAAGTTTGTGAGTAGATATTGTTACCTATTTTATTTTGTTAGTTTCTTCCTAATTAGGAAATTGACACCTATATTCACCTAGTTACCTACCTCAAAATAATTCTACAAAATAGATCGATTTGTCAAACATCGTCCTACGTTTAAGTGACCGGTTTTTAGTAAAAAAAACTTTAACTTGTACTGTTTGTTTGACCAGAGTATTTTTTATATTGATTCTGCTATCAGCGTCTAAAGAAACCTTTTAGGTACAATCAACAGTCAAAAGTCTATGCCCACCGTAACGTTTACAACTCCACCACTCGGCCAAATAAAGACATAGCTAACATGTTGAAAATAATAATCACACTGAGTACTTTTAATTCAAGTATTTATGTTTGTGTGTAACGTCTATTAGAAGAAGGTCTTAAGTCCAATACTTGTTGATAGTATTATTGTAGCAAACTAATAATTAACTTATATGACCCATACCGTACGTGTAAGTTCCGCCGGGTCCCTAAAGTTTGGGAAAATTACTCTTATTTACCCAGTTTTTAGGTGATTTTAAAAAGTAATATCACCTTTATTTACCTAAGGGCCTGCTGCCAAAACAGGTGTTGCCACTTCTTGAAAATTCCTTAAATTTTTATAAATGAACGATAATAATAATCGCGATCTTTAAAAATAATTATTTTATTGTCATGCAGAAATACATAGATAAACTCTTATTTGTAAGTACTATATCATAATCTTATTTCTAACATAAATACCTGCTACAAAAATAATAATAGTAGAGGTATACCAAGCAATTGACAGAATGGGCGGCCTTATCTCTAAAAGCGATTTCTTCCAGGCAACCAAAACTAAAAATATTGGAACGAAGTTCCTTATCGCGCGTTGCGAAAGGAGGCTAGACGGAAAAATTAAGACCAAAAGTTGTAACGTTTTGATTTTATTACAATTCCTTCACTAATTATTCGAAAGAAACTTCGTTCCATCCGGGTGTACCTTGACACGTCTCAAGGTTTTTGTTTTTTTTAACTGACTTTGTCGCGTAAATATATTTGTTTGTTGACGACCCAGTTGGCACAATGGTCACCATGCCGGACTGCCAAACACAGGGTTGCGGGTTCGATTCCCGCCTCAGACAAGTATTTATGCTTAGATATTTGTCTGTGGTCTGGTTGTTTCTATGTATTATAAGTATATATTTACAAAAGAAAAGTATATAAGTAGTATATCCGTTGTCTAGCACCCATAACACAAGTCTAGTTACTTAACTTGGGGCTAGATGGCGCTGTGTGGATTGTCCTGCAATATTTTTATTTATTTTATTTTATTTTTAGCTATTATATGGCTAATATTAACCAATGGGCCTACAAGTACCTAAAAAGGTTTTTCTAACCCAGTAGTTATACTAATTCAATTATATTTGACGATAAGACGGGCAGCGTGCCAAATTGCTGAGCGCGTTACGTGAATCGTGATAATGCTGTTGTTTTTATTAGCATTAGTTTCCGTTCGGAGTTTTATAATAAACTCTTCCGTAATAGAGGGGGATAATCTTACTTTACAACTGGCATGGTATTATCTGATTCAATACTGTAGTGATAGGTATCCTATGGCCAATATCATATCCTACTTGTACTTGTACTTGAACGGGCTGTTTTCTGCAATTAGACCCTTTCTAATAAATTAATAAATAAAATAAATATTGCTGGACATTCCACACATCGCCATCTAGCCCCAAGTTAAGTAACTGCACTTGTGTTATGGGCGCTAGACAACGGATATACTACTTATATACTTTTCTTTTGTAAATATATACTTATAATATATAGAAACAACCAGACCACAGACAAATATGTAAGCATAAATACTTGTCTGAGGTGGGAATCGAACCCGCAACCTTGTGTTTGGCAGTCCGGCATGGTGACCATTGTGCCAACTGGGACATCAAAATTGGGTCTTTCGTGAGGATGGAGTAGGCTTGCCCAGCACCTACTTCCCTTTCAGCCTAGTCGATCATTTCCAAAGGAGAGAACTTGTCAATACTTCTGGAGCCAACTAAGCCGCGGGTTGCATTACGATGTTTTCCTTCACCGTATGAGCAAGGTCAATTAGCGCACATACTTTTTTCTTAAGAAAAATACACTGCTGCACGTCTGCCGGGATTCGAACTCACGACCTTCAGAATGTAAGTCGAGGTATCTACTACTAAGCCAACACCGCTCTTTTCATATCCTACTTAAGTATATTATAAACCACCTGTGCTCCGCGGTTTCTGTGTGTGTCTGTCTGTGGCATCGTAGCTCCCGAACGGATGAACCGATTTTGATTTAGTTTTTTTTTGTTTGAAAGGTGCATTAGTCGCGAGTGTTCTCAATGTTTGATCGAAATCGGTTTAGCCGTTTGAAAGTTATGATCTATAAAAGACAGGATTAAAAACCGAATGTAAGTAGATATGCTCGAGTGGGGTATCAAATGAAAGGGCATGATTCGTACATTACAAATAGCTATGTTTGAAAGCTTATGTTTGAAAGTTATGGGGGGATAAAAGTCAAGATTAACAACCGAATGTAAGTAGATATGTCCGAGTGGGGTATCAAATGAAAGGGCATGATTTGCACATTTTTTTCTTTTTGTAGGGTTTTTTTTCATAATTTTTTTTATACGAACTACACAATATGCTGGTCAGCATTAGGCTGAATCTTATAAACCGCGATAGCTAGACAGTTGAAATTTTCACAGATGTTGTATTTCTGGTGCCGCTATAACAACAAATACTAAAACCAGAATATAATAGTACAAAACCCTTCATGCGCGAGTCTGACTCGCAATTGGCCGGTTTTAATTTATATAGATGGACTTGCTTTTGCCCGCGACAAGTAGAAGTTGAAAATGGATCAAGGAATTTGCCCCCCCCCCCTTTCACCCCCGTAGTAGTAAAATTTCGGAAAATCCTTTCTTATCGGATGTCTACGTCACACAAAGAATACACCCTCCAAGTTTCAGGTCTCTACGATCAGCGGTTTTGGCTGTGCGTTGATCCGTCAGTCAGGACAAAGCATTTTATATGTATAGAAGACTAGCTGCGCCCCGCGGTTTTACCCGCGTAAGTCCCGATCCCGTGAGAATATGGGGATAAAAAGTAGCCTATGTGTTAATCCAGGTCTTCAGCTATCTAGATACCGAGTTTCATCACAATCGGTCCAGGAGTTTTTGCGTGAAGGAGTAACAAACATACACACAAACTTTCACATTTATAATATTAGTAGGATAGTAGGATGAAGAATTCAAAACCAAAATCAGTGGTGACACACGGACAGACAGACGGACAAGAGAGTGATGTTATAAGGGTTCCTTCTTACTGAACCGTAATAAAAAGTGTTTTAAGTAATTGTTATCCACCATAGGTACAGATAAGAGATCGCAATGTTTTAATGAACTTGACCCAGAAGTGTGTCGAACCGCGCCCACCTTGGACCACGTCAAGGTGACCTTTTTCTCTACGTTACTCGCGTTACTCGCTCAATTTACATAATAGATTTGATTATTGTGTTAACTAATACATGGGATTGTCCATCCATGTCGTTTATTTAAGACTCTGGAGGAGTACAGTCAGCAAAGGATTGAGGGTAGCAGATGCATATTTTAAAGTTTTAATTTTTTGAATAACCGTTCAGTTATTATTAATTATTCTGCTTGATAACACTAAAACTTTTGAAGTGTAAGTTATTTAACGCAGAATAACCAAAAATTATAAAATGGTTATTAAAAACATTTAAACTTCAAAATATGCACCTGTTACTCTTAGTCCTTTGCTGACTGTACCTTATCATTATTCTTTAGGAGGAACATAAATCATTTTTTATAAAAATATTGTGTTTTTTTATTCCGGGGTATAGCATATCTCCTAGCAGGTTTTCTCCCCTCAATATTATTCCGTCGTTCCTATACAAAATTAAATCGAAAAATGACAGCTTTGGTGTTTTTGGAATATTCTGCAACGACCAGGTTAAGGAAAGCCAAATGCTCGACATTTCTTATGGTTTCGTCAGTTAACCTGCCTCCTTAAACAAGATAGCTTTCCATTATCGATATCGCCAATCGACAGACTTTTTTGTTTGTTTGATATTAACATTGACCAACGCAAAGTCACGTGGTCTTCTGCTAGAGAAATAAAAAAACGGTAGATAAGCTTCATCTTTTATGCCTATTTCATACAAAAACTTGAGAGGCGTCAAGAGACACCCGGATGGAACGAAGTTCCTTTTAAGTTATAATAATATTTTTTATATAATGTAATATATATATAAACTTAATCAGTAGGCTCAATTTTAGTAATTGCTTTCTATGAGAGAGAGAGAGAGCAAGACAGACAGAGAAACACGCGCACGCCGCATGGCTTACAACTATAGCAAAAGTGTCGTTACAACTTTTTGTCTTAATTTTTTCCGTCTAGCCCCCTTTCGCAACGCGCGATAAGGAATTTCGTTCCAAAAATCTGTCGATTGGCGATATCGCTAATGGAAAGTATTCTTGTCTAAGGGGGTTGCTGGTCGTTGCAACCACTGGCCGGGGTCGTGGCAGTCTAGTCGCAAGAAGCCTTAGTCGTCTTTAAATGATGGAGATGGGGGCAGCTCTATTGGTTACCAAGGGACTACACGATTATTCCATCTTAGATCGCTATTTATAGCAAAATTCTTATTAAGTTCTGAGGGTTTGTAGTTTGTATTATAATTGGACGTTCATCCAGCCGTATCAACCAACAATCAGCCTAGAGGCAATCATTCAACGTGGAATTTAATGAGAAGTTTCTGAAATTACATTTAATTGTCCACTTTTAATAATCCACTTTTATACTAGTGAAGCGTGCTGGAAGTTTTTATTTTTAATCTCTTATTGAGCAAAAAGGGATTTGAAAAATTAGCCCATTGAGGGGTTCGACTCAGAAAGGTGTCAGGTAGGCAGAAAAACAGGGTTTTAAAATCTATCCAAAGACTTATTAGTAAAAAAATCATCTATCGCGATATCGCGACAAAGCGGTTGTCCGCGAGTTCGTACGCGTGGTAGTTTTGTTTTATACACGGTGTAACAAGGGGGGTGGATCATCGGTTTTGGGGGTGGGGGACCTCAGTACCTATCGATTTAACCCCCTGTATGTTCTGCAATAATTAGTAGTTCAAAAGTTATTTGGACTTTAGTGAAATTTTAGTGAAAATCAGATTACAAAAGGCACAACCAACATTTAACAACAATTTGCAGTGCAAGAATTTATAATTTCAGTTAAAGGGATTTTGATTTTGGCTCCTATTTGCGCCTTAAGACAAAGACTTTCACGGTGCTTTTAATCTCCGCCTGGCTAGCAACCCAGAAGTGACGTCACAGCAAATGTGTGACGCCATCTTATATCTCGCATCACACTACGACAAGGATCTGAGTGAACTCGAATAAGTACAGTCGGCTGCATAATTGCAGCCCCCGGTAGAGTTCAAAAATTACTATTATTGGCAGGTTTTCATTCTAATATACTTATTTGTTTGATAAATTCACGAGTTAGACGACTTTAAACTTCAATTAAAGCAGGTGCCTAAAATCTTGCTTGTGATGAAAACATTCTTATAACAGCCGTTGTGGAGCTCTACGGTTATTCTGCAACTATGCAGCCGACCATACAACAGCAACCCATAGACTTCCAGAGTAATCGGTCGCATGCTCTCTGCGTCCAACGACTTCCCGCTACCTTAAAGGGGGTTCCTACTCCAACGACCTTGCTACACAGGTTCTTCGTCGGTGGAAATTGTTGATTGTTACGAATGTGTTTTGTTTTTCTCAAACGTGCTAAGATGGAATTGTAGGTGAGATCTTTACCGATATTTTGTTCGTAACATTAAGCTTCTTTTAGGCCACGTTCGTCAATATCCTTATCAAAGTATATTTATGATAGCATCAGTGATATATCTAGAGATAATTGCAGTTTTTGTTGGCAACTACTGCTGTAGATAATTGTATTTTAATGTTATCTAGATTTGTTTCTTGTTTCGAATGAAATAATCAAATACTTCTTCCACTTAAGATGGTGTGATACCGATAGCCCGCGAAATTAAAATATAATTTTTCGTTAGATAGTTAAAAGTCACAATGTATCGTTATTTGTAGTTTGCAACTCTATCAACTTCCTTGTAAAATTTATTTTGAAACTTTACGTGCATTAATAAAGAGAGGAATAATCTTTTGACGTGGTAACGTCTTATAAATCGTCATATAACGTCGTGCTATCGTCGTGATAACGTCATATAACGTCGTCGTACTCCTCACAAAAAAGTGTCACGTTACGTTGTAAGCGAAGGCGCGGAAAAGCGATATAAAGGCACGATCGGCCTCAGTGTCAGAGTATGACGTTATCACGTAAAATTATCGTCCGTAAACTGACTTTACAGACAACCAATTTATTTTGTTTGTAACGAATAATAGGCTCCGAAATTTCTAAACCGATTTTTTAATGAAGATACATTCAATCACAAGGCGTAACAGATTTTTTTTTATACCGATATTCCTACGAGATTGGGACATACTACATGCTAGTGACTAATATTTTGAAACGTGACATTTAGGACATCATGTGACGTGAGTGGAACCGTGGGGCGCAGCTATATATCTAGCTAGACTGGTATTGAATAGAAGTAAAGGTGTGTTTTATGTATGTTTAAGTTAATGGCCTATGAGTCAGATAATATTTCATGCGTTAAGGATATTTCGTACCGGATGCCAGCCAAATTAGAAATATACTGCAGTTTTTCGTAAAAATAGTCAGGAATTGAAATGTAACAGTATTTTGTAATCCGCGTATCTTGGATATATTTTTTCAACTACAAAATTCACTACTACGCTTTGAAACTGTTCCTTTAAATAACAGTGTAATTGTCAATAATTGACGGTTCATTCGTAAATGAGAAATCCATAAATAATAAAGCCATTAAATTTTTTTCGTAAGAATATTATGTTTTATACACGCGGGTTTAATGTAACATTTATATTCCTAAAAATAAAAACTAAATTTCGCGGGCCGTTAGTTCGACATCACCTTAAGTGATTTACAAGCGTGAACTAATGAGTTATTAATTTTATTAGTTTACACCTACGTTTATTTTATTATTCGACGTCTGCTTTTAATTGAATTTACTAAAAGTTTCCGGCTTCGGTTCCCGTCGGTTACTAATATTTATACGATCTAAAGATATTTGTTTCCGGTTCTGGGTGTTTCTATAAGTCTGAAAGTACGTATTCGCAAAAGCAAACATTTTTAAAGTATTTTGGCGACCATAATACAAGCCTAGTTGCTTAACTTTAGGCTGGTGTGAAATTCGCTTTTAATGTACCAATTAATAGAATGAGAGGGGCAGGCAGGCAAAATCAGCGCCGTGTAGCTGCGTTTTACACATTTTGCCAATGATAGTTCAGCGTTTGACCACTATCACATCTGCCTGATGAACAGACCTTCTCCATCATAAGGTTGCCTGGAAGAAATCGCTTTAAGCGATAAGGTCGCCTGTTTGTACAATTTCGTACTTTTCGTATTCTCGTCATTTTGTAATTTTCAATGTTTTGTGTGTTGTACAAATAAAGTGTTTATCTATCTTTCTATGATAGGTGACGATACGGTCTTAGATGTAGTATGTGTCCTTAGAAGATGTTAATTCGCGACTTGAAGACCTTCTTGTTTTGAACTTCGACGTAAAAAGGAGGGGTGTTATAAGTTTGACGTGTATTTGTGTGTCTCCGGAACAGTTGAACCGATTTTGATAAGGTTTTTCTAAACTAAAACTGTTACTTATTGGGATAGTAATACAAAATTATTTATTTATTTATTCTTCTTTTACAGTTTCTGCAGTAACCACGGCAACAAATGTCCCCGGCCCGGGTCAGCGCCGGCCGAGCTGATGTGCGTCGCTGAAGCCATGATGCCCAGGCTCATACTACGGCTGCTGCAGCATTTTAGGGAGAACAGGTAAGGAGATTAACATTGTTGTTCCATTGTAAATGTGTTCATTGTTGAGTTTGAGGTGTATAAGATGCTGCATTTTTAAATTATATGGCTAATACACTTACCCCCGAATACTGAAAGGCTACTTAACTTTAAGTGGCGTTTAAATTGACGTTAAGTGTATGCTTTCTATTGAAGCTTACACTTAAATTTCAATTTAAACGCCACTTAAGATTAAGTAGCCTTTCAGTATTCGGGCGTTAGATTATAAAATTCAACTGTAGTCATTTTAGTTTAGAGTTTCCAGTGCTACATAAGGTGCTATTCATTTTCGAGTTGATGATTAAAGTTTATCTTTTATCTTTAAATGAGCAATTCTTGTATATATAATTGGAATCTCGGAATCGGCTCCAACGATTTTCATGAAATTTGGTATATAGGGGATTTCGGGGGCGATAAATCGATCTAGCTAGGAATCATTTTTAGAAAATGTCATTTTATTCGTGTTTTATCGAAACTTACTTTTGTTTTATCTGAAAAATATGACTCTTCCTGACATCTATTAGCGAACTACTAATACTATTTTTTGTGAGCAATAAAGTTATTCCAGCAGATGGCGTTGTTAAGTAACACGAAGTCAATGAGTGTTTGCTTTGAGGTTAGACTAAGTAAAAAAAAAAAATCATTCAGGTACTATTAAGTTATTCAAAATCTAATGCACAACTTTTCTAACTCGCTTCTTTAAAAGGCATAACTCGACAGGCTGCGCTCAAACCCGGCCATGCACCTTATAGCTTCTCTAATAAAGCCTAGATTGCACAAAACCCTAAGTATAAATTAATTCTGTAATTACGCCTATTTACCCGACTACAATGAAGTCAAAAGGAAGGGTTAAGTTTTGTGACCGTATGTTTGTATATTCATCTGTTTCCGCATAACTTCTTCACTAGATTAGTCAAAGTTTTACTAAATATCGCAATTGACCTGGATATGTGGAATAACGATGGGGAAGTTTTTTACCGAAAGTTAAAGTATTTATAAAGTAGCCATTTAAACCCCCCACACTTTCAATCAAACAGCAAATTAACCTTTCAAACAAAAGAAACGAAATCAAAATCGGTTTATCCGATCGGGAGCTATGATCTCACAGACAGACACAGGCACATAAACAAACAGCGTCACGTCAAACTTATAACACCCCGTCGTTTTGCGTCGGGGGTTAAAATGGCTAATTAAAAATAAGAAACTCGCTTCAAGTTTTCCAACATAATAGACTACCTTCTAGGTAAGTAATCCTATTATATCAAACTGGAGCAGGTCACGGTTACACTTCTTTAATTTGCACCTCAATTCTGTAACCTTATATAGGAATACATACAAGTACTGTTTACATCGTGGTAGGCATAATATACTACATAGTTTTATATAGGTAATCTTAACTTAATGACTTTGTGTTATTTTTGGTATGTTGCGTTGCCCCTGTATTTTCACGTGTCGGTCTGAAAAGTGGTCATTTGCAGAAATCAAATGCGGATATATCATAAAATATGATGTCATCATTTGTAACGCATCTAAGGAAAGAAGATTTAGCTAATTGAAACTCTTTTTTTAGGTCCATGACGAGTAAAGCGACTTGACGTAAATTCAGATTTAAACCACGAATAGAGGCTACATTCTTGATTCAGCCATTTTTGGCCTTTCTCAATTCCTTCCATGTGCGATATTCAGCTATCTCTGGGTCAAGTGCATCCAAATAGTCACCCCTTCGTTTCTTTTTCAACCTCACTGATGACGCAATCTTTGCTATCTTTTGGGACCCAGTCCGTGACTATTTTTGCCCATCAACTTGCATTCAGCACTTGTTTTCCAAGTCACTCCCACTTACAATTTCGTCAACTTATGCTACAGAGGATGATGATGGTTATTTTGTTCTTATGCTCTGTACAATGTACATGTCAGTGTTCTTATGTTTGTTTATCTCTCTACTTTTCTAAAATATTTTGTGTCCAGTGCTTGTCCAAATAAATGTATTCCTATTTCTACGAAATGTATAATTTAATTAATTATTTTTCTGTTTCTTCTTCCAGTGGTACACAAACAACGTCAGACAGCTACAGGATAGCGGTCCAGGAGTGCGAGGGTTACGTCAAGATGCTGATGGAGTTCAACAATATGGGAGACCTTATGCGCTCCGCTATGACCAAGGCTCTTATTAACCCACAGGTAATAAGCTCCGGACGTATTGACAAGTTCCTCTGGACACGGTCGACTGAGCTGAGAGGCTGGTATAGGTGCTGGACAAGCCTTGGCACTCCATCTAATAGAAGTCTCAGGCTCTACAAAGCCCTGGATTTAAGTCAAAATTATCTATATTAGATGGAAAGGACAATAATATTAAAATACACTTATATGTCTGTCTGCATATTTGTTGCCCATTTAAATTTAGACGAAAATTTTATGGAGACTCGTGGAAAACGGCTTATAAAAGATGTACTGCTCGAGACAGGATATGAGGGAGATGAATATGAACGATGAGATGACGACTAATAGACTAGTATAGAAGAAGATATATTGCTTTAACCTCCAAATAGACAGGGAGAAAAAGGGTCCTGGAAAATAAAACAGGCAAATTTTTCTTTACATTTTCTCACAAAATCGGGACTTACATGGATATTTCCAAACAACGCAACTAGTATTTATTTGAATTTGTATGTAAATGTATGATAATATAAGTATAATATAAGTGAATAATTAACGAATTAAGTTTATTTAATCTGACTCGATAGACGGAGGGAAAATATTATGGTCCTTCGAGCCGGAACTGAGCATTATATCTCTTTTTTAGATGTACCGTAATCTGACGGCGCCCCCATTTCCCGACACCGAGTATGGGTACTACATGCGAGAATCCCGCGTAATGTATCAGAAAGCAATAGAGATGTTCCCGGCGCCCGAACCGCCTGACGAGTGAGTAACTTATGCTGAGTGTTATCTTCTCTACAAATTTTAAAGTACCTATCATTTTTAGCAATATGAGACTGCCAATTTGAGTTTTGACGGGAATGATAAACAAACATAACGCGCCTTTGTGTTTTAATATCACTATTATACAGTGCAGTTGGTCAATGAAGGTGAACGAATTTAGGAAAAGTAAAATACAAGGCTTAATGATTTTTCTTGTTGCCCCAAAACAATTTATTAAAAATAAAATATGTTTTATACGTACTTTGGTCATGATCCACTAGTTCAGAGTTCGCTAAAAAAACTGGCCATAGTCCACGTATATGGAGTGAGGAAGTGGTTCCATGACTCCATAACCAATGCTGGGTTTTGTATGTACGTAGATACCGTAACCTGCCTGCGCTCGCGCCGCTCCTCGTACACTACACGCTACTGGACGAGTTCATATTCTGGACGTTCAAGTACGAGTTCCCGCAGAATGTCGTCTGCTTCCTGTTGAACATGCTGCCCGATCAGGATTACAAGGTGAGGTTTGAGCATCATCATATCAGCCACAGGATGGCCTCTGCGTCCAACGGAATCCGACCGGCCGTTCACCAACGCATTTTTCTTGCGATAAATGTATGATACATGCGCTATTAACATTGTTCTTACGGTAAAGGAAAACATGATGAAACCCGCGGCTTAGTTGGCTCTAGACGTATTGACGCGTTCTTTTCCTTGGACACGGTCGACTAAGCTGAGAGGATACAGGCATTACAACGCCCTGAATAACATGGCTGTATTAAGCATCTAGACTACATGTGTTTTTACAAAATGACGATCAATTTGTTGTAATTCCAGGAGCACCTCACCCGAACGTTCGTGCTCCACTACGCCCGCATCCCCCTCGTGCTAGAAGAAGCAGCCGACCCGGACACACTGTCCAACCGAGTCGTCCACATGTCCGTCCAACTATTCTCCAACGAAGCGTTAGCACTCCGCTGCGTGCAACAACTGCATCTGCTACACGTGATGGTGCTGTCCCTAAGGCTGATGATGGGGAAGATACTCGTGCAGAACACTCTACACGATCCGGATCATAATTTCCATTATGTTATCGATTGTACCCGGAGAGTAATGAAGGAACATTGTTATTGGCCGCTCGTGTCGGACTTCAATAACGTACTGTCGCATAAGAGTGTGGCGTTGTTGTTCTTGCAAGATGATGCCTTGGTCGATATGTGGTTCGAGTTCTTGAGTATGTTGCAAGGTTAGTAAAGTACATTATTACTGAAGTATAAATAAATAAATAAACAAGTAAATAATAAATAAATATTACAGGACATTCCACACATCGCCATCTAGCCCCAAGCTAAGTAACTAGACTTGTGTTATGGGTGCTAGACAACGGATATACTACTTATATACTTTTCTTTTGTAAATACATACTAATACATAGAAACATATAATAATAAATAGACTGGCTTTCACCCGCGTAGGGGTAATTTTCCAAATTACTTTCTTAGCTGATGCCTGCGTCATAATATCTATCTGTATGCCAAATTTTTGCTCAATCCGTCCATTGGTCTGCTGTGCGTTGATAAACCAGTCTGTCAGACAGGAGTTTAACACTTTATAGAATCGTAATAATATAAATGTCCAAGTTGTATTTGTTACTGCCTCACGTCAAAACTACTGAACGGATTCCGATGGAACTTAGTATGGAGTTAACGATTCCTAGTCTCGATAATATTGGGTTTTTGTATAATGGAAATATAACCAACAAGGAAAACTTGAATACCACGATATTACCACGGAATGGGGCCAAATACGGAAGGAATTAAAGGAAAGAACTTGTATAGCAAATACTATGACAACCAGATGTGTTTAGGGTGTATACGTAGTAAAGTGAACGCTGCAGCACTGGAAAAATATTAGAGTGGAGGATGACACGTTCTGCCAATTCCACAAAGGGCAAGAATAGAACAGACACTAAAATCTAGTTCGTTTCCCCAGGAATGAACGTAAACGTCCGCGAAACGGGCGGCCACATAGAGTTCGAGCCGTCATCGTACTACGCGGCCTTCTCGTGCGAGTTGGAGGCCGCAGCGTACCCAATGTGGTCCGTCCTCTCTCACCTGACGGAGCCGGAGCACGCGCCGCTCGCCAAGCGTATGGTTGCGCATGCGCTCTCCTACCTACAGGAGTGGCTCGACGCGGTGCACTTCACACAGCCGAACATGCCGAGGGAGCACGCGGCGCATGCCTCCTTCCATTTCCCTTTACACAGGTTAGTAAAAGACGAACAAAACCGGTTAATGTCTTGACGAGCCTCAGTCGTAAATTAAAAACGCATTGAGTGTTTTGCTTCGTCATTCTTTATTCGTACAGGAAGAGAAAGGAAATCTAGAATCGAAAAATTTTGGGTGTCGTTTTCAAGAATTTTAGTTTCTGCTGGTAACCATGCCGACCTACAGGGCAATTATTGATGAGACGCAAGACATTTTAATAATTATTAGTAGGATTTGATATTACGATTTCAAAAGGTTATCGTTTCCATGGTTTGCGGCAGGACCCGATCGCGATAGCAGTTTCTTCTGGACGAACACTGCCCTTAAAATGTATTCTTCTGCTCTGCTACTTATTTTATCTAAATGGGTTATTATTTTTAAGGTATTTGGCGGCGTTTCTCTGTGCGGGTACTAGAAGTATGGGACTCAAAGCTGCTGATGTACTCCCGCCGCCGGATTTGCTTGCGTTGCTGGCCGTACATCCGCTTAGAGTCCAGGTTAGTGATACTTTTAGGTATAATACAATACGCGCTTTTATGTTTTCCGGCAGCAAGTTAAATAAACGAACCCAGAATGATTAGACTTTTATAGCATATTTCATTGGCCCTTATGATCTTCGTAAGATTTTTTAACAGCTTCCTGAGTACAGCATTTGTTTTTATGGCTCAAGAGGCCTATACGTGAGAAAATATAACATAAAAGTCTAATAATCTTGGACTTTATTAAAATATCTTTAATAACGAGATCAAAATAGCATACTTATCAAAACATATTAAAATATTATAGCATATTATCTTTCTTATTATTCAAATAATGTCTCAAAACTCCCCCCTGTCTCAAAATAAAAAAATACGTATTAACTCAGGACGCAAGGACATGCGGGATATTTTCCGGGGCAAATTTTTTGCTTTTAATAAGACTATAACTTCTGCCTGCGATTCTGCCCGCCCGATTTGCCACCCTCTTAGATCGAATTCACAAAAATCCTCTGTGGATATCTACACTTCACCAAGGACATACCTTTCTTTCATGTCTCTATGCCCAGCTCTTAAAACTGTAGTTGATAGATCAGTCATTGAGGACTTTGAATTTCATATATATAGATTATTTATCTAAATCGTAAAGCTAGTATAACCTAAAAAGTGCTGCATTGACAGTCTCTTCTTCTTCTTCTTTACCTGTTAAAACTCAACCGCTGCAGCTTCAGAGCGGCTAATTAAAAATGTTCATATCGAACAATTTGCAATGTTTCGTGCATTTCGAGGTATTAAATATATATATAGCTCAGATAAAGAGCCATTTCTCATTTGAAAAACCTCGTTTCAAGACATTTGACAATAAAACCCCAAAACTTACTAAAATCACTTGTTTAATTAGAAAAATCTTAACCTAAAAATTACAATAATGAGTATGAAAGTTTAACTAAATCTAATTTAATTAACAACTGGCATAAAGTCCGTCGTTTCCTCGGTGAAGTCTGTTGGAGGTGGTTCCGCTTTCACGTGCTTTGAGAAGTCGTAAGTGATTAGTTTGGGAGCTATGAAGCCGCCTGAACCGCGCCCGCCGCGGTGGTAAAGCCCGGCTCCGCTTATCAGTGGCGCACCTGTGGGGAGACAATGATTGGTTAAAATTGCGCGAATATGTTAAAAATGTTTTGTTTGAATCCTCGGAAGGGCAGGAAAAATGACTTTAAGCCATCGTCTGACGTTTTTTCTTCCCCTTTCTTCCATCATCGTCTTGTAAAGTCAGTAACATTCTTTAAAGAAACCTTGTCTTAGAGTTTTTAAAGCAAAGATACACCTTCAAACACGTTCACTCTATGGTACATTTTATTAAGGCATTATTGTATGAAATGTCACTCAAATGATACAAGGAAACACTAAAATGAAATGCTTTTAAAATATCTATGTAAGTTACTCGCAATTCCCGTCATAACTCCATTGCACTTATGTAGATAAGCAAAAAGTAGGTCCCAAGAATCCCAAGGCACAAGAAATGTATCTACTCCATAATCATGTCTCAAAAGTGATGGCTGCACTGCGATGGTTTCTGTACCTTATCCGATTCTAATACAATCATCATCATCATATCAGCCATAGGATGTCCACTACTGAACATGGGCCTTCCCCAAATACTTACAAATAATGTTTTCAAATTACCTTTAGTAGCCATGACGGGTTGTATATCAACGAAGGGCACGGTGCTCTGAGCCGCGTCCGCTTCGAAATCCGAATGAGTAAACTCAATATATTGATCGTGTGTCGAGTCCACCTGGAGCGGGCTGTGTGATCGGGTCGGGATGTCTGGCTTTATCAGTTCTAAACGCGTTCTGCAATAAGACGGAAAATAAACTGTTTAACGCCCTGGCTAGAACTCTTTACCGATCCTTGATCATATCTTATCAAATAATCTTTATAATATAATCTTAATACAATAGAAGCTTTAGTATCTACGTTACCTTTTTTACCCGACTACAAGAAAAGATGTTATGTTTTTCGCGCGTATCTTTGTACTTTTCTTTATTACATGGACAGATTCTCGTAATTTAGGTATCTTTAGGTTCTTCTTACTGCATTTTCATATTAAAATTTCAACAAACCTCGGATTAGCTGCTCCTTCAGTGTTATCATTGCTTATCCATTGACTTCTCTGCGGTTGCAATCTACCTGTCGTGTAGTTGAACGGTGTCGATTTGATCTCGAAATGGAGGTGAGCTCCCATTACTCGGAACCTGGAAAACATCGTCAAAAAATATGAATAAGACATTTGGCTACTTGAAAAATCTTATGACAAGTGCCATCCTTTTACCTGACTCCTGTCAAAATATATCCATGAGGCGAGTCCAGTTCATCCAAATCGATGGCCTTATTTTCATATGTCAACTTGTGGTAGTCTACACCTTCGACTACTCCGTAATCGTGAGGATCGAACTTCTGCACCGGTACCCATTCGCTTTCGCTCACTGCTCCGCGCTCACCGAGGGTACCTTGAGCGATCTGAAGGTGGAACACCTTCTCGTACTTTACGAGACGAAGACCAGTCATTACCCTGAAATTTTCCATAAAGATTTTGTAAGGATTGTAGTGTAAAATTTTGGCGTAATAATGAAGAAACCCACACGCCCATGCAGTTAGATCTTAACACTCGTTCTGGACTTATAGATAATGTACTCGAGATATGTTTTTTTACCACCAAAGCGTAGAAAATTAACCTACTTTAAGCGTTATCTATTGTAATACACAAGCAACTACAAGTTGATCTAGCCCCAATTCTACAAAGCATTTAGTTTCGATATTTTATGATCATGCATCAAATTAGTAACACCATACTAGTGTCCCATTTTAAATCTCGTTCATTGTTTTACTGACTTGCCCATAGACATGTCTGCAACCACTTCTTTCATGCTGAAAAATCGTTCACTCCAGCGTTCATCTTCCTCACAAAGGCACATGCAGTAAGAACAGTGAAGGAGATTCCATCTCCACCACGAATCCACCTAAACGTAAAACAAATAATTGCTAAAAATTAAAAAGAACTAAGAGGGAAGCTAAAGGGTAAAGGCGTTAGTTCTGGGCGTGTGGGTTCTCCTTCTAAAACAAGTGACTAACTTGTTGTTTTTGACGTCAGATGTTGACTCCCAGAGACTGAAGAAGCGGTCTGAGTTCGTCTCGTCTTCACAAAGGCACATACAGTATGAACAGTGCCAGAATACCCAACGCCACCACGAATCCACCTGCGGACACTCTCATTACCAATGTATTTGCAATTACACTGTCGTTTTTCGTGTCTTTTGAGCTAAGTAATTTTAGCTAGGATTCTGTCGTTTATTGATAAAAAATATATATAAACGCGACGAATTGAGAACATTTTTGAAATAGGTTAAAAACTTAAAATATGTTTACAATTTGTTGACGAGACAACCATGTTATTGTCCAAGATTTGTTTTATTTATCTACTGACCCTGAGGTCAATAAAGATAAGGGTATCTTAAGTTAATTATAAAGGAAAATCCGATATTTAATCAACATTCATGATTGCATAAATACCTAAACAGCTCTATGATATTTTTACACCAGAGTTTGACCGCCAACTCACCTGATGGTAAGTGACGATGCGGTCTAACATATAGAACGCTTGCTGATAGGGTCTACTCTAGACTCGAAGACCCAAATTGCACTTATAAAGAACCAAATACTCAAACAACTAATTACATTCCCTTGTAGTCCATAATAGATAAATTTAATGATACTATTACCTTAGTCACGCCCCTTTTACAATAGCTAGGAGTGCCCAGTGTCCTTCCGTTTTCGTACTCAATCCATTCGAACCGTCTACTGCTTTTTTCACCCTGGAATGTAACGATAATAAGAAGGTTAGTTTATTTATTTACATAAAAAGAAAGATAAACTATATAAAAAAATATAAACAACAAATGATTACATAGAAAATACAAACTAAAAATCGAAATTTAAACAGCGAAAGATCAAAGTGGAACAAAGGGTGACATTATCGCCTAAAGGCGATATTTTCCATTTTTGTGATTGTTTTAATATTTCAATTAGCAAGTTACAAATAATCATCAGTGCAAAGCTAACAAAGTAAAATATTTTTGAAGTAAAAATATCCGTTTCACTCCTAATGGGAATCGCCTTGCAACACCATCAGAAGAGAAATAAATGAAAAATTATCAGCTAATCTACATAAATTAATTAGTTAAACTTGGATTAATTGCATTAAATTTAGTACGACTGAGTGCCGTAAATGTCTTGAGAAAATTCTTATCAATTTATTTTGCTAAAAGAAACTAGGTTGAATTCAAAACAGTATCAAATTGATGGCAAGGAAATATTTCTAAATAATTATTAACTTCTTATTTTGGAAAAACTAGCACTTACTCAGCATACTGACCCAGCAGATTCAACCGTGTAAATTCTAATCCTTTCGGAATATTGGGGTAAAAAGCAGCGTATGCCATACAAACTTATCTAATAGTAAAATACAAAGACTTACCGCTGGACACACCCACATATCACTATCAATATAATTGCATTCAATAATCCTGCCAGTGCATCGCCTACTACAGAGCTGATCGCTGAAACACCCGTGATTCTTCGTCAACTTGTAATACGCGCAGTTTTCGCGGCAGGTGCCATCTGGATTCATGTCCACTTCGTTCTCGATGTAGCCTTGGAGAAGGCGGGTCACTTGGGAGTAGGTTTTGCCTGGAAAATGTGACTAAATCAACAAATCATGTACAATCTAGGGTCTTCCAAGTCGCGAGTGAGTGGAGTATCTTCTAGGAAAGCGTGTTCAGGCATCAAGCAGATCTGATAGTGGTCAAACGCTGACCAATCATATGTAAAAAAAAATCCAAAAGATCCATAGCGTTGCATTTCCTTATTCGATCAGAATCAATTTCTTATGGATTGAGTGCTATGCTTCCTGACTTGTACAACTGGGAGGTCTTAAATTGACGAATGAATCTTTTGAGATAGTAGTCAATGCTTTGCCTGTGCTTTGCTTTATGCAAAATAGAGTCATTAGTAATACCTTCTTCATGCACACTCGGATCACATTTGTAAAGGTCTCGATTGGCAAGGCTCAAGGCTTCACGGGCAGCCGCCGCAGCCTGCCCCGTCCGCTCGCTGTACCTTTGCCTCGTCAGACTCGCTTCTTGAGTATAGTTGCCTAGAAACAAACACTTAGAATCTGAAGGGAGGCAGATCAAGTATACTTTAAATGCCTGATCCCAGAATGTTAGGTTACACATAGATGCAAAATTCAAATTTTTTACCTAAATCCTTTTATAAAAGACCTTTTATACACAAATATCAACAAACACCATGATGAAACCCGCTGCTTATAGTTAAACCCAGACGTTTTGACAAGTTCTTTCCTCTCGACATGGTTGACACAGTTGATAGGGTGTGGTTTAGATGGGCAATTGCAAATCAAAGTTGCTTCCTCTGTTTATATCATGTAGATTATAGATATAAAAGGCCAATATTACATTAAATCATGAGAATCATTAACCCTTTGTATAGAAACAAAGCTGCTAATTTACATAGGAATGCAACAAGATAAACATACTTATAATACGTAGGTATGACGTAGGTACAATCGACTGCATAATTGCAGCCTTCGGTAGAGTTCGAAAATTACTATTATTGGACTGTTTGCATTCTAATCATTTTTGTTTGATTAATTGATGAGTTAGAAGACTTTAAACTTCAACTAAAGCAGGTGCCTAGAATCTTGCTTGTATTGAAAACATTCTTATAACTGCCGTTTTGGAGCTCTACGGTGGGTCCGCAATTATGCAGCCGACCGTACATAATTGAACCACAACGGATAGACAATGAGTTCAAAGTCAGCTTATCCATCGTCAAGGGCCTTTGATCAATTATGTGACGTATTAAAAGTGTTTTTAGGGGTCTTTACCCAAAGGTTAAAAACGGGACCCTATTACTAAGACTTCACTGTCTGTCCGTCCGTCTAGCTGTATCTCATGAACCGTGATAGCTAGATAGTTGAAATTTTCACAGATTATATATTTCTGTTGCCGCTATAACAACAAATACAAAAAACAGCAAAAAAAACTCCCATAAAACATGATACGGACCCTTCGTGCTTGAGTGCGACTCGCACTTGGCCGATTTTTTTTTAACTTTAGTCTTTGACTAAGCTAGGACAGGAGCGGTGTTACTCCTGTCCGTGTTGCACTTAAGAAGTCCTAAGCAAACACTTAAGTTCTTTGTGTATTGTGCATGTACATGTGAACTGAGTCATTTAATTATATAAATGTTGTTTAAAACAGGAAATGTCGTTACAAACATTTGCTGACGATCATCTCCACACGATCCAGACGCATTACTTACATCTTTAATTGAGTTTAACTCAACTTATACATAATTAACTAATTAATAGTAATTATGAGTTAGAGTTAACTGGCCTTTGTGTTCTTTTATACATACCAACATAACAACAAAAATTAATAATAATAAAATAGTGGCACGGCGGCCTTAGTTTTCAGCGCTAAGGCCGCCTATAGTGCCACTGTTTATTCAAATCGCAAACAATAGATATCTTGCTTGTAATCGTGCTACATTTTAAACCGCATCGTCACCTGAAACATGTTTAAGAAGTTCAGTTTACCTTTCCCGTATATCCTGAGCAGCATCCACGAGAACTGCATCATGGCGTAACCCTTGATCTCAGTAAGTGCTATGGTGTTGTACATGTCATAGACAAGCTGATGTGGTGACATTTGAAGATCGCATACGTCCGAGTCTTGATTCTGAAACGAACGATATATTTTACCTTCCTTGTTCATAGACAATTCAAAACCTTCGATAGGATAATACTAGATTGTATCTCAAGGGGATGGAATAATTATTTTTACGCCAGGGTGCTATTCTGAATCCGGAGTGAAGGATTCTTACATAGCCATTATGCAATCCGAGCAATTTCTGTTTTGTCACTTTCATATTTTAGTTTTAGTGTTTTTTGCTTAAGGCGCTCTTCCAGTACCGTGTGTAGGTATTCACATTACCTTAGCCCCCGCTCTCAAAAACGTAGCGTGCTGCGTGCTAACTGTTATATTTGATCGATTTGCAAAACATTTTAGCATTATTATCCACAAATATAGTTCCTAGAGGTCAAAACCTATCATTTGATTCATTTTTAGAAACAAACTTTAACTATTTTTGAATAAAACCCGATAAACGATCTAATAATTCTCTGTTTTCTAACATTTTTTTTATCGAATGAAGTTGTTCATATCATGTTTTCAACCACAATAAACAAAAATATGGTTATTAAACTACAATATCCATTTATATCCAAATAACAAAAAAAGAGTATTTGATTACTTAGAGTTGCTTAAAACAAAGGTCGATTTTGGTAGCTTTATTAGCACCTGCCCTTAATTCAGTAATTGGGCGTATTATCTCATTCAAATTAATTTAATTCCTTAATAAACTTAGTTCTACTGCCGTTTTCCTGCCTTCACTCGCGTCCCTCGAAGGTCCCTGTTTATTTAGGAATCTTCAAGTCACGAGTGTATAGTATAGGTACTTGGTTTTTGTTTCGAAAACAGTTGGCACCATCCCGCACTCGGGCCTACAACAACTGCAAAACCCGTATTTTCTTTGTAAGCGTACTGCATCTTAGACAGCATCGTCACTTGCCATCAGGTTTGATAGTGGTCAAACGATGAACGAGAAATAGTGAATCTAATTAACCAAATTCAAGGTCTACTAAAACAATAACTGAACTGTAAAAAAATATGTCACTTCCTTTCTACAATAGAAACAATAAGCGGTGTTTAGCTTCTATGATTGAAGTCAAGTCTAGGCCACATCCAGTTTATATTATTGACTAGCTGTACCCCGCGGTTTTACCCGTTTCAGTGTCTCTTTATAGTGATATTGATTTTCTACAAACACAGAATACATAATACTATGAATTACAAATTTTAACAGCCATTTTTACGCATTTAGACGACGAATTTCCAAAAATCCTTGCTTAGCTTCGCCTACGTCTAAAGAATGCGATCTCCCATGCAAAGTTTCAGACTCGTAGCTGTGGTAATTTCGGAGATTTCATGAATTACGCGATGAATCTTTTTCTCTTTCATCCTATAATATAAAGTAGTTTATATTATTCAGTTACATACTGCGGGTAGCTTTCTGATAGCGCTACTTTCGACTTTCGTTTGTTTTTACGATGTGCAACGGGTTTTTCCGATCTTCATTTTGTTTTTCTTACTTTCATAAATTTATTTTATGCTTTGGTTTGTTATAAGTATAGGTTAATATGTAGAAGTAGGTATGTCATGTTTTAATTAGGTTAAATTAGGTTTTAGTTTAAATTAAGTAGTTTTATTTTTTTTCTTTGCAAAGAGAGCAGTTACGCTGTTAGCAAATATAACATCAGTTTCTTTTGTGCCTTATCTAAGCGACCCCGTTTAGAATACTGCAAATCTATTATATATTTTTTTACTATACATTTGATTATGTTGACGTATGATTAGTATTATTTCGAAGTATCTTTACCGCTAGGTACTGGCAGCATTTTATTAATGGTTCGGAAACTACTGGACCGATTATATTGAAACTTGGTATGAGGATAAATTTATGAATTGAGAGTGTCATAGGTGTCATACTTTTTATCCCGATATTCCTACGCGGACGGGAGTTACGCGGGTGAACCCGCGAGGTGATGCTACCTTACTTAAAATTTGCTAAATTGTCTTGATAAATCTATAGGTATTTATTAACATACTTGTTTCTTATGAAGTTAATTTGATATAATAATAATCATGGTTCTCGGAAGCCTAATTTAACAGCAGTCGAATGATTGTATATAAATTCTATCGTTGGTTTGCCTTAATGTTTTATAAACAAAGCTATTTAGGATCACGCTAATCGTCAAACAACTGTCGCAATTTAATATTATTTATAAATTTGTATGAAAAATTGTTATTTGAAGCTTTTGAAACGACTATTTTAAAATACACTTAAAGGTAGGACAAGATTCCACCTACGAATGGATTTAATATTTTTTAAAATATGTATGAAAAGTGATTATTTAAAGCTTTTGAAACGTCTATTTTAAGATACACTAAAAGGTACGAAAAGATTTCACCTACGAATTGTATGAAATGAGAATAAAAACCACAATTTTTCATGCAATATTTAGTCATTTTTGTCATCGGTGGCGTTTGATGTCATCGGTGGGAAGGACCAATCCTTCCCTACCTAATTATTTATTATTATTGTAAATGTTAATTAGGGAAAACGTTAATTAGAACTCTGATGTCATGGAGTATTTAAGTAAAATGATGTTTACCAATGCGGGTAAGCCGCAACCGTTTTTAGACTCTGACCTAACCGTGTTTATGTAACTCCATATTCGAGCCGCAAACGTCATTGCAATTTACTTCAAAACAACCAGTCGTATCGTGCAACATTACCGCTGATTACAGATAAATGAGACATTAATAATAAGCATAAGTTTGCGTGTGATACAAGACGCTAAAACGAAAGCAAAACCTAACACCTATTCGGCCGTGACTATACGTTGTTTACAGTGTTATATTGCAAACGAAGACTAAATTCTACTTCGAAACGATGCCATCGAATCATTGACATACATAACGGGTCACATTTCCTTTGTTACATTGGATTACTCATTCCGTACCTGTAGCGCTGTCCTGAAGAGGTCACCGTGTTCCATCAGATCGTGTAGCTTCCTCACCGCTTGAGCTACCGATGTCTTCGGATCCAATAGGATAGTCTCCGTCAGATCCAACCACTCACGGACCGGTGAAGGCACAGCCCCAGGAGTAGCCTGCCTCGTCGCAAAATCGACAAACGTCTTGTAAAGTCCGTCTATTATTTGTAGTTTTTCGACTGTTTTCGTCCATAACCAAGATTTGAGAGTGGGTCTGATTGCGGTAGGTACTGCTTCGATTTGCTTGTTTAAAGCGACGAACGCCTTTGTTAGCTCAACGTCCCCACCAAGGCCATTCTCGCTCCACGCAGGGTCGGTGACATTCTTCCACAGCTCGAATTCTAGATCGTAAAAACTCTGCCTTAGCTCGTCGACTGGGTTCAACTCGTTCGCTAGCGTAACGGCAACCAGCGCGAACAGCGCTGTTAGCGCTGCTATTCTCATTGTGTTGTGCTACTGACGCGGTTGGAGGCACACTGACTGCGCCGGACGCGGCGAGAGGGGACCGCGGTGGGGTCGTCATACTGTTGTACTCATGTCGATATAATAAAAGTCGACAATATCGATAGTTTTAGATTATCGATATTGTCGACTTTTATTATTATTACAGATTATAGTGCTTGAAAAAACAACTTCGAAAAATATAGAATTATGATTTGAGTCTGCTGCCTCTTATGAAAATTATATAATGGCATGATAGTTAAGTTACCTTTTTTAAAAAATCGACGAATTAAGAACCTGCTCCTTTTTTTAAAGTCGGTTAAAATAAAGACCTAAACACAATTAAGATGACATTATTTGTAAATCTAAAAATGTTTGCAATTTTTTAAAGGTTGTATTTGTAGGAACCCATGTTACGATGATCTATTCTATGTATTTATTAAAAAAACGTAAATACACTCAAATTTAATTCATAAAATTAAGTTATTTTTTACTTCAGTTAATAGATTCAGTTTATCCATACAATTTGACAGAAAGCTAAAATTCAGTTTCAAATTGTGGTTAAAATGCATAGTCGGGTCTAGATTTAATAGAATTATTATAGAATTTAATATATTGCTGCAAGAGAAGCTTTAAAATGTTTCAATATAACTTCGTAGGGAGTAGGTGCTGGGCAAGCCTACTCCATCCTCACGCAAAAAGGACCCAATTAAAAAGGGTCTAATTGCGGTAAACAGCCCGGATACAAGTATATAAGTAGGTAACTTCGTATCGATACCTTCGTACGCGAACATCACTACCACCCCACGTGTTATAATTGCGACTCGCCAAGTTAACATTGCAAGTGTCCCCCGCCTTATCTCAATGGAACAGAATGCTGTTTGGCTTGTTTATTGTATAAACAGCTTGTGTCACATCATATTTGTTCAAATAAGTTTATTGCTTCAATGCTGTCTCAGCTGGTACGAATACATTTTTATTCACGAACTGACTTTAGCCTGCAGTTTCACCCGTGTAAGTCCTTTGGGAATAAATCAAAATCTACACTAATATTAAAAGGGAAAGACTTTTTGTTTGTAACAAATAGGTGTACCGATGTTGATGAAACTTGGTATGATCAATGATCATACATTGACTAGGAGTAACATTGGCTACTTTTTATCCCAAAATTTCCACGGGATCATGACTAACGCAGGTCAAACCGTGATGCGCTACGCGTATTTACAAATTACTATTGTTGAACAAAAGGGTAACACAGCGCCATCTAGCCCCAAGTAGGCTTGTGTTATGGGTGCCAGATAAATGATAGAATACTTATAGATATACTTTTTTCTCTTAATAAATACTTAACCACAACAAACAAACAGACAGACGAACAAGAAAGTGATCTTATAAGGATTCCTTTTTTTACCTTTTGAGGTCCGAAACCCTAATAAAATGTTCGATTGTTCGCACACATACACTTTCTCATTTTTTTACCTATTATGGACTTGCGACTCGTCCTGGCTTTGCACGGGTAGCAGAACACATACAGACGTATCTGGACAGATTTTTGACATATTTCAGTCAAACCCCTTAACCTTCATGAATCACTGGAAGTCTATTCATGAATACCATATTAAAATCTATTCAGTAGTTTTTGAGGACATTCTCCTTCTTCTTCTTTGCGAGTTAATTCAGAGTATTATCATTGTATTTTTTTCTTTGTATAATTTATATACATACATATTTATATTTTTTGTCCAGTTCAGTTATCCAATCCAATAAGTTGCTACAGACGCTGTTTGTTATTTACCTTGTTAGCTTGCTTAGTCATCTCGAATAAATACAATCGATATAATTTTCGTATGTTTTTCCCACCCCTATTGTAACATAACTACTGTTCCATTTGACACCTTCAATTGTTATTGTTTAGAGTATGTATCCCTATATTCCCAGGGGAACAGAACTTAGGCTCTGCGGAAATAGGCCACCGACCACAGCCACCGGTGGCCAGCCACTATCAGTTCACACGATTTTTCATACATTTTGTTAAAACGCGGCGCCACACATGTGGTCGGTGGCGGACACAATAAAATGTATGAAAACTGCTAGTGGCTGGCCACCGGTGGCTGTGGTCGGTGGCCCGTTTGCGCAGAGCCTTATGAGGGTGAACCTGCGGACCGCTCATATAGTCTCTACATACATTTGACGACCCAATTGGCTCAATGGTCACCATGCCGGACTGCCAAACACAGGGTTACGGGTTCGATTCCCGCCTCAGGCAAGTATTTATGCTTAGATATTTGCCTGTGGTCAAGTTGTTTCTATGTATTTTAAGTATATATTTACAAAAGAAAAGTATATAAGTAGTATATCCGTTGTCTAGCACCCATAACACAAGTCTAATTACTTAGCTTGGGGCTAGATGGCGATGTGTGGAATGTCCTGCAATATTTATTTATATTTATACTCGTAAATATAAATATTTTTAAACAAATAAGGTATTGTTAGTAAGTATAAGTTATTTTTGTATGTGTAGTGACCGTGTGGGATGTTGTAGGCTAATGTACTCGATGCTAATGTGAGAAAGTCTTGATATCATACCATATAATTCAGGCGAATTTATATCTCTATACTAATACTAGCAGCGGTCTGCGGTTTCACCCACGTAAGTTCCGATACCGTGGGAATATCGGGATAAAAAGTAGCCTAAGAAAGGATCCCAAGGACTCGATGTTTTTATATAAAGTTTCATATAAGTCGGTCCTGTTGTTTCGGAGCAAACCAACAAAAAACAAACAAAAAAATATTTCTTCTGTTAGTGTAGACTAGTGGCTCACAGTTACACCCGCATACGACTCGTTCCCGTGGGAACATCGGGATAAAAAGTAGCTTTTATTACTCCCAAGGGTTAAATGTATATTCATGCCAAGTTTGATCAAAATCGATCCAGTAGTTTCGGAGCCATTTCATTACAAAAAAACAATAAGTCTCTTTTGAAATTAGTGTAGATTATAATTTAAAATATTGTTATTTTTTCAAGTTAATACTTGCATAATGAAGTCTCTGAAACTACTGACCCGATTTCAATGAAGCTTGCTATGAGAATACATTGTATTCTTGGTAAAAAGCTTCTAAAGTAACATGACACTATTATGTTATATTACGTAGGTAGTTTGTCGTGATAATTAACTAACTGTTCTACTGATATAAAATACTGAGAAACGTACGTGCTATAGGCACACTATAGGTATCTATTCTGTAGTGATACCTACTCTAGTTTCATTATTGTCACGAACTTTGGTTCTAAACGACACCTATAGTAAAAAAATAGCACAATGAATAATATGTAGTTTATTTATACTTCTACCCGAACCGGAGGTTGTCCTTGGCTGCATTTATAGTGCAGACAGGGATAATCGCCGGTTTGGTGTCCACATCATCATTACATAGTATAAAACAAAGTCACTTTTCTCTGTCTGTCCCTATGTATGCTTAGATGTTTAAAACTACGCAACGTATTTTGATGCGGTTTTTTTAATAGATAGATTGATTTTGAGAGGTATCAAGGGACACCCGGATGGAACGAAGTTCCTTTCGATTAATTAGTGAAGGAATTGTAACTTATCGGTAGGTCTGGAGACAGCTATTCAAGCGGTTTTGTTGCCTTTAAAGAGGAAAGGGTACCGGGGGCTCTCTCCATACAAACGTAGTCGACTGTTGCCTCCTGGAACTTATAACTTAACTAAACTTATAACTGCCATGGCCATGCCACTATGTTTTGTTTTTTTTTTTTGTTTTTAAAATCTTAATTTATATTTTAATTCATGGCAGTTATAAGTTTTATGCCACAAAAATTTGCTCTAGTATCATTATACAGGGAGGTAACAGTCGACTGCGTTAGTATGGAGACAGCGCCTTTACCCTTTCAACTTAAGAATTAGTTTAAAAATTAGAAAATGAAAAAAAACTAGGGCATAAGGGCATATTCATGGCAGTTATAGGTTTTATGCAACAATAATATTTGAGCTAGTGTCATTATCCAGGGAGGAAACAGTACGTTTGTATGTAGAGAGCGCCGGTACCCTTTTACCTTAAGAGATGAAAACCGGTATGCGGAATAAAAACTCCATTAAAAATGTCAATGGTAATCTCTCAAACTGCATCTCCGTACATAACTGTGAGTAGCACTACTATGCACCATTTGGTCCATTCCCTACCCTCATAATCATTTAAATTACCCCCAACCTTTTAACTCAACAGATATACCCTCGAAAAGGACACAGCTCAACCTACACTAGCGTTATTATAAAAGTGACAAATCGATCACCAATCAAGAAGTAACCAGTGTAAGCTGGTCTTCGGTAGTGAGTTGTTGACCCCTATGAGTCACGAATGTCCTGCCCCGATCAACGGTTTATTTTACAGGATACTTAACAGATGATAATATTTCTCAGAATTTGTTTTGATTATGCTGTATTTGACACTGTGTGAATTTGTTAACTGTTAATACTATAGCTTTAAATAAATAAATATTGAAGGACATTCCACACATCGCCAGCTAGCCCCAAGCTAAGTAACTAGACTTGTATTATGGGTGCTAGACAACGGATATACTACTTATATCCTTTTCTTTTGTAAATATATACATATAATACATAGAAACAACCAGACCACAGACAAATATCTAAGCATAAATACTTGTCTGAGGCGGGAATCGAACCCGCAACCCTGTGTTTGGCGGTCCGGCATGGTGACCATTGTGCCAACTGGGTCGTCCCAGTTGGTCTGCGATATCGACCGCGGAAAGTTTGAATTTTTCAAAATAGCGGATTGCCTTCGTTATATCAGCTATTATACCAAATTTTATTCCGATCATATTTCAGTCAATCAGGAATTTTATATTGCTCTTTAATTTTTTGGTGGAGAAATGAAGCTATGAAGCTTTGGGACGTTTATCTTAGCGGTCGTTTACTACTTTAATGTTTAAACTAATTCTTAAGTTGAAAGGGTATGGCTCCATACAAACGCAGTCGACTGTTTCCTCCCTGTATAATGACACTAGAGCAAATTTTAGTAGCATAAAACCTATAACTGCCATGAATTATCATAGAAATTAAGATTTTAAAATAAAATAAAAACATAGTGGCATGGTCATGGCAGTTATAAGTTTAGTTAAGTTATAAGTTCAAGGAGGCAACAGTCGACTACGTTTGTATGGAGAGAGCGCCCGGTACCCTTTCCTCTTAAACAGCTACGTCCCGCGGATTTACCTTCGTAATTCTCGATACCGTAGGATTATCGGGATAAAATTTATCCTATGTATTGTTTTAAGACTTCCGCTATCTACATACCGAGTTTTATTGCAATCTATTATGTATATATTTACAAAAGAAAAGTATATAAGTAGTATGTCCGTTGTCTAGCACCCATAACACAAGTCTAGTTACTTAGCTTGGGGCTAGATGGCGATGTGTGGAGTGTCTTGCAATATTTATCTATTTATTTATTATTTATTATTATGTAGTTTTTGCGTGAATAGGTTACAAATACACAAACAATAGTAGGATTCCTATCATATTCAGCAAGCTTGTAGAATTTCGAATAAGTAGGTATTTAATATTAAGAGGAAATATTTTTTTGTTTTTATGTTTGTAACGAATAGGCTCCGAAACTACTGGACCAATTGCGATGAAACTTGGTATGAGGATACATTGATTAATTGAAAATCACATAAGCTACTTTTTATCCCGATATTCCCAAGGGTTCAGGAGTTTCGCGGGTGAAACTGCAGGGCGCTACCAAATTTAATATGTAGAACTTTAAACGGTGATTATTTCTGGCATCAATTAGTACCACTCTCCTGTTTCTAAGTTGTTTTATTGTTAACATATGACGGTAGTCGATGAGTCAGACACAAAGCACAAAAACTTAACAAGACTTGTTTAAATAGCCCATCCATGTCTAAAATCACTTAAGTTTTTATTCTTTACTAGCAGCGCTCCGCGGTTTCACCGGCGTAACTCGCGATCACGTAAGAATATCGGGATAAAAAGTAGCCTATGATATTCCCAATTAACCAATGTATCCTCATACCAAGTTTCATCGAAATCGGTCTAGTAGTTTCAAAGCCTGTTCGTTACAAACATAAACAAAAAAATCTTACCTTTTATAAATTTATAGTGTAGACTAGCAGCGCTCCGCGGTTTCACCCCCGTAATTCCTGATCCCGTGGGAATTTCGGGATAAAAAATAGCCTTTAGCCTTCCTCGATAAATGGACTATCCAACACAAAAAGATTTTTTCAATTCGAACCAGTAGTTCCTGAGATTTGCGCGTTCAAACAAACAAACAAACTCTTTAGCTTTAAAATATTTGTATAGATTAGTATACTTAGATTGATTAGTTACATAAACTAACTTACAATTATGTACCTAGGAGCTGTTGAGACCTTGATTTCTATAATAATCTAACTTTCTCTTACTCCCAAAACAGCTGCAAATCCGGTCATTCATTTCCGTTGATTAAACTGCCTACTATCAACCACTGACCGTGAACTCAACTGTTGTCGGAAATGTAAATGATCTCGACTAGTAAAGTGTAGCTTGTTGAGTCACAATCAGTGTTGCAGACAGAAATCACTAGCTTCATTATTGAGAACATGTAGGTAGACCTCGTTTGAGCATTGTATGCTCGTTGCATCATTGTGAATTATACCGTGCTTTGGATGTTATGTTACTGATGTTTTATATATTGTTAGACAAACCTTCAACCCTTCAATGAGGATAATAAGCAACCCTCTTCCGAGCAGGTAGTTGTGCGGTGGAACGATGAGCGCGTGCACACGTTCCATGAGTCCCGGTAGGGCACTCGGTTCGTGAGCCACGCACCACTCGGCGAAGTCCTGCAGCGTACTCCTTTCCAACTCCTCCTGTATACTGACGTATTCCCTCATACGTCGATCCGCCGCAGCCACTTGCGCCAACAGGTCCGTCATCTCGTGCAGTTTTAGCTCCAACCGCGTCCCTCTACCCCCATTCTTAGCGAGATATAACGCGACCGCCCCAGTTTTCTGCACTTCCAACTCTAGCCTATCGATTGCACGAGTCACTACTGCTATCCGCGCTAGAACCTGACGCTCTCGCCGCCTTATTATAGGCAGTTCGACCCCCGCGGATGCGTTGAAAGGCTTCCCTATAAGGTCCCAGGAGCTTAGCACCTCCTCGCCTATATCTTTGCTTAGTTTGATAACGTCTATGACATCGTCTATGAGCGCGTGCGCGGAGGTGAGCAGTAAGAGCGCCACAAGGCAGCGCACGCGTCGGACCGGCATGGCGGGCGCGCGCTCACTGACGAGTACCACACTCGGAGGTCGTCGTGGGGTGACCACGCCATGAGATTCACTAGCCAACAATACCGTTGTCTCAGCATACGTCATTTGATTATATTCATATTTTTTTCCATGTCCCTATGAGCATAATAATTTTTTAATTTAATAAAGCCATCGTTCCAACTGATGCCTTACAACTGCTTGTTCGTGAACCAACATTACATAACATTTGAAAGTACCGACTTAGCAGCTGTGTTGAGATACATTAGGATTATACATTCTAATTCATAGATCTAATAAACATTTTCCCTACGTCAAGTTGAATTATATTATAACCAAAACTACCCGAACAGTTTGTCAATCCGTACGTATCTGGCAACCCCACCGGTACTTCACCATGATTGTGTGTGTACATCGTTTGTCAACAAAGGCATTGTTTGTTGCACATGTGTACCGGCATTTCTTATAAAAAAGGGTCGTCCTATAAAGCCGCTCTGAATAGATTAACTAAATTACATTTTTGACCGACTTCAAAGAAAAGGAGGAGGTTCTTAATTTGTCGTGGATATTTTTTTGTAATATAAGTTGTTACAGTCGCAGTATCTTTTGATTTAATAAGTTTTTCTTTACGTAAAAATATATAGTTGTTATACTTTATATTATACGAATGTCAAGTTTTTGTAGACGTTTGAAAGAGGTTACCTTCGGAACTACTTGATCGAATTTGATAATGTTTATTTATATAAGTCTACTGTGTTTTATAGATAGCAAGGTACATTATCGAGACGTGGTATAGGCTACTCCTTATCCCGATTATCCCATGATATTACGACTTACCCGTGTTTTTGTATTTAATTTAAAACTAGCTTCTGCCCCCGGCTTACAGGAATAAATGCAACTCCCAGTTTCACCCTCTTAAGGGTGGAATTCCGAAAAAATCTTATTAGTGGATACCTACATTTTACAAAGAGCACACCCTCCAAATGTTATGTCTCTTGGACCAGCGGATTAAGCTGTCCATTAGGACTTTGAATTTTATATTTATAAGAAGACGTGTTCTTCTCCTAATTTATTTCTTCATCCCAAAGACAGGCGGAAAATTAAAGGCCGTTATAGGATGATAAAAAAAGTTAATTTAATCGTGGCATTGTACAGTGTTCTTTCAAATGTCTCGTTATTTGTAAACCGATATGTTTCCTTCCATTATCCATCATACGCATCATACGTATTCTCAACAATGTTTCTTTTACATTGTATTTAGGTTTCTTGGGAAAGTGTCCACTAACCTGCTCCACACTGGCACTCATTGAAATATTCATTTCTTCACCGCGCCATGACAGTTGGCTTTATTTTATACCAGTTCGACTAACAAGCAAGCAAGCAGATAAGCAGGTCGTTCAATAGCACAAGTGTTCGCCATTATTTTTACTGGTTTGAAGAAATGCCGGTGATTACCTACGATGAGTTTGGACAAAAATATTGAAATTTTGTAATTTCGAATGTGGATGAATCCAATGTCACAGTATCACTATGCAATCTGACTTGAATCGTATAACTATTGCCAATTCTTACCGGGTCAGCGGGTCGTTCGGCAATTCGCCCTCGTGGTCTTGTACCCTCAACCACGCCCGTCACTATTAGGCGCTTAAAATGTTCACTCAGAAAAACGTCTTAGCAAATATCCCGTTTATCCTCAGAGCTTATTCTACGAGATCTTGGCTGGCATCTGGGTCCGCAACGGGCTCCAGATCAAAGGTCAGGCGATGACATACATCCAGGCCAACTTCTGCAACTCAATGGTGGATATGGACATCTTCTGGCTTCAAGTGTGCGCTGCTCACCTTCCCGCAGACCAGTTCATGGATATGTGTATTGATATGTAAGTTTATTTTTTCGCTTTGGATCTGTTATTTCTTTTTATAAAGCCGTGAAACTTAGATACGTCTTACTTGAAGTAATTAAAGTTGCAAGCCTTGTAGGCAGCTTTTAAAAAGTATCACCTGCTCTTAACTGACTAAGTTACAGTTAGTGTAATAGTTTATTGATTACTCCACGGTTTCACTGTAATTTTATACTTTATTGTAATCTTCTCTGGACTATCGAGATACAGGACTTGTTTCTAGTTCGAGGTCCGTTGTTTATGCCAACTATTTGTATATCTTTTTGTTTAATAAACTATTATAACTAACTAACTAATTACACGGACCATCACGTCACACCGAGTCGCAATTACAGAAACCTTTCATTTTTTTATTTTATTTACGACTGCGGCTCGTAGCGTCATATAGGGAGAATTTTGAAGGTCGTTCTTCCATCTTTGCATTCTACACTTAGTCTACGCACCTTCATCTCATATTTTATGTATTTTTAACAGGTTCGGTGTCCGTGAATGGCTGAGCATGCTGCCCATGCCTCCTGCCCAGGCCGCCGAGCAAGACGCCATGGTGGAAGGTCTACTCACCTTCCTGGCCATACTTGTCTCTTCACGTACTAATCTAGGTAAGAAATCCACATTTTGTTTCCATAACTAAAATAAAGTTCATCATCATCATCATCATGTCAGCCCATGCACGTCCACTGCTGGACATAGGCCTCCCCCATACGACGCCACAAACAGCGGTCCTGAGCCGCCTCCATCCACCGACTACCCACGACCGCTACAATGTCGTCGGTCCACCGGGCAGCTGGTCTCCCAACACTCCGTTTCGCGTTGCATCGCGGCCGCCACTCGAGAACTTTTACTCCCCAGCGGTTGTCAGTTCTGCGAGCTATATGACCTGCCCATTGCCACTTCAGCTTACTAATCCTGAGGGCTATGTCGGTGACTTTGGTTCTTCTACGGATTTCCGTATTTCGGATTCTATCACGTAGAGAAAATAAAGTTATTTTGGTTAAAGTTGATGTGCTATTTATTGTATTAAAAAAGGCCCGGCTCCAATTTTCCAGCTGCTTGTAGCTGCTTTTGGTCCAGATTTCCTGCTATACCTATTTGTGATTGTGACCATACTGTATGCAGATTTCCAGTTCAGATTTCTAGCTATTTGTGGTCACTCGGCGTTAAATTGATCCCAAACAAGCGTGATTGTTTCTTGGATTTACCTCGAAGTTTGTCGCTTTAAAGAACTCGTTAAATAACTGCCTTTTGTATAATCAGGTAACGACGAACTGACACAATCTCGCTTAGAAGTGAGCACACTGCTCGCTGCCGGCGACAAGACACACTCGCAACTGTTGGAACTGATGCCGGAGAGATCTGGCAACGCTCATACAAGGAACTTTGAAACTGTACTCAAAGAGGTAACATATTACTTAGTAACTGAAATTGCTCCTCCCCTACTGTGAAAAAACGAATTTTAAAAAAAATCCACGAAAATTATTAAAATAAAAAATGTTCCTTTAAAAATTTTTTATAGTAAAATGTTCAAAAATACTAGAAATTCCTTAAGAAAATAAAAGTGTGTTTTGGTCTATTTTCGCGAAAATCTAGATAATGGGGATATCTCTGGATCGCGTTAACTTAGAAACTTATTTTCTATTATTTTCTTTTATCGTTCCCATTCCCTGAGAAGAGTCTTAACAGACAAACAATCAAGAGTCCTGATTTTCCTCTTGGGATATGGAACCCTAAAAACGAACCTTGCGTTTTCGTAACTAATTTTGAATATGTTTCCCTGTGTTTCTCAGTTGTCAACATACCGTCCACCTCCGAAAGGTTCAGAGAACCTCGAACAGGGTCTGTTCGTGCCAAAGCCCGTAGTATGGGAGGAATACTACGATCCTTTACACGTGCTGCGTCGTGCTGTGCACAGGAGGGACTTTCATGCTTCTATGGACAGATATACTTCATAGTAAGTTACACATATTTTTAAATGAAGTTGTTCTCACGGCAGCGGCATCGGAATTTTCAGTTGTGGAAATATTGTACAAGAAAAAAGTGTTAGTTGTTTTGTTCGTATTGAATAAGCTCTTAGAAATAGGCCGATTTTTATAAATTTAAGTACATTAAATCCTTGGGTTATTTATTCCGTTATTATCATCCGCATTTACGCGGATGGAACCCCTGGGTAGTGCTAGTGTTATTTAATTTGGTTATTATTTGACGGTTGAATCGAGCATTAACAATGCAATCTAAAAATGTACGTGAAATAATATAGCATAACTTGTATTCACAGTGTTCGTGAGAAGAAGAAGTGTGAAGGCGGTGCCAATGGGTCGGCCAGCTCCAGCGCTGGGACCTTGTGGCCTCCGCTTAGGGGACACGAGGGAGGGGAGATTGGTATGTGCCTCGAAGGAGTCCATTTTCAAAGTACGACTCCTGCTCGAAGGACCAGTAGTTAGATAACTATGTTTTGTTCTCCCAGGTGGTGCAGGTGATCCCCGTGCGGTGTGCGCGAGCGGCGTGCTAGCGGGCGCGCTGCTGGCCGTGCTACACCGCGGCGTGCACCGTCGCGCGCCCGATGCGCACGCGCCGCATGCCCCGCCCGACCACGTGCTGGCACTCGCCGTCTTCCTACTTGCACAGGTACATAATATCCATACGTGATCCTTTCATGTTGTACTCGCCGAATAGCCCGATCTGTCCATTAGTTTTACCTGTGCATTGATATTATCTGTCAGTCAGTTAGAGCTTTAAATTTTATACCTTTTTCCTATTTTATTACACCATATTTAATGCAAATAAACAATTCTGATACCGAACAATTTAACTTTACGTCATTACGCTATGATTTGCCTAACCTTTGCCTAAACTTGTGAAAAGTGTCAAACTCTTCTTGTAAAGAATAACGTAAGTACCTAAATATTTATTTATTGTTTGAACGTATTATTAATGTGTCGTTCCCCGTTATCAGGCAGCAAGCCTGCACGCCGAGCGCGCTCAGCCCACAGCCCTCGCCACATACACGTCGAGCAGCGAGTCCGGCGCACCGGCGCGTGCAGCGGGCGCACTGCTGGGCGCGCTGCGTGGGAATATCTGCGACAACGTGCGCACGGTCGTCACGCACGTGCCGCACCGAACTACGCCCACCGCTACCACGCCAGCGCCGGCGCAGAACCCACCCGAGACTGAGGACAGTCAGTATCTACATTAGAACTATATTACTTACCAAGTTTTCTTGTTCTAGCTGGTAACTGTGTGGGTAGCACATTGGCCGCGTAAAGGTCGGCAAACGTGCTGGTATTAGAGCACATTAGCCATTGGAGAAGTTGCACTTTCAGACTGTGTTTGGGCCCTCAAAATACTCACCCGAAGTGAAACTCCATCGACTCTAATACTGTCTGCAGCATCCTACTTTAAATCAGTTGAGCGACTTCCATGTAGACCTAGACGCTCTTATATAAATGCATGTATTTTATATGACCTAATCCCCAGGTGACACTGAATGGGAGCCATCAGAGTCCGAACCAGCCAGAATGCCGTCCCTGACGAAATCAGCATCTCTACCTGCCACCACGACGAGCACGGCCTTAGCGGTGCCATCTTCGTTACAGGTACATTTTAAAGTTATTTGGGTTATAATCATTAATACACGATGGCGGTTACCACAGTTTTAAACTTACTTCCATAACATGTTATATTTGCAAGTAACAAAACATGATAAATATCCCGTTTTAGGTAACTTTAGTAACATTAATAATAAGATTATATTGTTAAAGGTTGTGAGAGGAGATTCAATACCGGACGATCAATCTGACGCAGGAGGTGACGCTCCGCAGTTGAGAGCTTTAGAGGTATTTACTACTTTTGTCTCTTAACTCACCACACCAGTAGTTTTTCTACACCGGTAGTTCTGCAGATTTCTGATTGTTATATTAATTACGAATGTATTTGTATATCCAGGCGGCCATTAGCGACAGCCGAGCGTTAACGCTACAGACGTTACACACTGACATGAGTCTCGCGTTGACGTCCGAGTCTGATCTAGATACACCGCCCGTACCCATCGACTATGGTAACGTATACTTCATGACATTTCATAGTTTAATTTAACTATACCTACTTGTGATTCCTAACAGTTGGACGTGTTTTGTCTGTGCTCTGTGTATAGATATGGAGGGTGCGGAGTGGTCGGTGTCTGTGCGGTCCATGTCGCCGGGCGGGTCCGGTGGGTCCGGACCTACGGGCGGGGGCGGAGCGACGGGCGCGCTGCCTGCCGCCGGGGACGACCGCCCCTCGACCTCGGGCCAGGTCGCCTCCCGTCTACCCGGCCAGGACGACTCTATACCGGTCAACGAGTCTATCATATCTCTCCTACTGAAGCTACACTCGCAGCTGTCCGGGCGGCTGGATGCGTTCTCGTTGGAGGAGCCGCCGCCGGACGAGCACGCGCCTCGCGACGGACCGTACTACATCGGTCGCGTGCTGCGGCAGCTGGCCGCGCTCGAGCCGGCGTGCGCGGCGGCCATCGGGCACGTACGGCGCACGCTCTGGCCGCACCAGCGCGAGCGGCAGGCGGAGCAACGCGCGCGCGAGCGACGTGAGCGCGACGAGCGGGCACGACGTGCGCGAGACCGGCAGGCGCAGCTAGTCAGGGACTTCCAACGGAGGCAACAGCAGTTCCTCGCTGCCATGGCGGCCGAGGGAGGTGATACAGCGCACATGGACTGGGACGAGGAGGTAAGTTACTACTGTTGGTACTGGGCACTACAGAGCGCCTCGATCACGTAGGGATCAGTTGATAAACTTAATTTTTTTATTTTAAATGTTAAGGAGGAGGCGCTGGAGCGGGACTACGACTGCGTGATCTGTAACTGCACCGGTCCGAGCACAGCGCAGGATCCGATAGGGCTGGTCGTGTTGGTACAGTCAACGTCCGTTCTCGGGCACCGCGTGCGCGCGGACGGCGGGCCTCCGCCTCGCCTGCCGCTGTCGGAGGCGGAGCGCGGGTCGCGGGCGGGGGCGCGCGACCACGCCGCCGCCGCGCACCACTACCGCGTGCACGACGAGCTCGCTCAGCACTTCGACGCGGACGCGTGGCCCGCCGCCGTCTCCGTCGGCTGGGAGGGCGGCGTGCACGCCAACAGCTGTGGTCACCACCTGCACCTGCGCTGCCTGCACGCGTACTTGCGATCACTACACGCGGCGCGCGGCGCCGGCCGGGGCGCGGGTGTCGACCACGGCGAGTACCTCTGCCCGCTGTGCCGGCAGCTCGCCAACGCGGCCCTACCGCTCGCCCCGCGCGCGCCGCGCCCTCCCCCCGGGCGACTGCGCACGCTGCTCTCCCGCGCACACCCCGCCCCGCCTTCCTCCCCGCTCGCCGAAGCGATGGGCAAGGCAATGGAGGACATGACCGCGACGGCCGGCGACAAGCTCAAGCAGCGGTACGGCTCCTCGCCCGCCGCCATATTCACGTTCGTCGCGAGCCTCGCGAGGACGAACCTCGAGTGCGAGGTGATAGCGCGAGGCGGGTCGCTGACGGCGCCTCGCCGTCCGCCGCGGTACAAGCCGCGCAACGAGTGCATCGCGCCGCTCCTGTGCGTGGGTGGTGCGCACGCGCGCGCCCTGCAAGCCGCCGGTGCGGACCTCGGGGGACGCGACGCCTGGGCGCAGCTCGTGCCCGACGAGCTGGACACGTGGGACGGTGCGACCGCCGGCGCCGTCTCGCCGCACACCGGGGTCGGCCCCGCGCGCCCCGTGCCCCTCCTCCTGCGCGACCCCGTGGCCCTGCTACTCCAGCTGCTACTGCTCGCGCCGCCGGTAGCGCCACACCTCGACCAGGCTGATTTCACCGAGCTTGTGCGAGCCGTCTACGGGCTAGCGTACTACCAGGTCGGTTACCAGGGTGCTCGTATATTTCTTTGGTCATGTCGAATTGGACGTATTTCTATTTATTTTTATATTCGTAGGTTGTGTGCGGTTTCTGTGCGGGTACCGGTGCGGCGGGTCGTGCGGCGCTGTGCGCGGGCGGCGGCGGCCTGGGCTCGGCGGCGCGCGGCATGCTGGCCGCACTGCACGGCTCCGACCTGTTCACGGAGGACGGACCGCCCGTCGACCCGGCGCCACCACCGGACCTCGTTCACATGGAGACGCAGGCGCAGACCCTCCTCCTACCCTACCTACGCGTGGCGGCGTTACTCAAGCACCATCTCTACGGCACCGACCTGCCGGACATACAGACCACGAGGCAGGAGTTCGTCCGTTTAGTTTACTACTTGGAATTAGTCACAGAGGTAAGTTGTGATCATTTAAATTAAAGGTTTAAAAACGAACTAGAGGAACTTACGGGACTAAATATAAATATTATCTTTGTTACAGAGTATGGAATGGTCAGAGTTCAGCACGTCGTGCGGCGTGGCGCCCTACTCGCATACTGCCGCCCGGGGCTGGGCACGAGCCCTGGGCGCGGCCGCCCAGCGCGCCCAACTCGCCGTGCGACGCCTGGTGCTCTCCCTCCACGTCCCTTGGACCGGACCCACGCTGCTCACCTTGCCTAGGGAATACGAGAGGATATTCAGCTACTACCACGAGCGAGTGTGCCTACAATGCGGCGCCGTGCCCAAAGAAGCCTCGTTATGCCTCCTGTGTGGGACCCTGGTGTGCCTGAAGCAGCCATGTTGCAGACACCACCACGTGGCAGAGGCGGTGCAACACGCGCGCGACTGCGGCGGCGGCACGGGGATATTCCTCGTCGTCACCTCTACCTATATAATAGTGATCAGAGGACGACGCGCCTGTCTCTGGGGATCACTCTATCTGGACGATTATGATGAAGAGGATCGAGATTTAAAGTAAGTGGTTTAAAACATTTGGTTCGATATCTTATGTATTTCATAACATTAATGTCCTTGTTGTCTTGGAGTCGAGAGAATATCGTTAGAGACCTGGATCTGGAAGAAGATGGTTATTATCGAAGTAAGGCTCCTTTTCATCAAAACCTTGTGTATTTCGAACTACTAATATAATGTAACCTTTCCACCCTAGACGCGGTAAACCCCTCTACCTATCTCAAGACCGACTGGAACTGCTCCAAGACCAGTGGCTCCACCACCGCTTCGACCACACCAAGCGGACCTGGGTCTGGCATCGCGACTCGCTCTGACTCACTCATACGCCGGGACATTGCATAAAGCGCCACCTAGCATCGAGCTATGCAACTAGGCTTGTGTTATGGCCAACCCTGACAACTGATAGAATACTTTAACTCGCGTAGTGAATTGCGAAATTCTTTTAGCGATCTCTAGAAAGTAAAAATAGTTTTTGATTATAAATTATTTTTATTTTTTAAAAATGTGCTGAATCCAATTTGATCAGCTGGTTCTACGCAAGGAAATTTCGATTTTATTTCTTGACATTTGACGCAGCTGTCGTTAGACACTGAGTTCCATGTTTACTGGAGACAGGAAAGCGAAGAAAAAGTTTGAAGAAAAAAAACCGGCAGCCCGGGTTGGACGTACATGTGTTGTACTGCTGTCCACACTGTCGCCGACGTCACAGCTCATCTCTGAATGTTCACTCCATGAACGTTTTGTATTTTTTCCGGTAAACTGTACTGCAGGAAGACGCTGTGGCGTCACACTCGTGGCAAATAATCTAATTTTTTTTTAAATATTTTTAAAAACTAATTTTGCATAATAAACATATTTGCAATATGCGTGTACAATTTGAGGTCTTCAAGTCACGAATGAGCCGGTATCTTCTAGGAAAGCATGCTACATCTTAGCCCACATCGTCACCTATCATCGGGCAGGTGTGATAGTGGTCAAACGCTGATCTATCATATGTAAAAAAACTTTTTCTGCGTCTAGGAGTCTCTAGTGGAACATTGTCAAATCAGTGTTAGACTTATGGATCAATAACCGTGCACTTTGTTTTAAAATCCTGATTTAGGTTACCTATTGTATTAGCCTTGACATCGAATCTAGATGATTAATACAGCGTCAGCAAATTTTATTCATGCTATTTAGGGCGCTGTAGTGTCTGGGACATTGATTAGATGGAGTAGGCTTGCCTAGCAGCGTAGCTACGCGGAATTTTAGAATTAGGGATTTTGATTTGGGCTTTTTTTTCTCTAAACTCGTTCCCGATAGATGGCGCTGGCCAAGTGTGGAACTGTCTCTGATCAAGAGCCGGCAAGGTTTCATGTGACTTATATGATATCAAGTGTCAAATTCGAAAGATAGGCTTGTTGCTAGACAAGTATGTCTTACAATTATCTTTCTTTACGTTTTAATTGTTCCACGAAAACTGATGATGACGTCACTAGCTTATCTTTGAAGGCGCACTGCATGAAGTTTTTGTATTTTTTCTGGCAAAATATACTGCAGATATAGGCTGTTCTTTTAGAAAATTTAGAGCTTCCCGAAAAATAGGCGGGTTATATTTCATCTTTTAATTTTGTCGTCACTGACCAGCGCCATCTATTGAAATATAATGGAACTAGTTTATTTTTATATTTAAAAAGCCTTACAAAAAAAGCCTCGTTTGTAAATAAGACCTCTATGGGTTTAGAGCTAGGGCTGTGAATTTGTACATTTCTCTTAGCTGTTGACACGATCATTATATCTTTAGATTTAAAAAAATATTTAAATTATTTTTTCATGTTTTTTTTTGTTTCTAGGTTACTTTTAAGTTACTTTTACACGGGTCATTAAGTCGCGTTAGGTTACGCTATTTGTCTCTCGTGTGAAGGTACCTTAACGTATAGATTAGCTACTTCTAATAGTTCGCTTCAATTTGAGACTTTAAAATAAATCTTTGTAGATTATTAAAATTGTAATAATTCTAAAATTTAGCGTAATGGTCTTGCTGTGTTAACTTCTTACGAAAAAATGTGTTTATTTTAGTTATTCTAAGTACTATACAGGGCTATTGATTAACTATGAGGAAAAAACTCATAAAGAAATTTCTGAAACTACATTAGTAGCTCCTCATCTAGTTGTATAGCTTTATCAATAACCCTGTATATGTTTTCTCTATATTCTATTCTATTTGAAACCAATAACTATACAAAAATAGCAACTAATATTTTAAATTTGGTTTGTGTCTACACGGCTTGACCGATTTCGATAAAATTTTATCAAAGTTAGCCAGTAACTTTAAATCCATGCTATTCAGGCGCTGTAATGCCTAGGATATGTATTAGATGGAGTAGGCTTGTCCGGCACCTATACCATCCCCTCAGATTAGTTGACCATGTCTGGGAAGAAGTCGTCAATAGTTGACCGTGTCTGGGAAGAACTTCGTCTGGAGCCAACTAAGCCGCATCTTGTAATCAACAGACAAATGTATATTTGCAAAACTTTGCAAGGTTGGGTGAAACCCCAGGGCGCAGCTAGTATTGTGATTCCTTTAATATTACGGTGACAATAAGTTGATCGAAATGCATAGTTACGTATTACATTAAATAATTATTTGTAGCTGATTATAATCAAATCAAATAACATCTGTAAATGTGAAATAGGGTTTACATTTTGCAGTTATTAAAAAAACGAGCTTTTATTTTATGAATAAAAAAAAATAAAAAATTGACCAAATTCGAAGAATTTTATGTCGCCAATTAAATTCCTTTGAACCATTTTCTCTTGCTATAAAGGATACATTTTTTCTTCGCTGATTTGTAACTAGTTATATAAAAGGAATTTTTAATCCATATACATACAGTCTGCAACAGAATTACTGACCCACCGTAGAGTTCTAAAATTAATATTATTGCAATGTTTTCATTCTAATAAAATAAATTCAGACTTTCAACTTCAAGTCAACTAGACCTTAGACCTTGCTGATTGGTGTTGACAAAAATGAATATTTTTTTTCTTATTCTAGAGACTAGAAGCGAAAATGGCATATTTTTGAAAACTACGAAAATTTGGGCAATTTGGTCTCCTTTATTCTAAACCAGTACAACAGATGGTTCATAGAAATTTTGAGTGCAATTAATAGTGAAGAAGTACATGCTATATTCGGAAATTTTAATCGTGAATGTAGTTTAGAGCTTTAGCAGTTAATTTCGTATACCGAGTATGACCTGGCCCTGGTTAGGACCGAATTGGGCTTGGATGTTTTCTTATACCTTAATACGTTGTAATAATGCATATATTTCAATGTTATGATTGTCCATCTACGCACTGATGTATTGTTAAACGTGTATATTGATCCTGTATATATTCTATCATTAAAGTTGTTGATATTTCTATTTGTTTTTTATATAACTGATTCCTGCTATTTGATCCTTCATTTTATGTAACACACATCTAGTTAAGTTTGTTACCTAATCGAGTAAAAAAGGTTATAAAGCTGTACGTATATTGGTACGCGTGTCCTGGGCACGTCATGTGCGTACTTGCAGCTACGCGTACACTAATGGAGAACGCGTGCCGCACGAGTAGCCCGCACCGTCTCAGTCGGTTTTTGGTTGCGTCAAAGCGGACGCGGTGCGCCCGGGTACGCTACATTTGACCGGCGAAATGGAAAGAAACGCGTATTCATCGAGTTTCAATAGTGACTGAGGCTCGCGTTTAAGTTCGCTACGGTCCGTACAGGAGCTGTACGCGTCGTATCGAGCGGACTGCGTACCCCGACTACGCGTAACACAGGAACGCGATATCCGTACGCAGCTTTACGGAGCAAACAACAATATATTATGTATTATGTACAATGATTGCACCTACCTAACCCAATATAATATAAAATACCTATATTTTTGAGTATGCGTAACGCTGTGCATAGTTGACAGAACAAAGATTCCTATTAAAATAAATAAAATACAATAATATTCTGTTAAAAGTTTTTTATTGTACATCAACTATGATTTGTTTAGAGGTAGAACAACCTACTCTTAAATTAAACGGCTAACGTGGTTACTATTATAATAAAATAGTTATTTTTCATGTCCAATCGCCGCGTTAATATCATTCATAGGCGGAGTGTTAAACTCAAATTACAATCTATTATCGAAACGTTAATTATAAAACGATATAGATGCTTCAAATGATTGCAGAATTACAATAGGATCGGTCTAGCGCCATCTTGTGACGACACAAGAACACAGCAAGCTGATTCACAAACCATCGGAAGGCTACGAAACGACAAGGATGGTAACACGTCAATAGTCGCTGACTGAAAGAGCAGCAACATTTTTTTTTCGTTTCGGTTTCCTTCCGACGGTTTGTCAATCAGGGGGCTGATGCCCGAAACTTAGGCCCCGTTGCTAAATCTCGATCTTTTTAAATCTAGACGTGTCTAATACATTTTTGACGCTTGTAATTGTTTTGTGACAAAGAATAACTATAAATCTATGTTTAGTGATATCGAGATTTTGCATATTTGTTGTAAAATTACAATTCCAACTATAGTTCCTATTCTGTGATATTATAATAATTCGCCAATATAAGTAGATTCATTTTTTTTTATTTGAAACAAACGTTTATTTCCTTCAGAACAATGCACTCAATTAAAAATTACTTTGTTCAATTTCAAACTTTTGTGCAGTCCCATTATATGATAAAATATATACATATTATATAATAGTAGTATAATAGTTGGAATTCTAAATTTATAAAACAAGTAGCAAAAAATATAACTTCAGTCCGGTTGTATTGCACCAAATCAGACTCGAATGAAGTTAGCTTTCTAACCTGTGACGTCACAACATGGCGCCAGACGAGTCCTATTGTTATTTACAACTTTAAACTGTCTTAGAAAATAATATCTATGTTTTCTATAATATTCTAACATCCAAAATACATTCACTTTGTTACCTAATCGCTATGTATATACTCGTATAATGGTTGATTGAGGCATCTACATCGGACCTAAAATAAATTTCTAACCGTTGAAAAAATAAAACATTTTTATCACAGTAAATAATAAATACTATTAAACAAGATGGCAACTAATAATTATGCACCGCAATTATTATGTCAGAAAAAATATATTAAAACTAAGCCCCGTCGTCTATGGAGTGTATTAAATGCAACCAGTTGCAGTATCGAATCACATTCACGTTGCTATAATGTTGTAACATTTCAAAGGATGTCCGTAGGTGCAAACTGGCAACGAATCACGAACTAGTTGCAAATTAGTTGAATACTGGTCACACGCAACTACCGACAAAATTGCAACCTAACTTTTTTCCGAAATGACCGAACCTCGAATTAAATGTTATGCCTCCATGTTAGTATTATAAATTACAATGTATTCTCTATTTTTATTTCTGCATAAGTTATTTATAAATAAAGAAGTTCAACCGGCATAATGATTTTAGTAAATAGAAAGTAAACTGGGTTTTGTCAGTACTGTTTTTGTGAGCGTTGTTGTCAGATATTTGTTTTTATTTAAGCTCACAAAGCAGGTTACAATACAAGTTTCCCGCTTGTTTCAGACATATGTGAAAATCGTGAACTTTTTACTTAAATATTCTTTTTAATAACACCATAAGCAAGTATTCGAGTAGAATTGTAAGAAAAAGATGTACTTTTGCACAATAATTAATCTAATGACTGTGTTTAACGAAACAGTTGCACCGTGTACGAATCAGCGTTGCAAAATTGTTTACAATTGTAACAAACTAGTTAAAGACGAGTTGCGTTGCAGGTTGCATTTGCAGTTAAATCGCTCCGAAGACGACGTGCCTAAAATATATTAAATTGCCTACAGCGACGCTAACACGAACTTCCCTGTTTTTTTTTCTTTCAAAACATAAGGTGATAGGTACCTAATTAAAACATACTTATGTGTGTAGAGTGAGTTTTTGCGAGCATATTACATCGCTCTCACAGATTAAAATAAAAAATTATATAAAAATAAAATCCCATATACATTTGTTCGGTTAGCATGATCTAAACTAAATAAACAAAACTTATTTTTCGTTAAGTATTCATTACAATTTAAAATAATGTAATTATATTTTCTTTTAGAACTTTCAGATTTCCAGCACACCTACCACAAATAGTGCCAGTAACGGCTACCCAGTATACGGCCGCGTGACGTCACCGTCACGAGCAGGCGTATTACCATTAATTCATGATAGGGGTACTGACATCATTGCACTTAGCACAATATTTGTTAAACCAATATATACATATTCATAACTCGTTTTCAATTTAAATTTCAATGAACACTTACCAAATTATCTTTTAAAAAAAATCTGTAATTATAAAATACGCGATATTAATATAAATAATTCGTAATTAAATATAAAATAATTCTATCAAAATACACAAAAAAATATGGTGATATATAATATAAGTTTCACAATAATTAAGGAATGTCATAATAAAACCAATAATCAAATGGAGGACCTTTTTGAAAGTGCCGAGAGAATTTAACATGATATTTATAAAGGTAATCCGACGGACCCGCGTTCTAAATTGACCCGCATGAAGTTGGCTGCAACATGGTGTGTAAATAAATGATACGACATTGAACTGTTATTCGCAATGTTAATTATTTCCCGAAGTTTAATTTTTTTCCAATATTCAGCTTTTTTCCCAATATTCAACTTTTTCCCCAATATTTATTTAACTTTTCGATGTTCATTTTATTCCCTGATGTTTAACAATTTCACTATAAGTCTATATAAGAGTATATAACTCACTCAATTTTTTTGTCGACGATCATTCCTTTATTCAAATGTCCTCTTTTGATGTTGCTAAGTCTTGTATGTTTTAGAAAAGAAAAGTTCTTTTCAATACTTTTACGAATATTCCATCAAAATACATTTATATTTGACCAGTTAAACAATGCCTCTATTGCGTCCATAAACCAATAAAACCTTGTCATAGGCGCACATTTGTTGCGTTAAGGGCAGGTGCTAATAAAGCTACCAAAATCGACCTTTGTTTTAAGCAACTTTAAGTAATCAAATACAATTTTTTTGTTATTTGGATATGAATGGATATTGTAGTTTAATAACCATATTTTTGTTTATTGTGGTTGAAAACATGATATGAACAACTTCGTTCGATAAAAAAAATGTTAGAAAATAGAGAATTATTAGATCGTTTATCGGATTTTATTAAAAAATAGTTAACGTTTGTTTCTAAAAATGAATCAAATGATAGGTTTTGACCTCTAGGAACTATATTTGTGGATAATAATGCTAAAATGTTTTGCATATCGATCAAATATAACAGTTAGCACGCATCACGCTACGTCTTTGAGAGCGCGGGCTAAGGTAATGTGAATACCTACACACGGTACTGGAAGAGCGCCTTAATACGACGCCATTTGCAGCAACTTCAGGTGAGTCAACTAAATACGCTCGTATTGTAGGGAGAAAAGAGTATTTTTGTATGGAATAGTACGCGTTGTATAAGCTTTTTCTCCAGTTTCGTAATGGAAAAAATATTGTTTTTTAAGCCTCCTCGGTTGTACCAAATCGACACTGTATCTCAATACTGTAACAACTTTCGAGCGAGAAACAGTCTGATGTATAAGATGAACAAGAATGGCAGGCTGTTTAATTTTAAGGATTAATGGTACACAATTTGTACTTAATAAAGAAAAAAATATACACGCGATGAATTGAGAACTTCCCCATTTTTGAAGTGGGTTAAAAATAGTGATATTTGTTAGAATATAAATAGTACATAATGCACAGGCTTTTTTCTCGAAATGGTCAGTTAAAAACAATTTTTTTTTACAGTTTACCTGGTTATGTACCGAAAGATTTTAATATTATATTTAATACGCTCACCAATTCATAAGTTTAATTTTTTTAAAGAAAATTTTGTTGTTCGTCTATGGTCAAAATATAGATATACTTTTTAATATAACCTAGTAAGAGAAAGGCAAATTATTAAGTTATAAATTGTGCACCTTGTCCGTAAGTTAACAGTCACCAAGCCAACGTCTTCAAAAAACTTGTAAAAATATTTAATACAAGACAAACCGCCCGTTATAAAATAATACCTTAATTTGGCTCTACGACGTCGGTGCGAAACGCGTTAGTACGAATGATGCCAGCACGAAACTAAATCAGAGGTTAATATGGATCGAATTTTCTCAGTGCGAAATCTAACTTAGCGGAAAATGATAAGTGCGTTTTATCAAATACTTCTTATGCCGTCGTGTAAGTTCCCCTGTCTTTCTGTATAGAAGGTACTAAGGCTATACACATATGCTTTGCTGCAAACATAACAGCATAGGAACTATTTGATGAAATGTACTCAATAAATAAATATTACTAAAGTTATTTAAAACGATATATTTACCATGTCTTAACTTTAGTTGTAGAAATATAAAATATTCGACGACATTGCTCACAGTACCCTCAAACTCAACAAATATACTTGTAATATTCTGACCAACGGTTAAAGTACTAAAATAGGTTTTTTTTGTAAATACATATACACCCAGAAAATAATCAAAGTTATTTATTGTTTCCAAATATTTGTTCCACGGTGTGAATCGAAGCCACAACCTTCTGCACCGCGTCACATAGGTGTGATCGGAGAAATTGGTTTTAAATTACTTCTTTGGATTTAATGAGCTTTCGTTTCAGGGTTCAGTCACTAAAGAGATTCGATCTAGCGTTACCCGTGATTTGTTTTAGAGCTAGCGTCATTCGAATTAACGTACTTCGTACCAACATTATAGATTCCCTTAATGTATATACACTCTAATATTAATGTATGTAGGTACAACTTCTAAAAAACTTTTGAACACATTTTTAATAAGATATGGGACAGTTTTCGTTTTAATTCTAAGTGTCCAAATTGCCATCTACCCTTTTTGTATGGCACAAATTAAATACAAAATATGTATTTGCACCCTAAATATTTATATACAGACATGGTAACTTTTGGGATGCAAGGATTGAAAAAAAAAACACGATAGGTATTTTTCTTGTACCAAATGAGTTTGATTTCTGGGCAAAATTATGTTTTTTTTTTCGAGTAACGTATATTTCACAAATATAATTTCAGTAAGTATAGATTATTATTTTTTGAAATAACAAAATAATGTAATTATTAGGCTCTGAAATAACGAGACCGTTTGTTTCTTATTGTTTATGATTACGCCTTAATATACTTTTTGAAAATCACCTAGAATAGTATATATATATATATGTTTTAGCTGTGTTATTCTTTTGTATCCCAAAAGCCATGCCTGTTTGAATATCTTAAAATATATTTTAATTAAAACTATAAATATTAGGCAAGCGAAACCTAAGAGTTAAGAGGGTACGCAGGTATTGCTCTCTCAATTGTGACACACAAAATACCTACCCAAATAAGTGGCGCAATTCCCGCTCTAAAGGTATTCAAAAACCAAATAGGGGAAAGTAATACCCCCGTACCATCTCAAGTGTTACCCATAGGCCGATGTGTCTAAAAGCATTGTTTACGTATATAAGTGCGATTTTTATATAAACTTTTCTCATTCAAATTATAAATTCGTAACGCTAAAATCATATTTTTACAAAAATTATGCACAGTTTGGGATATGGCAAACCGGATAGGCGGGAAATTTAATAAATAATTATTTTTTAAATGTACTTGTTAGAAATCTAAATCTAATGTTATTTCGAAGTCTGCTACTCTGAATATAATTTCTAAAATGCTTATAGCAAATTTAGACTTTGAAACCATACTTAATCTAAATATACGTAAAATAACCGCAAATTATTATTGTAAGATGCAGTTTTTAGGAATATCTAATTATGATATTACTAGTTGCAAAATTATTTTCTGATATCGGAGACTACAAAACAACAACGTCATGTTGCTACGATTTATAACTGGGTAATAATTACAAAGAAAATATAGAATTTTTCGCGTCTCCGGTGGCCATACCCCTTAAAAATAATTAGCACGCTATATTACTATATCAATATATGTACTTCAATATATTCTATACTGGTCTTGCTTGAGATCTATACCTTCTTACTTTCTCCAATACTGTGTGATCAAACTATACCAATATTATAAAAAGAAAAACTATATATTACAATATTTTTACTGGATCGATTTTAATGAAACTTTGTATGAGGATACAGTGAATCTTTAGGAATAACATGGGCTACTTTTTTATCCCGATATTTCCACGGGATAGGGTGAAACCGCGTGGCGCTGCTAGTTCTATATAAACTCCTTAATTAAATACGCTACTTTACCGATATAGTTTCTAAATAAAAATATCATCTATACACAAATTTAACAGATTTTTTGCCGTCATTTAAAAGCACATTCGCTCTGGATTTTACTAGATGGATTTACAAAGTTTTTAGTTCACACTTAAGGAATTTTAAAAATTAAAATACCTTCCATTTTCTCCCGCTCTATGGCAAAGCCAAGATCGCAGGTTTAAATTCTGCAGCGTAAATAATTTTTGGAAGGTATTTAAATTTCTAAAATGCAGTATTTCGAAACTTTTTGGGATTTTTGTTGTTTTAACAGAGCAAACTAATTTGTGCATTTCATTGTTTTGTATTAGTCAGCAATAAATTAGTTCCAAATTCGGTCACATTAAGCTTTCTCACACTGCCATTTTATACTGCACATGACTATGATGCAGGGTAATGTATAAGTTTACGAAAAAAGAAAAAGATTGATACTTTTGGAACTGTCAAATTAGATTTACATGTGTCAAGTACACGGGTTTTTTGAGATCGAATTTACAGCCAAGCGCAGTAATAGACTGCATTTAAATTAGCAATTAAGGGTACGGCTATGTCAAAGATGCATGTTGATGCGAATATGTCGGTTTACTCGCACATGGATGCAAAAACAATTGACACAGTGCCGCACGGGCGAGACTGGACGCGGTGATTTTAATTTGAGCCAAAGCAAATAGCTGTATATTTTGTTTTCCAAGCTTCTAAATATGCTGTCCTGTCCATCGTGCCTTACCTCCTGCACAAGAGAAGACCTGATGAGAGCCACAGCCGTTGTCTTAAATGTGGCTAGTTCCTGTTCTGGGAACATTTAGATTAGGAGAAAAATAGGCCAATGACACGATAAGTAGAAGAAGCTTGCATCTATGTATCACAGTGACTTCACTGCGTTGCAATCTTTCGGTATGTGCTTTTATTTCCACACATTTGTTTATATTTAAGCTGACATCGATGTGCGACGTGCTATGTGCGGTGCATCTTTGGCATGGCTGTAGCCCTAGCAAGTCTCACCACATAATTCTATAAGAAGTCTTGGTGTGAACATAGGCACATACAGTTTGTTGATACCGAATTATATAGAATACGTGTTCAGTCTGTAAGTCGACAGCTCCAAAACATTATATGCAGCCTTTTTCTTATTTCACACGACCTGCCCATACATAGGGCACTAATACGTTTTAGTTCAGATAATTGCAAACCTTAAATATATCAGTATAGGTAGCATATTTCATTGATACTTTTCATCTAGAATCTTTTAACCTTAATTAGGTAAATTGATTCAAGAGCAGTTGAAATTGAACTGTCGGTTATTTCATAGAGTTCAAATTCAACTGATTTCATGGAGATATTTACCATAAAGCATGTGTCATTGTCGTTAAATATAAGTTAAATACTTATTGACAGTTTTAATATTTGTATAAGTTACAAAAAAGTCATCAAATAGATTTGGCATAGCAACACTGAATTTCCATAACATTTATCATCCCTCAAAAAATCTAGCCGTTGCATGTTCTAATCCCAGCCGAGAATACGAGCGCTTTAACCATTACTTTTATTAACTTCATCTAAAATAATTTCTTAGCGGATGCCTAGGTCATCAATGCCAAACGTTAGACCGATCTGTCCATTGGTTTGAGCTGTGCGTTGATATATCAGTCAGTTAGGGCTATGAATTTTTAAAGATTGTTTTTCTATTTTACTGACATTTTCGTCTTCTTTATTTAATTCAAGAAATTTCACAAGACCAGCTCAAAGTCCTTAGAAACTCCTTACTTAAAGGACCAGTCCTTAAAAAATTGGGTCAACAAAATGGCGCTATATGCGGTGGTCATATTACAAAATTGAAGAAGAAAATGTCAATATCATATGAACATAGGCGTAAACCGCACGTTGACAACCGAGAGGTGTAGCAATGGACAATGCGTGTTTAATGCCCACTCGCTGCAACTTCACATTCCGGTCAGATTAGAACTTGTATAAATTACAATAATATGTATAAGTTGGCAGATATGTACCTATATTTAAAGTTGTTTGATAACTTCAACAGTTGGTATATCATGTATATGTCGCAGCCAACTAGCTTAATTAGCCGTTCAATCAACAGCCTAGCCTCTTTACTAAACAGCGCCATTCAACTAATGTTGGCTGTTGATTGAACGGCCAATTAGGCTAATTGACTGCAACATATGTATTGTAAACGAACACAATATACAGTCAAATCTATATTATTAGTAGATGATTTCTATCAATAAGTTATGCCAATCGATTGATACTTTCCATTTTAATTTGTCTTGATTCAAAAACTGAATAAAATATTTTAAAAATTTCTTGTTACAATATAAAAATCAAAGTACTTGCTTATTTATTAAATAAAAAAGTTAAAAAATAATAATTCTGTCTCAATCATCATAAGAAAGTCACCATTATCTTACTCGATTTTATCTTGTCTTTAAAAACTACCTTTGCGTAGATTTTATATCCCATAATACGTACAAAATGTACCAAATATTAGCCTCATGGCAAATTCAATATAGAATTCTAAAAATGCCAATTTTTACCGTCATTTGAGTAATACAACTTTACAATATAGTATGATAAAATAGGCGACAGGAGAATATACCTGTCTCTTTCTTTCACATGTACATTTAGCGTTAGTAAAAGAGAAGTTACTCGCGCGAGAAAGAGAGATAACGTAGTATCTTGCTTTGTCACAAGATAATCTCGAACTATGTTACACGTGTCTTGGGCGAATGTACTCACTGCTTTGAAGATTCCCTTCAACGGGGCGATGTGTCAAACAAACTTGTAATGCGCGATTAAGTCCCTCTCAGCGCCATCTGTCGGTGTACTAACTAAGCTTCTTCCTCGGACGTGTAGAGATGAGAGTGTCACAGTGTTCCCTCATCGTACAGTCGGTGTTGCATCGTGTCTCCGGTGATGTTATAATATATGGTCGTGCCAGTAAGGCGCGGGCGGCGCGGGCGCGGGCGGTGCGGGCGGCGCGGGCGCGGGCTCGTCCGTCGCCGGACAGTCGCAGTCGTCTATACGTTGCACGACAAAGTTACCATATTCGTCGGTGAGGGACGAGTGACGCAGCGCGCCGCACGAGTGCCGCCGGCATCCCGCTGACCACCATCGCTCTATGGACAAATCAAAAACGATCAAAACCCCTGTTTATAACATATCTTTTATAATATATAACTTATCCTTGGACCTGTATCTCTTCCGATGGTAAGTGACGATGCGCTCAAAGATGTAACATGCTTAAGCATAGCTTACCAATGGTCAAATTGAAAAAAATTTAGCATGCAGATATCATCAGCGGCTAGTAAAATAATAATTGGAATGAAAAACAATGCTTACCTCTGCTGATGTCAGCATCATTCATCAACTCTTCATTCATAAGCGCCGTCAGCGCGTCATCCGTTTGTTTCGAATCTGGGGGAAAGATATTAATTACCAACTGCGTCTTGTGGTCACACTAGCGTCAGTTCAGATCCAGAAGTTTCGGAAACTCAAAAACCACTGAAATAATTTTCATACAGTTCTTAACAATAAACGAAGTGATTCAGTGGGAAAGTTTAGGATCTATAATTCATTCATTAAGTTTTTAAGGAAATTGGCTAAAATATGACAATAAAATGTATATGCTCTGCTACCTAGGTCATTCCAGTCGGCTGGACCAAAGGATTTTTCTTACGAAAATGTATGAGCACTAATTAACATTAAGTTGGCTCCCAGACGGCTTGACGAGTTCTGGACAGTTAAGTAAACATACCTGTGTCCTGATTAGGTTCCTCCTTAACAGTGACAGGTAGATGAGGTGAAGTCGGTGTTGTGGGCGTGGCCGGCGGAGTGGGCGTGGCCTCCGCCATGCCGCACACTTCGCCGCTACTATTCGAACTGCATTCCGGACTATACGGCGCCATCTAGTGTTACAAACACAAAACGTTTTACATCGATATTTTTATGAGTTATTAGGGGGACTATGACACTAAATAAAAATTATGATAACATTAGTGACTTTTGAAGCATGATGCTAAAAACGAACCCTCAAACTCCTGCGCCGCCTCGGTGTGACCTCAGCCATTTTGTAACTAGTATCCATAGCCCAGTAGGAACCCTTGCCGGGATCGTCTTTACTTCGAGCCACCTTCATGAAACATTTGTTCAGAGATAGGTTGTGCCTGATTGAGTTCTGAAAAACATAGGTATACCATAAAATACTACATCTAAAGTCTCTTAAATTAAGACCAGCGCTAATCAAAAGACTAGCATTTCGCTGAATTGAAGTCTTTTTTTGCAACAATTATTAGTTTTATTTGGCTTTAACATACTACATTTAACTTTATAATCTCTTTGTTGCAAATAAATAATATTTTTATAGCAGTCGTATTTTATACTTAGCTAGTGCAAGGAATCTGCACTCTAAGCAAGCTTATACAGATTCAAAATGTATTACAACACAAATCTACATAGTCTGTAAAAATGATATACTAGTCTATTAAAAAAAATTGAGCCCAAACTGTCCCACTGCAGGGTAAAGGCCTCTTTAACTTCCTTCCATTGATAGCTATCTAAAGGTTATATAAGGGTTAATGCAAACCAGTCATTCTTTGATAAGTCAATTATTTGATTGGTATGTCCTGTTATTGTCCATGTAAATACTCAAAGCTTATGATTAAAAAATCAAACTCAACTAATTTCAATGAAATTTGATATTTTGTTAATTTTCATAAATATTAATTGAATTTGTGGAAACTTTGGAATAACACATATTTTTTATGAGTAGGTCTACTATTTTACCATGTCATGATGTCACACATAAAGAGGTGAGTATAGACTAGTGATTAGAGGCATTTAACAGGCCCTGAACATTTAAATATAATGTACAATACTAATGTTCTGTTACTAGGAAATACTCTAGGTATATCCATCTTAATTTATATAGATATTTATAAATTAATTAATACTCAAGACTTACCATCCATCCTTTACCAGCCTCTTTATAATAAGGAAATGCATTACAGATGTAAGTGTAGATCTCGTTCAGTGTCATCTTTCCATTTGGAGAGCTGCTAATTGCAAGTCTTATCATACTTGCATAACTGGAATGGAGAAGATTATTATTTTATTTTATGTAAGTACAATAAAGTATGCATCTGATTCGTAAAATATTTAATTCATTATGATAAGGTATATTTATTAAGTTCATGGGAAGCTGTTGGGGCATGCAACCAATTGCTTTAAAGACTTTGTAATCTCTTATTTTGTTGCAAATAAATAATTCTATTCTATCTAGAAGTGTTTGAGGTCTATGTTCATCAGTGCATGCCTGTGGTTGATAATATGATTATAAAGGTTATTTAATTTTAGGTAGATACATACATTTTTACTTCTAAGATCCAGGTACTTAATAAGTTGTCTGGTTAATAAAATGAATACAATTTATTTATCTATATCATTATTATACTATAGTATGGGCTGCTTTCTGCAACTAGATCTCTTAAGTCCCTAACTACCTACTAAAGAAATCTGATTCTTTTTGGGTGAAGGTCTACTTGTGATGGGATAACTAGCCAAGCTCTTCCATAAAGTTTGCCACAAGATTTGGATTAATGTATATTTTAGGAATGCTATTGATGCTGCTAATAGTCCGATGTCTCCCCAATTGCCTTTAACACGTTTTTTAATCAATTGGACAGGACAGACTGTAAATCTCGTCAGTAATAACAGTCTTTTTTAATTTTTACCAATGAAATGTTACACAATAGAATAGCCTATTTGACACTAAATACATGAGAAACATGTTACAGAAGCAAATACATAAAAATTGACAGAGATTTAACGTAACCATCCCTTTTGGCTTCACCGTAGTTGGGTAACAATTTAAAAAGAGAAAGAGAAGCGGTGTACCCAAATGGATCAACCTCAGCTAAGAGTCACAGTTAAGTTAATTTAGTCCATTATGTTAAAAAAACGTGAAATAGTGGATGTACAGAATGGAGGCCTAGGATTCCTTACAATGTGACTGTACTACAAAACAAAGCAAATGCAATCAGTATATTGGAGTATTATCACACAAGATAAAGGCAGTCTAAATAACTTACAATCCACACCTGTATTATTTAAGAATTTAATAATCTTATCAAAGCATCGTACATTAGTGATATTCTTGTTGTTGAGGCAAATAAACAAATGGTATAAGTTTCTCTGTTTTAAATGGCAAAGATTAGAAATTGCTTTACATTCTAACCAGTATTTTTCAGGAGTTAGGCAGTTCCTCTCAGTGTCCTCTCGGGAATGTTAATTGTCTTGTTGACTCAGATCACAGCAGTAATCATTAGTAAAATAAGCATTTAGTTATACTTTGTACACACTGGACATTTATGATTTATTGCAGGGACTGGACCCGGCTGGTATTAGACAAGGAACAGTGGAAAGCAGGAAGAGAGGCCTTTGGTCAGCAGTGTGAGAGATCAGGCTAAAAATTAAATGTACATTTGATATATAAATCATCTTCATCAGTTTTGAGTTTTGATGATGGTGACCCTAATTATTTGCATATGTTATAAAAGGGAATGAAAGATGCGAGCCTAGTAAATTGGTATGATGGCAAAAGAAGGAAGAAGAGATTATAATTAATCCTATACTTTTTCCTAATTTTGCCTCTAAAAGGTGGGCTAGACTAATCTTAGTTTTGTACCATACTCTTTTGAAGCTGAATGGTTGGCTTCTCAGCAACAACTTCTTTGCTATATTACTAATTCATGATATGACAAATAAATTACTAGTGCGTAGGTGTAAGAATTTGTTTGATACGTAAATTCAATAAATAGCTATCATGGGTCACGTTAAACAGAAAAATGAACTATTTTTATCTATAAGGAAAATAGCCTGTGCTGTAGGTACCTGTACGCGGGTTTAGCGTGTTTTATTTTGTTAGCGTTCTCCTTCTGATCATCCTTGTTATTGTTTTCTTGTTGGAAGGTGAGGGGCTGGACGTCCTCGTAAAGAAACCGCGGGATTGGGCCGAGCGGGCTGTGCCGCGGCGGGCCCGGGCTGTACGCGGGCAGCCACTCGACGCCAGGTGAATCACTCATTGTCCCATCAACACCGCACGTTTCACCCACACCATATACAATATCCTCATTAAAAACTTCAGCACCAGAGCTCTACACTACTCCCGACGACTGTTCACTCGCTACATCGCATCAAGATGCTCCTCATTGTAGGGCAGATGATCCTTGAAATTACGACCTCAGCAAAATTAGAATCACTCTGCACTTGAACACGTTTCCTACCTATATATAAATATAACAACATCTAAACGTAAAAGTAACGTAGAGTTGAAATTAAAATTAACACAATAAAACTAAAGAAAATTAGAACATTTAGATGAATAGAAATTATTATGACATTTGATGCACCTACAACAAGGAAAATGGCGGATCGTGTTCGTTTAGTTCAAAAAGGAAACGTAAAAAAATTCTTATCAGTTTACAATTATATAGAAAGTAAATGTTTTAAAATAAACTTATTCAAATACTTAAAAATACTGTTAATTTATAACAAAAACATTCTAAAAATATCTCAACTATAGTCACAAATTGGTTAAAATATTAAAATGGAAAAAAATACATACTACTTCAAATATTTCGTTCAGAAACTAGCATAGTCTAATTTCGTTTAGAACTGTCACTGTCTTTGTCAAATGGCGTCGTTGGTCGTCGAATAATTGACGGTTGTGTCGGTTGTCAAAATATTCAGTTTGATTAAAATGTTCCGAGGTGATGGTTGTGCTCTTTGAACCGTTAAAATTAACGGTTTGTTGACATTATTTTAAAAACATAATAAACTGTTAATATCTTTGTGTGATTTGTATTCCTAAATAAAGTGTGTTGTAGTTTGAAACGATGGCGACGCAGCCAGAAGTCGGTGTGTCAGACTTTGTTCTGTTGGACAATTTAACCACCGATAAGTTCATACAGAATTTGCAATTACGGTAAGTTTTCCTACTATTATAAGCTAGGTAATACCTACCAATATGAAACTTTTTCCATAAATATTAACAAATTGATATGATATTAGGATATCAAACCATGTAGAATCTGAGGAAGGTCTCCCAGGGAGATTATTCGCGCTTTTCGTGATTGAACTCGATACGGTTAAAGCGAGTTCCTCTATAGTCCTCTAAAATAAAACTGATCAAAGAAGGCTTCAAAGAGGAAACTTATCCTCTTTGAAGTCTTTGAAAAAAGAGTTCGGTAAACAATTTATTTCAAAAAATCCTTAAATAAGTACTACTTAGATATCCCACCAATTCTTACTTCCCTATTATTAACATTACCAATACATATACCTACGAAGATTTTAATTTTCCACAGATTTTCATGAAAATTTGTACAAGGGTAGACCATAGTGTGGAGAATAATAGATAACTTTATAAACGGGTGTAACCGCAGGATGAAGCTAGTGAATCATTATTCTGTACATGTGTTTGGGGTGCATGAAAGGAGCCTCCCCGAGCGATGAGCATGGCGAATACCAATCATGATCATCCGGCGCACCCTGGACATCCGGCTCCAAGACTTCCTCTTCGAAGGGGGTATTGGAGCAGGATGACCAATCCTTTCACCACAACGGCCCAAAAAAATACACCGAGCCCCCAACATCTTGGCTCCAATCAGTACCCAAGCTCTCCCACAGGTCTGCAGGGATCCGCCTTGTCCGTAATATCGGTGAACATAGAAGGTTTCTCCAGCGCAAAATCGGACATCCTGGCGTCTCTTTATCAAAGTAGCCACTGCGACATCCTATGTGTACAAGAAACTCACAGAGGTATAGACTGCCCAAAACCCGTGGTTCCAGGAATGTCACTAGTTGCCGATATCCCCCACCCAAAATACGGCAGCGCCGTCTTCTCTAAACCATCTCTCGCTATAGTGTCAGCCTCATGCAAATCTATCAACGATATAGAACTGATTACTATCGATACTGGCCAGTGTACAATAACATCTGTGTACAAACCACCAAACCAACAGTTCGAATTCATTGAGACGCCGCATTTCAATAACCAGCGCTTTAAGGTTGTTATTGGCGATTTTAATAGTCATAGCACCGCATGGGGTTATTCCGCTACCAACTCTGATGGCAGCGCGTTGGAAGAGTGGGCGGAGGCCGAGAATCTTACTCTTATACACGACCCAAAGCAGCCAGCATCCTTTAACAGCCGTCGTTGGAAACGAGGCTACAACCCGGATCTGATTTTTGTAAGCAACAACATTTCCGCACTGTGTCATAAGAAGGTCCTCCCTCCCATCCCTTCTACGCAACATAGGCCGATCAACTGCCTATTCCAAGCCGCTTTAAGACCCACAACAGTCCCCTTTAGGCGCCGCTTTAACTTCTCTAAAGCAAACTGGGAGTCCTACTCACGGGAAATCGACTCTCTTTTGCAGGAGTTGGAGGCGATACCCGACAACTATGAGACATTTGTCAACGTTGTGCGATCAGTATCTCGCAAAGTTATCCCCCGCGGTTGTCGTACGTCATACGTACCCGGCCTGAGCCCAGACTCGGCCCAGTTGCTCGCCGACTATGAGTCCCTCTACGAAAAAGATCCTTTCTCTGAGGAAACTATATTCGCTGGGGAGCAATTGATGTCACTAATCGGCGATACGCGTAAGGACAGATGGATGACTCTTGTGTCCTCAATTGATATGACCCACAACAGCAAAAAAGCTTGGTCCACAATAAAGAAGCTTACTGGGGACCCCCCGAATGCCATTCTCCCAGGTCAAGTCACCCCAGACCAGGTAGCACACCAGCTTCTCGTGAACGGTAAGCCACCCAACCGCCCCCCAAAAATGCGCAAACAAAGGTTTCCATCTCCCACCAATAACAGAGTCAGTACTCCCTTCACGCTTGCCGAACTAGCTCAAGGCATCAAATCGATGCAAAACGGTAAGGCCGCCGGAGTGGACGACATAACGGTGGAGCAGATGAAGCACCTGGGTCCTGTTGCGATTAATTGGCTGCTTACTCTTTTTAACGGGTGCCTGGAATGTTGCAAGTTGCCGAAACTGTGGAGAAAAGTCAAAGTTATTGCTCTCCTTAAGCCTGGTAAATGCCCAAAAGATCCTAAAAGCTACCGCCCTATTTCATTACTGTGCCACTCATTTAAACTGCTTGAACGGCTACTCCTAAACCGACTCTCCCCCTTTATTGACCCTGATCTAATTCCCGAACAGGCAGGGTTTCGCCCCGGTAAATCCTGCACAAATCAGACTCTTAGCCTTACGCAGCATATTGAGGATGGGTTTGAGACCCGTAACATCACCGGTGTCGTGTTCGTTGACTTGTCAGCAGCGTACGACACGGTAAATACTCGGAGGCTACTGGAGAAGGTCGGTCGCATGACGAATGATCCAGGGTTTGTGTCCGTTCTCCGCGAGATGCTGAGTAACCGTCGGTTCCAGGTCTGCCTTGATAATAAAAAGAGCAGATGGCGCGTTCAAAAAAATGGCCTTCCGCAAGGAAGTGTTTTGGCTCCGATACTATTTAATATATATACCAACGACCAGCCTAGGACTCCTGACACCAAACACTTCCTCTACGCGGATGACCTCGCACTCGCAGCTCAGTCGCCAAGTTTTGAGAAGGCCGAAAACCTGCTAACAATTGCGCTTGAGAAGCTCGACACATACTACGCTGACAATGCCCTAAGGCCAAATCCGTCCAAGACTCAGTCTTGTGTCTTCCATCTCCGCAACCAACTAGCGAATCGAGCCCTCAAATTATCATGGCGAGGCGTGAAAATAGAGCACTGCCATGCTCCGCGGTACCTTGGGATCATGCTCGACAGAACATTGACATACAAGTGGCACTGTAAGCACACTAAAATGAAAATAGGGTCGAGGAACAACATACTACGGCGCCTCACAACAACATCATGGGGAGCAGACCCACATGTACTACGCACGACCGGTTTGGCGCTCTCGTTCTCCGTTGGTGAATACGCGTGTCCTGTATGGCACCGCTCAGCCCATACCAAGGAGATCGATGCAGCGCTCAATGAGACGTGCCGTATTATAACAGGGTGCCTCAAACCTACCCCACTCAGCATGCTCCACCCTCTTGCTGGTATTGCTCCACCTGGTGTCCGTCGTGAAGTGGCATGTGCAGTGGAAAAACGTAATCAGGAAACTGATCACCGGCACCCTCTGCATAACCACGAAACGCCACAGCGGCGCCTTAACAGCCGTAAGAGTTTTCTCCGGCTCACAACCCCTCTGGGCTGTACCCCTGCTGAGGCCAAAAAGCAACTGTGGGCTGCCAATTTTCCCCCTCCACCAGACTTCATTTCACCCACGGAATCCCTGCCTGCTGGCGGTGACCTGCAATGGCCAACCTGGAAGTCCCTAAATCGCCTGCGGACCCAGGTTGGCCGCTGTAAAGAGAACATGGCTAGGTGGGGTTTTTCCGGATCGGACACTCTGTGTGAGTGTGGGAGGGCCGCCCAAACGATGGCGCACTTGACGGCCTGCTCTCTCTGCCCTGTTAGCTGCTCTGCAGACGACCTCAACAGGGCAACAGATAATGCGATTGCCGTGGCTAAGTTTTGGGCGGGAGTGCTCTGATCAAGGTGTATTGCTTTGGCCGCCGTTGACACGAAGAAGAAGAAGATTATTCTGTACAGCACATTAAAAAACTGATTAGACATTCAAGTTTATGACGAGGCCTTCTTGTGCAGCTGTTATAATAATTATAACAGAAAACATTTATACAATGAGTTTGATATGCTTAGTTAATTTATGTCAAATACCTACTTACTATTATTCAAAGTATAAACTACTTGCTGCGCCCCTCGGTTTATCCCGCGTAGGTCCTGATTCCGCGGCAATTTCGGTATTAAAAGTATTGTATGTCCTTCTCCATCTCCTAAACTACCACTATGCCGATTTTCATCGAAATCGGTCCAGTCATTTGATCTTGAACATGGAACAAGCCCATATATAAACAAACTTTAGATTTCTTATATTAGTTAGGAGTAAGGATTAGGTTGTTGTCACTAGCTGCATGGTTTGTCTTATTCAGCGGATCGGCATTGCCATCTAAAAATGCAGCCAGCACTTTGGGCACCCTATGTAGGAAAGCTTATTTACATTTTTAATATTATTATTTGTTCTATAACAAAAAACAATAAATGTTAGAGGGTGTTTTATAATAATATCTAATATGATGGAAATGGAAGGTAATTAATAGCTTAACGATAATTACCACAGATACCTTTAATATTTTTTTGCACTTAAATAAAATTATTTATTACAAATATTTTGCAAAAATATACTTGCGATAATTTGTCTGTTGATAACAAGACACAATCCGCAACAGCATCTCTACCTGCAGTACATTTTATAAGTTTACCTAAAAAATACATAAAAATTTTTTCAAAGTAAAAACGATGACGTAATGACTGTTTTCGCATTATAGATTTTTTTCAATTAGGCACCTAATTAACGCTTTGTTTAAAAGAAACATTTGTGACTTTTTAACCGACTTTAAAATGTATTTTTTACTTGTATTTTTCTCATACCTAGGTACTCACTCAAAACAACAAACCAATTCACAAAGAATCAGGACTGACAGTAAAACTGTAGTTTCTGAGTAAACCATATTACCTATTCACCAAAATCTGGTGAAGATCTGATAAGGATCTTTTTGAGCAGAGTAGCTCCTAAAAATGCAAAAATTGCTTACTTGAAAATATGTACTAGTTAAATCGGCCCCTACTAGCTAGGATTTGATGGAGCACCTTGATCTACCTTCTCATTATAAAACTTCTCAAATCTTTCCTCTAACTTTATAATATTAGTATATAGATGACCTTTTTATATACCGACATCATTCCAAGAGTTTAGATCGACGTCAAACGCATCTAGAAGTATAATGAAGTAATATTCTTTATATAGAAGTTGAAGTAATGACCGCTAAGCCGCAACTGGCGCAAGCGCAAGCATAAGCCAATGTCTTGACGCCTTATTTACCGTCACATCATGATGTCATTATTCAAGGTGTCACCTCTGTCCTTACGAACATTTTTCCTCATTGTTTCTCTTCATTTCTAAAGATAATTGTCTTTATCAGGTATTTTTAAATCGCGTTTGTTATTATAAAAACTACGGCTTTGCACTCATTCTACTATTAGGTATTTAAGTTTGTGTGAAACTTCTGTATAAGATAGCTGGAGACCTGAATTAACACATCGTTAGGGCTTTTTATCTCGAAATTCCCACGGGATCGGGACTTACGCGGGTGACACCGCGGGGCGCAGGAAGGGAGATCAGTCACGATCCTATTAAAATCCTATTAACCTCAGTCAAGATCCTATTAAAATTTGGTGAGGATCTGATGAAGATCTTCAGAGTGATGAACAGAATTGCACCTCGAAAGTGCAGCAAATTGCTTATTCAATTTCTATCAGTAGATTCAGAAGCGAGAATTTAAAATAGGTAGGCAGCAGTAGCAATTGGTCCATGTTATAATTATATTCTGTGGTTGAACTCAGTCTCTTGCGTGTTTTTTTATCTATTTTGTTTTGTTGGCTTAACTTCAAAGATATTTCACCCCTGCCTGGCCACTGGTACTGGTAACCTAGGCAACAGTAATGTCTCCCTTCCATGTCATACAAAATTGCCACACCATTAAACCTCGCCAAAGAGCCCCATAAACCCGACATTTACAAAGCGAACCATCATCTGTTTAATTAAATCAGTGGTTTGCACATAAACTCGACTGCAGCGTGCAGTGTCTGTGCAAATGGCCTAACTATTCCCCCTTGGTGGATATTGTGTGGAGAGATGAAGTAATTTGGATACTGTTAGTATTTGTGGTCAGGGAATAGTAGGATCGTATTACGGTGTGGTGGTATTGTTGCGGAGAAAATCGACGTCTGTAGATACCTAAACAGGTTATATGAAAAGCGTCTAACAAAACTACCTATCTATTAAAATATACTCTAATAAATCGCACGAAAAATTACCCCCTGCATCTACATCTAAATTTGCAGAGCAGCCGTAAGAATGATACCCTTTCCAACAAAAATCAATCATCAGAATAGGTCCATAAACAACGATGTTATGCGGCATTACTTGCCCGGACAGCCATGGAAAAAAAAAACAATCGAGAACCTCCTTTTTTTGCAACTTCGTCCGCGTAGAAATAGGTTTTTCCAAAATCCTTTCAGTGGATGCCTACATCATAATAACTATCAAGCCTGATCCGTTCATGGGGTTGAGCTGTGCGTTTTGATACATTTATCAGTCAGGAGTCAGGACTTAGAATTTGATATTTCTAGGTACTTAGGTAGATTCTAACTTAACACCCCTATTTATTTATGCGAGGGTTAAAAAATTAAAGCTAACAATGTTTTAAAATAATAATTATGGAATCTTACCCAATGAGTTGTAAAACTGAGATTTTGTCATAGTTTATTTTGGATACGAAACCGGTTCTTAACTTACCGTCATTTCATTGTATTATGATTTGTAAACAAATTCTTTATATTTACGAAGCATTCATTAAAATAACTTGTTTTAGAGCATATAGTAGATAGAAAATAAAAGCAAAATACCTTTCGACTATAATTGTTAATTATTGCACGGTTAATTGTTGTATTGGCCGTTTGTAGGTGAAACCTTTTCATTGATAAGTTCTGTCTGATATATCAACGCACAACTCGAACCAATGGACAGATCGGGCCAAAAGACATACAGATAGTTAGTTATAAGGTAGTCATCGACTAAGAAAGGATTTTGGAAAAATCAAACTCTACGCGGATGACGTCACAGGCAAAAGCTAGTTTTGGTTTAATTAAAATACGATACTTGTCGTTTCTACGCTTAATGAAACTTAAGTCGATAACAACAAGGAATTATTTTCTTTAAATTATACCAAAATGTAGGAAAAGGACTCCCCAACAAACGGTATACGCGATAACACTTTTCATCCGTTTTCCAAATTCCATATTCCATCCATTTTTGTTATCAGCGACAGTTATTTTTCGTTTGGCCCCTATATGCACCTTAATTAGCTGAATACCTATTTGACGTATTTAGAACTTTAACATACTATGCAAGTGGGTTGTATGACGTAAGAAAATACGCGATAGTCAGAAGTTGGAAGATAAATGAAGTTTTTAAGGCCCCGTACCTCAAAAAGTAAAAATAATAAGGTATATTTTGGTAAGTACTTACAAGTTTTTGCAAAAATGTAAATTTATCCTTAGCATTTAAATATCGTGTTGACTTACGACCCTAATTTTTATACACCTAATAAGGACCATATTTATTATAATATACCTCAGTATCTAGTATGAATTTCAACTTGCTGGGTCCACCCGTTCGCGCGTTCCTGAGAAAATCTTTGGTGACACTCGGACAAACAAACGGACAATGTTTTTATAATCATGGCATGTCTGAAGACGGACATGTCGCCAAACCGACTTGTCTTAAAAACTCAAGAGCATTAACCCTATCTGCTTGTAATCAAAGTCCCAGGCACTACAAAGCCCTGAATAGCATGGATTTAAGTTGCTGGCTTTGTATAAAGCATCTATATTAGTTATGAAAAGGCCAATATTGTAATCAAAAATAGTTTTTGCGTTGGTTGTCTTGTCTCGACCAAGGGAAATAGATTTTTTATTATTATCAAGCAGGCACTGACGACGAAATATAGCCCATTAAAATAAACTTGTTTCCTGTCTAACTGTTAGACTATTTAGACATGTCCGCGATCTTGTCCAAATTTTTTAGACAACTCGGAATATAATTTATTCACTAAAAGTTATTTAAAACGTAATATTTACAATGTTTTTTTGTGGTGCTCGATATTTCGACGTTGTTGCAAGCGCCATGTTCACGAGACAAAATCCGCAATTTTTCATTACAAAGCTTGTATTTCGAGAATCTTAAGTTTTAATTAGACAATGGTTTTTAAAATTCGTTTGAAGTTAGACGTTAATTTTACAAGTTTTTAACGCAGCACGAGATGGTCAAAGAATCCACTGTTTCAATTGGTTACTTCATTAAGTCAGAGTTTAGTCCTGATGCGTGAGGAATGCAGCTTAAATAGGTCGCATACGGTTAATAATAGAAATGCCAGTTCATGCGTTTGCATAAATTCACATTTATAATGCAGAATTTAAATTTTGTTGATGTAAGAACTCTACCAGTTTGGAAGAACACTGGAATTGACAGCTTAGAAGGTACAGCAGGCGCCCAGTGGTATTAACAGTATCCTCAGCCCATGATGATGATGATGTCTCCTTAATCGATTTTTACCGCAGTGACTATTTCTGGCTGCCAAGTTTGATGTTGAGCAATGGACGTTTTGCAATGGCCACTCGGGACCGAACTATAGGCACTTGGGCTGTGGCATTGTTGCAGCCGAATATGTTCCGAGTACGATTACTCCGTCATCCCCTTAGACGCTGTTTGACAGGGTTGGTGTATGCCTTTATCAATACTTCCTCATTTACAGCCTGGATCATCACTAGGATTGTATTGTATAAATCGCCTCATAAAACATACGTTTAGTTAACAGCTAACAATAAAATATTTTTTTGTAAGTAGATAATATCGATTCACGTTTATCGTGCCACAATTTGCGTTATCAAAAGTATTTATGAAGGTCCTTGTTACTGTTAGTGTTGTTAACAGTATAATAAATCAATAATGAACATTCGTTGAAAAATATCAATATTTTGGTGATGCTAATGAGAGCTAATTTACTGGTGATATAAAAAACACTAACTCATTGCACTCTTGCATTCGCGAGGTGTTAAATTCGCGGATAGGGGTATGTTTTTGTATGAAATGAAATAATCTCTTTCTTACAATCATGCTACGTCTTAAACCACATAATTTCCTAAACCTATTTTAATAAATTTTGGTACTTAATGAATCCAGAAAAATAATATTCTAGGCCTGTTCCTGTTACTGAATAGGATCAATGAGTGAGTGGCTGATATGTCAACGCACAGCTTCAACCTAAGGTCGGATCAGGCTATTTGGCATACAGATAGTTATTATGACTATTCGAAAAGAAAAGTTTTTTAGGAAACGTATTTTATACGCGGACGAATTTGCGGGTAAAGAAGTAATACCTACTTCGTTACTTAGTCTTCCCTTAGCAAGGTGTATAAATACATATAATTTCCCTTACAACTAAAATATAGTACCATTATCTTTTTATTTGAATAGCCAAGTTGACCTGATTACCAAGTTGAGCGTGTTCCGTTCCTTTGGGGAGGTTTTAAGAACTATTTTTTTCGTGCTCTAATTCCTTCAAAAAGGTCACGTTTTGTGGCGTAGTATGACAGAATGACAATGAAAAATACATCGTCGTCCGCTTTTGGGACTTTTTATTACCCCTATTTAGAATGTCAAGAAGGAAAATATCGTAAGGAAATGTATCTACTTGGCCTAGAATTCTGCACGGTTAAAATGTATAGAACATTCGATGTGGTTATTCCGTAGATAGATAGATGTATAGAAAATTAAATCAAACAGATAAAAATAAAAAAAAAATAGAAAGTATTATTACAAAAAGAATATAAACTAAGTAATAGTCTGGCACAATAGGCGGCCTTATCGCTATAAGCAATCTTTTCCAGGCAACATTTTGATAGAAGAATTTGGAAGATTAGGATTTTGGTCCTGATGGAATCTCCACATAGCTGAAGATACTGATACTTTATTAGTTTTATACCCTTTCCAACACACTATAATCATCTGAATCTGTCAAGACGTCTGCGAGTAATTGGTGAACTTACATAAAAAAGATTCGCGAAGAGAATATACCTTCTTTTTTTGAAGTCGGTTAAAAGTAAATTATAAAACATATTCGAATGCAGTCAAGGGCAGAGACTCCAAGACCGGTTGTAAATAAAACAGTAACCTACCTTCAGAGCGCCACCTGGCTTGCTCCTCTATAAATCACATAGGTTAGGTATTTGCAATCATCCGACAATTTTTTTTTATTCGGTTCCAAATCTTCGCTATTGGATTTCCTGGAAAAGTAGTGATTCTTGTTAGTTGGGTCTTTTTACGTGAGGATGTAGTGGACTTGCCTAATGCCCAGCACCTATACTACCCTGTCAGCTTAGTCGACCAGAGGAAAGAACTTGTCAATACGTCTAGAGACAACAAAGCCGCGGGTTTCATCACGATGTCTGCAATGATGTGGCATACTTTACATCAAAATCCACCGAGTAGACTTTGACTTATCAAAATATATAATAGGAAACATCTGGCCCGTTACTCTAAAGTGGAAAGTGGCCCGCAGACCAGTTTTTCCGTGGGCGAGATGAACCCTAGCCCTAAATAATTTGGGTAAAACCGTCGACCAAATTAATAAGAATGGTAAAACCGCGGGGCGGTAGCTACTGCTACTCGATAATAAATAAACATTAACAAAAGATAAAGTAAATGTGTTAGAACATTAGCCTTTCACGTCAGTTCCTAGTGTCTTGGATAACGTAATGAATGAATGTGAACAGCACGATTGTAATCGGGGTCAGTGACCGGGATGAGTGAATCCACGGGTCATAGTCTTGTATTGGGGCTGTAGTTAGGAATTCCTGCAATAAGATGATATTTTGTAATAAAATGTATTTGTTTGCAATAGTGTAATTTTTACGCAATTTTTATTCAATTTCAATTTATTGTTTGTCACAGGTAATAGGTTCTTAAAAAATAGCAATATAACAATAGTTCCTTTGTAACAATACCACTAGGTGTACAATAATATTTAGCATTAAGCCACATTTTAGATTTCCAATACTATACACAAAATACACATGTCATTTGAATTAACACAGCAAATAATAGTAATGTTAAGTAATAGAGAGGATCTGAAAGATTTTTTTTTGCGACGGAGCCTTTGTGAGGCGCATGGCTCCGTCGCAAAAAAAATCCTCTCAGAAAATGACTCTTTTTGACGTTTATACTTTACCTAATTAGCTTTATCCATAATCCTTTCCTAACGTGGTATTCGTTTCAGCTATCTGTATCTATGGCAAATTTTTCAATTAACGAAAGCTTCGAGAACTTAACGTAATAATTTGCAACTTTTAAAATACATCTTCGAATACTTGCAACTAGCCAATTTCGGCAGTAAATTACCGGAACCAACTTAGTCAAACGTCAAGACATTCATCAAAATTAATTCCCCTAATAAGACCATGTTAATTCTAGTTGCAGCTTCGTAAGATAACAATACAGTTAGTCACTTGGTTACCACAGGTTACCTTTCTCTAGATTTGATCATAATATGCATTGTTGTATGGGAATGTTGGTTCTGTTATTCACTTTCCTTGCTTGCATATATCAATTACCGTCAGTTTTTTTTCTGTGCGATAGAAATGAACTTGATGGCAACATTTGCCCATGCAGTTAGTAATTTCTTACTGCATATTTTGTCATTTATACATTGAGCGATGGTGGCCTAGGAAAATAATACTTTTATTTCAGGCAGAACCTGATTATCAGCCACAAATCAGCAAATAAAATTAATCCCAGTTTATTAAGCTATTTTCTTTTTACTATGATTCGACACTCAAATAAGTTTTAAATGTAATGTCATTAATCAATAAGTTCTTAGTGTCATCTTTTATAATTTATTTCGCTATAGAAAACGAATTTCAATAGGCTATTGAAAACATAAAACGCTAACGTAAAGATGGTCGGAAATGTAAAAATAAAATTTATATCTATCCTCTATTTATCTAGGTATAGGTTTATGTTTTCCTTGACCAATCCATAGCTTGAGAAGGATTGGATCGAGTTGGCTAATTTTTCTTTTTAAATATTTGTAAGAGTCCAGGGAAGCCAGTTCAAATGGTGAGAAACCATGAAAAAGTTAAAAAAAAGTTTAGATCAGGCGCAGCTAATCTATACTAATATTATAAAGCTAAGAAGTTTGTTTGTTTGAACGCGCTAATCTCAGGCTATAGGCTGCTTTTTATTTTGATGTTCCCACGGGATCGGGACTAACACGAGTGAAACCTCGGGGCGCAGCTAGTAATAAATAAATATCTCCAAGCAACTAAGCTTGTGTTATGGTGGCCAGCCGACTTCAGAAAAAGAAGGAGATACTTACTACCGACAATTGTCGTCAAAATTTATGCTATGGGGTACTTACAAGCTGCCGTTGGCTGTTAGTATGTAAGTTATGTACATTTTTTTACAACTGAATTTGAATATTGAAGTGTACTTATACAAACATGTTTCGTTGTCAAGTTATATATTTCTCTTAGGTTTAGGGTTGACCCTGAAGAAGAAGAAAAATATAACTTTTAGATTAAAGAGAACATGATTTTCCGGTTGACGCGTAACATCTCCCCTAACGGATCCCTTATTTCCAAATTACTAAATGGTTGTGAGGCGTGTGGTTAGGCTTTGGAACCATCTTTTTAAAAATATTTGACTTTTAATTTATGAACGACACTGTCATTTAAAGGGATAGTTTCAAAGTCTAAATTAGCAGTTGGAAAATTATAGTCTAGATGCTTAGATTTGAAAATAATAGCACTATTTTGTAATTTCGGTCATTTTTACGAAAAACTGAATTTGGCGATCTATCACTTCGACATTACTTTACTATAAATAAATATTAATATCTCTTAATTCAGATGAGATGACTGGCAACCCTACCAGTAACATAGGTCAAATAATGAATGACCGCAACATGACCATGCATGACCATACAAACGCGGTAATGTTACTTGGCATAGAAAAACCGGCCAAGTGCGAATCGGACTCGCGCACGGAGGGTTCCGTACCGTTATATTCTGTTTTATTTGTTGTTATAGCGGCTACAGAAATACATAATCTGTGAAATTTTCAGCTGTCTAGCTATCACGCTTCATGAGATATAGCCTGGTGACAGACAGACGGACAATACTTAGTAAAAGGATCCCGTTTTAACCATTTGGGTACGAAACCCTAAAAACTATGCTTACCTTTACTAACCGGTAACTACTTCATTATAAGCGTACTTGAAGGCACTTATGACTTGTAATAAACAATATTGACGCTGAGTGCTTAACGTTATCGCCGGTCTATTGTAGACACCTCGACTTTCATTCCGAAGGTCGTGGGTACGAATACAGGCCAGCCGTGCTCTAGAATTTTTCTTGTTAAAAATGTATGTGCGCTAATTAACATTGCTCTGAGCTTACGGTGAAAGAAAACATCGTGATGATACCCGCAGGTTAGTTGGCTCCAGACGTATTGATGAGTTCTTTCCTTAAGGCACGGTCGACTAAGCTGAGAATGTGGTGTAGGTGCCAGGCAAGCCTCCATCTTATAAATGTCCCTGGGACTACAACGTACTGAATAGCGTGAAGGCATATACAATTGCAGTGTGTTTCTTGTGTCAATGGTTATTCGGTGAAAATACCTTGCTGTATATTTCCCGGCATTGGTTAAGGCTATCTCATCTCCTCCTATGGTTGTCGTAAGTGACTGAGGTATTTGTGGACCTTGAGCTGATCATCGCAGCTTGTGTCCTCTGCGTGGAGGCAGGTAAACCATTTGCAATAGTAATTCCAACAAGTCTTTGCAATCTCCTTTTTCCCTTTCTTTCAATTTTTTGTAAGCTGGCAGTAATTAGTGCATATGCCAAGAAGAAGCATACCTTAAACAAATGTGACAGTAACCTTATCAATCATCAGCCTCAATGCAATAATATCTCCTCGAAAATGAATCATAAGCCAAGGAAGATTCAAGAATTAGCGTTTCCCAAAATAAACGAATACAATGACCTCAATAAAATTGCCGTCATAAAGTAGCCCAGTATTCGAGTGTCGAGAGATAGTACTGTGGCAATTCTTACATCAAAATTTTGTAGAGATGCCTTCCAAAATATGCAGTGATGATGAGAGGCTGAGGTTTAGAATAGCTCGATCCATTTAGAGGCACATGTGCAGCCTTTAGCGTGGAATGGGACATATTTAATGCTTTTCAACAGGGCATGTCATAATTACATCATTATAATTATTGATTTAATAAGGACGATGATGCTTATAGTTTAGTATGAATCGTCAAGTATTAGACGTGCAATGCCCGAAAAGACGCGTAAGAAACAACCAATCATTTACAGCATTCGTAATCTGTATGGGTGGCACTTATTTATAAATGGTGTTACAGCATCCACGAATCCACGAGATACAGGATTGCAGGATGGACAGAAATAGACGCATGCTGTTCCCAATTTGGTCACACCATCTTGGTGTTGCGATGATCATAATAACCTTGCTTCATTCTCTTTCGTATCGATGTTTGTGAAATTTTATACGGCTTCCATTTAATAGCTGTTAATTGACGAGGTCGATGAATGTTTGTGCCTAAAGATGTACGTACCTAGTAGTTTTATTGCTTAATTTAATAGATACTACACAATGAATAGGGAGAAATAGTGATTTACCTGTGATAAATTTTAAGGTTCCAAGCTGCGTATTTTTTTTGGCGTATAGGATACTCTGATTACGCTCTCCCAAACGAATATATCAATGTCTACAAGTGCGTAATATTTTCATTTATTTATCACGATCATTCTTTTTTTAATTTCCATGAACTGGCTGACGTAGATTTGGCACCGTTCGTAAAGCACTTGAAAATATAAGTCTTTGTTGAAAAGGTTATTGTACGTAAATGATTTTCTTTACATGACTGAAGTGAGTTTTTCTTACATGGAATATAAGGATCATCTTTTGGAAACCTTTTGTTTCTGCTCTATAACCTGCCTAGATTTCACAATTGCGGAGTCTATATTTAACCCTACAATAAATTAAGGCAACACACTTCCCGGCTGCAGTAAACGCCATTTTCCTATGAGGACATGACAAGTCAGCTGCAGCGGAAGTAACATCCTCGTCATTTCCGCGTGAAGATACTTCGTAGTGCCCTTGTCGTCTTCATGTGGGTTTTCTTCAAAATAGGTCATCTGCTTTTATGTGGTTTAGCTCTAAAGACATTTTAGTTTTCAGGTCCCTCAAAGATTTACGAATGATTTTAGGTCTTGTTTTGAAAGATAAGTAAATACGGTTTGCTAAGGTATCATTTTGCACTAGCCTTTCTTTACAACTTTGACTTCAGTGTTCAATCAATTCTATTTCCATAAATATATCATATCCTTTAAGTTCTGCTAAGCTATTCGGAACAACAAAATCCTAGTGCAATGTTATTTTAGGTATGATGAAAGAAAAAGATCCGTTTATTGGCCGTGGTCCGATCGCGGAGTTCTATCAATCGATCCACGGGTAAATCAAACTATCCGCAGTTCTATGAATCGAACCATCGTTATTATAATTTCATCAGCCAAATAACACTTTATTGTAGTTTGACGAAACACTCCTTTTTGTTGGCTAAACGTGTAGTTTGAGTGATTTGACAAATTACACCCATGACAGTACGAGGTTTTCACGAACCGTATATTTTGTAGAAATACTTCTTTGGCCAACATGCACTTTGACCAAACACACCCTTGAACGAAAAACCGCGCCAAACCAATGAATACCGGTTCAGTAGACCACACAATCATTCAAATACAGTTTTATGACAACACAATAATCCGGCACGTGTCTTACATTACTCCAGGTCAGTGGTCCACGGACCCCACGCATGTGTCTCTAATGTTGCCAACACCAATATCGCTCTGATTACGTACCGGAAGGGTCATATTTTGGCTTGTCCGGTCCACTACGTGATGAATTTGTTTGCTTAGTGCTTTAGAAGTGATGTGATGAGATAATAGGATGGAAAGAGTTCGTTTTATCTTTCGTGTTTACAGGTAGGACGTATGTCCGATCGATGTTTATGAAGTTTTTGTTTATTTATTAGATGCACGTTGTACTTGCTCTTTACTTAACAAAGAAAGGTTAAGTAGACGGTGCAATCAAGTAAGAGAGAAGAAATGCACAAGATTAAATCATACCTCCCACCCAGTTGGCACAATGGTCACCATGCCGGACTGCCAAACACAGGGTTGCGGGTTCGATTCCCGCCTCAGACAAGTATTTATGCTTAGATATTTGTTTGTGGTCTGGTTGTTTCTATGTATTATAAGTATATATTTACAAAAGAAAAGTATTTAAGTAGTATATCCGTTGTCTAGCACCCATAACACAAGTCTAGTTACTTAACTTGGGGCTAGATGGCGATGTGTGGAATGTCCTGTAATATTTATTTATTATTTATACCTGCATAATACAGAAGAAATTATTCTTTTCATCTATGTTAATCTTCTTGAATTTCCATCTAGTCATACATAACATACAACTTCATGCAAATTCATACAATATGACTATTTAGACAAATATAATTATTTTTTTAGGATGACTCATTCATATGTGGTAACAAAATACATATCGTAATAATATGGTGTATAATTAAATACACATAAATAAATATTAAACCTCTATTAAGAGACGCGTCATGTATGATTCATTCTAGACATGTTGTAGACTCATAAATAAATAATGCTAGGCAAATATTTTTTTTTAACTACACCCATTGCGGCTTACTCATGAACAAATGCCTCGTGCTTCAAACTCCAGATATTTGAAGCCACAGGCGAAATAGCTGCTCGACTATTGTCAAAGATTTTTATTCAACGGCTTTTAGGCTCATAATCCAACATATTATGCACGCGTGCGTTTTACATTGCCAACCTAGTGCTGTAAAGTTATCCCGATAGGTTAAATACGTATCTTACTGCTAATTACATACTGTTTTAATGTATAAAAAAGGTAGGAAAGAGTTTTTTGCTAGCAAAAATGGTTGTCTCTAAAGTCGGTTTACGAACGAAAATTTTACGTGATAATGACTTAGAAAACGATTAAAAATTGAGTTGTTTATTTTTGTTTTTGCTTTACTTAAATATATTGTTTTTCCGTACCATTGTATTTTGTTCTTAACCCCCGACGCAAAAACAAATAGAAAAATCCCTAAAAAATATTGTATGTCAGACAAGGCTGTATAGGTTAAAAGTCTTTAGCCTGGCCTTTTCGGAGCATAATTAACAAAAAATATTGCCTTAAAAAATGTAAACATAGACTTATCACAAATATTTTGTTAATTACCTATTATTTTGTTTTCTTTTCAAGTCTTTTCTTTTATTCGCAACTGTGATGAAAAACGTCGTACGATATACGTGTGGAATTGATCTTTGCATCTTGGCTTCTTTAACACGCTCGCTGCCGCTCGCGCGTCATAAACCGCCTCTATGCAAAGATCAATTTACCACACTTATATCGTAATGTACTATTTCCGATTCGGTGACTATTTTTTTAAGTGGCTGCTGGACCATTGGTCGAGATACTGTAGCCGAGCAGCCACCTATGTCGAAGTTGTACCATTATTTCTATGTTTAGTCTACTTCAAGTTTGTCTACAAAATATGACAAATAAAGATAATAAATATTGAAAGATATAATATATTCCATGGCGGGAGACAAACCTGCGACCTTCAGGGAATCTAATGTTATAAGCCCGTTTGTATTATCCTAATCCTAACTTATTATTATGAATCCGAAAGTTAATTTATTTATTCGTTTGTTTGTTTGAGGACATAACACACATCGCCATCTAACGCCAAGCTAAGCAACTAAGCTAGCTGTTGTCTGGGCAACTGACCGGACAACAGCCAGAATACTTATAGCTAAGTATCCTTATTCTGTAAAAAAATACTCATCATCATACATACAGAAAGACCCAGATCAGAACAATCTCTACACAAATAATTATTTGACGGGATAATAGATCGTCAAAGTAGATACCTGAGATAATGTAAATCAATACAACATTTAAGTAATAACTACAAGGTGAACATGACAATAGGAAGCCGATTATCGGACATCATAAGGCTTACGTCATCGCCTACAGCTACACACCGTGAATCATACTTGGATGGCGATATTTACTTGCTACTTACGACCTATGATACTACTCTAAATTTATTCATTACGTCTCCCCCTTATGATTTTGATGACAATGTTAATTGCTTTTTCAGAAACTATAAGCTAAATATTCGGACAACTTTTGGCTGCGATGCGTATATTTTTCTTTTTTTTGCAATAGAGACCTAAGGAGTTGAGGGGATTTTAATTATTATTATTATGAGCCTATAGTGTCCCACTGCTCTACAAAGGCCTCTCTACTTCCACTGATCGCGATCTTGTGCGACTGATTGCCTATCTGCCGGAAAGTCCAAGTTCTTGCTTAGGAGATCTAAAGTCTTAAATTTTTATAAAGATATTTTAAATTATTAGCTTCAGGTGACTAAAGGGCTGGTTGTGCTTGTGCTACATTGGCTTTAGGATGCAAAGAGGCAAATGTTGTTTTGCACATTTGTACGAATTTCTCGCGTGCAAATGCACTGTACCCCTCCCTACTCATGCAGACAACCTCTTGAACACTTGTTTTTATTGTTACCATTTATGCATCTTTATGTTTTATTAATTATGGTGTGTGAAAATTATAATTTACTGACAATGAATAAACTTCTGACATAGATTGCGTTTAAGGAATTACAGTCCTTTTGGCTTGCAGTTCTTCACGAATAAGTCGTAATTCGAAGGTTCCACACAACAATTGTGTCACACCTACACTGACACACTTTCTCGTATGTAATGTTGTGTGCGCCTTGAATGAAACCGTTGGTTACCTAACTTACAATGAGGAGTGAAGACACAGCGACACCTTGTGTGAGGTAATTTACTGTGGAGGGCTGCATCATCATACGACTATCTTTCAAATTTGTTTGAACGGAGGACTTGATCAATTGGTCAAATGCAAAAACCGTGAATGTGGTCAACTGCTAAAGCAATCGCGAATAAGGTAGATTGAACGAAAGAGAATTTGACTAACTGCGCCTTAACGAAGTCGTATCGAATCGCCGAATTGAATCGATTCTTATGTCAATTTTTGGCACAGCCGTAGCAGCTCCGTAGTTGTACCTAACCTATACAAGACCCCAACATACCGATTACCCACTATAAGCTCTTAGTTGTTTTGTTTCCCACGGACTGTCTACATTCCTGCCCATTGTGCCCTATCTCCTGCACAAGAGAGCACCTGATGATAGGAGCTACAGACGCTCCGGAAGCTAGTTCTTGGTCTGGAAAAAAATAGGTTTTGTACAAAACGCCATTGATATACGACTATGAAGATGAAAATACGAAGAAAAGTATGCACCGAAACAGCAGCACAGGGCGCGCGCGTGCATGTGTCATATGTTAGTTTTGTTGTCCATGAATCGCAAAAACTGCTGCGAACTTTTACTTCCTTTTATCAGTGTGTCCAGAGTAAAACAAACTAAAGTCTTATCTTTTTAACCATTGACATACAACCGAATATAGTTAAGTGCCATGTTTCAATGGTAATATTCCAACAGAATTGAAACTAATATTATCACAATCCATTTGTAATATCCTCTTATCTCTAGATAGCAGATACACTATCTGAAGATAAAGTATCGGTAACAAATACTATACTTTTATTTGCCCCGGTTTACTCAGGTGCTATTGTATTTACATAACATGTAATATGTTGAATGTTGAATCATCTTGTATTTCTTAAGTTATTACGGAAGAAGTTCCACGAGTTATTTTTTACAGTAAATAGGTCAGCGTTTGACCACTATCACACCCGCCTGATGGTAGGTGACGATGCAGTCTAAGATGTAGCACGCCTTCCTAAAGAGATACCTGTTCATTCGTGACTTGAAGACCATCAAATTGTACTTACATGTCAGGCGCAGGCAACTGATTGAATTCCCTTGCAGTACGAATAAGGAATGACGAAGCAATACGCTTGGACGTCTGGGATTCCACAAACAATAAGTAAAATCCTAAAGTCGGCTGCGACGTTGCGACGAATAACACACTGTAAGCGGGAGGGCTCTAGTTCAAAACCCACCGCGCCGTGCTAAATTTTGGAGTACACTCTTATTTTTTGGAATAGTTTCAAAGCCTCATAAAGAATTTAGTAGGCAGTTGGAAATTTATGTCTATAATATGGGCGGCTTACAGAATAATGTTACAATTTTATTCTCGGTATTATTTACGAAATATCCTCAAATAAAAGCATTTGTGAGTGGTGAATTTTGTTATCCTTTATCTTTGCACTGTATTTCGAAATTTACCGCAAGGTTTTACGAATTAAATTCATCATACCATTTTTGGAAATTAGTTTTAAGGTTAGTTACAAACAAGTGTGGTTAAATATAGATTTGATTAAAGCCTTCCTTATATGTGAATTTAAATTCACACCATTTCCCCTGAATTATGTTATATTTAAATTGCGCATAATATGTGAGTAGGTAAGGACCTACAATGTATTGAAATGCAGTAATTAGAAGAGTGATGAGCACAGCTGATGACTGTGAATGTAAAGGGATGGAGAGGAAGAGGACGACCTAAGAAAATATGAAATAATAGAAATGAAGAAGAGAAAAATTTGAAAAATATTAATGTGAACGATGCATGAGATGACGGCTTATAGAGTAGAATAAATGAAGAAACACTGCGCTGATCCCGAAAAAAAATAGGACAATGGCAGGCAGAAGAACATATAGGTATAGCTTACCTACTGTATGTACTTTGCCAGATTAATAAAGGATGGAATTTTCGATGACAAAACGGATAGATATCTGAACAAGACCGGTATTATGATGACACAATATGATCGGTGATAACAAATATGAGAGACTTGTAGTAGGTTGTTTAAAACAAACTGTGCATAGAGTCTATCACGGTGATAACAATAAATATGTCCTTCAATACCATACGTAGGAAACTTATTGATACCTAACATTTTGTTTATAGATTGGGAAATCCCTTGACTCATCTTCGTCACACCATAGGGTGGAGGAGTATGTGACTCACTCAATCAGAAAGTGGTTGCCAGAGTTGGCCAGTGTTATCCATTACAAAACCCATTGCTACCCTAGAACTTCAATATATACAGAAGGCCGAAATGAAGAGGCTAAGTGCGGAAACAGCTCCGCAGAACTAAACTAAATATGCAGAAGGCCGATTCTCGTAAATAAAATTGTTCAAATTACATTGCAATATCATTCCGATTACATTACCCTCAAAGTCAGCTTTTGGTATTCTAAAGCTGACATTGAAGATATTTTTAGGATTCCGTAACTCAAATGGTAAAAATAAGAAACCCTGTTTGGATCATTTACAAAATAATAATTAGGATTTCCCTAATGACCTTAGAATGTAAATAATTCATTTACTTCTGAATATATTCAAGATAGTCAGTCAATTTACGTTACTTTAAAACGAGAAATGTATGTGATAAACCAGTATAAAAAGAACTAAATTGACTTCACTGTTTTTGTTATGTTAAGAGGAAAAGGTACCGGACGCTCTCTCCATACAAACGTAGTCGACTGTTTCCTCCCTGGATAGTGACACTAGGACAAATACTTTTGTTGCATAAAACTTATAACTGCCATGACCATGCCCCTATGTTTTGATTATAAAATAAAATAAAACAAAATGTAATCAAAATGTAACAAAAAGTAGGTAGCTCAGCGACGGGTCGCTCGGAGATCGGGTAGCTCCGCCACTAACGCATAAGATCACTCTCTTGTTCGTCTATTCGTGTGTCACCACCGATTTTTTGTAATCGAAATGCAATTGGAATGATATTGCAATGTAATTTTAACAATTATATTTACGAGAATTTTGCCTTCTGATTGCAGAAACTACGGGAGCTTTTGATTCATTTATAACGTTGGCCCTAAAGTGGTAAATACATTCTGAATTAGGTTTCGAATTCCGACCAGCCGTGCACCAATGAATTTTTCAAATGACAAATTTATCTGCACTTACGGTAAAGGTAACATCGTGATGAAACCAGCGACTTAGTTATCACCAGACGTATTGCCGAGTTCTTTCCTCTAGACATGGTCGATTAAACCGAGAGGGTGGTAGATTCTGGGCCAGCCTATTCTATCTTAATACATGTCCCAGACACTACAGCGCCCTAGATAGCATGGATTGAGAATTGCTAGTGCTGTATAAATCATCTAGACCAGACGACAAAGCTTATATTATGAACTTAAGTACTTACTTCAATGATTTTTCCTTCCCATAACACTCTGCGCCGTAGAGAAGTAATAATGACGTGATGTCATTATTACTTCTCTACGGCTCTATGAATCATTGTCCTTTAGTCATTGTAGTAAGGACTTGTGTCTATTGTATGCTAAACACGAGGACGACCTGGATAAGGGGGGGGGGGGGTCACCACCATTTTATTTTGATAGAAACCATTACTAACATCATGTAGGTAAGATAATACTTATATTAAAAAAAACCGGCAAAGTGCGAGTCGGACTGGCGCATGAAATTTCCCGTACTATGTCGTATGGGAGTCCCACTTCATTGTTTTCTGTTTTAGGTAATAGCGGCAACAGAAATATACATAATCTGTGAAAATTTCAACTCTCTAGTTATCACGGTTCATGAGATATAGCGTGGTGACAGACAGACGTTCTCAGTAATAAGGTCCCGTTTTTTTCCCTTTGAGTACGGAACCCTAAATTGTTTTAGTTAAATATGCGACAAAACATTATATGAAACTATTGATACATCCATCTTTTAATGCAAACTCAGAGTCCTGACTGACAGTCAACGCACAGCTCAAACCAATGGACGGATCAGGCTATTTGGCATTATGACGCATCCACTCGATTTCAAATAATTCAATTATTTTTATCGTATCTACTAGTAAAAGATGTGATAAAAAGCTAATAGCTCGATAAAAAGCAATAACTTTACGACTACTGCCTTAGACCCATAATTGAGAATACCAAAGAAAAATATCAAATTAAATTGTCTATTAAACTTATTGGCAATAAAACTGACTCCGCCCACGTATGACTCGTATGACTATAAATGATACTACCAAAACCTATCATAAAGACTAACCTCTATACTCCGGGTCAGAACTTAAGTCCCGGAAGGCAATCAAATCGCGCATAACTGCATTCTCGCCCCTAAGATCAAATGTGAATTTAATCTGAGCCCTTGGACAAGATTACCTTCCATTATCGACAGATTTTCTGCCAGCAAAAATACACGTGGTCTGGCGTTAGAGAGAAAAAAATGGTAGACAAGTTTCATCTTCAATGTTTTGTCAATTTCATACAACAAAAATCTGTCGTTTAGAGATATTTATAATGAAAAGTAATCTTGTCTAAGGGGGCTAGTCTTTTGGCCACAGCAATGGTCCCAGTCTATTAACATTTTCTTTTCTACAATTGTAATATGGGGTCTGGACTCAGTTCAGACTAGGCCAAAGTAGTCATTAAGAGGGCACAATTATAGTAAAATTAATTCCAAATAAAACTCATAATCTGGTCCAAAATATTACGTAGTCGCAAAGACATGAGCAGCGAATTGTCCGTGCATCTGACCTCACCGTTTGATCTTGAACCGGTGCGCGGTGAGGCTCGCGCGGTGACGTCATCGACTCACGCGCACCTCCGAGGCAAGCTGTTTATAAGTTGCAAGAGAATGCGTCATCACATCGCATTGAAATTGGGTTATATTTGATTTGATTGACTATCTTTGAGGTCGTAGTAACATTGACCATTGATTTAGATTTTTGTATAGTAGCTTACTTCGCTGGCTCAGCGAACTGAAGTGGATCTTGGCCTCCGAAACGAGAGTATTCTTAGTATATTTGTATGAAGAAACAAAATGATGATTTATTTATGTACATTATTGAGACAATGTAGCTACAGCTATTTGTTAAGGTTGCTTAATATTCTATATCTGGAACATGCGGCCATGTTTTGTTCCATAACTTAAACGTCCTCGATTCATTGAACGTATTGCTTTTTCTCATCAGTTTGCAACAGCTTCTTTTTTTACCTCGCCCTTTTCCACTTTATCTGGGTTCATCTCTCCTAATTTTATGGCATCATACAATCTTGGTTGTCGGTCAATGCTATTCCTCCTCTGGTATGAATTTTTAACAGTTTCATTGAGCGTTTTTCACTTGATTATTAAATGTTTTCCACGTTCTAACTAGATTTAGAATTTACAAAAGAGTCGTTAGTTTTATTTTTGTTTAACTCGTGCCGTAGCGACATTTACAGTGGTTTGCTAACTTGCATTTACTTCGAAACGCCATGCGTGAAGACATGAAATATTGATGCAGTCACTGAGTGCGAAGCTACCCAGTTCGGCGACCCCATAGCCTAATAAGTATGAGCTTGCTAACTTTATAAATGCGAAAGTTTGTGTGTTAGTATGTTTGTTACTACTCGACGCTAAATGGAGCCTTGGAAAACCATGAAGACCGCTTTTAATCCTGATATGTTCACCAGTGGTATCGACCTAATTTAACACGATTTTGGGTCTCTTCTACCAAAATACAGCACTGTACAGCTTTTCTCACGACTTTTGAGTACATGGAATTTCACTAGCAGCCAGGTAAACAACAGATTTTAGGTTTTTTATTGAATATTGTATTTTTGGCCATCCATCAATTCTGGGTCTAAATATACCGATTTTTGACAACAGCTCTACCGATTTCGCATTTTGACGTTCGAGAGCACACCATTTCATGTTCACGCAATATTAACCTTCCGCGGGTGAAACCGCGGGACGCACCTACATACATAACCTTATATTTTACGATTTGAGTCACGCGATGCAGTTCAAACTTTCAAAGTAATTTATAAATTAGGGGGTTTCCTCTTGGGCGTAGGTACGTTTAAAGGCTCTATCTTTCTCGCTCTATGATTCATGACAGACTGTGTTTACCTACACTTACTAATGTAATTGATAGGCACGCTGAAGAAAACCATACTTACAAAATATTGGATATTGTTCTACGACAGCAGGAAGCTTTAAATAATTAGTTTGGCCTTTAACGTACCACACTTATTCAGGGTATTGCAGGAAGGTATAAGCATCCCATTCAAAGCTACGGGGATCTGGGTCTCTGGTATACTAACCCTTTGCACTCCCCAAAAATGTAATCCATAACCATTTCTGAATCAAAATTTACAGCAGATTGTATCTTTGCTTCAAGTTGGCGTATTTTCTAGCTTTGATAAAAACTAATGGAAACTTTATACCTCCGAATGACGTAAATATTGAACGAATGTAACTCACATACGACTTTGTAGTGAAGCATGTAGTCCTTTCACATCTTTGTAACCACAAAAAGCGTGACAATAGTGTAACAGTCATGTAACAGTATAGTATTGTGTTGATTGTAAGGCAACCGTGAAGCAAGTCTAAATAGTCTGGAATTAGACGTATCTAATTTATGGCGTTTACGTGTGGATATGTCAACTTCAGAAGGCACGTTAGGCCGTTTTGGTCCTCTCCCGAAATCAAGGAACCGGTGGAGTTTCAGTGAGTAAACTTCTGGTCGCCTTCCACCTCCAGACTAGAGGGGGCTCCCTCCCAGGAGCGGCGGGATGACACATAAGGGTGCATTTTCACAACCTTCAAAGGAAGACCTTTGGTCGTGGCCGGTGTCCATTATAGCAGTCTTTAGGTCTGACACCTTTGGGGTCGATCATAAGTTTAACCTATAAATTGAACTGGCGAAGCTCAAGTAAAGGTACACTCTTATCTGTACAAAAAGAGGAAGAATTATTTAATTTTTTTACTGTTGCTACTCCCCCAAAGGTACAACCTTCGAGTTTTTGAGTCTAAAGTGAATAGGTACCTTTTAGGCGAGCATGTTAAACCTGGATCTTATCGTTGCTTCCCATCAGGAGAGATGGGCAACGATGAGGTTGAATTCAAGTCTTTTTACAAGCTTTTATTTAGTTTTACCTGTGCCGATGTTTGTCTTCATTTAGGGTACAAAATAATGTAGCAAGAAATATTTAAGTTCCCATTGAAATTGCTGCAGAGTTCACCAATGGAATATAGAGATCCCGAAGTTTTCCGGGTATTTCTAAGAATACCCCCTTAGACCGTGCAAAAGTTCGTGTTTCTAACGGTTCATACTGCATATTTGACTGTCAGTAAGTCTGTGAAGTTATCCTCATGTTAATAAATCATATCTCTTGTCACCAGATTTCAAAACAACAAGATCTACACGTACATCGGCGAGGTGCTGGTTTCTGTCAACCCGTACAAGACCCTGGACATATATGGACCACAGCACATGGCACAGTACAGGGGGCGGGAGATGTTCGAAGTCCAACCCCATGTTTATGCTGTCGCTGATGCTTGCCAGAGGGTTTTGAGGCAACAGGTACGTTATAAAGAGTTAGGAGGAATTTGAACCCACCTTCACCGTGGCCCGTGTTATACAAATTCAATTACGATGTCTGTCAAATAAATTGAATTTTAGTTTTGAAACAATTTCCTCTACTTACCTATGTTTTAAAACAATTTAAAAGATCACATTCCTACATTTTTTATTATTACAAAAATTAAAACATAGAAGCAATACAAGCGTCGTTTATAATTAACTAGCTGGGCTCCGCGGTTTCACCCGCGTAAGTCCCGATCCCGTGGGAATATCAAAATGAAAAGTAGCCTTTAGCCTTCCTCGATAAATGGACTATCCAACACAAAAAGATTTTTTCAATTCGAACCAGTAGTTCCTGAGATTAGCGCGTTCAAACAACCAAACTCTTTCGCTTTATAATATTAGTACAGATAAATTGTCCACAAAATACCGAAATCGAAAATCCTGAGGGAAGAAAATAGCTTTTTCCTTTTGCAGTATGAATCCCACTTAGGTAAATTTTGGAATTTCCTTCTTCACTTTAAGTTGGTATAACACCTGGTATGAGGATTATTTTCCGAGACCGACCTAGTGATTAGATAAATTGTTATCGAATATTTGATACGTTTGTATTATTTAGATAATAGTTTAGTCTAGATAGATATAGATATTACAAAACGTTCCCTACCAAATAATTACGATTACAAATCTTATATTGAATACTAGCAGCGCCCCGCGGTTTTATTCGTGTAAGTCCCGAACCTGAGGGAATATCTGGATACAGAGTAGCATATGTTACTTCCAATGAATCAATGTATCCTCATACTAAGTTTCATCAAAATCGGTCCAGTAGCTGTGGTTTCGGAACCTATTCGTTATTAACAAAAAAAACTTGAGAGGTGTCAAGGGACACCCGGATGGAACAAAGTTTCTTTCGATTAATTAGTGAAGAAATTGTAATAAAATCAAAAAGTGTCGTTAAAATTTTTGGTCTTAATTTTTTCCGTCTAGCCCACTTTCGCAACGCGCCATAAGGAACTTCGTTCCAAAACTAAAAATCTTTCATCTTTATAATAGTAGTGTAGATATAATATTTAACATCGACTTGGTCCTAAACTTTACAACCCGGGGTCAAATAAGGACATATTAACTGATCCCAGTAGGATGAATCTACTAAAGAGCCGTCAAAACAATGTCTCTATGTCATTGACTTTGAATATTTTTTGTAATATTATTTTCGTATCCATTGTTTTGAAATCAAACCGTCCGAAAAATATAATGGTCAGACCATGTCGAAATGTTATGGTTTTGGACATAAAATGAACATGCAATTTTGGCACTCATGGCCTATTGTTCCTTTGGCTTTGACTTGCCGTTCAGGACAATAAAGACATTTGGGGTTTTTCGTCTTTTTGTATACTTATTCAATTCATATCTATACTATAGTACATAATATATGAGAAAAAATTCGTATTTGTGAATTTTTGTTTTGAATAAATAAGACTCTGAGACTACTGGACCGATTTCGATGACACTTGGTATGTTAAGAGAATATATTAAGGGTTGATTCTCATTACACCGGGGCGTGTACGACGTACGTAGCCCGGACGGGGTACAGATTTAAAACTTTTCGAGAATTGATATCACACCGTGCATGATCCGTGTCGTCCGTGCCCGGACGACGCTCGTCCACTCCACGGATCCAGTGCAATTGCCCAACCTCGCGCTGCCGTGCCAGCACAGGTCGATGCAAATTTTTCCATCGTCTTGTTTTCTCCGGTGGAACATAGAAACTCAGTGATGAAAACATAAATATTTCGTACGTTACAGGGCCGAGACACATGCGTGCTTATTTCTGGAGAGTCTGGCTCCGGCAAAACTGAGGCATCAAAGTTTATTATGAAATACATAGCTGCAAACACTACACAAGTACATAGAGACTACATTGACAGGTATTTACTTATCAATTCACTTTAATTCCTACATAATAATTCCTAAATAATTACCGACCTTCTCTGTTTCTGTGGACTTACCTATTATTTTATTATCAAAACACACAGTGACAAAATAAGCAACTTTTTTAAGCTAGTCTTGGCTCCAAAAAAAAACTAAAATGGTACAGAAGAGTAAATTAAAAACCTAGAATCAAATATACTTTTGTTACAAATAAGAAAGAAAAATGAAGCAAAATAGTATAAAGAGTGAATAATGATTTCTCATTTCCAATATCTATCGGTTAAAACTATATTAAATTATCGGAATGTTAACTTCTAACAAATATGAGTTGGAGGGATCTTTGCTGTATTCCACTGCTGGGCCAAAACCCTCCTATTTCATGGTTCTCAATCGCCAGCTATTTTTGACCACTCTGCGTCGAATGCATCCAAATAATCACACCATCATTGTTTCTTAGATCTACCTCGAAGACGTTTGCCTTCTTGAAAACCCCAAGAGGTGACCGTTTTACCCATCTCTCTGAATGCATTTGATACACATGACCAGCCCACTCAAACTTAACTACTTCTCTTATTTTCAGGGTAAAAAACGTCCTCATCCAATCAAATTCAATCCTCGAGACATTTGGTAACGCTAAGACGAATCGTAACGATAACTCATCACGTTTCGGAAAGTATATGGACATACATTTCGACTATAAAGGAGACCCGGTTGGAGGACACATCAGTAACTATCTACTGGAGAAGAGCAGAGTGGTCAGCTTGCAGCCTGGGGAGAGGAACTTTCATGCTTTTTACCAGGTTTGTAGAAGACGGGATGATTCAAGGAGAAGCCGCCTTAAATGAGTCGACGTTAGCCGACACGCATGCTTGGCTTCAATGCATCTTCCAGTTTAAATAGTGTGCAAATCTAGACATCTTCTATCCATAGAACTTAAAACTGACATGGTTTCTTTTCACTTCTAAAGTTTGTCCCAAAGTAGATGGGTTAGCTAAATTCGTTACACGTTACAACTATTTGATTTAGTTTTGTCAAGTAACCCCTGACTGTAATGAAAAACGTCTTCACGGCATAATAAATATTTAGACCTTAAAATAGAATAATCAAAATCGGCTCTCATAAGAATATTTCCAGTAGCTCCAGTAGTTTCTTTTTGCTAGATTTTTGGGGAAAGTAATTCTCGACTGTAAAAAATCATGAAACCTGTATCAAGTTCTATCCAGATCGCTTTTAAAAAAATACGAACAGTTGAGGAGTACCAACAAACATACTGACAGAGGAAGACAAAAATGTAACCAGCCTTCAAACAGACGCTTCTCTCGCTCGGTCAATAATTAAAATAGATCTATTTACGTATAAACCACATACCAGTGTTATTTGTAAACGGTGTCACAATACCTATTATTGCATGTTATATGCACGTTATATGACATCAAATCTATTGGCATATGTTAGTCAAAACATTACTCTCGTTTGTGATCTATTATAATAATTATCTTCACTTAATAATAACATTTGGATATTGGTATTTCGATGCCAAAAACAGAGTTATTGTTTTTGGATTAGACGTTCATTTCTGTTGGAATTGTGAGAAAAGGTAAATAACTTCAAAGTCCTGACTAGCTGAATTAAGCTTACGGATTGGAATAAAACTTGGCATAAAGACAGTAATAGAGCTGTAAAGCTGCCTGTCCACAGAAGCGGAGCGAGGTAGCGAGGCAGCGTTTCCAACGAAAACCTTTTCTAAACATATCTTTTTATGGAAAAAACATTAAGGAAAAATGCATCTCCATTTTTGGCGCCGCGGCGTGATTTGAACTCGCGACCTCCTCCGAGAATGCATATTTTGATTTTAACATGGCGTTAGATGTCTGCATAGTAGCCTATGTCACTCCCAATTAATCAATGTATCCTCATACAAAGTTCCATCAAAATCGGTCCAGTTGGAGCCTATTTAATTCAAACATATAAACAATGAAATCTTAACATCAATTTAGGTAATTACCAATTTGGATTGCTGCATCTTGATGCGGTGCAAAAATTTAAGCTAATAAGGAATATTATAAGTAAGGGTTTCCTTTTAATTTATCTCATAGAAAAACTTTATTAATTCCAGCTGTTAAGTTCAAACAACGCAATAGCTAAGAAGTTTGGTCTATCCCCCAACGCGTCTTACAAAGTATTGGGCAGCGAACGTCCGACCGCACAGGATTCTAAGCTCTATTCTGTTACGAATAGCGCCTTTAATGCTTTGGGCTTCAGTCAGTCAGTCCTTGATGATATTTGGAGTATCGTAGCTGGAGTTATATTGTTGGTAAGTGAGTTTTTTAAATTGTTTTCTTACGTTTTATGTATGTAGTCAGTGTTAGACAATACAAGATTAGTCTAAATCATGCCTAAAAAGTATCCATTATAATCTGCCAGGCTTACATGTTAGGTAAAGCAGTGGCTCCAATACCGAAAATGTGCCTAGAAGCTTTTTTGGGCAACAAGAAAAATTATACTATCTATCCTACTAATATTATAAATGTGAAAGTTTGTGTGTGTGTATGTTCGTTACTCCTTCACGCAGAAATTACTGAACCGATTGCGATGAAACTCGGTATCTAGATAGCTGGAGACCTAAATTAACACATTGGCTACTTTTTATCCCGATATTCCCACGGGTTCGGGACTTAGGTGGGTGAAACCGTAAGGCGCAGCTAGTCGTCTATAACGTTGATTTTAACCATAATTCAATATTCAAGTATTCGTTATTATTCGTTCATTCAACTCATTCAAACGTTCGTTCAAAAAATTCAGTATGGGGCCAGTGCCATTATAGCGAACTAAATCCAAGAAAGCTGGAACTTAAAGCGTAAAAAGGGCACAGCGCACAGTGTTTTTTTTTTAATTTATAAAAACTCTTTGATAATAATGAGAAAGTAATTCCGTCTGTCTATCTGATACGTTATGACGCCTAAACCGCTGAACCAATTTTGATGACTTTTAGGATTGGTAAACATCTAATAATTGTTTTATGTTATGAATTCCAGGGTGAAGTTACATTCAGAGAAACCCCGGACGGTCAACTGATACTCGGCGGAGCAGTCAAGAACTGTGTAGCCGCACTCGGCGTGTCCCAATCCGCGCTATCCGCAGCTTTATCAGGCCGCGTGCTGGCCGCGGGGAGTGACTTGGTCAGCAAGGAGCATAGTCTACAGGATGCTGATTATACGAAGCTGGCGCTCGCTAAGGCTGCATATGATAGGCTGTTCACTTGGATTGTTCAACAGGTAAGGTTAAGATCTGCTATTCCACGTTATCAGGCCACGTTTTGGCCGCTATTAGTAAATTGATCAGCTTCTTCTTTTCATGTCAGGGTACAGCCTTTAAATTCTGTCTGACCAATATTGCACTATACCTATAGCAGTCAGCATCATTGGCCTCATTTAAGTCGTCCAAAGTGCAGGTGTTGGGGCACAGAGAATATTGGAGGAGATTGTCCATCAATTGATTATAAGCCTATTGGGTTTCACTTGAAAGGAGCACTGTAACTATGGTACACTCAATCGATGGATCACTTGGTCAGCAAGGAACACAGTTTGTCATCACTACATAGTATAACACAAAATCACTTCCCGCTGTCTGTCCGTATGTATGCTTAGATCTTTAAAACTACGCAACGGATTTTGATGCGGTTTTCTTAATAGATAGAATGGTTCAAGAGGAAGGTTTTGGTATAGAAACATAAGCTAGTTTAGTAATAAGATCAAAAATAGGATCAAAAGGTACCATTTAGTATATTTTCATCTTACTTTCCAGATAAACAAAGCGATAGATGTCCCAGCAGACACGTACAAGAACACCCTGATCGGTGTATTGGACATCTATGGCTTCGAAATATTCGACATGAACAGCTTCGAGCAGTTCTGTATTAATTACTGCAATGAGAAGCTTCAGCAGCTTTTTATTGGTAAGCCATTTTGAACCACATTTTCATATGGTAGAGTCGTGTTAGCAAGATTAATGATTATTTACTTACTTACTTCTTACTTCCTTAGTTACTCACTTACTCTGTAAAGTTAACTGTTACATTATAACTTATATGTTTTTTTTTATATCTTTGTAACCATATGCTGTTTGATTTCCAATAAATCTATACTATCAAAATTAATATTTAAACAGGAAAGATTTTTGTTTTGTGATAGTAACGAATAGGCTCCGAGACTACTGAACCGATTTTGATGAAACTTGGTATGAGGATACATTGATCCATTGAGAATAACATAGGCTTCTTTTTATCCCGATATTCCCACGGGATCGGGAGTTACGCGGGTAACACCGCTAGTATTTTTTTTAAGTTGTTAACCTCAGACCGCAAATGAGGCGAAGGCGATAAGACTGGTACAGCCTATCCATTTGTTTATAGAATTGGTTCTAAAGCAAGAGCAGGAGGAATACGCCCGCGAAGGTATCCAATGGACCCCGGTCCAGTACTTCAATAACCGCATCATCTGCGAGCTGGTCGATGCTCCTCATCATGGCATCATTGCTATCATGGACGAAGCTTGCCTCAATCCTACTAAGGTTAGTGATGTTTTTAACGTCTTGTGTCCGTCCGATATATTTATATATATATATTACTTTCCTTCTTTATAATTGTAACGAATTATGATTAAACAACTTCCAATTTTTACCATTTATTATTTAAAGTTGAAATTAAGGATGATAGAATTACTGCATTTTTTTAATCATGTTATCGGATTTGAATAACCATACTTTACTTTGTTTTGGATTTGATTCTATCAATAACCATTACATTCATTAAGTGTTGTTTAAAATAACTCGAATCCAACAATTTATACATATTCTTCATATTATTGTTTCTAAACGCTTTTCTCAGTGTAGAATCAGATGTTTAAGTCTGTCTTTGTTGGTGTCTTCAAGTGATGAACGAATAGGTATCTTCTAGATGCGCGTGCAACATCAGACCGGTGGTCAGGTGCCGATAGTGGTCGAACGCTGACTTGTACCGTAAATGCATGATTATTTATACATGTTCTATTTGTGACTGTCTGTAATTGGCTTTCTGTTTCTATTTCTTCTGTCTGTTGTTTTTAACTTAGCTGTAGACTTTCATTACAAATAAAAATTAAATTTCGTATAGATATCAGACAAGCAGCTGCTAGAAGCCATGGACAAACGCCTTAAAGGACACAGGCACTACACCTCCCGACAACTTGCACCTACAGATAAACAACTAAGGCATGCTGTCGATTTTAGAATCACGTAAGTACTGATATTTTGATTGATATTTGTATTTATTTAATTTATGAGAATGCATTGCCCTCCTTGCCCAATGAATATTTCCCCTGTTCCATATATCCCTACTGTCATACCTCACTCATAGAAATACTTTATGTTATAAGTAAGTACTTACACTCTGTTTGACTACACTCTGTTTGACCCATTCAGTCTTGACATTTTATGCAAAAAGGTTTCAATCTAATGTAGATATATACTAAAGCATTTGTGAAAGAATTTAAAAGCCGAATATTCTTAGCAAAATTTCATGATAATCAAGTAAGCCGTTTAGAAGTTATGAGCATTTTGTATTTTCCAGCCACTACGCAGGCGACGTTACGTACGCAGTAACAGGGTTCATGGACAAGAACAAAGACTCTCTCTGGCAGGACTTGAAGCGACTACTGCATTCTTCCACCATACCCTCGCTCAGCCAGATGTGGCCTGAAGGTGCTACTAGCATATCGAAGGTATGGTATTGCATGGTTTTATGGTCTATAATATAGTATGGTTAGGTTATTGGTTCAATAACTGGGTTCGTAGCATATTACAGGCTTTCTAAACTTAGAGGGGACAAACTGGCTGGTCAAATTCTAGGGACGGCATACCGGAATTATATCTTAAAATATCTGTTTTCTTTCTATAATATTCATATCCTTTTCAGACGTCTAAACGTCCTCCGTCGGCCGCCACATTATTCCGCAACTCGATGTCAGCCCTAGTGACCGGTCTTCAGACGAAGGAACCGTTCTACGTGCGCTGCATCAAGCCTAACCCTCTGCAATCGCCTAACATATGGGATGATCAGTTGGTAAGCTTGGACTCTCTTCTGTAACACCAAGTGTTAGCTAACTACAGGGGATAAGCCTTTCCAATGTCTTCTACCTATCATCGATCTGCTTGGATCACGCATGCGGCTAGCACGATTCATGCTACACCGAGCTGGACTCCCGCAATTTTTAATCTTTCTCCAGATAAATCACTCACACTTTGACTTAGTGACAGTGTTTATGCAATATTTTCCCCTGATTCACCTCTCACCATCCTCCAGGTCCGTCACCAAGTGGCATACCTCGGTCTGCTAGAGAACGTCCGCGTGAGACGCGCTGGGTTCGCATCCCGGCAGCGATACGACCGCTTCCTGCGCCGGTACAAGATGCTCTCGCAGTACACCTGGCCCAACTTCCGGCAGGGTACAGACAGGGACGCCGTCGCTGTGCTGCTCAAGGATCTTAACGTCACTGATGTACATTTCGGACATACTAAGCTGTTCATCAGGTAAGATCTCATTTGAGAATTAAGGGCGAATACGCTTTCAAGCATGTTCACACAGCAGGCATTCCGACCGCGTTGCTTGATCAGTGCGTAAGATACTTAAAGCAAAGCGAAAATCCCGAAAGTATGAACATGGGACCGCTCTCTGTCTCATCAAACTCTGATTGTAACGCTCAGGAAACCTTTTATTTTTCACTTTAAATTAGCCTAAGGAATGTCAGAAAGACGATAAACCAAAGATTAAAGTTAAATCAGTAATTGCAGATTCACTAAATGTGTATTTTTCATTGTTTTAGGAGTGCGCGAACGTTACACGGTTTAGAGGCGGCGCGTGCGCAGCTGATCCCGTCGATAGTGATACTACTGCAAAAACTGTGGCGCGGGACCATCGCCAGGATGCGGTACAAGAAGATGAAGGCTGCCATGGTCATATACCATGCTTGGAAGTTAGTAAATCTCATCTACAATCATACGGAATATATAGAAATTTCGTAAGAGGGCGCTTTAGTAAACTCTTCTCGTGGTGTCGGCACAACATGTCATCCTTCTCCACTTCACTTTATATTCTCCCCAATGCAATCCTTCCACCTCTTCTTTGGCCGTCCTCTCGCTTTATAACCATTTACTTGCAAATCCTGTACTCTTCTGATGACATGAGTAATCCTCTCTCTGCAAGACGTGACCGAAACCACGCCACTCTACTACTCTTCAACTAGTCAGTAATGACCGCTACTTTCTAAACAAAGTTATAACTATAGTGTTATTGCAGACGGTACTGCATGCGACGCTACTTCGAGAGTTTACAAGTGGAATTACAACGGAACAGGAACGTCATCAAACACTGGCCGCCCGCGCCGAGGAGAGTCAACGTACATATTATACAAGTAAGGACCGTTGCTGGGACCTTTATATCATCTTTTAAAAGACCGGTCACTCTTCATACTTTTCTAGTTCAACCTTCCTGGTTTTATGTGCACTCTGGATGCGTGTATATTCCAGTTTCTTAGACTCAATTCAATACAAAAAAATATCAATTCGTATTCGCGAATTTGTATCCTTAAATGCGACTGGTTTTCATCTGACTAAAGGTGCTAGATTCTTACGAATTGTCTTGTGATCGGACAGATCCAAGGTTAATTACAACTATTAACTCTTTTTCTATGTTTTTTTTATCTGTGTCTAGGGTGCGTACCGTCGCTGGCGCGCGTACTTGACCCTCAAGCCGATCCCCCGCGCACAGTGGCCGGAGCTCAAGCTGAAGATATGCGCGTGCGCAGCGCTGCGCCGGCGTCGTCCCGCCTGGGGGGGAGCGCGCTCCTGGAGAGGGGACTATCTTGCTATACATGATTATAATTTACAAGCAGGTTAGTAAAATTATATAAAATAATAATAAATACCTAATTTAATTTTTTAGTTTTTTTTTATTTGAATATAGAATAGACAATTTATTTTTTATTTTTAGTAATTTGAGAATTATTTTTAGGCTTTGATTTTAGTTTTTCTAGTCTCATTGCCGGAGGAAAAATCAAATCAAGTTATTTTGTTTTAAACATACTATTAATATTGTTGCCAATGATGGTCCTTCGAAACGGATTTAACACTAGTAATCTTTTGAAAACACATGTAAATGTTTATATAAATATTTATTCATATAAAATCTCCCAACAGATACGTACAAGTCAGCCGTGACAGCACTAGCGCGGTCCCCCGGCGTCGGTCGCGCCGTGTTCTCCTGCAAAGTGCACAAATTCAACAGATTCAACAAGATGGCGGAACGGTGTCTACTTATCACAGAGAACAGTGTATACAAACTTGATGCGAATAACTTTAAAGTTTTGAAGAAACCTACGCCTATTGCTTCGGTAAGTCTTATTTACATTTCTAACTTAAAGCACTCGCGCTGTCTGCCACTTTTGATGTGTTATTTACATTGTAACGGCAGGCGCCATAGTATCCCAGTATCCAGTCCATTACTATGCCATCACAATAGCCGAAGTAGATTTCTCCTGTAGTTTATAAATAGTTCTATCCAAACCGGAGGTTATCCTTGGCTGCATTTTATAATGCAGATAGGGACAATCGCCGGTTTAGTGTCCTTGTCATACTTTACCATTAAACTTGTTATTGTAAAGGACCTCTACGTGTTGACTTCGGCTCCACGCACGCCTTCCCCATTGGAAGGGGCTCCATAGCTCCGTGATATAGGACATGAAACAAATAAATAATCTCACCATTATTGGATGATAAAGAAGTACCATAGTATTATTTGGTCACTGGTAGCCAGTTGGGAATATGGAGTGTCAACTGACCACAGGTGGTTAGACACATTTGGTGGTAGATGACATAGAATAAGCTATATATATTGTTCACAGATCGGCTGCATCCGAGTGATGAGCAGCGAAGCTCAACTGGTAGTGATATCTGTACCGTCAGTGGGGAACGACCTGGTCGTGGGGCTCGTCACGCCCAAGGATGGGGACTTGGTTGGGGAGCTGGTGGGGGTGCTGGCACATCGGTTCCATGCGTTAGTATCATATCTTTGTGTTTCAAGGGGCAGAGAGGACCTCAACGCGAGTATTATAAACGCGTATTATAATCGTAGATCATCTTTTATTTTTATTTAGATTTTTTCGGTGACGTTAGCGTTATTAACTATATGATATTGTTTAGTAGTGATGTATAAAATTTTCCCGTGTCACTACAAACAGGTCCAGTAGTGAAACGAAAAGTTTGCCAGCGACAATGGAAAAAACACAAAAGACTATCTAAAAATATATTTTAATAGCTTTTGCCCGCGATTTCGTCCGCGTAAAAGTCGAAAATAGACGAAGGAATCACGTAGTCCCATACAAACTTTCCCCCCCTTTTTCACGCCCTAAAGGGTAGAATTTAGGAAAATCCTTTCTTATCCGATGCTTACGTCATACAAAGACTGCGTTGATCCGTCAGTCAGTCAGTCAGTAGTTCAGGACAAAGCATTTTATATGTATAGATTAATCGGGTAGGCTGTACACAACGGAGTGAAACCGACTTGTGCTTCTGTAAATAAAACATCGTCACCAAAGAGTTCTCATTTTAATTTTTCAGTTTTATTTTCACGATATGTTGTTGTCAACAGATTGACAGGATCCGAGTTGATAGTGGAGGTAGAGTCAGGTGCGACGACACGTTGCACGCTCGGCGGCAAGACGCGCGCGCTGCAGCTCCCGCCCTCGCCCTCGCCGTCGTCGCCGGCGCATGCACAGACCTTCACGCATGCGCACAACGTGATCACGTACCATCCCGCCTCCATCAGGGCATAGGGGGTGAGGTTTCATTAATACGTTCACAAACTGTGTTTCACCCGCGTAATTATTGCGGTTTCGTTTTTTAGGATGAGGTGAACCAAATATGTTCTGAAGGTCAGCTTCAGGCAAACGACCAGTGTTTTACCCGCGAAATTATTGCGGTTTTGTTCAAGAAACAAACTAAATTGCCTTATCCACGTGGTCTTACTGAAAAATTGAGGCCTTAATTTGTACTAACGAAATTAATAAGTAAAATAGTAGTAAAATAATTCTAAAATTGTTCCGAACCATTGAGTTGATTTTTTAAGTGAGCCTCGTTATGCATAATATTGGAAAATAATTTAAACGATTCTAGTTGATGCTAGTTAAAATTTATATAAAAAGCAGTTTTAAAAAAAATCATGCTTGTTTGCCAGAATCGGTCCTAGGCGAAACTTTAGTGAGACAAAACATTGCTTAACCCATTGCATCTATCTTAACCATAGACGAACAATTGTATATAGATAGACTGTTAGTCATGCACAAACAAGTCATATAGAAAACTCTTATTTATACTATTGCTATATCTCTACCTGTACGAGATTCATTATTTTCCTGTTAAACAAATATTTACGTTAAAAAATTAATTTTAAACTGAGGAAAATAGCTTCTGATTCCTAAAAAAACTCAAAATTTCTCCAAATTCTTTATTAAGCGAGTCATTTTCTAAAGTTTGTCGTTTTCATTAGATTTGAATAGATGGCGTTATTAAAATTCACGTACACTATTTTAAAAGGGGCAGTGCTTGTCTATATCTTTTGTTAGTCTATGGCTCAATTAAAGTTTCACGGGACAATTTCTAAGCGCAGCCGGTATTGGGTTGTAAATCTTAATATAAGGAAATTCAGTAATTATTTTGAAATTAGTAAATGAACTTTATAAATAAGTTCAGTATTAACTTATTTTTTTAATGAAACGTTGTTTTATTAGTTGTAAGACTTTAGTTTTAATTATTTTTATTATTAAATTAGATCATCAGCTTGATTTTAATGGATTTGAATCATCGTGTAATATGGCGTCTGAACTTCGAAAAAATTTACCGATTTAGATGTGACTTTCTTATCTGAAAGCTGTATATTTCGTGAGTATTCTAAGCTATGTTTCATAAAAATTGGGTTAGCCGTTTTAAAAGTTATGTACGATTTTATTGATCAATCGGATTTTTAAGCAATCCGAGCATAATTAAAATATAAAAAAAGGAAAAGACAAAATATGGAATTTGTTTTTGGCAGTAAAGTTGGGGAAAACCTTTTAATACTAAAAAGAGACCTGATCAAGGAACTGCTGGTCATAATGTATTTAAATGCTTAAAATTTAATTCAATTAATTATTTTTTCTATCGATTATTTTTATATGATTTAAAATAGTAAAAGATTGTGTCATTTATTGTATTAATAAAATTAAGATTTAATATTATGTTTTCTATCTCTGTGATTGTTTTATATAAACTTTTAGTACCTACTTAATTAAAACCTGGTCATTTAAAAAAATGTTTGTTGAGAATTTGTTACCTTGCCAATCATCGACAAACTCAAAGGTTTTGCGGGTTTGATTCCCGCCTCGAACAATTATATATGTACAGATATTAATAGGGGATATGTGGGTAAACTGAATATGGATAGAGACTGGCATAGTAGTCATCTTTTAATTTTTTTTATCAAACCTATGGCAATGCATAAAGAACATAGCATTTTTTGTTTTTACTAATGGCCTCTGTGCATTACCATAGGTTAAAAAATAAGTACCATTATATAATGTTTTTAATCTATACATATAAAATTCTTTGTCCTGAATCACTGACTGACTGACTGACGGATCAACGCACAGCCTAAGCCGCTGATCGTAGAGACCTGAAACTTGGAGGGTGTGTTCTTTGTGTGACGTAGGCATCCGATAAGAAAGGATATTTCGAAATTTTACTAAGCGGGTGAAAAAGGGGGGCAAAGTTTGTATGGGATCACGTGATTCCTTGGTCCAATCTTATTAGAACCATTTTCGACTGTTACGCGGACGAAGTCGCGGGCAAAAGCTAGTAAATGTATATAATATAATCAATAAATAATAATAAATACATCGTCATCTGTGAAAATGTCAACTGTCCAGCTATCACGTTTCATGGGATATAGCCTGGTGACAGACAGACGGACAGTGGAGTCTTAGTATAAGGGTCCCGTTTTTACCCTTTGGGTACGGAACTTTAGAAAATTGCTGGCAGTTTACTATGCCAAAATGTTTTTTGCTTTGATAGAAACTCGCACAATTAGAAAGTTTTCCCCATCCAACTTCTGTATCGAAGATAAATGGAATTAATTGTTCAAAATAAGTATTGGCAAGGTAGCAAGTTGTATTCCTATCTAATTTTTCTTTAGGATTCCGTCTAGAAAAATACTTTTATATATACTATAGGGTTTTTTGACTCATAATATGCAAATCTCGCGGCTGGTTGTTCAGCTTGTAATGCTATGCTATTTTTTTTGGTGTTTATTGGAATTTACTTTTTACGAAGGGATTTCATTTAAAGTTGGTCGTATATAAAAATAATGGATAGTAAATTCGAGAGTTAAAGAAGTAGGAGTAGAAGACGAAAAAGGGTTAAAGAATTAGGGTAAAGGAAGTAACGAACGCAGATTTAGCTAATCTAACGTAAAATAACCTACCTTCCAACAAAAAGGTTGGATTAGCTACGGAACTTCTTGCTCTTAACTTCTAACAAAAAGGGTTGAATCAGCCACATCTGTTATAATTGTGTCAACATGCACAATTTTTTTTTTCTGTAGCTTGATTTATGTTTTAGACTTATTATTTTTACTTAATAAACTTCCACTACCTAGTTTAAAGGTTTGCATGTATGAGACAAAGACTCAGTATGTATATGTATATTCAAATGTGATTGTTGTACATAAGTTATATAAATACATAGCGCCGTACAAACTACATTTATGTAAATGTTTATTTATTTTTAGTCGATTGTGGTTGTTTGGTAAACTCATCCCGGTAGAACTGATCTCGCTGGTTCAACTGACCCTAAATATAACGTAACCAATTATCTCCTAGTGATACGCCAAGTTTGTAGTGCACTGGATCCAAATTGAGTAAGTGTGAGCGAGAGGGAAAACAGAGAAAAGGAGAAGGTGCAATAAAATCATTAGAAATTTCCTTGTGATAATTAGTACCTGCAGATTAATTTTAAACATTTTACACAGCAAGGGCCAAGAGCTCAATTTTATACAAAATACCTACCTCGTTCTAAGTTCTTTAACAATAAAACTTTTAGTCATCTGTTCTAATTTAGGTTAAGAAGATACAAAAAGTTTAGCTCTAGCCAATCACGTCCATGCATTCGGAAAATACGGCCATATCTTACATCTGTAAATTTTAATATCTCTGTAAAATCATGTTATTGAAATTTACCGACAGGAACCGCGGTGTCATCCGCGTAAGTCCTGATCTCGTTGGAATATTGGAATAAAAAGTAGCCTACTCCCAAGGATTCCATACATCCGAGACTAAAGTTACATCAAATCGGTCAGGTAGTTTCCAGACATCATACTTTGATATTAAACCATTGACATGTATTGACATATCACTGTATCAAACGTTGTTATTGTAAAGGGCGTCTACGTGTTGACTTCGGCTCCACGCACGCCTTCCAAAGGTCCGGGGCTCCATAGCTCCGTGATATGGGTCACATAACAGACCTATAATTTCTATGATACTAGTGTAGATAAATCGACTCGGGATCGGTTGAAGCGGGATGAGTCTACCAAAGAGCCTTATAGTAAACAACGAAGTTAATGTACTGTAATTATTATTAAACACTAATCGGCATGTAAGATGAAACATATTTCGGTATATTCGGAAGAGATACCAAAACACGTTTCGTCTTATTTGACCGCGTAGTATAATTATGTTTATGAGTGATAGATCGTGCCTTTAAATGGTGCCATTAATTATGTTGGAAATAAATACATTTTTAGAAATATTTTTGTCGGATTTTTGACACGAAGCTCCTTTAAATATACCAGAAGAGTCCCCTTCAGCCACTTTAGTAGCGTGCCTAATCAAGAGTCGAGTCGAGTCTTGGAGTCTTCAAGTCTACGTGTGTATAGGTACAGTTGGCAATAGAATTGCAAACCCACCGGAGAATTCTAAAATTTACTAAATTTATGAGCTGAAAGACTTTAACAACTCGAGCAGGATCTTACAATCTTGCTTGAGTTGAAAATATTCTAATAATAGTAGTTTTGAAGCACTACGGTAGGTCTGCATTTTTGTTGATTATACCTTCTAGGCGAGCATGCTGTAACCTCGACCTCATCAACGCTTTCAATTAGGTGAGATGAGGTCTGATGAAAGCTTATTTTAAGTAAAAAAAACCGACCAAGTGCAAGCTTGATCGCTTACAAAGGGTGCCAATTTATATTCTTTTTTAGTATTTGTTGTTATAGCGGCAACAGAAATATATTATTTGTGGAAAATTCAACTGTCTAGCTATCACATGAGATACAGCCTGGTGACACACAGACGAACGGACAGTGAAGTCTTACTGAAAGGGTTCCGTTTTAACCCTAAGAAAGAAAGATATTAGGCAAAATATACTGTAAGTATATAGGTACCTACTTATTATGGGTAGGTTGTATTAAAATATCAAAACATTCCCAGCTTCGAGAAGCGAAATGTATTGAAAATAACGTTAATCTACAAGAACATTAGCATTTAAGTAACAAGTTAAACTGAAATAGGGACGTTTCATTTATCACACCTCGCCTACTCAGCACCTATTTGTTTATCGAGAGACGTCAATATTATTCTCGATTTCATTTAATTAGTAGATGCCCCAAATTTGGGCATATTTGTTATATAATATAGACTAGCTGCGTCCCACGGTTTCACCCGCGTTACTCCCGATGTCGTGGGAATATCGGGATAAACAATGGCCTATGTGTTAATTCAGGTCTCCAGCTATCTAAATACCGAGTTTCATCATATCGGTCTAGTAGTTTTTGCGTGAAGGAGTAACAAACACACACACACAAACATTCACATTTTATAATATTAGTAGGATTTCTAAATATTTCATATTTTGGTCTATTCTGGAATCTAATAAGTATTTATAAAAAAAAACATGGGACATAGGACCATGTTATGCAGAAGCATTTCAATCGATTAAGCCGTCTGCGAGTTGGTAATCGGTGAACAATAGTGAACATACATAAGAAAAAGAAGATTTACAGTCGAATTGAGAAGCTCCTCTTTTCTTGAAGTCGGTTAAAAAGAGGAAAAGATTCGTCATAAAATCTCTATCGCTACGATACTAGCTATACGAGCTACGAGTCTGAACCTTCGCATGGTTTCCTTTTAGGACGTTAGCACTGAGAAAGGATTTTTTTTCGGAAAATTCGACTTCTTAAAGGCTGTAATTTGTAACTATGTGATTGAAGGAAATCAATATCACGGGGCCAGCTAGTTTAAAAAAAAGTAAAACTTTTACCCCCTCATTCTAAAACAAGGTTTAAGAATAGTCCGAAATGTGGATTTAAACCTTCAATTTAGACACAGATTTACTCGTGAACTATAGCCTAAACACCATCCCCCTTATTCCAAAACGAGGTTTAAGGATAGTCCGAAATGTGTATTTAAACCTTAATTTACTACTACTGAACACTACTGAACTAACTATTCACGAGTAAATCTAAAGTTTAAATCCACATCTCGTTTTGGAATAAGGGGGTTAGAGAGTATTCCATCCATTGTTTGACTACCATAACACAAGCCTACTTACTTAGTTTAGGACAAGAAGGATGATTCTAACCTAATATGGAGTATATTAGGTACGGTCGGCTGCATAATTGCAGACCCACCGTAGAGCTCTAAATAGGCTGTTATAAGAATTTTTTCAACACAAGCAATATTCTAGACACCTGCTTTAGTTGAAGTTTAAAGTCTTTTATTCATTAATTTATCAAACAAAAATATTAGAATGAAAACATTCCAATAATAGTAATTTTAGAACTCTACCGGGGGCTGCAATTATGCAGCTGACTGTACGTAGCTATTTATAAGTATAACCAAAGTATGATAGATGTTACGTAATTGATGTATTAAGCCGTACAAGATGGACACCGTATTTATCTAAGATATGTCTTCAATTGATGGATTGTCGGATTGGGAGCCTGTGTGTTTCTATTTGTTTATTATTTTTAGGGTTCCGTCTCTACCTCTATGGTGTCTAATCATGGAACCATAGTTTCGTCATGTCCCTTCGACCGTCTCAGCTCAGAGACTATAGATAGGTAGATAGACAAAATCTTTATTACAAAAACAATTTTTAAATTACCTACATAAAATATAAAAAAATAAAGCTTAAGAGGAAAGGGTACCTACCTTTTCTAATTATCATAGAAATTAAGATTTTAAAAACAAAACATAGGGTCATGGTCATGGCAGTTATAAGTTTTAGGCAACAAAAATATTTGTGCTAGTGTCATTATCCATGGAGGAAAAAGTCGACTACGTTTGTATGGAGAGAGCGCCGGTACCCTTTCACCTTAAGTCTATATCTAAAGGGCGGCCTCATCGCTCAAAGCGATCTACCTACAATAAGCGACTATTAGCTTAGCTTTTAAAATGTTTCAATGTGATCTCATGAATTAATTAACTGAAAACCTGAATAAAGATTGTTTTTAACTTTGACGACAACAAAGTGCTAAAAATCCTGAATTTTTTTAAGGACAGTTTTAGAGCATACTAAAAAAGAATTTAGTAAGTAATTGGAAAATTATGTTCTTGAAGGACATTAAAGCACGTTTAGCAAAATGATTAAGAATTTCATATACTTAGTAGTATATGTAGGTATAACTAACCCGACCAACAAAAACTGATCAACTATTTTAAAGTATTTTTCCTTTCCCATAAAATGTACCTAAGTTTTTATTTAGATTTCAAACTCAGTAATTTCAACGAAAAACTGAAAAAATATAGAATTATTTGTGCCGTAACTTCGACATCACAATAATAGAAAACACCTCCATACTCTACCTACGCGTTCACACAAACTAAATATAAACACACTCTTACATGCTCAATTTACTAACACTTTATTGTTCCGCGAAGTAACATCCAAGTAATTACGATTACGTTCAGTGGTTTTACTTACAATTACGACGAAATTTAGGTCTCATTTAGTCGGTAGGCTCTGAACATCTACTAGAAAATTTCCTCTTAATAGTAGCTAGCTACGCCCCGCGGTGTTATACACAAAAGTCCCAATCTATTAGAATACGAGGGTCTTTGAATTTAATATTTTTAGGCTTATAAAATAAAAATCTTTTCAAATGTTTCTCCTTAGTGGGATAAGAACCCACTATCTCCAATCACAGTAACGCTACGTAAAATCAACGGTCAAAAGTCTACAGCCACCGTAACGTTTGTAATAATGTGCAATTTGAACATTATAACAACATATTAACCTGTGGATCGAACCCACGTCGTCGGTTGGTGTTGCGGGTGGCGACTATTATACCACTCGGCCAACTAAAGACATAATTAACATGTTGAAAATAATAATCACACTGAGTACTTTTAATTCAAGTAAGTATTTATGTTTGTGTGTAACGTCTATTAGCAGGTCCTAAGTCTAATACTTGTTTATAGTATTATTGTAGCAAAGTGATAGTGACTAATGACGCAAACTGTGCGTTCTTATTTCTTACGATGAGAAAACCCCTTTTTTAAACCCGGGTGGTTTCTGAGCAGTCTGCCTTTATAGGGTTGTTTCTACCTTAAATAATAAGGTGATAACGTCCCTTTTCAAGGATTATGTTCTCAAAACAGGTACTTTGGGTAAAGTTGGGTTGGTAATCGAATACTACTGACGTTAGTCGTTGTTAGACTTGTTAGTCGGGTAATTAGATCCTTACTTTTATCCATATACTTTTGTGTCGTCTAGCTGAATGGTCTTTCGGCTTTTAGGTCATTCAACTGAAACATTAACTGTCTGAAAAGAGCGGTGTTGGCTTGGTGGTAGATACATCGACTTTCATTCTGAAGGTTGTGGGTTCATCCCACCCGGCCGGCCGTGCATCGATGAATTTTTCTCAACAAAAAATAATGTTTGCTTATTGACATTGCTCTTAGGGTGAAGGAAAACATCGTGATGAAACCCGCGGCTTAGTTGGCTCCAGAAGTATTGACCAGTTCTTTCCCTCTGGACATGGTCGACTAAGCTGAGAGGGTAGTAGGTGCTGAGCAAGCCTACGCAAAAGGACCCAATTAAAAAGGGTCTGATTGTGGAAAACAGCCCGTATAAGTACAAGTACAAGTCTGTATGAAAAATATTGTTTGATTTTTTAGTAGGGGCTGCAAAAAAAGAAAGATATCTCCTAAAAATACAGGATACCGCCGAAGCTTACCCAAATAAAAAAACATTGGATAAACTGTACAATGTTTTTATGTTCGGGACTAGTTTTTGACGTGGATTGGACCAAGGAATCACGTTGTTCCATACAAACTTTGTCTCCCTTTTCCACCCCCTAAGGGGTAAAATTTCGGAATATACTTTCTTATCGGATGCCTACGTCATACATAGAACACACCCTCCAAGTTTAAGGTCTCTACGCTCAGCGGTTTATGTTGTACGTTGATCCGTCAGTCTGTCATTCAGGACAAAGTTTTTATATCTTGTATAGATAAAGATAATTCTGCTAAAGTTTTTTTTGTTTTCAAAATGTGACTAGATTATTATTCATCAATAGTATGAGAAAAATCAATGCTATTATAATTTCCACATACCTACACATATTGCTAATTTCCAGAGATTGGGGAATTTGTTGGGGGTAATATTTCCATGCAATTTTTTCATTTTATTTTTTAGTAATGTAGTGGAGGTACCTAAGCTTCAAGTAGGTACCTTAGAAGATTTACAGGAAATTTACTAGACGAGCCCACAAACATATATTTTTTTTTGTTTTTTTTTTAACTATAGAGATTATGATATGACCCTTTCGCACGTAACTCGATTTGGCTCGTGTAGAGGAAGGTCAAACACTCTTAGCTAATTGTTGAAAGTTCAAAGTCAAAGTGAAATATCGAAAACCAATTGCAAATATCAATGGAATGTTAATCGAAGCCGTATATTTATGCTTCTGTATTTATTTAGGCAAACTAATAGATTAGTTTTCAGGTTAATACGCGTTAAATTTTCCATAAATAGTAAACGATGTTATGTAATTAGTTAAACATTCTAATTTGTGGAAAATCTAGAGTTTGGTACTTTCCACTTTAGATTAGACTGTGACGTCACAGTTTAAACCTTCAGCTCTTACTTACATTTTATCTAAAAAATAATACAAAACCTTAATGGAGTGAGTTGTCAAAGCATAAGGTATGATGTCAACGACTGTTTTCGTGAGACGATTTGAATTAATTGCCAAAATCCCAGAAGAAAACCATAAATATAGGTAGTTAACACAATTTTGTATTCGCTTTGGAGAAAACTCAAGATAAAAAACATGATAGGTACTGAAAAGCACGAAAACACTTGACACTGGCAATGGCGTTCGAGTAGTTGCACATCGAAGAAGAATTTAATTTAACGATGATTTCTTATTTAAAACACACCTACCTACCTAAACCTACTACAAGCTTTACCCATGTAGCGAGCTTTGTTTTTGTTTTGCAAAATTAATAAATTTTATTCCCAGAGAAGATAATTATTTCATATTTCAAAATTAGTAAGTAAATTAGCAATGATAACAACATTTTTAAATATCAAAGAAATCATTTTCAGGGTAAGTGGTCCTGAAAATCATTTCTTTGACTGGTAAAAGGAAAATAATTAAATTACTTTACTGTAAGTATTAGATAATAAGAACAATATTTTCAAAGACAAGACAAAATAGCTTCTTCCGTTCTTTACCCCAGAGACAAAGGGTACATAATTTGCCTTTAAATATTCCATTCTTTAAAGAGGTTAACTATAAACTTTTATTTGTTTACGTATTCAATAAACTTAAGAGTTATTTCCATCATAAAATGACGATACACATGAAAATGGAAAAACATGTACCAATACCTACTCGTTCGAGTGTGTTTTACGATTTCTAGTAATAAATAAGATTATTACTATCTGCGCCCTGCGGTTGTACCTGAATTTGCCCGATCCTGTGGTAAAATCCTCGGGTGCCGATCCTCGGGTTAGTAGCCGCAGAGCGCATTTTCGTAAGATGCCCGCAGATTTTTTCCTTGATACCTAATTTAATTTCTACTTGGTAGATTTTGGTATCGAGCTATAAATAGCAACAGTGAAAGACAGATTTGAATTGGTTCAGTAGTTTAAATTGATAGGTAACGGACGAAAAAACAAACAGACAGACATGAATTTTAAATATAGGTTTTATCACGAATTCACAGGAATTCGTGATTATTATGAAGCTCCCCTAAAATCGATTTTTTAAATTTGTTTTGTAATTCCTTGAGCAACTACAGACTTTATCATCCTTTCTTCCTTTATTATGAGTTGGCAGATAGATAAATATTACGAGTATTCAGTCGTTTTGACGATTGACGTATCTTTTAACCTCCAACGCAAAAAGTGTGGTAGTTACCCCCTCTTTTTGCGTTTTGGGGGTAAGATATGTCTGTTAGGTTCACCATCAATCAATATCTAGAATAACGTATATGTATTCTATTATTATAAAGAATTTGTTTTGTCGATATTAAAAAGGCTCTGAAATATTTATTTAGTAGTGATATGGACAGAAAAAACAGGAATTAATGTATTTGTCAAGATAAGTGATGTAACCTACACCTAATATGGAGTAAGAATTTAACGTTAATAATATTTAAAAAAATATTATTTATTGTCTGTTATACGGACTGACCTTTGGAAGGCGTGCGTGGAGCCGAAGCCAACACGTAGAGGCCCTTTACAATAACAAGTATAATAGCAAGCAATGGGGTGGATTCTAAACCGGCGATTATTCCTGTCTACACTATAAAGTGCAACCAAGGACAACCTCCGGTTTGAATGAAAACTATTGATAATCTACAGGACAAAACTACTGGAGCTATTGTGATGGGATGGTAGTGGACTAGATACTGGGGAACTATGGATACTATGGCACCTGCCGTAAAAATCTATACTAATATTATAAAGCTGAAGAGTTTGTTTGTTTGTTTGTTTGCTTGTTTGTTTGTTTGAACACGCTAATCTCTGGAACTACTGGTCCGATTTCAATGATTCTTTCAGTGTTGGGTAGTCCATTTATCGAGGAAGGCTATAGGCTATGTTTTTTTTTTAAATTAGGGATTCGTAATAAAATTGCTATTTTGTAACACAAGGTGTAAAATCGAAAACCTATTTTTGCGTGCGCTGCAAAAACTATTGACAATAGAACAAAATGATGTACTACGGGTTTGTAGATCCCATTAAGACCTAAAAAAAAGTCCCCGAGAACATATATCTAGCTGTCATAGTTTAATCACAATAACCGATTTTGTGTTCAAAATAATTATTAAATCGTCTGAAGGAAAAAACTACGTTAAATATGTATCGTAATATTAAATCTTTATCAAAATTAAGCATTATGTTATCAAGAGTATTTATGTAGAAGTAAAATACTTTTTGTTTCATCTCAATCGGATATTTCGTTTAAAAGTTATCACGTGTGTAAGATGTTAAGAGTTGGTACCTATTAATGAGTTATGGGCCATAGAGTTTTTTATCAACAAATCCTGTAATAATCTTTTTCGAAATATATTTGTTGATGATTGTAAGTATAAGATCTTTGAAGAGTATCCTATCCTAAAATCCTACTAATATTATAAATGTGAAAGTTTGTGTGTGTGTATGTGTGTGTGTGTGTGCAATGAAATTCGGTATGTAGATAGCTAGAGGCCTGGATTAACGTATAGGCTACTTTTTATCCCGACATTCCCACGGGATCGGGACTTACGCGGGTGAAACCGCGGGGCGCAGCTATAATATTATAAAGCTGAAGAGTTTGTTTGTTTGTTTGTTTGTTTGAACGCGCTAATCTCAGGAACTACCGGTTCGAATTGAAAAATTATTTTTGTGTTGGATAGTCTATTTATCGAGGAAGGCTATAGGCTACTTTTCATTTTGATATTCCCACGGGATCGGGACTTACACGGGTGAAACCGCGGAGCGCAGCTAGTATTCAATAAATACGTAAAAATGGCAGGCGGAGACTCGCCAACTCTCAGACTGGGCCACCCTAATTAGCCGAGTAAATTACAGCAAGGGGGCAACAGGAACGTGAGTGGCTGAAGGATGGAGAGGCCTCACTGGATTTTAAGTCATCGCTGGTAGTCCAAGCGAGCGGGCCAACTCATCACTGACGTTCAGCATCCATCCTTCGAATCAAATCAAATCAATCATTTATTCACATTAAATAGAGTAAGTAATAAGATGTTAACATTATAATAAAGTACTTGGCTATTTAACCTCATTTGAGGTTGATTTGAGGTATGTGAATTAGTCTAAATTAGTAGTGAAATGTCAAATAATAAAATTAAAAATTATTACATACGAGTAAAATGTCATTAACACATTCTATACGTCAGAAAATGAACAAGCATGGCAATGTTAAAATCTTCAACTGTCGACGAGCATTTCTGCTATTGCGACTCCACTCTGGACGGCCGGTGAAGGCAAGCCAGAGACGGGGGGCTTCCTCGTCAAGTTTCACTCCGACCAACCAACTAAGGCAAGCCGGAGGTGAGGAACGGTGACTTCCCCCTGGAGAACTCGGGACCGCGGGGTCGTTACTCCCCGTCACCTCGCCTCAAGGTGATATTTATTTGTAGTGTCCCACTGCAGGGCAAAGGCCTCTCTACTCCCCTTCCACTGATCGCGATCTTGTGCTCTCTGCAATCTGTCATAAATGTGTCCATATCGTCTCGCCACTTACGACGGGGTCTGCCGGGTAATCTTTTTCCGTTGGTGGGTGTCCAAAAAAATATATTATTTATATTTGTTTTAGTAATCCTACTTTCCTACTAATATTATATATGTGAAAGTTTGTGTGTGCGTGTGTGTGTGTGTGTGTGTTTGTTACTCCTTCACGCAAAAACTACTGGACCGATTGCGATGAAACTCGATATCTAGATAGCTGGAGACCTAGATTAACACATAGGCTACTTTTAATCCCGATATTCCCACGGGATCGGGATTTACGCGGGTGAAACCGCGGGGCGCAGCTAGTAGTAAATAAATTAGTTAATAACTATCTAGCCGTTAGCTATTGTCCAAACAAAAAGTGGTCACTCTACTTCACTGAAAAGATTAAAATAAAACCGGCCATAGCAAGTGCTAGTCGGACTTTTGAAGGTTGGTTGAAGGAAGGTTGCCTGGAACAAATGGCTTTTAGCGATAAGGCCGCCCATTTGTGCAACTTATACTTTCTAGCTATTACTTTACTTTGTGTATATAGTGTTCTGTTTCTTACTGTTGTGCTGTACTTACTGTTCTTAGTGTTGTACGAATAAAGTTATCTATCTATCTATCTTTCGCACTAAGCGTTCCGTAATATTTTATATGGAGCCCTATTATTTTCTGTTTATTGTATTTGTATAGCGGAAACAGACAAAAGTACATCATATTTTAAAAATTTCCACTGGCTGCTATTACGGTTCATGAGATACAGCCTGGTAACAGACAGACAGTAGACAGCGAAATCTTAGTGATAGAGTCCCGTTTTACCCTTTCGGTACGAAACCCTAAAAATTAATAAAATATAAGCACCTACGCGTCGACTTGAGAACCTCCTCCGTTTTTTTTTTCAGTTAAAAAACTAACATTTACTTATCATAAAAAACTGCCTATCTGTTCAGTCAAATCATAATTAGAAATATTTTTTGTAAACGCGACTATCCGGAGTGGTCCAATTAATTTTATCGCTGCGTCGCGCAAAGATAAATGACGTAGCAGAGTTGGGCGGTTTGGGCGGGCAGGATATAAAGCCTGGGCGGGCGGGACTTCGGCGCAGTACATTCAAAACGCATCGTCGAGTTACCACTAGTTACAGCTGGAAGTGCTACTTAGTGTCATAAACAGGTACGTATTTACTAATCTATCTTAGTAACTGAAGATACTAAAATAATTGAAAGCAAAAATGGTTTTATTTTTAATAGTTACGCATTTTTCCCTATGTCTATGATCAAACATCACAAAATTAAGAAATGTAATCCTGTAATTAATTACCTAACTTTAAATATTAGTTGTGGTAAATTAAATTTCAGTAAACATAGATAATTTCTAAAGATAGGTACCTATCTACTTTACTTTTTCAAATACTTACTAACTATTAGCAGCATTCCGCGGATTCACCCACGCCCCCATCCCGTGGCAAAATCGGGATAAAAACGATTCACTCCTATTTGATCAATGTATCCCTAAATCAAGTTTCACCAAAATCGGTCCAGTAGTTTCGGAGCCAATGCAAACAAACATCTCTTTATAATATTAATATAGATAGGATTAAGGATGATGTTGACTTTATAAATAAATAAAATATACAGTACCCTAGCTGGGTTACCAATAGGCTGACTGCATTGCCTCGTTGGATTGCAAAGCCGATTCGTTAAACTAGCAACTAGTGTAATTTAATTGGGCAGATTTTTAGATGGCACAAATTTAACTTTAATCTGGATAAACTCTAAAATATTGGAAAAGTTTTCACCTACAAACGGTAGATATAGGTACACTTTTTCCATGCATTTAAAAATGTACTGCGAGGAGACAAATGTAGAATTGTAGATACTTTGCAATGATATTTTAAAAAGTGATTTGATTATTTTATTTTATTAACTAAGCAAATAACTAGGTACTTACCTATAAGTAATAATTTTAATTAGAGAAATGTGTTCTTTTTTTTTATATAAATAGACTGGAATAGAAATAAAAATGTAAGGACGCACTAACCAATTATATTAACACCAATTGTAAACTGCATTCTGGACAAAATAAAGATTCTGATTCTGATTCTGATTCTGGGCTGATTTTAATTAAACTTTAGTATGAGGGATACATTGAACCCTGAAGAGGAAACGGTCAACTTTTGTTCTACTATAAAAATAATTTTAATAAAATTTTTAAAAATATAACAATCACAACCGAAGTTTTTAAAATAGTTTTTAATATGCGTAGTTCATGTGTATTGGACGAGCTCTTTCCTCTGCGACGCAATTGACTAAGCTGAGAGGTTGAAAATTGAAATGAAAATATATTTATAAATATATTTTAATAAATGAAAATATATTATTATATTTACCAGTACGAGTACAGTTTGTGGAAATATCTGCAGCCCTCACACTAGACTATGTCTGCATTGTGAAGTGCCAATAAAACAATTAATAAAATGGTAATAAATAAATGCCGTTCGATTAACTGTTTTACAATAGGAAATAGAATATAAACAAACCATAAACCTATTAAAATAAAATCTATCTTAAATCTATGAAAATATAAATCTATATATATAAAAATGAATTGCTGTTCGTTAGTCTCACTAAAACTCGAGAACGGCTGAACGGATTTATCTTATCTTAGTCTTGAAATATTCGTGGAGGTCTAGGGAAGGTTTAAAAGGCGAGAAAAAATCCCCACGGGATCGGGACTTACGCGGGTGAAACCGCGGGGCGCAGCTAGTATAAAATAAAATACTTAAGTACTATTATTATTTGACGACCCAGTTGGCACAATGGTCACCATGCCGGACTGCCAAACACAGGGTTGCGGGTTCGATTCCCGCCTCAGACAAGTATTTATGCTTAGATATTTGTCTGTGGTCTGGTTGTTTCTATGTATTATAAGTATATATTTACAAAAGAAAAGTATATAAGTAATATATCCGTTGTCTATCACCCATAACACAAGTCTAGTACTTAGCTTGGGGCTAGATGGCGATGTGTGGAATGTCCTGCAATATTTATTATTATTTATTTATTATTTATTTTACAGGGTTATCGGTATCAATCGGTATAAAAATTAATGCTATTTAATTAGATAACTAAATATAAAATAAATGATATAAATTAAACACATAATTATATCAAACTAGCTGTACCCTGCCACGCTTCGCTGTGGCACATGTCATTCAGACATGTCAGTCAAAATCATTCTAAAATTTCAGCTCGATCGGTGCAGAACTTTTTGAGTTTTTGAAGCGTACACAAACCAACATAACATTTATATATATATATAAGAAGATATATGTATAGATAAATAAATAATAACTTTGATAACTAGCAGGCTACACAGTATACCTTCACTAGTAGTGATTCCGTGGCATCGTATGTAAGGGAAGCTAACCAGCGTTTTATTTTACTTTTCGCTTCGATCAAACTATGATTTTTAATGCCACACTTTTCTGCTACAATGTTGTATATTCGCATCTTAATGTAAGGATTGAAAAGTTTGGCAAACTTGGTTTTCATCCTGGGTAATACAATGCGATATGCACGCACAGCTAACGTTTGTTTGTGCTCTCCGTTCCCCAAGAGGCATTTTATGCACCTTGCCTAACGCTCAATACCTTGCTCTCTTTGTACGAGTACAGTGCTTCCGTCGAAGCAGTGGTTCCGGTTTAGGTTCTGAGCAAGCCTATTGCATCTAGTCCCAGGCACTACAGCACCCGGAATAGCATGAATTTAAGTTGTTGGTGCTATTTATAACTTCTAGATTAGATGTAAATGGCTTATGTATGTAAAATTCAGTAACTTTACACGAAGGAAATGTTTTAAAATTATCTGTTTTAAGTAAGTACATACATTTTGGAATGATGTACCTATACCTACTGTGCATTGTAAACATTCTACTAACTAAGACCAACCTACGTAACCTTCTTCTAAGGCCCTAGACTCTAGGGTCGTAAAAGAAGGTAGAAGAAGATAGGAAGAACTCGTGGTAGCTCTAGGGCCTAGAGCTACACTCAATCAAACGTACCAAATTAGTTGTAGTTAGTTATTTCCATAAAATATTTGGTCAACCTAAGCTAAGATACTGTTTTAAGTTATAATTTCTCGGTTCGCTTATTGACCGATTTCAGTCTTGTACCTATGTCTTAAAGTAAAACTTCAAAACAATACCTAAGTTTGATCGAGTGTATAAACAACTTATGATAAGGTCTCAGCAGTTTCGTCGGTATTTCGATATTCAGAAATACAATTATCGTGTGAAAAGTTCACGGGTTGGCTTGCCGACATATTCTGGCAACATTCAAATTAAATTACTTTGTAATCTGTCTTGAAATTTTTGCAACAAAATATATCTGAACTTACATAATCTGATATCGGGCAATTTTATTTTGTAGTTTTGAGTTTAGGTGGTTTAAGTAGCATCTGAATTGCGATAGACCATACAGCTACCCTGTTGCAAAGATAGACCATACAGACAGGGTGGTTAATTTGAGTGCATCAGTGAAGGCAGCGGCAGATACCAGGACCGCTGTAGCTACAAGATTATGTTTTAGGGGACCGTCCCTTATTTTTGAAATAATTTAACATCTGCATTTAATTTTTTAGGGTTCCGTACCACAAAAGGTAAATAAAGGAAATCACTTTGTTGTCCGTCTGTCTGCCTGTCCGTGTTTTTGAAATATATACCGAAAAAAGTGTCATTTTTTGACAAGTATAAGTTTTATGCAACAAAAATATGTGATAGTGTCATTATCCAGAGAGAAAACAGTCGACGACAGAAGAGTCCCCCTTTCCTCTTAAATACTTTTCTTTTGTAAATACATACATAATATACATACGGAAACACCCAGACCAGAAACAATACTTTACATAAATACTTGTTTGAGGCGGGAATCGAACCCGCAACCTTCTGCGTTGTCCGTCTGTCTGCCTGTCCGTGTTTTTGAAATATATACCAAAAAAAGTGTCATTTTTTGACTTTTTTTTCAACAAGTTTTTTTTACATAAATCGATGTAGTTTCGAATGAGAAACATAACCAAGCATCGAGTTTTGTGATGAGAAGATGATGCATAAACAATGTCAAAGGGACCGTCAAGGACTTCCTTTTTTTTCTATTAATTATGGCTTCGCACGGCTTGTGCATTTAGTCAGTGTCAAGTTATATTTTGCATCAAATTATGACCCGATTATTCATAAATCGGGCCTAAAGTGTTTCAAAAAAGTCAAAGTCGTCATAGTCCGTCAAGTCAGGGGCTATAGTAAAGCGGTGGCAAGTTTACCATAACCTTAATAGGAGATTTGGAGGCAACGAGAAAACTTCATGTTTGACACTGATTTTTACTTTCACTACACTTGTGCACTTTCACAGAACTAAATTGAATAATATTCCACCAGAATTATACAATTCAACTTGGGTTACAACTAAGTTTCATGAAAATAAAACTGCAGCACGACATGTTGTTAACTCGTTCCCGCCAAAACTCTCACCATCAAGGACTTCCTTTTAAATAAAAAAAAGAATCATCGAAAACGGACTTCATTTGCCAGATTTCAGCGCAAACATCGTCCGCCCACAACAACGTCTCTTCACGCGAATTGAGAATCTCTTCCTTTTCTAAAGTCAAAACATAATTAAAACTTTAATCCTTAGTGAATATAAACTTCTATCGATCGATGACTTCCTACGCATTATATTCTTTTACACAACGATCTTAATGATGCTTTAACCGACTTCAAAAGAGAAAGAGGTACTTTAATATTATACTAATTATTTCAGGAATAAAGACTGTTTAGTTTAGTGTAACTAACTAATAAGTCATATTTATTATTATTTTAACTACCAAGTTATATTTAATTAAGTTACTAAGTATTTAGAAGGTAATATAACTTTTCTTAAATTATACCTAATTTTAAGAACACTATGTACACAGGTTTATAAGCAAATAAATATTTTTGTATTTGTATTTGCATAGGTATTTTCAAATAATATATTTTTTAATACGTAAAAACACTATGGTTCAGAAACGTGGTCTTTCACTTTGGGCCTCATAAGAAAGCTCAGGGTCGCACAGCGTGCTATGGAGAGTATTGGAGAGGGCTATGCTCGGTGTTTCACTACGAGATCGAATCAGAAGTGAGGAGATTCGTAGGCGAATTAAAGTTACCGACACAGCCCAAAGAATTAGTAAGCTGAAGTGGCAATGGGCGGGGCATGTGGCTCGTAGAACTGATGGCCGTTGGGGCCGAAAAGTCTTAGATTGGAGACCACGTACCGGAAACAGACCGGACAGACGACTTAATTAAGGTCGCGGGAAGTCGTTGGACGCAGAGATCATGCGACCGATCGCTCTGGAAGTCTTTGGGGGAGGCCTATGTTCAGCAGTGGACGTTTTGTGGCTGATATGATGATGATGATGATGAATAAAGACTAAAAAGTCGATCGATGCTCAATACGAAAACTACCGTAAGGGCCGGGCCACTAAAGGTTTTCAAAACCTTGATATTAGTAACAAAAGTAGGATAATAATGTTAATAACTTTGAATAACTTTTTAATAAAATTTCTATTCATTCGCCTAAAAACTTTTCTATTGTTATGTATAAGTACGTTTCCCGTGACGGAACTTTATAAAAAACTTATAAAAAGCTAAAAGTTAAGAAATAATAACAAAATGTAAGAGCAGAATTTGAGACAAAGAATAACTGAAGACTAATTTACATTGGACCTTCGTTAAATGTTGCGAATATTGTATAACTTATTTTTCAGTAAAATAAATGTGTAGTGAGGACACAGAATTTGTAAGAAGAGTCATTATTTTTACGGAACTTAGAAAACAAATTGAAATAAAGTAGGTTTTAAACCTAGAGAATTTTAGCGAGCTTTCTTTTGGGACTTTATATTTCTACTGGGTTCTGGGTGTTAAAAATAAATAATTGCAGGAATACTTAAGGTGAAAGGGTACCGGCGTTCTCTCCATACAAACGTAGTCGATTGTTTCCGCCCGAAAAATATTTGCTCTAGTATCATTATCCAAGGAGAAAACAGTCGACTACGTTTGTATGGAAAGAGCCCCCGGTACCCTTTCTTCTTAAATACTTTTCTTCGGTAAATACATACATAATATACATACAGAAACCCCCATATCAGAAACAATACTTTACATAAATATATCGAACCCGCAACCTTCTGCGTCGCCGGTGGGTGTTCACTCGACGCGCCACAGAGGTCGCCAAAAATAATTTAGATAATACATCTATCTAGATAATTTATACATGTCGTAGGATGATTTGATGAATCGAATTTTCTCGGGAATTCTAGAGATAATGTATGACATTTCCTTTCTGAAAAAAGATAGGGTTACAAAATAGGGTTGCAAAAATACTGAGTTCCGTAATGCATCTTTACCAGTGGGAGTTCCTATGGGAGTAATCAAATCAAATGAAATAAAAAAAAGTCAATAGGAGTTATGCAATGCATTACAATCTCTCTTCTTCGCGTCTTAAAAATTAAGTTGGGATGTGTGCCTTCGGAACGCGCCCACCAATAAGAATAAGGCACGAGGAACTCATGGGTGTTTTTTTTCTTTTTTGTGATAATGCTCACAAAGGTCAAGATAACCAATATTTTGGAAATATATTCTATACATATAAAATTCTTTGTCCTGACTGACTGACGGATAAACGCACAGACTAAACCGCTGATCATAGAGACCTGAAACTTGGAGGGTGTATTTGTTGTGTGACGTAGGCATCCGATAATAAAGGATTTTCTGAAATTCTACTCCTAAAGGGGTGAAAACGGGTGGCAGAGTTTGTATGGGACGACGTGATTCCTTGGTTCATTTTCAACTTTTACGCGGACGAAGTCGTGGTCAAAAGCTAGTTTTGAAGATAAAGTTAGACTTTTTAAAGTGTCAACTCCCAAGAGCTTGTTGTTCGGCGCGGCAGACGCTATGATATTCGGAGAGACTAATCAGGTGCCATAATATGAATAGTATTAATTTACCTGAAAAGTACCGTCCCCGTCTGAAAATCAACTTCTGGACTACGTCTTACGTAATTCAATACTTTTATGACAAAAGTTTGTTACTATATTGTCCAGTGTACTTCTAGTAGGTAATAGTTCCAAATCTTTGAATAGGTACGTTATGTAGACGTGTTGATTCTACAGTGTTGACTCCATTCATTTACAAGTAAAGTTATATTTACGTTCTAATGCTTATTCCGTGTTTGTGTGATCAATTCATGTCGTCTCGACAAATACACACTGCCATATTTGTGACTGATTATCTTCTAAAACCTACATATAGAAGGAAAACGTGTCTTACTGACTGATCTATAAAAGCACAGCACAAACATTGGTTTGTGCTGTGCTTTGATACCAATTCCTGTATGTATACCATTCCTATACCAAAAAGTTAGATCAATTCATTGGGATTGATCTAACTTTTTGGTATAGGAACAGATTTAGAAGAGATAGCTTTAAAAATAAATGAGTAGCTATTAAACTCCTATTAATATTGTCCGAGTACAGTGTTTCTTTTTATGCATGATTGGTTAATTTTAAACTTGGCTTAAAAGTTAAAATATTTTTTGTTGAATTAATAAAATACGTAAGTCTAGAATTCAAGCGATTGACATATTATTAATAATAAGTACTTGTTTTTCAATTTATTGAAATTTAAAGGATGAAAACAGATCCATGTGCCCCGGAACGAAAATATCATTGGTATGTGATGATCATAATGCTCAATGTTTACACTCGGTTTTACTACCACTCACTACCCAATAAAGCATACCAGGGGGTTTTCAATGAAATTGATTCAAACTACTTTTTAATTACGTGCTACGGAAGCTCGTAATCTCGTATCTGTCTATAAAAGAAAAAATGCCATTTAGACGACGGAAACTGATGACTGAATAAATTACGCTGACTCATCATCATGAGGCATAATCCACCTGATTGATTTCAGGGTGGCTAGTAGGTACTAGGTTAGATGTTATATTTTATTCAGAGATAATTAAGTATTGAAATATTTTTCATACGAAAACTTTGCCTGTGTTTTTATTTTCTGTGGAGAGGTGTCGCACTAGAATTATCAGTGATTTCGTTTCAGTTACTACAAAATTTTGCGATAGCAATTTGTTACTGCAGACCGGTCTACTTCTAGTAACATTTTTAATTAAAAATATGCCGATTTTGATGTTTTTTTTTGTTTCAAAGATATAGTAACTTCACGTTTTACTTATGAAAATGTAATGAAGATCAGGTCATCTCGCTACCTTTGACGGAGTCTGCCGGCACTCCTCCACCGTAAACTTTCAACTGTACCTAATAGTACATTGCGATACAAGTGTGGTAAATTGATCATTTCATCGAGGCGATTTATGACGCGCGAGCGAAACGCGAGTGCGTCCATAAGTCGCCGAGATTAAATCGATCAAGTCACACGTGTATCGTACGAAGTTTTTTATCACAGTTGTGAATAAAAGAAAAGACTTGAAAAGTAAAGAAAATAATAAATAACAAAATATTTGGTGATGGTGATGGTTTATAATTTTTTTAGGCAATATTTTTGTTAATTATACTCCTGAAAGGCCAGGCAAACTACACCTCGTCTGACATACAAAATTTTTTAGGGTTTTTTTCCATTTGTCCGGGGTTAAAAACAGAATATAATGGTACGGAAAAAACTATATTTAAGTAAAGAAAAAACAACACTAAAATTTTAATCAATTTTTTAAGACGTTATCACGCAAAATTATCGTTCGTTAACCGTCTTTATAGACAACCTTTATTGCTGGAGTAAAACCTCTTTTTGGTCCCTACTTTATTTATCCATCAAAACAGTATAACCCAGATAAATTAAGAATGTTTCTTCTACCTAACATGTAATTAGCAGCTAGATACTAATTTAACTTATCAGGATAACTTATAACACACTAGTGGCGTCGAGGTATTGCATAACGCACGCGTGTGTACTACGTTGGATTATGAGCCTAAAAGCGTTTGAATAAGATCCACTTTATGAGCAACTGTGATAAAAAATAATATTCGAATTATAGAGGCAACAAAAATACATCAATTGTGAAAATTTCAACGGTCTAGCTATCACAGTTCATGGGATACAGCCTGGTGAGAGACAGATAAACGGATGGACAGTGGAGTCTTATAAGGGTCCCGTTTACACTTTTAACAACTGTATAAAATGTTACTTGAATTGTGGTTTATGTTAGTCAATTCGAAGAACTCGTCGTGTATATTTCAGAATGTTATTATCATGGAGGTTGTCGTTGAGTTCGCCGGTGTTGCTGGTGCTGGCAGCAGTGGGCAGCCTGGGTAGCTTCGGTACGGCGATCGAGGTCTACGACGACGTGGCTCTCCGTGACATGGACCTTATGTATCCGGTATGTTAACAAAACATATTTCCAATAAACCATCACCACAACACGTCCATTGCTGAACATAGGCCTCCCCCAAAGACTTCCAGAGCGATCGGTCGCATGCTCTCTGCGTAAAACGACTTTCAGCGACCTTCCATCTAGCCGAAAACCGTCGCGCTGCGCTTTCCGGAACGCGGTCTCCAATCTAAGAACTATCAAGGTTTCGTCCCAAGGTGTCCGAGAAAGCACCTTGGAGCACCTTATATTGTGGTAGTATTTTCCCATTGCCATGCCAACGAAACCCGAAGACAGCGCCCACAATCACGTGGATCACGTTCTAAGACCACAGACCTCTAAAAAATATCAACTTCTAAGACCAAAGTTAAGTACATAGGTAGTCAGGGTCAAATCTACTACAAAATTGTAGGTTTCGACCTTCATCAGACCATTCACCCTAATCCTGCGACAATCCACATAAAACTGTTGGCGGTTGGAAGCCGGTATAGTTAACTCGAAATGTGTTCAGGCTTTTGTTTTGAGATAATTGCTAGATTAATTCTTATCTTATCATAACGTCTACAACAAATAAAATAATAGTAAAACTTGTTTAATTATCTGGATTTACTGGATGTCACAAAGTTAGCTTCGTATGAATTTAATACGCCTACTGCTGTATTTGGACATTAGAAAAGATAATCCATCTAATGAAATTGGCAAAGCCACTCTCTTTCGTGGCTTAGTAGACCAATTTACGAGCGACAAATGCGATCGCAGTCTGCACAGGGAAAGGAAACATCGTACAGAATACAGATACAGAATGAAAAAAAGGCTGGCACAAAATTAATAAGTAACTTTATTTTACCCAGGAAAACAACTACATAGACACAGGGCCTATTGGTCCTGTTCCAAGGTACGAAGACCCCATTAAAAGCGTGTTGCTCTTCAAAATGCTGAACTCTTTCCGAAATCGTGACGTATCGCCGAGTGTTCTTTCAGGGTAAGAGCCATTTATTTTAAAGTTTTTAGAGTATTTCGTTTACAATCCTAACGTCTCCCTTAGTGCCGGGAAGAATCAAAACTATCTATACGTTAAATAAGGATTATTTAATTAGGTTATAACTTATAATTCATGTGTCTGTCTGTTTGTCTGTTTTTGCTACTGTAACCTATGTTATTAGAGACTACTGAACCCATTACAATCTGGTTTTCACCATTGATAGTTTGACACAGGATCGGGACTTCCACCCACAGGAACCCTCTGGACTTGTGTATTCTCTACTCATCGGTTTTTTTTTAATTTCTAGGATCACTAATTTCAAAAGAAATATTTGTTGTGTTTTTTAATGTTACTTATTTCTATCGCAGGCCAAAATGGATCCCACTAAATCCGGCCCTAGTTCCCCCGGATACCTTAAACCTTCTTCACTTGAAGAATGATCTGGTGAAGAGGGATCCAGACGCGAAGATAATACCGAAAGAAAACTACAAATACGCAAATAGACCTCAACAGAAGTGGAAGACAAAGAAAGGGAAAGCTGGTAAATATTTGCTTCGTAAATATTAACAAAGAAAGGGTAATACGTACTGGATGGATCATGGATATAACCTGAAGTTTCAACCGGGTTAGATCGGTATAAATCTAAGTCCTCCAGGTCTGTTAGGGAAAATTACGTTGTCAGCAGAACCTCGAATTGTTAAAACGTCTAAATGGTGCCGAAGTCTTAAATGGCAAAACAATGCAAAATCATCAATAAGGTTTCAACAAAAGAATTAGTTTCAGATTCCTCGTTAGAGGGCAGCATTTTTAGGTAAGTACATCAAAGAAGATAAAAATCCTGAAAGATGTTTAAATCAATGCTATGACCAGTAAAAATTGTCAAAGTTTGTAACGATCGCATCGCATCGATGAGGCTGATGGACTTAAGAGCAGTCTTTGCTTAATTCCTTGACCGAGTAAAATTAAAACAATTACCTTGACCAAAGATAACGTTAGCTATAGGAATAGCCATCTATCGAGCGATTTGTAACTAATATAAAAAATAAACCATTTTACAGAAGCTCAAGAACAGTCAGTGAAGAAAAACGAATAAGTTTTCCTTTTAACTTCGTTGAAAGTTCTATCTCTATAAACTCCGCGAAAAGACGGCTCAGTCTTAACTTCCTTCAAGGCTTCAATGTTTTCTTTAGATTATTTTTTTATATGAATATTACCGGGTGTAGCCTTCCTTCATTTTTTTAAATTTTTTGTATCAGAATTATTTAATCTTTTATCTATTCAAAGTATCATATCATTATATTATAATGTAAGAAGGTAGAGTAGGTGCCTATCTATTTTTTATATTAGGTAATTGTACTTATATTAGGTACTAGCTTTTGCCTGCGACTTCGTCCGCGTAGAAGTCGATAATTTGAAGTAGATCGGACCAAGGAATTACGTTGTTCCATAAAAACTTTGCCCTCCCCCTGTTCACCCCTACTTCATTGCCTACTTCATACAAAGAACACCCTCCAAGTTTCAGGTCTCTACGATAAGCGGTTTAGGCTGTGCGTTGATCCGTCAGTCACTCATTCAGGACAAAGCATTTTATAAGTATAGATAATTTGTATCAATTGTGCATTTGTTTGCTTGTTTTGTTACTATTTATTTCCTTCCTTATTCTCCTAACCTTTTATACCTATAATTGGCTCTTTGTTTCTTGTGTGTTTCTAATATTTATTTATAGCTCTTGGTTTATAGCGGTTTAAGTGTGATTAGTAAAGATTAGTCTACTCATCCATAACACAGGGTATCCCAGTGTGGGAACAAGAGTTCATAAAAATAATTTATTTATATAGAAAAGTATATAAAGTTCCTGAGGGTAATGATGGCCACCTGTCACCTAAAGTAAACCACCTAAGTCGATAAGCTAAATGTAATAATTTTGTTTCAGGTTCACAAATGATCTGCTATTTCAAACTGTGCGCGTTTCGTTCTCCTCTATAAGAACTGTTAAGAACTAATGCTCTTTGTATTTCATAGCTGTTTAGATGTTTAACCGACTAGGTACATAGATTAAAAGTAATTTCTAATAAAGCGTTACAGAACACAAACTGTGACCTATATAAATATCGTTTCGCAAACAACCTGTGTTTTTATTTAGATATTGTGAACCAACATACACTTTTGTTTGATGCCCAGACATCAAACACAAGTAATACATTTATTGTTAGATATAAGGATATTATGGATATTATTGACCATTGTAAAAAATAATTGAAAATATCCTTAAAGACTTCTCGATTAAAACCACACAACTTATTTTTAATGTAAGTACTTACCTATGTGATCATGATTCTTGTATCATGTATTCTATTCGACTTTATACCTATTTATGTAGGTAGTTAAATACTAAAAGTAATTTATCGGTAGTAGTAACTGACTAAATACTTCAAATGCTTGGTTAAAGTATGTAAACACAGCTGTCAAGGGCTAAACTGTGCAAAACGATGCACTTTGCTTTGTCCGACAAAAAGATGTTAGAGTTTTACTTAAGAATTTTTAGAGGTCCTTGCCTACAGTTTAGGTAGGTATTTAGGATTTAAATTTTTCGCTGAATTTAAGAAATGTCTGCGTTGTGAAAGAATGATTTGATATTATTTGTAATTAATTATAGCTACTCTAATTTAAAAGTGTTAAATAAACAACTGCTAAATGTTAATAATGTTTTCTTTTATTTACATTTAATATTGTACAGAGGAAATATTTAATCTGTTTGTTTGTAAGGAATGAGCTCTGAACGTCTGAAAGTTTTGAACAGATCTTGATGAAACTTAGATTGATGATATATTGATTAATTGGGAGTTACATAAACTAATTTTTATTCCGATATTCCCACGGGATCGGGGCCTATGCCCCGAAACAGCTTGTTGCTACTAGTCGTAAATGACAGCAACTGACGTAGGTACCTAATTGTAATTGAATTTACCTTGAATTTTATTTTAATTTAGCTCTAATTACGGGTGAAAGCAGACTAAGTACATAATTTTGGATCGGTAGATAGCCTAAGAAATAAAAAAAAAAACAAAATAATGACTGTGATTTTGAAATTAAAGGGCCGGCATAAATGTATCTGACCAAAAAGTCTATTGCCTTAGTTTGAAGCCTTACCTTTATGAAATCCAAGGTCAATGGTCAAGGAAAGGTTTGTCTGCGTTCACTTGTAATTTCACTTTCAATTTTTTTATGTTTATTCAAGAAAGTAACATACCTACTTAATACATTTTATATTTGCTTTGGTAGTACCTGCCTTTAATTTTGTAATAACTTGCTTCATATGTGTCGTTAATTCTTCGAGCAAAGGTTTATTTGCTTACCTGGCTTTGTACTGTTTCCGCCTCTCAAGGTTTTATCACGACTTAAATATTTATAAACGAGTGCATTGCATCTTCTGTTACACAATAAAACCCACCACCGACGAGTAATCATGAAGAAAAAACAATTTATATTTTTACCCGTCATTTTTGCACTTACAAACCTACCAATAGAAAGCATACAGAATTTATTAAAGAACATCCCCGAAGACGCAAGACTGAACTTCACACAATTGGCTAATAAGTACAATTGTACTGTCGAAGAATTTGAAGTAGTGACAGAAGATGGATATATTCTGACTCTTTTTCACATGCCTGGAGATAAAACAAACGCAGTGCTTCTAATGCATGGGGTTGTAGACTCGGCTGATACTTTCATAATACGAGGAAAGACTTCGTTAGCAGTGACGTTATATTCAAAAGGATATGATGTTTGGATTGGTAATCTGAGAGGAAGCAGGTACGCTAGGAGACATGTTTATCTAAATCCTGACTTAGATAAAGAATATTGGGATTTCTACGTCCATGAACTAGGTGTATTCGACGTTCCAGCTATCCTAGATTTTATATTTAAACGTGGTGTGGACAAAATTAGTGCAATAGGACATTCTCAAGGAAATATGATTTTTTATGTGCTGGGAAGTGAAAAACCTGAATATAATGATAGGATTAAAGTGATGATAGCCCTCGGTCCGGTGTGTTATCTAATTAAGGATAATTTCAAGAGTCCTGTAAGAACGTTGCTTGAAGCAGGTCCTTTTTTAAATCACTTGCTACTGTCTTTGAATGAAGAAGAAGTTTTTGGTGAAAATTCACTTTCAACGTTTTTAAGGAATAAATTTTGCACTCTCAAAGGACTTGGTTACAAATTGTGTGTTGAAGGTTTATTTTTCGAATTAGCTGGAAATGATATCAATGAATTTGAACCAGACTTTTTCTATGCCGTTATAGGACATTACCCTGTCAGTACTTCGAGAAAAAACCTTGCACATTTGCTCCAAATGTCAGAAAGAAAGGAGTTCGTAAGGTACGATTATGGGTCCGCTAGAAATTTAAATGTATACGGACGGAAAAAGCCTCCAAACTACGATTTAACAAAAGTGACTATGAAAATAGCGTTGATCGTTGGAAGGAACGATAATTTGACCCCTATAAAAAATGTGAATCTCTTGAAAAATCAGCTACCAAATGTAGTAAGTTACAATTTAATGAATCAACATCCTAAACTCAACCATATTGATCATGTTTGGGGTAGGAATATGCATAAATATCTATTCCCTGATGTTCTGAAACTGTTAAGCAAATATAATACGTAATCGGTATTTTATGTTAATCCTCCCTTTTGGCTTCGCCGCTGTCGGACAAAAACACTAACAGCAATAAAAATGCTTTTTAATGCGTGTGAAGAATCTAACCTTTTTATGTTACAACGAAAAATATACAGATATAATTGTTTCACACTAGTTTTCAACATAAAACGAATGAGGCAGATACAGATAGAGGAATACTTAATCAAAGTGTAAAAATGGATGCCTGTATCCGTAAAGGTAAGCCGACGGGCGTCTGGTTGTATGAAATGGGTTGTATGGATCCCTCGCTACACAAATAAGTTGATATTAGAGATGTGCCGAATATTCGTTTAGTATTCGGTATTCGGCATATTCGACAAATTTAAGGTATTCGGTATTCGGCCGAATTATTCGGTTTTCATGCCGAATATATTCGGTTAAATTGTATTAGGTTTAAAGCTGATTTGTACTGCAAAATCTATCCAGTTCCTACCATTACTTAGTAAATCATTAAGGTTATTTGCTACATTATAAATGTAGTATAATATTTATTGTTACTTTATTACACTACTAGCTGCGCACGCGCTCTTTTACGCCTACTCATTGTAGAAAATGTAAAAATATAAGAATAATGAATAAAACAGTAACTTTTTGCACTTAAACTGTCCAAATTAATTAATTAACAATTACGAAACGCAATTTGCTATGATTCCTGTGACGTATTCTAATGCACTGGTAGTAGCGGGGAAGTGAAATGGCAGAGGGTGGCGGGGCACACCGGCGCCAAAACTACGGAGCGCGAACCGAATAGTTCTGCCGAATATTCGGTTCGGTAAGAATGATACCGAAAAGTATTCGGTATTCGGATATTCGGTTAAATTGCTATTCGGCGCATCTCTAGTTGATATGTATGTAGGTACCTAAGTATTTACGGTAGTCAGCAACAGGGCATGTTTCGGAAGGCTACTGATGCATATAGGGCCGCAGAGACACAGAAACTCCAATCTGTACGTGTCAAACTAACCCACAAGTCTTGAGGTGTTTGGTCTAGGATTGTCTCTACCAATCCGTTTACCGATACGACTATCGGAACAATACTCATCGATTCAATGTGGCGGTAATCTCGTAGGCCGACTTCAAGTTATTGTTTTCTTGTCCCTTAAGGCCGATCCGCACACAACAGTGCCGTTCAGTATCGTATCAGTGTCTATCAGTGAAAAATGATATTGTCGGCACTGTTCCGGCACTTTTGTGCGCGGATCGGCCTTATGTCTTAGATTGACGGCATAATATGGTGGAACGGTTTCTATAATAAGCAAGTAAGTATTTTTATGTAGGTACAGTAATTAATTACAGTTATTAATTTCCCAGGTATTAACCTTTTAAGCTTAGATACTTAGGTATGCCTTTTGTAGTTTTAAATCAATGTTTGTATTATGATAGTTATACAGGTAAGTATATACCTCTTTATTCTTGATCTTTTTTTATTTAATATAAATCAGTTGTTTAGTCAGTAATCAGTTGATTATTTTTAAATTGAATCTATGCATATGGATTAATTTAATTAAATGAATTAATAATAAATAAATCAGCGCCATCTCTGAAGCAATATAGAAATCAAGAAAAAGTCCACTAGCGCACTCTGTAGTATAATAACGTATGACGCAATAAATGTTTCCTATTGCATAGTGTTGTACTTGTTACATGTTCTTTTTTAATCGATATATTAAAAAAAAACATGCCTCATTTTGTAAAAATAATGACGCCCAAACTTTATTAATTAATGAAATATTATTTCCGCCATAGATATACTTACCGTATGAATACAAATTGTAAAATTTTACAAATAAATTAATGCACGGCATACGCACTTAGAAGGCCTACTTCCTAATACCTCAACATTAAGGTAGCACCACTTAAACATCACAGAAATAAAACTGAAACAATGTATGTCTAATGTCCTGAAAATTTATTTCGTAATCAAATATTATAAGTAGGCATATACGTTAAAACAAATCTCCTATTCCTCATTCAAGTTCTGTCTGTTTTTGAATAGCTGCTAGCTGCTAACTTGTTACTTCTTCCAGCGAGATTAGCTGACTCACTTAAGCTTAAGTCTCACTTAAGCTCTAGTTATAAGAAGTAATAAACCGGCTGTTTTAAACCTTTTTTTATTACCTACGTAACATTGGTGATGTTGAAAAAAAAACAATCTTTTGTGTCACTGTAATACTGGGTGGGTGTAATAAGGGGTGCACACACGGACTCGTCTGTATACTTTAAAATCGAATCGATATCGATGGTTTTATAAAAAAAAAGAATCTGTCCAACACTAGAAATTTTAATGTCAGTGTCAGTCTGTCAGTTTCACGTGTGTATTGTTTTTTTTGCCGATTTTTGTAAAATTCTAAATTACGCTAAAAGTATTCTAAAGAAAACTCTAGTAAATCTACTTTGAAACTAGATTTTTTTTAAGTTAAAACAAACACCATATAATTATTTATAGCCATAAAATTGGTATGTGAATTTGTAGGTTAGATCTTATTAGATTTTAAAAAATGTCTTTTCCTGGTGACACCTTGCCGGACTACGAGAGCATTCGAAGAAATATAGGCCAGGGGAACGGCTGGAAGCAGGCGTACAGAGAAGGTTGGTTATATTCTTAAGCAGTACCTAGTACTACCTACCTATAAAGTTTTGTTTATGTGGCGGTAAAAAAGTACTTAATAATCCACATACTTAGTACCTAGGCGAACTAAAGTTCCCGACGTAGTACGAAGGATTAGTAAGCTGAAATAGCAATGGGCGGGACATATGGCTCGTAGAACTGATGGCCTTCCTTTGGAGCCGAAAAGTCCTAGAGTGGAGACCACGTATAGCGCAGCGCGGGACGGGTCCGACTGCTAGAAGTCGTTGGACGTAGAGATCATGTGATCAATTGCTCTGGAAGTCTTTGGGGGAGGCCTATGCTCAGCAGTGGATATCCTGCGGCTGATATGATGATGATGAAGAATCTCATATTTTTATTCATTTGCATTTAGTGGGTATTATAGATTTTACATCAACTATATAAGTTCACATTATAAACCTTGCCGGGCATTATCTATTAGTTTAAGGGCTGATTCTACTGGTTTATAACTGAGCAATTTGCAGTAATTTCGAGATGGAATTCTAGTAATTCCCAATCTGATTTTTCATATTTTCTCACCACTCAAACTATCTTCTAGCCATTTTTGAATTTTAGTGTGACAAAAAAGTATGGGTCAGTATTCACCGAATAAATAAAACATTATAAAATCTAATTTATAAAAAATTCTGTAAGTACAAAAAATTAATATTTACCTAACAAACAAAAAAATAAAATCTATATCTACCATATATACCTATTAGTGCTATAATTTCAGCACAAACCACTTATCAATATGACTTAAAAGTTCAATTGGTAAAATGTCAATTCATTTGGTATGTTATTGGCCAGGCAATAATGAATCAATTGGAACAATTTGGAGGTTGTTCCACTCGTCCATTTGTGATATATTTGTGAACAATGATGGTACTGTTGAGTAAGATATTTATTGAATTACTAGCTGCTCCCTGCGGTTTTACCCGCCTTAGTGTAGATTTCCTCCAAAAACACAGAATAACTAATAGTAACTAAAAACTGCCATTTTACCCCCGTTCAAATTTCTAATAATCCTTTCGTAGTAGCCTCCTATATTGAAAAGGAACCTGCTTGTAAGTCTAAGACTTGTAGCTCTTGTAGTATACTTATTTCTAATAAGTATATTATGTGTATTGCTATTTTTGGAACCAGGAATAATTTACGAGGAAAAATTCAATCTTTTGCTATCAGCATGCTGATGAAATAGTTTCAGTTCATTATAACTTACCACTGTTATATTTTAAGTATTAAATATACTTATTAATTGTTAAAATTTTTGGTTATCGTTAAGCGTTTTTCTATCAATATTTGCCAAATAGTAAAAAAAGTTGCCAAATAGGCGAAATACCTAATAGTTATAGTAATAGTGCAAAATTTTGTGGCATCTCTAACCTCTATCTACTAATCTGATATGGAATTATGTAAAATTACTTCCTAAAACTTTATCTAGTATACTTACTAATGTGAATAATCATTTTATTAGGGTGATGTTAATTCATTCGTATCTTATCATCATTGTGAATCATAAATATATGAAAATGTACATGATAATAAGTTTTAATCAAATTTACTAAACTCAAAAGCTTATCAGATAAGCTTTTGAATAAAGAGTAGCCTATTTGTACTTGTATACAGCCTGTTGCAGCTAGACCTCGTTAGTTGAGTCATTTTTGCGTGACGATGGAGTAGGCTTCCCTAGCACCTACTACCCTCACAGCTTAGTCGACCGTGTCCAGAAGAAAGAACTCGTTAGCCAACTAAGCTGCAGGTTTAATCACAATGTTTTTTCTTCACCATAAGAGCAATGTAATGCGCATATAAATAATCTTTTATTAAGAACTAGCGACCCGCTCCGGCTTCGCACGGTTATGTTATGCATGTATTATACATTAACCTTCCTCTTGAATCACTCTATCTATTTAAAAAAACCGCATCAAAATCCGTTGCGTAGCTTTAAAATTCTAAACATACATAGGGACTGATAACGGAATGTGACTTTTTTTATATGACTTTTTTTATACTATGTAATGATTGCTGCACGGTATTTTAACGACCTTCGGAATGAAAGTCGACGTGTCTACCACTGGGCCAGCACCCGCTCTATTAGGGTTTTCGTTTTTGGTTTGGGTTGCTTTTTATCCCAATATTCTGGAGATACCAGCAGCGCCCCACGGTTTCACCAGCGGGATTCCCAATCCTGTGGGAATATCGGGATAGTAAATAATAAAAATATTTTTTCAAAGTTGGTTAAAAAAGCTAGCAGACCAGAAATGACTCTAATTCTCAATGCTTTTTTCACGACGCAGTTGTGTAAGCTCTCGACTACAATGAGCCATAATGTAAAGTAGTAAAGAAATTAAACATATACCTACCTATTCATAGACTGGACATCATGACCATTTGGACGTGTGACGTCTTTAGAATCGGTCAGAAGAGTAGGGGTTCACTTGCAAAAACAAAATGTAACGAATGTAATGTCATAAATGCCTAATAACCTGTAACAGATGTAAAAAATATATCCATCTAGTGGTTTGGACGATGTGAAGGAATAAAGAATATTGCAAACATACAAAGATAGGCGCAAAAACAATCGTTTTCGTGCAGTCGGGTAAAAAGAGGATAATATGAGTATTTTACATGTAATATAGATTATTTGTATAGCGCCAGCAATTTAAATCCATACTATTCATGACTCTGTTGTACCTGAGACATCCCCTCACCTCAAGTCGATCGTGTCCAGAGGAAAGAACTCGTCAATTCATCTGGATTCTCCGTAAGAGTAGGGTGCGTTTCTAGTGACGCGCAGCTGGGTGGAGTGTAGAGGAACGCATTGTAAATTGACCAATCACAGTGCTCGAAATCTCCATTACGCATCAGGGAAAACAGTAGATTGGCCAATTCGCGAAGAAAAATTGTTACAAAAGTTTGTAATTATTGTCCTGTCTAGTGCTAGCACATATATTAGAAGTCTTTGTAAAGTAGGCATTGATTGAATGAAGTGCTGAAATGACATAACACTTATTATGTACCTACCTAGGTTGGGTTGGTACACTTTATTGCTTGTGCTGTGTGGTGTCAGTTGTGTTGGTATCCACGTAACGAGATGCCGGGACTGCCAGGGACAGGTCAGACCGTATTTTAACTTAACACTTTAGTGTAGAAGTAGACCGGACAATTTGTACTTACTAGCACAAAGTCGCTCAGTCGTAGTAGTGAAACGTTTATCTTCTGCGCAGAGGTTTTCTATGATCTTTTTTTACAAATGATAGGTCAGCGTTCGATCACTATCACACCCGCCGGATAGTAGGTGTCGAAGCGGTCCAAGATGTAGCACACCCGTCTAGAAGAGACCTGTTCACTCGCGAATTGAAGACCCCTAAGTTATACATGTCAGGAAAGACAGACGCAGGCAACTGGTTCTATAATATCCTATTTCCTAGAAGTTTTTTTAACAGACTTTAAAAAAGGAATTTAGAATGTTTTGAATTCATTTGGGACTTTAGGGTCATGCTTTAGTTTTTTAAAGTCCTTCACTTAGAAATCGCTTTCAGCGATAAAGCCGACCATTTGTGCAACTTAGACTTTCTAGTTATTGCTTTGCATTGTGTATATCGTGTTCTATGTTCCTTCTTGTGTTGTACAAATAAAGTTATTTAGCTATTTATCCATCCTTCAACTCAAGCAGGACTTTTAAGCACTGCTTGTGTGTTGTGGTCTACAATGAAGAATGTTAACTAATTTTAATGTTAGCTCTTCATATTCTTTGTCAATATAAGAAAATACAAGTGAAAGAATTACTTCGATACGTCAATTAGTTTCCGATTTATAGAAGTAAACGTGCGACGCGGACTCATGCTCGATGCGTTACTAAGCGGAGCGGTGTAAATTGATGTCACATGCGGTCACGTAAGTTTAATGGCCTGTAAAATCAAAACTGAAAATGAAAATGAAAATATATTTATTTACCAATACGAGTATAATTTGTGAAAATATCTGCAGCCCTCACACTACTAGACTAATGTCTGTATTGTGTATCTGTAACTAATAGGTATTTTTGATTAAAACAAAAACTAGTGTATTTGTATACATACAAGCTTTACTGTAACAAACTTTCAACGGATTTTGCATACCTAGTAACATTCTTCATTATTTTGCTGATTGTACAAAAATGAGTTCCAAAGTGAAGCCTAAATGGGTAAATTCCTAAACATAGGAAATAATTACAATGAAGCCTTTATTGTTCAACAATGAAATCATCTTAAAACATTGTAAATTACGTTAATTAGGAACACGTACACATAATATAAACATGCTTTACAAAATGATTACCTTTTTTAACTAACTTCAAAAAAGTTGTCATGGTTTGACTTGATTTACAATACAAATACTATGTTTTTTTTTGCAATTTACGTAGCTACAGCGGTCCTGGTACCTGCCTTTACTGACCCACTCAAATTAACCACCCTGTATAAATATATTTTTACTACATTTAACTTCGTTATTTAAAGGCTGGTCTCATAAAAATTTGGCTAGGATCTTATGAGGATCATGCACAAAATGCCGCCTCGAGAGTGCAAAAAATTGCTCAGTTTAAATTTTTTACGAGTACTTACCAAAATAAAAATTCGTTACTTGCCCGACTTTAGATGATAAAGGTGCAGTTATTTAAAAAAAAAAACAGTATTTAAATTAAAAAATTGATCTATTTTTTATTAAAATTCCAGGAGGTATAAAAGCGGGTGCTTCCCGCGCCGCCCAACTCGCCTACCGAGTACTATCCCGTCGTAAGGCGGCGGAAGAGGGTGCCGCCCGGCTCGCCCGCGTCCTCTCCGCCCTAGACCTTACCGCCCTGGGCGTCGGCAGCACCCTGGGCGTGGGCGTCTATGTGCTAGCCGGAGATGTGGCCAAGAATTACGCTGGACCCGCTGTCATATTGTCGTTTCTACTTGCCGCTGTCGCTAGTGTTTTTGCCGGTAAGTCTAAAATCTAAACAATATCTAATCTCTTTAACCGACTTAAAAAAGGAGGAGGTTTTCAAATTGTTGCTATTGTAGGTGCGGTTTTACCCGTGTTAAGTGTCTCAAAGTGATATTGATTTTTTACAAACACCGAATACATAGGTATAAGTTTCTTACATAGGTAATAACTTTATTGGCACTTTGTACTGCTTAAGCGGTGGAATTGTCAAAAATCCTTTCTTAGTTGTCCCCTCAGAATACAGAACAAAACCAGAAGCCGCGTTTCGCTTTATTTTCATGCACAGCTGTGTGTCCAAAAACAAAGCGTACGAACACTTGTCACAACGCGTCTTGACGCCTCTGCGACCCATAGATTACTAATAACTACTAACCCAATTTGGTGTAGTTATTGTTTTTTCAGTTTCTAAAGCGTGCGCGGTTTCTGGTTTTGTTCTGTATTCTGAGGTGGTCCCCTACGTCCCAAAAGGTACCATACGAAGTTTCCGACTTAGCTCCTTTAGTTTCAAAGATTTCATGATGAGTCTTTTTCTCTTTCGTAATTATATATACCTAGCAGCTCTCCGCGGTTACACCCGCGTAAGTCCCCGATCCTGTTAGAATATGGGGATAAAAATAATCTTTTCTCTTTATATTATACTTAGATAAAATATTACTTATATATTATAATTTGATCAAACCTGTCTGTTGAATAACCTTTTTAAAATACTTACATGAATAATAATTAACAAGGTCAAAGTCAGTGCTAAGATACAAAACCTACACAAAATACTAATTATACTGTCATCAAAATATCTATGCCAAATGTTCAAACAAGTTTCGTCAGAAAACTAGGTCGTTTACTATTTTAACACACACTGTTTCTTAGAAATCCAACTGTACTTGACATACTAAAGGAAAAGGGACTACGGTCACTAAGACACTGTCCGTCTGTCACCAGGCTGTATCTCATGAACCGTGATAGCTAGACAGTTGTTAAATTTAACTAGCTTGATTGTGAACCGCGACTTCGTTCGCGTAGAGTTTCAATTTTCCTAAATCCTCGGCGAATGCATCCATGCAAAGTTCTTGTAGATTCAGAAATTTCGTGGTTTTTTTTCTGTTTTAAATAGTTTCAAAGTCCTAATTTACTGACTGACTAGTATATCAACGCACAATAATTTATGTTTTACGACTATTGAAAATTTGAACATTTATTTTGAAAATTTTGTGATGCACAGAAGTTGTCCTCAATCGCTTACTAATATGATACCCTGGTATACTATAGATATGATATTGTATTTTTTCAGGTCTGTGTTACGCGGAGTTCGGTGCACGTGTACCTAAAGCCGGCTCGGCGTACGTTTACAGCTATGTATGTGTCGGAGAGTTCATTGCTTTCATCATCGGCTGGAACCTTATACTTGAATATATTATTGGTAAGTTTAACTAACAAATGAATTATCATCATATCAGCCACAACACGTCCACTGCTGAACATATTCCTCTCCGAAAGACTTCCAGAGCTATCGGAATATTAAATAAAGAAATACTTAATACTTGATTGTATCCTAAGGGGTTAAAATAAAACTTTTTACGCGTGGACGCTATTTTATGCTCGAGATTCTTGTATAGAATCCGATCATGCGCTTTAGGGTGACTATCTCCTTAGTAAAAAATATAGGAGAATCTTTAAAATTTTCGTCATGAGTTCCAATTTTCACACAGAAAAAAACATAGTAGGTGTTTTAAACCACTCTGATTAGTTTTTTTTTCTAGAAACTACAAAGAATTTTAAGTATTTTTCACTGGGAAAACGTAAAAAACGATTTTAAAAAAGAAAAAAATATGTCTTACAAAAAAGATCAGCAAAAAGTGTGATTCCGGCCAGGATCGAACTGGCGGCCTTCTGCGTGTAAAGCAGATGTGATAACCACTACACCACGGAACCGATACATAAGTTGTCAAAATTACGCATAGGTTTCTACTTCATTTGGATACTTGCCAATGGAGATTATGCATTGAATAAAATAAAGAATTTTGAATATAAAATAAACTAGATCTATCAAAGGTTGACTGGTTCCTGCCGACTTACAAAGCTAACATATAATAACACATTATAATAATTTGGTGCGTCTGGAATTCGAAGCCATGACCTTCAGATTGAAAGTTGATTAAAAAAAAACGAAATATTATAAAATAAATATTGCAGTACATTCCACACATCGCCATCTAGCTCCAAGCTAAGTAACTAGACTTGTGTTATGGGTGCTAGACAACGGATATACTACTTAAATACTTTTCTTTTGTAAATATATACTTATAATTACATAGAAACATCAAGACCACAGACAAATATCTAAGCATAAATACTAGTTTCGATAGATGTCGCTTTAATCTATGTCAAACTGCCAAACACTGTCTCTGGTCAAGAGTGAGAAAGTTCACATGGACAAGTTATTTTGGCATTGACACATGACATTTGCTATGATTTATAAATAGGCGCCGTCTATTAAAATCAGAGTAGAAAATTAAAAAATAAGTTTAAAAAACGCAATTGTAACAGACGTAGGTAGTTAATCCAACATCTTCGTAACGCTTTTTGTTTATTCTAAATTTAATTACCCATCAAATTTGAATACTAGGGGTAATTAAATAATTTTAATAATCATCCCCAAAAAATTAGATTAGAAAACTCACAATTTTTCTCTTCTTTCCCTAGGCGCGGCATCTGTGGTGAAAGCGCTAAGTGAATACTTAGACTCCCTGCTGAATAAAGCAATATCGTCCCAATTGGAAGCCGCCATGCCACTAAACTCACCACACTTGGCGAGTTATCCGGACGTCTTCGCGTTCACGGTCATCATGGTGTTCTCTGGTAAGCTCCTTTTATCTTACATCGTCGTTTCGGAGGTAAAGCAAAGTTTCACTTCGTCGCACTGGGTTTGATAAAGAAAAACTTACATGGTATCATCCAGTCCGACTTCCAAATACTTACCTACGTTTTATAATACGCTCTCTCAGTAATACGACGAAGTGAAACTTTGCTTTACCTCCGAAGCGACGATGTTTTCATTAATAAAACTATATTTCCATTTGACTTTGTAGTGTTTTTTTGATAATCCGTGGTATTTAAGATTTTTATTTTTACTTTTTAGAGTACCTTTTTTTTTGTAATTTATTTTTAACTTTTTAGTTTATTTTTATAAAAGTATATTTTTAAAAATTTTTGGTTTTTTCTTTGTAATTTATTATTGTTGATTTTTACTTTATTTTTAGCGATGAGGCTGCCCATTGTACCATATTGTTTGGTTTATATTTTTTAGCAGGAATTAATATTAGAATTTAGGTTTAATATGGTATAATAAATAGTTTATATTCGTGTGTATGTGTTCCAGTGGCGCTGGCGTTTGGTGTGAAAGAGTCGACAAAGTTCAACAACTTCTGCACCGGAGTGAATCTATGTGTCGTCTTGTTTGTCATCATATCTGGATGTTTTAAAGGTATATAGCACCTACTCTTCCTTTGTGCCTCTCTTATTAAAACTAGCTTTAATCGCGACTTTACCTGCGTTGAATTTCCAAAATGCCCAGATACCTACGTTATGACAACTATCATCAAAAATATTGGCAAAACTTCGACCAAAAATTGTTTGTTTGCAAGGAGGTTAGGTTTTTGAAGTTCCTAATATGTTGTAATGGTGTCAGATGCTGGTGAAGAAAATGAAAGACATGTTACTTTAAATGTATGAACTAGCTAATATCAATTTCCTTGTAATCTAGAAAAACGGAGAATTTTATCAATTTCTTTTCTATTTGCGCTATGTTGTAAGGCAATACTTTACTTGAGCTTTTACGCTCAAAGTATTGCCATTATTATTTTAGCTCGATTTGTCTATTGGTTTGAGCTGTGCTTTGATTTTCTTTCGTCAATGGCCGTTTTCGGTGTTTTAGCCTAACAGAACCTTAATTAAATCAATTTCTGGCCATTTTCAAGTAAATTTCAAGTAAAATGCATAATTGAGAGTGTTTGACGACCAATTTGGTCACCATTCCGGACTGCCAAACACAGAGATTGTTGCGGATTCGATTCCCGCCTCAGATAATGTTTATGCTTAGATGTTGTCTGTGGTTTGATTGTTTCTATGTATTATAAGTATATATTTGCAAAAGAAAAGTATTTAAGTAGATATCTGTTATCTGGCACACATAACACAAGTCTAGTTACTTAGCTTGGAGCTAGATGGCGATGTGTAACATGTCCTGCAATATTTATTGTATTACAGCTGATACAAGCAATTGGCGTATACCACAATCGTCAGTACCGGAAGGTTATGGCAGTGGTGGGTTTGCGCCATACGGGATAGCTGGGATTATAAAGGGAGCTGCTGTCTGTTTCTATGGTTTTATTGGTAAGTATCAGCAAGGGTAAAATGGGTATGGGCGGGTCTGTTCGAAGTCAAAAGTTAATTATTATCTATTCCGTTGGAATCATTGGTATGAAGATGAGGTCACGTTGTATCGTCTTAAAAACTAAGTTAGGATGAGTGTCTTCGGACCGTGTCCATCAATGATAAGAAGACACAAGAAACTCATGGGGTTCCTGTTTTCGAAAACTATGATATTTCCTGTCAAGCAGACGATTGACTAAGGTTTAAGACTTCAGGAGTGTGTGGTTAGGGCGCGATTGTCATAAAAAAATTGGAGTTATCGCGCCCAATCACAAACGCCCGACTACTTAAACCTTAGTGAATCTAGGCGCTTAACTTTGACCGGATATAACTTCTGACTTAGATAACGCCATCTATAGATCGTTTCGGAACTAATTAATTACACCCACCGTTTCCCCCCAGGTTTCGACTGCGTAGCAACGGCAGGCGAAGAGGCCCGCCGTCCACAGAAGTCCATACCGTTCGCAGTGGTCGCCTCACTGCTGGTTGTGTTCCTCGCTTACTGCGGAGTCTCGGCTGTCTTGACGCTCATGATACCATATTATATGCAGGTTAACGTTCGCTTATACTTAAAGTAAGCTTCCTTTTATACAAAATCACATCAAAATCACAAAAAAAAAACCACCTACCCCTCCGATTACCGATTATCATATCGATTGTCACACAGAAACTTCGGGACCCTAAAATCCCAAAGTCTCCAGACACCAGACCTATCGGAACGAACCTGCTTGCATCGGGAGCTTGCTCACCTTGGCACTAGATGGAGTTGTATACAATGTCATATAATTGTCATTTTATATATCAGGATGAAAAGGCACCGTTTCCGTTCGTGTACGACCACCTGGAGTGGACGTGGGCGAAGTATGCCGTCAGCGTGGGGGCCATCTGCGCTCTCTGTTCTAGGTCAGTTATCCACTAAACATACAGATGTTCCTAATGAATTATTGATGATATTAGTCGACATATGCTACTTTTTACCACGTTCATAATAAATTCAAAGTACTGATTGACTCACTAAAAAAAAACTGTATCAACGCACAGCTCAAAACCAACAGACGGCTCTGGGTAAAATTTGACATACATATTACCTGTTATAAAGTAGGCATCTGTTAAGAAAGGATTTGCAACCGAAGTCGAAGACAAAAGCTAATATATTAAATAATGTGACAGCCTCCTGGGTGCAGTGTTCCCACTACCGCGCATAATCTACGCGATGTCCTCGGACGGGCTGCTGTTCAAGTTCCTCGGGGCCGTCAGCGAGAGGTTCCACACGCCCATGGTGGGCACCATCATAGCTGGCCTACTCACTGGTACGTACCTACCCTGTCTCTATAGCTACAGGGGCGCTGCACCACATACCACCCGGGTCAGCCCTTCAGGTCAGGAGTAAGTCTTACTCACCTCCCGGAGTGGCGGTGAGATGCGTAAAAATACCAGCTGCCTATAGGCCAAAGTAAGCCTCACACCCCCCCGGAGTGGGGGTATAATGGCACAAGAGTATTTGCTACCTTCAGGCCAGAGTAGGCCTGGCACAACTCTTGGATTGGCGGTATCTATACTAATATTATAAAGAAGGAAGATTTATTTGTTTGTTTGTTTGTATGAATAGGCTACTGGACGGATTTAGATGAAATTTGGTATGAGGATACATTGATTCATTGGGAGAACCATTGGAAACTTTTATTCCGATATTCCCATGGGATCGGGAACTCCGCGGGTGAAACCGCGGAACGCTGCTACTCATTTATTAAGTCGTATGATATTTCAATCGGTAAATTAGCTTGTTGACACCTGGAGAGTAGTGATTGGATTCTCCTGCAGACGCGAGTTGTGATCGTCCCCTGTTCGCGGTATCTGCCACCTTTAAGTCACAGTAAGCTCCTGGGGTGGGTGCGGCCTCGTTTTCGACTATTTTATTAATGAATTCTTTTTCACAAGGTACTTTGGCAATGATATTCAAGTTGGAACAACTGATTCATATGATGTCCATCGGGACCTTGCTGGCTTACTCTATGGTCGCCTCGTGTGTTCTATTGTTGAGGTTAGTCATTAACTATGTACATTGTGTAACACTAGTATAATTTCCTAAGTTACTTAAAATAATATGACCCATTCTGATGGATGAACTTCGGTAATATAATCATTTGTGTCTCCATGTTGGTTTTTCAGTCTCGAACCATAAAGTGAATGATCGACGCACTACTGACAGATACAACATGACACACTTGACGTCACTTACCATAGACAGTTTAGATTTTAGACCACGGAGTATCAATCACAATATCTGTGAAGGTTGACTTACGAATAAATTAATTGTATTCTCTAACATCATCATCATCATATCAGCCCATACACGTCCACTGCTGGACATAGGCCTCCCCCATATGACGCCACAAACAGCGGTCCTGAGCCGCCTCCATCCATCAACTACCCGCAACCGCTACAATGTCGTCGGTCCACCGGGCAGCTGGTCTCCCAACACTCCGATTCTCTAACATATATATTGAATATAATAGATATGAGAAGCCGTCCGGTCACCGTCCTCCAGACTCAGTGAGGATCACCCCCCGCGCCGTCCTCCGGCAGCTGGTGAACACGGACCGCGTGACGTCACCGACACGTCTCACTGCTGGCATCGTTAATGTACTGGTTACACTCTATGGTAAGTCAGATTGAATAAGGAAAACATCCGAGATGAAGCCTGCGGCTTAGTTGGCTACAGCTGTATTGACGAGTTCTTTCCTATGGACACGGTAGACTAAGCTGTGATGGTAGTATACTCAATCCTCACGCAAAAAAGATCCAACTAAAAAGGTCTAGTTGCGGAAAACTGGTACAAGTACAAGCCAGATTGACAAACACAATGCATCTTACTGATATAATAAAATTAAGAAGAAGTTTCAATTACCGGAACCTAGACTCTCCTTTCGTTCGCGCGTGATTGGCTACAATATCTAACCTAACCTATTCATTCCCTTTTTGTTATGCCTTATTTATACAAACCAAAATTACAAATAAAACTCTATGCTTACATTGAAATTATACAAAAAAACTTCAATTTAGGCATTATGTTTTTATTACAATAATGACAAATCACAGTTTATCCAAAACCAGTTTTGTAAAAGAAAATTACCGGAAAAATTATTAATTATATTTATGATAAATATTTTTGGAAATGCTTTCATTTTCATATGTATCCTTTCAACTTTTATATGTAATCTTTCAATATCTATATGTATTTTTTCAGTTTTTGTATGTATTTTTATGTATATGTCCGGCTGTGTGTAGGTGTGTGGTGCATCCTCGCGATGTATACAGTGAACACGCACGGCGCCGCACTACTGGCGCTGTCCCCGGCTCCGCTCGCCTTGCTCGTCGTCTCCGCCTCGCTCGTTGTCTTCACATTGTATGCGGTGTCCAGGCAACCCGTCTCTGAGAAGAAACTCGCCTTTTCTGTGAGTTTTATATTTGTTAGCTTAGCAGTTAGTGTTGTTGCATTATTTTGGGTTCGATCCCCGTAGCTCGATCGGTGGGAGAGACCGCTACATATTTACATCTTTATCGTAGTCTATAAGTACTTAGTACGAATACAATAAACTTTAACACCCCGTCGTTTTTGCGTCGGGGGTTAAAAATCGATTTAAAAAAAAGAACATTGTTTACTTATGAAACCGCTGTCAATAATGACGATGCCACATCTTAAAAATTTCTTTAATTTTCAGGAAATAATGATGGTAAATCAATACTTGAGCATAGGTATATACAAATTAAAAAAAATATGATATTTTCTCAATTTTTCTAGATTACAATAAAATTGATAGTAATCGTGAACTAGATGTGGAAAAAAAGCATTTAAAGTCACGTATTTTTATTTCCTTCATTAGCATCTGAAGCCTCCTTACCTCCTTGCAAAGTAATTTTTGTTTGAAGTTTTGCCATTATTATATTGATAATTTTCCCGATATTTATATTAAAATAATTCTGTTCGTTCTGTCCTAAGACAGTTATTGTAAGACATTGTATATTATTAAAACCCCAGGTGCCCTTGGTCCCGTGGCTGCCCGGACTCAGCATCTTGATCAACGTGTACCTGATGCTGAACCTCGACTACATGACCTGGCTGCGGTTCGCGGTTTGGATCGCTGCAGGTAACATACATACACATACAACACTACACATTTCACTTAAACTGAATGGTAAAGTCTTTAAAACCGTGATAAGACTTGTCGTCATGTATGGATCGGAATGCTGGGCCGTGAAGAAGAAGAATGAGAGAAGATTGCATGCAGCGGAGATGAGAATGTTGAGGTGGATGTGTGGAGTAATGAGGATGGATAAAATAAGAAATGAGTATATTAGAGGAAGCCTGAAAGTAGCACCGGTTACTGAAAAAGTAAAAGGGAACCGCTTGAGTTGGTATGGACATGTGATAAGAAGAGAAGAGACGCATGTAACTAGAAGAGTGATGAGTATGAATGTAGAGGATGGAGAGGAAGAGGACGACCTAAGAAAAGATGAATGGACTGCTTGAGACAAGCCATGAGAGAGATGAATCCGAATGATGAGATGACGACTAATAGGAGTGATTGGAAGAAGAAAACATACTCCACCGACATAAAATAAATTGGGTTGAGGGCAGGAAGATGATGACATTTGTACAACACAAATTGGACGTTTACGTTTTACTTCGTCTGCAACATGCTACAAGGGAATAGGATTAGTTGCCTGAGTCTGTCTTTCCTGATGTGTAAAATTTTTTGGTCTACAAATCGCGACTGAACAGGTATTTTCTAAGAAAGCGTGCTACATTTTAGACCGCATCGTCACTTACCATCTGGTGTGATAGTAGTCAAACGTTAACCTATCATTTCTAAAAAAATATATGCTATAAAACGATTTCTTCCAGACTTTATTACTTTCATAAAAAACATGCATCAACGGGAAGTACCCTATAGGTTTGGGTCAAAAACCTACAGGGTACTTCCTGTTGATTGTAGGTCAACAGAAACGACCTTGTATACTACGGTTAAAAGCACAAGGTCTTACAATACAAGTAAATGGAAAATTTCGAAAAATCTTAAAACTCAAAGTAGTAAACAAAGTTACATTTTTTTTATAAAATGCATAAATGTAAGGAACCTTTTGATGCGCGAATCCGACTCGCACTTGATCGGCTTTTGTAATTGAAAAAAAAAAGTCGTGTCTCGATTCGGATATTTCTATGTTTTTATAAAATCAAAAAACAAGAAAATAAAACACAATTAAAACAAATTATTTTATTGATAAATTCTAATGATACTTCTTTAAAGTTTCTAAAACATAAGGATATTCCTTCTCATGAGCATTGTTCGCCCACAAGTGATCCAAATGATTGTACTCGTCAATTACCTTCCAATCTTTAGCACTGGACACTTTACTCTTAAGGATTTCAACATCTTTTAACGTAGACACTTTATCTACACCTCCACTAACTAAGTATGTATCTATAGTAACTTTACCCAAATCGTAAATTGGAGGGTCTTTAGTGGTGTATAATTCAAAGTTTTTCTTCGCGCCGTAATCATACCATGCGAAAGTATTCAGACCGACTTGACTGAAATGTATGAGCGTCTTCCTCGAACACCCAGCAGGGAAATGCCCCAATATGACTTGGAAAATCTTCTTGTTAATGCTATAATTTGGACCGATCAGAGGCACTGTAGCCCCACTGTAACACAAATCGTAGCCAATAATCTGCGTACACAACAGGTCTATAACGAATTTACTCGACGAATTAAACCCACCCACTTCGGTAAAAGATGGAGGTAGAACGAAATTGAGAAACGGACCTGCGTGAATCAGGAAATTCAAAGGTCCCACTGCGTTTGATAGGAACACTACAGGCGCTAAAGCAATGAAAACTTTAATTTTCTGATTATACTCCGGTTTTGTGGAACATAGGACATACACTATGGTCGTACCTTCAGAAAACCCAATCATACTCAACTGTTTCTGCTCAGTTGCCTTTAGAACGTAATCTATATTCGCGGATAAGTCGTAGAGTCCCATTTCATGGAAACTAAAGTCCCAAAACTCAATATCGTTCGGATTCAGTGTCAAATGCTTATGCGAATATCTATTTCCTCTAACGTTGAGAAGCCATACGTCATATCCTTGATTAACTAGTTTGATAGCTAATGAATTGTTGCCAGTCAACATCCACCCGTCCGAGGTATCGAATACACCGTGTGACATTAAAATCGGATTGGTTTTATCCCCCGGTATATTGTAAAGTGTTAATATGTATCCGTCTTCAGTTGTGACATGGTGTTCGACGGCTTTATGTCCGTATTTCTCTGATATTCCCATGAAATCAAAACGAGCATCTTCTGGGATCTCTTCCCTTATTCGGTGGGACCGTATAGCCAATGCTTCACTTGTTAATATTATCACTAGTAAACTACTTATTGTTAGTAATATCATATCACTTTTCAGTATTTGCACTTTATGAATAATGTTCGCGTTGTATGCCACTGTGTACGAGTTCGAATCTCAGCGCAGACAAACTTTTTGTTTAGTAAATTTGTAATTATTGAATTCGAGACTTGTTGAATGGAATTGTGCTAGTTTACTAATTAGTTAAACAATGATAATTAAGGTTATATAGATTTAAGTGTTCCATTTTTGGTACCCGCAGGTAATATCGATCTCAAGGCCAAAAAATCACTGTGTCTAGGTTAATTAAGTAGCTATTTAATTACCTACCCGCACTTTGATTAGTTGATGAACAGTGACGGTCGTTGTACGAATAGATAAGCCAAATTACGGGCACTTAAGACGATACATCTTTGGGTTTCGTCAGAATCGTTTCATTAGTTACACTGCTTATTAATTACAACTAAGTAAACGCACCTGGTGACCGGCACCTTACCCTACGCGAGGCGTGTACGCTGGCGTGCAGTCACCAGACACATTCACCGACAGGGATAAAGCCTACCCCTAACACCTACACCTACAATAACCTATCCCTAGTTTCCTAATCGTATGTATCTGGATCTGGACCCCTTGCTTATTATTTATTTGATTCCAATTAATTTATTCACAAATTTCTTAGATTACATAGGCTGCACTAAAAGTATCGGGAATGGAATATTTCCACTGTTCCTGTCATATTTAAATCTTTTTAATTGAAAACTCCTTGGTTTTAAGAATCGAATACCATTTATTTATTTAAAAAAATAATCTCGGTCTTGTCACAAAGTTTTGTCAAACTTGTTAAGTCGTTGAGAAAATGGAATTGACTCGAGAAAATTCAAGAGCGATGATTTATTATGACTTTCGAAGTGGTTTATCACAAAAACAGTGTGTTGACCGGATGATTTCTGCATTTGGTGATGAAGCCCCATCCAAAACCACAATTTATCGCTGGTTTGCTGAATTTCAACGTGGACGTGTCAAGCTCAGTGATGATCCCCGTCAAGGTCGTCCAAAAACTGCACTCACCCAAGAAAACGTTGATGCTGTGCGTAAGCTGATTGAGGAAGATCGACATGTAACATACCGCGAAATTCAGGCAACTTTAGACATTGGCATGAGTCAAATACAAATAACCTTGCATGAACAATTAGGTGTAAAAAAGTTGTTTTCCCGATGGATACCGCATTCGCTCTGTGAAGAGCAAAAAGTGGCTCGCGTTACTTGGTGCGTCAGAACTCTCGAAAGATTCCACGCAGGATCCTCAAATGCTGTATACAACATCGTATCAGGTGACGAATCCTGGATATACGCGTACGAACCCGAAACAAAAAACCAGTCACGAGTTTGGGTGTTCGAAAATGAGTTAAAGCCAACAAAAATTGTTCGTTCACGGAGTGTTGCAAAAAAAATGGTGGCCACGTTTGTCTCCAAAACCGGCCATGTTGTGACTATTCCTCTTGAGGGACAAAGAACGGTTAATGCAGAATGGTATGCTAGCATTTGTTTGCCACAGGTCGTTTCTGAACTCCGTAAAGAGAACTGCAGCCGCCGCATCATCCTCCATCACGACAATGCGAGTTCTCACACCGCGAACAGAACAAAAGAGTTTTTAGAGCAAGAAAACATAGAATTATTAGACCATCCGCCGTACAGCCCCGACCTAAGCTCTAATGATTTCTATACTTTCCCTAAAATAAAGAATAAATTGCGTGGTCAGAGATTTTCATCACCTGAAGAAGCTGTGGACGCCTACAAAACGGCCATTTAGGAGACCCCAACTTCCGAATGGAATGGTTGCTTTAATGATTGGTTCCATCGTATGGAAAAATGTGTCAAATTTCGCGGAGAATACTTCGAAAAGCAATAAATACATTTTTAAATAGTAATGTTGTGTCACTTCCTTGATTCCCGAAATTTTCAGTGCCGCCCTCGTATATACATTTTAGTTTTGATGACTTATCAATAATTATTATAATGGTGTGCTGTCGGTGTGCAGCAGTGTGTTAACCTACCTATTGCCAAATAATTTCAAAATCATTAAAAAAGAAAACTAATAATTCATTTTTAAGTAATCTTCTATCTCTACCTACATTTCGATAATGGGTATCGTTTATTAGTTTTTCAGGGGTGTTTAATCTGTTTCGGGGACTGTCTTTAGATCGGAGTTGACAATTGTGAATGTCATGTAAATTTCGATGGTGGATATCGTTTATTAGAGGCGTTGAATTAATATGCGGGGATGGTTTATGGATCGGAATTGATATGACATGAAATCTAAATTCAATGATGAGTATCATTTCTTAGGTTTTCGCTGTTATTCATCCGTTTTTTGACCAAAAAAAATATCCTGTAATATTGTACCAATCAATGCTGTCGGTAAGAAGGTATTTCGCAAACTATAAGAAATATGTAGATATTTTTTAGTTTGTAAAATAAAAAAAAACTAAACCCGTTTCAAAACAAAGTCTCGAAAAACAGCTAAATTATATTAAAGCTCTACTGCTAATCAAAGTATGACGTGTGTTTAAAGTTTATTTTCAACTTACCTAACTTGAAGCTCAAGTCAAGTTAGGTGAGTTAAAAATAAACCATATAATATTTCCATACAACATTTATCACATCTATTTTTATTCTGACAGAAGGACAAGGACATTTTAGTATAAATTGTATTTTAATCGATGTATTTTTATAGAAAACGTCATCACTAAATAAACAGCTTTTTTTTAAACCTGTTGTTGACGATAGATTATTTTGCTAATTAAATTTAAATTGTCGAAAATCTGGTATAATTCGTATGTTAAGGGATGCGTGAATATTGTTTCCTCGGTACAAATGTATTCTATCTACTATTTCCTTCCTAAATAATCTCTCTAGAGCTTAAATTTTCTTTTCTTCACTACTTTGTATGAAATAAAGTCGCTTCCTGGTGTCTATGTTTGCTTAGATCTTTAAAACTACGCAACGGTTTTTGATGCGGTTTTTTTAAATAGATATAGTGATTCAAGAGGAAGGTTTAAGTATACTAGAAAACAAAACTTCCGCCGAAGTCGCGGGCAACAGCTAGTTTCTTTATAAAACCTAGGTTTGCTGTACACTTTCTGTTTTCCTTTTTTCTAACAACTAATTACAAAAAGAAATGACAGATACATAGATAAACACTTTATTTGTACAACACACAAAACATAAATGGTACAAACAGGCGATCTTATCGCTTAAAGCGATTTCATCCAGGCAACCTTAGGATGGAGAAGGTATGTTTAGCTTAACTGGTAGGTCGTGTGGTGTAAGAAACACATATAATAATAAATACCTACGACCTAATGTGACCCTCCAAAAAATCGAAATCACAGAGGTGTACGTACAGCAAACCTTGGTTTTATTGATAACTAGCTTTTGCCCGCGACTTCGTCCGCGTAGAAGTCGAAAATGGTTCTAATAGGATTTTTAATTGGTTTAACTCTAATATATTTCTTTCTTTGGTTTAAAAATTACCAAAATCGGTAGGTTAGCTTAAATATTATTTTGTACTAAAGGTATTCTGTATTTCACATGGTTTCTTCTATAGATATTTATAATAAAGGTTATTTCCAAAAAAGGTATTTAAGTACCTATGCTATCCGTTACTTGGCCAGCATAACACAAGCCTAGTTGCTTAGCTTGGGGCTTAGCTTAGCTCGCTTAGACGGATGGCATATATCCGGCTTGTACTGTAATATTAAAATGGGTGCGTGTCCTTATGTACGCGCGTGAGAGGTACGTCCGTCCGTCCGTCCGTCCGTCCGTCTGATGTTTATTTTGCGGGCAGCTTAAACATGTTACTTTAGTGTTGCGCGCATCTTAAAATTTCACTCTCGCAGCTTCAACTTGTTTTACTTTTGGGTTACGCAGCTGCAACATGTGACTTTTGTGTTACAGATGCGCGCGCATCCTAAAATTTCACTCTCATCATTTTTTCATATCGCGCCTAAAGAAGTATAACTTCAAAAAATAATAAAAAATAATTAGTATTAACAACGAACGTCGAACTAGTAACACTTTCTGTACCTCGAGGATCCAAAAAAGATTACAACAGAAAGGAGATTATAGTGAAACCATACAGATTATAGATTATGTAATAAACTATTAGGTAGAATAATAACCAAATAGCTAAACATAGAATATTCAATCTACTTGGGCTTTGAATGCTTTCCTAGACGCCGCGCCTAACTATTATTGTGGCTCAGTAATTTAAAAATAGGTAATTTACTAAGTATTTTTTTTATTTCATTTAAAATATTAAAAAATAAAGTAGGTACACAGAGATTCCTAGACACATGTAATAATTTTACTTAATTGGTATGCAAAAAAATATGAGATCGGAATAATTAATTTTTACAACTGTAGGATAATTAAACAAATAGTAAAAAACCGGCCAAGTGCGAGTCAGACTCGCGCACCGAGGGTTCCGTACAAACCTGTAGGTATATAAGTAAAAGTTATGGTATTTTTATTGCTAAATGAAATCCATAACATAACAATGTGTTTAAAAGTTTAAAATTATTAAAAATATTTTTATTATATGATGTAACTAAAAATTTATGCTTTTCGCAATTTTTCCTTTATCTGTGTTATAAGACGTTGCTTCGTACCAAATTTCAAGATTCTGAGTTCACGGGAAGTACCCTGTAGGTTTTGATTCCCTTGCGAGTAGTGGCGAGTTTCAAAATATGCGGTTTTAATTCCTGTTTCTTTTGATTGCGTTGACATAGAAGTTTGATTTTGTTACAGCTTAAAGGTATTATAGATTTGAGTATTTGATATGAATTTCAATATAATACCACTACGCGTTCATGAGGAAAGGGGTAGTAAGTTTAAAATTATTAAAAATATTTTTATTATATGATATAACTAAACATGTATACTTTTCGCAATTTTTCCTATATCTCTGCTATAAGACGTTGCTTCATACCAAATTTCAAGATTCTGAGTTCACGGGAAGTACCCTGTAGGTTTTGATTCCCTTGCGAGTGTCGAAAATTTGCGGCATAAACGGGAGTATCTTTTGATCGCGTTGACTTAGAAGTTTGATTTTTACACAGCTCCAAGAGACCATAGACTTGAGTATTTGATATGAATTTCAGCTTGATACCTCCACGCGTTCCTGAGAAAAAAGGTCTTGACAGACAGACAGACAGACGGACAACAAAGTGATCCTATAAGGGTTTCCGTTTTTACCTTTTGAGGTACGGAACCCTAAAAATATGACTAAGTAAATAAAATATTATATCCCACGATACAATTGAACTAAAAACAAATGTAGTTCCTTATAAAACTAAAATACAGACTTTTATAAAAATAAGATGACACAAAGATACAATAAAATGATTAAGTTGTTATTGAAATATTTAAGGATCTGGATGATATCATCCGATGAACCTGAGCAAATGAGTAAACAGGTGCTTAAATACCACTCCAATAAAATTATTTTGGATATCCATTAATCACTTGTGAATTAACATAAGCACCCAGGTCCTTAAAGAAAACTCGTTAACAGTAAAACTACTAGGCTAGATGACTAGATTTGGCCGTAGAAATATTCAAGTATTCAATGTATATTTTTGTAACACTGCAAATATTTGCGGTTGAACTTTCTTATGCATCGTCTTACCCCAAACGAAATCTAAATGATTAAACCTATTCTGTTTCATCATATGATGCTCAACTACATTCGGCAACATCCTCTTCAAAATCTTCACGTCGTCTATCGAAGCTACAGCGTCGTTCTTAGCGCTAAACAATGCTACTTTGACACTCACTTTCCTTAAGTCATATTTAGGTGGTTTCTCTGAACCGTATTTTAAGAAGTTTTTGGGTCCATAATCGTAATTGGCAAACCTTCTATTATTCCCGATTTGAGCGAAATGGTTGAGGTTCTTCCGGGACGTTCCTGCTGGGAAATGTCCAATGAAAATTGGAAGAAACTCCGGCTCGAATTCTTCGATATCGAATCCTGTTAGCGGGAACATGCCCCCCATAATGCAAGCAATGTAACCAATGCTTGTGGTACACAGTTGGTTAAGAAATGCTTTCATTGGCGAATAATAACCCATGAATTCTTCATTTCTGGTCTGTTTCAGGGCTCTATTAACGTATGGTCCAAGTTTAATGACCGTCGACATTAATATTTGTGTGTTCTGGACGTAGCACACTGGCGCCAAGCCGATCAGGACGTTGATTTTAGCGTTGTACTCCGGTTTAGCTGCAGTCAATACCAGCGCAGTGGTCATACCTTGCGAGTATCCTATCACACTGACTTTCGACCCAGTCTTCGCAGTAATGAAGTCGATAACTTGAGCAGTTTCAATAGTTCCCAGCTCATGCACACTGAAATCCCAGAACACTGCATCTCTATCAGGATCGAGGAAGGAATGTCTTCTTGAATATCTATTCCCTCTGTGATTCAACGCCCATACGTCGTATCTGTTCCTGGCCAGGTTCACAGCTAAAGACGTATTCCCTCTAATGATGAAGTCATCACTCGAATCCAGGATCCCATGGAGTAATAATACAGGCTTATTCCTATCTCCAATTATATGAAACAGCTTTACAATATATCCATCTTGGGTGACAATATCATATTCTTCTGCTTTCTGTCCATATTTAACGGCTATGCCAGAGAAGTTTAAACGACCATCTTCTGGTAACATCACTTGTGCTTGACTTATGGTTAGGAAAACTAAAAATACGATAGCAATTCTCATGGTTGTCAATTCAATTCTAATCATTTTTGATTATAGGTAATTACTTAGTTATATTATGAATAATTAATACACATTTTTTTCTGGCTTAAGCGTATGGTGTGATAGCCAAGGCGTGATGTTTGACATTGAGCCTGTGGGGCTTTAATCTGCATTTATATTAATTTTCGTGTTGTTATGATAATGAGAATCGTTTACCGAACCTGGTCTATATGGAACTAGTTATCGGCCTGACTTATGACGTACAATCGTTCCTTGTTTTGGTTTAGACGTTACCCTCGATTACGTACGAGGTAAAACCAATCTTGATACTACAAGTTGCCTTAAGTATTCTAATATATAAAAGCAAAGCTTTGGGCGTAGGTATGTTAGTTTGTTTGTTACTTCTTCACACAAAAGCTTCTATTATCTGTTTACTAATGAAATGGACTAAACTGAAAGGAGTAACTGTCAATTAAAAGATTATAAATTATTTCAAACGGTTGATTGCAGTACATTTGACCGGGAAAAATACAATACCTTAATAGAGCCTACAAAGATGATCGTTATCGGTTGTTTTCATGCGACTATTCAAATTATGAGGAAAAGTTTTTTTTTTGATTATTTAGGTATTGTTTTTTTTCGAAAGAAAAAAAAAGATAATTGTAAGAGGTTTATAAAAAACATTTGCGACTTTAAAAATACTTACTCAAATACTTTTTTTATATTATGGACCATAGACCGATTGTATTATGTGAAGATAGCTGAAGGCCTGTAATGACACATATTACTCTGAAACTCAGATCTTAAGATTTTCAGGTTAGCTAACCAACACATTTTTTAAATTAAAAATTATAATTACTAGTTTCTTCCCGCGGTTTTACCCGCTTAAGTCCCCGAACCCTTGGGAAAATCGAGATAAACAGTAAACTTAGATTTTACTCTTCAGGTGCTAATTCATCCTCATATCATCTTCCTTCAAAATAGACCCAGTAATTTCAGAGCTAATCATCATTATTTATAAACATTTTGTTAATAAAAGTGTAGGCAAGTGTTTTTTCTTGAGAGTCTATTTCTCCCTACAAGTTTCTTTTTTGTTTTATAAACCTATGCCTTATTTCTATAATAAATGAATCACTTATTTATTTTTATTTATCAAGTATAAATATTAAAATAAACCTTTTTTCAAAAGTTTATCAAAGTATTTTCCACTTCTATCTTCTATGGTTTTTATTATAATTTTTATTTATAGATATTGAGCGCGTGTTAAATCTTATTTAAGATTCCGGTTTTATTTGACGATTTATTTTTATGTCTTTCTAAAAGTTTAGGGAAATTTATACCAAGGACAATAATTGTTTTTCCTTTAAAATAAGTTATGATAAAATAGTGTTTTTATAGGTAACTATTTCAAAGTATAATTTTTTTCTTACCCGACTGCGCGACGTAATGGAGAGTAATGTGTTTTGCGGTCGATGTTTGTATGTTTCTATGTGGCGTTCTAGACTTAAAACGTGTGGACCTATTTCGATGAATTTTACACTAGCTACGCCCCGCGGTTTCACCCCTGTGGAAATATCGGGATAAAAAGTGTGCTACGTGTTAATCCAAGTCTCCAGCTATCTACAGACCGAGCTTCATCGTAATCAGCCCAGTAGCGCGTGAAAGAGTAATAAACATACACACGCATAGTAACTCACAAAATTTCTCATTTATAATATAAGTAGGATCACAATTTAAATTGTATGACTGGTAGTTCCAGAGATTGGCGTGTTCAATCAAACAAACTCATATATCAGTAAAGACATAACCTCATATAACTAACTATTGCCCGCGACTTTGTCAGCGTAGGTTTTGAATTTTCCAAAATCCTTAGCGAATACCTACGTTATAACAGGTATCTGAATGCCAAATAGTCCGATCTGTCCATTGGTTTGAGTTGTGCGTTGATGTATACACTCGGCTGCATAATTACAGCCCTCGGTAGAGTTCAAAAATTACTATTATTGGAATGTTTTCATTCTAATAATTTTTGTTTGATTAATTGATGAGTTAGGAGGCTTTAAACTTCACCTAAAGCAGGTGTTTAGAATCTTGCTTGTGTTGAAAACATTCTTATAACAGCTGTTTTGAAGCTCTACGGTGGGTCTGGAATTATGCAACTCAGGACTTTGAATTTTACACTAGTTACTACTTTAATCCCGGCCGGCCGTGCTCCAATGCTCTGATGAAAAATGTATGTGTGTTAATAACATTGCTCTTACGGTGAACGAAAACATCGTGACGAAACCCGCTTAGTTGGCTTTAGAAGTATTGACTGGTTATTTCTTCTGGATACGGTCGATTAAGCTATAGGTGCTGGGCAAGCCTACTTCCATCTAATACATGTCCCGGGCACTACAGCGTCCTGAATACCATGTAAAAGCCAACATCAATGAATTGTATACTTTATCGTTTTTCTTTTCTACATTTCCAGGTCTTATAATATACCTGACGTACGGCATGTGGCACAGCTCGGAACGTCGGCGCACCCTCGACTCGGTTCAACTGGCTGACCTACATAACGACAGTGCGACTGCACTCATCAACTCTAACGGTCTCGCTCACTCGCTCGGGTGACCCGCTCAGAGGGAGAGAGACGCAATCAGTACTAGCGGTACTGTCGTCTCTTTTATATCTAGCATTTAAGGACTAGCTGCGCACTGCGGTTTCATCCGCATAACTCCCGGAATTTCGAAATCAAAAGTATCCTATGTCCTTCTCCCTAAACTACTACTATCTCGACTTTCATTCAAATCGGTCAAGTCGTTTCACCGTGAAGGGAACAAACAAAAATCTGTCAATCAGTGAGGAGTTCGAATTTTTTATTTGAAACTCCGTCGGCTACTATTGCTTTAGTTAAAAATATAATATGCTTTATGCTTAGCAACTAATTATGATATTAAATGTCAAAATTAGTAGAGATTTTTAATATGTCGTACGTATTGCTTTCAACTCAATATTACAGGAAAAAGGTTTCTTGAAGCAAGAAATTATTCTTTCCCTATAGACGCTAGAGAATAATTTATTGTTTTTAGTAAATGTTCTTGAAAATAATAGGCAGTATTCTGAATATTGCTTTTAAATTAAGATATTGCCTATAATTTTTAGATTTTTACCAAAAAAAAATTCTCTAGCGTCTAAACCTTTTTTCGTGTATGCTGCATTTGTATTGAAAAAGAAATAAGGTACTTAATGCTTAGCTTAGTTTATAAGAGAAAATGTCGCAAGTTCGATTTTTGACAGTGAGTTTTAGATTTATAAGTAGAGATTGAAATAAGTACCTACTTTCCTTAAAAAAAAATCTTGCGAAGGATTTAATCACCTACGAACTCTTTAACTACTGAGCTGTGGGGATTACGTAGGTTCGAATCCCACCAGCGAGAATTTCTTATGGTATTTTAATTTCTAAAATTTATTTTTATACCCTAGAATAAGTTTAGGTGACTTAAACAATATCTGGATTTAGTTTTAATAAGATTAATCATAGAAATTTAGTGAATTATTAATTGTAAGAAGAATCTCTATTCTGTTCCTTTTTATTTGCCAAAGTATTGTTTAGTATTTTGATTGGGTTATTCCATTTTACCCCATTGACCTGCCCCATTAATGGGGCGTTGTTAACTTTTCTTCAACAAATCCCTATTAATATTTTCGCATATACCTTTCATTCTGGAGGTCAGCCCTTGCACTAATTAATTTAAGTGCACTACTACACATTGCTCTTATGGTAAAGAAAAACAACGTGATTTGGCTTGTACTTATTTTTAAGGCTGTTACCTCGACATAGACAATTTATAATAATAAGCTGAGAGGGAAGTAAAGGAACTGGGCAAGTCTACTCCACCCAGGCACATTAATCGTCTTAACTTGATGTAAAGGCTAATGTTACTAATGGGAATTTGTGGAAGAAAAGTTTAAGTTTTATTTGTCTACGACTAAAATAATGATTGTTTTATAATGGCTGTTTTGTATTGTACCCTTTTAAGGTATCCGCCCACGGGAGCATACTGAGACCTTATGTAAACCGGGATTTGTCGCCGTACTTTGTCGTTAACTTCTGATGTTTATAAATCCATGCGAGATGGCGAAACGTTGATGTGGGTGGAGACACTTAGTTGTACTTAAAAGTTGTAAAAAAACCCAGTATTATAAAATATTTGGCTGTGAAACAGCGATGATATTAATAAATGTTTAATTAATGCAATTCGATTGATTGCTTGCTTGGAGTTGAGGAGTAGCTTACTTTGATCGTGGCAGGTGTTGCTTATCCGGGACGATAGATAAATATATATTCTCTATTAGCTATCTAGCTTTCATTTTCGTATGCGTTGAATCCGAAATGCTTTTTTAACGGATGCCTGCGTCACAATAGCTATCTGTGGCCCAAACCGTCTGAAAACAAAAATATTTCTATTGATTTGTCTTAAAACTTAGGTTAGCTATTTCACTTTACATGCCTTTTTTGTGGAAGTAAAGTTTACAACGCCCCATTGGTGAGGCAAATAATAAACTAATGGGGCGTCGAGGAAGTAAATGGAAGAAAAATGAGAACTCGAATCGTTAAATATTTTAATATTGTTTAAATCTTATTTTGACTTTACAATCACAGTTTGTTAATTCTTATACAACTAATTCACAGTCATCCGATAAATTCAAAAATTATTATACTTCAACTACTTAAAAATCATATTTAATCCTACTAATATCAATAAAGAAGTTTGCGAGTATGTTTGTCACTCCAAACCAAATAACATTAGCTACGCAGGCGAAACCGCGGGGTGCTACTAGCCTATAAATCAATCATAATCTAAAATAAATTCGGTTTCATTCAATCACGGAACAAAATGCTGCGTCTCAACTAGCTATTGCAGTTACTATCATTTTAAATACAATTGGTGTTAAATAAATTTCAAAATAGTTCGTTTTGATAGTAATCACACTAGCCAATCGAGCGTTTGCTAAAATCTTGCTTACATGTCGAACATAAGGCCAATTTACACTTCGAAGTGGCTCATTGACTGATCAATTTGATCCTAGTTGCCCATTGGCTGAACAATTTAATTCCAATTGTCCATTGGTTGAGAAATTTAATCCTAGTTGACCATTGGTTAACCAATTTAATCGCAGTTGCCCATTGGTTGAATAAAATTGATCTTAGAGGCCCATTAGCTGACCAATTAGATCATAGTTGTCCATCGACTTAGTCTTTGTCAAATTACTTAACTCGCTACTTATCGAAATGTAAATCTGCCTTTTAAAAAGTGAATAGAAATCACAGTTCTTGACCTACTTATATTAAATACTTAAATACATAAAATCATGTTAATATTACATAGTGTCTTAGTAATAAATATTTGATTCTATCCAATTCTAAAATAATAATTCAAAACAACGAAATTGAGTCTAATCACAGTTTAAGTACATACTAATACATTTTATAACAAAAACAATCGGCTTAGGTGGCAACTCACCCAGTGCTAACTCAGATTTTTAGGGTCGGACAGTGTAGACTCATTCAGTTTTTGTTATGGATGAATTGCCATTTTACCCGAACCGAAATTAAAACACATTATCAATTTTAAAACAACACATTACACTTAAATAATGGTCACAAATATTAAAATTGCATAAAAATCATTCACAGCAATCGAAAATAGTCTCTATAATTATGGCAATAAGGTCTGCTTTAGAACTTTGTGGTGACTATTCGTTTCTCCTCAACTCCATTTGTGGTCGGCAATGGTTTCTCGTTTAGAGAACTATTCCGCATGCCGTATAGGAAGTAGATTAGGTACCCTGGAAATTAAAAAATAATGAAGAATAAATATTAATGTACTTTTTAACAACATCGATGCAATAAAGAGGGTGATAAAAAGACTTAGGGATAAGTTCAGATACAAAAATCTGAAACAAACTAAAACCGTAGATATTTTCCAGTTAGATAAGTGAAGCTTAAGATTTAGATGACGTGCAGGGTTGATAAGGGAAAACTGGCCTTAAGTCCAGTTTTTCGCGTCGGAATTTCCCCCTAAGTCTTATAAATTTGACTCTTTTGTGTTTGTTTGTGTAAATTTTATTATATTTGATGAAAATCGATTTAAAGGTTTGAAATTGTGAAATGTATTTATTTATTTTGCTTTTATTTTGTTTTTAATTATTAAATAAATTATTAACTACTATAAAGATATTTTATTTATTTATTTTTCGTACATATAATCCAAATTCACTGTAACCTTTCTAAGATTATCTTAACTTTTGTACTTTAACTGTTGAGGTTTCTAAGTTTAGTCTTAGTTTGGATTTTATAAAGAATTTCCTTAATTTTTCTCCAAAATCGTTAAATTAATGTAGACATAATCAGGAAAAAGGGAGATTCTAAACAAAGTATTGCCAGTACATCCCCATTCCACTAACGTCTTGTACTCACCAATGACAAGCCATATGATGAACCGGATCCACGTCTGGTAGTCAAGCTGCACCATCAGGTACAGGTTCATGCACACGGAGAGGTATGGCACCAGCGGCACTAGCGGCACCTGGACATTTGAACAGGGTGATTGCATGCCTGACTTATGGCCAATGAGACCGTTTGTATTCGATAGCAAGTCGCGCAGATGATCACTAAATACTCCATTCAGGCTCGCGGGATTTGCTCATATAACCAATTAGCGTGCAGCGCCTTTTTACTGATTGGTGCATTTCGTAACTACGTGTTCAGCCACTCATCAGCCGCGATTTTAAACAAATTCATTACATACTTAAAGCTCTAGTGGAAAGCTGATAAAATATCACTGGGCATAACAAACTAGGTTCTCAATATGTTAGCGTGTAGATTAATTTGGCCGCCAGAAGTTGCAGGCAATGACGTCACGGTTATGAATTATGAATAAATAGGAGTTGCTCGACTAACCTTGAAAGTCAAGTGTGAAACATCATTTCTAGGCTGCCTGTACAAGACGAGCAGTAAGACGACCATCGCAGCACCGAGCGCCGCCGCCGCTCCACCCGCCGTTGTCCACTTCATGGTCGCACACGTTGCTAGGCATATTACGACTGGAAACACATATCATTGAATATTTCATAGTTCCCAATGTTACGTCAGAAGAAGGTCAATTCTCGTAAACGAAATTGTTAAAATTACATTGCAATATCATTCGGATTACAAAAAATATTCTTGAGAATAGCAAAAGCTAACTTTGAGGGTATTTTGAGCTACTTCTAGGGTATTTTTTGTAATCGGAATAATATTGCAATGTTACGAGAATTTTTATTGGCCTTCTGGATTGAACTGATTATCAAGATTTATTCATTATTTTTAGCTGATTGCCCACCTAAGAAGAACCTAAGTACGTAAGAAGAAGACAGAAATACTTACAGAACACAACAATGGTACACTTGGCAATGGTAGCGGAGAGTTGTGTAGGAAACTTGAGCCCGAGGAGGTTGAACGTCTGCTTGGCGACTGTTGCTGGCGTCGGAGGGATAGGCTTACTGGCCTTTAGGGCGAGGGGGGCCTCTTCCTCGTATCTGAACAAGCAAAAGTCATAGCGGTTGAGATGAGCAGGGCTGGAGAGGATGGCTGAAGGCAGTGAAGTTAAGAACGGGGAAGCTTACATCTTGGAAGAAGATGGCGAGTGACTGAGTGAAATGGAGGAAAATTGTGGAGGAGGTAAAGTGATGTAGTGCCGCATAAAGTAGCTAATTAAAGAAGTTAAATAAATCCCTGAATATATGTAAGGGCCCTGTTCCAGTAGAAAGGAAATCTGTAAGAGCATAAAACTAAAAGCATTAGAAAGATTCGTTAAACTCGAAAATGTCTGAACTTACCTCAAGATGAGCACGCTGGTAGCGACGATAGTGTACGCCAGGAGGGTACCGATGGACATCATGTCGATCAGCTGATCCAAGTTGAACATTGCCGCCATTATCGCTGGAACATTATTATTACGATTAAAAGGTTTAAGTACAGTTATTCTGTAACAGATGACATTAATTTAACCCGAGCTACCACGACGTATGACGCTATTTTTGGAAACTCGAGTTACTATTGCCTTACGTTTTATTTCAATTTATTTGGAATGTAACATCTGACATATGCGCTGCCATAAAGCTAGTCAAATACCTGCTAACAATCCACTAAGTATAGTCGCCAACATCGGAGTCTTGGTCCTCGGGTAAATCTTCGCCAAAGGCCTGAACAGCACCCCATCAGAGCCCATAGCATAGAGCACTCGTGGCAGCGGAAACATGGCTCCTAACAGGCTGGTGCACAGCGCAAATATTGCTCCGATTGACACTATCCATTTTATTACTATTAGATTTGTTACTTCGAATGCGTGGGGGAAGGGCGAGTCAGCGTTCTGAAAGTTACGAGAGATTGTTTGAAATACTTTACACACAGCATTGAAAAATTTCAGAGCTTGTACAAAGACAAGCTGAGTCTCGCGGTATCACCCGCATAAGTTATAATCTCGGCGGAATATCGGCATAAAAAGTAGTTTAAGTGGTAATCCAGATTTATCTACATGTTTACCTACATACCAAGTTTCATCACAATAGGACCAGTATTTTTTGCGTGAAGGAGTAATAAACATACTTACAAACACAGACTTAATATTTAAGTATGATTAGGTAGTAGATGCTTCAGTGACAATTACATTACCCAGCTATTTCTATGTAAGTCTCTTGCGTGTCATTAGGTTCGTGTAACATGAAGAGTGCGTGCCATATACATACTAGCTGTGCACCACGGCTTCACCCGCGTTTGTCCCGACCCCGTGGAAATTAAAAGTACCTATCCTATGTCCTTCCCAACCCCTTATGTCAATTTTCATCCAAATGGGTCCAGTCGTTTGACCCTAAAGAGTCACCAATAAACAAATAAACTTTCGAATTTATCATATTAGTTAGGATAAGACTATTTGAGAACGATGTTAGGATATACTAGTGTCAGCACGTAGTCGAAATCGGAACTAAGTAATCGATGATGTTCTGATTTTCGTTGTAATACTTCAGGTGTTGAGTGTGAGTGAGTTGTTCCGATTGATTTCAATGTTGTAAGTACTTATTTAAGGTAAATGATATGCGACCACAGAACTACCTGTTACTTGGGGACTTATAGCTTTACAGTTCTTTGCTGTGAACCCTTAAAAGTAAAAAATGAAGATATTTATCGTTGCAATATAATTGATAACGTTATGAGTAAAATAATTGGCAAGATGTTTTTATGTCATATTTTGTCTATAGGGAAAATTAGAAAAATTGTAACACATTGTTGGTAATTTAATTAACACGTTGCTTTTAATTATATTACCTAGTTATCAACTTAATTTTATTGTCATAAAGGTATGATAATTTCAGTTGGAACATAATCATCGTATTGACAACAAGCGTATCCTTTACCAACATGGAACTTGTAACTACTCGTATACCTATGCAAGAAAAAATATTCAGAAAGCGTCAACGCAGGCAACGTCAAAGATTGCTCGTGAGTGAAATATTACTGCAGTACGCTCGCAATTCTACTCTCCATGGTCTGAGATACGTCACCGAGAGGAGACTGTCTGTGGGCGAGAAGATATTCTGGCTGGTGACGTTCTTGGTGAGTCTGGTGTTGTGTTTGTATCACATCAGCAATGTATACGTCAAGTGGAGAACGAGTCCAGTGATCGTCACCGTCAGCGAGAAGCTGGTGCCGGTCAGCGAAGTACCCTTCCCATCTGTCACTATATGCCCCCAAATCAAAAGTAAATCGACTGTCTTCAATTATCACAGACATTTTGCAGCGATGATCGCTAACCAAACTGCTGCAACGGACGAAGATTATGTTACATTCTTCGATGTGGATCTGATGTGTCGTTCTCAACATATGCGATATCATTTACTCGTGTCTGATGATGAGAAATATGCAAAGGGTGCGATTAACCGGAGTCTATATAACACTATAAGGAAGGTCTCCCCAAAGTGTAACGAAACACTTTTGGACTGCATCTGGCTCGGATACACCTTTGATTGTTGTAAATTGTTCCGCACAGTGTACACGTCAGAGGGCCTTTGCTTCAATTTCAACGGCATATCTGCGAACCAGTTATTCCGCAACAAAACAGGAAAGAGTGTCATCAAAAATAGGTACATAATGAACGGATGGAATCCAATAGCAGGGTACAATAATTCGATAAAAAAGCCCTATCCAAAAAGAGCAAATGCAAATCGTGCCGTACCAGATCTAATGGTTGAATTACTTTATGACAACGACGACAGAGATTTACTATGCAATAGTGCTAACTCTGGCTTCAAGATATATCTGCATAATTTCTTAGACTTACCGCAGTCGTCTTTATATTACTACGCGGCAATAGAGGATCAGGTTACATCTCTAGCAGTTAACTTAAATATATTGAATACATCCGAATCTCTGTTGCATTACGATCCTACAGTGAGACAATGCTATTTTCCAAACGAAAAATATCTTCACTTCTTTAAGGTGTACACAGCGAAGAACTGTCAAGCTGAGTGTTTAACCAATATTACTGCTAAGAAATGTGGTTGTGTCGCTAATTACATGCCCCATGAGATAAACACAACAATATGTAGAGAAAGAGTAAGTATGTTCTGTGTTAATACTGTTCTAGATGATATGATTACTGGAGAATCCGCTTTGAAATCTGAGGATATGTGTGGTTGTCTACCATCTTGCTATTACATTGAATACGATGCAGAAGTTTTGAAGACTAAGTATATTATGCCACCTGCGCAGAGAGAATCTATTATTTTTAATATGTCTTCGTTGGAGCCTTTTTTCTTCACTGACGATAAATCTTTGAAATATTCAAGAATAGAACTTTATTTTAAGAAACCTCGGTATTTATCGATGCGTCGTTCTGAACTGTTTGGTTGGACAGATTTTGTGGCGAATATTGGCGGACTGCTCGGCGTGTTTCTAGGGTTTTCCTTTCTCAGTTTAGTCGAGATTATATATTTTGCGACTGTTAGAATTGCAGTTGCTTTGAAACGAGATAAAGAAGATGAGAAAGCTGAAGAATAAAGTTGAACTATACAAAATTAATAATCAGGCTTCTCGATTTTTTAACAAATGTATTTATGATTATTAAATGTATCTTAGTAAATGTGTCTTAATGTTTACTTAAGTTTCATAAAAGAGATCTTATTCGATTAATTGTTATTTCTAAGTAACGATCGAGCAGTGTGATCGGCGATGTAATAATGTCACTTTGCATTAATGTAACTTTGTGACTTTGTACGAATGTAAATTTGTTCTAATGTAACGTTGTCTATAATTCTATATCTTTACTAATATTATAAAGAGGAAAGATTTTTTGTTTGTAAAGAGCGCTGCTGAACTTACCTGTTCGTAATAAGGCAGCATCATGGTGAGCACCGTCGCGATGGAGAAGTACGAAACGAAGATTATGATCAACGACAGCACTATTGAAAATGGTATATCTCTCTTTGGGTTCTTTGCTTCCTCGCCTGTTGGTAGAATTACAAAAAAAAACTACAAAAGTACAAAATTAGAAAAAAAAACTTATTTTCTATGTCCAATAATTTGCCATGATTAATCATCTGGTTTTACAGACTTTTGCACTGCAATATTCAGTATTTCGAAATCTTCTAAAGTCTGGACATTTTTAAGATTGGGTGCAATAAAAGTGGATTTTCACAGCAGTATTCTAAAATTGTTATTACCATAATGTTTTCAACTCTATCAAAGCTTAGAATTTTTGCTTGTGTTTTAATATTTGGGATTTAATAGCAATTTTAAAACTCAAAACTTATTCATTAAGTGCTCTTTCTGAGAAAAGCTGTTAGTTCGTAGTAATATGAAAAAAATATTTGGACCATACACATTTTGGATGGTCATAAAAAATATCAATAAACTGAAGACCTACACATAGATATATTTTTTATAAATAGTATCCCTACCTGTAGTGGCAACACAGTCGAAGCCGACAAATCCGAAGAAGCACTTGGCAGCTCCGGCCATCACGCCGGCCATGCCCCATGGCATGAAGCCGCCTTCTCCAGCCTTGTCCTTGTACTGCTCAGGGATGTCTTTAGGGTCTATCCTCCAGTTAGCTGGGTCACCTGGAGAGTTTCATGCAATAATATATAGACTTTTGACTTTTTCATCATAATCGGTCCAGTAGTTTTGGGAGCCTATTCAATTTAAACGAACAATCAAATAATATTAGTAGGTACTAACATAAAACTTATTTTACTCAAAGGATGGAATATTTTTTTTTAATTTATTTTACTTAGCCCAATAATTAACAATCATTATAATCATGTACGACAGGCGTTTTCGTTTGGTTCATTTGTACTTTTATGCGGGCTGTTTTCTGCAATAAGACCCTTTTTAATTGGGTGCTTTTTGCGCGAGCATGGAGGAGGCTTGCTCAGTACCATACCTACCTACTACCCTCTCAGCTTAGTCGACCATATCCAGAGAGAACTAGGTACATTTACTTTAGCTACATGGAAACAATAGGTACCTACTCATAACATCACTAGATGTGCATTGTCTGAAACACGTGCATTCTTCAATGATAGGTAATACACCACTTGTTTTAATCTCTAACAATAGGTAGGTATAAGATTAGACCGCTTTCAGCCACTTTACTTCGGTACATTTTTCTTTAAATCAATACCTTCGATTCTTGGTAGAGATTTTCAATACGTCTCATATATTCATATTTTATAAGAATGTTTACCGATTATTTATTCGAAGACGGTTCAGCCGATTGAGCTGATTCTTTTTATCAAGAATCTAATAATTCAGTTTTCTAGCCAAAAACTTATACGATTTCGCAAAAGTTGCCCAAAAATAAAAATCGATAATGTGTTTAAAATATATGCATAGAATTTTTAATGTATAATATTGCCTACATTGATATGCAATATCAAATTTTAGAAAACAATAAATTCATTCCTTAATATGATAAGTAGGTAATATCAGAAGGTAGGTTTGCGTTGCGTTGAAGTACCGATGCAAGGTCGCAGCGTCGAAGCTTGTCGAGGGGGATTTTTAGCAATCTATATCCTCTTATCGTGTCTAAGGTTCAACTGATTTGTCACACTGAAATAACTTGCAACACCGACAGCATAATCATTGGCCAGTGTGTAAGTGTTAGTGTTCATTGGACAAGATTGAATAGGGATGGAAGTTAGTAAAAACAAAACGAACCGACCGAATTAACGGAACGACAATCGAAACGTCTGGAAAATATAATAATAGTACATTACGATATAAGTGTGGTAAATTGATCTTTGCATAGAGGCGGTTTATGACGCGCGAGCGGCAGCGAGCGTGTTATAGAAGCCAAGATGCAAATATCAATTCCACACGTATATCGTACGACGTTTTTTATCACAGTTGCGAATAAAAGAAAAGACTTGAAAAGAAAACAAAATAATAATTAACAAAATATTTGTGATAACTCTATGTTTACATTTTTTTAAGGCAATATTTTTTTGTTAATTATGCTCCGGAAAGGCCAGGCTAAAGACTTTTAACCTATACATCCTCGTGTGACATACATTATTTTTTAGGGATTTTCTATTTGTTTTTGCGTCGGGGGTTAAGAACAAAATACAATGGTACGGAAAAACAATATATTTAAGTAAAGAAAAAACAAAAAATAAACAACTCAATTTTTAATCGTTTTCTAAGTCATTATCACGTAAAATTTTCGTTCGTAAACCGACTTTAGAGACAACCATTTTTGCTAGCTAAAAAACTCTTTGGTACCTACCTTTTCGGGATAACTTTACAGCACTAGTTAACAAATCTAAAACGCACGCGTGCACAATATGTTGGATTATGAGCCTAAAAGCCGTTGAATAAGATCCACTTTATGAGCAACTGTGATAAAAAATAACTAGTAGTTGTAACGCAATCACGACCCGTTTTTATAAAATGTATAATGTGTCCCATATCACAGGGCTATTATTATAGAGCCCCGGACCTTTGGAAGACGCCATCTACTGCGATGGGATGGTAGTGGCTAGGAAACTATGTATAATATGGCGCCTACCGTAACGATATTCAACAAACACGTAAAAATTACAGGCAGAGACTCACCAACTCTCAAACTGGGACTTTAATTAGCCGAGTAAATTACAGCAACAAATGAATAATAATTATTACGTAAAAAAATGAGCTTAAGAAGTACAGTAAGTAAAAAGTTTATAAATCTTACTCTTGATAGCTCCTGCGACGAGCACAATGACAACGGTGATCAGGTTGAGAGCCGTGAACACGTTGTTCAATCTCGTTGACTCACGGACGCCCACACCCAGCAATACTAGAATACAAATACAAACCATTGTTTCACATACATTTTGACATGATTAGGTACAAGTAAATACTCATTACATTAGGCAGAAAGAGGGAATATATCTGTATCAAACAAGCAGTCGCATACGCGTAACCTCGTGTTAGTTAGCCAGCGACATGTTATGCACTATCGAGTAATGGCTTCTGTCCTCTAAATAATGGTAGCAATTGCAAGGTCTTAGGATTACGGGCTGTTTCCGTACTTAGCGGATTAATGGCTTCTATCCTCTAATAATGATAGCAAAATAATGCCGGTGAATAATCTTGACATAACATATTTCTTTTTATATGGTTAAGGAAATTGTGGTGATCACCTACTGCCCGAAATAAAAGACGTTTCCCGTTTTAAAACAGTTAAAAACCTCGAGTGGAGTGCTAGGTAACGTTGTGGACATTGTTTGACCGCTATCACACCTGGCTGGTAGGTAGGTGACGATGCAGTCAAATATGTAGCACGCGCATCTAGAAGATTCCTTTCACCTCCGAATTGTATACGTCAGGAAAGACAGTCAAAGTCAAAGTCAATTTTTTTTATTCTTTTGGATGCTTCTTTTGGATACATTTGTACATAGACCACATGGATACGTCTTAAAAACTAAGTTAGGATGTGTGCCTTCGGCACGCGACCACCAATGAGAAGAAGGCACAAAAAACTCATGGGGTTGACAGACGCAGGCAACTGATTCTGTTCCCTTGCTGTATGAATGTTATATAAAAGAATATAATCAAATACTTACTCGTTATAACCATGACGAGAGCAAACGCGAAGAAGTCAGGATAATCCGCCAAGAAAGCGACGTTGATCGGAGCCAGCTCCGTCATCGTCTTAGCCATTGTGTTGTTTGTCAAGGCATCTATGTACGCTGCCATTCCTTTCGCGACACTCGCTGTTATTGTTAGAAATAATAATTTTAACTGGTTATTTGTATAAAATTAACAGTATTCTGTCACGTTTCCACGCTTGTATCGCTTAATCAATTTGGATAAAAATTTAACATAGATTGACGAGATCTTGAAGAAGGACATGGGACATATAGGCTACAATTTTCCCACCTAGCACTTGCAGGAGTTTAATTGAAAAAATTGTGCCATAAACCCGGTTTATTTACAACATCTTAGCATGGTTTTTCCATGCTATTCAGGACGCATTACTCAGCTATATTTATTTCATTATAAACCCAAATCATACCACTGCATTCTTACTACTGGTCCCTGTCTACTGCTGCAGGGTCCAGTCCCTACAATAGGACTCTAACTTATTCCACCATCTCCTTCTAAACCTGGCAGAGGGTTGGCGTATGCTAGGTAGGTACTTATTACGTATGGTATTATTGTGTGGTTCTGACCTGTGCCGATAACATACTCCAATATAAGGTTCCACCCGATGGTGAAGGCGATGAACTCTCCGACACTGACGTAGCTGTACACATATGCTGAGCCTGCTTTAGGCACTCGAGCAGCGAACTCCGCGTAGCAGAGACCTGAAGATAACAAAAAGTAAAATCGTGCAGATATTTTGTTTAGGGGTATAAGGTTATATTTGGGGATGTCATTTTAGATTCCGATTGATTATTAGCACACAAGTGGCCTTTATGTTTTCCACGGAGTCAGCCTTAATTGAACAAGGACAGTCTCGTCTCCAACCAACACTTTACTTGCCCAGACCAGGGTGAATCCCCAAAGTAGCCAGGTCTATCAGTTCATGATATTTTAAGACATATTAAGACTTAAAGAGGGTACCAGCGAAAGCAGTACAATTGCAGCCCAAAAGAAAACACAGCATTACAGTAGCCAGCACGTTCATCCCCAGACCATGGTATGTTTCCAGGGTAAACAATACAAACATTTAAATGGAGCTTACCAGCAAATGCAGACGCAATAGCAGCCACCAGAAAACTCAGCGTTACAGCCGGTCCTGCTACAGATTTCGCTACCGCCCCAGCCAGCACATACACCCCAAGACCTAGGGTAGATCCAACTCCCAGGGCAGTCAAGTCTACCAGTCCAAGGCATCGTGCTAGGGGTGTTGATGTATCACCGTCATTGAGGGTCTTGCAGCGACGAAATGCTTGGAATATACGGCCGCAACCCATCTGGTGACAAAATAAATAGTTTAATATAATTTATTTCCTAAACTTTTCATATTTAAGTAACTTAAAATACACAATGCTTATCGTGCTCTTAGATTGTTCGTTACAAATAGATAATAAATATAGAAAAATAACTTGTACAATATTTATTTGATAAGGCAATTATGGCCAATGGATTAGAAAAATATTAGAGTTGGTACCTATCTATGTAGATGTAATAGCTATCCAAAATAATTAGAACTGAAAATACATTGACGACGTCGTTAACAACATTCTATATTTAGTTGCTTGTCATTTAAGTCTGCAATTGATAGGGGTAGTGTTGTTGCATTTCGTTTAATTTTTTTAATTATTTTTGGCATGATAATAAATTAAAACAGGAACCGCATAAAAAACCAACTTGGCACATCTCACACACATTTAATAAATGACAAAAATCATCGAGCACCATCAATTCCTAGCCATGGAATCAATTTGTTCGGATTTTTGTCATTGATGATGTAGAGGTAATGGGTCTTTCCCGAATCGGACACTTTGTATGACCGTAGGAGAGCCGCCCAAACGACAGCGCACTTGACCGTCTGCTCTCTATGCCCTGTTAACTACTCTGTAGGCGATGATGATGATGACGCGGTTCGTCGCGACGGTAGGTAGGTACTGTGATTATATTATCTTGACGCCCGCGCCGTTGTTGACACGAAAAGGAAGAAATACTACGATTCTATCTGAATACATTATCTCTTATATGCGGAGTGTGGCATCTTTAAATAAAACTGCTAAATAATTTGGTATCTTTACATAATAATTCCCTAGGTAGATACAACTAACTAACAAACTAATTTAAATTGTAAATCTTACCATATCTATAAATAAATACAATAACATAACAGTTGTTACTCGCTACGTGGCTGTATTCCTACGTTATAATGTGAAAGTAACCTCTGTCTTTCTGTCCGTTATAATTTCAAGCCTAAAACGATTAACCAATATTTATGAATTTTAGTACACCTATAGCTAGAGCATCCTAGAAATAGACGGGACCGAGGCTTTTATTACACACATGGTGATTATTTTATATGGACCTTCAGGGCTACATCCTAAACTATAAGAGAGAGCGAAAAATGCTAGAAGGAGATGCGTGGCCCGATTTTGACATAAACTAAAAATGCATCAACATATTTTTTGTAAAAGTCATTATTACTCTAGTCAGAAATCGAAATTATTATTATTTTTTTTTAAACTAGCTGCGCCCCGCGGTTTAACCCGCGTAAGTCCCGATCCCGTGGGCATATTGGGACAAAAAGTAGCCTATGTGTTAATCGAGGTCTCCAGCTATCCAGATACAGAGTTTCATCGCAATCGGTCCAGCCGTTCTCGAGTTATAAGTGTTGTAACAAACACGACTTTCTTTTATATATATAAGATTTAGAAAAAATAGAACTGAACGGTTTTTCATACGGTTTTCACTTTTGGACTGAGTGATTCATAAGAAAGGTTTAAACATACACTTTACCAAGGTTTTGTGGTAATTGACTGAAATATAATATGAAACACATGTAGATTATTTAATAGGTATACTCTGGTACCCGTGCGAAGCCAGAGCGATTCACTAGTTCACAATATAAATTAGAACGAATCAGTTCGCCATAGAATTTCATTGAATTGTCACACGAGTATACAGAATAAATCACGATGTGATATCATGGTCAATGGCGTAGTTAATTCAACGGTCATGCTTGGACTAACCGCGTGACGGAATACGAATTATACACATTTGTGTTTAAACGCTGCTGTTTCATTACAATTTGATTTATTTCGGAAAGTACCTAGGTTATTTAATTTATTAATACAATATTTTTAATTATCTACCAAAATCAAAGGCGGCGTGGTTAAAAAAAAGTGGTAGGACGTATCACCGCAGTACAAATGGTAAATAATCTCTTATCCAACGAAATATAGTAAAAGAGTCCTCATTTTAATGCCATAAAATAACTCAAAGAGGTTGAATTAGGAACATCCCCTACAAATTATGATGAATTATGACGTCATATTTACGATGTCAAATCGGTCATTTGGTTTTTGCAAGTGACCCCAAGTGGTGCATCACTACATAGTATAAAACAAAGTTGCTACCCGCTACGCTACGCAACGGATTTTGATGCGGTTTCTTTAAAATAAATAAGAGTGATTCGAGAGAATGGTTTGAATACCTGTATTAAACAAAACTACCAAGCGTACGAGGTCGCGGGCAACAGCTACTGTTTTATAAAGCAGATATTTCTACGAAATTCTTGTTAGGGAATTGGCTCACTTCGTCAAATTCACGTTTGGTCAATTCAGTTCACATTTCTAACTGGAAAGTTATTTACATTGTAATTGTGAATAGTAAAAAACGGGCCAAGTGCGAGTCGGACTAGTGCATGAAGGGTTCCGTACTATGTTGTAAGGGAGCCCTACTTAAGTTTATTTGTTGTTATAGCGGCAACAGTACCTAATACATAATCTGTGAAAATTTCAACTGTCTTGCTATTACGGCTCAAAGGATATAGCCTGATGACTGACAGACAGATGGACGGGCGGACCAACAGTGAAGTCTTAGAAATAGAGTCCCGTTTTTACTCTTCGGGTACGCAACCTTAAAAACAAAATAATCATTATGGAAAATTCACGGGAAAATGGTAATAACTACAAAAATGTCAAACAGTTGTCACAGTTTAGTGAGTCCTTAGCAATGATTCAATTAGCCATGATGTTCGTGGTAGGTAGGTAGGTAAATTACCTGGGAAATATATTAAACAATGTATAGAGGTGACTAGGTACCTAATGTTATACAATTCAATTGTTGGATGGTCATTCATCTTATTATTCCAATTATCATTGTATTAGTAATGGGGGATAGGTACCTACTCCAATTGGCTTATTTTTTTTATAAGCTAGTCCCGAATCGCTCCATAGGTGGCGGGATTTATAGCCGACGTTGTCTCTGGTCGAGGTATATATATTTGATTAATTTTACCCGGTCAGGTAAGACAAAGCCAGAGTAAGCCCATACAGCCACGTTGTTACAAACTTAGTTTTATAATGGTCATACTTTCAGTATTTTTACCAAAAATGCTACTCCTACTTTTTTGCTTTAATTTATAAAGCTCCTAATTTATAAAAATCAAGTAAGCTGTATCAGGGATGCAGCCGTAGCAGAACGTTACATCCGTTACATTTGGATTTTGAAAGTGACCCGTCAAACCGATATTAGGACGTAAAAATGAATGCAAAATATCACTTTAGTTCTTGCTCTAAGTGGAAAAAATACATAAACTTAAGTAGGAAGGTAGTGATTGCCGCGTAATCACCGGATCGAAATGGTTTCGTTTCATAATGACTAGACGTACTGACATGGAATGATTAAAATGTGATTAATGAGGAACGCAGGCAGACTGACAACTTTTTACAATAGTACCAAGGATCAATGCATGAAAAAAATTGCATTGCGAAATTTTCTGAAATGTGTTGTGCTTTAGCATCATTTATTGGAAATCGTTAAAATTTCAATTATCGGCCGACTTCAATCGTACAGTCACCCCTAAGCGCGAGTACCTAATCACGGTTTCAATACAAAAAGATGTAACCTACCTACTTGAAAAAAATGTTTGCGGAAATACCGAGTTTTTACAACTAAGTAGGTACCTACGCACCTAAAAATATTAAAATACAACTTAAAAAAACATTTTAAATAGTTACATAATAAATAACGAAAGATCCGTTTACAATCCCTACCAGTACCTAACAAAATTAAATATTTAAAATAAAACATACGATTATCTCCGCATTTAATTATCATCACTTACATTTTTTATAAAGAAAATCTTCACAAATTTACAGGAAAACTACAATATCACTCCGTGACTCGAACCAAACAATGATATTTGCGAATGAAACAGTCTCGTCATTTAGATATACCCCCTTATCTTTACTACTTAAATCCTTATGCAAATCTTCAGTTCTAAGTCTGCCTGTGATTTTTTATCTGTGGTGAAAATAAATTAACTACAGTTGTCAATGCGGCAACCTTGGGTTTGTAATTCATTTTATGACTTCAGTATAATTTTCCGCAGCTACAAACGATGGTAAATCATGCATTTTAGATATCCATTCAACGAAAGTACTAACAACCTTTGTGGGCGTATTTTAAGACGATTCAACGAATGATTTTAACTTTTTTTTATCTAAGTAAATAATTTTGTAAGTCTATAATTTACAACGAAAATTGAATGAAACTGTCTTTCAGTAAATAGGTCGTTTCCATAGTAAATCAAATTTAATTCCTATTTTGTACAAAGTCAAAGTACAAATAATACCTATCTATTTTTACGTAGTATTCATTTCATTTTGATTTATGAGGTCATTCTGTTGATGCATATTTTTTATTGAAATATGTGGCAAAAAATACTCATTCAAATCCTCCTCGCCGGCCGCAGCGCACCGAAGATTATAATTTAAATTCGCAAAAATTTTCAATTCGCCATGTTATGTTCGTAATTAGTCAAAATGATTGTTACGATTCACGATTAGTCAAATTTTTTGACCATTTGCGTCGTACATTCCTAAAAAAATCTGAATCTGTTAAAAATCTACCTAATACTTATTATTTTTTTGATCAAATGTTACATCCCTATCTATAAATACTTTTATTCGTTACTAAGTTGCTATGTCACAATATTTGCCGTGTAATTATGCAAATGTAGACATCAACAAAATAAATCCTATGAATCAACAAAATGTTCTAAATAGTAATGTAAATATAAAGGTTATTGAACAAGGTTATTTCATCATTTTTCTTGCCATTGCTTATTTTTTTATAATCAGTTTAAAAGCTTAGAAAGATACCGCTTACCTATTAAAATTTTAGACAAACTGGGAATTGAACTAAATGCATCAATATCCGTAGAAGTTAAAAAAAAAATGAATCAAAATTGATCCCTATTTATCTTATTAAAAATTCGTCGTATTAAAAACGGGACCCTATTACAGCTAGACAGTTGAAATTTTTCACAGATTATGTAAGTATTTCTGCTGCCGCTATAAGAAAAAATACAAAAAACAGAAAAAAAATTAAGTAGGGCTCCCATACAACATGGTATTGAACCCGTCGTGCGCGAGCCTGACTCGCACTTGGCAGGTTTTTAAATATTTTTTTAAAGTAGTATTACTACTTACGTTAGTCGAAAAAAAAACCCTATGTACCTGATAAAACATTTCCAATCATAAAACTCTTCCGTATCCGTCGAAATAACAAAGTAACATTAAAACGAATCAAGTCAGATACAACAGAGTGGCAAGGCGCAAGGCAGGTAAGTAATGTAAAGATACGGAAAAATCTTTATCATTGTTTGGTTTTGTATTAGATTGTTAAATTGTTTAGCGTGACACGTCATGATAAGGCAACGAACCGTGTTACAACGTCTGGAGATCTGCATTTTATTTTGGGTTCCGTACCATTATAATCTGACCGGTCTTTTATTTAAATATGTACGAGAAGTCTACGATACGAAATTCGTCTCCATAAACTTACCCTAATAAGTGCTTATAGGTTGAGTATACCGAATAATACATAACACAAGCCTAGTCGCTTTGCTTGAGGCTAGATGGCGCTGTGTAGAATGTCCTGCATTATTTATTTAAATTGATCAATCATTCAGTGCATCCTGTTGAGTGAAAGTGCCTTGAGAGAATTGCAATTTGCAAGTGTTATGTAATTTTAGGTACCTAAGTGACTACCTATTGAATACCTATATAATGGATATACCTACCTATCCACTATTCAATAGGTAGTTACTTAGGTAATAATAATAATAATAACACCTCGCCTCAAGGTGCCCGCAGGGCACCTTGAGGCGAGGTGTCGGGGAGTAGCGACCCCGCGGTTCCCGAGTGCTCCAGGGGGAAGCAACCGTTCCTCATCTCCGGCTGGCCTTAGTTCGCTGATCGGAGTGAAAAATGACGAGGAAGCGGTCCCCCGCCTCTGGCTTGCCTTCACCGGCCGTCCAGAGTGGAGTCGCAAGATTATATTCGAAGGATATATGCCGCACGTCAGTGGTGAGTGGGCCAGGTAGGCTGGACCCTCAGGGAGCCCGTGACCTGAGTTTAAAACCCAGTGCGGCATCACTATCCTTAAGCCACTCTCGTCCCTGTTGCCCCCTTGCTGTAATTTACTCAGCTGATTAGGGTGGCCCAGTTTGAGAGTTGGCGAGTCTCCGCCTGCCACTTTTACATGTTTGTTGAACATTGTTACGGCAGGTGCCATAGTACCCATAGTCTCCCAGTATCTAGTCCACTACCATCCCATCACAATAGCCCAAGTAGTAGTTTTCTCCTGTAGTTTATCAATAGTTCTATTCAAACCGGAGATTGTCCTTGGCTGCATTTTATAATGCAGACAGGGATAATCGCCGGTTTGATGTCCACATCATACTTTGCCATTAAACTTGTTATTGTAAAGGGCCTCTACGTGTTGGCTTCGGCCCCACGCATGCCTTCCAAAGGTCCGGGACTCCATAGTCCCGTGTAGGACATATAACAAACAAATAATAATAATAATATAATCTTTATTTCTTTATTTCGTAAAGGTACCTAACAGTCGTCTATGGTGTTGGTGTAATGGTTGGTACTTCGACTTTCATTTATTCAGAAGGGGTTTGAATCCTGGCCAGCCAATAAATTTTTCGTACGAACAATTTATGTTCGCTATTAACATTGCTATTACGGTGAAGGAAACCATCGTGAAGAAACCCGCAGGTTAGTTGTCTTGACGACTTGTTCTTTCCTATAAACATGGTCGACTAAGCTGATAGGATGGTATAGGTGTTTGGAAACATAACAATATACAGGGTTGTTGGTAAGTATATAAGAAAGCTGTTGTATTTCTGTGCAACTTAGTAATTAACTTTTGTTCTACGACTTTGGGATTTTTTTCTTGTTATGGTGCACAGAAGTAGCCCTCAACCTCTTTATTATATAATTACCAATAACCTAATATACATTGACTACTGGGCAAGTTCACATCTAATACATATTCTATAGGTTCTACAGCACTCTGAATAAGTTGACCTGACGCTGTATAAATCATCTATGAATCCAAATATTATTAATCTATACATATAATAAATCTGTAGACATCAAAAAATCTGTAATTGTAAGATATCCAGAAAAAAAATACACAGGTCGCCTTAAAATCGTTAGCTGAACACGATAGGGTAGTTTTTAGAATTTTTGTCTGTTTGTCTGTCTGTTTGTTTGTTTGAACCAGGTAATCTCATAAACTACAGAACAGATTTTAACAAGGTCCACACAAATTTGTTCAGAATATATCAGAATAACATTTAGGCTATGTTTTAATTTAACTTTAATACAATAATTAAGATATTTGATAAAAAAACATTTAAAAAATGTGAAATCGAAATATTTTTCCGTGGTAAAACGTAATCGAACGTCAGAAGAGAACAGTACCCTTACCACGGGTTTTTCACGTATTCGATTAAACATACTATATTGAGTATTTACTATGAAACTTCCTAAAAATCAACTTACTAGGTCCACCCCTCTCTGAGAATATCGGTAGTGACACACCGACAGACAAACGGACAAAAGAGTGATCGAAAAAGGGTTTCTTTTTTTCGAGTTCTTCAAAAAGTCATGGTAGGGGTGCAGTACATGCCTCCGCTCAAGATGACAGCTGTCATAAAACCAAATAGTTTGCATTTAATACTACCTACGTGAAACTGAAAATGAGGTTAGTTCAAAGAGGTACTACTATATAATATTACCGATCTCCTTTACCGAAGACCTCCGATGTTACACTTCTATCGCACTTTTCTCCTGCTATAGTTTGAATTATGAGTTCAAGTAGCGGAAATCTTAGATAGTAAAAACAAAAAAAGAATTTTCCAAATCGCTCCAACAGTTTACGAGTAATCAGCGAACATACATAAAAAAATATATATACGTGACGAATTGAGAACCTCCTGCTTTTTTGATGTTGGTTAAAAAATATACAGGTAGTTATTTGTAAAAATATTTTTTTTTCCAAAATTACGTAGCCCTGCTAGCTACCTAATAAAAAAACTGGGTATTTTGGTCAAGAATTCAGAAAATTGGAAAAGTTATGTTATGTGTTATGTTATGTTTTTTGCGCTGTGATTTTAGACCCCGATGAATAAATAATGCCCAACGCTTTAAAGGTTTTGTTTGATGGCATTATTTGTCATTTTCGATGGGTATGGCACTCAAAGTGAACCGCACACTTTTGAAAAAATATAGGTTATCATTCTTCTTTAAATATTCCGTTTCAAAAACGTCTCGCTTTATAAGTTGAATGTCCTTTTGTAGTTTGGTATAAAGGTTTTGACATAAAAACCCTAGGCATAACATAATTTTACACAATTATTTTTGCCATAAAGTCACCGCGCACTCTTAGAAAATCAAGGAACATCACGTTTCTTCAAAAACCCTGTATCCAAAACGCTTTAGAGGGTTGGTTTTTTTATTATTCGTTTTTTTTTCGATGCCTTCTATCGATAGGTATGAGTCTCAAAGTGCACCGTGCACTTTTGTGAAATCATAGGACATCACGTTCCTTCAAATACCCCGTTTCCGAGACGCTTTAGATGTTTGGTGTGAAAGCATTTTTTGTTCAACGTAATTCCTGCTATCAATATGTAATGACCTCAATGTGCATCGCGTTATTTTAAGTATTAGTATTTGTTCTGTCCAATGGCCTTTCTTTTTAATCATTAATATTATTATTTGATAATAAAAACAATGTAAAATATTATTTGCACCAAAATAGATTATTATTTGCATGATGTTGGTGTAAATACTATAATCTCTTATATTATTAATTGAAGAATATGAATCGAGACACAAAGGTAGTTGATAATTATTTTTTCTTTAATTTACAAAAATCTAAAGATAACTAGGAAGACAAAGTATGTTGAAAGTTTTGTGCGAATAGAAATTGGACTTAGTTTTAGCTTATCATATTGTTGTGTACCTATTATGTTTTATTTGTGAAAAATTAACAAAAATAGTTCTTTGTTACCCAAGGTGTGAAAGTCACTCATTAAATGAGTGACTTTCACACCTTGGGTAACAAGTGCTTTTCATTACGAATAAACATAAAATTCTTCCTAATAACGAGAGTGAATGAGAGACTCCATACTACCTGATCCTCTTACAAGGTTGGGACCAAAGAGGTTATACATTATGTAGATTTTTTGTTTTTGCTATTTGTTTTCAACATGTTTTCAATACTCAAATACGTCGGTACTTACCGAAGAGATTTTTATAAATTAGTTTATCCAACACTGAGTAATGACGCGAAGTCCGTAGATTTAAATTACAGTTTTTCATCTTTACATTTATTTTATTAAATAAGATATCTTGAACTAAATATATCTACCTGAATTTGATTACTGAGAAAAAACCTATTATGTACTAAACTCTGGCAGTATGGATGAGCCGTGCGAAGCCATAATTGTTATTCTTTGCTGTTACCTAAAGCAAGAAGGTTAGGTTTTTGAAGTTCCTAATGCGTAATGATACTGATACTGGCTACAAACACATTGCACAAGCCGCGCGAAGCCATAATTTGACATGACAGCTGTCAGTGAAAGCGATCTTTCCTAGGGCTGAAAGTTTTTCTTTCTACACGCTCTTCAGGCATCTTTAGACCTACTTTCAGAATATGAGTAAGTAAAGTGCCTTTGCCAAATCAATTAAAAATATAGTTTAAAAACAATGTAACTACCTATTTTGTTTTTATAACTTACACCGAATGATAAATTAGTATTCTAAATAACCCAAAAACACATCGCGAACGAAGTCGCGGGCACCAGCTAGTAAATAAATATTGCAGGACATTCCACACATCGCCATCTAGCCTCAAACTAAGTAACTAGACTTGTGTTATTTGTGCTAGACAACGGATATACTACTTATATACTTTTCTTTTATAAATATATACGTATAATACATAGAAACAACCAGACCACAGACCAATATCTAAGCATAAATACTTGTCTGACGCGGGAATCGAACCCGCAACCCTGTGTTTGGCAGTCCGGCATGGTGACTATTGTGCCAACTGGGTCGCCATATATTAAATTAATAGTCGGATGTTAACAGTACATTATCATCGTTCTAAATTTGCCATTACTTAATCGGTCAAATTATACTTTTTATGCAATTATTATGACATCACTCTTAGGTCATACCTAATCATTTCATATTCGGTTATATTTTTGCAATCTAATGTTGCAAATAAATACAAAGACATACTCAACACAAATATTATGCAATAATATCGCATTAGACAGGCAGTCAGACATATTACAGGGTTATATGGTAATCGTATTAGAAAGCGCTTTAACGCTACTTCAGGGCACGTTAATCAACCAACTTTTGTTCTCCGACTTTTGGAAATCCGAACATTATTTTTATGTTATGCTGTTTAGGTTATGGTAATTAAAAAATCTGCTGTTTTATAAACCCTGTATACCAACTCGATAAATACATAGGTTAGATTAAACGAGATTTTAGTTATTTCAAAGTGACTGATATCAACGCACAACTTTAAGCCGCTGGTCTCAGAGACATGAAATATGAAGGTTGTGTTTTTTGTGAAGTGTAGGTATCCACTAAGAAAAAGTTTATCGAAATTCCACCCCTAAGAGGATAAAATAGCGAGCAATGCCACATGGCGCCGTTACTATATTATAAACTAGCTGGACATGGAGGTTTTCCGCATAAGGGATGATTTATATTAGACCAGGCCGTGACCACAGCGGAGCCCGTCCGTGCTGCACGCGCGGAGGCAAGGGATGGAAGCGGATCCGTGGAGTAGACGAGCGTCGGATCATGCACAGTATTATATAAATTGCTTCATACTAAATGTATGCCCCGTCCGAGATAAAATTAGCCTATGTAATAATTCGACAAAAAATCTTTCCACAAATAATGTGTAGATGTAGAATAGTGTCGATAAGAAAAAACTTGATATGTGTAAAAACTTATATTACAAAAAATACCTTTTAGTTTTTGTTACGAGATATTTGCACTTTGATATTTGTGATCTACAGAATGTAAATAAAACAAACTAAATTAATTTTATTTAGTATCATTTTCGAGTAGGTATTATTAGAAATCACGACACTAATCCTAATATTATGAATCTAAAAATGTGTGTTTGTTACTCGAAAACTTATGAACCGAAGCTATGAAATTTATAACATAGATAGCTAAAGACCTGGAATAACATAAATATTACTTTTTACCGTAATATCGGTGATGGCCTAATCCTGGGTTCCAATCCCGGTCGGCCGTGTACCAATGGATTTTTCTTATGAAAAATGTTTGTGCGCTAATTGTCATTGCTCTTACGGTGATGAAAAACATCGTGATGAAACCCGCGGCTTGTTGACTCCAGACGTATTGACGACTTTATTCCTCTGGACACGTTCTAAGCTGAGAGCAAGCCTACTCCAACACGCACATACGCACGCAAAAAGGACCTAACCAAAGATTTCTAGTGTACAAGTGCCCAGATATTCCCAAGGGAACGGGATTTAAGCGGGTAAACCACGAGGCCCACCTAATTTATTATCACTGCATCATGTAGCTACTGCTGCTATTTCAGGACTACCATTTAGAACGACATTTAGAAACAAAAAACGCTGTGAGCGATAACTAAAATTGCAGCATATCTATTATTGCATGGAACATTGTTATTAAGTGTCGTTGCATGTACCATATATTAGTGAAATCTTCTCCTACATTTTGGTACAGTTAAAAGACGATAATTCGTTGTCGTTTCTTATTCAAACTAAGTAGAAAAAAAATAACGTAGGAGTTTTTATCTTTTGGATAAGTTGATTTCAAGAAGGTTTAACCTACAAAAGGTACACACAATAACGCAACATGCAATAATTAACAATTTTAGGTAGGTAGGTACCTACCTATGTGCCTTAAACGTTCTTGTTAACTCAAGGTATTTTCCGAGGTTAAACAATAATTTTACAATTTTCCTCCATCATTTTGTTGAACCAAACCCAGAGGTTAACTAATTGTATGAATTAGGCAAAAAAACTTAGGTATTGTGTGATAAATAAGTATACATTTAATTAATATACCTAAGTACCTACTTTGATTCAGGTCCTGAATGTGGACTTTTTGCGGCCGAATGGAGATCGATATAGGTAAATAAATATGTCAGTATGAAAAAAATTAAATAAATATTATTTTAAAATAAATACTTATTTAGGTTGACTTGCCCAACAAAAAATAAATGCATTTTGGACCTTAAACATGAATAACATCAAAAAGCATCAAACTTATTAAATAATAGATAGGTATCACTATCAACCTAATGGTTATTCAAATGTAATTTAATTTTAGATTACCCGTTTAATGTATTTAGCTTTAGAATTAAGTAAGATTTGTTTAAGTACCTACTTACAATGTCATGCAAGCTGCCCTTAGTTAACCTCTTTAGTTTAAATGTATTTTGTCATTTTCGCACACCTGTCATCTGTCAAAGTGCGAAAGTGCCAAAACACATTTCTATTCTTTCTGTATTCTAAGTTACAAAAGAAAAGACAAGTAGGTTTAATATTATAATGTTCTCCGTTGTCTTTCTTGTCTGGCCAAATTAAAATTTCTAAACAAGCATCCAAATAATATTAAGTTTCTATAATAAGAACTTGTTTTACCAGTTTTATTTATTTAAATTATTTAGTAAGGATATATGAAAACCGTGTTAAGGATTACAGGTTGCAATTCAAGATGTAAATAACTGCGGATAAGGGTTTTCGATGGTCAATTTTGCAATAAATTTTAAGATGTTATCAATTTTGGCTGTCAGGGTCAATGGCTGAGGTTATATGGTAAAGTCCCGGTAAACGAAATGCGCTTGAAAACAAAACATATAAATAAACTTTTGAATTTACACAAAAGTATTTTTGTGTTTAAAAATAAACAGTGTAAAATGGTTTAAAAGGTTAAAAGGTGCAGTTGTATAGGTAATACTTTTTGATAGAAGAAGAAACAAAATTTTCAAGATGTTGCAGCGGGCCCTTAGGTACAAAATGGTGTTGTTACATTTTTAAAACTCAAGCTCCAGGGCTTGATGAATTTTAAAAATGTATTTCATTATAGTAACGTATATCATTTTTTAAATTTGGGTAAGGTCCGGGTTCTCAAGGTGGATACCTTTTTGAATAAGCTCAGAAACCACAAAGAATTTTCTTGTACCACAATGCAGGGAAAGAACTCACCTAAAAAAGGTTCACCCGTTACTTAACACATTTCGCTTTTGCCCCCAAATATGCACCTTAATGAGTTAATTCTTACATTTTTGCGAAAGAACAAAGGCAGGACGTTTATTTCATAATACTCGTAGTACTTTCCAAACATTATTTCCGTTCAATGTTTGAAAACTATGATTGCTATTTCTTATCAGTTGCCTACGTAGTCGTAAGTAAGTACCTATGTACCTACCTCAATAATATCCAAATACATTTTTTTATCAATATCTAATATATAAAAATAAGTCGGGTTTTCCTTCCTGACGCTATAACTCCAGAACGCACGAACCGATTTCCACGGGTTTGCATTCGTTGGAAAGGTCTCGGGCTCCGTGTGGTTTATAGCACAGAAAATTCAGGAAAATCTGGTGGCGAAACGGAGTTCGCCGGGTTTGCTAGTATTTTATACAAGTGCAAGGTCAGCGCAGCGGTTAACCAGTGTCACACCTGCCTGATGGTATGTGAGGACACGGTCTAAGATGTAGCGCGCGTCTAGAAGAAGATACCTGTTCACTGATGACTTGGAATACCCGAGACAGGAAAGACAAAATCAGATTCAGTTCCATCTAGCTTCTTTATAAAATTAATATAAATGCCAAAGTGTATCATGCGGTGCTAGTTATTGTGTTTAGCAGCGCTCCGCGGTAACTCCCGATTTCATCGTGATAAAAAGCCTATGTTAATGTCAATGAATCAATGTATCCTCTAACAAGTCTTATTTAAATCGGTCCAGTAGTTTTGGAGCCTATTCGTTACCAAAATAAAATAAAATATATAGATGTCATTCTCTTGACCAGTAACCACAATGGCTATATAGCCCGTAGTCTATAGCGGCGAACTTGCTAAGAAAAAATAAATAGGCCTCATTAACAACCACATTTTCAAAACCTGTCCACCAATTATTCACATAATAACTTTAACTCTATTTCTATTATTAATCGATTTAGCTATTAGGTCGTTTACGTATTGAAGGACAATGAATTTAATATAATGTTAACTATAAAATGTTCTTGTTTATTACATAATTCATAAATATGTCCCAACATAAATATATTTATGAACATTAAAATTAAGGCACACATAGGAGCCAAAATGAAAATAGGAGGAAAATTGCTGTAAAGTCTTGTTTTCATCTTCTTCTATATTTTGTTATGGAAAAAGAAAATTTTATGTCGTTTTTAAGCTTACCTATATGGAATAAAGGTTTAAGTCTATATTCAATATAAGCTTAAAAAACGACCAATGAATTTTGGATTTCAAATGTATATTGTGTATATAAAAATGTAGGAAAATAATTAATCTACAAACGGTAGATACGACGGTAAAAAAAGGAACACAAGCCTAGTTTATAAAAAAAGAAACACCGATATAAATTTTTCTTCTGTTTTTATTTGTTGTTATAGCGGCAACAGAAATATACATGATCTGTGAAAATTTCACCTGTCTAGCTATCACGGTTCATGAGATACAGACTGGTGACAGATGGACGAGTGGACGGACATTGAAGAAGTAGTAATAGGGTCCAATTTTTACCCTTTGGGAACATAATCCTTAAAATGAGCAAAAGAAAAAGAGCTATTTCATTTTGTCAAGTATGGATAACGCGGTTTGTAACCCTCAATGTTTGATTACAATTTTCTTCGACAGAATTGCGTAGGTATTTGTAAAATGTATGGATTGGGTATACCTACTTATAGATCGAAGGTCGCAATACCAATTAAAACATAAGTAAATAAAGTTTTCTCTAACTGTGTCAATGTATAAGTAGCCACTTAGAGTTTCACAATAGGTATTTGCTTAGGTGTGTTTGTACTATAAAAATACCTTCACTGAACACGAAAACTAGATAAAAAAAGGTTGGAAAATCAACTTAGTGTTAGTAAATATTGTGATTGAAAAAGCCTTGACTTGTTTCAAGTGATATCATGTTTTTTTATCAGTTTTTTTTTGGAAAAATGTCCGAGTTAGAAATCTAAATGTAACATTTGTAATCCACGCATCTAGTGTCTAATTTTCCAATTGCAAAATCTTTTTGGTATTTTATTTTACTCCAAATATGAAGTGTAATTCTGCATTCCGACCTTCCATTTACCATGCGGGAGCAAGGTTATTAACAGTGTAGGTACCTAATAAGCAATGATTGAAGGTTTAATTATAACGACACCTTCTTTTAATAGTTTGTATTGCTCGTTTCAAAGCCTAAAAAAGGATTTAGTTGTTGGAATATTATGTTCTAGGTGCGTGGAGTACAAAATAATCTTACATTTCGATTTATAATTTTGCGTTTTCTATAAAAAAATGGTTTTATTCTTTGAAAAACAAAGACAATGAACAATTACGTAGTCGTTACATAGTAAAAGATTTAAGTTCTTCAGCGTCGAAATAAATAATCTTATCTTACTTGCTCCAGTTGGTCGCGGATATCTTTTACACCATTTTCACGTTTATTTCTGAAGTTGCGGTCCGCATTGTATAAACTGTGCTTATGGTAACTAGCGTGAATGTACTAAACATACTAAACTTGCTTGTTGCGCGCTATAAAGGTGACAGAAATGTTATTCACCACTGACTGAAACAAGTAACATAGGATTTTGACTGTAACCCTAGCCTGCATTCACCCTTATCTAACAGCCTTCTTATCGTTCAAGTGTTCTACCTAATCTTTGAATTTTATTAGACTGGTAAGTATTTGAGTAGAAATCTCCAGCACTATAGGTAATACATATCTATATAAACCACAACAATGTTCACTTATACTTAAGTACCTGATAATATAGAATTACTAACGTTACACTTACACGCGAGAGCTGAGATAAACGTCTTCGGTTTACAATTTAACACTAAGGTAGGAAAACTTCTTCGAAATCACGACTCGAAAAAAAAAAGGTTATAAGTACCTGCTTATGTGCTAAAAATCTTAAAACGTTGAATAAGTTTGGTATGGACATGTAATAAGGAGAGAGGAGAAGCATGTGACTAGAAGAGTGACGAATGTATGAATGTAGAGGGATGGAGAGGAAGAGGACGACCTAAGGAAAAGGTGGATGGACTGCCTAAGACCAAGAGATGAGAGAGATAAATCTAAACGATGAGATGAGGACTAATAGAGGAGAATGGAAGAAGACATACTGCGCCGATCCCAAATAAAGTGGGATAAATGCAGGCAGAAGAAGAATCATATGAGCATCTATTAGCATATCGTCTATAGAAACAGGTCGATTTTTTGGGCTAGGCATTACTGCCAAGGCTAACATAACCTTAACTTATTTTGACTTATTAACCAAATTTAAAAGAAATAAATTCTTAATTCGTCAAGTATATTTCATGTATATTCATCGATTTCTCGAATACGGCTCGACCGATTGAAATGATTATTTTTTAATTTAAATACCTATATATAACATAGAACAATTATTAATTCAAAAGTGTTTATTGGTACAATTATTGCATATAGTTAGTGTCAAGTAAATCTTCATAATTTTCTCTTTATCTGATTACTCTTCGCGTATTGAATTTGTTAAATGTACACGAGAGTGTAGTTTATCCTTGATGCGTTCACTCAAGGAAGTCTGAACCAGTCCGTCTCGAATCGTCCAAGGTACTTCCTTTTGTCCCTATTTATTTATCTCTACTCTTACTATCTAAGTTAATTTATAAAGTAAGTTCTGCCTGATAGACTGATCAACGATCACCTCAAGCCAATGGAAGGATCAGACTGAAAGTCATACAGGTAGCTATTATGAAGAAGGTATCAGCTAAGAGCGGAGTAGATATAAATTATTCAAGTCTCCCTATACAGACTACTAGCATCATCTCGCTTCCGTGAGAATATCAGGATACAAAGTAGCCTATGACACTCCCAATTAATCAATCTACCTCCTACTAAGTTTTATCAAAATCGGTCCAGTAGTTTCGAAACCTATTCAATGCAAACAAACAATCAAATCTTTCCTATTAAATATAACATCAAGAAATGTCATTGCTATGTGATCATTTTTATTCGAGGGTCTAAAGACAGTGGACAGTCTCTAATTTTGACTCAATATCAAATAGGAAGTGTTCAAAAAAAGTAATCGGGATGCACGCGAATAGACCCACGGGTCATTAGCATAATACAATGATAAAAGGGTCTTGTAAAACGCAATTGCATTTCAAATTGAGATCTTTTTCGTAGTGCACCCATTTTGAAGCGCACCTAAACTATTCCGCGTTGCGCACCTGAATTATATTTAGATTCAGAATCAGAATCAGAATCAGAAAATATTTATTGAAGAACTGGGTACAATATGGTGTTGGGGTTTTTACATTACAGTGCCTAGCAGTTTATCCTTTACGGATGTACAATAATACGTTAAATTATAGATATAGCAAAGGCTAATCTAAAAGTTAAGTAAGTATGTATGTTCTTTAACTACAAGTTTAGTAGTTAAGTAGATAAATATTAAATTCTTGACTGCATTCAGTCCTTACCTAAGATTCAAAATATTCATTCAGATTGTAAAATGTTTTTGAAATAAGCCATTTTTTAAGTTTAACCTTAAAAATATTACCGTTTAAAATTTTTAAGTCTAATGGTAGGTGATTATATATTTTTATGGCTGATATGTAGGAACTTTTGTAATATAGTGCATTATTTATCTGAGGGATACATATGTTATATTTATGTTTATTTCTTAAATTGTCATAACGACTTGATTTTTTACTAAAAAAATAGCCATTATTAGTTTTTATAAATACGCAAATTTCTAATATGTATATACATGTGAGAGTTAATATATTTTCAACTTTAAATAACTCACGTAAAGTATCTGTACTTTTTAAATTAAATATTATTCTGAGACATTTTTTTTGAAGGCGGAACGTGGAATTTACATCTACGGAGTTTCCCCAGAAAATAATACCGTAACTAAGCTGAGGGTAGACGAAACCATAATAGGCGCTTAATGCAACAGGTTTCGAAGTTATGTTTCGTAATATTGATACAGCATAGCAGTAATTAGATAATTTATTATTAATTTTACTAACATGGCTTTTCCAGTTGAGATGAGAGTCTTAAGTATGGTAATGGTATATAAATATGTATTAAGTATGGTATATAAATATTAATTAAAATTGTTACCTTTAATAGGTTATTAATTTGTTACCTAACTAATACTTTGTTTAGGCACAGATTTATGGTGAGTATAATTTCGGACTACGAACTCGAACGTGAGTGAAAATACCCAAAATAATAATTTTATTGGAATACTGGACTGCGGGGCGTCAGTAATTTTATTTTATGGTAGAATGTAGATCAAAATACCCAATAGATTTTACATAACATACATAATTCTAATAAATATTATTTATAAATTCACTTCCGTATATAAAATAGATGTTTTCTGTCAGTAGACATAATAATTTTTAACGGGTCTTTTCAGATATTTTGTTTGTGAATTGCGAATACCTATACTTACCGGTTTGGTCACACAAAAAATCTGTAAATTGGTACTTTTATGTACCAACGGTTTTTTTATAGCATTTTATATTATGTTAATAAGATATTGTATTTTATTGTCGTTTTTATTCTAATTATGGCTGCCGAAGTAAATTCCATTTTTAAGTCTAATTTAGAACCTACTTCTGTTTTGAAGTCGGTTAAAACAGGAATAAAATACAGTGGGTACCTACTGTACCGCAGTATCTACCTACATAATCTGAAGTCGCTAGTCGTACTAGTTTTTGTCACTTTTTATTCCGATATTCCCACGAGATCAGCAGGATTATACGGTTGAAACCGCGAGGCGATGCTAGTACTTTACCTACTAATGAATACCAAAACAAATCAATTCTTCGTCGGCCTTAACTTACAGGTGTTTTTTCTTTATTCTGTGACACGGGTTTTTTGCAAGATAAATGTCTAGAAATGCTGTTTCGAATTCGCAATGCTAATTAAATGAAAGCATGACCAGTTTATGACTATTTTATTTCCGCGAAGATTTCGCAGCTAGATGTTATAATTACTAAATAATGCCTTTTTTTGATTATTACAATATTATGTAAAAATCTGTAAAACTTTTCTTATAAGTAAGTTACTTACATATAATTAAAAAATCTTTTTTTTTCAGACTTTATCCGAAAAGTAAAATTGGAATTTTATAAAGAAAGAAAGTTTGAGTTTCCAAAATGTGACAACAGTAATGTTCTGTACCTACAGGTTTCTATGTAACACTATGTATACAATGTGTTTCATAAAAAGGTTTTAATAGGTAAAGGGGTTGTTCTAGACGTCTAGGCGAAAAACTTTTGTTTTACGACTGTTGTAAATTCGAACATTTCGGTCGAAGTTTTTGTACGTATTAAATAGACGTCTAGAACAACCTCCTTCCGGATTAAAACCCCTTCGCTAAAACACATGATATAGAAACGCAGGGTATCTTAAGTATTATATTTTTATCGATTTCCCTAAAATGTTGATGGTTTTGCGATGGTTTTAATTATAAGTAACCAATTTAGTTTAAGTAAAGGTAGCCCAAAATGAGGGTACCTACGTACTAACTTTTATTGACAACAAGAATGTGTTAACGGTTTATTCCACTATGTTCATCTGACGAAGAAAGTGGAATTTTTGGCAAGTACCTAACGGATTTAATTTACGAAATGTTTACGACATCTTTGATATCAATATTTTATTGTTTTTACCTTTCACAAACAGAATGTATAATAAACAAACAAACAAATTAAGATGATTATGATAATGAAAATTTTTATTTTGAATCATTTTACTAATTAATAAAAAATCTTCTTTATATTTTCTTTAACAGACAAACTTGACTCTTTATGAGATTTTGTTACATAGGTATATGGCATTTAATGTTTGTTTTAAAATGAAATATTGAGGCCACTCCTATGCCAGTCACCATACGGTACTTCCCCTTTTAGGGAAATTCAGTATTCTTCAGCATCAATCAGATTTTTTCTCAGTTGTACCACTTCTCTTACGTAATTTTTGCTTTCTTCTAAGTTCTTCATCAAATGTGTCTTGCTATCATCATTTTCTTTTATGAGGGTATTCAGTTCAGTTTTCCATTCTGCCAGATCCGTCTTCAGCTTACCCAAGTCTTTCCGAAGAAACATTCTTCCAACGGCTTCATAAGCTTTAGTGTCATCAGGAAGATATGCGATTTCTAGAGCTTTTGTTTCAACTTCATTCTTCACGCGCGTTAATTTTGTTATATTTACGTCGATACCATTTATTTTCTTGCTTGACTCGATCATTTTTATTTGAAGTTTCAAAAAAGCTTTCCTCAATATCGAATCGACTGTTTGTTTCTCCATTTTTGTATTTTAAACTTTATTTCGATATTTTTGTCAGGATATTTATAACACGTTAGTGCTAATAAGCTTTGTTCAGTGAAATAATATTATTTGATACAAAATGTGGGTAGTCTAATTTAGTAAGTTTAGTATTTCGATGCATAAATGCCTAACCTACCTAACCTTTTTTAAAGATGGAGGCAAACAGGTGTATTTGTGGGAATTTCCCTGGTCTGAAGGTAGAAGGTGACCAGACGAGTAACCGGTGGAGTTCTTCGTGGGTAGTCCACCCACGAACTCCACCGGTTCCTCATACTCGCCATGGTGTCGGGACTACGGGGACATGTTGCGAGTCTTCCATGGTTAAATATATACTTGCCTACTTAATAAGTATAATATCTACACCTAGGTACATACACTAATATAGTAAAGAGGAAAGATTTTTTTGTTTGTAACGAATAGGCTTCGACCGATTTTGATGAAAAAATGAGGATCCATTGATTTATTGGGAATAATATAGGCTACTTTTTATCCCGATATTCCCAAGGGATTGGGAGTTATCAATAATAATTTAAAAATTACAGAAACATACCCCCCTGCAGTCGGATAACAATAATAAATAAAAACTCACCTTAAAAGTTTCTATCCTTTAAATATAAAATGAACCACAGACACAATAAAATATTTTTTCTTTTCTTCAAAATGACACGAATCAATTGGTTGCGGATAATGGTGCGTGTGCGACCTGCGCGCGCGCCTTCGAACTTACAACTAAGCTATAACCTCGATATTGAAGGCGAAGAGAATGTTATTCGCACTGGGACTGATTCATGCTGCGGTTCGGTCGGTACCGGTAGGTGGTTTTCATTAAAGCTTTTATTGAGTTTCATCTGTCCCGATGTTTTTTTTGTTTAACATTATTAGTAGTAAAAAGCATAAAAGCAAGCAGAAAAGTTTTAGTTATTAAAACTTCAATAGGTAAAATTCGAGCATAAAATACTTTAAATTGAATTTAAGTTCTTACCTATCCCAGTGACGACTTCTATGGTGCGGTGGGGAAAATCCAGCAGTGACGCAGCGGGTAATGGGTTCGATTCCCCTCGAACAAACATTTATGTGGAGATAGGTAGATATTCAGACTGTTTCTTGTCTCGGTGCTTCTGTAAGTAGGTATGTTTAATTTATATTAAGTATCTTCTATATATATATAAAAGAAAGTCGTGCTAGTTACACCACTTATAACTCAAGAATGGCAGAACAGATTTGGGTGAAAATTGGTAGGGAGGTAGCTTAGAGCCAGGAGAGCCGACTTTTTATCCCAATATGCCCACGGGATCGGGATTTACGCGTTTGAAACCGCGGGGCGCAACTAGTTTATAATAAAAAGTTGTATAGTAATACTTACAAGTATTATATTCGTTGTCTGGCTACTATATAATATACCCACAAGCTTAATAGCTTAGCTTGCGGCTAGATGGCGCTGTGTTAAATGTCCTGCAAGATTTATTTTATTTGCACACAAAATGTAATTTTAATTTAATTATAAAACGTAGAGAACATTAAACCCTGTGCGAATTAATTAAATTGTCCCCAGTGATGAGGGTATTTACAAAGTAACTTACCGCTTCAATAAAACTGGGACAGATCCTAAATCATAATATCTACTTATGGTCTAACGACCTTTCTGACGCAGTGGGCGGACATCCGTCTGCGACGCTGAAAGACGCGGGTTCGATTTCCAACATTTGTATTATTTACAAATTTTCTTCTGATCTAGGGATTATACGCATTTACGAAGTATTCCATCCATCCATTTTCAAGCTTAGTTGTTAAGTTTGACCACTCAAATTCTCAATAACTAGGTAGGCAAAATATGGATGCGTGTTAGAAGTCCTTTGGTTAAATATTACAAGAAACTAGCTAAGACTAAAAGTGTCATAGTAAATGTTCTTCTCTACACTCAGCTATAAAAGTTATCATCCAAATCGGTTGTGCCGTTTGACCTTGAAGACACAAACAAACTTTCGCATTTTACAATATTAGTTAGAATGGGTTTCGAGCTTCATTTATTTAAATTATTTCCGCTTCCTGATCCGACCAATGTGTTCAGAATCTTTAATTAGGTAGAGTGCGCGCCATAGATAAGTCTGCACCCGCCTAGTGGTGCTTTCGTTGCGTTAAATTTCGTTTACGTTTTCATTAGGCTTACTAAAAAAAGAACTTGTTTCAGTTACCTTGAAAGATGGGAGAACAAGTTTGCTACAGGATTTAAAAATTTGAAACATGTCTTTAGATAGTAAAAATCTACGAAATATGTAAAGAGGCTATTTAGGCTCTTTGCCTACCCTAATAATGCTAAAAAAGGGTTATTTGACTCTGGAATTAGAGAATATCTATGTGTGATGATCTCAGTGCCGTCTATCGATTTGGAACTAGTTCAGAAAAAAACATTTTTAGCATGGTGATGGTAATTATTGACATTGAAAACACCTCACACATATTCAAGACCTGTCGTAAACTACGAAAAGCTATCATTGATTTGGCTCTTCTGGTAAGTCTTTTTGCCACTCAAGTCATTATTTCAACGTTTCAACATGCCGACATTCTGTCATCATATGTCATTTTCCGTGATACAGAGCGGCAGACTTATCTGGCTTGCACTCTAGTCATGTTTTGTTATCACACGTTCATGAAGTTGTTTGACTTCGCCTTGTACAAAAGTTGTAGCAAAACACTTGTAACATGATTGCAGATCATTTTTTTCTCTTTCTTCGGACGCGGGTGCGACATCTAGTCAGTCAAATTAAAGCTTTGTTCTAAATTAAACCTTATAACATTGAAGTTGGGTAAGCTACATCCATCAGAACTATGTCAACATGACGACAACAAAAGAGACATAAAAACGTCAAACTCAAACAAAACGTTCTCATTTTAATGCAATAAACTTAATAACCAACAGAGGTTGGATTAGCAACATCGATCGGTTGCAAACATAGAGGTATGTTGCAAATTATGACGTGTGTTTGGACTTTTGTATGAAAGAAGTGAGTATAAAATTTCGCCCTGTATCAAATAACGTATAATTCTGTATCAATTTAGTGTAGGTATAATTTATTTTCTAAGAAATTGTATTAATTGCAGAAATAAATGTATAACACATACCACCACCATAGATGTTTAAATATGTTTACTTCATAAGGACCGGGTGATTGAGACGAAGAGGTTCGAACTTGGTTCGAACTAACCAAATCCAACCAATTCGTACCTACTTGGACTTGGGTCAATTCGATCAGTCTGTTGCTTACAACAACTATCCCAAGTTCGACCCCTTTCACAGAATACTATTCTCACATAGTCTTATTCGTTACGTATATCCAATAATAATTTATCCATTTCAATCATCATAGTAAGTAATGTTTCTGCACTTACAATACCTACTACATTAATAGATAGATACAATGACACACAGATAAAAATAATATGCAAACACTAATCAAACGATTTAACCATATCTGATAAGCTCGCATACCGCTCTGAAAACAACATTCAGTACGAGGTGGTACGAGATAGGTAACTCGTAGTAAGTCGGTCTCAACTTAATTAGGTGTACTTACCAACTTCATACACTGTCGTCTTTGATGTATGTTTAATTAAGTGGGGGGCCTAATAAAACTCCTTGTGGAACTCCGTAAAAAGTGATAAACAGGAAAAATGTGATGATTCCTTCTTGGAATCCGATACGAGGCCTACGTGAATAAGTGATTGTATAAGTAGTTTGTGTTTATTTTCTGAAAGTGTTTTTGATATATATTACGAAGGTAAGTACCTACCAGATCCTACAGCAAGGGAAGATGGTAGATAGATAGATAAACGCTGTAAGTAATAAATTGCAATTTAAACTTATGTTTAAATTGTAACTAAAGTAAAATGGGGACTTGTACTTGTGGGCTATTATCTGCAACTAGACCTTTTTAGTTGGGTACTTTTTGAGTGTTTTACCGCTAGTAGTAGTAGTAGGTAGAAAAGGGTAGAAGTTTTAATAAAGGGAGGGATTCTGTAATAGCATTAAAATTACAATATACGAGTTGTAGATAAACATTGTTTTGATATGACAAGCTTAAGATAAAATGTAAGCACTTATACAAAAGTAGATATTATAGATTAAGATATTTTTTTCATAAGTAATATTATGTATGTCCATTTGTTTCGTAGCCTATATGTATTCTTTCCTCTTTGATAATATAGCGCCACCCCGCGATTTAGCCCGCGCTAATGTCCTTTCTAAAGTGACATTGATTTCCTACAAACACAAAATACGTAATAGTTACTACGGACTACAAAGTTTACTAGACCTTCTAACCCTTTAAAGGTCGAACTTTCAAAAATCCTATCTCAGTGCTCGCCAACGTCCTAAAAGGAACCCCCATGGCAAGTTTCATACTCGTAGCTCAAGAGCTACGAGTATGAAACTTGCCATAGTTTTAGAGATTTCTTGATGAGTCTTTTTTATTTATTTATACATAGATAGATAAACACTTTATTGCACCATATAAACAAAACGCAAAATTATTACACAACAAATAAATAAAATAAATCCTAACATAAGTATTGTAGTGGTACCAGGCCTACCAGCTGTGATCGTCAATTTATTTAATTGGATGTCAATATATTAGCCTTACAAGTATATGTAGGTCTTATAGAAATGGAGGGTATCGACTGTGCAGTAGGTTATCAACTGTAGTAAAATATCTATGTTTCATTAAAATATAATATCTTCTAGTATCTATTCTTTAAGTTTAACTTTCGTCAGTACATAGGGCAATAACAAGAACAGATACCTCATCATTTTCCCTGGGCTTACCTTTGTTGTGATACCTGTGTCTCCTCTTAATTAGCACAAGCGGGGTAAATAATCCAACCGGTAAAATCATTATCTCAATTTTATCTATTTAGGTACAGTTATCACGGTAAGCTGACGGTGGACGTGAATAAGTATTTCGAACTTGCAAGGTATCCCACCAACAGGACACGACCAACCTCTATAAGTGTTATTAGAGACCCTACTTCCGCCTGAAGCGGTGTTGCAATGCAACATGGGCTAGAACTGACCACCTTTCGCTTAGAAGCGTTTACTATCGACACGTCCCGGGACGTGGATTCATTTTGAGCCCAGTATACCATGGTTTATTTTATATTGTATTTGAGATTTCAGAGTTTCAATATGGCCATATTGATTTCGGTGGTCGTTCTTAGGGAGGACGTATAATTGCCGAACACCGGGTTGCTGCCGTGCGATTAGCTACGTATGTACTGACATTTCACGTATAGGACTCCAATCCTAGTGACTCGCATGGTCAATATGCGCGCCGTCTCGGTCTATTTCATCGCCTTGGATGAAAACAAAACGGTACAGCACGCGCATATGTGTCCCTCGGATGCGATCTCACTGTATTTTCAATGTACCTCTCCACGTCTATAAATATTCACCTAATACCTGCTTAGCTTCGCCTAATATTTATCTATTCTGTTTCTAGGTAGCGGAACCTACTACCTACATAGCTCTTAAATAGTTACTACCTTCCGTTGTAGACCCGTAGCTCTGCTCTCTCTCCGGCTGTAGGTGTGGCGCTCGTTCAGTCTACCTATCTTTACTACCTAGTAGGTAAAGAGTCTACTAGCAACCAATTGCTATAGTTGATAGAGCTAGCTAGTACTTGTGTATGTACTTGTACATGTTATGTATGCGTCCATATAGGTACACCCTCCATTAATACGTTAGGCTCTATCGGTCAACGGAGACTAACGTATCCTTTCTGGAATTTGAAAGAGTTATTTGGTGACCTCTGGATTATATGGTACAGTAGTTCATGAAGTATACTCGGACTATCTTCCTATAAAATGGAAAGTTGTGTTGGGATTACGCGCCTGTACCTGCAGCGTCTGATTCCTACCTAAGAGTGTCAATTAAGCAAAGGTTCTTAAACTTAAACATTAAAACTTCCTGTTTAACTTTTACTAATATTGGTATTTATTCAATATATTTATGTGAACCAAAAGAGAAACTGTGATATTATTTAAATCATAATGTACTAGTTTTAGCACATTATGACTGAATTTTTCCGTTACTGGCCACTCTACAGTCAAGGGAAAAACGCAAAATCCAAAGGAAAAAACCCTCAGGCCATTCTTATATACTATTAGATTACATAGGATAGTAATTACCTCATACTATATCATTGCCCATGCATCTTGAACTACAGGTTGACTTAACACAATGGCTTTACTTTACTTTAATTTCTTGACATTTCTATTTAACATTGACTGGAGTCTCTCCTTCTCTCTCTCTCTCAGATGAATTGCTATGTAAATAGCCGTCAATGTGCTTCCATTTACTAGGACTCTGGTTAGATTAGCGAAAGAAAATGCATTACATTAAATTATCTTGCTTCCATTACAGTAGTCAACCTGTACTCAAATAACAACTGACTTATGCTATTACATTACCAAATACGCCGGCGTAGATCAACACTCATCACTTATTCTACCTTAATTACGTTATCTACGAATTATACCATAACTAAAAGACAATTAAACTCTATCATGACTTCGTCCCGCGGTGGACGCTGATATTATATAACACTGCTTCTAAATCGATACGAAACTGCTTCTACCTCTGCCCTCTGATCGGGTCCAAAACCAACTGTGTCCTCCTTTCGTCCTCGATTTTCGTCTTCGGCTATCATCCCTTCTCAATTGAAATGGGCGGGTGTCCTGTGCGAAACTCATTATCCAATCACTATTCTCGGACTTCTGGCGACGTCTTGTCATAAACGCCCTTTTCAGAGGGACGGCGTGTGCCTGCGCAATTTCTAAGAAATACCCTTTGTTCCGTTTGTTAACTTTGTGCAACATGTTCGGGTCAGCTTTCAAATTTATGGATCCTCTAGACGCTATGTTTATTTAGGATTTCTTAAGCGTGTCTAATTTTTATGCAACGCAGTCAGGAACCTATTAGAATACTTTATTTATTAAGGTTTACATTGTTCTTATCTTAAGTGAAACTAATGGCTCAACTGACATGATTTGTTATAACCACATGGGAAAGTTTTATTTTAATTATTTGAGCATCGTCACAATTAAAATCTATATCGGATAGGTGGATGATTACCACCTCAGTATCTGCTAAGAGAAAAATATATAGCCTCTTTTAAATAAATTAGTGTAGATTAATCGACCAAGATATCATCAATGTGGAGTTTTGTGACGTTATTAAAAAAAACCGACCAATTGCGAGTCGGTCTCGCGCACGAAAGGTTCCATTAAGTTCCATACCATTTTATTCTGTTTTAAGTATTTTTTGTTAAAGCGGCAACAGAAATACATCATCTGCAAAAATTTCAACTCTCTAGCTATCACTGGTCATGTACAAATATCAGATACAGCCTGATGACAGACAGACAGACAGATAGACGGACAGCAGTGGAGTCTTAGTAAAAGGGTCCCGTTTTTACCCTTGGGGTAAACCTAAAATGAGCTTTTTGAAGTATCAAAGTATTCAAAATTCTTAGATATTATCTATCTTTTGGTTTAGGTATTTGATTTAAAACGTTAAGTATATTTTAGTTCAGCCAGTAGAGTAAGGAATCACTTGCAAAAATCAAAAGTAACAGTAACAATGATGCGACGTCACAAGACGTTGCACGTACTCCACTGCGGCTGCCTCACTATGAGCCATATTTTAGTAGCATTTGTTCTACATTTTAAATATGAATCTAGGTAACATAATCTACGCTTACTCAACTAATAAGATAATGTATCGAACTAGAATTTTATCGAAACTGATAGTGTAAAAGTTCATTACTCCCCCGTCCTTATATTTTGCATCCTGTTTCATAAAGAAAAATGGTGGCCGAATGAGAAGCTACTCCTTTTGGGGAAGTTAAAACAGAAAAATGCAATTGCAGAAAGACCTGAAAAAACCCGTTTTTAAAGTAAAATAGTTCAGGTGATTTTTTTCTAGGGTTCCGTACCCAAGCGTTAAAACGGGACCCTATCATTAAGACTCTACTATCCGTCCGTCGTCCTTCCGTATGTCTGTCACCAGGCTGTATCTCATGAACCATATTAGCTAGGCAGTTGAAATTTTCACAGATGATGTATTTCTGTAACCGCTACGAGTATAACACAAATACTAAAAGCAATATAATTGTATGGAACCTATACAAATACTAAAAGCAATATAATTGTATGGAACCTATACAAATACTAAAAGCAATATAATTGTATGGAACCTATACAAATACTAAAAGCAATATAATTGTATGGAACCTATACAAATACTAAAAGCAATATAATTGTATGGAACCTATACAAATACTAAAAACAATATAATTGTATGGAACCTATACAAATACTAAAAACAATATAATTGTATGGAACCTATACAAATACTAAAAACAGAATATAATTGTATGGAACCTATACAAATACTAAAAACAGAATATAATTGTATGGAACCTATACAAATACTTAAAACAATATAATTGTATGGAACCTATACAAATACTAAAAACAATATAATTGTATGGAACCTATACAAATACTAAAAACAATATAATTGTATGGAACCTATACAAATACTAAAAACAGAATATAATTGTATGGAACCTATACAAATACTTAAAACAATATAATTGTATGGAACCTATACAAATACTAAAAACAATATAATTGTATGGAACCTATACAAATACTAAAAACAATATAATTGTATGGAACCTATACAAATACTTAAAAGAATATAATTGTATGGAACCTATACAAATACTTAAAACAATATAATTGTATGGAACCTATACAAATACTAAAAACAGAATATAATTGTATGGAACCTATCGTGCGCTAGTCCGACTCGCACTTGGCCGGTTTTTCTTGTAACTGTTTTTCAATTTTAGATTAGAAAAAATGTTCTAAACCACAAAAGTAAAGATAAGTATAGAGACTATTAGGTACCCCATTTACCATCTTACCAATGTTGATATCTCAGTAAAGCAAGTGAACAGATCTGATTATTTCCTACTATCTTATCACACCGTCTGTTATCAGTTGGCATGTAACTCGCGCGCCGACCGCCCCGCTGCCATCGGCTTTGTTTTACAATTACAACATTTTATTTCTTTTTTAATTAAGTGATGTTTATTTTTGGATATTGAGGTAAGTAATTACGTCATTAAATTACATGAGTACGTCATTGTTATGAACATACGTACTAAGTATACCTACAACGCTTGCATCTCTCAATACAGCATGTCTTTTATCACTGTCACACCTGTTCAGATGAAAAGGTACAGAACTACTCCTCTATTATTTATACAACGTGTTTCCTAGAAGTTTCCAAAACGAAAGGGGATTATTCTAGACGTCTAGGAAAAACAACTTTTGTTCCACGACTTCTAGAAATTCGAACATTTATTTCGATGTCTTTGTATGAAACAGCTGATTTTCGAGTAAAAATTCCCTTAGAATTATCAAAATAAAAGTTAGAATTTCTAACAGTCGTAGAACAATAGTTGTTCGCCTAGGCGTCTAGAATTATCCCCTTTATAAGAAACCCTTCGCGGCGGCGGAAAAACGTATAAATGATAAAGGAGTATTGTATGTACCTATTCGAAATGATTTTCTGTCCCTTTTCATCTCTGAATAGGTCTGACAATGATTAGATTGTAAAAGACATGCTGTAGGCACATGTTATGAGATGCACACTGGAACGTAAGAAATTAAAAGGTTTATGAACACTTTCAGTTACAATATGTCGAATTTACATAGGTAATGTAAGAACCAAAAATACCTACCTACTTAGTAATTAGGATATTTTCCTGACGTGTACAATTTGGGGGTTTTCAAGTCACGAATGAATACCACATCGTCACGTACCGTCAGGTGTGATAGTGGTTAAACGCTGACCTATCTAACATATAAAAACAAAGATATACCTATTTAATTTGATTCCAAAAATTGTTTTTTTCAATGATTTTTCACTTTCCTGTAAATATATCTACTAGATTTCACCTGTAATTCCTTTTCCTGAAACTCGAATTATAAAACTTTTCAAAGTAGATTTAAGGTTAAATATGAATATACACCTACTAAATAAAATAAATAGAAATCTAAGTACTTACTTAATCATCCTAGGCGTTTCCTTAGATATTAGATAGAGTTCGACCGAACCAAACCAAATAATAACTAGCAAAGCGGAAAATATAAAACTATTCGAAATGCGAGTTAATTTAACTTAGACTGACTATACCTAACTAATAGGTACCGATAGATAACATTGGAATTTATGATTCAATTATGAAAGGGCATTCATATCAAGATAGTAAGAAAAATTAATATTCAAAACCAATTTCAAATTCAGAAATATTTTTTACGAGGTAACTACGCCCCACGGTTTTACCTGTATAAGTTCCGATCCCGATACGTGGGGTACCTATAGACAAGTATCTAAAAGGGCTTACAGAATTTTTATTACGCACTATATAGGTAGGTACGTATTCAAAATATCTACATTAACCTTCAGTATATTAAATATTAGTCAATGTTTATCTTTATAACTTACCAAGAATTAGTAAAAACAAATATGAGTGATTAACAAATGAAAAAATCTGAACGTTAGATTTCGGAGTCGTAGCCCTTGTTGTTTCAGAGATTACTTGATAACTGTTTTTGAAAGAAAGAAAAGCATTTATTTTATTTTTTGTTTTTTTCCCTTTTATATATATCCAGTCCCGATCCCGTAGGAATTTCAGAATCAAAAGTTATCTTATGTCCTACTCCATCCCCAAAACTACCACTATGTCTATTTTCATCCAAATCGGTCTAGTCGTTTGACCATGAAGAACAAACAAATAAATAAACTTTCGGATTTATAATATTGGTTAGGATAGTTGCGTAGTTGAATAGTAAAGTTAAGAGGGTTTAATACCACGTATCTATTTACATACAAAAATAAATAGCTCTTTTCTTCTCTTAATATTTTTCCATTTCGGTGTTTCTTTTTTGTGTAGATGATTCATTGTTATAAATTAGGCTTCTATTTTTCTTTTTTTCTTTTCTAAATCACTTATAAGTTGTTAGTTAAAATTATACTTTTTACAGCGAGACTATTGACATCAATAACAACATTTTGTTTAAATTCAGGATAAAAACATATCGTCAAACGACATTTTTTTTTGTATGAAAAAATTGACATAATATAAAAATTGTTTTCCTTTTTTTTCCAACGCAAGACCACTTGGCTTTTTGTTGGCCTAAGTCAATTTCATACAAAAAAAATATAAAAAATCTGACTGTTGACAATATCGATATTAAAAGTATTCTTGTCTAAGGGGGAAGGCATGCCTCGAATTTATTTTTCCATTAAAAATGTAATTTCTGAGATTGGTCAACGGTATGTAGGTAGTCAACATTCGGTAGTGTTATGTAACATATCGGAACGCAAGGCTATAGGTAGGTCTAAGATAAACGGAGATTAACTCTCGCAGAATCATTTCGTTAGATAAATACAGTTGGCCTCATTTTATAATGATAATATCTACCAACTGATTATCTCGTTAGTTTTTGGAGTTACTTCTCGCATTTACTATTTTATTCATTTAATGGATGAAAACCGGCATAATTTAAATATGATTTTTTCCAAAAGCAATTAGGTATGACATGTCGATGTCAATTAATCAGTAAAATTCGTAAAAAATGGTATAATAATACTTCCTTTACTCAAATTACTTTCAAGCTGCGCCACTTGATAGGACTACAGCTACCTACATACCAAATTTCATCGTAATCGGTTCAGTAGTTTTTGCGTAAAGAGATAACTAACACAAACTTTCTTTAAATTTTCGATTCAAAGGAATTCTTAAAAAAAATAAGTTAAAAATCTACCTTTACCCGCGACTTTCACCACGTTGGGTTGAATTTTCTTAAATCCTCTCTTAGCGGATGTATTTTACATATAGGACTTGAATTTTATATTTATAGATAATTTTTAACATTTCAGAATCTACATTGCATCGTCACGATATCCTCTAAAAAGAATTGAAAACTATCACCCCATCATTGGGTCCTAAAGACTGTATAAGCCAGGGTAAGAAGGTCCAGATGTATACGAACTGGTGACAAATGGCGGAGGGGACGAGGGTACTCCGCAAGACGCTGTTCAGGAAAAAGCAGTACGATCCAGCTGAAGTTGAAGATACAAGGTTAAAGAGGTAAGCAGTTATTCTACAAATGCGATAAAAATGTAAATGTTCCTGAATTTATTTGCTATTCCGAAGCTCATTTGTCATAGTAATCGATGTTTCTCAACTGTTTTTCGCGGTTTTCAGTTGATCTTACTTTTGTTTAAGAACAAAAGTAAAATCAACTGAAAACCGCGTAAGGTAAGCCTGATGTACCCAATGGCAATTTAGAATCATTACCAGGATTTTAGAGACACTACGAATTTGTAACGATCTGTGTCAGTTTAATTTTCTATAAGTTTTGCCTGTAGATTTAAATATTATTTTTTAAGGGTAGTTGTTAATTATCTCTATAGTTTTTTTTTAAATATCCAGATGTATATCACGCTGGGACCTGACTGCGTTGGGCGTGGGCAGCTCGCTAGGCGTGGGCGTGTTCGTCCTGATAGGCCCCGTCGCGTTACGCATGGCTGGACCTTCTGTCGTTCTGTCCATCTTGCTAGCTGCTATCGCTGCACTCTTTGCTGGTATGTTACCTCTTTATATAGATGGGTTTGATTTTTCCAAAATTATTTCGTAGCGGATGGCTTCTTATAACAGCAATAAATTTATATATGAAAATAATGGGTTTGATTCTCGTTCCCAGATCTATTTGGTAAAAAAAAGTAAAATTTTCTTCACTGCACCATAGTACCTACGCCTTAACATATTATTTTGTAAGAAAAACTAAGCACACACACACACACACACACACACACACACACATCTATAATATAAAAATGAATCGCAAAATGTGTTGGTAAGCGCATAATAACTCAACAACGCCTGGACCAATTTGGCCAATTATTTTTTGGTCTGTTTGTTATTATCAGGAGAAGGTTCTTATGAAATAAAAAATTAAGAAAGTTGCGCAGAAAATTATTACGCGGGTGAAACCGCGAGGCGTAGCTAGTTATAAATAAAAAAGAATACCTACTCCTAAATGAATAAATGTCAGTTAAATTTTGAAACTATTTTTAAGTATTTGTTTATTTTGGGTGTAAAACAAGTTTATATCTAATCTGTAATAGAGAAATTACCGCAGTGATTTCATCACAGCGCTATGACAAGTAATAAAAACATGATAGGTAGGTATATACCTATCCAGGATTTTTTGAAATGAGATCACTGCGTTCGTTTATCTAAATATTGTTTCTTATCAATCATTGCTAGGTGAATCATCCAAATACTGCGTACACAATAAAGACCTTTATTAAATAAAGCAATAAATTCATTGAAATATTTTTGATTGATATGTAGTGTCAACGAAAATAATTTATAGCAAAAAATGAGCGTACGTTATACATAACGTACGCTCATTTTTTATAATAATTAACTTAGATATACATATCTAAGTAAGTTAATTATTATCAGCACTTCTTATAAAAACAGTAATTAAGTACATACCTTTCAAGATATTATACATTTACTTTGCACCTAAACTATTCTTTGTAGGTGTTAAACTAATTGCATTAAATTGTTGAGACTATGAATAAGTCGAAGTAGCATGGAGCCAGTGCGACAGAATGAACCACTTTCGGAGATTTGCCTTGCAGTGGGACAACATAGGTTAGAAAAGAGGATGTATGAAATCTTTAAGTTGTCATAACTTGTAAAATATTTGGCCATTGATTACAGGACTGTGTTACGCGGAGTTCGCATCGAGGATACCAAAAGCAGGAGCAGCGTACAACTACACGTATTTGGCTATAGGAGAGATTGTCGCATTTCTAATAGGATGGAGCAATATTCTTGAAGCTTTGTTTGGTGAGTTACATTTTTCTAATAACCTATTAATTTCCCTATAGCTGGGCTACTAGTAATTGAAAAAATATTTTTGTGTTGGATAGTCCATTTATCGAGGAAGGCTATAGGCTATTTTATATTGCGATATTCCCATGGGATCAGGAGTTACGTGGGTGAAACCGCGGAGCGCTGCTAGTATGCCATACACTGCAGTAGCATGGATCAAAGATTTCTGATTACTACATACCTAAATGCCATTACGAATAGGTCTTGTTAATAAACAATGCGATTGCGATTGAAATGTGTCATGTTTAATAAATGCCCTTTCTTCCTTTTTTTATCATTTTAACGGCTGTTTTGAAAAAAAAAACTCTTAATTTTCCTAGACCAAGAACTAGCCACATTTAAGGCGATGTCTGGCGCATCAGGTACTCTCTTGTGCAGGGGGTAGCGCACAAAGGGCAGGAAAACAGATGTGTCATGTTCTGCTTTGGAGCATCATAGTTGTTTTTCTTTCTATGTTATGTATTGTGTATTTTCAGGATCGGCTAGCTTAGCCCGCGGTATCAGCATGCACGTGGATTCCATGAGCAATACAAGCATGTCTGAGTGGTTCCTGTCCATCTCACCCATGTCTGTCGCCTTCATGTCTCCGTACTTCGATTACTTGGCCTTTCTCATCGTCATTGCTGTTGGAGGTATGGACTCTTAAAATTTTAACTCTCCTAATAGATTTCAACGCTTCAAGCTACCCCAGAGATGAGAACGGTACTCTATACATTATTGAAATTGTGTTTGGCACAAGAGCAACTGCCCTGAATTAAAGTACTGGCTCACTTTCGCCAGAACCCCAATGATTTTGGAGGATAGTTGCCCTTTACAGTTTGCGCTAAGACCTTTAGGACAGCTACCAGAGATAGCCCTAGTCATTAATTTATCAAGTAGATTATGATGTTACTCGCAGTGTCTTAACGCCTAACCTCTCGATTCTGTTCTGGGAATTCTTGTCCTGCATTGGACCATAGGATATCTAGTCTTTGTATACAATGTTAACCTAAATATTGATCCTAATAATAAAGTGAATATGTTTGTTTACTTTCAGCTCTGTTGTCATTCGGAGGTCGAGAGGCGTCAGTGGTAAACAAATGCTTTTTTGTTGTGAGTTTGGGAATGGTCGTGTTCATTGTGATAGCGGGAGCTGTGGCAGGTGAGTCGAATCGTAGTTGGCTCTTTTCATAGTAAAATGTCTCCAGCGATTTGGATCAATAATGTGGAACAATACATGGCATACTTACATCCTTGACGACCCAGTTGGCACAATGGTCACCATGCCGGACTGCCAAACACAGGGTTGCGGGTTCGATTCCCGCCTCAGACAAGTATTTATGCTTAGATATTTGTCTGTGGTCTGGTTGTTTCTATGTATTATAAGTATATATTTACAAAAGAAAAGTATGTATAAGTAGTATATCCGTTGTCTAGCACCCATAACACAAGTCTAGTTACTTAGCTTGGGGCTAGATGGCGATGTGTGGAATGTCCTGCAATATTTATTATTATTATTTATTGATGTTGGGAAGTTACACGGTTTGAAACAAATCTTTAATTTAATGGGTTTTTCTTTTGAACAGCGGACGTTTCAAACTGGAGTATACCCCGCGAGGAAGTGCCCCAAGGCCACGGCCGGGGAGGTTTCTTCCCGTTCGGAGTGTGGGGCACAGTTTCCGGGGCTGCTGTCTGCTTCTACGGGTTCGTGGGGTTCGATGCTGTTTGCGCTGCTGGTGAGGAGGTGGGTTACAAAGACTGACTTTTTTACGTAATTTCACTCTACATTTATTGAAAGGTCTGTTCCTCCCTTTCTCCAGTCCTAGAAACTTCAAGTAGGATGACGTGGTCAGCTCGGAGTCAAAGACCTGGCAGCATATGTACTGGAATGTACTTGAAGTGCGTAATCCATAGTTACTGGCTCGTGTGACTATTCACGTGTTCAGTATATGCGTGTTGGTCTCTTTTAATGTTAAACAATTTACAATTATGTATCTTTTTCTTTTAACTATAATATATTTTCTATGTGTCTATATTTTCAGATTAAAGACCCCCGTCGTGTCATCCCGATAACAATAGTATCAATAATCATTGCATTGTTGACGCTGCATGTGACAGTCGCGATCGTGTTGACCATGATGGTGCCTTATTACATGCAGGTCAGTTTAGATCTTCTATTCATAAAGTTATGTAGGTATCTACTCTTGAGGGGGCGCCATATTTAATTTAGACTGACGTCACAAAGCATAGTCGTCTGCATCTAGCGGACCATCAAGACGTTTCTAACGATAGGTACTTCATTCGGAAAATTAAATTATGCGGAAACTGATACTCATACATACTATTAGGATTTAAGCCCAGTGAAATACGAGTTTTAGAAATAAGGATATTTATTTAAAAAAACTAGAGTAACGCGCAGGGTGTGTAGTCCAAAGCATGGCCGTATTGTAAGAGAGAGAAAGCTGCTTGCATGAAGGAGAAAGCTGACATTTTACCTGTCAATTGACGTTGACAACAATCAAACTCCAACACTCCCACCAAATGTCAACTTTCTTTACATTTTTTAAAAATCTAGCTAGGTACCTATGTCCCTAAATCAATATTAATAAAGTAAACTAAAAACAGACAAACAGTTCCTAGATACATATATAGGGTACCTACCTACCTATCTACGAGTACACACCCAACTATAACAATAAAATTACTAACTAACATTATGTTTTCTACTGAAAAATTCAAAGCACACACATACCTAGTTTATCTCTAAGAAATACAAACTGAAACTTAGGTATTGGTTTAGTCAATAGATCAGCTAATTGAACTTTAGTGTTTACATAACTAACATTTATAGTTTTATCATTATACTTGTCCCTAATATAATGCAACTTGATATCAAAGTGTTTACTTCTTTTATGCAAACTTTCATTTTTAATTAATTTAATAGAACTTTGATTATCAATAAGCAATTGGACAGTTTCATCAAAGTTACACAATGATCTTAGCAAGAATTTAAGCCATACAATTTCTTTAGTTGCATTGCAAGCTGAAATATATTCTGCTTCACAGGTAGACAATGCTACATAGCTTTGTTTTTGACTTGCCCATGTAACAATACTATCATTTATCATAGTCAAATAGCCACTCGTTGACCTACGAGTATGTATGTCAGACCCGAAGTCCGAATCACTATATGACTTTACAGAAAATTGATCATTATAAGAGTACATTATGCCCATATTTTTGGTGCCTTTCAAATATTTGAGAATTCTTATTACAGCATTATAATGCATCTTATTGTGACATTCCACATACCTACTTACATAATTCACTGAGAATGCAATGTCTGGTCTACAAACAACAGCAATAAACATTAGACAACCTACTATTTCTCTATAGTTCTTAAACTGAGTACATTTTTCAGGTTTATCTAACTTTACATTAGGGTCAGATGGTACAGATACCGGATTACAACTTTCCATTACAAATCTTTTTAAAAGTGACTCTATGTATTTTGTCTGATAAATAAAAATTGAACTATCTCTTATCTCAATTTGCATGCCAACAAAACATTTTACATTCTCAGTTATAACAATTTGAAATTTCTTTTTAAATTCATGTAGGAATTTGACCAACAACTTATCATTTTTACAAAATAAAAGGCCATCGTCAATATATAACAATAAGTACATAATATCATTATACTTTTGAGAAATAAACACACATCTATCTAAATTATTTTGAATGAAACCAAAATCCTTCAAAGTATTAGTAATAGTTTCATTCCAACATCTAGGTGCTTGCTTAAGGCCATATAAAGCTTTCTTTAATTTACAAACCTTGTTTTCTGAGTTTACCAAGCCTTGAGGAGGCCACATATATATTTCTTCAGAAATTTTACCATAAAGAAATGCGGTCTTTACATCAAATTGTCTAATTTTAAGTTTTAGATGCACAGACAAAGCTAACATTATTCTGACTGTATCATATCTAACAGTAGGAGAAAATGTTTCAGTAAAATCTATCCCTTTAATTTGAGAAAAACCTTTAGCACACAGTCTAGATTTAAACCTGATAGAACCATCTGTATTTTCTTTCACCCGGAACACCCATTTGCAGCCAATAGGTCTTTTACCTGCAGGTAGGTTGACCAGCTCCCATGTACAGTTCTCTGAATGAGCCGTCAGCTCCTCCTTAATTGACTCTGCCCACTGCTTTGAATCAGGTGATCTCATGGCGTCTTCATATGTAGTTGGTATGTCACAGTCTACAGTTAGAGCCTCTGCTACAAAACTCACATTGTCGTCGGCGTCCTCGAAGCTTTCCTCTGTATCCAGAAGCTTCATTTGCTGCTGTATTTCCTGTTCTCTGACACGGTGGGGGAGCGGACGCAAATTTCTCACTCCACCACTCGGTGTAGAAACCTGCGGAGCCGGAACAGCACGCGTCTCATCACGTTCACGGACGTCCTGTTGACACACTCGCATGTCGCCTGGCGGAGACTCGATCTCGACGCCGGCACATGTCGAGTTGACTGGTAGACACGATGAGGCCTGCAGATTTGACTCGTCCTCGATGTTGGATGGCAGGGGACACACCTCACTGTCATCGACATCGTCACCTGTGGGAAAAAGAATTAGTATGTCTTTTTCTTCTTTGAAACTCGAGTCAACTTCATTCTCATTGAATACGGCATCTCTAGATACTTGCACCTTCTTGGTTTGTAAGTCCATCAGTCTATAGTTGTCAGAATCATTCTCATAGCCTACTAGTGTCATCTTCATACTCTTTGCTTGCAATTTGTTACGTTTCTCTTTAGGTATGTGCACATAGGCTACACAGCCGAACCGTCGTAAGTGAGAAAGGTTGGGTTTTCGTCCTGTCCACTTCTCAAATGGAGTAACACCATCCCTTTCCTTTCTGTTAAACAGGTAGGCAGCCGTATTCACAGCTTCTGCCCAGAGATTAGCCGGTAACTTACTATCAAAGAGCATGGAGCGAGCAGATTCCATCAATGTCCTATTCATTCTCTCACTACGTCCATTTTGTTGAGGGGTGTAGGGAGCTGTACGACACAATACTAAACCTCTGTCTGCTGCAAACTCCTTCATTTGGCTACAAGTGTATTCACAGCCATTATCTGAATGTAAACCTCTAATTTTAATGCCATTTGTAAGCAATAGATTGTAATACTCTTTGAAATATGTGAAAACTTCATTTTTATACTTCATAAAATACACTTTACAGTACCTTGACGCTTGGTCGATAAATGTCACGAAGTATCTCTTTCCACCAGCTGAGTTTACAGGCATCGGTCCACATATATCACTGTACACTTTCATACCAAGATGCTCAGTGTTTCCTACTGACGACTTGAAGGGTAGACGGTGGTGTTTTCCAAATAAACATGGTTCACAGAGAAAAGTCGTCATTTCTTCTACTTTTACACCTGGAATTAATCCACTACGCACCATCTCACGCATCGTTCTGACATTTGCATGTCCCAATCTTTTGTGCCATAATGTCACAACATTATCACTCACAATATTTGCTTCAGATTGAATCACGGTTTGGAATTCGAGCTCGTACAAGTTGTTTGAATGGTTTTTGTTCGCAACTCCCACTAACACTGCATCACTGTTGTATATTTTGGCACTGGAATGTTCTTTTACAACTTTATAACCTTTTGAGGTTATAACACCTTCAGAGAAGAGATTTCTACACAAGTCAGGAACGAAGTATACATTGTTTATTGTCGATTCAGACCACTGTCCTTCTACTAGCTTGTATATAGATACACTTCCTTTTCCATACACTTTTAGTTCAGTTCCGTTACCAACACGCACTGTAGATTGAAAAGTAGCTAGGTTCATAAAACACTCGCGATGGCAGCACATATGAGTTGACGCTCCACTGTCCAAAATCCACTTATATTTGCGATCTTTGTTTACTTCGATTATGTTTTCACTAATGAACGCAGATCTTTGTTTTGGTTTTATCAACATTTCGGTGGGAACTTGCAACTTGCTCCGACAATCTCGAGCGTAATGACCGCGCTTGCCGCACTTGAAGCATTTGAAGTTACGTGGCTTTTTGTTTTTCTTCTGCTGGGTTAACAAGGCAGTAGAACTTTCTTCGGTGATATTGAAACTGGCTTCTTCTTCTATCAGTCTGGCTGTGAGATTGTTTACTGTTTGTTTCTTTTCATCCAATGACAGCCAAGCCTGACGTAGACTGCGATATCTATCGGGTAAAGATCCTAATATTTTAGTAATTATACACACTTCTGAGATACTCTCTCCAGCATCTTTTAGTTGTTTGGCAAGACTTTCAATTTTTGAAATATGTGAAGCTATGTTTTCTCCATCAGTCAACTTCAACGCATGGAATTTTTCATGAAGTAGCATCTTTGTATTTTCGCTTCTTTGATCGTAAATGGATTCCAGCTTATCCATAATCTCTTTTGCCGTTTCGCATGTTTCTACTAAACTGATTTGAGAATACTCCATCGTACTTGTAATAATCATCATCGCTTGTGCATCTGCCTGACGCCATTTTTCAACTTTGTCGCTCTCAGATTTTGTTTCGCCGCCGCCATCTTGTATGTGCGAAATAAGATTTTTTGCTCGTAAAGCACAATTTATTGTAAATCTCCATTGACGAAAATCGCTCCCATTGAATCGGCGACACGTTGCTGCGCCGGATTCCATCATGTTGCTGGCTTCTTGCAAATTCTACACTGGGGGACACACCGCGCCACGTGCAGTTCACCACGCCGCTAACAATTTAGATTTTCGATCTTTTTCGCCAAATTTTCTTTGAATTACACGCGGACTGGGCCCATAACCTATTAGGATTTAAGCCCAGTGAAATACGAGTTTTAGAAATAAGGATATTTATTTAAAAAAACTAGAGTAACGCGCAGGGTGTGTAGTCCAAAGCATGGCCGTATTGTAAGAGAGAGAAAGCTGCTTGCATGAAGGAGAAAGCTGACATTTTACCTGTCAATTGACGTTGACAACAATCAAACTCCAACAAACACGGGCTAAAACTAAGCCTTATGTCTACTTTGCCATGGTCGGGTAATAAAGTCTTAGTCAGTTAAATTAGCATAGAACCTAATTGGAAAACTGACAAAAAAGAACGAAATTCCGAAATTGGAAACTCTAGAAACTCCTACCCGAAAGGAATGGCGTGAAATGAAGCACCAGATTGGATTCTTACATAAAAACTGCACAAAGAGAGTAAGGTTCAAGCCATTTCTTCTCGATTTAGCCACAATTACTTGACGGACTTTCGTTTTCAGGAATCATTCAACCCTGTTGCTGCTGCGTTCGCATTTGTTGGATGGGAGTGGGCTAAATGGATAGTCTCTATTGGGGCACTATTTGCATTGTATAGCAGGTAAATACATTAATTATTCTTCATTTTCCAACTGGATTTCTTGTCCAGTCCAGACATATTGATTAGTTATATTTCGACGTCTTATGATGCCGAAGGTTGCGGGTTCATACCCGTTGTATAATTTATAGATGTGTACTTGGGGTCTGAATTTTAGAAAATGTTTTCATCTAAAAACGATACACATCACAACGCTTAACAACAATTAACCATACCATAGTTAAAATTTTTAGTAAAAAACAATAGACGTCTTATTTTGGGCTGCTATATGAGTGATTAACTGAGTGCTATTCTGATTAGTTCTCCTTTCTTCCAGTCTATTTGGAGCCCTGTTCCCTCTGCCTCGCCTGCTCTACTCCATGGCATCTGATGATCTCATCGTCAGCTGGTTTTCGAAGCTGACAACTCGGCAGTCACCAGCGTTGGGCACTGTTTTTGTAACTATCATCATAAGTAAGGTTTTACTCTACTAATACTATCAGAGTAAAAGTTTGTGGGATAGTATATCAGCAATAAAAACTTGGTTTATAGATAGCTGGTGTCGTGTAATATTTGTTGGCTACTTTTTATCCCGATCCCGGAATTACACGAAACAGCGGGACGTAGCTAGTTAAATAGATACATAATATTTCCAGGTGTCCTGGCCGGTCTGTTTGAGCTGCAGCCACTTATTCTGATGATGTGTTTCGGTACCCTCTTCTCCTACACAATGGTTGCTGTTAGCGTCATTATTTTGAGGTAAATTAGGTGTAGTTTCTGTTTAGGTTGCCCAGACATGTTCTTTCTTACCGTATAGCATGTGCTTCAACTGGTGTTATAGTCTTTGGATTGTGTTTCAGGTATCGCTGTGACTACACGCCAGGAGACGCGAGGTATTTAAGACAAATCTTTGGGCTGGGAAGATCACCGACGCGAGCATCCGCTCGTATTGTCTATGTATGCTTGGCTTTGTTTGGTAAGCAGCTTAAAAACTTTCATAAAATATGACTAACAAACTTTTTAAATTAACTTATTTCAATGGTCTTTGGTTCAAGGTTAATTGTTGATTTTTCCAAAATCATTCGTTAGCGGATGACTACGTTATAATAGGTATCTGAATGCTAAATTTTAGTCCGATTCGTCCTTTTGTTTGTCAGTCAGGACTTTGAATCATGGATCAGCACGCGTTTTTAATATAGGTATGAAACCATTATTAAACACATGCTCCTACGTTGAAGGAAAATCATCGTGAGGAAACCGACATGACATAAAACTCACCACAGTTCAAAGGCATGGGACAATCGCCAAACCGAATTTGGTAACCGTGACAGCTTACTGCCGACACTCAACTGAGAGGAGACCCTTGTCTTGTCGTGGGACATATTAATTGGCTAGTTCTATCTGTTCATCTGATGAATGTTACGGGTTCGACGAAATAAGATCGGGAAATAATGGCGCGAAACGCTGGGCCGGATACCTAAAATATGCTTATCGTAAAAACAGTAAAGGATCAATTTAATTTTCAGTTTCTCTCTGCATACTGGTTGGAATTCTGGGACAGTTTATACGGAACCTATTGATACCTTACACCATTCTACACATTCTGATCATCATCCTGATTCTAATCATGACTTTGCAGCCCAAGGTTAAGGAGGAGGCTCCTTTCCAGGTAAATGAAAATACAGTCGTTTATTTTGAATGAGTTAAATTCACGGATTCCGTGCCTGTGATACTTTGTCTTTCTTCCTAATATGAACTATTAGCTACGCCTCGCCATTTTACCCGCGGAAGTCTTGATCCCGTAGGAAAATTGGGATATTCTCAAGCCCATATGTTAAATCAACGTCTTCACATATTTGCATACCGAGTTTCCTCACAATAGAATTAGTACGGTTTTGCGTGAAGGAGTAACATGTTACACACAAACTTTTAATATTATTTGGGATGTCGGAATAATTTGTAACGCTACTTTTATCTGTTATAGACTCCAATAGTACCACTACTGCCATGTTTGAGCATATACGTCAACGTCAATATGATGGCGTTCCTTGACGGTCAAACTTGGATCCGAGTCGGAATTTGGATTGCTGTGGGTAAGTGTACTGAATAAATTACTATTCAATAATCATTTACATACGAATATCTTTACTAAATGTGTTATCTATTTAATTTCAGGAATCATAGTTTATCTGATTGGTCTCTGTTTTATTAAACGAGAAAAGAATAACTTAAAAGACAACATGGCACTTGCTCAAGTTAACGAAAACGGAAAGCCACCAGTACAGATTGTTGTCGAATCACCGACGCCTCCTGATACACTAAACGCTACTAGCAATTATGGAGGAGAAATACAGACTGAAGAAGAATTACAACAAGAATTACAAGAGGGAATCGTCAGAAACCAAGTACCGCAAGAAATTACGTTACATCAAGCTTATATTGAAAACAACGAGGAAAAGGAAGCAAAAATAATCGATTTGCTTGATCAAGTTTTACAAGAAGAAGAAGCTACTTACGGAGAAATGATAATACTAAAAGAAGTCAAAGAAGAAGATGAGGAAGATACTGAACCACAAGTAGAAGAAAACCATCTGCACAGAAAATCTTTAAGCGAGTTATCTGACGCAGGATCGGACGCATCTTTAGGTATTCAGGGATTATCTAAATATGATGTCATAGCACAAGTTCATAGAGAAGATTTGCCAAAAGTGAACGAAGAAGAGGAGAGAAGCGAGAAGGAAGATTTCAATGAAAACGATGATATCGATGATCAAGAACAAGAGCAGGTGACAGCTTTTATGGATAGCGAAACGAATTCCAGAACAGATGAATCAGGTTACTCCGATACAATCGATAGAAACGGTTTGAGTGAATCTTTAGAAGAATCTAAAGAAGAAATACCGAATATACCTGAACCACCCCCTTTCGATGAAAACTTTTTCATCAGTCCTAATTTTAAGAAATCTTATACAATAGCCTCAAAACATAGAAAACCTCCGCCTCCGGAACCAGAAGAAAGGGAAGAAGAAAATAAACCACGAGAAAGTATTACCTCAAATAATTCGTTAGGTGACGGGAATTTAGCATTTGGTAGCGATAGACAATTAGTTTTTATGTCGAAACTGAGTAATATATTTCAAAGTAAAATATCTAATTTAAATTCTGATGAAGAAGAACCGACGAAGAGACGATCGCATTCAACAGGTAACGTTATAGAGAACACAGACTTTGCGGTTACAAACGAAAGACCGGCATTATTTTTAGCTCTAAAGAATGAAATTATTTCTAAAGAAGCGGCGCAAAATCTGCGACCAGTAAATGTAGAAGATAAGCCAGATGTCGAAAAAAAAGAAATAAAGGACGTTAAAACAGAAGAATCACCAATAGAAGAAGATTCTAGCTTAAACAGACAAGAATTGAAATCAAAATTGGAAAATATATTCGCTACGAGTGGTGCTCAATTAGTTAAACCAAGATTAATGAAGTCTAACCCGCCTACACCAGAAGAATCATACCAAACAGACTCAAGTACAGAAAGCATACCAAAATTACCTAAAATGGAGAAGAACGATACACTTAAGCGACAAAGAGATAAGTTTAGTGAAGTATTAAACTCTTTTAGATTAAGTTATAACAAAGATGAGGTTGTGTGAGTGATTGGTGATTTGTAGTTGGATACCTAGTCGTACGATTAAGTGCCTTATTTATGTGGTGAGTATGTAGCGATCAAATGTTATTTTTAATAATATATTTTGAATTAAAACACTATTAAGTTTACTCCTTTTCCATCTTTTTTATATTTTTAGACACGATTTTATATACCTACTAGCTGTCCCGGCAAACGTTGTTTTACCATGTATACAAAAATATATAAAAGAAATTAAAACAAATATAAAGGAAAAAAAAGAATAGTGTTCGATTCTCCGGCCTAAAAAGTATACACAAAAAAATCATACAAATCGGTTCAGCCGTTTAATTTAGGTGGAGTTTGGCAACTAACACCACGACACGAGTATTTTATATATATACAGGTACAAAGTAGATAAATATCCACCTGTGTTATGACATGTATTTTCTTATCGTCATTGTTTGTAACTATAGTTTCCCAAGATAAGATACTAACAAAATAAAGTCGAAGTATCGAGAAATAAAAATGTATTTATTCATCAAATTGACAGACACAAAAAGTAGATAGATAATATAGAACAATCAGTTACTATCTATCTCATATTTATACATCTCTTGGATGATATCTTTTATTTGAATCTCTTTCGTAAGGGCCAATAGCACATCGTCTAATATTTGTTCCGAAACGCTGAAAAACGTAATTTAATTTTAGTGAAATACATTTTGTCTACAAAAAGCAGCACGAAAGTCAAATTATACTGCGCAGAGATGCTCAGGTGGGCAGGTGGTGTAATTAGGCTGGATCATAACAGAAACACACACATAAGAGGCAACCTTCAAAGTGAGACCTATCCCAGATAAAATACAGGAGAGCCGTCTGACCACATGACCAGAAAAGTACTAGATATCGAAACTAAACCCCGAGGACGAGGAAGACCCCGAATCACATGGATGTCCGAAGTAAACAAGAACCTTAAATAAGCCCAAATCAACAAAGAGACGACCCAGGACCGAGCTGCCTGGAGACGCATGATACGGATGGACCCCAAATAAAATGGGAAAGGGCCAGGCAAAGAAGAAGAAACATTTTGTATAAAATACATTAGTGTCATTTAGCTGAAAAAATTGTACTTCAAAAGTTCCTACAGAGAAAAAGTCACATCTTTTTTGCTGAAAAACTCAAAACACTTTATGCTTTTTCGTCTACATAAGCCAGAAAGACCTTTAGAATTTTGAAGACATACTTAGGAGTAATTAAGTCGCGAATGATCTTTTAGGCAAGCATGCTACTGCTTAGACCTTATTAGGTGAGACAAGTGGTTAAAAGCTGAAAAATCTTACCTCCCAATCATCTCCCAGGGTTTCCCCACAGCGCTGTTGGCGTACATCGCACTAGCCAGCATGTGCTGGACGAATCTGGTGCGGTATTGGAACAGGTTGTTAGCGGTAGGCTCTTGGATATTGAATGTAAGTCGATATTTCTCTGGGTCTCGTGTCGGTGACTTCTTAGACTTGTACATAGACTTGGGGACCTTTTTCTGGATTGTTTCTTCTAATATCTGTTGGATTTTAATAAAATACTTTGGGTTTTCGTACATACTGAACTGAAAGACTGTTAAATATGGATGTATAGAAATTGAAAGAAGAGAAAAAGCAAAGAAAATTAGATGAATTAGGTGATATATAATTTTATAGATAACGCTGAGAATCACAGGCAAGAACCATACAATGAAAACTTATAGAGGAGAATGAAAGAATACACAGAATAATTAAATGACTTACTTTTAGTAATTGAGGAGTGCTCGGAGGTCTTGGGCTTCCTCCATTGACATAGACCAACTGCGCGTTTCTAGCACCAGATACTCGTTCACTCTTGTTTCTGATTGACAGAGGAAAAATTAACTGAGCAAGACTAGATTAAGAAGAGTTTTCCGTTTCTCGACCGATTTGAGTTTGGACAACTCAAATCGGTCGAGAAACTTGGTGCGTTCAATATGATTTTGTGAGGAATTGCCATGCAAAGTAGTTGCAAAACTGCAGAAGTTTCTTAGTAAAACAGAAGAAAACATTCAAAAATGTAACTTTTTAAAAAAGTGCTAAGGATTTTTTTCGCGAAAAACATAGTTAAGGACCTAAGTATATTAATTTGGATAATGAATATAATAGACTTAACATTAATAAAAACCATGACATCATGAGCTGGAGGGTGCAACCCCAGGGGCGCGACGTCTGCTGTCTAGTGTCTAGACATACCGACACGATGTCGCCGTATTCAATGTCTTTTTCAATGTCACAAAGACTTTCAATATACCCGGATATTACTAGAAGAATACCTGACAATTGTAACAAACTTTTGTCCGAGAAAAGTACTAAATCACTCAGTCTAGTGTGAAGATAGTGTCCTGCGCGCGCAAAAGTTGCCAATCAGCGCGGCGCATAAAAAAACAAGAGCAATGTTTTAGTAGAATAATTGTCATAATTCCCACTCTATGAATAGTTTGAATGTCTTTGTATGTGCCGCAATATGTCTTAGGGGAGTGGAATACATTTATCATCATTTAATCTAATAATATTACCAAAAGATAGAGTTCGGATGGATGTTTGATTAAGGGAATCTTTGGAACAACTTGTCCGATTTTGAAGAATATTTTACACATAGGAAACATTATCGAGACGTGAAATGGGCTACGATATTCACTCGGGATCGGGACTTAAGCGAGTGAAACTGTGGCGCGGTGCTAGTGACATCCCCGTGTCAGGATTTTTGATAAAAGAACTTCCCCCAAAAATGGTATCTGCGCCTTATCAGATGTCGATGAGTCTTTTTTATTTATTTAAAAATTAGTAAAGTCAAGTTTGTGTCTTAAAAAATTGGTGAAGATCTGATGAGGAATTTTGGAATAATGAGAAAAGGCAGTAACTTTTATATTTTCACCTGTGAAATTAGCCCTTTTACTGGGTAGGAATTGACATAGAACTTGAAGCCATCTTCTCACACAAAACTCCTCAAAGCCTGTGCCCGAGAGGACTACAGTTCGTAGTTATATCATGGTCGCTCATTTAAATCACTCATTTTCGAAAAGAACGGCGCAAAATTCTTTTTATATCCCGCTGTTATCGATATGTGTTGATTATCAGTCATACCTATTTAAAACCCTAAGGATGACTAGAACATTAATGTTATTGTCACCATTAACGTAGGACTCACGTACTCTGAGCTCACAGGGCGTGTTTGTTTACATTCAGTAGGTACCTAACGTAATAATGCTATGCAAATAATCATTGGTCGGCATCATTGGTTTGTTCATCATTATTAGTACCTACTATAAGGTAATTAGGGAAATTTCGAAGTTATAAATATTTCCTTAGGTTTTGCCAAAAAAAAAAAAGATATTCAAATATTACATACTAGATTAATTTCTTTGTATATGCCTAAGAGAAACGAAAAAGAAATAAAAACCAGAAAAAAGAGAGAAAGAAAGAAAGAAGGAGATATTTGAAACAAGCTTGAATTTCAGTCCTACTTAAAACATAATCTTATATACTCGTAACTAGAGCAGAAATGACTGAGTACTAGGGAAATTAAAGTTTGAGCTAATTTTTAATAATTCTAAAAACGCCTTTTAAAATATTTAGAGCAGAAATTATTATTTGAAAAAGCTTGATGTATTACTCAAAACAGACGATGTATATCCAGGCATTTATGCCCTAACACCGTACCATGTAGTTCCAATACCCCCGAGACCTACCTGCCCAGCCTTCCCTCATTCGTTACCAAGGTCAATATTGATTGTGACAGTCACCTCGTTCCCTATACAGTCTGACAAGGATCATTTCGAATAGCCATTCTTTAAACTAAACTTACAAGTTAACTTCATGAATATAAAGCGGGGTCACCTGCTGTTCGGGACCCAGGATTCAAGAGCAGGAGACTGCGTTGGAGGCCTAGAAGGAGAGGGCGGGACGAGTTCAACCCTCATTACAGAGGCAGTTGGCTATAAACAGGGTCTGTAGTAAGTGGGGAAGAAGGTATTTTCTATTTACTAAAATAAATGTGTCAAAAAAAGGAACTAACGAAGGAAGGAGGTTACTCACTAAAGAAGACGTACCTACTGTGCCTACCGTAAAGAAATCGGTACAAGGCAAGAAGGAGTGCTGCTATATTGCATGAAGTTTGAATCCGGTTATATTGTTGAATTATTGGGGATGCCGGCCCCCTCTATTTTCAATAAGAACCCTGTCGGCTGTAGCCGTCACCGCTAGCTTCCGTGACTGATACAATTTATCAGGTGGCCTAATGGAGTTCTAAAGGCAGTTTATCCGATTAAAACTAGCACTACATTAGAAATATATACTGTAAAGTAAGGTATACTTTAACGACTACTTCACCTGCATAATCACCTACAGCTAATTAAACGTATCCGTTGTCTTGTTCCACACAGAATACTTTTCTCAGCGGTAGCCCATAACTATCGCCGTGTAATGTCTTATCCAAATCGATAGACTAGTTTCGCCATCAAAGATGAAGCTTTTACGGAATTCAAAAGTTTATAAAATACATCATCGTCTTCAAATTTAATAAACGTAAGACCATTTTATAATAGTTGGCCACTGCAATTTCAGCAGCGTTGGTTTCCGTTAGGTCTGCCAATGTGCAGTTGATAGGGCACAATGGGTTTCCATGCACCTTGGATTTCCATGGGGTGAAAATACTGTCAGCTGAGAACACTTTTCATCCGTCTGTTTTGTTCGCTTCACGCGATTGGTTCGTCAATCAATGCTCGTCATTACCTGGCCAACTGCACAACCAATAACTCGCGTGTGACTCTCCTTCTGTATTTAACTTACGTCCTCCGACGATAAAACACAGCAGAAATATGCCATCAATCTCGGAAGACATTTCGTCTCATCTCTTTAAAATCTAATATCATCTAAAGACCCATAAAATGATTGGATAAACTGCAGTGACATCAACGCCGCTTTATTCAAGGTCAGGACAATATAAATGCACTTCACGCTTGATTATCTTAACACGATCACGAATTTCAGACTATTCTTAAAGTGACCGTAAATAAATTAATTGAACTTTACTCAGCAACGTACATCCATGCTATTTAAGACGCTGTAGTGTCTGGGACATGAATCATATATCATATACATTATAGCTTTGTCGCGAACCTATACCACCCTTTCTAAGTTCTAAGGCTAAGTCGACCGTATCCAGAGGAAAGACAAGAAAAGTGGGCAAATCTCTACAATTTGCAAGGAGTGGACAATTTGTCCAAACACCGAATAGATCCATTAGATTCATCCTCTTTCCTGTTAAGTTGTAAATAAGTAAAGTCAGAAGTCCACAAATTACAACCTGCCGTCGCGAGCTGGCTAAAAAACTTGAATTAATAAGTTTGATCCACACCGGATGAACGCCATACGCAACGATGTTGCTCTTCTTTCTTTAAATCGGTTTTTGAAAGAGCAGTAAAGAGACCTTCGCTCTGCAGTTGGACTCAACAGGCACCTAAAAATACCCCCTACTCTTCTGATCGATTTTGAAGCACCAAAATCTACTTTTTTTGTACCATACCCAGGACCGAAATGCTTGGATAGATGTTAAGGACGCCTTTGCCCAGCAGTGGAACAATATATATACTAGTATCTACTAGTGCTTCAAAATCGATCAGATCAGATAAATTAATTATTATTAATTATTGTAGCCACAATAATTAGAGGTATAATAGCATATCAAGGACGAGATAGGTGATGAAAAGATGATTTCACCGCACCAACCCATTTATCTTAAGACCATACTTTATATGGTACCCATAATTCCGATTCACATAGCGGTGTGGCGAACAATAGATGACCTACACTAAAGTTTGCACCCGACATGGACTGATACCGTAATATTACGTGATGATAATATAATAAAATTAATTGATATACTAATGATGTTACTGGGTTTACTTGAGGTATTTCTCTTAACGAGGTCTAAGCAATATGGCTCTTTGACTGGTTTTTAAGTCTTACTTTTAGTGAAGTTTAAACATTAACAAAGTACTGATGCTTGTACATAAGAGACTGTGCGACCGATCGCTCTGGAAGACAACATTTTGGAGGAGGATCATGTTCAACAGTGGATGTCCTGTGATTGATATGATAATGAATCATGAAAGTATCAACTTTAGAAACATCGAGGTAAGAGAAATAAAAATACACGATTAAGACCCGATTAAGAGCTTTGTTTCGGACCGAAAATTTCCATGAAAAACATTTCTTTACCTCTGAAATTGTAGAAATATGCTATCGCAGCTAAATTATAGGAAATATATTTTAATGCAGGTCAGGGATTCGAACTGACGACCTTTTAGGGATGTTAATCAATTTCTCACTAACCGTCGAAATCCATCTTACTTGTTGCAGTTGGTCGCGGTCCGAAAAATGCTTACCGCAGCGCAGTTTAAATGACAAAAATTATATTCGCTACTGACTAGAACACGTAAGATAGCGTTATTAAGCCATAAACACAAAAAATACTTATTTTAGTACTTCCATGAAACAAAGCTCCTTAATTGGATAATTGGCGTTTCTGGAATTTATTTTATCTTTATACTTCCTTAAAAACACGTCCATTGTACAAAGATTAGATTAATTGGTACTAAATATTGAGAATTAATACGTTTCATAGAATTTTACAAGTGCTAAGTAAATATCCCTGAATGTTTGATACAAATGCGATAAATTTCTAGATAACAAATATATTTATGAATACATAAGCTTTGAACTTAGAGAACTTTTTTTATTATACTTAAAATGTTTTGTTTTTATTTTCTTATAGTTACTTAGGGGTTCGATGAGATTGAACAAATCTAAAGAGCTATTCGGTTCCTTCAAGGAAATATAGAGGATCTGAGAAACGCTCCGAGATCTAATTTTAAAGTGGCTCTTATCAGTCTCCCTGGATTAGGGGATCCGATAAGAGCGAAAAACTCTTGCAATCCGCTGAGAAAGAGTCATCCAAAAATACACAAATTATTGTGGTCAGAAGTACAGTTACAATTTCACAAAGTTGTTGTGGTCAGAAGTACAGTTACAATTTCACAAAGTTGTTGTGGTCAGAAGTGAGGTTACAATTTCACAAAGTTGTTGTGGTCAGAAGTGCAGTTACAATTTCACAAAGTTGTTGTGGTCAGAAGTGAGGTTACAATTTCACAAAGTTGTTGTGGTCAGAAGTGAGGTTACAATTTCACAAAGTTGTTGTGGTCAGAAGTGAGGTTACAATTACACAAAGTTGTTGTGGTCAGAAGTACAGTTACAATTTCACAAAGTTTTAGCGAGAGGGGTGCTGTGCCCTTTTATTTTTTATTCTAATTTTTCGTAAAAATGACATAGTTAGAAATCGTCAATTATTTTAAATTTTACTATAAATTAATTTTTTGCATAGTTTTAAAGCTTAATAAAGAATATAGTAGTTGAAAAATTGTTTTCTTGATGCGTGGATTACAAAATAATGTTAAATTATGTATTACTACCTCGATAATTTTTATTGAAAACTGCATAATTTCAAAATAGCGGGCATCTGGAACGACATACATTTATCAAAGTCGCGAGAATATTGTAAAAGCTCGTCATTGATTTATTCTTTTTTTTGTAAGCTGAATCTTCGTTGTTCCATAAAAATCTATTCAGCCGTTTTAACAAATGTAATTTGTTTATCGCTTTATTTTTTTTTTAACAAACGCCTACAAGTTTTATAAAGAAATTATTTTTAAATCATTACCAACTATTTTTTATTCTGTGTCAATAAGTCTAATTATGTAACATACCATAAAAACAATGTAAAACCCACAACACAATGAGTAACAAACAAGTTACTAAGGAAACACCTAATAAAATAAAGCGCTACTTAAAAAGCTGTTAACCAAGCTTAAAGCTCAATTAGTCACAGTACCATATTGGGTTCTAATGTAGGATGGTCAATGAATAAGCTAATGGGCTTGTCGAATAGTAATATAATCCATGCATATTTTGGACACTGTAGTGCATATATCAGATGGAGTAGGTCTGTTCAGCACTTTTAACTTAGTGGACAGTGTCCAGAGGAAAGTCCTCATCAATACGTCCGCAGCTAACTATAAGCCGCGGGTTTTATCACGATGTTTTCTTTCACCGTAAGAGCTATGTTAATTAGTGCCTGTAGAATAGGTACAATGATTTTGATAACAAATTCATTCGAATAAAATTCAACCGAAATCGTGACGTTGGTAGGTAAAGAAAATATAAACGTTTTTTATTGAATTGATTGATAAAACAATGTCCATTAATTATTCAATTTAATTCAAGATATTTAGAAAGCAAAAATTAAATGACAAGAACGACACAGATTGACAAGGAACAAATGTGCCACTATAAGGTTCAAATTAGGTTAAATTGTTGGATTTATAAAGACTCTAGCGCATTCTCACAAATTGAAATGCTGTAATAAGTACTATTTACATTAAGTAGTAATTATAGTGACCCAATAACTCAAAAAATATAAGGTTAAATATCCCAAAGCACGTGGACAAAAAGAGATCAGGTGAAATTACTCATACGTCCAAATACGATGTCCCGAACGTGGGCGAATCGACGTCTCTCGTCTCTTTCTATCCTTTATTTTTAGAACGAGACGCCATAAATTTGCGCCCGTTACTGTAGTTACGATTATTTTAAAAAAGGTAAACTTGTAAGAATTAGTAATTGGTGTGATTATGTGTTGGTGACGTATTGGTCTGTATTTTGAATGTGACCTTTTTGGGGGAGGACTTGGTGTGTTCATTGATAGATTTATTGAAACTTTAAAGGGCAATTATAGCAGATTAAATGATCAGACAAAATCTTTTCCCACATTTTGAAAGCACATAAGAGTGAAAAATTGCTTAGGTATTTCTTTCTAAATATCAAAGATAATAATTTACATCTAACCTAGATGATTTATACAGCGCTGGAAATTTTATTCCATTTTATTTAGGGTGCAGAACCTTTACCACCCCTCAGCTTAGTCGACCATGTTCATAGGAAAGTCCTACTCCAATGCACATTGTGCCCTAATACCTGCACATTAGGGGAACTGATAGAGGCCAATGCTGCCACAGCTACAGTGGTTCACTATTGGCCAGGAAAAAAATGACTGGTCGAGTGTCAATTACTCGAAAAGAAGAAGAGGAAAGATCTCGTCAATACGTATAGAGTCAACTAAGCTGAATACCAAAGATACCTAGACTTTATTAAAAGCCTAAAATGTCCCATTGTATAACAAAAGTATTCTGTGGCTAAAGCCGCTCTACCTTCCATTTATCGTAGTCTATGGACATTGTTGACCAATATAGGTATACCTTAGGAGTCTAAAATAATTCCGGCATAATCAGCATCACCGGTAATAGCTTACATAAGCTGTCAGCTGCCAAGTTAGACAGCTTTAAATCTTAGGGTGCAAAGGTCCTTTCATAATAGCATATTCCGAGCGTAGTCTGAAAGTAGATAATTCGAGCCCTTACCCTGAGGTTTCCACACTGCACAACTGCTTGAGAAGTCTCGTCACCTCACAGCGACCTCCCACATTTGGACTCTGAAAAAAAAAACAATCATGTTTTAATTTGAATTAAATAATTTTATTATGAATGAAAAAAAGAAGTATTAGGATATTTTGGGGAAAAGTATTAAGTTTAGTTTTTAATTGATTTGTTTTTTTTAGCTCGTCTTTCTTTTACCTATTCAACGTTAAACTACAAAACGTATTGAACTCTTTTGGATAGCACTGTTATATAAGAAGGTCGTGGTATAGCTATTTTAAAAATTAATAAGTAGAACCTGAATAATTACGAAAAACTACGGCGGATTCGCATGATTTCACACCGCTCTTACAAGAGAGTGTTGTAAATCGCCTTCGTGGTAGTTAATGGCGATGTTGTCTATTTTAATTAACAAACGTATTAACTTTATTCATAAATCTTAATCTTAACTAATAAGGCGGGTAATAAAGGCCATCTGCCACTTTAAATAAAACCTAAATATTTGTTAAAAATCTGAAAAACAATACATTTGTGGGATCATTATTTTGTCACTAGTATCAAGTAGTAAGGTAATTTTCGTCTTTAAGTCTTTATTAGCCACAGGCACCACATTATACATCCGGAAGTTTGTTTATTTATTCCTTTACGGTTAAGGGAATGGAGAAGGACATGGGATACTTTTAATCTCTAAACTCCTGCAGTTGAAATAAAACTTAATATGAAGATACACTGATTAACTGGGAGTAAGATAGGTTTTTTATCCCGATATTCCCGAGGGACGGGACTTCCGCGGGTTAGACCGCAGGGCGAAGCTAGTAACAAATCAACTGTCCAGCGAGCGATTCGTATAGCGAATGCAGTAATGACGTGATCGAGATAAGAGCCCCGCGTTCAATTCGAGGCGACCACTTGGTTCGAACCATCAGCGAACGGGCCAGTTAGTTGTGTGATACCGTGCCTATAACACGCGAGTGCGACACTTTGACATGGTAAGCTTATATACTACCGTACTTGCGGGTAATAAGAACCACTAAAACCTTCATATTAGTAACAAAATAACAATAAAATAAACAAATAAATTGTTTTTTTATATTAACCATAAAGTAAATATTTATCTAATTACCTGTTTTTCATTAGTTTTCACTATTTATTATTAAATATTTAGTTTTTAACTAAAGTGGTAGGTTTAGTTTAGTTTAGTTTTACGGGGCTGTTTCCGCACTTAGCCTCATTATTTGGGCCAAAGTGGTAGGTGTGGCCCTTTTTACCTGCAGGTACCTTACAAGACTTTACCCGCGCACGGTTTGAATTTTCCAAAATTCGGATGCCTACGTAATAATAGATATCTGTATGTCAAATTTTATACCGATCCTACCTTTGGTTTGAGCTGTGTGTTGACATATCAATTACTTAGGATTTTTAATAACGAAAAATGTTGAAAAGTATCTACTATGTTTATTTATACCTACTACACTTTATCTGCACTAACAACTTTTAATTTAGATTTATTTTCTTTAATCATACCTTATTAGTGTTATGTAGGTAATTCTTGAGATTTTATTTTTATTGACTTTAGCATTAAGATTTAAGAAAAAAAGTTATATTTTTTTTGTAATCAGGATGAAACAACTTGATTGATTTTAATACAACTGGGAATGAGGATAGATTAAATCTTAAGGCGTAAGATAGGCTACTTTTTATTTAAATATTCCCACGGGATCGGGATTTACTCAAATGAAACTGTCAGGACCTTGAGCCTAGAGGCTCAAGGCTCAATTTTATAATAATACTAGCTGTTGCCCGCGACTTCGTTTGCGATGTGGTTTTGGGTTATATAGAATACCTAGGCATTTTTCGGCATAGATACAATTTATCATTCGGTGTAAGTTATAAAACAAAATAGGTAGTTACATTGTTTTTAAACTATATTTTTAATTGATTTGGCGAAGGCACTTTACTTACTCATACTCCGAAAGTAGGTCTAAAGATGCCTGAAGAGCGTGTAGAAAGAAAAACTTTCAGCCCTAGGGAAAATCGCTTTCACTGACAGCTGTCATGTCAAATTATGGCTTCGCACGGCTCATCCATACTGCCAGAGTACTGACAGAGAGTATATAATAGGTTTTTTCTTAGTAATCGAATTCAGGTAGATATATTTAGTTCAAGATATCTTATTTAATAAAATAAATGTAAAGGTGAAAATGGTCAAAGCGACGTATGACCATGCTGCGCCTCTGCCGGCGCCCTGTCAAGATGTTGCAGATGTGGCTTTATGCGACCGTGCGGTCAGTGTTGTTCCTTGAGTAAAAAAATACTGGCAGGAAATGCTTGCATTTTGAATGATTTTAATTAGTATTATCTTTTGTTATTTTATTATGTTTTTGTGTTAAGTTTAATCTGGTTTTTCATTTATGATTGTGTATTTTGTGTAAATAACATTTTCTAGACAAACCGTGTTACAAAAACTGTAATTTAAATCTACGGACTTCGCGTCATTACTCAGTGTTGGATAAACTAATTAATAAAAATCACTTCGGTAAGTACCGACGTATTTGAGTATTGAAAACATATTGAAAACAAACAGCAAAAATAAAAAATTCTACATAATCTATAACCTCTTTGGTCCCAACCTTGTAAGAGGATCAGGTAGTATGGAGTCTCTCATTCACTCTCGTTATTAGGAAGAATTTTATGTTTATTCGTAATGAAAAGCACAGTGTTTACCTCGGGTTTGTTTTGTTTACCCAAGGTGTGAAAGTCACTCATTTAGTCCCTCGAACTATTAGCGCCCTCGCTACGCTCGGGCGCCAAGCTCCGTCTCGGGACTCAATGAGTGACTTTCACACCTTGGGTAACAATGTACTATTTTTGTTAATTTTTCACAAATAAAACATAATACACAACAATATGATAAGCTAAAACTAAGTCCAATTTCTATTCGCACAAATTTTTCAAAATACTTTGTCTTCCTAGTTATCTTTAGATTTTTGTAAATTAAAGAAAAAATAATTATCAACTACCTTTGTGTCTCGATTCATATTCTTCAATTAATCATATAAGAGGTTATTATAGTATTTATTACACCAACATCATGCAAATAATAATCTATTTTGGTGCAAATAATAATATACATTGTTTTTATTATCAAATAATAATATTAATGATTAAAAAGAAAGGCCATTGGACAGAACAAATACTAATACTTAAAATAACGCGATGCACATTGAGATCCTTACATATTGATAGCAGGCATTACACTGAACAAAAAATGCTTTCACACCAAACATCTAAAGCATCTCGGAAACGGGGTATTTGAAGGAACGTGATGTCCTATGATTTCACAAAAGTGCACGGTGCTCTTTGAGACTCATACCTATCGATAGAGGGCATCGAAAAAAAAAAACAAATAATAAAAACACCAACCCTCTAAAGCGTTTTCGATACAGGGTTTTTGAAGAAACGTGATGTTCCTTGATTTTCTAAGAGTGCGCGGTGACTTTATGCCAAAAATAATTTTGTATAATTATGTTATGCCTAGTTTAGGTTTTTATGTCAAAACCGATTATTCCAAAACCTTTATGCCAAACTACAAAAGGACATTCAACTTCTAAAGCGAGACGTTTCGGAAATGGAATATTTAAAGAAAAATGATAACCTATAATTTTTCAAAAGTTTGCGGTTCACTTTGAGTCCCATACCTATCGAAAATGACAAATAATGCCATCAAACAAAACCTATAAAGCGTTGGGCATAATTTATTCATCGGGTCTAAAATCACAGCGCAAAAAACATAACATAACATATAACCACTCTACCATACTGAATGTCCGGACCCCTTTTCCAATTTTCTAAATTCTTGACCAAAATACCCAGTTTTTTTATTAGGTAGCTGGCAGGCCTACGTAATTTTGGGAAAAAAATGATTTTTACAAATAACTACCTGTATATTTTTTAACCGACATCAAAAAAGGAAGAGGTTCTCAATTCGTCACGTATATATTTATTTTTTTATGTATGCTCGCTGATTACTCGTAAACTCTTGGAGCGATTTGGAAAATTCTTTTTTTGTTTTTACTATTTAAGGTTTCCGCTACTTGAACTCATAATTCAAACTATAGCAGGAGAAAAGCGCGATAGAAGTGTACCATCGGAGGTCTTCGGTAAAGGAGATCGGTAATATTATGTAGTAGTACCTCTTTGTACTAACCTCATTTTCAGTTTGACGTAGGTAGTATTAAATGCAAACTATTTGGTTTTATGACAGCTGTCATCTTGAGCGGAGGCATGTACTGCAGCCCTACCATGACTTTTTGAAGAACTCGAAAAAAAGAAACACTTTTTCGATCACTCTCTTGTCCGTTTGTCTGTCAGTGTGTCACTACCGATATTCTCAGAGACGGGTGGACCTAGTAAGTTGATTTTTAGGAAGTTTCATAGTAAATACTCAATATATTATGTTTAATCGAATACGTAAAAAACCCGTGGTAAGGGTACTGTTCCCTTCTGACGTTCGATTACGTTTTACCACGAAAAATGTTTCGATTTCACATTTTTTAAATGTTTTTTTATCAAATATCTTAATTATTGTATTAAACTCAAATTGAAACATACCCTAAATGTTAATCTGATATTTCCTGAACATATTTGTGTGGACCTTGTCGAAATCTGTTCTGTAGTTTATGAGATTACCTGGTTCAAACAAACAAACAGACAGACAAACAGACAAACAGACAAACAGACAAAAATTCTAAAAATCACCCTATCGTGTTCAGCTAACGATTTAAAGACGACCTGTGTATTTTTTTTCTGGATATCTTACAATTACAGATTTTTTGATGTCTACAGATTTATTATATGTATAGATAAGTATACCTACTTAGTAGACTAAGTAGGTATACTTATTATTATAAAATTACTCTTTGCCACGTAATCTTCTTACCTATAAAATATTCGCAACAGCAATTTAGAAATATCTTCAAAGCTTGAGTGGATAATAACTCGTATGAACTAATAAATAAACGGGCCATTTGTTACTGTTACAACTAAACTACGTGTTTCCGAATATTACATTTTAGTTTAACGCAAATCGCAAATTTATTTTTTACAAGCAGCGGTCCGCAGTTTCAGTCGCGTATCCCGATGGATGTATGGGGACAATAAGTAGCCTATGTTTCTTCCAATTAATTAATGTATCCTCATACCGAGTTTTATTCAAATCGGTCAAGTAGTTTCGGTTTCATAAAAAAATTAAAATAATGTAGATAATTAAAAATAAGTTATGTTTTTGTCTATGACATTCAATCGCATAAATAAAATCTAGCTACTCTCCCATTATCAAAACATTTCCACTCATATACCAACTCTTTATAAAAACACATCTACATATTTGTTTATCTAAACTTTTATTACCTACATTAGTATGTATTCCTTGTAACATTAATCACAAAAAACATATCTTATCTGTGAGATTAAATATACTTTTACCTAGCTAGGTACGTAGTACGTACATACTTGTTTTTAGTCATCACGTAGGTACGTATCACAGAAAATCTAGACAATTACATTTACTATATTTATTAGTTATCGAATACCATAGAGACTCTTTACGGAATGGACCGGTTCTATAGCGAAAGCATTATCAAAAATTTTGGTCAGTAAAATGGCGGCTTTTGACAGTGTTGCGCCTATGTTTTAACGTTGGGAATAAGTTTTCTTCATTGGTTTTCTTCCTAGTTAGAGACGTACCAAATATTCGAAAGTGCCCAAAGAAAAGTCAGTGAGATTAATCAAAAAGTTTAGGAACTCCTTACGGAAAGGATCGGTTATATCCACAGAAATTGCGAGCATACGTTTAAAGATGTGGGTCAATAAAATTGCGCTTTTTTGTACTATCGCTGTCGAGTATGTGTTGCTCCTACATTTTTAACATTCAACTGCACAAAAAAGTGGTTCTACAACATGGCGATAAGGTCGTGACAGATCTATTATTTGAGAAACGCCTCCTTTGGGTTTTTCTCGATGGGTTTAATTTGCCTAGCTTATACTTCGTCGCAGATTTGCGTCGTCCTAACATGTCTGGTGAGGTAGTTCGTTACATCGCGTATTATTTGGGGTGAAGACGCATAACCTTCGCGATATTTTTTACATTATAATTCGTGGCATACGTGACGAGGCATATCGACGATGAAGACGAAAGTTCACGATGTAACGAAACGAATATTCGCCGTAGATCTGGTCACAGAGTTAGGTAAATGTTCAAACGCTCTATCTAATTTACTGTAATGTCTTTGAGATGTAATTTTCATGAGTATTTTTATTGCATAGTTACCGTAGCATCTGTTTTAATTCAGTTGCAGTGTAAAGAGATGCAAATACGTACGGTCTCAAGGTCGGAGGACTTGATTTTGAGACAGGGAATGATGTATCTCTTCTTATGGGGTTAAGATTAACGCGGGCAAAACTGCAGGGCGTAGACAATAGCACTATAATTAAAGTATAATCGGAATGTTTTGATAAATCGATATGAATAATATTTTTAAACTTTAAACAACAGTGTCAAATTAGTTTTCGAAATATTTATTCAATAAGTATGAGGATGACATTGAGTCATAGAACCTCATATTTTGTATTCAAAGTTTATCTTTCTCCACTAGGTCAACAACACTTTGTCAAACTTTTTATTGCACAAAATCGTCTGAAGGTCAAGAGATGGTTTATAGAAACAATAATATTAGATCAAAATAAATAGCATAGGTTGTAAATAGCTGTTTTACGAGTAGGTATACCTGCCTAGACAATTACATTCTAAATATTGTCGTTGAGTGAAATATTTTGTTAGGAAAAGGAACATTTTTTTATTTCCAACTAGCTGCGCCCCGCGGTTTTACCCGCGTAAGTCCCGATCCCGTAGGAATTGTCATTTTTTCTCGCCTTTTAAACCTTCCTTAGACCTCCACGAACATTTCAAGACTAAGATAAGATAAATCCGTTCAGCCGTTCTCGAGTTTTAGTGAGACTAACGAACAGCAATTCATTTTTATATATATAGATTAGTCATTAAAATTGACTAACAATTACATAGAGACTGCAAAAAAAATGTGCGTTAATTTCTTGTATGTCGTGCGTGTGTTTTTTAACAGACTTCAAAAAAGGAAGTGATGTATGAGGTGATGTTTCGAAGTCATTGGGTTATTTTATGCAAGAAAGAAATAAAATTTTATCGAAATTAAAATTTTATGGGTAGCATAGTTTCGGTGTCAAATGGAGCAAGTGTTAATAAGTACAAAATACATCTTCGTGCAATAATGGATCAGGGTTAAAACCCTGTTCCAGTGTCAAAATGCACAAAAGATAAAACATCTTTGTGAAAGAATGCTTCAGGGTTATCTCTGTATCTATCTTCGTTCTCGAATAATGACATTATCTGGACCACCGCATTCAAGGTAGATAGATACCTACCAACAACGTTGTATGACTGCCATGAGTTATGTTCATAGTAAAACGTCGTATTTTCAGCGAGATTTTGGCTTAAGGTTTGTAGGACGAAGATATTAAACGAAGATACATCTTAAGCTTGCGTTTACAAGCTAATAAATCCTCGTTACGGACTTAATAACCCACCTACACCTGATATGAGTCATGGAATTATCAAATTCTAAATTTCTGCGGTTTTCCTGATCATCAAAGGTTTTTCCGATGTACTACACTACTATACTTCAATCAATAATCAAATGCAGTTAAATGACATTTTGATTGTATGAAAGAAATTGGTAGTAGATTTCCGGCTTTTTTTTTAATTGAGACACGTGTCTCAGCTGCCAGTAACTACAATATTATTTAACGTTCGACCTCTTTGATCGAATCGCGCGATACATTAGATTTCATGTTCCAAATCCAAACTCATTTTCATCATAATTATATCAGCCCAGCCATAGGATGTCCACTGCGGAACATAGGTATCCCCCAAAGACTTCCAACATCACTTTGTGGCGCACTTATTTAGCGGCCCTCAAGAGTCTATTACTTTACTATAGAGTAATGTTTTTACCTGATTAGTTTATGCATTTGGTTTTACCCCAAGAACTTCGTATGCAATAAGTCTAATTGTATCTAATAACTAGGTTGATGTTGTTTACACCGAACCGGCACAATTCTCACGTGGACATAACAAATTATAATTTAAATGACTGAGAAAATAGGACTCGCAAAAATATTCTGTAAACTAGGTGATGTGAAAATAGACGCGTATTGAGACTGTCGGAGTTTTGAAAACTGTCTGGAGTGATAAATTGATATAAAGAGGACTAGACAATTAACTAATTATTAATTATTATTAATTATTAGAGGGTCAATTAACCTCAAAATTAATAATGTGCTTTACTATACTAAGGTATTTGTTATTTTTTTTTTCTTAATTATTTCGGAATCGTTTGACAGATGGCACGCTCTAATAAGTACTTCAAATTGTACAAAACTACACAATTTTTTTCAGTTTTTTTATTCCAATACATACAACGTTAGGTGAAATATTAAAATTTAATCGTTTAGAACTTGCACAACAAAAAACAAATACGTTTAAGACTTTAAACATGATAAACCAACTGTCAAAATGTCAAACTTTGTCAACCTTATGGTTATTAGAAATAGAATACAAAGGAGAATGGGAAAAAATGTACAGAGCTTGGGCCTGGAGGCCTCATGAAACGTGTCATATATCAAATGAAAGGTGGTTTCAAGAGGAACATTTTATTGTATTACCACTTTTTCAAATTAGTTGTGAGATCGGAGTTATAGGTCATTAATGATAGGTGGTCGATTCACTCTCCGTACACCAGTAGGGAGTATTAACGCCTTAATGTAATCAAATGTAGCCATCGTATAGCAATGAGTCATATATAAAATGATAGGTTATTTTAAAAGAAATAATTTAATGTATGATGATTTTTAAAATTATTTTTATTTTTAGAGTTATAGGCCATTTATGCTAAGTAGTAGGTATAGGTGTCTGAGGTCTTCTCTTGTGCAATGCAAGCTTGATTAGAATCAGATGTTGGTCTCCTCATGAAAGAGGCATATATCAATTGAAAGGTGGTTTCAAGAAAAACATTTTATTTTAAGACCACTTATTCAAAATAGTTGTGTGTTCGGAGATATAGGTCATTAATGGTAGGTGGTCGTTTCACTTGCGAGTTTTCTCCGTACACCGCTAGGGAGTATTAACGCCTGAATAGAACCAGATGTACCCATCGTACAGTAATGAGTCATACACCAAATAATAGTTTATTTCAAGAGGAACAATTCAGTGTATCATAACTTTCAAAAAAATATTTTTATTTTTAGAGTTATAGGCCGTTATAGGCTAAGTAGTAGTAGGTATAGGTGATTGAGGTTTTCCCTTGTGGAATACAAACGATTGATTAGAACCAGATGTTGCACTCCTCATAAAACGAGGCATAAATCAAATGAAAGGTGGTTTCAAGAATAACATTTTATTATATGACCACATTTTCAAAATAGTTGTGGATTCGAAGTTTTAGGTTAATAATGGTAGGTGGTCGGTACACTTGCGAACTTTCTCCGTACACCACTAGGGAGTATTAATACCAGAATAGAATCAGATGTAGCCATCGTATAGTAATGAGTCATATCATATCAAATAATAGTTTATTTCAAAAGAAATAATTTAGTGTATCATGACTTATTTTATGGGTTATAGGTCATTTTAGGGGACTTTTTTAGGGGTTATAGGTCATTTCTGTTAATTAGTAGATATCGGTGACTAAGGTCTTTCCTTATGCAATGCAGATGCTTGGCTATAAACAGAATATGTTGCCCTCCTCATGAAACAAGTCATATATCAAATGAAAGGTGGTTTTAAGGGAAACATTTTATTGTACGACTACTTTTTCGATATATTAGTGGTTTTGAAGTATGAGATCGTTTAATGTACTTAAGTAAGTATTCGGTAGTATCAGAAATTGTTGACAATGTCTGTCGTGATATAGATATCACTATTTAGCATTATTTAGTGACACAACAGGCTGATAAAAAGCATGATGTTTATCGTAACCGAGGTATAGGTACCATCACGAGTCGTGAGCTCAGATGTAGAGTCATACGCAAGCCATTTTGATGTTGATGGTTTTGCTTTGTCGGAACCTATTGCAATCAATAAGTTCCGACAAAGCAAAACCATCTTTTTTGGACTAGGTATCTTCAAAAAACAAAAGGTACTCTTCATTATTCATACTCCGAAGGTGCCTAAGGAGTGTGTTGAAAGTAAAACTTTCAGCCATAGGTAAAATCGCTTTCACTGACAACTTTCACGTCAAATCAAAGCTTCGCACGGCTTGTGTATATTGCCAGAGTTTAGTACTTAGTAGGTTTTTTCTCAGTAATCGAATTCAAGTAGATAAATAAATGTGAAGACGAAAATGGCCAAAGCGTCGTATGACCATGCTGCGCCACCGCCAGCACCCTGTCGTGATGTTGCTGATGTGGCTTTATACGACCGTACGGTCAGTGTTGTTCCTTTATTTAAAAAAAAATGTGTGGCACCCGGGGACTGCCGCGGTAAAGCTATTGCATCGTGCGAGCTTCGTACCATATACATACACTTAAGCGAACGCTCGGCCGAGCTACATGGTGGGTGGAGTCGGGGGTGTTAGGTTTTATTCTTGATTCGGGCGCTGCGCTCAAAGCTATGCAATATGCATTTTTAATTATTTTAAACGTTTTAGTTAGTAATATCTTTTGTTATTTTATTATGTTTTTGTGTTAAGTCTAATGTGGTTTTTCATTTATTATTGCGTATTTTGTGTAAATAATATTTTCTCGACAAACCGTGTTCTGTTATTTAACGAAATAATTTAAATCTTCAGACTTCGTGTCATGAATGTCCAACGGGACTCTGAACAGTCCCGTGGTCCAACTATTTAAAAAGTTGAACCACGACCTATAGTTGGAGGCCCAAGTGTGCGGTGGTCCAACGCGGATTGTGAATACAGAATTAATGAAATAGAGGATTATTCCTTTCGACTCCCGGTTAATGGGCCCCATGGTTGGACCACCACCCCACACTCTTATTATTGAGTGGAGGTCGTAAAATTTTTCCTTACGGCCCCTATAAGCGGGAGTCGAAAGGAATAACCCTTGAAAATTATTCCTCTCAATGAGATTGATAACGAAGATTCATAGTTGCATCAGCGTTAGTCTCTATTCAGTGGGAATATCGAGTTAAAAATAATATTTTGTGTTAATCTATGTCTCCAACAATTTCCATACCGAGTTTCATCACAATCGATTTAGTCGATTAGAAAAATACCTAGTCCCCAAACAGGTAAATCTGAATAGATATTATTGCAGTAACAAAAGAAACGCACGATAGGTACTCGTAGAAAGGTATGTGGTATCATTATTATACCTATTGTACAAGACCCGTCACGAGACGTGAGCATTCTTTTCTTGTGTGGTTTGCAGGACATTGAACCTATTTATAATCCTACTTAGGTATCATAACCTATATCTCGGTTACGATAAGCATCATGCTTTTTATCAGCCTGCTTTGCCACTAAATAGTATTAGGTAGTGATGACTAAATCACGACAACTATTTCTGATACAACTGAATACTTACTTAAGTACATTTATCGATCTCTAACTACGAAACCACTACTATTTCGAAAATATAGTCTTACAATAAAATGGTTCCCCTTAAACCACCTTTTATTTTATAAATGACTCGTTTCATGAGGAGGGCAACATCTGCTTCTAACCAAGCATCTGTATTGCACAAGTGAAGGCCTCAGTCACATATACCTACTACTTAGCATACAAAGTGTTTGTTTGAACGCTCTGATCTCAGAAACTACTGGTTCGGATAAAAAAAAAATATTTTTATGTTGCATAGTCCATTGTTGAATAAGGGTTTAGACTATTTTATATTCCGATATTACGCACGTAGTTACGCGGGTGAAACCGCGGAGCGCTGCTAGTTTGATATATGACTCATTGCTATATGATGGGTACATCTGGTTCTATTCAGGCGTTAATACTCCCTAGCGGTGTACGGAGAAAACTCGCAAGTAAAACGACCACCTACCATTAATGACCTATATCTCCGAACACACAACTATTTTGAATAAGTGGTCTTAAAATAAAATGTTTTTCTTCAAACCACCTTTCAATTGATATATGCCTCGTTTCATGAGGAGACCAACATCTGATTCTAATCAAGCTTGCATTGCACAAGAGAAGACCTCAGACACCTATACCTACTACTTAGCATAAATGGCCTATAACTCTAAAAATAAAAGTAATTTTAAAAATCATCATACATTAAATAAGGTACTTTATTTCGTTATTAATAATATAAAAAGACATACACATTTAACATTATAAATACAAAAATTAATTACCAGTTAGTCAAATAACCCGCCCCTTATCGTACCCGGCGTAAATGTTCCCATAATGCTAGAAGCATTGCCACGCTGAATGGCGATGGCTAACCTCTGCGCCAGAAACGAGCCGGAGCGGGAGTCTGCCCCATTCCCCCTAATCCTAACACCCAACTCTTTAACTAATTTTTTGGTGTCGTTATTTCTTTTGAAATAACCTATCATTTGATATATAACTCATTGCTATACGATGGCTACATTTGATTATATTAAGGCGTTAATACTTCCTACTGGTGTACGGAGAGTGAATCGACCACCTATCATTAATGACCTATAACTCCGATCTCACAACTAATTTGAAAAAGTGGTCATACAATAAAACGTTCCTCTTGAAACCACCTTTCATTTGATATATGACTCGTTTCATGAGGCCTCCAGGCCCAGAAAGACCATTCTCCTTTTGATTGCCCGTTAAATGATTTAGTTAAATAGGTTTGAGTATTATCTCACGCAAACCGACATTAATCTTATTCTAACATAATTATTAAAATAGCTGCAAAAATACATCTTGCTAACGAGTTGATTCCAATCACGAACGAAAACATAGTTAATTAAAATTATCACTACATAAAATCAGTCAATGAAATTTTGATTAAAATATACAGTAAACAGAGAAAACAAAATTAGTGCAGAATAAAGTAAACAATAGGATAAAAATACTTTATCCAATAATAATAAAGCAAGTATATTCTATGATAAACGAACTCGTAAACCAGATTTACCGAAGTGTAGGCTGATTTAATTTTAAAACGGTTCTCCCACGTGAAGATTTCGGACACATCTCACCTGCCTGTGTAAATTATATTGTTTCTTAGAATTTTGATACTAATATAAAAGGCTTTTATAGTTCAATTTCTCTGCAAGTAATTTATAGGTTTTCGGAAAATTCATAAATATATATAGCCTACCAAGTATTCAGAATTCTGTTTCATTCATACCATAGAAGTGGGATTTTACTACCGTTCCAACATCCTTGATTGGTATAAAATAGTTCTTTAGATTTTCAGATTTACCTTCGGAAAGTTTGAACCTAAATAGATACCTTAAATGATTTATTCAGTACACACGACAAACAAAAATAAAGTACAAAATATAAGCGTTGAAAGGTTCCATAAATAAGCGAAAATGAAAACAAACTAAAGAATAGATATTTAAAACACAGAAGCCGTGTTTGAAAGACCCCACACCTCAGAAGCAAAGAAACCCCGCAAAATTAACAAATAAATTTGGCATTTTTGTTTGTCAAAATATTATGAAAATGCAAAAAGAAAAATTACTTGGGTAAATATTTAATAAAAGTACAAGTATCTATCTTTTTATTCTTATTTTTGTGGTATTTTTTTAAATCTCTTGATTCTCGTTAATATTGTGGCTAATATTAAGATTCTGATTATAATTTTGAATATATGATAAAATCAGATGTTTCAGTTACAGAATTAAATATGCAACAGATATCAAACGAAACAGTAATTACTTACAGAACGAAAACGACACATTTCAGCGAACATAATTCCCAACGAAATAAAACAGTATAAATATTAAAAATATACGGTCGACTACGATGACATACTGCCACAATTCGGTTGGAATTATCAACTGTGGAATTGTACCAATTTTTTTAGAGCAGATTTTTTCTTGTAGAGTTATGTAGATACAAGTATTTTAGGGATACTGGCATCGTCTGAACCTATCGTATTAGTTTTACTATCACTATTTGATGATTATTAATGTTTGTCGTCGTAGGTGTTAAAACTATATTATTATGCTGATGTGGCTCCTGCACAAGAATTATTGCTACTGATAAGAGTTTATTTGTTGGTTTTTTAAAGATATATCCTGACAACAGATTTCTACGTTTATCTAAAACTATTTTTTGTCCGGGATTTATATCTCGTTAAAAATTTCCAAAATCATTTCTTAGCGGATGCCTACCATAGAACAGCTATCTGTATGCAAAGCTTTATCCCGATCCATCCATTGTTTTGAGTCAGTCAGAACTTTAAATTTTAGATTTAATGATATTTATATCATTGATGGTCAAAATCAAACCACTAAGCAATGATCTTTGCCAAGTTTTTGAAGACCATTTATTTCGTTTTAGTAAATCTATCTTAAGAAAAAGTAAATCTTTGTTTTAAACTCAAAAAAAATATTTACAGTTCCGTATACACTAAAATTAATCAGAGGATATCACAGAATGATCTGTATCTAATACTAAAAACATGAAGGTTGACTCACTTTAAATATTTACGCGAGTTACTCATAGTATAGCAAGACTACGTTGAGTTTGAACGCGACTATTGTTTTTATACTAGCTTACATATATCCGAATTCCGAATACGAATCATCAAAAAGTCCTTGGAAAAAGACACACTTTTTACAATGAGATTAAAAAAAGATATTTTGACGTTAGAAAGGCCTTTGTCCAGTAGTGGGACACGGGTTTAAAAGTTCTTCTTTCTTCCCCACATGAGATTGGCACAACATGTGGTCCTTCTCCACTCCACTTTATTCCCCGTCAAGTCCACTTTTACTCCCTTTTTCTCATATCTTCCCTAACACATACCCTCCACCACTTTTTTGTCCGGCCCCTCGCTCTACGACCATATACTGCCGAATACTGTTCTGATGACATGAGTTAAAGAAGATATTTGTCGTCAGCGTCTGACAGCTATCTCAGATGATGATAAATAGTACCTATAAAGTGCTGGCTCTTGTTTAATAGATACATATTCACTCGCGATTTAAAGACCCCCAAATTATACATACACGTCAGGAAACAACGACTCGTCTGATTCAATTTCTTAGAATCAATATTGAATGGAGATTCATTTAACGCAAAAAAACTCGCGCACTATTCGTGCTCGCATTGTATTGTACCTAACTGGTGCTTCTGTAAACATATTGATATCTATATATAAGTAGGTACAGTTGTTATGCTCTATATTTTCCGTTCGTATACATAGTTAGGTAACTAATGTGTGAAATTGTAATGGCTATTAATAACTTTGCTATTGTTTATGTTTCGATTGGGTTCACATAATCAGTAGCTACGTAATTTCTTAATCGACTTCAATAACTCGGTGGTTCTCTATTCTGTTGTATCTCAAAAATTCGTCAAATTTGAAAGGATTTTATGTACTTTTAGATTCGTCCCATAGACTTTTTCATCAAAATTGGTTCAGTAGTTTGGTTATTAAATTAAAATAACTAGAAAAAGTACGTCATCCAAGTAAGGAACTGCGTATTTTAGAACCTTTCCTTGGATATCTCAAGTGAGGTCATTTTAATTGGCATTGAACTTTGTTAACATTGGTTTTTAATTTCTTTTTAATTTTACTTCTTTTAAAAGAACTTACTAGCAAATCTAATAATTCAATTTTGTTAAAAGTTCTCAGTTGAGCTTTTTGCAATATTTTATACCTAGTTTCTATCATCCTACTTCTCGTGTTAGACGTTGAAATAAATTAAATGTTGTCTGACCAATATCTGGCAACAGTGATGGTAACACCATTGGCCTCGTAAAGGTCGTTCTATGTGAAGGTACATTGGTGCACCATGAGAGCTCATTTCAAAAATTCACCATCCATGTACAGAAGTCAGTAATTAAATGCAACGTCATTTTTAACATTAGATAAAATACCAGTGTTCTCATATTGAATCAGCCTTAGATAAGAGTCTAAATACTTCATCTCAATCTTACAGTCTCTCAAATCATCTAAATATCATTCGTTCCAGAGCACATCTTCAGCATTCGAATACCGCCCACGTACTACAATATAAATTATACCTTCATCGCTCGCTTTATTTTTATCTATATCTACTTATATACTTGTATATTTCGGTTTGTCATCTATAATTGTTTCTTAGTGTCGTGTGTAAAATGTACAAGCATATTGTATTTTTGTTTGGGGTCGGATTTTTCGAAGGTATTTGTTACAAAGTTGGCCACTAGGTTTCCGTGAAAGAAGCAAGGAAGTTTAGTGTGGACATTCGATGGTCTATTGGGTTATTCTTTAACAATGTAGTTTATAAAATAGCTATTTCGCTTGTACTAGCATTGTCAAGCAGTTTCACTAAGTGAGTAAGTTCTGAACTCTACGCGTAAGTTCTGAACTCTACGCGTAAGTTCTGATATCTTGGGAATATGTGGGATTAATAGTACATTACAATTCGTTGATTTACTTCCCATACGCCATAATGTGGCTTTTATTTGTAAAATAATTATCTAAATCGGTCCAGCAGTTCCTATATTAACCTATTAATAACGCAAGAATCGGTCAATTATAGACTCTGTAGTCATTTCGAGAATCAGTCAATCCTAGACTGAACCAAGTAATCTTACATAAATAAACTTTTATTAGAGAACAGCTGACATTTATCCTCATATTCCGCAATAGGTTTCTAAGAAGTCAGATGTAGGGCAAAAAATACCGAGAGTGCTTTCAGATCGCGATGAATGTCTAGTATACAGTTATTGCTCTTTATTTAATAATTCTATCGTTCACAGTTATTCTGTCCAATTAGAATAAAGTGGATGACTTGCGCAGAAGCATTTGCAAAAAACAGGTCAATTACGATTCGGACTTGTGACCCGAGGGTTCTGTAGGTCCACATGTATTTGTAAAGAATATTAACCTAATTTACAGTGGTATGGTTTCCGCTATGTATATTGGACGCGATTATAGACTAGGGATAGTTAGTTACCTCTAGGCTATAAGTTATCTCTACCCGTTATTAAGAAAAGCATCTACAGATAGAGGGACTAACGGACAACCAAGTGATTTTATAGAATTAAGTTTTGTAGGGATATCCATTTTATGAAGTTTAAAATCATGTATGTCAGAGACGAGAGCTAAAAGTCACAAAACAGAACGTACTATGTGCTCGCTAAGAAAAGATTTTTCAAACTCAACTCAAAGAGGTAAAAAGGATGAAATAAAATATTAAAAAAACCTCACAAAATTCTGAGAATTTTAAAATTAGAGAAATTGGTCGCATAAATTGATGAAAATGTTTAATTTTTGCACAAACATTGGCAATAATTCGCATTCCTAAACTGTCACAATTTTAATGCACTTTCTAACAGAATTAAACGTAATTTAATCAAAAATAGTCGTCAGTAGTAGGTACAACGTTTTAGAGATCGAGGCCGGTACAATGCCGCCCACGGTTGAACTATTTCAGGTTTGGGGTTATCGAGGACTATGTAATCATTTATATTGCAACATTGCATTATTATTTGCTGTTGTTTTTATTTCAGCAACATTTTAGTGGCAATGACTTCAATAAAAACACATATTTAATTGCTGAAGTAAATCTAGCAAGCACCATGCCATGTAGTGGTTTAAAGAAACAACTGTAATATGAAAGAACTAGCGGCGCTTCGCGGTTTAACCCGCGTTAATCTATACTAATATTATAAAGCTGAAGAGTTTGTTTGTTTGATCGCGCTAATCTCAGGAACTACTGGTTCGAATTGAAAAGTCTTTTTGTGTTGGATAGTCCATTTGTCGAGGAAGGCTATAGGCTATTTTATATTTCGATATTCCTACGGGATCGGGAGTTACGCAGGTGAAACCGCGGAGCGCTGCTAGTGTCTCTATAAAGTGATTATGATTTCCCACAAACACATATGTACTACAATACATAATAGGTAGGTACTATAAACTACTAACTTTATCAGCTCTTTTTACCCCTTTAGAGGTCGAGTTACGGAAAATATTTTCTTAGTGCACGCTTACGGGAAAAAGGAAGGTTAATAAGACTCGTAGCTTTCGTAGTTTCAGGGCTTTCCTGAAGAGGCTTTTCCCCTTTTATACATTATCGTGATTATAGTGATCATTATTGTGGTCTTTATGTTGAAACAATCCCCGTAGAGGACAATTAACAAAAAACAAGATAGATATAAACCGCTTTTTATCAACACTTGTAATCAGAGTGGGCTGATAATGAATTATGTTCATCGAACCATATCACCTTACCAATAGGCAGGTACCTAACATGTGAAGAGATAATACCTTTAGGTACAAACTGTGGGTAAGTACCTAAAGTTGCTGGGGAGAAAAAACACAAATTGTTTAACACTAGGGAGAAACAACAAGAAATATTTTTAAGGGAGAAAAATAAGCGAATTATTGTGAACTAGGCAGAAAAAATAATAATTATTTTCAACTGGAGAAAACATACGAAATATTTTGAACTAGTGAAAAAAAAAACGAATTATTTTAAACTAGCTGTTGCCCGCAACTTTGTACGCGTTGTACGCGTGTTAGTTTTGTTTTGTATTATTTTTAACTAGGAAGAAAAATATTCAAATATAGGGAACCAGTTAGAGATAATAAAATAATCGCGTTGATATTTTGTCTTATTTAAGGGACATTTTTTTACCAAATAGACTTGCATTGGACATCAATTTATCTGATGGGAAGCAACGATTTAGTCAAATCAAATTAGTCATTTCTATTCATACGACATTAAAGGAAGGAAAATAGTTGAGTAGGTAATTCATATTATTTTTTGTTTATTCATTCTGGATAGTGACTTAAGTATTCATATTTAACGATTTAATCTAGTTGTTACTTATTTTTTCTTTAATACTTTTGATATTTTATTGGGTAAAAATCTAACAATTACCAAAAAAGGTCATCGGTGGGAAAATGTCATAAAATCCTAGTTTATTTATATTTGTTTGCTATTTATAAATAAAAGACAAAAAAAACTCATCAAGAAGTCTCTGTAAGTGCAAGAGCTACGAGTCTGAAACTTTGCATGGGGGATATACCTATACTGTGATGGGGGTTCCGTGGGGGATTTTTGGAGTCTCCACCTTTAAAGGGGCAAAAAGGACGTTTGTAGTAACTAAAATAGTATTCTTGGTTTGTAGGAAATTAATATCACTTTTAAACAGACACTGGCATGGGTCAAACCGCGAGATGTAGCTAGTTTAGTTATGTATTTATTACCCGACTACGGCGAAGCCAAAAGAAGGGAGGGTTATGTTTTGAGTTTTATCCTTTGCTAGGCATTTTTTTACGCATTTTCATCTAAATCAGTCGAGCTGTTTCAATAATATCTAATCAAATTAAATTAAACCATACTCCTAAAAAAAAAACTAATTCGGTTCTTAAACAAAGAAGTTATTTTTAAATAAAGATGTCTAAAGTGGCCTGCACATAAATAACAAAAAACCGGTGAAATAGAGAACCTATTCCTTTTTTAAAGTCGGTTAAAAAACTTTCCGTTTGTAAAAGTCACGTACCAAATTCGCAACAAGACATCCCTAAATAAACGACGCGATGCTATTGTTCCGAAAATATAAAACAATAACTCTGGAGGGACCTTGGCCTTCATTCGTAGCTCGTGGCCTACATCGCTTGCATGACGTGTCACAAGTTACATGCGATAGCGGGCTAGATGTTTGTGTTATTTTGCGCGGGAAAACTGACTGATTGATTGAAACAGCTTAGGTACTCTAGGAATGTGATCGCCATCCGCACATGGTAAAAGTTTCAATTTCGCATACAAAGCGTCACGACGTGTGGAACACGTCTATCAACACCTCAAATCTACAACCTTGGAGTCTTCAAGTCTATAGTGAATAGGTACTTTCTAGGCGAGCATGCTACATCTTATCTTCAGGTGAGATGAGGTCAAATGCAAGCCTATTTTGTTTAAAAAACAAACAGACCACTGTATTGCATTTATAATCCGATGTTTACTTATGACTTGTCCAAGTAAGTTATTCGCATACTTTCCTTACATAATTTCCGAATAAGTCTTCGACATTGACCACCGTACGCACATGCCTTCTATTATGGGATGGCATTTCAGATATTTACTCAGATTCCACACATTTTTTGCGAAAAAACTTACGCAACAAAATGTCGCGCCTTGACAAGGCAGTGTCTCGTAGTTTTACCTAATAAAATATCTAAAGATAAAGGTAGCGTATATTACTCCCTCAACATAATTAAAAGCCGAAATAACCGTATTTCTTTAACCAAGGATCTGCTAACGCGTTTTTTGTTGCATATATTTTTGACCCAAATCTAGACTTCGCAAATTGCAAGTGGTCCTTAAGTGTGGGTTTAATACGCTATATAAATATTACCTTACTTAATGGGTACCTATCTACATGTTGTAACTGATATCAATACTCAATCAACACATACTTAAAACCCACTCAACAGATTACAAAGTTCAAGATCTCCTTCAAGGCAAGCTTTCATTTAATTGTCTTTATGAGCAATTAATGTTGTTCTGTGTGCAAATATTTGCACATTGTTGGCAACACTGCGACTAAGATATTTATAGATCTTCTTTATGGTCTAAGAGCCCGTGATCGCCAGACTTTCATCATATTGTAGAAGTTGAAACTTTTTCTGCACATGTCGCCATCGAATAACATCTACCCCAAAGTAGTTAAAATACAAGATCCAAACTTTTATTTTAAGAATTAGATATAGGTCCGGTATCTGAAAATATGTAAGTCAATAATAACTTGTGATCTTATCTTTTCGATCTAAGTGTTACTATTTGTGCATAGGAGCAAATGCGAACGGATACCTCGATCGCCGACTGAGTAGTTTAGATCTTCGTGACTTTGGCAGACAGCAGGTTGTTAAGTTTTTTCTTTGAATATCCCGCTTCCGAGACGTTTTAGAGTTATAGAAGGCACAATATGTTTGGCTCAATATTTTTTATGGCATGTCTCAAAGTGCATTGGGCATGCAAAGAAAAGTTTCTTTTTTCACAAAATGACGAAGGTCTGACAACCATGGGCTCTTCTTTCATATTGACAATGTCATTTTCCTAGCTTTGTGATGAAAATAATTATGTTATATTCATTATAATGTAGGAATTCCGAGAAGACAAAAACTGTATTAGGTAACCAATTTAAATTGGTTAAACAAAAAGTTACGTATGTAGTTATTAGATTAGATATAGACAAGATTTACGAATAAGTTTAATTACTAGGTTACGTCATTCAAAATGATTTTTGAAACATAGGTTATAATTCTATATTAAAAGCTTTTATTGATTACTTTACTTGACTTGTTAGTATAAAGCTAACACATAAGTAAGTAAAGAAAATCTTTATTGTAACACAGAAGTCTAATCCAAACGCAATAATATTAAAATTAGTTTCTTGACATGCTATAGGTAAAATTATTCGGGGGAAAAAATGATTTCCTCCCTAATTATTCTTGACGAACCTTCCTAATTATGTAGGTACAGTTAGTGCCGAAAGTGCACCAATTATACATCAAAGCAATACCGTTATATCCACTTAAATATTATCATCATGATATTCGTCACTGTACCCCGCTTTTGGTAACGTTATTCGAGGCAATCTCATGATTAATCCTTTAATATCACTTTATCAGGAACTCAGTGGGCTGACATTTGTGAGTGTTGGAATGTTTTTACGGTGTGGGAGGTGCACAATTAGGCAGTTAGATAACTATACTTCAACGATGGAAGATCGTTTTGTCATAAAACATCGGGACGGTAGCAGCCGCAATGATTGTTTCCTTAAAAAATCCACAAAATGTTGACAATTCTTGGTCAATTAAACCAGCGAATCCAACGACGTCAGCTGCTTTAATCCATACTATTCAGAGGCTGGCCGAGCACCTCTCAGCTTAGTCGACCGTATCTAGAGTTTCCTTTACCGTAAAAGTAATAAACGCACGTAATTTTTACGCAAGTAAATTCATTTGGCCACGAACGGCCTGGACACGACTTTGGGATATAAGTAGAGATATCTATAATGATATGTTAAGTTAAAAAAAAACGAATGCAAAAATTGTAATGGCCAGGAAACGATTTGCGCGTACGCAACTCCGAATACGGCCCGATGATGTCATCTTCGGAGATACTATTCGCTTATCTCGTTTTATATGTGTTTATTTTACTGCAATATAAAAATAACAGTATGTTGTTGTGTGCGTTTGTTTTGGTAAACAACTCCTAATGTCAAACAGGCACATTCTGTTAGTTTTTTTGCATGCATTACGTGTATTACGTCTATATCTCATCGAAATAATTATAATATTCGCATTCACATATAATCTAGATAAATAATACAGCACCAGAAACTTTAACCCACGCTTAGCTCCACATGTATTGACGACTGCTTTCCTCTGGACACGGTCGACTAAACTGAGAAGGTGGTATATGTGCTGGACCAGCCTACTCCATCTTATACATGTCTCCGAATAGCATCGATTAAGGAGGCTGCTGCTGTATTAATCATTTACATTAGATGTAAATATATAGTCGCGGGAAGTCGTTGGATGCAGAGGACACGCGACCGATCGTTCTGGAAGTCTTTAGGGGTGGGCCTATGTTCAGTAGTGGATGTTCTGTGGCTGATAATAATGAATTTCAATGAATTAACATAAATATGTGTGTTTGTTCCAGTCTACTCAAGCAGAAAAGCCAGCAGTTTGCAGCAGCTGCAAGAAAGTCATTCAAGGGAGGGTAAGTTAATATGCTTTATTTTAATCGGTTTTTAAACAATAAAGTTATGCAAAGAAATATATTATACCTACATACAGTTGAATTGAAAATCTTCTTCTTTGACGGTTGGAAAATGATTATTGCCTAAAATTGAAGGCACAGTCGTAAGGTAGAAATATCCAGACCAGAAACAAAAAAGCATCTCTGTTCAAATATTTGTCCCACAGCAAGAATTGAATCTGCGACCGTCTGTATGCGGCATCAAATGGAAAAAATGAGTAGGTAATTTCGTTTCAACACCGATGACTTATTACAATTATTATCATGCCTTTACCGATTATTATCTATCTTAGATACAGGCAGCGATTTGAATCAACAAAGTCATAAAATGACTCGATAATCGATAATTATCGATTGTTCTGGTGCCGAGTGCAATAATCGATACAATGTGAGATCATTCGATTTAATATTTCGAATAGAATTGACTTGGTAAGCAGTGCAGAGGGTTAAATTGGGTATTTTTGGCTATAATATCAAAAAAACAATAAAGCCAACATTTCATTTTTCAGATGAAATCACATTGAAGCTCTGGTCCTACAGACATGAAATATAGAGAATGTGTTTTTTATGAAGTGTACATTAAGAAAGCGAGATTCCTCCAGTAAGAGGGTAAAATAACGAACGAAGCCGCAAGCACAAGCTAGTTTACAATAATTCCTTTTTAAACAGAGTTGAATTCCAACAATGTTGAACTCCCGATTGTCTGGAACTTTGTATAATGTTGAATTGAATTGACACTACATATTAGGGACAGTTACTGCAAAAACTTGCAGCGTAAATGTTGATAAAGCAGGTTTATTTGCACGTGCTAAACATTATCAAAGAAGCTGTGTCACATTATTGATAATGGTCTACAGCTGTGCGTTGTCTAATACAGTCACAAAAATGCTTGAATATGCATATGGTAAAAATAATAATTGTATAACTTTTTATCGGTAATTTTTACCCGACAAAGAGAGGGTTATGTATTTAGCACCGTATGCCAAGAAAAAAGGTTTCTCGAATCAAGAAATAATCCTCTCATTATAGACGCTAGAGACTAATTTCTTGTTTTTAGTAAATGTTATCTATAATATAAAAATGAATCGCAAAATGTGTTGGTAAGCGCATAACTCAACAACGCCTGGACCAATTTGGCCAATTCTTTTTTTGGTCTGTTTGTTTTTATCAGGAGAAGGTTCTTATGAAATAAAAAATTAAGAAAGTGGCGCAGAAAATAATTACGCGGGTGAAACCGCGGGGCGTAGCTAGTTGAAAATAATAATAAGCAAAATAAGTATTCTTAGAATATTGCTTTTAATTTAAGAATACTGCTCATCATTTAAGGGTTTTTACTCAAACTAAGAAATTATTCTCTAGCGTCTATAGGGTGAGGATTATTTTTTTGCATCAAGAAACCTTTTTTCTGTGTGTATGTATGTATGTTCATCTGTTCACACATGAATTCTAAATTACTTATCATAATTTGACAAACGCGGTAAGGCGTTAAGAAATGTGATGAATAACAACTGCTTACGACCGGCCTAATGGGCTATGAGTGATATGAGCTCTCTATGACTACTCTGAGGTCACACCTCAATAAAAGCTAAAAAAATGTAGCGTGAAATCATATAATTGCATGTTATCGCATGAGTCTAGCCGGTTCAGTAGGTATAGTGGATGAATCGTCACCATCTATTCCAGATTCTGTATAGAAATAGAATTGACGCGGATTGTTTGGAATATTCTCTCTTATAACTGCAACTTACAACATTTCTTTGTGTTAAATCAAATAGTGTGAAATATAACGATTAGACCGTATGATTATATTGGCTTTTAAATCTAATTTAGATGATTTATACAGCGTCAGGGACTGTAATTCATGCTATTCAGGGAGTTGTAGTGTGTCTGGAACATGTATTCAATGTAATGTATTAGACCACATAACATTTAAATAATTCCACAAGGGTCATCATAATTAAAACAATTATACGAAAAAGTTCGATCTCTGGGAAATACTTTATTTACTGGATTTTTATTAAGCACTAGCAAACCAGGCGAACTCCGTTTCTCCACCAGATTTTCCTGATTTTTTTTTGCTATAAACCTCACGGAGCCCGAGACCTTTCCAACGAATGCAAAACCGTGGAAATCGGTTCGTGCGTTCTGGAGTTATAGCGTCAGGGAGGAAAACCCGACTTATTTTTATATAGTAGATTTCTGGTGAAAGAAACCTGAACACAGTAGTGCGTTCCAGATGAAATTCCGGATCCCTTGAATTCAATATGCTCCGAGGATGGTTATCAGACATTTCACAAGCAAAAACTATAATTTTTTAATTGTTACCCCAGATAATTTTCTAATATTAAAAAAAAAGAAAATTAAATTTATTCGGCATAACCCGTTGTCTCTACTGGGGAGGAGCGGATATCCGCAAGCATGATCAAGCAGTTGTTCATCTTCTTCCACTCGCTATCACCGTTCACTCCCGAATGTTACGTCAAAGTTTTTTCCTCTCCTACCGCCACGTCTTTCAGGCGCACCATCGTTTTTTCAACTTTAAGTATATTAAATCATTGATCTATAATATTCCAGGTAGTAACAGCCTTGAATGAGAAATGGCACCCGGAGCACTTCACGTGCAACACGTGCCGCAAGCCGATCGACGGAGCCAAGTTCCACCAGCACGAGGGTAGAGTGCACTGCGTGCCGTGCTTCACGCAACACCACAGCCCGAGGTGCCATGGCTGCGGGGAACCTATCACTGACGTGAGTACAACACTCATTGAAGTCTTCTTGGGATTAGGTTGGATTTATTTCCAAAAGTTTGACAAGATTAGAAACAAAGGTATAATCCAGCAGTCAAACAATTTCACCAAATAAAATACACCTACTTTACTTTTAGTATTCTATCGTACTTTTCCACATTCAAAACAAATACCTACGTTTCTAATAAGAATACCTATACCTGAAAAAAAAAACCTTGTAATTCCACTATCAAAACAAAACAACTCGTAACATACCAATCCAATGAAATAGAGCATGTGCGATAAAAGCCATCAGCGGTACACTATTTTCTAAACTGTTTACCTACTATCTTTAAAGCCGATAATCCTAATTGTAGTTAACTGAAAACTATAGATTGTGAACGAAATAAACAGGATTAAGATATATGTTTTTACGTAGATAACGTTTTATAGTGTAGTTTTTGTTAGAGTTATAATCTACATTGATAACATTTAACAGATTTCCATCGTACGTGCGTATTAGAATCTGAAAATCTACGTAGAAATGAATGAATTTAAGATTTGCTTTTGTTTTAAAATGTTAGTAATAGTCGGGATTTGATTTTATGCAAAGAAAGCATGATAAAAGATCCCGAAATATTTTAGAATAAAAGTCTTTTTTTAATGAAATTTTTGTATGAACTAAAGATTTACGCGTTCAAACGATGGATAGAGATCGTTAGTGGGATGTCATAATAGGGCACTTTTAACTAGTCTTCAATAAATATTGGCCAGTCGTAATTGTATAAACACGCGACTTAGACGCGATTACAAATAAATATAATATTTAATTTATGCCTCGATTTCTATTCTAGAAAAATAATAGTCAATTTTTAAACACGTTAGGTACCTACTCAAGTAGTTAAATATTTTGTACTCATAATATTTTGTTTGATTTGTTTTAAAAAGACAATCATACCTCTGAACTTTAAACACAATAAATAAAACAAAGTGTTTAGTCACACTTTTTCCTTGAATTCTAGAGATTATTTATATTTACACAATTAATTATAATCCAAGGTTAAATAATTTGACTATCTAAATAACAGAATTCAAAAGGAAAACAATTCAAACCAGTCTCTCTAAATACAGTACTCTATAAATCAATAGGTAGGTATACCCCAATTTTGTACCAAACCAAACAAATAGACAAAATCCCAACCCGTCACGATGGCGTGAAATCCTAGACAGATTTCTGGTAAATACGAAAAAGGACAAGAGAGAAGTAGATAGACTTTTTGCCTCGCAGTGGAAAACTAGAGCCCCGTAATAAATAACCTCAATTATATAAATTTTAAATTTCTACATTTTTTCCAGTACGTACTTAAATAGGTATTTCGTTTAAAATATAATTGTTCAAAATTGGCAAGTTATTGATCTATTGTTTCGATCGGCCTTGAACAATGAACACCCATCAATGAGCATGGTAAAGTGATCAATTATTGTGACTGTCAACCATATTATTGTACATAAGTAGCTGTTACCCGCGACTTCATCCGCGTAGGACTTGAATTTTCTAAAATTCTTTCTTAGCGGATGCCTACGTCACAATACCGGTAGAAATACACTTGTTTTAGAATTTATACTTTTTATAGCATGAAGGATCTGATACAAATCACACTGATGGAAATTTACTGTAGATAAGTGTAGATTTTTGAAAATGGTTGCATCTTATAAAAAAGTCGGATCTCGAAGAACTTTTGCCCGGTTTCAAAAAGGAGGAGTTGTTTCAGTCTTATCTTGATTATGCAATGCCGTTTTGATCACTAAAATGGAGATATCTCTTTCTACCAATTACATAAAGCTTTTCGCGATCAATTTAACAGCAGCACCGGCAGTCAAACGTCAAAAATCGTCAAGCAAACCACTATTAAAGTGTTACGTTTTAAAAAATCTATTGGCTTTCCTGTAGGTATACAGGTTCAACAAGTCCTTTTTCCGTAAGGACATTTTTCCCTGTGTCGGTAAGTTTATGTCATCTTTAGTGTCAAATTCCCGGAAACTAAAATATTGTGGACGTGTTTATGGTTTTACCCGGGTTAGTCTAGATTCTGTGGGAAAATAATCGTAGTAAATAGAACGCAATCCCAAAGGAGGCGGATCGTCATATATCCATAACAAACATCACAATAATGAAACAGCTATTGATATTCTAAATGCACCATTGATGTAACGCATTCACACATACAAATTAACACCCATGCATTAGACGGTGGAGTATCAATGAGGTTGTTTTCCTAGTCTATTTATCGGTTAATTGAACCATGATTGGGTGTGTGTTATGTGTTGAGTCACTGTGTGTGGTTGTTTGCGTATGGTAAACAAGATTAGTTAGCTGTGTGTTGACTCTATTAAAGATCTTGGGGTTATGTTTATTATATACTAGCAGCGCTCCGTGGTTTCAACCGTGTAACCCCCGATTAGTAAAGCTGTTCGATTAGATATCTAAAACAACCCCTTTCGTCTTAAAAATACCATCTTCCATCAACTTGGACATTCCAAAACAGCACCAATTAAAAAAAATCTTTTTTATTATTTATTTATTAAGAGCATGTAGTGTCCCACTGCAGGGCAAAGGCAACGAATGCCCAATCTGTCATAAAGGTGTCCATATCGTCTCTCCTTTTACCCGACTACTAACGGTCATGCCAAAAGTAAGTACACAAAATAATATTTCTCAACATAAATAAACTACATATTTAATTGTAAATATAAAAGATATGACAGTAGCAAGTATGTAGGCAAGGTACCGTGCGAAGTGAGTCAGTGTTACTACAACTTATATTGGCAGGCGACCATATATGGGCTTGTGGAGTTAAATTACTAAAAATGTTGTTATTATCGCGCCCGCCGCCCGCTGCCCGCCGGCCTCAAACACCGTGGAAATTGTTCGGCCAAGACCTTGGCTTGATAAGGGCTTGACATTATAATATTCGCTAAGTACCCTGATGGTAGGTGACGATGCAGTATAAGATGTAGCACGCTCTCCTAGAAGATACCTGTTCACTCGCTACTTTAAGACGCCCACATTCATTAAAGAAAAGCAGTCTTAGTAGAAATTGTACAGTAAAGATTGATATTTTTTTGAAAATTGACAGGTTCAATCCTGGCTAAGAAAATAACTTTTTCAAAATTTAATGTTACACTGTTATTTTTTGTCAAAATCGGGCACGCGACTATTTCGCGCATTTTCCGCTATCTCATGTAGCTTACAATGTAGCCCTGGAGATCTATATAAGAAATTCATTTTAACAAAAGAAATCTAAATGCCTAACTGGTGTAAATACTAATTACGCGGATTTTTTGTCATTATATCTATACTCTCTGTAGGTACTAATATTATAGAGCGTTTTTAGGGTTTTTGTTTGCCATGAATAGGTTCTACACCTAGGTACTTGATGGACGTAAAGGTCCTTAAGCCCAATTAGAACCAGAAAGGTATTCTAAAGTAAGGTATCTGTTTAGACTATCTTAAGCTTCAGCCAAAACTAAATTAATTACACAAGCAATGGCACAATGGAACTAGAATTAAACAAAAAACCGACGCTCACATTGACATCGGGCGGAGCTGGAGGTAGGTGAGGTGACATCACTGGTTTGTTTATGTTCAGTTCCTTTTGAATAGGTACCTATAGGACAGTACCTACCTACATATTTGTATGCTAGGGAGTGATTTAGTATTTTTCTAACGTCTTGAGCTGTAATGTAGCTGTTATTTGAAAGCATGTTATTAATTTGACAAGTGCGCGGTTCGCCCGTTTAAGTCCCGATCCCACGGAAATTTCGGGATCAAAAATATCTTATGTCTTTCTCCTCCCCAAACTATCAATCTAACACTATGCCTATTATCATTCAAATCGGTTCAGTCGTTTGACCGTGAATTCCCTCATAAACAAACAAATAAATAAATTAACTTTCGGGTTTTATAATATTAGTTAGGATTAGGACTAGGAAGTAGGAATTAGGATTAACAAGTACCCCGCCGTTTCACCAGCGATATGTCTAGATCCCTTAGGCATATCAAGATAAAAAGTAATCTATCAACTTCCAAGAATTCAATGTATTAATCTATACTATTATTATAAAGCTGAAGAGTTTGTTTTTTGTTTGTTTGTTTGAACGCGCTAATCTCAGGAACTACTAGTTCGAATTAAAAATTATGTTGGATAGTCCATTTATCGAGGAAGGCTATAGGCTACTTTTTATCTCGAAATTCCCACGGGATCAGGAGTTACGGGGGTGAAACCGTGGAGCGCTGCTAGTCTATACTAATATTATGAAGCTGAAGAGTTTTTTTGTTTGTGTGAACGCGCTAATCTCAGGAACTACTAGTTCGAATTGAAAAAATATTTTTCATTAGTCATACTTCGAAAGTAGGTCTAAAGATGCCTGAAGAGCGTGTAGAAAGAAAAACTTTCAGCCCTAGGGAAAATCGCTTTCACTGACAGCTGTCATGTCAAATTATGGCTTCGCGCTGGTTGTGCAATGTGCTTGTAGCCAGTATCAGTATCATTACGCATTAGGAACTTCAAAAACCTAACCTCCTTGCTTTAGGTAACACCAAAGAATAACAATTATGGCTTCACACGGCTCATGCACACTGCCAGAGGTAGTATGGAGTCTCTCATTCATTCTCGTTATTATGAAGAATTTTATGTATTATTCGTAATGAAAAGCACAGTGTTTACCTCGGGTAAAAAACTCATTGAGTCCCGAGACGGAGTTTGGCGCCCGAGCGTAGCGAGGGCGCTAATAGTTCGAGGGACTTTCACACCTAGGGTAACAATGTACTATTTGTGTTGTATAGTCCATTTATCGAGGAAGGCTATAGGTTATTTTGATATTCCCACTGGATCGGTACTTACGCGGGGGCGTAGCTAGTATTTACTAAGTTTCACCACAACTGGTTCAATAGTTTAAGAAGATTATCGTTACAAACAAAGCCCAAAAACCCATCTTTCTGTACAAAACTTTTTTGTATGACACGTTGTCACGTTGATTAATGTATTTATTTTAATTTTGATTTAAAATGAAATCATTTTCTGAGACATCGGTAATTATGCTTAATCTGTGAGAATAGGTCAAGAGTCATGGTTAGCAGACACTGCAGGGCACAGAAGCCAGTACACCTATAGTTAAAGTCCTAATAAATTGTCGTGATATTGTTACAGCGCGTGATCCAAGCCCTGGGCGTGTCGTGGCACGCTCACCACTTCGTCTGCGGAGTCTGCAGGAAGGAACTCGGCGGTGGTGGCTTTATGGAACAGGTTGGTTCTTTTGACATCTACAGATAAGGGGGACTTTAGGGATTTGTAACTCTGTGAAGAGCAGGCATAAAACTCGACTATCCAGCTTCGGCTCTCCGTAAACAGCCCCAGCCACTTCGGGAGACGCCAGGGTGCTTGGGACTCGTAATGGTTGTCTGTCTCACACACGAGTGTAATTACGAGTAAGAACGAACTAGGGACACGAAGAGTTTGGTTGATTTGATTCTGTAACAGTTTTGGATATAAGCTATAAGATTCGGGCTTACGTAAGTGCACAAAAACAGTAAGAAGGAAATTTTGGAAATTCATCCACTAAGTGGGTAAAATGGTGGTTGACAATTTGTATGATACTTTTAAAGTTAGAAACATGAGATTATATAATTAGGTTTCTGATAATTATAATAAATGTTGTTATTCCAGGCCGGCAGACCGTACTGCTCATCATGCTACGCCGACAAGTACGCAGCTCGGTGCAAGGGATGCGGCAAGCCTATCGTTGACAAGGCTATCATTGCACTCGACGCCAAGTGGCATCGCGATTGTTTTACTTGCACGGTACGTACGAGTAGCACTGCCAGGGTAGGAGTAGGCTATGTCGCACGTCACATATAAAACAAATGTATGGATATGTAGGCGCACGTACATTTTATTGGTCTAGATTAGCTGTCTATACCTATCACAGTCTTAGAAAATAGTCAAAGTCTCTGAAAATAAATAATTTAGTAGTTAATTTTCCAACGTTTTCACGACTTGAACTCACCATGAAACTAATGTGACTGACGTTTCAAAAACTTTGCAGATTAGTCTAGTACAAAATAAACGCAACTTTATCCGTTAAATTAGTTTCGCTATAGATACTCGTATTCTAATTAGCTATATTATGATTTAATGTTTGTTTTTTTACAGAAATGCAGAAACCCAGTGACCGACGCCACTTTCTCCGTCTACGAAAACAAACCCCTCTGCGGCAAATGCTGCGGCTAAACATACATACGGACATACGAACAAACAAACAATTTATTTATTTAGTCGTATAGTCTATCCATATTAAGTCACTCTACCATACCATCCGCACATGTTATATTTCTAAAGCTGGAATTGCAATATATTGCCGAAATATTTACAATGAGGCTTGCTAAAAAAAATATTAGTTCCTCGATAGGTGGCAGGATTTTAAAAACACTGAAAAACTGTCTATCGCTTGTAGACCCTTTGTTTTGCCTGAAAAGGCAACGATTTGATAGATCGATAGGAAGCGGATAAAAAACCGATGTCTATGGCCAATATGAAACAAGTTTTAATATTGTGTCATAAATATATTGACTAGAGATAATTCCGAACTTAAACCCCAGCGCCATCTATCGAGGGATTTTTTTCTAAACTATTGATAGTTTATCTTAATAGACTTTGGTTAAAATAATTCCATTTTATATTTTTATTTAACTCTGTCAGAAAAGGCAAAGGTTACTGAGCCTGTACAGTCTCATATTTATAAACTTCGTCGCTTTTTACTGGTCATATACATCTGTTTTTATCCGGTACCAAAATGGTGCTGCCGTCTATCGAGGTGTGATGGAACTTGGTCTTTTTTCTAGTAAGCCTCATTGGAAACTATTGAATAGGGCAATAATAGCACATCACCAAAGTTAATAGAAGCGCCAATATGACATTATTTTAAGCACATAATATATTTTTGAAAATTGTATCATAAGTTTTCTTAAAATAAAATCACAATCATGACATCACTTTCACATAAAAAACACTTATTATTGTAAAAAAGTTTTGAATTAAGTTGTACAGTCGCGGTCAGAAGTGCTATTAAAGGTCCAACCGTGCAGATAATTATAAGACTAGAGGTGTTAATGCACTAGTGGCTTTTGACTGTACATTTTGTATTGCTGTGATGCATTTTGAGATTTGGATTTTTTATATAAATTGCTAGATTTATTATTTTAATAAATATATGCTTTTTAAAAACGCGAGTTACAAATAAATTATTATATTGTTTTTTCAATAAAATTGAGTTTTATTTAGTAAGATGTAAATTGCGCGGGTGACGATCATTATCGAAACCTCGCCGTGGAGTTTTATCAATTTACTTCAAGTTACACTAGCTCAATGATGGCTTACACCATAAAAGTTGTATTTTTTCCGGTAAATTGTACCGGAGGTGCTGCCTGTGACGTCAAAGTCGTAGCCACCGGTAACGCACCGACAAATAATCGTAAATAATCCGTTATCCTATATTTTGCTAAAAAGAAAACATTTGCAACATAAATTAATAAAAAAAATATTTTCCAAGCTACCTAGCAACAATGGAATGGAAAAGAAATGGAATTTCGGTAAAAAGTACCTATATCTTCCATCCCGTGAAAAGGGGAACAAACATATACATAAACAAACTTTCGAATTTGTAATTAGTTAGGATTAGTATTTTATCGAGTAGTACCTAGTAACTAGTAAAGTAAGTACTTACCCTGCCACTTTTCTCACTTTTCACCGAATCTCTTCTTGACTTCCTATCCGAGACATTCCCACTAGCCTCATCTGTCTTATCCCCAACGTCGGTCTCAGTCTCATCCAATTTCAGTCTCAAATCGATTTTCAAATCATTCGATAACTTTGTCCTTTCTACTGATCCATCTTTAACGTTGTCTTTCTTAGAAATTTTCGAATCGATCATTTTATTTTTATCGACGTTAGAAATTCGATTTCTATCGATATTATGATCGATTTGTTTCTTTTCGATATTATTGTCTTTTTTATCGACATTCGGTTCTGGTATATCGATTTGTCCCGTGGCCGGATTGAAGGAAGGCAGTTTGATAGCGTCCGGGTCGGATGGATCGCTCTGTATGGAGCTCAGAGCTTTGAGTATAGTTTTAGGTTTGCTGGGACTCATTATACGATTCAGATTTTTGCCTTTAGGACTAAGTTTCTTGCGTGGAGTATTATTGTTTTTTCTGAAAATATATACATATTTAGTTAAAGACGCAAAAAGGAAACAATCCTTGCCTTTCGCTTATCTATATAAATACCTATATAAAAATAAATCCTTATTATCCTTTGTTATCGCATCACGCGTGTTGACGCGTGATGGATTGATTTTGCTTTTTAGTTTTTTGTTAAAAAACAAAAACCAAAAATCGAACGCGGCTTAATCCGCGGGGTGCAGCTAGTAACTAATAATATTGGCCTTTAAATAATCTAGATAAATTATTCAGCGCCAGCAACTTTAATCCATACTTTTCAGGGCGCTGTAATGCCTGGGACATGTAATAAATGAAGAAGGCTTGTCCAGCACTTATACCACTCTCTCAGGTCTACTCAGGAACCATGGAATCAGTTGCCTCAGTCTGTTTTTCCTGACGTATATTCTAGACAACGCGTACTACACCTTAGACCGCATCGTCACCTACCATCAGGTAGGTGTGATTGTGTTCATATGCTTTTGTTAATATGCCACAGCATAGTATTAGTTGCGTATATTTTTGGCACAATTGTGTTTTACATCTAAGGTACATAAGGTAGTATATAGATAATGTAAATAGTTACCCTTCAACTCTTGTTCTCGGCGAGCGATATGTCCGCGGAGTGCGCGCCGATCCCGTAGGGCTTATGTGAGACGACAGGCACTAGAAGAATATAAACAGACAGAATATAGGTGATGGTACCGTAGCTTTGTATAACTTTCGGTTATACTTATAACGTCAACCCAGAATAGTTTATGGGTTAATATTTTCGGTTATAACTATCCGTGAGTCAGTCAATTTTTAGAGTTAAAAAGCTGAGCCCAGAGTGATTTCATCCGCCGTAAGACCTTTTTTTACCCGTTTAGCGATCGAATTTTCAACAATTCTTAGTGCTGCTGTCTTAAAAGGAACCCTCATGCAAAGTTCCGTCTCGTAGCTCTTGTAGTTTCGAAGATCTCTTCAAGAGTCTATTTCTCTTTTTGTCCAGCCTGATTTTGCAGCGATAGAACTCAACATACCCGTCCGACCTTCCGGTTTACGGACCGAAACACGGAAGACATGTATTCCGACGACCCTCTACAAACCTGTTTATCTACTGCTGTTGGTATCCCCGACTGGTACCCTCATCATCACTATTGGTCATCGACATGCTAGGCCTGAACCTCTCAGGTAGCCGAAGTGTCAGGGAGAGGCTTCCTCGCTGAGCGTGGTAGGCTTTCGTCAGAAGGACGAATGGTGGATATGGGTGAATACTTACAGTTCCGACAGCTTCCACCATGGTGGTGACCTCAGCGTCCTTGGGCTGCATGGTTCTGTTGGAGTAGGCGGCGCCGGACGGGGCACGCATCAGGGGACGACGACCACTACGTAAATATAACACAAATACTACTATAACGGCGTGTCCTCAATATAAACCTTTAATGGACAGATTACAGTCACTGACGCAAAGTCACAACGAACACTGACCATTGGAGAGGCGGCTTTAAACTTTTACAATAAACAAAAACCCACCAAAAACCACTGTGTTGTTTTCCGACATTCTTTATTCAAGGGATGGGATTGAAATTAATTGGCCGAGTCTGACTTTCCCGACTTGTGCAATTTGGAAGCCTTTCAATTCACGAGTGAACACCTTCCCCATATCAAATCCAATCAAAAATAAGTCAATTGTTCAGAACAAAACATTTCACTGGTAAAATCGATAACTGTGCATGGGTTCATAAATAAGCCAGCTGTTAAGATTCATTTATATTAATGTTTTTCGGTTTTTGAATGGACTTACCGTGGCGACTTTCTACTGCTCTTCGGTGAACAATCTCTTCTGTCTTTCGATGCAGTTATTGGCATTTTGGTTTTTGACGCACTGTGGAAAATAAACCATATTATTACTTACCCAAAATAAGTAAAATACCAGAGAATAATAAGTTATTTAAATAGGCTTTCCTCATATTTGATTTTTTAGAGTTCCATACCCAAAGGGTAAAAACGGGACCCTTTTACTAAAACTCTTAAAGTCCATCTGACTGTCGCCAGGTTTTATCTGATGATAGCTAGACAGGTTAAAATTTTCACAGATTATGTACGTCTGTTGTCGCTATAGCAACAAAAACTAAAAGATAATATTGTGGTATGAAGCTCTTCGTGCACGAGTCCGACTCGCACTTGGCTGGGTTTATTTCTGCAACAAAGCCATTATGTTCATACTTACGTAGCATTATTTTCCTTGGAGCAGGAAGGTTTGGCGTTACCATTCGCCTTGAGCATGTCCATTGAATACATTGACAGGCGAGTGTATGAATCTGTACCTGGACATACAAACGTAAAATCTTTAATAAGCAGGCTCGACCCGCGGCATCGCAAGTGTAGACTGCATAGTGCACTGTCTCAAATAGTAAAAACAGCTGAAACTGTAATTTACTTTTTACACGAGTGACAATAATTACCTATTTAAGCATAATATTATGTAACATTTATTTTTTCATCTACCTACCTATCAACAAACTACCAACCTACCAATAGTAAGATAAGTACTAGGTAGTTGTACGCATAAGACGTTTACGTACTCTACTGCAGCAGAGTCCTTACAGTCCATCCGATTTTTACCCGACTGCTAGGAAAAATGTTTTTCGTGCCTATCTTTATAAGTTTGTATGTTTATATGCTTGTAATTACAGTTTAAACTATAAAATAGCTTACCAAATCTATTTATCTTGTTGGAAGCCAGACGCAACCTTCTTCTGCCTTTAGATTTCTTGCTTGATGATTGTATACTCTGGAAAGAATGGAGCAGTATTTACTTACAGAGTGAATCTTACTGTACTTTGTAAATGGGCTATTTTCTGCAACTATAGCACATCCTGTGTGTCGCATTAATACGGGATGTGCTCAAATAGTTTCGCTTCTTATGTTTGTATTTATGTACTTTGTATACGTGATATTTTCTGCAACTAGACCTTTTTAGTTGGGACTTGAATAAGGCTGTACTATGGGGATGAACTAGCCCGGCTTCGCCACCATATGTTAGAACTAGGTACTTACCCCGGTGTAGAAGAAATTGTTGACATGTGTTGTATATTGATTGAACGCTTCTATTAATTTGTCACAAGATGATATCAAATCCTGTAACACAACAATATTATGATTATGTTTGATATTTTATTTCAATCGTTTTGGTAACTTGTTATTCATCAGAAAAAAAATATCTAAGAACCCACAGCCACCCAAGCGGTGTTGCCTTATCTTGAAAATTCCTTCAATTTTCAGCAAATTAGAGTAATATTCCGGACTCTAAATTCAAGCATTTTTTTCATATTCTGTAAGTTCATCTACAAGTCCCTAAGAATGATTAAGTACAGGATTTTTTAGGATTACACATTGTACGTATTTATTTACCAACTAAAAGTTCATAAAATAAATCTACAGATGGCAATATTCTCAAAATCAAATATTCCTGAATCGCTCAATTTTCAAATGTCGAACTAACCTGGTCAGCTTGATGTAGTTCAGCTCCTTTCTTAGTGAAATCGAGGAGTGTAATGATGCACGCCCCGGATTGTACCAGCCAGTAGGTCTGATCGTAGTTCCGGAGCAACACCTGGATATTTACAACAATAGGTTACCATTGACTGTCACTCGGGATACGGTAGATCCAAAAGTTTGAATCACGCTATCAAAATAGAAAGATAATATGTCGGAAAAACTATAGTTTTGGAATTCTGGAATTTTGAACCTCTTGCGTGGTTCAAATTTTGCAGGCGGTATGTATAGTTTATCGATATTTTAATGCGGCAGAAGGTTTTCGTACTTTGATCGGAAGAAATTAAAGATCATTGTTGGAAGTTCTGCTTCGCTTTCTAACAAAGAGGTTAGTTTAGCTAAATCTATTTTGTAACGCTTTTTGTTAACACGATGTTTTACTACCCATATTATCTTTACTTAAAAAGAAGTAAACTCCAAAAAGCTAGGTCTTATGTTAATGTTATGCTTATTAAGAAGGTAGTAATTGTGTAACCTGGAAAGCCATGAGCAAGTTCTGGTGTAGCGAGACGACGCGCACCATCAGGGACTGGAAGTGCGTGTGTTTGCCGAACGGAGTCGGGTGACGCAGGACGCGCTGGATGTCCGCTAGCTGAGGGCATATAAACATAGACATAGGGGTGGAGCTTCTATCGAAAGACGGTTGCTTGCGCAGCACTGATCGGTTTTGACTCAAATTTCTTAGAGCGCTGATTCGTTTTGTCTTACACTTCTTGGAGAGGAAAAGGACGACACTTCTTAGGTCATGCTTATCCTCTCCATCACTCTTCTAGTTACATCCTCTATCCTCATCACAGGTGCATACCAACCGAAACGGTGAATAACCAGTGATATTCGCATCTTTTGGTATATATTCAACCTTTCATACAATGTTATTGTTTCGCTAAAGGTGGTGATTCAAACAAAACCTCACTATGGAGTCTTGTACATCAATCTAGATAACTTACCTGTTTCTGTAAAGGATACAGTTTCTGCGTCTGGAATCGGCTGCAGAACTCCTTAGCGCGTCGTTTGGCGCGAGTGGCTGATTCACGCTCTAATGATAGCACTTCCAGTTTCTCGAGGGTGTTGCTGATAACAATAAAGTTCATTCCAAAATTAGGACCAGTTCCTTATGCCTCGATAGACAGTAACACCGACTAGCTACTGGATAAAACATTTATACGGGACGAATTGCGAACTTCCTCCACCGAACTATAAGGGCGGTTATTAAATAAAAACCGGCCAAGTGCGAGTCGGACTCGCGCACGAAGGGGTCCGTACCATGTTGTATGGGTGACCTGCTTAATTTTTATTTCAGCGTTTAGTATTTGTTGTTATAACGCCAACAGAAATACATTATTTTGAACGGTCTAGCTATCAAGGTTCATGAGATACAGCCTGGTGATAGACGGACGGACAGTAAAGTCTTAGTAATAAGGTTCCGTTTTTATCTTTTGGGTGCGAAATTCTTAAAACGACTTTACAGAAACCAATCATTTTAAATCTAAAGAATTGGGTGTGAGATAATGGTCTAACGCTGAAATATAGATTAAAGTTGGACCACTATCTCACACGATAGTAAGTGACTATACGGTCTAACATGTAGCACGCTTTTCTCAAAAACCCCACAAATAAACGGAGGCTTAAAGGGATGTGAGAGACGGAAGGAAGACGGTAGGAGAACAATAACTTCTTCTTCTACTTCTTCGCCATCCAAAGGTTGCCTGGAAGAGATCGCTCTGAGCGATAGTGCCGCCCTTTGTAACACTTCTGCTTCGTTTTTTATTTAATGACTTTTAAAAATGTTGTTTACAATAAAGAATTGATATATGTAAGTATCTATCTAACTTGTACGAAATATGGACAACTTACATAGAATCAATGACTTCATCGTGAATCCTCATCCTCAGATCCTTGACGCGTGCGCAGTAGATGCTGTTCTCTATTGAATTCGCCACGTTCTCTGATGATTTATCTGAAATTACAGTATACAAAGTTTGGAATTGTATTTTAGAGTATCACGTGGTAAGCCTCTCCATCTAATACGTGTCCCGGGCACTACAGCAAGACCCGTCATGGCCTATAACCAGCATATGATCAAGGTGCTTCTAAAAATACCTCATTTTCAATTGGGATGAGTAGTTTTAGAAGTTATGCGGGAACAGATTACCATACATACACATGGGTTGAAAACATCAGCCTTCCTTTTACCTTCGCCGTAGTCGGGTAAAATAAAGTATATATGTTAATCTAGGACTCCCTCCATATGCCGAGTATTATAGCTATCAGTTCAGTAATATTAGCGTGAAGGAGTCAAAAACAAAATAACTAAACATAACTATTTTATCTGGAGTTAGCTGCGCCCCGCGTAAGTCCTGACCCGCGGAAATTACGGGACTACAAGTATAATTAAATAAATAATAAATATTGCAGGACATTCCACACATCGCCATCTAGCTCCAAGCTAAGTAACTAGACTTGTGTTATGGGTGCTAGACAACACATATACTACTTATATACTTTTCTTTTGTAAATATATACTTATAATACATAGAAACTACCAGACAAATATCTAAGCATAAATACTTGTCTGAGGTGGCAATCGAACCCGCAACCCTGTGGTTGGCAGTCCTGCATGGTGACCATTGCGCCAACTGGGTCGTCAATAATTTTGTCCTTCTCCATCCTCCAAACCACCACTATGTCGATTTACATCCGGTCCAAACGTTTGACCGTGAAGAGGGAACAAATAGCATAAGGATCACATATATTTTTTGCAAAATGTCTAACTTTGCTTAAAATTGACAGTGGAAGTTAGGATTAAGAAAAGTTTTGCCGGTAGGAGGTAGAAGCCCTAAGATACTTGAATGGTGCTACTTACTGCTAAGTTCAATTTCGGACTTGGTCTCAGTATGCGGTTGTTCCCACCCGCTGCCATCGGCCGCGCGGACCGTGGGGGGCGCGAGGGGTGAGGAGGGCGGTGATGTATCTATCATGGCATCGTCTTCGGGACCTAAGGACATGAGTTTATTGTCACTAGCTGCGCCATGCCGTTTCACTAGCTCTCGTGGCAATACCAGGATAAAAAGTAGCCAATGTGTTGATTCAGCAAGGTGCATACAGCACACAAACAGCCAATGATACAAGAAGATTTCAATCGGTTGAGTTGTTTTTGCGTGAAGGAGTAACAAACCTACATACATTAGCTGCGCCCCCGGGGTTACCCGCGTTATTGTCTCTTTAAAAAGTGATATTGATTATTACTACAAAATACAAACTTTATAAATTCTTTTTACCCCTTTTAATGGTTGAAATTTCAAAAATCATCAAAAATTTCTTAGCGTTCGCCTACGATCTAAAAGGATGCCCCATGCGAAGTTTCAGACTCGTAGCTGTTGTAGTTTTACAGCTTTCTTCATGAGTATTTTTCTCTTTAATATAATACTAGTTGCGCCCCGTGGTTTCACCCGCGTAAGTCCCCATACCGGGAATATCGAAAAAAAAGAGTAGCCTATGTGTTAATCCAGGTGTCCAGCTATCTACATACCTAGTTTCATTGCAATCGGTTCAGTAGTTTTTGTGTTTCATATTAATTATAATAATAAGTAGGATAGGATAGATACAGATAGGTATATGTAGGTATAGAAGATAAAGAAACACCCATACATACTAAGACAATTGCTGCAGGCTGCAGTTGCAAATTACACTTTAAAGTAGATACTTGCCTGAGACTTCATCATCAAATATATGGAACATATCGCATTCGTCTTTGTCATCGTCTTCGAACGTAACGCGCATATCTTCCAAGGGACGAGAGTCGCCTTCACCGAATTGAGGCTCCTTTAACATAGGTACAACACATTGTGACATTTACCAATAACTTGTCTTCTTCAAATAGTGAAACGGTGACATACTTCGTCACCACTATCGTCACCTGATGGCAAGTCAACATTTCTACCACACTGTCAAAATTAAGACCGCCTCAGGCGTCGCTTAACCAGCACGACTGTAAATGCAATCAGACCATGAGTCGCTCAAAATTTCCTAAAGAAGCGTTCAGCTCGTGGGTCCTGTTTGTGAAGTAAAGAGTAAAGACTCATTTCTGCTATGTGGACTATTTGTCAGTGTGACCATAGTCCCATATTGACAAGTTTTAAAACCAAACCCTCAATCTCCAAATCCTATGAAAACCTTTGGCTATGGGAGTTCACCCCCATATCCTATAAATATTGTAATTATCTCACAACGGCTGTACTGGACCCTGGAGCTTGCTTGCTCTGCTTCATCTTCTGCAGTTCCAACTCCATCATGTCTTTTAGGGAACTCTCGTCGAGATCATGCAGGAACTGATACGGATCATCTGGGACATAAAAATTAAGGTCTTACATGAGACCATAGTTTTTTTGGTTTTGCTTAATCGCGTAAAAAGTTATTTTGCACAGAACAGGGAGCGATGGAAAACTGTCGTTTCGGAAGCCAAAACTACTTTGGGTCGCGGAGTAGGTAAGAAACAATCACCGTTTGACCACTATGGTGGTCTCATGACTTGGAAGACAGTTAATTCTCACTAACAGTCAAAATCTATAACGTCCCCGACTTGCTACCATCGGTGACGGGTATCTTTTCTGATATATCTTTTATGACATATCTTTTACTATATAAATGCGAACTTTTCCTTTGTTATCACATCTCCAATAGAACATAATAACGAAATTGGTTAAACTAACTTGTATAAAGCGCCTGAACAACGTCCTGTTCTTTAACAAACTCGTCCCAGATCTTCTGTTCCTGGTCCTTGAGACGTTGCCGTCTGTTCTGCTTCCAAGCACGCTCCAGCTCTTTACCTTCGATGTACTATAACATGGAACAAACAATTGGGTAAGGCTGTGACAAAAGACTGATCGATGTACCTCAGTGATACCTACATCTTACGAAATGTGCGTGTGCTTCTATTTCCATAGATTTGTTTCACATGAAGGTTAGTTTAGAGATAGATATGTTTTAAAGCACGTCGCATAATTATATCATATCGATATCGATAATTATGCGACGTGCTTTGTACTTATCTTTGGTATAGCCGTACCCTTAGTTTTATCTAATCCTACTTCCTAATGTTACGCGACTATGCGATTATAGTGATGTACCTATGCGATGCAACATCGCGATCAAACATATTGGTGTCAAATAGGTATCCTAATCTGTTAGGTACTTACCCGTCCGATGATCGCGTAGTGTCGTTCGGTATTTACGCGAGTGAAACCGCAAGACAAAAAGTATGTTATTAGGTTTTTAAATTCTCACCTGCAAGTCACTGACTTCGACTTTAGCATCATCAGGCATGAAGGAAAACCCTCTCACGCAAGTCTCCATACCCCAAAAACTACAAAACAATATAAAAATCAACACAACTATTTAATATTTTTCAAAATAATCCGTCTTTGATTTATCATACAAATATTTTGAATTTATGACAACGAAAATGACAATTTGAAATAAAAAGAGGTCTGCCTAACGGATTAATTTGGACCTATTTTATGTTTATTTTGAGCTACATTTTGGCTAAAGAAAGTAAGTAGGTACTCACGAAACCAATTGAAGTAGGCAAATCGAGTTTTTCAAGGTTAAAAAATACGATAAAATAAATTTACGAAAAATAATTATTTGTGTACAACTTTATGTATCCGTGGTTAACGTGCTACGTGCTCCTTACTATCTATCGTAAAATACAAACTAAAGGGGAAGGTCAACGATACAAAATGTCAGTTTAGACAACCGTTGCTTAGCAACCATTATAACAACAATAAACAATTCCCACTCGAGTTGTTTGGTTTGGGTACTTACCTAATATATTTCCAATAGCTTTGTTGTTCAAAGGTGCTCGGTGCTCTGAAAATAAAACCAGGTGTTCAATTTATGAAACAGTTTAATAGTTTAAAATTAACGGCTTTATTAATTCGATTTGAAAGCGCGGGAAAGTGTTTTTAGCTGTTTAAATTAAGGACAGTGAATGTGTGAGGTTGTACAAAGTGCATAGTAGTGTAAAAATGTTATTCAGTGTTAGACCGTTGTCAAATATGGGTGCCCCGCAGCTGCCGGCGCTGCAGCCAGCGAGGTACTTCCCTCAGTGGAGCAGGACAGCTTTACTGACGCTGTCTACCCTCGATGATGAGCTTATTGAAGAGGTTAGTGTTGCTTTAATGTCTTTATGTTCGTTACTTAACCTTTGAAAAATATACAGTAAGTAGATATTTCGTAATAACCTCAAATGTGAAATCGAAATGTTAATTTTTTAGAACATACTTTTCCAACGACTTAATTCTTTATATGAAACTATCTCAAACATAAACAGTGTGATTTACAATATTTGATGTTTAATTCATATACGACTCTTTCATTTGAATTTGGGATAGTTTCAAAGCATAATACTTAAAGAAGTTAAAAATTATGTTCATAAATTGTGGTTTACAAAATAATTCGATTTCTAACTTGGTCAATTTTAGAATTATCAACTTCCTTCTTTTTTGTAGTTGGTTAAAAATGATATAAGCAAACGGAACATGAACTTTTGCTAAAATAATTCTGTCAGGTGTTAAATGTTTGCCAAAAGTATAAACTCGCTACGAGGTGAGGTTGTTGTTTGTTCGCCGCCCAATGAAGATATATTTTGACGTAAAAAGTCTTTAATATCGATTAAAATAGTACCTTGCAAAATTCAAATGTAACGCCTGTAACGGATGTGAGGAAAGGATTTTTAAAAGGTTAAGATAAGCTCAATCTTTTTAGTTTAGAGCTTTAAGGAGCTCTGCTTCGTTCCTTGCCTATAATACATGCTAAGAAAGAGACTGGATTTGCTTCCGTTAGAATAGTCGACCCAATTCTGTCTGATGTTGCTAATATAACCTTTGTCAGAAGGTAGCCTCTTTCTTTAGAACCGTTACAAGTTACGTTACTTTGTACAATTTTAAACTAATTTTTGTTAACAATGACAGTTACTATAAAAAAACGGTCGATATTTGCCTACCATAATGGCATAATGAGTTTTTGTTGTAGATTATCTTGATACGGCTAGCTATAGTAATGACTATTAGTTATTCAGTGGTGTGGTAGGTAATAACTAGTTGGATTATCCTTGCTTCGACCTTTCCGTTGTCATTACTACGTCTATGATTACTTCCTAATATGATGAGATTGAGGGGTCGTTTCCTCAAGTGTCATATAGTTTCTAAGAAAATCTTTACTAGTAGGAATACATTTCCAATGGCTCAAAGATCTTGAGATCTAATGACCACTTGAATTTCGGATGTGTAACTTCGGAACGCGCCCTGATGCGCAATGAGAAGGATATTAAACTAAAGAAAATTCCTTTGCGTAGGTAGGTACTACAGCGTTCCGTAAAGTTGCTGACTCCGTTCGTATTTTTTTAAGAATTAAATCTAGAATTTAATAATTGTGAAACTCCCTGAAAATTATTAAAGGAAGATCTACGGGACCACGTCTCACAGAGTCAAAATTACGGAAAGCTTTGTTTTATTTTTGCTAACGCTCTAGATCGCGCATCTAAATAATATGTTACTTAGATGATATAAATATCATGAATACCTATCTACGAAGTTTGTAATTTCCTTTATTGAGCTCAATACGCCAAAAAACAATAACGGAAGTAGGTATCTAATATCTAAGTGCCTGAGGCAGGTAAATATCCTAATTTTCCATATTGAAAGTGCTATTCTTAATTTAGTTTCCACAAATTATATTACTTAACTTTAAAATTAAATTAAACTTGTACTCAATGACTTTCGGAGTTATTAGACTGAAAGTTTACTAGATTCGAGTAAGCAATTAGGTCAAACAATTGCTAGTGCCTACTGAATTATTTATGAGGCAGGTCATTGAAAGTATACTGCCAGTTCAGGTACCTACCCTGAAAGAAATAAAGTTATTTTCTTGTGAAGGTCGAAATAAGTATTGCACGGAATGGCAGCTAAATGCTAAATATATGGGTATTAGATATAACGATTGGTTGTATTTTGGAATGAAGCTATTATCAGAAGTAAAGAGTGACACGGCATGTCAAATGTTGGCCGAGTGCCATGGCGGATAGTGAGAGAGTGGCGAGGTAGTGTAGTGAGTCAGCGAGGCGAGGTGGGTCCGACGACGCCGGCGCGATCGATAGCTGCACCCCGCCCTGCGCGCCGCGCCGACCGCCGCCGCCCGCCTCCGCCGCGCGCTGTGCCTGCACCTGCCTGGCCCGTGCTCCGTGCCCCGTGCCCGACCATACACCGCGACACCACAAACCAGAAAACATCAGTTACAACACCGGAGAAACACCACAGACTAATGGTTCAAGGTCACCGGTTCACCGACCCACGTCTAGTTAACAGTGTTTATTATTGCGTGTGCATTTATTTTTAATAATTACGGAAAGGCAAGGTCGCGTCGCACAAATGTTGGAGCGTTGCGTTCGGGCGGTCGCGCTAGCCGGTTCACAAAGGGTTTACTATACGCGGTCGCGGCACTGATCTCGTTAACTAAGTGCAATGGCATCTAAAGTGCTCGTGCCGGCTGCTCCATTCGCTAAATTACAAGTGAGTTCAATCTTCTTACAAATACTATTCAATCATATCTAAATCCGACCATATTATCTGTACAGAACCTAAATACAAACACCAATCTAGTGTTTTCTTTGTTTACATACGTAGAAATTCACAAAAATTGAATATTTTTGTTATATACTATTTCTATCTACCGTAGGTAGGTAAAATAAGTACAAGAAATGCATAACCATTTCACAAAGCCACTATTAAAACACACCTCCCATCACTAAGCAAGTAATGGTACATATTTCCCATTAACAAAAAACATTAGGAAGAATAACAACACATCCGAGTAGAAAAAAAATACAACAAATACGAATCACCACAAGGCAGACAAAGGAAATGTTAATCGGTCATCGACATATGAAAGCTAGCTAGTACCTACATGGATTTCCCCATAGGTACCTGCCTGGTGGGAAGTCCTAGTAAATTAGCCTTATAAGTAGATTCATTGTTACGAAGAGTCTTTGTTGGCTGATATGGGAAATTTTTAATATTATACACATAGTAATACAATATACACACCAGAGATTTATATTGTTACCATTATAATAAGTAATCAATTACTAAAAACTTTGCAAAGGAGATCAAATTAAGAAAATTATCAGTTAACAATTATTAATATAATTCTCTGAATATCATTGAATTGAGTGCTTCTTATTTTAATCTTTACGAATCCAAAGCGTGGTCTATGGACAAGTTGAATTTGCGAAAGCTGTGAAATCGCACAATTTGGACCTAGATTGACTGGTATACATGTAAATAAAATAACGATACAAAAAGATATCAGCTTCAGATCTTGTTAATAAAGATTTAAGGAGCGTCGAGCGTTTAGAATTCATAATATCTATGGTCCCCAGGTTAAGAAATCTCCTCCGGAGTCAGCCGGCGCCGGGTTCATAATCAGCGGTGATGCAGCAGCCAGGGTCACTCACCTGGAGCACAGTGTGCGGTTCTTGCAGGAACAGCATCGGCTCATGCTGAGCGGCCTCCATGCTGAAATTGAGGCTTTGAGGGAGAGGAATCGAGGTGGGTACATCAATTTTTAACTTAGTTACTAAGGTCCTGGCTTCCTGGGGTAATTGTCTCGTCGTGGGTAAAAATAGTATTCTGTAAGGGTAGGGATTATAATCAGCGACGAAGCAGCCAGGGTTCCTGTAGGAACAGCACCAGCTCATGCTGAGCACCCATGATGAGGTTGGGGGTTTGGGGGAAAGGATTCAAGGTAGGTTCCAACCAAAGAGGTTGCTAAGTACCTCTATGCAGTTATCGGCTATTAAAAGAAGTCATTTGCAGTTGTGCTACAAACAGTATATTTTAAACTGCGGAGATACTATCAACACGTCAAACAATTTGTATATTGCGAAGTAAAACGAGGTGTAAACTGTTACACTCACTCTAGTATTACCTCCTTCCTGAAGTCAAGCCTCACAAAAATCGATTTTAATTCAATGAATTTACAATAAGCACACCATGCCAGTAGCAGCTTCGTTTCCTTTCTAAATACGCCTCGCTTTCAATGCATGGTTCGTTGGTTTTCCAGCAATTACATAGGTACAATTAGCACCCTTTCTTATTGAAGTTTAGTTACAAGTTTCGACATATTAGCAACCCTATTGTGATGGATGTGTCAAGGTACATTTTCATGGTTGAATTACATTGAAGGGTATTGAACTACGCACTTTGACAGGGTTTTTTATTGATCTCGTTTGGAGGGTATTTCGTGATACCCTTTTGTATACTTCTGAATACAATTCGAGTGATGTTTTTACACTATAATTGAACTATATGTTTGGCCTTTATATCTGTCTGTGTAGCTACTCGCAATCGTACTTCAAACGAATCAACCAATTCTTTTTTCTTCCATTCAAAGGGGCACCAAGTTATTGGCATAGTCCTCCAGCGCGTATTGAAGACATCAATGTATCCCTCTGCATGGCTTTATTTTAAATCGACAGACGGTTTCAAATGTTTGTCTTTTTAATAACTCTGATCGCTGATGGTTTAGATAGAGGTATGGTCTGAAGATAACACTTGTCAAATTTCAAGTCTTCTTTTGGTTAACACATATTTTATTCAATACAAAACAATACGGTTGCAAGGGTTCGCAACTCTGATCGCTGATGGTTAAGAGCTGGCATTTTTTCGGACAATTTATTTGAAAACATTAGTGGTTCATATCTTCGAAACGTGACACTTTAGAACATCATGTGATGGAATATTTTATCAACGTTCTTTTTAACATCGTTGTTTTCTATGTAACAAATAAAAATACAGCGTGTAACCACTATCACACCTGCCTAATGGTAGGCGACGGTCAAGATGCAACACACTTACCTACAAGATACCTGTTCACTCGCGACTAGAATACCCACAAATTGTACACGTCAGGAAAGACAGACGCAGGCAACTGATCCCATGCCCTTCTTGTACGAATAGTAATTATTTTACAAATCCTTATCTATTCGTTTGACCGCGAAGAACAAATAAATAAACAATATACTACATAAATAAATAAACAAACAAATAAATTAATAAACTTTGGAATTCATAACATTAAGATAGGATATTCTGTGAGTGTTCTTGTCATACTATTTCATATCTTTGTTAAAGTGGCAGTGTAGGTACAACCGACGTTGTAATGCTCAGTGATCAGTTACAAAACAAACAGATCGTATTCGAGATAAGTGCTCGTTGCATTGCATTGGTGATGGTTCCATACCGAGTCATAAAGGTGTGAGGCAAGCAGTGTGGACGTAAGATGCGGACACTGCGGACAGTTGGTAAATACGATACAAATAACAGGTAAAGTATAGACATTGGACATACGAAATGACCTGACCAGTCGTATATGGACTTATCAGAGATATGCTTCGTTCTGGAAAGGGCATAAACAATTTGTAATAGTAATTTGTAGCCTCTGTTTGGCTTGGACCGAGTATAACCGCAGGATGCAGTCAGTTCTACATATTACAGTAACAAACACGCAGGGTGCGGCGGGAAGACCAGAGCTGCAGATGTGCGTGCGTATCTACACCCATTCAGGCAACGCAGCTTAGGACTTATCAGTTACTTAATAGTTATTCTCTGTATTTTGTATTTACTTTTCTTTGTAACTGTCTCTTATTGTTTCTTATTTGTGTGTTTATTCGAATAAATATATTCTATTATATTCATTTCTAACTGCGCTCCGCGGCTTCACCTCGCCTAAGTCCCGATCCTGTGGGAATATCAAAATGAAAAGTAGCCTATAGCCTTCCTCTAAAATTGGACTATTCAACACAAAAATATTTTTTCAATTCGAACCAGTAGTTCCTGAGATTAGCGCGTTCAAACAAACAAACTCTTCAGCTTTATAATGTTAGTAGATGTGGCAAGCATCATTACAGTCATGTGTAAATCATGTTGTGATTCATACATTACGTTGGTTTACATCTTACGACTTTTGTGAAAAACAAAGATAGGTAGGTACCTACTTTATTTTTAGCGTACAATGTTTAATTTATTTGTGTTGTCGATCTGTCTGCTTGGAAAGTCCTGAGATATTGCACAATTGTGAACGCAAGTTGACTTATGCTCGGATAACGTACTTGTCCGTGTTCTTATACATAAGACCGGGTCGGTTGTTCCACTGCCGTCTTCACTCGCGTCTCTCGAAGGCCGTTGCTTACCTATTTGGGGGTCTTTCAATAACTAGTGTATGTTTTCTAGACGCACGAGACTGCATCATCATTTACCATCGAGTCAGATAGTGGTTTTAAATGCTAATCTATCAATTATTTATAAACAAATATAGAGGATATCCATAACGTCCTTTTACTTGCTACCATCGGTCCTTAATATCTTTTCTACCAATTAACTGGGGTCTGAAATGGACAGGTTAGGTTAGCCATATAGGTACCATACGCGCGCATAGTGCTAAAAAGTATTTTTAGTCGGCTCACAATTTCGGACCCGGAGATGTGATTGTTAGTAAGCGCTGTTCATTAAAATATATAATACCCGCAACCGATGCACGATGGGAGCATTATTGAACATTTTTATAGTCCCGTGGTTTAACTAGTTGGACAGACCTTCATAAATTCACCCTAGAAGAGCTTTTTCTGCTGGAGCACCGCACAATAAGTTAAGATGGAAAGTTCAGAAAAAAAACTTAAGTATACAAAGATAGGCGCGATAAACATAATCCTTTCCTTGCAGTACCTAGTACCTAGAAATAACCAATAATATTATGTTATTTCAGACTTACAATTTCAACTGATTTTCAATAAGGAGTCTTCACCGAAACCCACTTCACCGCCTACAGAGGAAAATGTTGAGACCGAGGTAAGGTTTACCTATAGGACAATATACGGGTCAAATTATATTCACTGTAAGCTATTGTCATATTATTAGACATTTTACGAATTTGTCATTTTATGATTTGCCAAAAAAATCTGAAAAACAATGAAAAAAATGACTTTTTTTCTGTTTTTAGTATTTGTAGTTATAGCGGCAACAGAAATACATCATCTGTGAAAATTTAAACTTTCTAGCTATCACGGTTCATAAGATACAGCTAGACGGACGGACGGACAGCGAAGTCTTAGTAATAGGGTCCCGTTTTTACCCTTTGGGTACGGAACCCAAAAACATAAAGCAGGAGGACCATAATTGTCACATTTATTCGGACATACCGAATCGTCTTTCTTTTTTTTAAAATTAAATATTAAAATGTATGTAACTGAGTAGAAGGAACTTAAAACACAAACAATCAAAGCCATGAAAGGTATTATTTAATCAGTCTCTTGTAGAATTTATTACACCGGCACCGGCCGTTACGAAACACGCAAACATTTCGTAAATCAATTAAAATTCTTGAACCGATACGTAATTCCTTTTGAAAATGTAATGAATGATAAAATATGATTACCTACTTAATTAGGTGTAAATAAATATTATATAACTGAAGCAGTAGGTAGCATAATATTATTGATCTTGAATGTACCTACAATTTGAATTAATTATTGTAAGCAACCGCCCCATCAGTAAAAGTGTTGCAACGTGGATTCGTTTAATATTAAAATTCCCTTTCAGGAAGTGAAGTTAAAACGCGATGTGAGCAGGTTGGAGAAAGAAGCAGCGACTGCTCGAAGTGAAGCGCGAGCTGCTGAAGCTCGAGCATTACAGTTGCAGAGACTGGTCGACACCCAAACAGAGTGAGTTCTTCCTCCATACATTTTCAACAATGCCGACAAAGACTATAGAACGATAGAATGATGGCTATCGAGGAGGCAGAAGTCACCTGCCAACTACCTAGACTTGAACCATAGACAATGCCATGACGCTACCTTCAGCCAGCAATGAACCAACATCGCAACAAATGGCAATCTAGTTTGGAGGGCCAATCTTAAATAGGATATACGCCAGGGGAATTATTATGACTTAACGATTACAACAAGTATAGCAGTGGGGCTTAAAGCGTCTTCGAGGGACATTTGAAAAAGTAATTGATTTATGAACGTTCCAGAAAGCTGCGCGTGCTGGAGTTAAGCACGAAGTGCACGGCATGCGTGGAGGGTGTGGAGGGCGGCAGTGAGGTGCAGGGCGCGGCGGAGGGCGGCGAGGGTTCGGAGACTCGTGCCGAGCTGCGCGCGCGGCTCGCCGAGGCGGAGCGGTTGGTGAGGCGGCTGCGCGGGGACGCCGAGCGCCGCCGGAGAGAGGTACCCGACCTCAACCGCGACGGGCGGGGACCCACCTCCGTCACTAACCTCTTGTTTGACGGCGCCGCCAACACGCACGCACACGTACGTCCCCTCCCCACCTCTTCGACACCACCTCCTACCGACCCCCCCCCCCTTATATATCCAATACGCGATCCTTACTAATGACATACCCCTATAGAATTAAAAAGAAACGTACGTCCACTGCGACACTATTTGCCCGTCACATCAACCTTCTTTTCTGAGTATATGATCCTGTCGCTCTAATAGTTATATCACTATAACTTAAATATCAGAGCGATAGGATTTAACATATAATACACGATAGTGACAGATTTAATAAAATCCTACTACCATCAGAACCCTATCACGTCACAGACATATCCTCAAAAATCCCTTATAAGATGTCCTAAAACTCAAATTCAAATAGGAATCTTGATAAAAACCAGTAGATGGAGATTCTATCCGTGGCAAAATTTTGTTCTTTTTGCGAAAAAAATTTGACTACTTTTTCATTTGCTTTTATAAGTTTGAATCACCATCTATTGTTTTTTCTATGAACCCAACTTGGCATTGAGTTTTAGGACACAATTATGATTTTTTACAAAACACTCAGTTGATATAAAACAAATCCAGCGGTTCTTAAATGAACAATGTTTTGTTGGTTGAATTTATTCCAAACCCTTTCCACAATTGGACAATGGATACTCCTAACGTGTGAAGTCACGTTGGTTGCCGTACTTTTACTTTTGGTAAACAATTAGATATAGTTTTATATGTACTAGTTAAACCTTTCATATGTCTAAAATCAATATTATTAATATAATTTAGTTGTTAACTTAAACGACCAAATAGTAAAGTTTTCCTTTAGCTAAAACCCTCCAAAACCTCTGTTCATTATAGCGTTGTAAATTAGTTACAAAGGAGTATGTTACAGCTTATCAAGGACCTTTTAAAGAGGGCGCTTAAGTCATCGTCTTAAACAATGGCAACACATTAAGTTCCATTTTTAGCGACCTTCAAAAAGATCCCAGGAAAGCTGTAGTTTTGGAAGCTGGTTCAAATCCTACTGGAATATTAATTTAGAAATGGTGTAGTCACTACTAGATAATGCTACAGACTTACAGTCCTAAATCAATTGGGATAAGGGCAAGAAGGTTTTATATTAATCTTTCATCCATCTAAAATCCAACAGTTGCAATGTATGAAGAACTCCTTGCATGCGAGCCTGCGGGCGACCGGTCTTGACAGCTACGGTTTCCACAACAAGTACCACTTCCCGCCTGCGCCTCCGCCAGTACACACGCCAGACTTCTGGAGGGAACCCATGAGAGAGTGAGTTCTTGACACTTTTTGGTAAACAAAACTTGAAATGCGACATTTTGCTTAACGTGAAGGCGCCCTACCGACTGTGCTACGCCGCCAACTACGAATGCTAAATGTATGTAATGTTTAGGTTCATCTTGAAATGTCATCCTTTCAGGGACTACAACATTGGCGGTAGAGGGCGTAGCACTCGCCGACCTCTCACACTGCCAGAACTATCCGGACAGACAATGCATCGCTCTACCGTTTATGCTAATAGTAAGAAAACTTGTAATGATACACTTTCTTTGTTTGCCCCTGCGTTGCATGCCAAAATTCTTCTCTGCCTTACTTAAGGATGCTACACTATTCTGGGGTACGAGGCACTGCCAAGCTTTTATCGAATCGTTTAGTCTTATTTTCAAATAATTTGTTTTCAATAAATCAATGCGAAATAGGAAATAATTAAGAAACACGACATGAAAATATTTGAATTCAACAATTACAGATCATACACGACCGAGAGCAAATGGATATGACAAAAACAAGAAATCACAACCGTCTAACGGAGAAGTAGCAAATGGGAAAAGTCCAGAAGAACAACCAGGTATTACGTATTATAACTATTATTATTATAGTCTAGTACAGTCGCTAGATGGTTACATGACTGACGGAGGTATCCGTAAGGTAGGCCTGATTTTGCGTGCAAATCGATTTCCACTTTTTACCCGTGGCGCCATCTGTTACGTTCAAGGTATTCTTAAATCTGTTTCCTATAACTAGCTTCAAATCACTGGATAGACGGCGCTATTTAAATAGGGCCGGCTAAAATTTCTGGTGGCCAAAAGATGTCAATTGTCAAATTCGAAAAATGACATAAGTGAGATTTTGGTAGTCAAATGTTTGAATTTCCTCTAGATTTCAAAATGCGATGACATCAAAATCTATTTAATGGTTGAATACTTGCTCATTATCAGCGTCTGTAAATAAAATCCTTTTAAATATATTTATATATAATATTTGTCTATTTTACGTATTTCAGAGAGCAGATTATACCCACATTTATCGAAAATTATACCGCATATAAAAGACAAGCCCAATTTAAACTCTAACGCCTCGTACCCAGAGTTAAAAATCGTTGTAACTAAAATGATACCACACGGTAACGGTGAGATCGAAGGCAAAATATTAAATTAACCGATACTAAAAATAAATACTAAGGAAATTCCCTACTAAAAAATACTAAATAATTACTAACCTAAACATTACCTAACTATAAACCATAAATAATCATAATTAATCATAAATGTTCCATGGTACACCTCTCAAAATAATGTAATCTCGACCGTGAGCACGATCACGTGAGTTTTTGTGTCTTGTTCGCATTGGTGACGATTCAATGTGATCTAATGCGAATTATTCCAACTGAATAAAAACATTTAACTTTGAATGCAAAAACTAATCTTTGTTCGTCTTTCTAATCGCTTTTTGACTACTTAAATAGCATTCAAAAAATATATCAAGTTCTGTTTACGTATGTGTGCATGACTAATATCCCATAACCAAATTACAATATCTTTGGCGTGCGATTCTATGTGTGAACCTATAAAAATACAGCTTTGATTTGTGTGGCAATGGAACGGCAGCCGGGCCGTCGCCGTCGTTCAACCATCACAAATTAAGGCTGACTGACTAACGCAACAATAAATCGTAATTTCTATAAAATAAAATATGTTTTTTATTTCAGTAAGTAATGGTCAAACGAGTCAAACGACAGACGCCGGCGCACGCGCTAGACCGCGCCGACATCGCAAGCACGTGGACCACACGTAGGTAACGACACGACATTTCGAACGTGGTAAGCAATGATGGTTTAACAAACATTTAAAAAAAACTACATTCAATTTTGATCAAAATAGTTCCATGATGATAATAAAGTTTGGTCGCCCTACACTAAATGACGTGGCAGCGCCATCTAGTCCCATCGCCTGGAACTAAACAAAGCACTACGATATTTGAAATCGTATGGTAATTTGTACCGGTGAAGCAAATTGTTTGGCTAAATAACGCTGCCTCATCTAATACTGTTAAGTCATCATTGCATGCTAAATGATATTATTATTATTATAAACCAAAAGCCTAATGGCGTAAAAGTACCTTCAAAGATGAGATAAGAGCGCGCTTACGTGAATTTAAACGCAGTTTTAAGAAAGGAGGCCCGAGTTTTAGCAATTTCAAAAGCGCCATATATCTGTTTTTAGAACGCATTATTAGGTTTGGTTTCACCAATTGTCTTAAATCAGTAAATAATACTATTTTGCTCGAATTGCCTTGCGTAAATAGAAGGCAAAATTTGTAGCAAGTAGCAATGAATTAAGTGCTTAGAGTAAGGTAAACACTTAATCGGCATGTTACTTATTTAACAGTAGACATTTAATAAAAATATATTATATTAAACGCACATAATAGTTCCTAAAATCACGAAAATAGCTCTTTTTATTCGATATAACTTTATAATAATTATGTAGTTGTACCTATATTTCATATAAAATCCCATATAATGTTGTTATTTCAAAATATTCAGCTTTAATTATAAACGCATTATAAATTTTCGATAGTTACAAATAATATTATCATGAATTGTGGATGAAAGTTTAAAAACTATCGCAGCTTTATAAAGCGATTATAAAGAAATTAACTTTTTATTATAATAAATATATCGTTAAATTTTGAATAGTTAAAAGAGACAGTTTAATAAAGCGTTGGTGAAATCAATTCCCGTTTAAAAGCTACAAGTTGCTAAAACAAATGGGTAGGTCAAGTCAAGATTCAGGTTGGATTATTCACGCCAATGTCAATTCTAAACATTTTGATACGCACCACGAGTGTATACAGACGCAGAATGCGTTTATTTTGGTAATTGATACCGTTTTATTCACTTATACTTTTAGCAAAAGAAAATATAAACTAATATATTTAGGTACATTTGTGATTTTCTTGATTTTGAACGGCATTACCTTCTTTACTGATGGCGCCATCTAGTAGCGATAAGAGACAACAATAATTAGTAACAAAATACGATGTTCGTTCAAAGTCAATTTTATACCTGGATATATCAGTCATATAAACTGTACTTAATTATTTTGGAACATACATTAGTTGGTAAAAAAAAATTAAACATGATTATTCCTGATGTTATTAGTGTATGGTCATCCTGCTTTGGTTATTATAAATGAGTAAAACAATACAATATGTCAAATTAATACAAGCCTTCGGATACCGTCTCATTATTTTTCATTCCATTTAAAAAGAACGTACGACGAACTTTAAAATGTAAAATATTATTATTAAAATTACAAAAAGGATAATTTTATTTGTAATTCTCAAAGATTAATTTTACGATATTTTTCAATTTTGAATTAGCTTTTCTGTTCAGTTTTGTAAAGGGTGTTGGTACATTTGCGCTATAATCATAAAGGCCTAGCTTGAAAGATACCGAAACAGCGATCTCGTTATTTTTGTTTTTGTTGTTAGACAAACACATTCCGTCACATAGTGTCATGTTTCGATGATATGAACCACCAAAGTTTTGAAAGAATTCGTCCGAGCCTCTGTAGGCTGGAGTGTGAAGTTGCAGCGACTGTCCATTGCATTTATTCGCTTGCTGCAACTTCCAGGTAGTCAACTTAAATTGCCGGTATTTAAAGTACATTTAACAATGTTCTTTACCTGCCTAGAGTTTAAAAGTTCAGTGTTCAATACCGACCACGCAAGTGTATTAACACCCTAAGAGTGAAGTGTATTTGATTCCAATCATCAATAAACTGCCATTTAAAACCTGACCAGATAAAATAATATAAATGATGCCATTTTTTCAGCACCGAGATATCGGTTTAGGATATAAAACAGAGAAATACCGAAACCGAAAAAACCAAAATAAACATAAATTGATATGAATTATGAAAGCTTTTTCTGGGAAAAAGATTTGTAGCAGAATGTGATGTTTAAAGATTTGCTTTTTATCATTATTACAAAGTTGACATAAATAGTACAGATAATACTGGAAATCTATGTTTAAAATTCCGGTATTCCCGGTTCCGAGATTTCCCGGCAAACTTAGTCAGTAAAAGAAAAAAAATCGATCAGTCATTTTTTATTTTTTCTGGTCTGGCAAAGTATAGAATTTTGTGTTTAATTAAAATATTTAGTGGTTACTTGCGGTCCGATCGTAACTTCATAGGTGTAAGTACCAAAGCAATAATTTTAAAATAAGTCGTTGAAATATTCTAGTAGAAATTAATTGAAAGTTCAGAAAATTATGGTCACTCTAAATATTCAACCTGTGGCGCCCTCTTCTTATATACATCAAAGGCTAAATTGGAAAATATTAGTATAATTCTAGGGGGTTTAACACAGCGCCATCATGCCCAAACTAAATAAAGCTTCTAATATGGTGCCAGATTACGATAATTTTTGGAAAGACACTAATTATAAAATAAACGAAAATTCGATGAGACTGAAAAGATTTGCTGTTACAAATAATTCCAATTAGCGTAGGTACAATATTTAGGTAGGATTATTAAAAATTTGAAATAGCAAATCAATATCTGAATCGTTTTTGATGTTACTCTCGTTTCGAATAGAAGAGGCGACCGAGCCGCAAGTGGCGACCTCTATGGCTATCGTCGAACTAAAGTATTAAATCGCTATATTCGTAGCCTTATCCATTATTAATCTATTTAATTATTATCTATTATTAAAAATATTATAATAATTATTGATTATAATAAAATATTTATGCAAATGAACGTTTGAGTGTTATTATTAACCCGGGTTTACTTCACTGCATGGTTGCTTCCCGCTGTCTGTCCCTATGTATGCTTAAAATGTATGTTGTATGTGAAAGTTTGTAGGTGTGCGTGCGTATGTATGTTTGACGCAAAAACTACTGAACCGATTGCGATGAAACTCGGGATCTAGATAGCTGGAGACTTGGATTAACACATTTAACCCGATATTCCCACAGGATCGGGAATTACGCGGGTGAAACCGCGGGGCGCAGCTACTTATTAATTCTAAGTCTCCCACACTATTTTTTGAATATGCTTCCAAGTACAGACTTTTCGGTCTCTCTTTGTTTACTATAATAAGTAAAGACATGTTTGCAAATGGTTTCTAATACCAAAGCGGGTTGTTCTAGACATCTAGTCTAACAACTTTTGTTCTACGACTTTTGGAAATTTCAACATTTCTTTTTGATAATTCTTAAGATACCGGTATCTTATGAAAATACCATACAAATCTAAAACTATCCATTTTCTTATATTATTATATCCTACTAATATTATAAATGTGAAAGTTTGTGTGTGTGTATGTGTGTGTGTTTGTTACTCCTTCACGCTAAAACTACTGAACCAATTGCAATGAAATTCGGTATGTACATAGCTAGAGGCCTGGATTAACATATAGGCTACTTTTTATCCCGATATTCCCCCAGGATCGGGACTTTCGCAGGTGAAACCGCGGGGCGCAGCTAGTATGTATATAAAATGAATCCCTATTTTCCTTGGTCACGAAATCACGCGTGAACGGCTGGACCAATTTCGCAAATTCTTTTTTTGTTGTGTTTATTATTGTCAGGAGAGGGAGAAAAAGTTTAGAAAATTGCGCAGAAAATTTACGTAGGTGAAGCCGCGGGGCGCATCTAGTTTACAATAAAAATCAATGAATGCATATCCTCATTTAATGAAACAACAACTTAAAGAACTCACTATCTCCACACAACAACATCATATTCCCCAACAACCAATAAAACTCTTTACATAATTCACTTTTACTTAGCAACAACTTAATTATACCAATCGAATTATTATTAATAAAACCTTTTATTAATAATTCGTAAACCATTTTTGAATTCATATTGGCTAGTGTACGGACTAAATACTTGAGTTCTTGGGTTTTTTCATAATTATGTAAAGTAATATCTTGTGTGTTTTCACAATTATGTAATGTAATATTTAGTTTTTCTAATAATTTGAATGTAATACCTTTATTGTAGGTTTTGAATTGGTCATGACAGGATATGTAGAATAATAGTTGACTTAATTCTGGGGTTAACTCTTCTGGGAGATTTTCTATTATATTGTTTAGGTGTTCGGAACTGAAATGTAAAAAGTTAAAGTTAGTGAGACTGTCTCTGCTCTCTGCCCTAAAGGTACCTTAACAAATAAATTGATGATCATTTCCTGGTATGATATGGTCTTCCACCCTGCAGGAACTTGTACTTGTATACAGGCTGTTTTCCGCCATTGGACCCTTTTTAATTGGGCCCTTTTTGCGTGAGGATGGAATAGGCTTGCCCAGCACCTACTACCCTCTCAGCTTAGTCGAGCATGTCCAGAGGAGAGAACTTGTCAATACTTGCCGACCAATCCGCAAGTTTCATCATGATGTTTACCTTCACCATAAGAGCAATGTCAATTAACGCACATTTTTTCTTAAGAAAAATACATTGGTGCACGGCCCGCCGGGATTCGAACCCACGACCTTCAGAATGAAAGTCGAGGTATCTACCACTAAGCCAACACCACTCTACCCAGCAGGAATTATATATGGTAAGCAGCTCACCATAGACGCAGTGTTGGATTTTGTAAACGAGATATTACTTAAGGCCCTGTGCTAATAAAGCTACCAAAATCGACCTTTGTTTTAAGCAACTCTAAGTAATCAAATACTCTTTTTTTGTTATTTGGATATAAATGGATATTGTAGTTTAATAACCTTATTTTTGTTTATTGTGGTTGAAAACATGATATGAACAACTTCGTTCGATAAAAAAAAATGTTAGAAAACAGAGAATTATTAGATCGTTTATCGGGTTTTATACAAAAATAGTTAACGTTTGTTTCTAAAAATGAATCAAATGATAGGTTTTGACCTCTAGGAACTATATTTGTGGATAATAATGCTAAAATGTTTTGCATATCGATCAAATATAACAGTTAGCACGCAGCACGCTACGTCTTTGAGAGCGCAGGCTAAGGTAATGTGAATACCTACACACGCTACTGGAAGAGCGCCTTAATAAGCGGCTCAGCACCATCTCTTGGTGACACGGTTTTATTTCATTTTACACCATTTTGTATGAATATTAAATCTCACCTCAACTCATCTTGACTGGTATAAACGAGCCTGATCAAAGCATAGACTGCAGCTTCGATTCCATCACCGGAAACTCTCATCATTCTACAAAGAGACCCAACAGCTCCCTGCGCCACCAACACTTGGCACACCCTCGGACAACATCCACACAAGTTGCCTATTGTCCATGCACAGGTTATCTGGAAATTATAATTTTATTATTTACAAAATTAACAGGCACACAAACAGATGAACAGACAGGCAGACATATAGCCAGACTGACAGAAAGACAGACAGACAAATAGACAGACTGACAGAAAGAGACAAACAAACAAACTTACAGATGGGCAGACGGATGGACACACAGCTCCACAGAATAATTCTGTCTAACACTTAATCGCAAAACCAATTTAATTAAATTTTCTTATAGAGAGAGATAGAACCTTCGAGAAGGACCTATATAAGCTTCTTTATATTCCGATGCCACATCTCATAAAACATACAAATAAATTATCACGTACAGCCAATTCTTCAACCAAATTATCCAATAGGCTGACGAGGTAGGATCCAGCAGCCTTAGCAACTGTGGTACAAGTTTTGGAGTCAGCCAATGCAAGGTTACACAAGCATCCTGCTGCGGCACATTGCTTTGAAATGTCTTTACCTGAAAATTACAGTGAAAGGGGGTTATTCCCAAAAACACAACCTTTTGCATTCCTGGTGCAAAGGCTGGTGATAGCGGTTCAATGGGGTAATGCTACCTGCATATTGTCCAGCTTTGCACCGGGAATGTTGAGTTTTTATTATTTAATAGTTATGAAGAATATTTTAATTTGATGTCAAAATACAAACAAATAAATATATAAAGATTTTAGTCAACAACTAGAAATTAACACAATCACGAAACATGTTAGAGAATGTAGGTAAATTCTTAAGTTCTCACCTGAAAGTTCCCTCACAAGACCTCTTAGTGCTCCATGGGTGGCCAGAAGCACTTCCGTGTGTTTCTCATCATATAACAAACCATTTTTCAATGTTATTAGCTCTTCAACAGGGATTGATGACTTTGTTTTCAGTTTATTTGCTATTTCTAACACGGTTTTCTGTGTACTGTAAGAATTTTACAATAAAAGGCATGTAAATAAAAAAGGTAAGTAAGTATATAATGTAAAAAGAGCTGTGGAGGTTATGCTATTTTGATCCCAAATGCTATAAAAACACAGATACAGACAAATTAAGACCAAGTTTGAATGGGTGGTAGGTATTTGCTAAACATTTCTACCTGAAACTTGCAATGCAACGTCCTTCGTCAGTTTTCTCGTCTCTTTGCCGGCGTCTCTTCAAAAATAGGGACTGGCGGCTGGAGTGTCTGATTGCTGCTACGGATACTTCCATTTTTCTAAGTAAGTTAACAAGTAAGGAAACAAAATATAAATGTTTTCTAATTTAATTTCACAGCCCTGTAGTTAGTAAATTAAAATTACAGACACAAGTAAACAAAACAACGAAAAAGGAGATTATTTTTCGACTGTTGAAACAGAATCTTTCAATTTTTTATTTTATTTTGGTCTTGTCAAAATTGTTGGTTTTAAAATGTTGGCACTCCTGCTAAACCTCAGACTAATTAAGCAGCCAGTACACGGTCAATCTCGATCGCAATCCAGATTGATAATGTAAGAAGAAGATTGACGGATTGATCAATATCTAGATATTTTGAAATCTAGATCACGATCAAGATTGAGCGTAAGCGCAGGATCGCATCAGTCTTCATATACTTTTCCGCATGTACCTACATGTTTCTTGTTTGGTTATTTATGGAGTTATCATTTGTAGTAACTCATCGAAACATTTTTCCCCCTTGCAGAAGTAGTTTTTATAATCGTCAGTTTCAGCTGGTAGTTTTATTATTTTAAGTAGATTTAAGTGAGTAAAGAGTTATCTCTTGTAACCACTGCCTAACTCAGCAGCGCCTTTTTCGAATCATTTTCTTCAAAGTAAGGGCCAAACAAAAGATACTACTGCTTTAACCTTATGTAAATCCATGACAACAAGTGTTAAGGCGGCGGCAAGTGTTAATCCCATTAATCATGATCGCGATCGAAGCCATACGATCGCGATCGAGATTGAGTGTGTACTGGCTGCCTTACTCCTTAATCTGAGTGCTAAACGGAAGGGCTGCCATATTTAGTTGGCGTTGGTGCTGCCATCTATTGTCGAATAGAATTACTAATCCCTAGAATTATAATGTACACTGTGATTACATATCATAAAAATTATATACGAAGCTTCCATTGCTTGCTTTCAATAATAATTATTTGATTTGATGGTAACCTACTCAAACCAATAAAAAAAACGTTTGCGGTCCTCAAAGACCAAACTATACCTAAATGAAGTTGTTTGGACCGACGACGATGGACGGACGGTTCACCGACAGATATAAATTCGAAACATCTTTTTAGGTTATTTTTAACATTTCGCCGACATAACTAATTATCGACAGAATCTCTCAACGATGAACGGTTCATCGATACAACTAGTTGTATTTTGTATCCGTCGTTTCATAGTAAACTCATGTCTTAGCTAACTAACTTTGTTTATTGAGAGTGTAATTTTTGAAGAAATATATGGTGATATGTCAGTCAACTGTTAACATCTCACTGTAAATATTTAGGATTAGCAGCGCTCCGCGGTTTCACGCGCATAATTCCCGATCCCGTGGAAATATCGGGATAAAAAGTAGCCTAAAGCCTTCCTTAATAAATGGACTATCCAACACAAAATTAATTTTTAAATTCGAACCAGTAGTTCCTGAGATTAGCGCGTTTAAACAAACAAAGAAACTCTTCAGCTTTATAATATTAGATTATAGAAGTATAGATAATATTTTTTATCACAGTTGCTCATAAAGTGGATCTTATTCAACGGCTTTTAGGCTCATAATCCATCATATTATGCACGCGTGCGTTTTATATTTGTTAACTAGTGCTGTAAAGTTATCCCGAAAAGGTAGGTACCAAAGAGTTTATAACTAGCAAAAATGGTTGTCTCTAAAGTCGGTTTACGAACGAAAATTTTACGTGATAATCACTTAGAAAACGATTAAAAATTGAGTTGTTTATTTTTTGTTTTTTCTTTTATTAAATATATTGTTTTTCCGTACCATTGTATTTTGTTCTTAACCCCCGACGCAAAAACAAATAGAAAAATCCCTAAAAAATAATGTATGTCACACGAGGATGTATAGGTTGAAAGTCTTTAGCCTGGCCTTTCCGGAGCATAATTAACAAAAAAATATTGACTTAAAAAAATGTAAACATAGAGTTAACACAAATATTTTGTTAATTATTATTTTGTTTTCTTTTCAAGTCTTTTCTTTTATTCGCAACTGTGATAAAAAACGTCGTACGATATACGTGTGGAATTGATATTTGCATCTTGGCTTCATTAACACGCTCGCTGCCGCTCGCGCGTCGTAAACCGCCTCTATGCAAAGATCAATTTACCACACTTATATCGTAATGTACTATTACCTTGTTACACGTCAGATACGTCAAGTGGACTTACAGCATTATGGCCCAGGTGAAATCACGCGGTGTTACTAGTCTCTGAAAGTTTGCAAATAAAATTATGTTCATAATAATTATCCACCCACTGTTGTTGCTTTAATTAGAGAAAGGTAATAACTCGAGTAGAGTGGTTTTTAATTTACTTACCTACGTAGGTAGGTACTTAGTGTTTTTTTATATTAATATTCTGGGAATCTTGAAAATGACTAATGGCGATCACAAACGACTCTTTTTACAAGCTTTTACTTATTTCTTATTGTTACACCTGAAACTGGAATTTCCGAGTGATACTTATGAATTTTTAGTAGCTACTATGTAATTTTATATAAGTATAAATTAATTTTAAATAAAAAATAGTTGTCTGTAAAGTAGGTTTACGGACGATAATTTTATTTGATAACGTCATAAGAACTCTTTAGTATCGTTGACATTACCATGTTGCATACTTCAATCCGTTGCTATGGTTACCTTGTCACTAACGTAACGTAACGCATGACGTCACATTTTTTGTGAATGCTGGTGTTCATCGATTTATAAGAAGTTATCACGTCAATAATCTTTGAAATATAGCGGTTAGACTGTTCAGATCTGATGGAATTATCCAAATTAATACCTACTTTAGCAGTAACATAAAGTTTTAACAACTCCATAATCATTAATAACCATAGATAATTATTCGTTACGTGATTAGAGTAAGGTTTAGTTCTATTTCTTAGTTGTTTTTTTATTGTCTTATTACTGTTGCCAGTTACATCCTGCTACTTAGTTAAGGTGTCACATATCTGTATAAAATGTTGGATCAAATTTTCGATTTAGTTACCGAGATAGGTTTGTGGAGAGGAGCAAAGAGAAACAGCATAATTCTCATAGCAAAATTTTTCATTTTCTGTTTTCTGGGCGTCTTTATTTTGCAACTGGTTGCTCTTGTATTTGCAAGAGATAATTTAGAGAGGTTATTTGAATGCTCGAGCTTAACATTTGTTTGGGGAACGGGTATTATAAAACTATATTCCCTGCACTTGAACGGACCAACTTGGATAACTCTTTTTAAGCAAATGAAGCAATTAGAAACGGAAGGAAGCCAGAATAGCTCCGTATTTGAATACGATTCTGATGATGAAGAACAGCCCAACTTAGAATATACTAAACTAAAGCAAAAATATGAAGAAAAGTTTAGATTTATGTTCAAAATTTTCCGAAGAATTCATCGAATTTCTGTAGTAATTTTCATAGCTACACCGTTCGTTGAGTATGGTTTTCGGTCTTTATTGAGTGATAGACCATCAAATTACCCGCATATATTGCCAGTTTGGATGGCATTGGACAACGTTCACGTAGCTTGGTATATCGTCATGGTTCTCTCGGAAGCAGTAGCTGCATTATGGTGCAGTCGTGTGACTGTAGCGTTCGATTTAACTTTCATTGGGATCATTACGTTTCTATGTGGCCAGTACAATATTTTATTCGATCAATGCTCTAGAATTGGAGGAAGAGGATGTAACAGCGTGTTTTCTAGTAAAAGAGACGAGCGTGCTCATTCCAGGATACGTTATTCGCATAAAACTTATATTTCTCTCGTCAAGTAAGATCAATTTTCTACTACTAGCTGTAACTATCCTATCCTAACCTATCCTACCAGCAGATTTTGATGTTTTCGTTTACAAGGAGCTCCTCAGCAGGAGACACCTCTGCCTTCACCATCTGTCGCCAAGCTTTTGTATATCGTGGCGTTTCAGTCGTTTAGTGTAAGCTAATGGTCGCTAGCACCGTAGCTAAGTCATTTGGATGATTTTCCAAACGGGTTTTATATTTGTTCCCGCAGTTACTTGCAACTCCTCCTTAAACGTTCTTATGTTCAGTGCTTCGTGAATCTCTGCGTTGATGACGAACCATGGTGCGTTAGAAATGGTTGTTAGGATGCTGTTTTGCAATCTTTGTATAATGTTTAAGTTGGAGTTGCAAGCGCTTCTCCACAGCTGTGCGCCATATATCCACACTGGTTTTAGGATCGTTTTGTAGATAAGTAGCTTTTTGTCGGTCGACAGTTTGGAGTTGTGTGCCATTAGTCAGTAGATGTTATTGAACCTAATGTTCAGCTCGTATCGTTTTGCTTTGTTGTGTTTTCCCAGGTCAACCTTTTATCCAGGGGCATACCGAGGTATCAAAACAGAGTCACTCTGCGGTAGTACATTATATATCATCCATTTTATCCGTATTATTAACTACACCTTACTTGAAACGTAACTGGATTGGCAATAGGTATACGGACGGCGCAATTCATTTTATACTGTCCATTCCTAAAATAATGTGTGTAGTAGTCGACTTACTTTACCAATACTTCTTCTTTATGGAGCTGTATCATGAGAATCGCTTTGTTACAGGATTACGTCTACATTGGACAGCCTTTGTAAGAACTTCTTTGGTGCTTATTTCTTGATATCGACAGTGACGCTTTGCTCTATTGCATTACGTCTAAAATTGGTAAGAAAAGTAACACAGATATAAATTTCTAGTCGTTTTAATTACGTTAAAAAAATAATCAAACATGATTTTAGTAGGTATAATATTTTTTCTCAAAAGGATATTTCTCCAATCCTAGTTGTTTTGTAACTTAATACTAAGTAAATTTATAGGTAGGTACATAATGGACGACGGTTTCCTTACTTACGCTAGCAGGGAAAACTATTTTGTAGAGATTTTTTAAATCACCTGTCTTTAGTTAGCTAGGTTTTCTTGATTATTTTGAAATTGTTTTAGGAGTCACTAAGCATCGTGCAGATGGCTAGACTATTGCAATGTGCCTCTGTTATTGTAATCCAGCTGTACCTACTTAGTACATATGGAGACAAAGTTTTGAATGCAGTAAGTTTACCTATCATTCATTTTTTTTTCAAGTTTTTATCGTAAGTCAGTATTTGACCACTATCTGCATGAAGAAACTGAATTAATTTTTTTACCTAATTTAGGTATTTGATAGGTACAATACCTTCATTCGTAAGAATATATGCGGTCAGTTGCATAATTGCAAACCCACCGTAGAGCTCCAAAACGGCTGTTATAAGAATGTTTTCAACACTAGCCAGATTCTAGGGACCTGCTTTAGATAAAGTTTAAGATTTTCTGACTCATAAATTAATCAAAAAATTATTAGAAAAAAAACATGCCAATAATAGTAATTTTAGAACTCTACCGGGGGCTGCAATTATGCAGCCGACTGTACTTACCGACCTTAATGCAATAACGGAGATAATTGGATTGTTCTTATTTTAGAGTTCCATAAACATGGGCGAAGGACCATTTTGTGCGACTATTTGGTGTCTAAGTCCTAAAATTCGTCGAGAGATTATTCTGCTGAGTATTGGAATGTCACAACTACGTCGTTTGAATGCTGGACCTTTTAATACACTGGACTTGCCGTCTTTTCTGCAGGTAATCGTTAAAGACCGGTAAAGCTTCAGTTGGCATTTGGGGGTCTTCAAGTCGGGGGTGAATAGGTTTATTCTAGAAGTAAAAATAAATTAGTAAAGAAAATAATTTTCTTCAACTGTATTTTACATCATACTTCTTGATTGTTTCAGATTGTTCGTGCAGCATACAGTTGTTACGCGGTTGTTGGACAAAAAAAATAGAACAAAATTATTTAATTTGTAGACATTTAGGCAAGATTGCATGGCATTTCAATCTTGTATTATTATAATACCAACATGTACCTACGTAAGCGATGTGTTATTTATTTGGAAGAAATAAAATAGTTAATTAAAAAAGTCTTCCTTGTTTATCTTTATCGTTATACTATACTTACTTACTAGACTATCTATCTCTGTGATACCTCTAACTCTGTAAGATGTGGGGGTAATTTTTTTTCAACTTTTTGACCTTTTAAATGTTTCCTGAAAGAGATCGCTTTGAATGATAAAGTCGCCTTTTCAACACTTAGATTTAAGCCTTGTTTTTTTTTCAATAATTTATTCATAAATGGTGTTTACAGTATTTTAGCTGTATTTCTATCTATCGTTGGTAAAATTTCCCTAAAGTTTGTTGAATTTCCAAAATGTGAGAATGACATTATTTAGCTAAAGGTCCACCGCCGCCGCCTTTAATTTTTAGTCAATTAGGGTAAATTGTTTTAAATTTTTTTTGCGAGGGATTATGTATAGAATTTTTGTTATACCTACACTGTAAGAATTAAGGTGTTAAAATCCATTTTTTTAATTTAGATTAGTCGAGCCGCTTTTTTCCCAAAGTAGGGTGGCAAGAACGGAAGTAAAAAATAGTAAATACATAATACGTTCGAATAAACAAACACAAACATTTTTGGTACCTTGATTGTATTAAGTCCATACTTGATTTGTAGTCGTAATATTAGCATTCCGTCGACACTATTCGCCGACAGATCTTTCAACATTTCATCGACTCAAATTATTTATGAATACGAAAAGCATGTCTGAAAATAGTACATCGAAATTGAATCATGTCGGAGTTAGCATCATTGTCAAAGAAACATGATGTTTAATTCTTATTGTTTTTTAGTTAAATCATGTCTTAGAAATGCCCAATATGTCGACAAAATTTATAAAATATGAAATCTTGATAAAACCTATATGAAAAAAAGAGAACATTCTGCATAAATACATTACACGAAAAGTACATTATGCACGAAGATGAAAACTATTTGATTGATTTTGATGAAATTGAATTTTAACTAAACTCAATCTATATTGAATCCTCGGAAATAACATGCAAGTAAATGAAGCAATTAGAAACAGAAGGAAGCCAGAATAGCTCCGTATTTGAATACGATTCTGATGATAGAGAACAGGCCAACTTAGAATATGCTAAACTAAAGAAAAAATACTAAGAAAAGTTTAGATTTACATTCAAAATTCTTTTTTTATTAAATTTTTTGGAATTTTTTATATCTTCACCGTTAATTGATTATGGTTTTCGGTCTTTATTGGGCCTTCAAAATACCCGCATGTATTGTCAGTTTGGATGCCACTACATGACGTTCACGTAGCTTGCTATATTGTCATGGTTTTGATAGAAGCAGTGGCTGCAATACACAGCACTTGTGTGACTGTAGCGTTCGATTTAACTTTCATTTCTATGCGGCCAGTACAATATTTTATTCGATCAATGCACTAGAATTAGAGGAAGAGGATGTAAAAGCGTGTTTTCGAGGAAAAGAGACGAGCGTGCTCATTCTAGGATAAGTTGTTCACATAAAACCAATCGTTATCTCGTCAAGTAAGATCAATTTTCTAGTACTAGCTGTACCTACTTAATTAAATATCCTACTAGCAGATTTTCGTAGTAGATTGTACGTAGTTAGTAGTCGACTTACTTTACCCATACTTCCCGATGGAGCCCGCAACCCTGTGTTTGGCAGTCCGGCATGGTGACCATTGTTCCAACTGGGTTGTCTTTCACTACTAATTAAGACTAATCCACATACCTATTTTTTGGCCTGGGGAAACCCGGTCGGATACCACTCCGTTGTTGGGGCCAACGAACATTTGAGGTATGTGAATTAAGTACTTTATTAAAATATTGACACCTTATTACTCAATTCAATGTGAATGAATGATTGATTTGATTTGATCTAAAATTGTTTTAGGAGATATTAAGCATCATATATAGCAGATGGCTAGACTATCGCAGTATGCTTCCGTTATTCTAATCCAGTTGTACCTATTCTGTACTTACGGAGACAAAGTTTTGAATGCGGTAAGTAACATCGGATGGAGGCGGCTCAGAACCTTGTAGAAAAAATGTTGTTGAATTCGCAACGTTTATTAGTAAAATCTTCAGAATGTAATCTGAGGTAAAATCACGTTGAAGAGATGCCTAAAACGCTGAAATTTATAAAAAATGAAATCATCAAAAATAAAGGGCATCCAGCATTAGTACAGTTTCGAAAAGAGAACATTATGCTCGGAGATGGAAACTATTTGATCGATTTTGATGAATTTTGGTATGAGGATTTAATGAATCCTCGGAAGTTAATACGGAAGGATACATTTTATCCTGATATTCTTCCGGGATTGGGACTTACGCAGGTGAAATCACGTGGTGCTACTAGTCCATGTAAGTTAGAAAAGACTAATTATGTTGATTATCTACCCGCTGTTGATACTTTAACTTTGATAAACTTTAACGTACCCACTTCTAATAAGATTTAGGTATGTTTTTTTTAACAGGGGGACAGGGGGTGGGTATTTACTGTTCTGGTTTATTTTATTAGTCTGGAAATCTCAAAAATATCTGATACCGATCTACGCACAAACTGAAATGACTGTAGAAATATAATATTGTTGGTTTCTACTAGCTACTCCCCGCGTGGTTCCATTAGTTTAAAGTTGAAATATTAGTCTATGTTCATCTCCACACTGACTACCCCTGAATATTGTCATCGGCATCATATGAGCGGTTTAATCCTGAAGAGGAAACAAACATATAACCTTAATTGGAATTTCATGTATAGGTATAGGTTTATATAAATTTAAACACAAGGTGAGATTTGAAGTTTGAACCTACGACTCTCGCTTGACCAGCACACAGAGCAGTGCTCTTTATTGTAAGTCCTTTTTCGTCTGACACAAAGGAATTCCTAGTTTTGGCCAATGTATAGGTTTAGGTATTTAGAGCTACCTGTATATTCCATTTGCAGATAAGTTTAGTCTTTATAAATACAATTATAATATGTTATAAATGTCATTATTGAAATATTTAGACTGTTTAGGACTGAAATTATCTAACTTATTACTTGAGCAGTAATACAAAGTTTTAACAAGTCCTAAGACATAAAACCTTAGATAATTATCAACCTTAGATAATTATTAGTTACTTACGTGATTATAGCAAAATTTACTTCGATTTTTTTAGTTGTTTAACTTTTGTCTTTTTACTGTTGAGACCTACAACGCTACATGGCGCTGTGTAGTTAGGTTTTGTCATTTTTTATGTTGAAAAATGTTGAATCGAATTTACCACTCAGTCACCGAAATCGGTTTGTGGAGTGGAGCAGAAAGAAAAAGCACACGTTTCATAGCCAAATTGTCTATTTTCTGCTTTCTGGGCGTCTTTAATTTGCAATTGGTTGCTCTTGTACTTGCAAGGGACAATTTGGAGCGTTTATTCGAATGCTCAAGTGTAACATTCGTCTGCGGAATGGGTATTATAAAACTATATTCTCTGCTCTTCAAAGGACCAACTTGGATAACCCTTTTAGACCAAATGAAGCAATTAGAAGCGCAAGAAGGCCAGAATACCTCCAACATTGTATACGATTCAGATGATGAAGGACAGCTTAACTCGGAATATGCTAAGTTAAAGAATAATTACGAAGAAAAGTTTAAAATTACGTCAAAAATACTTAGAAGACTTTATAGAATTTCTTTGGTATTTTTCATAGGTTCGCCGTTCGTTGAGTATGGTTTTCGATCTATCTTGGGCGATAGACCACCAAACTACCCGCATATATTGCCAGTTTGGATGCCACTAGATGACGTTCACGTAGCTTTGTATATTGTCATGGTTCTGATAGAAGCAGTAGCTGCAACATACTGCAGTTTTGTACATTTATCGTTTGATCTAACATTCATTGGGATTATTACGTTTATAAGCGGCCAGTACAATATTTTATTCGATCAATGCACTAAGATTGGAGGAAGAGGATGTAACAGCGTGTTTTCTGTGAAAAGGGATGAACGTGCTCATTTCAGGATAAGTCATTCTCATAAAACATATAATTCCCTCGTCAAGTAAGTAATACTATTTGTTACTGGCTGCACCTACCTACCGTGCATGGGAGTACAAGATTCCGTGTTTGCGCTGCCTGTAAAGTTCCATGTCTCCAAAACTATACTTATACTAGACTAGGAAATGAGAACGTAACAAACCGGCATACGACCGACAGATTTAATGTTATACTTTGTAGTCGGATAACAATCGGTACATTTAATATATTGACTTACTTTAGGTACCTAACCAGACTTATTCTTTAAGATCTGTTTAATTTCTCAAAACTGTTTTATTGCAGTGTTAAATCTACATTGGACAGTCTTTGTAAAAATATCTTTGGGGCATATTTCTTGATTTCGACAGTAACGCTCTGCTGTATTGCATTACGTCTAAAATTGGTAAGGATTTACACAGAGCTTAAAGCTAAGTTGTCAGTTTAGGAAAAAAAAAATTTTTTTTCACAAATCTACTGAATACGTTACTAAACTGAAATAATAATAGATAAGAAATCTTAAAGATGATCTTATCTTACTGCAATTATGTTTCCTGTGATGTGGCTTCGGGAGTGATGTCGCGTTTCAGAGTGTCGGTCGCAAAAAACGTGCAATCGAACTACGGTGAATAGCACAACAGTTTTTTGTGCAAAACTTTTTAAATTTGTCTGCAGCTATTACTACATAAATGAAGTAGGTATGTTCTCCTAACTTTATGATTGTTTTAGGAGTCATTCAGCGCCATGCAGATGGCTAGACTATTGCAGTATGCCTTCAGTATTGTTATACAGTTATACCTATGTTGTACTTACGGAGACCAGGTTTTACATGCGGTAAGTCTTCTAAAATGGTACACTACTGTAATACTGTGTAGTGTACTACTGTAGTGTTTGTGAATCCGCAAGAGAGGTTCCCTCTTTATTTCGATCTGCAATGGCCTACGTGATTGTTTTTTTTTTTGCGATGCTTCGGGGGTATCTATAATTAAAGGATTACTTTTACACACTACAAAAATGTCTTAAATAGAACCAATTTTCTTTAATAGGTGATTTAATTTTTTTTATTTTAGAGCTCTATAAACATGGGCGAAGGACCATTTTGTGCGGCTATTTGGTGTCTAAGTCCGAGAATTCGTCGAGAGATCGTTCTGCTGAGTATTGGAATGTCGCAACCACGTCGTTTGCGTGCTGGACCGTTTAATACGTTAAACCTACCGTCTTTTCTGCAGGTAACGAAGACCGGTTAAATTTCATAAGGTTACCGCTAAGCCATCAGAAGTTTACCGGTAAACATGTGGTTTGCTGGTTTAACTATCTTCTAACATGCAATGAACGAATGAAGTGGTGTAAAAAGTATACATGAGCATAAGTAGGTATGCCTGTTATGGTTACGTCATGGTTATGTAGGTACTAACATATTTCCGAAGTGGTGTCGAAGAAACAGGCTAGCAAATACACATTTTTTCAGCTTTTCGTAAATATGACCATGTTATAATCTAATCTAAGGTAGTGTATCGGGGGGTTGACAAGTTTAGCCAACAATCGGAGTCTCATTTTACTAGGTACCTAACCTATTTATCGATTTTCCAAATAATATAATCATTTTTGCTAATACGTATAGGAAGGGAGAGACATTTTTTATAACGACCAAAAGTAAGATGTTCTTTAACATTTCAATTAAGTATTGAAATAATCATAATTTTACAACTTTTCAACTAGGTATAAAAGGATCTCTTGTTTGTTTCAGATTGTTCGTGCAGCATACAGTTGCTACGCGGTTGTTGGACAAAAGAATAACACCACCAAATAAGTAGATCTATACCTACATCCTACATCTCACTGATCTATCAGTTATTTTCAATTACTACGATTCTTTTATTTAATTAATTTTTTACAATTACAAAATTAAAATATACGAACGGAAAATAAAATAAAATTCAGTTATCAGTTATTTATTAGTAGAGATATTATAATTGCATGTCATTTCTATATTTTATAATACATATACGTTAGAGGTGTATTATTGTTTAAATGAAATAAAATCTTTTAAAAGAAGTCATTTTCTTATTTAACAATACATGAACTACTTACCTATATCTTCAAATTAAAATAATTTATTTTTTATCACAACGTATTACCCACGCGTGCGTTTTACTTTACCACGCACAAGTAGTGTAAAGTTATCCCGATAAATTAAATTCGTATCCTACTGCTAATGACATGACTATAGGTTGATGAAAACATACTGTTTATATGTTTTTTTTTCTTTTATTATGGCTTCCCACGTGTGCATTTAGCCAGTGTCAAGTTATATTTTGCATCAAATTATGACCCGATTTTTCATAAATCATAAATGTTTCAATACAGTCAAAGTCGTCATAGTCCGTCAAGTCAGGGGCTATAGTAAAGCGGTGGCAAGTTTACCATAACCTTAATAGGAGATTTGGAGGCAACGAGAAAACTGCATGTTTGACACAGATTTTTACTTTCACTACACTTGTGCACTTTCACAGAACTAAATTGAATAATATTCCACCAGAATTATACAATTCAACTCGGGTTACATCTAAGTTTCATGAAAATAAAACTGCAGCACGACATGTTGTTAACTCGTTCCCGCCAAAAAACCTTTATATGTTTTATAAAAAAAGGTAGGCACCAACAAATAGGTTTGAGCCAGGAAAAAGTTTGAATTTAAAAAAAAAATTGAAGCAAATGGTATTATATAAACTGGACATAGATTATTAAAAAAAATGATTTGCCGCCTTAACACAAAATATTTTGTCAACTTTTTATTATTTTAATAAATCTTTTCTTTGCCCATATTAAACATTTCAATTAGTGCTGACATCTAGCTCTGAGTAGAATAACCTAGCCTTTTTTTCTATTAATTATGGTTTCGCACGGCTTGTGCATTTAGCCAGTGTCAAGTTATATTTTGCATCAAATTATGACCCGATTTTTCATAAACAGTCAAAGTCGTCATAGTCCGTCAAATCAGGGGCTATAGTAAAGCGGTGGCAAGTTTACCATAACCTTAATAGGAGATTTGGAGGCAACGAGAAAACTTCATGTTTGACACTGATTTTTACTTTCACTACACTTGTGCACTTTCACAGAATTAAATTGAATAACATTCCACCAGAATTATACATTTCAACTCGGGTTACAACTAAGTTTCATGAAAATAAAACTGCAGCACGACATGTTGTTAACTCGTTTCCGCCAAAACTTTAACCTAGCCTTAGTAGGCAAGTTGAAATGGTTGAAGCTCATTCGTCGAGTAAAATGCATTTTACATTTGTTAAGTTGGTACTTTTCTGTTAGCGAAGGTAATGCCATCTAGCTTTGACTAGAATAACTAAATGCTAAAGTGGAAAGTTATGGCGGGATCGTGAAAAATAAGATGTTGTTGTGTTGTGTTTGGACCGCTTTAATTCGTGTTATTAATTTGGGCCTATTAGTAGGGGTAGGTGGATATAACAGTTACACCTATAATCGAGGTAAATTACATAATTTACTCACTGAGGTATAATAACTAATAAGTCAATGAATTTACTTCTTAGTCTACTGTCTGACAAGAAACAATTAACGTGGCAAAAAATGTCTGTATTATTATGAAGCTACGTTTGGTGTATCCATCCTTGCTTTGCCATTCAAATAGCTAGACCAATTTGAATAAAAATTTGTAAGCACGGCTTGTTAATAGGTATATTATTGTCGCGTCGTCGCGTCGATTCGCGATATTCCATAGACAACCCAGCTAGAACATTTGTGACATCATTATAATGGGCCATCCCGCCAATTTTCTTGACTTGTCATTGAATATGACATTTTTTACCGCACTTGAAAAATAGTTGAAATTGAAAGTGGACTTTAGAAACTAAACTTTAGTTAATATTGTGTGTGTTTATGTGTCCTGTGTTTGTGAAGTGTTTCTTTTTAACTAATAAACAAGCAGAAAAGACCAACGTCACCTTCATCTAAAAGTAAGTAAGTAGGTATTTAAAAGATCAAGTTTATATTTGGTTTTATGACTGATTATTTGACTAAGTTTACTAGGATTGACAAATTGTGTCGGTGGGGCGCCCTGTCTAAAGAATAGGGTACTTTCCACTTGGACACAAAAAGTTTCGGGCATAATAAGAGTTACAAGGACCAAATAGAACCAGATGGCATGAAGGTGCCGGCCATATACGGTGAAGAAAAACATCGTGATGTAACCCCCGACTTAGTTGGCTCCTGAAGTATTCACGAGTTCTCTCCTCTGGACATGGTCGACTAAGCCGAGAGGGTAGAAGGTGCTGGGCAAGCCTACTCCATTCTCACCCAAAAAGGACCCAATTAAAAAGGGTCTAATTGCGGAAAACAGCCGATATACAAGTACAAGTATATCGAACTATCCCATGAATGTATTATTTAAAGACATTTAATTAAAGAAAAAAGAAGTCACCCTGACTGCACTAGCGGTCAGCTGCCCTCTGTTTAGTGGCGCTTCCAGCCTCATTGATAATTTAAACTTACAGAATGCGAAGCAGAACCCTTGACTTATCCAGATATATGACATCTCGACCCCTCGAGAGCGGAGCGGACTAGGGAAGATACCAGATAACAAACACGGGTGAGTGCGATTACTGTGATTAAAAAATTTCATCACCCAGAACCCTTTTGTCGGGATTGTAGTCTGGGAAGCATCATGAGAACAATAATATATATATAAAACATCCCGACATTATGGTATGGTATATATTATATGAATAAAAAAGAGTCACTTTCACATTGCATAGAGGTACTTAGACATTCTTATAAAATTATTATGAGATAGTAAAACAACATTTGAATTAAATTTTATTGATTACCAATCAATTTGTAGGTCAAGGTATCCGAGGGTAATAAGGGCCACTAAAAGGTTTTTAAAAACCTTGCTATACCCTAGTGACAAAATAACAAGAAAATAAACAATTGAATTGTTTTTCAGATTGACAATAATGCAAATATTTATTTAAATGTTTTTAAGTAGTTTTTCCTATTTTAGGAAATAATTAGTTTTTAGCATTCCATACTCAAAGGGTAAAAACGGGACCCTATTACTAAAACTTCGCTGTACGTCCATCCGTTCGTCTGTCTGTCTGTCACCAGACTGTATCTCATAAACCGTGATAGCTCTGAGATTTGAAATATTCACAGATGATGTATTTCTGTTGCTACGCTATAACAACAAATACTAATTAATACTAAATTTTTTAATTGTTTCAAAAATTTTGGGTTATTTCCGTTTACTATTTTTAGGTAATATTTTTTGTTAATTTTACTGCCAAAAGGACAGGCAAAAGACTTTTTTAACCTGTACAGTGTCTGACATACAATATTTTTTAGGGTTTTTGTTCGATATGTATCGATCGTAATGGTATGGAACCCTCTGTGCGTGAGTCCGACTCGCACTTGGCCGGTTTTTTTTTTAAATGATGGTGGCAGGTGGTCCTTGTTACCCGCAAGTACCTTGGGTTAGGTAGATCGGTATTCTAATACATTTCAAGTGCAAGCTACATATTAAGATGACTGTGATACTGTGTTACCTACACAATTTAACCTAAAACATCTAGAAGTAAAGTATCTTAATATTTAAATAGAACAATGGTTAATGTCAGGTCTCATTTTTGTCCAACAACCGCGTAGCAACTGTATGCTGCACGAACAATCTGAAAAATAAAAGAAAAACATTAAAGTCCTAAGTTGAACAAATTACAAAGTTATTTTATAGTCCTATGGTCCAGTCTTTATTTATATTTTAATTGATCTCTTGTTATGATAGATAATACGAAAAATTTAAGATTACTTAAAACGCCATGTCGTGTGATAAAACGTACCAAACTCAAACTCGATTTTTCAGTACAGTGCATGGGTGCACTTTGAATAGTCTTAAAAACTAAGGCTGTGTGCCTTCGAAACGCGTTTTTTTTTGTGAACATGCTCACACATATCAAGATTTCAAATACTTTTAGATGGTATAGTTAAAATGGAGCAACTAAAAAGTCACGTTCATGGGTTCTGAATCATACGCCTTACTGCACAATTTCTGCGTTATAAAAATTTTGAAACTGTTAATATTTATTAACGACCCAGTTGGCACAATGGTCACCATGCCGGACTGCCAAACACAGGGTTGCGGGTTCAATTCTTGCCTCAGACAAGTATTTATGCTTAGATATTTGTCTGTGGTCTGGTTGTTTCTATGTATTATAAGTATATATTTACAAAAGATATATAAGTAGTATATCCGTTATCTAGCACCCATAACACAAGTCTAGTAATTTAATTTGGGGCTAGATGGCGATGTGTGGAATGTCCTGCAATATTTATTTATTTATTTTATTTATTTTTTATTATAATAAAGTACACTGTGATGTACTATTAAACAAGTTGGTTGTTTTCCGGAGCCTACTACTAGGCAGGGTCAGATCATCCTTATTTCTTATGTTAGTTAAGTTATTTCTTAAGTACCTGTACAAGTGTACATAAACATATACTAAAATTGAAAAATTATCTTAACATTATTAAAAACTTCATACAAATAACTCATAACTTTTAAAACATAACGAAGATCACTAACGGAATATTATGAAACATAACGAAGCTTACTAACGGAATATTGAAGTAGCTCTTTTAGATAAATAAAAATTTAATTCAATTCACTCTTTTTGAGACCTTCTTCTTTTAAGGGTTAAAAAATTAGTAGATAAATGAATCGGCCGAAAAAATAAGTTTACCTCCCTTTTAAACCTATTCGGTGTTTAACCGGTCTTTAATAGTCACCTGCACAAAAGAAGGTAAATTGACTGTATTAAACGGCCCAGCACGCAAACGACGTAGTTTCGACATTCCAAAACTCAGTAGAACGATCTCTCGACGAATTTCCGGACTTAGACACCAAATAGCCGCACAAAATGGCCCTTCGCCCATGTTTATGGAGCTCTAAAATACAAATAAAATTCTATTAGCTTTCAATTAAAGACATTTGTTCTCATTTAGGGTCTCTATGATAAGTAAGTGGTAGACTACTAGGAAATAGTCAGTAAATAGAATAATAGGTAGTGCAGTAAGTGCACATGAAGGGTACATCTCACCAGAATATGGTAGCAAAATCACCCATCTTTGGGTTGAAACCATATCTATCGTGTACAATTAGTTAACAAAATTGCAGTACCACCGTAGAGTTTCAAAACAAATTGCATGAAATCACAGTGAAATGTCCTAAAAACTAACTTGCGCACAAGGGGTTTTTAACGCACAAGAAACTCATGGGTTTATTTGAGAATGTGGTCAGTTCAATTCAAGCATGATTCTGAGGTCCTGCTTGTGGTGAAGGTTAGCCTTTTAACTAATAACTAATTAATTTATTGAACACACGTCATGAGAATTAAAATTTTATAATAATAGTAATTTTAGAACTCTACAGTGGGTCTGCAAATAAGATTTAAACCTTCTTTGTGACTAATCCCAGGAACAAACCCCAAGTATTAAAGTACCTACTCGGGACATGTTACTTACTGCATTAAAAACCTCATCTCCATAAGTACAACATAGGTACAACTGAAACATAATACCGGAGGCGTACTGCGATAGTCTTGTTATCTGCACGATGCTCAATGGTTCCTAAAACAGTTTTAAAATTAATTCATGATTATCCACACTTCTTTTTGAAATAAATAAATGTTTTTTTCAAAAAAACATAGGTCTCTTTCTAGTTACAATCTTGACATTCATACATTAGGCTAAAATAAGCAATCTTCTAAATGATGTTCGTAACAGTTGGTCGAAGTCCTCCCCACCAAACTAAGCTTTAAGCTTGTAAGTTAGAGATAAGGATTCCTCCACAGCAAAAGCGATCTCAATTTAGACCCAACATATGAAAAGGAAAAAGAAAGCTAAGACCTTACAATATTCGTCTTAACACCAGGTCTCTATACTAAGCTGAAAGCTCGATATTATAGAATACTGGGATCCACCTCAGTCAGCGAGTTTATTATTTTTGAATTTAACTGAGCGACAAAAAAGTTAAAATAAAGAGTAAGAAGGCAAGTAGAGCAATGTTGTATGTGTAGGTGTGTGATTGTATTGTATGAATTAATGTGCATGTAAGTGTCAGAGTGTAGATGCGTACGTGTGAGTGGGTGAACGAGCTGGCCAGGAGTCTTCCTCGTCGCGACACCCGGCCATTTTTTTATAATTTTTTTTAATCCATCATCATCATATTCGTGTAGTCGAGTTCCAACAAGAATGTGTTTATTTTGCAATCCTTAAATGACGATAGGTGGTTTTTTTTTTAAATTTATCGTTCTATACATGTAGGAACTAAGAAAACATTCATGTTTTTGCCATATTTCGTATTGAATCTACCAGTGGGAATTATAAAAGCTTGGTTAATACGTCTTACATTAGTGAGTGCTACAACATCAACGATATGTAGCTTGCGGTGCTGGTTAAGGAATATCTGTTGTATAAATATTTGTCGCACTGAGAATACCTTCCAATCGTTATACAGTTGCTCAGTAGAGTATGTAATCGTTCGGGCATGTCCTACCTTGAGGACTGCCCTCTGAGCTCTTTCAAGATCGGTCACATGCTATCTACGTTCAACGGCTTTTTGGGGGGCATAATTCGGGTCGAACCAATGGCTGTTGGGGCTGGAAAGTCATGGAGATGAAAACTCTCGGCAAAAATAGTTTTGCCTGCTAGCGTACCGTGGCGTCGTTCAGAATATTAAAACTAGGTAACAAAACAACTATGATTTGACCACCTGGGCTGTGACCTGGGTGCACAAAGCTAGTGCGTTTTGTTTTGTAAAAAAATTGTGGAAACCCTTACCAATTTAAGACGCAATGCAATACTGCAGAGTGTCACTGTTGCTATCAAGAAATAAGCACCAAAGATATTCTTACAAAGACTGTCTACTGTAGATATAGCACTGTAACAAAGCAGATTGGTAATGTGAAACAGCTCCTAAAGAAACCTTAGTCATAGATAGAAGTTGTAATTCAGACTAAACAATATAAAATTTAATGCGTCAATCATAATATGGTTAGGTACGTTCCTATTTCATAGTAGAAATATAGTAGAAACACGAAATTTGCATTACCCATGTAGAGTAGGTATATAGGTAGGTACAGCTAGTAGCAAATAATTTAGCTTACTTAACAAGAGAAATATAAGTTTTATGAGAATAACGTATTCTGGAATGAGCACGCTTGTCTCTTCTCGCCGAAAACTCGCTGCTTAATCCTCTCCCTCCAATCCTGGTGCATTGATCGAACAAAATCTTGTACTGGCCACACACAAATGTAATTATACCAATGAATGTTATATCAAACGAGACATGGACACAATTGCAGTATATTGCAGCTACTGCTTCTATCAGGACCATGACAAAATACCAAGCTACGTGAACGTCGTCTAGTGGCATCCAAGCGGGTAATATATGCGGGTAGGTCGGTGGTCTATCGCCTAATAAAGACCGGAAACCATACTCTAGAAACGGTGATGCCATGAACGAGATTAAAGTAAGACGATAAATTCTCTTGAGAATCTTGTACATAGACTTAAACTTTTCTTCATAATTTTCCTTTAACTTAGCATATTCTAAGTTAGGTTGTCCTTCGTCATCCGAATCGTATTCAAAGTCCGAGATGTTCCGGCCTTCTTGCGCTTCTAATTGCTTCATTTTCTCTATAAGTTTTAACCAAGTTTGTCCTTTGAAGTGCAGAGAAAATAGTTTTAAAATACCCATTACGCAGAAGAATGTTACGCTCGAACATTCGAATAGCCTCTCTAGATTGTCCCTTGCAAGTACAAGAGCAACCAGTTGCAAAATAAAGACGCCCAGAAAGCAAACAATTGAGAATTTTGCTATGAAATGTATTCTTTTTCTTTCTTTTCCAGTCCACAAACCTATTTCAGCAACCGAGCCAAAAATTTGATCAAACATTTTTGGATTAAAAATGGAAAATGTAACTGCGTATGTCTGAACAGTAATAAGTTTAAAACACTAAATAAACCGAACTAATCTTGCTGTAATCAAGTTCTTACATAATTATCTATGGTTATTACCTACATCAGGAGTTGTTAAAACTTTATGTTACTGCTAAAGTATTAAATTCAGGAATTTCCTGATGATATTTTTACTATATCTGGCTCAATATCGTGGGCATTATGACAATTTTCATACTAAAACTTTGGCTCTTATTGTTTTAAAAGAAACAGTAAAAAAATATGGTTCAAAAGTCTATTATTATTGGCCGGTCTATTTTCATGTGAAATTATGTTTACAGTCATTTGTGCTGTGCATTGATCACAGTCACTCGGTCAAATTCTAAACTTCCAGACAATAAAAATTAAACCAAAACAAAAAGTAGCTACGTACTTCAATTAATTTTTTTTACCCTAATTAGAGTCAAAGTTGATGAAAGTAAAATTAAAGAAAAATTATCGAAATTTTCCTTAGCAAACTTACATACTAGACTGACGTAGCACCATCCCGCGGTTTTACTCGTCTAACTTTCGATCCAGATGGCCTAGTTACGCCCATGGATTTAATGTATTCTTATAACAAAGTCATTAAAATCACTCCAGTAGTTTTAGGTCCTACTCATTACCTCTATACATATAGTAGTAAAAGCAATGCCCTAAAGAAGTATCGTTAGGGCATTACTTTTACTATTATATAATAGTAATAATAGTAAAAAATCATTTCTCCTTTTTAATAAGTAGGTCTTTATCTATAGATTAGACTGTCATATATTTTGTTATAGGTGTCCGAAAAGGCTGCTTTGTATAATGTATGCATTTCAAAATGACTTATGAATTTGGTACAGTCATAATCAGAAAGACCTTTAGACACAACACATACTTAGTAACTTCATGTTTAAAAAATAGAGCTTTAAACATCAAAACTTTTATTTGAATTTAATATTAATTTACTCATAATAATTATAATTAAATAAGCGACCAAATACATACAGGTAGAGCAAGACAGTAGAGACTTGAACATTAAACCTATTTAGGATCTAAAATCTACGACTAGCTTTTACACAGCGACGTATTGCTAACTTTAGATATGAAGTTTTATATTTAAATTCGTATATGAGTACAATTCTTTTTACAATAATCTTGTTATATTTGATACCTTATAATATGTGCTAAGCATCTCAGATATAATCAGTGAACACACATACAAAAAAATTGGTTTATATACGCGACGAATTAAGACGTCCTCCTTTTTTTGAAGTGGGTTATAAATAAACTATCTACTTACACCCTTAAAATATACGACGATTAAAGAGTCCTATATTCATACAGCTATTATAATATTACCTACTTATAACTTAAAATTCATTAAAACAAAAAAACTTTAGTATTGAAATAATGTTAGTTTAAAAATTAATACATTCGTCTAACATCGAGTCAAAGCATTGCTGAAATAGTCGTACAATGAGATAATATTCCTTATACTTAAACTGACTTATTTAACATTATCAAAGTCTTATTAACTATGTCATAAAGGTCTCCGTCCACAATACCGGAAATAAAGTCACTGGACCGGTTTTTTACAAGATAAATAGTATCCAGGAAAAATTATGTATTGTAGATTTTAATAATTCCGAAACAAATAGTAGTTTTTATGTAGGTATTTTTTATTGTCACACTTATATTTTGGGCTTAGAATGACAGGAAGAAATAAGATTTTAAAATACAGGATTTCTCCGCAGGATTATTCAATCTAGATTCTGTCAAAGATATGTGGACAAAATGTAGGTTGAATAAAATTCTTATTTTTTTTTAAACTTGCTACAACCACATACTAAAATTATTGAAACAATATTTTTTTGAACAAAAACAATAACATGATAAATTTCCTTAACAACTTTTAGCCCAGTAAAATTAAAATTTAAAATATAAAATTTAAAATATTTAAAATTTAAAATTTCGTAAAATTTATCACTAAACAGTGTTTTTTATTTGAAAATTAGTTCATCAAAGAGGCAATGTGCGGTTCGTTGTCAAAACGATTATATGGGCGAAGACCTTGAATTAATCTGTAAAGTCTGTACCATCCTGGCTCACAGCTCTACCTGTAAATATTATATCATTCAACATTTTATACCATAATACTAAGCAATGATTATATTAATATAGCTTTATTTATTTATTAAACAATATCAAACAGAACCAGCAGAATACATTTTATTTACAGTACGATCACTATCTTGTCTTGTTTCTTTATATACAATCTTATATACAAACTGGAGAGTATGTGAGAGAAGTTTAGGAGTATATAACAATAATTTTCAAATATAATACAAATATTTAGTTATATTTAGTCATTAGTTTACGGGAAAGTAAGGAACGATTCTGAACATCTCAATCGATCGATAATTCCTTATCAAATTGATCGACTTAGTCCTATAGGTAGTTCAGGATTGGGCTCCAAAAACTAATTAGGGCTACAGTCAAATAGGTTTGCAGACATAATCCATTTGAAGGCAATCGTCTTTTTCTTATTTGCCTCCAAATGTGAGCTGTGGGCGAACTATCGGCTGACTAAAAGTCGTTTTTTGGTTCAGAATTTGCATAGTTCGGAACTTGGGGAGTCCAGAATTTGCATAGTTCAGAACTGGCGTAGTTCAGAATTTGCGTAATTCAGAACTGGCGTAGTTCAGAATTTGCTTAATTCAGAACTTGTTTTCCTACCTAGTTCATAACTTGGATAGTTCAGAATCGTGCCCCAAAGTCGTAACCTACAATAAAATATGACGTTAGACGTCAAACAGCCTTAGTGCTTACACTATAACGGGTTTTCGTTCCCTGAGTTTGCAAGAGCAGCTCTTCTTCCTTACGCTGGAAGTTTGTTTGCCACTCGCGACTTCGTTTAGGGACCTGGAACAAATAGTCTTATTAACTCTTAACAATGAGGAGATATGGTGTCATTCTTCTGTTATGTTTGCAATTTAATTTTGGATAATTTCGGTGATTTTACACTTGCGAAACTCAAGTGATTTATCTATTTGGTTCTATCCAATTGGAGATTGTCCTTGACTGCATTTTATAGTGCAGACAGGGATATTGAAAGGGTTGGTGAATACTCATAATTTGCTATTTAACTTGTTATTGGCCTCTACGTGTTAAATTCGGCTCTACGCAAGTTTTCCAAAAGCTCCATAGCCCTGTGAAATAATGGGACATAAAAAACTTTTGTTTTAAATTAAATAAGTTTTGTAACAATTGCTTAAGATTGATTTAATAAGCCGACGACTGACATTAGCTCTCTGTATCTATTTACTAGCTGTGCCCCGCGGTATTACCTGCGTAAGTCGCGATCCCGTGGGAATATAAAAATGAAAAGTAGCCTTCCTCGATAAATGGACTACACATTCTTTTTTCAGTTCAAACAAACAAACTCTTCAGTCTTATAATATTAAGTATAGATCTTGCATTTACCTGGAAGAATGTCTATGCTATAAGGTATCAGCTTTATCATTCGGAACAACGCCGTGGTTTACATTGTTATATTTGTCATTTGGCCGCTTATCTTGGCCACTTGGCCTCTTTTCATTGTTCTGGTCAGTTGGCCGTTTGTCTTTGTTCAGATCAGCTGGCCGTTTGTCATCTGATATGTCCTTTTCAAGTGGAGTTTGTCCGTTGAGCAGTTTGAAGTCGAGGGGGTCAGTTTGCGTCTCTTTGTCGGCACATAATGGTTCTGAAATTGTGGGAAAATTGTTTAGATTAAAAATTGATTAATCGACTCAGTTCTCTATATAAATCTATAAATATTTACATAAAATATGACGACTGGTTACTATTAAAAATACTTTTGGATCCTATTCCATATGCATCACTAATCCTTTTCAATCAAAACCATTATTTACTCAAATTACATGAGAATTAAGCAATTGAAATCGGACCTGTCTGAATCTACTGATTCGAATTGTGATTTATTCTACGCTATGATAACGGTACCTACTTTTTAATGTTTGTTTCCAGGTTTTACTCTCTATGAGCAACACTATCGATTGGTATAAAAATGTAGGATGATCATTTTTTTTTCCTTCCTATTTCCTGGCTAGGGTAATGACTTTTTCAAAAATCGAATGATGCAAGTTTTAGTTTTTGTTAAAATAGGGCACGCAACTCCTTTCAGCATTTTTCGCTATCTCTTATCTAATCGTAATCCAAATTACTTTAGTAGCAAACCGTATACAGGGTGAAATTTTTACGTGGGCCTTCAGGGCAAACTAAGTAGTTTAAGATATTGCCCTGAAGGCCCACGTAAAAATTTCACCCTGTATACGGTTTGCTACTAAAGTAATTTGGATTACGATTAGTAAATTGAATTAAGCGTTCATGTCTATTTGTGACCTTTTAATATCAAGACGTTAGGAAGACATTTTGCATCATGGATATTAAAGAGACTCAAGCACATTGGAATTTACTATTCAGAGAATAACATTTCCAAGTTCAACTAAGCCTATTTCTCGCAAATGCCTTTATGAATAATGTCTTAACCCAAATTACTGTATCCCTTTAAGCACTCGGAACTGTGACCTTCGTTAACTGTTACTTTACACTTTCCTTTGTCTAGAAACTTCATGTTTTCACTCACTATTCCGGAGCAGACAAAGAAACCTTGCAAACAACCACACTGAGATTTTAAGTAACTAAAACCAATATTTCTACACTAATATTAAAAAGAGGAAAGTAGGTGAAACCTATGGCTATGACTCAATTTGTTTGATGTTTTTTTTTTACCATATTATGTTTATTTCTAGAAAATTGATCTCTCTTTACACTATCGACGAATACAAATATTAGATTGACACAGCATTTACCGCTTTCTTATAATTTAATTAGAGTCCAAATTTTTTATTTGATATTAAAACATTCTGGTAGTTTTGGAGCTCTACGGTGAATCTGTAATTTTGATAGAACATCATATACACTAAGTAAGTAGTAAATTTGCACAAATGGGCGGCCTTATCGCTGAGCGCGATTTCGGTTCGATTTGAATGGAAAATAACTGATTTAGCCTACGTATATTATAAAAATAAATCCTAACATCCTTCCAAATACCTCTCTAATAGTACAATACATATATAACAACAAGTTATTGACTTACTTTTATGAAGAGCGTTGGCGTTGGCGTTGGCGTTAGGTATGGCGGTGTGAGCAGGAACCGGCTTCCTGCTGTACCGGACTGGCATTATACTCTGACGGACGTTGCGCTCCGGACGGATCAGGATTATGTACAGCTATAAATTAATATATATATATATTGTAATACATTACACATTTCACATATTGTAGGAAGACAACAAATACCTATAAAAAACATCGAACCCGCAATCTTCTAAGTCGCAGGAGGATTTTCAACCACCGCGACACAGAGGCGTCAAAGCTAGAGCAATATCCTAACTAGGTTAAGAAGTAGGTACTTTAGCTTTAATTAAATAGCGTAGAGATAGTGAACTAACGTGTGCTTTAGACACGTAAAGTAGATTTATGAGAATAGATTTTGAGGTTTTATAGCTAGCGACACCCCGTCTATGAGCGTGGTGATTCTATGTCTCAATTCTGAATAACGTTGATAACCGTAGTCAAGATTCAAGACGTTGCAAACCATGAACCGAAGTCCTATTGAAATTATGATCGATCTTTTATAATTGCTTTTTTTTAAAGAAGCTCGTTTGTGGGACTTCATAGATCAGATTTAGAAGGGATATTTAATTGATTCGCCAACCTTAGGTGAAAACAAGCATACGAGCGTGACACTGGCGCTGAGCGAGATGGTGACGGCCATGCTGGTGACACGCAGCGGCACGTGTGACGCTGTGCCGAAGTACAGCGGCACGAACGCGAGCCAGATCACGCACGTCGTGTACATTGTGAAACCTGAAAACATATATAAAATACTGATTTAAAAAAAATTGGGTAGGTTGTGTCAGGGTTTGTGAAATCTCGTGTTGATCGGATGTAGCTAATACAACCTCTTTGTGAGAATATTAACGCATGGGGCTCTGTTTCGTTTCGTTTCATTGCCTACCGTCTAAAAAGGAGGTTAGATTAGCTACTTACATCCTCTTTCCTAACATCTTTTACACGTTACGACGCATTAACGGCCCAATTTCAAACACGTTTCGTCAAAATATGATGACCAATTAAAGTTTCGATTAAAATCGGTCTCGTAGCCCCTAAGAAGATTTTTTTGCAATCTCTCATAGTTAGGGCTCAATAGTGTTTAGAACAATTTTAATTTAGTGGAGCTCCAGAGCACTTCAAGATATATATAAGTTCACAAAATTCGAAAAGTTTAAACTAAATCTAACAAAAATTAACCGTGAAACGACACTACTATTATCATCTAAAACAAAATAAATTTAAGACAATGACATTTTACTGAAAAGTTCCTAAACTCCACTTGAAATATCACCTTAAAAGACTTAAGATTATGGTTGAAAATGACTCGGTAAATAAGAGAGTTAGAGAAACCCATTTTGATCATCGCGTAATTTAAGTTGATGCTCGAATATTAAATGAAATTCAAAGAGATTCATGATAACAATAGAACAAAGAGAAAATCAGGATCTTGTCAAACATTTTCATCAATGTAATAAATCGCTTTATCGCTTTAAAATATAGTGAAAATAATAAACACTTAAATTGAACTGAAAGATTTGCTAAGATAAAAACTGGCTTCAAAAGAAGGCCAGACCAACATAACCCAAAGTCTCATTGAAGTCTGGCAGTTTTACGCATATACTCGTAGGTCTAGTTTTTAGTTTGGATGACCGACTTTAGATTATGTAGGTACGATATGTTCTCTTTTGTTTGAAGTCGTTTTTTCATTTTTTTATCATTATTAGTGCACCATAAATATAAATAAAAGTCAAAAAGTCTAATCCTCGTTCCAACCTATAAGAAACAAAAAAACATACGCGACTAATTGAGAACCTCCTTATTTTAGGGTCTTAATCCTCTCCTGCAACTCCACTGATATTTAAATATCTTGATAAAGTCGTCTCAGGTATGGCCCCGCGGGGTTCGAAACCAATTATTTATGAACACAACTTGCTATGTCATCAAGAAGTTTAACCAGCAATCAATCCTAAGTTATGTTTAACACGTTCGGGGACATGTCGTCGAGAGGCGGGCTTTCTGACTACAATACTGGATTTCAACAAACCATAATTTGACAAGATTTTATTTCGGAATTATAAAACTCCGATACGTCTAATTTCGACCTACTCCAGGTACACTATCCTGAATAGCACGAATCAAAGTTGCTGGCGCTATATAAATTACTAGCTGCGCTCCGCAGTTTCACCCGCGTAAGTCTCGATCCCGTGGGAATATCAAAATAAAAAGTAGCCTATAGTCTTCCTCGATAAATGAGTCTATCCAACACAAAAATATTTTTTCAATTAGAACCAGTAGTTCCTAAGATTAGCGCGTAAAATAAACAAACAAACAAACTCTTCAACTTTATAATATTAAGTATAGATTTAGATTAGACGAAAATGAAGATCATAACAAGTAACAACTGCGTCGCCATGTAGGTACATCTATTTTAGATTATTGACGGAGTGTCCAAGAACGTGTTGTTAAGTTAAGAATAAATATCGTAGTGGAGATAACTTTAATGGGTTTCATCACTAGTGCTCCAAGTTGGTAATTAGTTTAAGGCCTCTTGCAAACTAGGCTGGCTGGTAGGTCGGGGGTAGTCAAGTAGTTTTCAACAAGTAAGCCTTCAAATGTGAACTGACCTCAAATGTGATTCAGCGAGGGCACATATTATTGGTCTTCTAACTGTCCTGTTGGCTGATGGGTTTAATTATTTTTTATCACAGTTGCTCATAAAGTGGATCTTATTCAACGGCTCTTAGGCTCGTAATCCAACATATTATGCACGCGTGCGTTTTATATTGCCAACCTAGTTCTGTAAAGTTATCCCGATAGGTTAAATACGTATCTTACTGCTAATTACATACTGTTTTGATGTATAAAAAGGTAGGTACCAAAGAGTTTTTAGCTAGCAAAAATGGTTGTTTCTAAAGTCAGTTTACGAACGAAAATTTTACGTGATAATGACTTAGAAAACGATTAAAAATTGAGTTGTTTATTTTTTGTTTTTTCTTTACTTAAATATATTGTTTTTCCGTACCATTGTATTTTGTTCTTAACCCCCGACGCAAAAACAAATAGAAAAAGCCCTAAAAAATATTGTATGTCAGACGAGGCTGTATGGGTTAAAAGTCTTTAGCCTGGCCTTTCCGGAGCAAAAAAATATTGCCTTAAAAAAATGTAAACATTGACTTATCACAAATATTTTGTTAATTATTATTTTGTTTTGATTTCAAGTCATTTCTTTTATTCGTCGTCGTACGATATACGTGTGGAATTGATCATTGCATCTTGGCTTCTTATGATGATGGCATAAACCGCCTCTATGCAAAGATCAATTTACCACACTTATATCGTAATGTACTATTAAATGGCCACTAATCCACTGAGAAATAACGAATAAGCAATGGTTTTACGCGCGCTTCTTGAAGCGGGTTGTGCCCACCGTTATGCAGTAAAATTTTAGATGGAACTAAAATAAATCGGTTCTTACCCACTGGCCACCTCTCGCCGCCGATTCCATAGGAATATCGAGATAAAAAGTAGCCTATGTTACTCCCAATTAATCAATGTATTTTATCTTCATACTGAAATTCATCAAAATCGTTCATTAGTTTCGGAGCCTATTCAATGCTAAAAAACAATCAAATATTTTCTCTCTATAATATTATAGAAGATAGATATATAAAAACATACCTATCAAATGAATTTCAACATAAAACAAAAGTTACCTTGGCAATGTCACAAGCTGTACCTCTAGCTACCAGATCAATCTCCGAATCAGTGAACCGAACATTCGTATTAGAGATATTGGAAGACAATATCATGATGTCACTACGCAGGTGACGACTCTTTATATAGATAGGATATAGATACTCAACGTATAGCTTCATATATTGTATGTACCAGGCTCGAGGCTGTATTATCTGTTGGTGTATCCATATTGTGTTTTAAGTACATATAATTAATTGGGAAATTTTGTCTGTCAATGCCGATTTCGGCGAATGATATGAACTCCTAGAATAATACAATCCAATTGGAGTACTTGATGGAGCCCAACGTTGTTACAGCAATGGCTAACTAGTGGACTGACAAAAAACTGGTTGAGAGTCATTGATTTGAAAAGAAGAATCCAATCAGGCCTTTATACCCCTTTAGAAGTTGGATTCCCAAAAATTATTACTACCTGCGCGCCTACTTTTTAAATGGAACCCCCTTACGAAGTTTCCGATTCGTAGCTACATAGAGATCCCCTCCGGTCTTACGTGAGTGAAACCTCGCAGGCGCAGGTAGGTGGACTACTGGGACAAAAAAGATGTAACAGTCCTTTAACTGGACTAGCTACCGTTCTACTGAGACAAAGCTGACAAATCTATTAACGTACACTCAAACCAACGGACGGATCGCGCTTAGATTTGGCATAGGTACAGATAACTAACTTTAAAAATAATCAATTTCAACGCAGACCAAGTCGCGTGTAAAAGCAAGTTTATCATATTATTATATCGCTATATTTTACGAGATGTCCTTGATCGTAATAAGAAACATCTTACGGTTCTGGCTGCGATGCTATGACGTGTAAAAAATTGGGTAGGTATATTTATATTATAACCTGGTGGAAAATATAATAAGGTCTGCCTACTTGAGCTGAGGTGGATAGAGGGATATTGCGGGATAATAAATATGTAAAATGTATGTAATAACTGCGCCACGCGGTTTTACCTGCGTAACACCCGGTCCTGTAGGAATATTGGGATAAAAAATTAGTTTGCTTTTCAAATAATCTTTATGATTAACTAGCTGCGCTCCGCGGTTTCACCCGCGTAAGTCCCGATCCCGTGGGAATATCAAAATTAAAAGTAGCCTATAGCCTTCCTCGATAAATAGACTATCCAACACAAAAAAATTTTTTCAATTCGAACCGGTATTTCCTGAGATTAGCGCGTTCAAACAAACAAACAAACTCTTCAGCTTTATAATATTATAGCTGTGCCCCGCGGTTTCACCCGCGTAAGTCCCGATCCCGTGGGAATATCGGGATAAAAAGTAGCCTATATGTTAATCCAGGCCTCTAGCTATCTGCATACCGAATTTCATTGCAATTGGTTCAGTAGTTTTAGCTTGAAGGAGTAAGAAACTCACACACACACACATACACACACACAAACTTTCACATTTATAATTTTTAGTAGGATTTTAGGATAGGATACTCTTCAAAGATCTTATACTTACAATCATCAACAAATATATTTCGAAAAAGATTATTACAGGATTTTATGTTGATAAAAAACTCTATGGCCCATAACTCATTAATAGGTACCAACTCTTAACATCTTACACACGTGATAACTTTTAAACGAAATATCCGATTGAGATGAAACAAAAAGTATTTTACTTCTACATAAATACTCTTGATAACATAATTCTTAATTTTGATAAAGATTTAATATTACGATACATATTTAACGTAGTTTTTTTCTTCAGACGATTTAATAATTATTTTGAACACAAAATCGGTTATTGTGATTAAACTATGACAGCTAGATATATGTTCTAGCGGACTTTTTTGTAGGTCTTAATGGGATCTACAAACCCGTAGGACATCATTTTGTTCTATTGTCAATAGTTTTTGCAGCGCACGCAAAAATAGGTTTTCGATTTTATACCTTGTGTTACAAAATAGCAATTTTATTACGGATCTCTAATTTTGAAAAAAAAACATAGCCTATAGCCTTCCTCGATAAATGGACTACCCAACACTGAAAGAATCATTGAAATCGGACCAGTAGTTCCAGAGATTAGCGCGTTCAAACAAACAAACAAACTCTTCAGCTTTATAATATTAGTATAGATTTATACAGCGCCAGTAACTTTCATCCATTCTATTTGAACATTTATTAGATGGAGTAGACCATGTACAGCGCCTATATCACCCTCTGAGCTTAGTCGACCGTGTCCAGAGGAAAAAACTCGTCAATAGATCTAGAACCAATAAAGTCACGGTTTTCATCATATCTCTATATATATAAAAGAAAGTCGTGTTAGTTACACCACTTATAACTCAAGAACGGCAGAACAGATTTGGGTGAAAATTGGTAGGGAGGTAGCTTAGAGCCAGGAGACGGACATAGGATACTTTTTATCCCAATATGCCCACGGGATCGGGACTTACGCGGGTGAAACCGCGAGGCGCAGCTATAGTAGGACCATAAAAATAGATTAGAGGAATAAAACATACGACCGACAAAGAAACCGAACAAATATAAAACAAGCTGTAGATGTATAAAACAACTCAGCTGAATAATCTATGTGTATAAGGGTTCGGACATTTAGTACGGAAGCTTTGCAAAGTGATTTTTGTTTGCGCGGTGCACTTTGAGACTCATACCTATCGATAGAGCAGATTACGGTAAATAAAAAATGCCTTCACACCAAACCTCTAAACGGTCTCGGAAACGGGATATTTGTTACAACATGTAACACATTGCCTTTTTTCAAACATTCAGTTTCCAAGACGCTTTAGAGGTTTGGTATAAAGGCATTATTTGTTCATTGTAATACCCTCTTTCGATAGATATGGGTTTCAAAGTGCACCGCGGAAATTTTTAGTTACTATATATCTGTTGTGTTCTAAAGCCTTTTTTATTCTCCTACCCTGATGAGAAAGAGGGTGAATCTTAAATCTGTCGAAGCGTACCTTCAGAATATTAAGCTTTCAACCATATTCTTCTATACGCTACTTTGCCATTCAAGAGAAATACCTAATAAGCCTCCGAACACAGCGTACCGATTTCATACAAATGATTACCATACAATTACCTACCTTTATAAGGTTACCTTAAAGCTGCGCAGACCACAGACTTTTTGATGTGGAACATATTATCGGACAGCAGAGTAGGGGTTCGCTTGCAAAATGTAGGTTAATAATTAAAAGTAACGATAATTTGTTGATTATGATAAGAACATTGATATCATAGTCTCACAATTTGTAGATCTATACATATAAAATGCTTTGTCCTGAACTACTGACTGTCTGACTGACGGATCAACGCACAGCCTAAACCGCTGATCGTAGAGACCTGAAACTTGGAGGGTGTGTTCTTTGTGTGACGTCCAATAAGAAAGGATTTTCAGAAATTCTATCCCTAAGGGGGTGAAAAAGGGGGGCAAAGTTTGTATGGGACGACGTGATTCCTCGGTCCATTTCCGACTTCTACGCGGACGAAGTCGCGGGCAAAAGCTAGTCTTTTTAGTTTAAAAATTGTGATCGTGTTGATATTAAAATTGAGACAACGTTGAACGTAGATTGTTGATTTAATGCCTACGTAAGTCCATGATCATCGCGTTAAAGTTGTCTACAGTTACCAAAAACAGTGTACAAAGTAGAGCTGTTCTAAACTGTCGATCGGTCGTAAAGTCTTTAATCTGTATTAGTCTTTACCCTTGGAATCTAATCAAGGGTAAATCGTCTCGGTTATGAAGACCCATCCTTATTTGAGGGTAGATTGTTACACGTCCTTCTACACTCATCGGATTTAGCATTGAATGGGTATTATAAGTAGCTATTTGTTTAGGTTGTGGGAAGGTGCGAGACTTGAGATTTATAAATAGGTCTCAATAAGTGTTTAGGCCATTTGATCATTTTGATGTTTCGTTCCATATTACGTTACATAGACATTAAAACCAAATGCTTAGAAACAATATTTTTTTCTTATCTTTGCCATGTAAGTCCTGATCCTGTGGGAATAACAGGATAAAATACCTAATGTTAATCCTGGTCTCCTCTCTGTCAATCATATTTGTCTCTCTTCGTGTGAAACATACACACACAAAGTTTCACATCTATAATATTGGTAGGATTACTTCATACGATAAAATTGCCTAAGTAGCACAACTCTATCTTGCAATTACACTAAACTAGCGATCTCATTAATTTCCTTAGGGATCTGTTCGAAATCCCAGTTTTCATAATTTCCAGACGACATTTATCATCCACCTACTTATTTCAACATTTCCCTGTACGTTAATTTTCATTAGCAACGTAAACTTTACCATCAAAATGCACAAACCCGTCTGTTTTTACTCCAGAAAATATGCGAAGTACCTACTTGTTATTCCGACATAATACAAATAAAAAAGACATGAAATCTCTGACCCTCTGATGGCTAGTGGCTACTGAGCCACAATTATATCAACATTAATTCAGCCGCAGAATACGGTTTGACGCAGGTAGATAATTACTCAGATAAAATAATTCACGTGTAAAATTGTACATTGTGTGACTAGGGTGGAAAATATTTTATTTCCACATAAATTACACGAGGGAAATAATTAGTTTTTCAGTAACGAGTAATATATTTTACGTCATAAAGGATTATGTAATGATAAAAATAATTTATATCTGGCTACCGAGTCACTCTGATAGAATTAATCTTTGACTAACAAGTTTTTGTTTAAAGTGATCATTTTGAATTTTCAAATACTACTCGAACTTCAGCGGGGCGGAAAAGTTAGAAGATTAGTCTTCTGTTGTCGTTCAGTCCGTGTAGGCGGAAAAGTGCTACTTAGCTGATAGGGGTCCTAAACGAACGTTTCCGATTAAGGATGACAAATATAACATTTTCCTCATACGGAGAGATTACACAGAAGTTATCAACCATGGTGATATCGTTGTCTATTTAGTGAGGCATAACTTTTTCGTTTATGTATCCATTTTGACGATTCTTTTTTAGTTAGAAAGGCAATATTTCAAGGGTCATTTTATAAACACATTTGGTGAGGGTCTGATGAGAGTCTTTAAAGTGATGAATTATAAGATGGTGACAAATTGCTCAATTTGGAATTGAAAAGTAGATTTTTTTAACTAAGACTTTATTTTGGTTTACGACTTTACGTTTTGTATTTTTTTTATTAATAAATAGGGCAGCGTTTGACCACTATCTCACACGAAGTTAAGTGACGATGCGGTCTAAGATGTAGCACGCTTTCATAGAAGAAGACCTATACGCTCGTGACTTAAACACCCGTTGAGTGACGCGAGCGAAAGTAGGTAGGGAAGTTGTATTGTCCAGGTTTACGTGATTTCTAAATTAATGATTGAATTGTAACTTGGAAACCAAAGCCAAGTGTACAGAATCTATTGTTATATGTCTATTGTTTTTAGACAATGTGATTGAATGTGTTGACGCATTTGATTGTAGTACCGAGTACCGACGGTCAATAGGTAATCTCTTTGTTGTACCTCTTCCACTTGTAGATAACTAGAGGTAGATATCTGAAGGCACGATTCATTGCAGTGGGGAAATTGTTCTTTCAGGATTTTAAATTACCATGGTCATTTTCACTACTAGGTATATAGTTATTTTCCCATGTTCCACAAAACAAAAAACATGTTAAATATCTCGTTATAACTTTATTTCTTATTTTGTTTGTTTTTAGCATGTGTTAGGTCAGCTTTCGACCGCTATCGTTACCAGGTGGTAAGTGACGATGCTGTTTAAGGCCAGATTATAATAAAGCTACTAAAATCGACCTTTGTTTTAAGCAACTCTAAGTAATCAAATACTCTTTTTTTGTTATTTGGATATAAATGGATATTGTAGTTTAATAACCATATTTTTGTTTATTGTGGTTGAAAACATGATATGAACAACTTCGGTCGATTAAAAAAAAGTTAGAAAACAGAGAACTATTAGATCGTTTTTCGGGTTTGATTCAAAAATAGTTAACGTTTGTTTCTAAAAATGAATCAAATGATAGGTTTTGACCTCTAGGAACTATATTTGTGGATAATAATGCTAAAATGTTTTGCATGTCGATCAAATATAACAGTTACGTTACGCTACGTCTTCTGGAGCGGGAGCTAAGGTAATGTGAATACCTACACACGGTACTGGAAGAGCGTCTTAAAACGCAAAATCAAGAAGGTACAGTCGGAATACCAATTAGCTGAACCCCACGTGACCCAGAGCTCACTCGCACATCTATAAAAATTTTGTATTTACCTATTATTATTTTTTGTATATTGTTTAAATCAGTGGAAGGGGAGTAGAGAGGCCTTTGCCCTGCAGTGGGACACTACAGAATCTTAATAATAATAATAAATAAGCCCGCAGGGCACCTTGAGGCGAGGTGTCGGAGAGTAGCGACCCCGCAGTTTCGAGTACTCCAGGGGGAAGCAACCGTTCCTCTTCTCCGGTTGACCTTAGTTGACCGGAGTGAAAATGACGAGGAAGCGATCCCCCGCCTCTGGCTTGCCTTCACCGGTCGTCCAGAGTGGAGTCGCAAGAGTATGTTCGAAGGATATATGCCACACGTCAGTGGTGAGTAAGCCAGGTAGGCTGGACCCTCAGGGAGTCCGTGACCTGAGTTTAAAACCCATTGCGGCATCACTATCCTTAGGCCACTCTCGTCCCTGTTGCCCCCTTGCTGTAATTTACTCAGCTGATTAGGGTAGCACAGTTTGAGAGTTGGCAAGGCTCCGCCTTCCACTTTTACATGTTTGTTGAACATTGTTACGGCGGGTGCCATAGTATTCATAGTTCCCCAGTATCTAGTCCACTAACATCCCATCACAATAGCCCAAGTAGTATTCTCCTGCAGTTTGTCAATAGTTCTATTCAAACAGGAGGTTGTCCTTGACTGCATTTTGTAGCAGTCAGGGATAACCGCCGGTTTGATGTCCAGATCATACTTTGGCATTAAACTTGTTATTGTAAAGGGCCTCTACGTGTTGGCTTCGGCCCCACGCATACCTTCCAAAGGTCCGGGACTCCATAGTCCCGTGATATAGGACATACAATAAATAATAATAATGTTTAAAAAAACAGAATCAGGTAACATTACTTTGAAACCTTACAGATGTGCGAGTGAGCTCTGGGTCACGTGAGGTTCAGCTAATTGCGACTGTTCTTTTACTTGCTCAAGTCGGTATAATTTTTTACTCAGGCTGCGATCCGCTATTGACATTTATGGACGCGGAAAGCGTCCTGTAAGCGTTTTTAGTACGCTCACTAATTCGGACCAGGATCGTAAGCATTATAAGCGCTGTTTATCCAATTCGAACTGACCGTAGTATTCATATAGGCGTAAAAATTACAGTAAGTTAGAATGTTGGCAAGAGCTCCTTACGTACCTTCTAACAAATGATAAATTAGCTACATCATCTTACATAAGTTTCTGTTTTAAATTATGTCGTATTTATGATGTTCCTACTCTTTTAACCGATTTTAAAGATGATTACATATCAAAATATTGATTTAAAGGGGTTACATTATTCCTGTTATGCACAATAAAGAAGATTTAAAGCAAATTAAACTTCATCAAAAGGAAAAAAAAATATTTAGTTTTGAGAAGAAATAATACACGACGCTCGCTGACAAGGTGCACAGAATTGAGAAAGGTACAGTCACATTCGCCATAAATAGAAAATAAAATCTATGCTGAAGTGCATTGCATTGTGTCGTCCGTAAAATAACAAAGAAATAAAGTTTGTTAAATTAGTAATGTGATTCTGTACTGTAAATGAACTTTGTAACTACTCGCCTCGCCCCTATAGTCGATTGCGGTTTTCGTGCAGATAAAGGGAAACGATAGCCTTTCATACGTTCAATCTGTTGACTTTTATTGACTTATTGTATTGTGAGCTTTGTTATGTTGCCGACGTCATCCTCGTAATATGTACATATTCTGAAGATCGTACTTTCAATGCGCAAACCAGAAGCAAATATCTGTACTTGATAAATATTGGTGAAAAGCGATATCCTTCGATATCGCAGGTCTTCTTTGTTTGATTTCAATATTTATCATATAAGTACAAACTTAGCCTTATTGTGTCTCTGCTTCAAGTCTGGCAAGGCCTTCTTCCTTTCAATATGTCGGTACTATGTTAGTATTTGTCTACAGGTGTTTTATAACAGATCTGGATAAAACTTCGTTACAGGGTGATTTCAAAAAAGGATAGAGGGCTTCCTGTCCCCGCCTTATGAGATCTTATTTCCAAACGACTACTTTGTAAACTTCAAACTGATCTCATAAAAAATAGAATGAAGATCTTGGGAGATTTTGGGGAAGTAACCTTTAATAGTCAAAAATTCCTGACAAAATATCTATGAAATCTGCTTCTTGAGGTGCCATCTCCTACCGGAGGTCGGCTATCATTAAGCCTATTTTTACTTTTGATTTTTACTGCTGCTGCACTGTAAATGGATCTCGTGCTTTGCTCGTTAATATACAGTAAATTATTAATTATTGCAAAAAAGTTCAACCTCGTGAGGTCTCCTGTTCGCTAAACTACTAGACTGTAAAAGGCCACCTCTGCATTGGCTATCGTAACATAATCTACCCAGCCAGTAAAATTTTAAAGTAACTTACCAATATGCTTGCTTTCATTAAAAGCTTCAGGTATCTTCCTCGTCAGCACCGCATATACGGTGCACACGACGATCAGCACGATTGGATAGAAGAACGCAATCATGTATGAAGCATCAACGTACGAGTCACAGACCAACATGTTGTCTTCACGCGTTGGGTAGTGGAACATCGCCTTCGCCGGGGCTACTATCATCCATACTACCACTATTAACACCTGTGGAAGATAAATACTTATTATGTTATCTTAATTAACTTTATTTGCGTATCCTTAACGGTAGATTCCATCTCCCTTAGTCTTAGGTAGGAGTCCCCGCATTATTTCTATCTGTTGGGGGTAACTCTTCACGGCCAGGGTCTTTAGATTAAGCGATGATGTGGCCGTTGTCTTCTCTTCTCCCATAGTCTTCCTCTCATACTCACATTTACAAAACCACACACGTATTTTTACTGATTTGTTTATACACTTCATATTCCCGAATCCTCACTCAGTCATCATATCGCTTTAATTTCTTAAATTTTTGTTTGTTTTATTGTTAATAATGTATAACTTAGCGTAAAGTAATAATATATAAAATCCCTTCGTCACCTTCTACGACACTCACGGAAGAAGACGATGCTCTGTTCTACATTGCCAGTTATTGATTTGTATCTAAATAAATCTCCGACGAAATAACATTACTTGATAATACCAACTAAGTTTCCTTTATCAACACCGAGGCCATCTGGATTCTGCTTATATTGCGCAAAATTGAGCCAAATATCTAATTATCAGAAACGATGCTCAAGGGCACTACACTGAAAAAATATCGCCCATAAAGGTCTTCCATATTAGCTACTTGATTACCAATCGTATGGTAAAATAAGCTTTAACCTTCTCTTGGAAATATAATTATGGAGACAATTGTGTGATACCAACCAATGTTGCGAGAAAATGTTAAGAATAAAGAATATGTTATGAATAGAACTACGTTTTATATTAGATTTTTTTCCACACAAAGCCTAATCTTAAGGTGTCTGCCGCTCATTTTTCATGTGTGAAATGTTTTTGGCATGATATTGGGTGGAAATGTGGAGGCTTATAAATTGCTAGCTTATGTCAGCGCTAGGGATATACCTACATATATCCCGGCTCACCTTTATGGCACCTGCCTACATCGATAACTCAAAAATGTACTTCAGAACTGGAAAAACGTACGTATTAAATTGATGTTCAGGGATTTTTTGGTGAAATAGAAAGAACTTCTGTTCTGAAATGTTATTACTGCACATAATTCATATATTTTCTTGAGGTTAGTGAAAGTAAAGGGTATTTCTTGTTAATAGTTGCCGGCACGAATCGCTGTGCTTCAAGTATTTATTGCTCAAACGGGACATAGCACTTACGATTCTTCATAATAAGTAACTTTCCTTTTTGTTCTAACATTAATAAGACTAGTTTTGACATAGATGATATATGGATAGATGGCGTATTCACAAGATCAGCGTTACGGGAAGCGGGCCGCCATAGGTTCTAATTCCTTCAAATTTATTTCTAAAATTTATTAAGTGTCGGTTTATTCGGTTCACTTAAAACCATCTGATTGAAGTTTCGCAATTAACCATTGTCCAATATTTTTGCAATCAAGTAGCTGATTCGACGCCTACTAATTTCAGAAAGTGTTTTCTCAACCGTCGATTAGCTACTATCCTTTATATTATGGCCCAGTGGCCACCTAAGCAGATTTTATAATATATATTAAACGCGAACCGTGTGAAAACTGTAAAGTTACCGTTGTCGCCATAGCTCAGTTGTTAGAGAGAAGTGCTTACCTGTATAGATATCAAAGCTGCACAGATAGCAAGCTGTGAGCTCGGTGATATAAGAATAGGTCGCTTAGCAGAATGCTTGCTAGCGTTGAATATTCTCGAGATTCTGTTAGTCTTTGTCAGGAGTGCTGCGTAAACCACGGTGAAGCAGAAACCCGTTCCGAACCTGGACATAGAATAAAATATGTTTATGGTGTGTTAAGAAAACCCTAAATTCTCTCATAGATACATGTAGGTACCACTAACACCAAAAACAAGGTAAAAAAAGTTTAAAATTACCCTAATTTTACCTAAAGATCACTATCATTTACATAAGGGCCCGCTGTCGATAATTTTGTTTCTCCATCCAAACTTTAATTTTCAGTAAATTAAGTACCTATATTATTTTTTCTAAAATTTTAATTAAAATAAATATGTATATTATTTATATTTTCATGCAATTTTTAAGTAATCTCTTACAAGTACTTTAAAGTGATTACATTAAGAACATCCTTTTTTGAATTTGGTTAAATAGGGAAATGATCCTACAGTTGAGGATAGAGGTCTCCCCAGTAGAGGTACTAACTATATTCTCAAGAAAAATAAAAAACAAACCCTTGTAAGAGACGAATCAGATTTTCGACCTTTTCTGATAGGTACCTACCTAAAATTTGTACAAAAGCTAGTATTATTCATAGTCAGCAATATGTTTGGACGAGAAGGGTATGAACTACGAATCTCGTTATTATCGCTTTACGTGAGAGACACCCGAGGGTTTCGTTAAGGGCTTCCTCTCATACGAATCAGAATATTACCGACTAAGTTCTTAACGCCTGGTACTTTTATCTGCTTATTTTGGTTAAGTATATAACAAAAGTTATTTAAAACGGGATATTTATAATGTTTCAAAAAATTAAGCTCCACAAAATAAAAACAAGAACATGGTCACAAAATCCGGTTCAAAATAATTTTAGTTGTGAAAATGACTACGTTACTTTATAACCCCATTTTAAAAAAAAATGTTGTCCCAAAATGCAAATCTGTATGCTATCTATAATTCGTTTGCAAGTACCTACATTGAGAAGAATAACGACGACGACCGATGGACTTATTCAACTTCCGTAAAATGTGGTAGTTGATATTATGTTAGGTTAGGTAAATAAAAATGAATTGTTGTTCGTTAGTCTGATTAAAACTCGAGAACGGCTGAACGGATTTATCTTATCTTAGTCTTGAAATGTTCGTGGAGGTCTAGGGAAGGTTTAAAAAAATTTAATAACCGATATTCCTACGGGATCGGGACTTACGCGGGTGAAACCGCGGGGCGCAGCTAGTTTTAGGATAAAAATAGCCATACTGCCCGCTCTATACATAGGTAGGTTTAACCTCTCTGTAGCCAAAAACAAAGTTAAACGCGTGTAACAAAACGGACATAACGTCACATCCACGGACATCCCGAACACCCGTCACGATTCAAATGGCGTTCCAAATTCGAAACAACAGGAAACTGAGACCGCAACCTCGCAGTTGGAAGCAGTGAAGTGTGACTCAAGTGCAGTTATGTCAGATAGTGGTACAATGGGGTAATTTGACATGAAATTGTAGGTAGAGTGCTATCACATAAGACGTGCTGTCACGTAGTTTAAATCGGTTCTACGTTAATGTTACCAACCTAGTGTATTTTGCTTATAACATGATGCGTTGAATAAAAAAACCTTGTTAGGTAGATACTACTACTATTTCTCTTAGGTACTTGTACATACATTTTAAAAACTTTTAGTTGTGTCAACATAATAATTGACAGCGACCCCTTAGATAAATAATGGAATTGTCTAAATTCTGAATAAATAAGGCACATTTTCCTAAAAGAACACCTATTTTTATTTATTTTACTGGAAAAGGTTACGACAGCACAAAATATCGACAAAAAGGCCGGAAATACCTTATTCTGTATTATTGTTAAAGAGCGTGTAGATACACGACTGTCTATTTTAAGTAACAATAAGTAGGTGGTAGATTACATTTGTATCAACAAGTGAATACCTAAGATTTACTGCTAATCCAACTTGATCTAAGAATATTGCGTGACTTGTTATGTAATGTACAAGATTATATAAATAGTAAGTATTATATTTTGATTGATTACATCTGTCCAGATTGTGACGTTAAATCGGCTAAGATTTTCTAATAACATAAGTTTGGCTACTTATGTCTAACATTAATTATGGCAAGATATTAATAAAATGTTATAAAAATGACAACAATAAAAATTGTCTTGTTATATTTTTTTCTAATGTGGTACTATTTCGAAAACGTTCCGAGAAAAAATATTTCAAAAACGAAGTGCGTGTTTTTGGCTCAGGTTTTTGGGATAATATAAAACATTAATTTACCTTCAAAATTCATTGTAATTTAAAATTTACCATTTGGTACGTATTCATGTCTTAGTAGGTCTAAGACATATAAACACAACTAAGGTGCTTAATAGAAAAGTTGCAAACATCCCGATCCGACGGGCGATATGCCAGAATTCATGCACTAGATAACATAAATTGATAAATAAAACATTAAAAATACACAAAACACAGAATAAAAATAACTCTAAATACTTCAATATGTCGAAATTGTTATGATTTTATTCGTGTAATTATTATAAGGAGCATATAGCTGTTCTCGATTGGAGACCGAGAGTCGATAATATGTGGGCAAATCACCAGCCAGATGGATTCATGCTGGGGCAACATTGTCCAGGAAGACCGGGGATAAGAAGGTGTGCTGAGATATTAGAGGGAATTAACACAAACTGCTGAAGAAACCAAGAATAGATAAAATATTTAGTACCTTACAAAACATACCCTATAACATTATTGACGATAAAACCATTTTCCATACAAAAATACTATTTCGTCGTCGTCGTGTAAATACATTTACTTAAATAAAAGTACAACTGCATAAATATGTACAAACAACTCAAATGTTATTGATATATGAATATTTAACAAACAAAATAAACTCCCTAAATCAACAGTATTAACAGGATACAAGAATAAATTCCATTTTCTACAGAAAAAATACTTTTCTGAAAATAAACTTTTCCTTTAAAAATACTAAATATTCGTTTCTTCAAAGACTCGCATCTGTCAACGGATCGTGTACAATGGTACAAAACTCTCAACCTATTGCTTCTATACCTATACAAAAGACATAAAACATTTTACGATTGTTAGCTTTAAGGCTGTAAAAATATAACTTATTCGTACATTTTCGTATTAACTTCGTTATTTCTGTCCCATTTATTGAGCTAAAATCAACTTGTTTTATGAATTACAATTTTAGGGGAAAATGTTGGTTTTATTTAAGTTGTAATTTTTAACACATCATACTTACTACTAGTAAACTAGCTGGGTCCTGCCGCTTTACTTGGTGCAATCGTATAAGTATAATATTATCGGGATGATAATATATTGGTATACGGATGGGCTGGTTATAGGGACGCAGCTTTAAACATTAACAATATGTACCTGCTACCTAAATACATGGTTCTCATTCTAAAGAGATCGAATTCCATTTGGTTTATGCAAGATAGTGACATACATTAAAAGAGTTTTTACGTCAAAAATATCATGTGCAGTCGGAATGATAATGTTTCAATAGATTTAGATGTGCGAGTTAGCTCTGAGTCACGTGGGGTTCAGCTAATTGGTATTCCGACTGTACTTCTTTGTTTGACAAAAACAGTTTTTGCATGACTGTAAACACGCTTAAAACTTGACAGCCATATGCTATTTTTTACTAAACCGTTTATAAAGTTGGACTCATGCGAAGGCTTGTATCGATGTTTTAAAAGTCGGAATCCTGAGATAGTAGGACTCATGCAAACAAACGGTAAAGCCCATGTAAAGCATAATTCGATTGTATAAGACAGCTTACATTCAATTCTTTTTGATTCGCGACACGCGAGTGATTATAAAAACAAAAGTCACTATCTCTCGATTTAATTTTTTTATGAAGTAACATCCGCATAATCCCGATTCCGTGAGAATATCGATAGTCTATGCTACTCTTAAAATACTCTAAATAGGAGAGGCTCACAGCTAAGCGAAGCTCGCTGATCGTTTACGGTCGTGCGGGTTAAGCGACGCCTGGCGCGGTTATTACTTCGATGGGTGACCAATAAGTAGTGTGGCAAAAATGTATTTTCGTGAGCCCCTCCGCGCTTCGGAAGGCACATTAAGCCGTTGGTCCCGGTTGCTACCTCTAGTAGCAGTTGTTAGGTCAAGTTAGAGGTCTTAGGGCGATCTGAAAACTCTAACAATAGGTGATAGGTGAGCCACACCACTATACGAGAAGAAAAACTCTTAATAAATCAATGAATATCCTTTCTGAAACTGGTGGGCTCGGGATTATGATGATACTCGGATCATAAAAATCTGCTAACCAGTTTCGGAACCTATTCTTTACAAACCAACAAAAATTGTATGCTCTTTAAAATATTAGTGTAGAATTAAGCTTAACACTTGGCCAAGTTGAAGTTACGCCATGTTCATAAAAGCTTACAGCCAGTATTCATAATATAAACTACTTGTAAGAGCAGTTCAACTAAGCTTTATTCTACTAAACTTTCTTCAGTACATCTTAATTCTAAAGTTCATAACGTATGCCATTTCGGTACAGTTTAGTGCCGTTTTTTATAACTTAACTGTAAAACTGTTATAATAAGAATTACGATGCTTTAAAATCTTGAAAAAAAAAGGTTTATTGTATTTGAAAATACTAGATTTTGTATAGCAGTTTATGATCGCTCGTTTGATGGCGCTTATATCTAATTCCAGAGTCAGACATTCGTTTCCTTGCCGAAAGGGTAAAAACGGGACCACATTACTGACATTTCACTGATGTCCGTCCAACCGTCCGTCCTTCCGTCTGTCACCATCAGGCTATATCTCATGAACCGTGATAGCTAGACAGTTGAAATTTAAAGACTAAAACCAGAAAAAAAAACTGTTTATGTGGGGCTCCCATACAACACGGAACCCCTCGTGCGCGAGTCCCACTCGCACTTGACGGTAAAAATACTCCAAATGTCCATTAAAGTCTTTGCTTAACTTAAGTATCTATGTTTTATTTCGTTTACTTACTCCTAAAAAAACACCCATCCAAGTCAAAGCTAATGTTCCACATAATAAAAGCATCCGGAGGAGTGTGACCATGACGGCCGGACATAAAGAGACTAATGCAGGACAAAATGTATTCCATTAGGGTGACCATTTCTTTGTGACTAACAGGGTTTTTGTTACCATTAATGAGAATGGGCTGTGTGTGTTGATATTATTATGTTTACTGAAGGGAAGGAATAAAGAAGTTATGTTGGGTAAAAGTGTCAACAAATATTTGTCTTATCATTTAAGTGCCTCACATTGTATCTTTTTAAACCTTTGTTGCAAAGGATTTCACTAATTACTCTTCGTGGTTCACATAAGAATTTAGGCGGTAGATGTCAGCAACGGAGTCAAAATCTGAAGTGTGTTTATTTTTTGTTCGGTTTCTGAGTAGTTCAGGTAATTAGATTGCCAGAATCTCAGCAGCCCTAATGTTGAGTACAGCAGATTCTTATTTGACTAAAACACGGGAATATATGATAAGGATTCCAGCTAATTACACTTCAAGTTTCATCACAATTGGTTTAGTAGTTTTTATGTGAAGCGGTTACAAACACAACTCTTACAAAGTTTTCAAGGGATTAAGAGTCTTATTCGACGGCATTTTCAGACATGGTTATTCTTAAAGACTTAGTTTAGTCTTAACATTAATTACAAACGGTCCCCGAGTTGTTGCTACGGGAAATTAGACCACTTAATTACAGATGAGACCTATAATAGGTACCTACAGATCGCCGTAAAGATAAGGTAAGAGAATGGGTTAGATAAAGCACAGTCGGCCACTGAATTTTAGATTCATCGTATACCTAATTCTAAAATTACAATTATTGAAATGTTTTCATTCTAATAATGAATTCATGAGTTGAAAGACTTTATACTTCGGGTTAAGAAGGATCTTGGAATATTTAAACAATAATAGCTGCAGTTTTGGTGCTCTACGATAGGTCTACAATTTTGTTGCCTGATTGTACATGTAAATGTGGCCGTGCACCGATGTACTTTTCTTAAGAAAAAATTATGTGCGCTAATTGACATTGCTCTTACGGTGAAGGAAAACATCGTGATGAAACCGGCGGCTTAGTTGGCTCTCAAGTATCGACAAGTGCTCTCCTCTGGAAATGGTCGACTAGGCTGAGAGGGTAGTAGGTGCTGCGCAAGCCTACTCCATCCTCACGCAAAAAGGACTTAATTAAAAAGGGTCTAATTGCGGAAAACATCCCGTAAACAAGTACAAGTACATGTAAATGTGGTAGATATCTGCTAAGACGACTCATCTTAAAACAGTTGTTAACAGTTTTTATACGATCAAAGTTGGAATAAATAGCAAAAAACCAGCAATTTTAAGGTGTGATGCATCCTCAATTACTTAGAAAGGTTATGCGCTGCAGGTCGTATTCCACTTTGGCTATGTTCTGGTTTGATCAAGTTCTATTGACTTACTCCTATCGGCCCCGCTAGCTCTGCCCCGTCAACGGGGCAGATGGGAAAAATTGTTTCATCGGCCCCGCTAGCGTCGGTGTTGGCGTTCAGCGGGGCCGATGGCACATATTAAGTCTCATGTGCCCCGGTATTGAACTTACTCCCGATCACGGTCGGTTCACGATTAACGGTCCCCCTGGCCAGGGGGCCCGATAATCGTTGATTTAAAATAAAATTTGAAGGTCTTCCGGACCCCCTATGCCCCCAGAGAAACGCTGTACTGTTTTAGATTTTTTAAAGCTCATCCGCCCCCTTGTCCAAGTAAAAGACGTGATCAAAAAGATCGAAAAAAAGTGATAATGTTTTAATGTGGCTCGCAATACCGAACTTGCTTTTGAATACCCTATCACAGATGACGCAATAGGGTTGGCCCTGGTAGCTGAAGGCATAATTATAGGAGGGCTTAGGTCGCTCTTTTCGTACTTGTCGTTTTACGTCAAGCGTTTCGAGCCGGCTTTCCTCAAAGTTGCAAAGTATGCTTGTAGATGGAGTGTGGAGCGCCAAGAGGACCTTTCCGGGGCAAGCCCCTTCCAAACAGCAGGGTCAATGCCATAGGTCGTTAAATGCCGCCTAAACACGTCCTCTTGGCGTAAATGTTGACCGCCCTGCCACCGCTCACCCTCTTTCAACACTGAATAAAAGACAACTTTGGGAAGACGAGAGTCGTCGCGAAAGATGTGCACCACCGCACCACCTTAGCTGACGCTGAATAAGGAGAGCCTCTATACCAAGCATGCCGAACCTCGGTATTTGGCACAAGGTCCTGCCATTTGATGTTCATAATGGACCTTAGACCGGAGATGGTGCGTGTTGTTGATGTCTGCTTTATATAAGCACCATGTCTCTGCACCACATTTATACTATCTGTGCTTCAAGCACAGGTAGAATAAGTGCCTTGTACACACTTATCTTGTCATGTCTCCAACTTGAGGTCATGGGAATTCCAGACGCGGCTCGTAAGTCGTTCAAAATTGGCAGTTGCAATACGTGATAGTATCTCTGAAGCTAGTGTTGTCATGCCGGTTATAGCTTCCCAGGTACTTGAAATGCATTACCTCTTAGTGGCTTACCATCCAAATTCAGTGTAGATGGCAACGGCATTGCTGCCCCTTGGTGGCTGTTTAAGGATCTGGGTCTTGGAAGCTCTAAAGATCAGGCCAAATTGTTGACAAGACTGGTGTAGTGAACCAACATAGCTTTGAAGGTGAACCAGCCGTTATGTCGCTGTTGTCGATCGCGTTTTGTTTCCGTTTGGATCGTCTTTGATTTTTGTTTCTATCGCCTTTTGTGTAATTTTTAGATCGGCTTTTTATTCATTTTTGGATTGTATTTTGCTTCCGTTTCGATCGTTTTTTCGATCGTCTTTTGTTTAAGTTTTGATCATCTTTCAGATTGTCTTTTGATTCCGTTTCGATCATCTTTTACTTGACTAGGGGGACGGATGAGCTTGAAACTATCTAAAACAGTACAGCGCTTAACGGTCCCCTGGGGGAACATAGTGGGTCCGTGAGACCTTCTGAAAAAGTTCTTAACAGGGGAACTATTTTTCGGTCGTTAGACCGTTAATAGTGAACCTTAATTCCATCGGCCCAGCCAGCTCTGTCCCGTCAACGGGGCAGATGGGATAAAGAGTTAGTAGAGTATATATAGGTATTCTCCCTCATAGCATCATCTATTCAATCTGTTCATCTATTCATCTGTTCATCTGTTCATCTATTCATCTGTTCATCTGTTCCTCTATTCATCATACCTTTCCGATAGTTTCATCATTCAGTTTGATCTATTCAAAACCGTTAGGATAAACAGAGTCCGTTCTATTACATACAAGACTAATCTTCTATTCATTCTACATCCTACCTATCCGATAGGTCCATCATTTCAATTCGATCTATTCAAAAAACTGTTAGTCTAAGTTACCTCATGAATGCATCAGTTATAAAACTGGCCTCGATTTATTCGATTCAGTTCAACGAATCATAACCAGATCACTCTCAGATGAAGTACTGACCTGATCATTCTCTTAAGTTTAAATGACTAGATCATGAGAATTCATAATGTTAAATAGCGGTTATTAAAATAATCGTATACCTACTCACAGTGCATGACACCTCAGGTAGATCACGTCGAATGAAGGTTATAAAATATAAACATGTCCTAATAGGGATGGATACGATGTGCGACGGCATAACGTCAGTCTATTCAACTCCAATATTGATCTGTACCTAAGCATATCAGAAACTTTTATACAGTCGGTTCTTTAAATTCCAGATCATAAATAAGTATAATGATAAATACCTGCCTAGTAGCTAATTAAAAGAATTACAGTAACAGATTGATTGCACTGAACGAAGATTTTAAAATGTAAACATGCACGTGAATGCATCACTCATTTGATAACACCGCTTCCTAATATAGAAATCACTTAATGGTTTAATATTGTTTGTAGTAGTTATAATTTTAATCTAATGTACCTGCATTGAACACTTTTATATAATCGTTTCGTACTCTAATAAGTTTTAAACAAGCGAAGTGCAAAATAATTCATAGTTTATGAATAGCAAACTACTACTGAGAAGTTAATTCGAAATAGGTGGTGACTACCTATCTAATATCAGGATTTTTGTAACCTTTAAATAAAACAAATAGAGAATAGTTTCATAATTAGTAATTTATTCAATAATCAAGTACATTGTTTTCTATTTTCGTTATTAGCTCTCTGATGTGCACATAAATATCATCAATATAACTGTTTTTAATAATATGTTGCACGCAAACATCAGCTTTACACTCGCACATGCCTGTAATTTTTTTCGAACTAACATCACTTTTTGTAAGATCGTACATTTCGATTTTAATTAATTTCATTCCTCCAGTGATCGGTCTCTTAATACATGAATAGAATATTTCATCATCATTGTTTCTTTTGCGACTCGTACTCCCAAGATTTTTATCCATTGGAATAAAATTAAATAGTGATTCTTCACTGTCCTGTAAAAAATAGAATATAATTATTAACAATGTCAATTATTATGAATCAAGTACCACATTTATTTATTAATTTAAGTTTTTTTAATACTTACAGCCATTAAAGAATCGTTGTTACTTTTAGATGGTTTCGAAGTGATTGGCATTTAAATAGTATCTGCACCGCGAATTTATAGAATTTTTTTGATATTTATAAAGTTCAAAATCGAACAATAATATGATTTATTACAAATCCATTATATGATTTGCTGACACAATTAAAATAAATCTAACAATGTTAGTAGACATCATAGAGTTATAATGCTATAGAGTCACAAACAGACAAATAAAATGTCCACGCTTAACGCCCGCCGGTGCCGACTCGACGCACGCTGCGAAGTAAGCAGAGTTTTTCTTTAGTTATAAGGCGGTATCCTACCTATTATCAGAAGATACGTGTGGAAGCAAGTATCATAACAAATTTACATATTTTATTTGAGTGTTGTCAATTAGAGATTGCAACTCTATAGGTTTTGTAACTCTATGGTAGGCACACATTCGTTGTGCTTATAACCGCCAAATTAGGGCCTCCGACACATTCTTCAGGATTAATGTATGGGTTTTAGCATAGTCTGCTATTATGCACATGCAATTATCCTATAACCACACAACACACACTATGAAATTTGTTAGGATAAAACGGAGGGAATTTTGATGGAGGTTATCACTTCACAGTGAGCAAAGCTATAGAAAGCCAAAAACGAATACCAGAAGAAAAAAATGTAAGTATTTTAAAAATCGGTATTTTATCATACAATCAATGTATTTGTTTTTATAATTTGTATTAATAATTTATTTATTTTTTACAGGTCGACTACTATGCATTCCTTGTCAGATGACCTGTTCCCGCAATCGGACGAGGAGCCAAAACATGTGTCCAAGGGAAAGAAGCGGGTGATCCATTCGATCGAGTGTGAGAACGACACCCGTAGAGAGTTAGAAAAAAAGAATATTCATACGTAAGTTTTTAACAATATTGTTAACAGTCTAATGACAGCAGGCATGTGAAAAGTTTTTTAATATAGTTCATCTTCATTTCATAGATTACCATCCGAGGATGAGGGGAAGCCGTCGAACAAGCGACCAGCATCAGTCCCTTCGAAAAAGAAACCGACGATGATCGCACCGATCACCCCACCAGTGCATGTAACGGCGAAAGAACTGTTCGGGGAGTCCGATGACGAAGACGACACACCAACTCCGACTGGTAAACAACTCATACCTTTGCAGTCGGTGTTTGTTAATAAGGTGGCCACGGGGGTGTCCAAACAAATTATGTCGGACAAACGTGGCACTCACTACATTGAGGTAAAGGTGTACCGGTGTTCGGAAATCGAAACCATTCCACCCATAAATAGGTGGCGTTATGCCATTTCTACTTTAAAGTGTAGAACGGACACCGATTCACAATTATGGCAACATCTCAGCAATGTAGTGAATGCTGCGAGAAAGGAATTTCGTGGGGTTCCCAATACTTTCTCATCTTACTTCAGCATGCAACTATAACAAGATGACAATGTAATGAAACATTAAAATTAAAACATGAAATGATTATGTAAAATTATTATCGATAATAATTAAAAGTATTTTAATTTATTTTTTGATTCTTTTCTTTGTTTACAGTTAAGATCCCTGAGAATACCCGAGAATCTAATAAAAATGAAATTGTTAAATGTGATAAATGTGAAATCAGAGTAACGAGAAATCAATATCGATATCATTTGAAAACAGAATTACATAAAATGAATTGTTTGATTGCAACTGAATTTAACAATATTTTTATCATTAATACGGCGCTTAAAAATCGAGTAATTAGTTATTGTGTTAAAGCTGAAAATAAGATTTATTCAATACCAGAACATTTTTTATATGATTGTGAAACCGATATTTATAGACTCATAGAAATGAATTTACAGAAACACAAATGTCTTAAGATTCAATTCGAATTATTTGCATTATATTTACTACCGAAAACGAATGAAAAGCAATTGAAATCATTTAATACGAAATATGAAATTATACATGATATTGATGAACTGAAAGATTTATTTAAAATGAAAACTATTGATACGATGAAAAGAAAACTTACCGAATTTGAACACACTGAGTCCGGTTGGACATTTTTATCGCTGAGTCATTTAGAAATAAATATAAATAAATATTGTCCTTTGCGAGGAGGTACGTATATAAAACTGCCTCCTCGCGTGGGTAATACTAAAAGCTGTATTAATGTTAAAAATAATGATGAGTTTTGTTTTCTTTGGAGCATTTTAGCTGGGCTTTATCCATGTGATAAAAACTCGGATAGATGTAGCTCCTATCCACATTTCTCAAATATATTTAATGTGAATGGAATGAAATTTCCTCCATCATTTCAAGATATAAAGATCTTTGAAAAGAATTACTCAAATATAAGTATTAGTGTGTTTGGCTTAGACAAAAAGCGTAAATATGTGACTGGACCTTTATATATGAGTGCTAATAAAAGAATTAATCATTTTAATTTACTATATATTGAAAACAATGGAAAAGGACACTACTGTTTAATAAAAAATCTGGTGAAATTAGTTCGAAGGCAAATAACAAAATACAATGGTAATGTTTATCTCTGTGAATCATGCTTGCAGTGTTTTAGCAGTAAAGAAAAATACAAAAAACATTACTGTTCCAAAGTTTTGCAAGTATTACCGAAACCTGATACTTATTTAATGTTTAAACATTTTGAAAGACAACAAAAGATTCCTTTTATAATATACGCTGATTTTGAGAGTTTATTAGAAAAATATTCAGATGCCTCACAGAGTGCGAACACTACAAAATATAAAATTCATAAGCCTTCATGCTTTGGTTATTATGTTTGTTGTTCATTTGATAGTTCTTTAAACAAATTAGTAACCTATCGTGGTAAAGATGCATCTGAAGTTTTTATCAAATATTTAATGGAAGATGTGAAATTTATAAATGAGTTGATTAAGTCTAATAAACCAATGCTACAATTAACCGAAAAACAGCAAAATGAATACGATTCAAGCATTTATTGTCATATTTGTAAACATTTATTATTTGGTGATAAAGTTCGTGATCATGATCATATTACTGGCGAGTATAGAGGCGCCGCTCATTCATATTGCAACCTCAATTTCAAAGTATGTCCATTTATACCAGTTGTGTTTCATAATTTATCTGGTTATGATTTACATTTATTCATAATGGAGTTAACAAAATATGATGGTTCAATTAATGTTATACCAAAGACTAAAGAAAAGTACATAACAATCACAAAGTCATTTGAAATTAATGAGAACAAATCCTGTGTAAATGTGAAATTTATTGATTCTTTCCTATTTTTAAGCGCTAGCTTAGATAAGTTGAGTAAAAGTTTAAATGATATTGATTTTATCCATACTTCAAAATTGTTTACTACTCCTATTGAAATTGAGTTAATGAGAAAAAAAGGAATTTATCCTTATGACTACATGAATAGTTTCTTGAAATATTCAGACACATGTTTACCACCTAAAGAATTATTTTATAACAGTTTATCAAAACAACATATATCTGATAGTGATTATAAACATGCGCAAAATGTTTGGGATGAATTTGACATAAATGACATGGGTGAATACACTGATTTATATTTGAAATGTGATATTTTATTGTTAACTGATATATTTGAAAACTTTAGAACCATGAGTTTGCATTACTATAAGTTAGATCCAGCTTATTATGTTACCGCACCAGGCTTTAGCTGGGATGCGATGCTCCTTTATACTGACGTTCGATTAGAATTAGTTACTGATCTTGAAATTTATCAAATGTTGGAAAAAGGTATTCGAGGTGGTTTAGCACAATGTTCGCTGAGACATGCTCAAGCTAATAATAAGTACTTACCAAATTTTGATTATTCAAAGCCATCGAGTTTTTTATTATATCTAGATTGTAATAACTTGTATGGATTTGCTATGATGAAAAAAATGCCAATATCTGATTTTAAGTTTTTATCACCCGAACAAATCAGCAATTTAAATATTGAAACTATTTCGGATGATAGTGAATACGGATACATTTTGGAAGTTGATTTAGAATACCCTTATAACTTACATGATGCTCATTGTGACTTACCTTTCGCTGTAGAGAAACTTACTCCACCAGGCAGTAAATCAGCAAAACTAGTAGCAAATCTATATAATAAATACTGTTATGTAATTCATTATACTCATTTAAAGGAATGTTTAAAACAAGGTCTCGTATTGAAAAATATTCACCGTGTAATAACATTTAGGCAAGAAAGTTTTCTAAAGAAATATATAGATTTAAATACAAGTTTACGTCAGGCTTCAAAATCTGATTTTGAAAAAGACTTTTTCAAGTTGTTGAATAATTCAATCTTTGGCAAAACTATAGAGAATAAGCGAAAACAAGTGAATGTGAAACTAGTATCTGAATGGGAGGATAATAATAATGTAACAAATAAACGTGTTGGTGCTCGAAAACTAATTGCTAAACCGAATTTAAAATCAGTATCAGTATTTTCAGAAAATTTCGTAGCTATTCAGTTAAGTCTAGAAAAAATAACGTTAGATAAACCGATCTATGTGGGATTCTCAGTATTAGAGTATGCAAAAACACATATGTATCAATTCCATTATAATTTTATCAAACAAAAGTATGGAGAGAATGCTAAACTTTGTTACACTGATACTGATAGTCTTTTATATTTAATTAATACAGATGATGTATATGAAGATATTAAACACAGTATTGAGGTGTTCGATACCAGTAATTTTGATAAAAACAATCCTTATGGAATCCCCATAATAAATAACAAAATACCTGGCTTGTTCAAAGATGAAATGGGTGGTGAATTAATAACTGAGTTTGTAGGATTAAGAGCTAAACTTTACTGTATTAAAAGTAGTAGCGAGGAGATCAAAAAGGCTAAAGGTGTATCTAAGTCTGTAACGAAATCTTTAAATATAGCACATTATTCCGATTGTTTATTGAATGATAAAGATTTAAAATGTAAGATGAATACGATTAAGTCTTTGAAACATACTTTGTATTCGCAAGAAGTGAATAAATTAGTATTAAATCGAAATGATGATAAACGTCAAATACTAGCGAATCAAGTTGATACTGTAGCTTGGGGGCACTATGCATACATTTAGTTATAATTTAAATATGTATTTTATAGTTTAAATAGTTCGTAATAATGTTCAATAAATTGTATATGTTTATTAATTACAATGTTTCACTTTAACCTCATGATTAATTTTGTCAGATCTTATTCGTTTAGTCTAGAGTGGGGCACAATATCTATATAATGGCAATCAATAAGTAATATTCATCATTTGCCTAATAATGAAGTTTAAAAAACAACCGCTAAGCTTGGACGTCGCTCCTATTGATGTAGAAGCAAAATCACAGTTTATAAAACATAGTGAATTATTACCTAATAGTATTCGTTGTCTGATTTATGGGCCATCTAACTGTGGTAAAACTAATGTAATGGTTACTTTGTTGTTACATAAAAACGGCCTTAAATTTAAGAATTTATATTTATACACAAAAACCCCATTTCAAAGTAAATATTGTTTTCTTAAAGAAGTGCTGTTAAACGTTCCTCAAATCAAATACTATGTATTGAGTGATGATAGTGAAGTTATACATCCAAATGATGCATTAGCGAACACGGTTATAATATTTGACGACGTGGTTTGCGAAAATCAGATCAACATTCGTAATTATTTCGCCATGGGGAGACACAGCCAAATCGATTGCTTTTATCTATCACAGACATATTCAAAGGTACCAAAACAGTTGATTCGTGATAACACAAATTTATTATTGCTCTTCAAACAAGACGAAATTAACTTGAAGCATGTATACAATGAGCACGTGAATTCAGATATGTCATGGAATAAGTTTAAATATATTTGTTATAATGTTTGGCAGAAGAGGCATAGTTTTTTAACTATTAATAAAGACTCTGAATTGAATAAAGGTCGGTATAGAAAAAATCTAGACACCTTTATATACTTATCCTAAAATGCAATATTATCATTTGCAGTAGATAAGTGAGAGCGAATACACAAAAAAATGAGTCTTAATATTAAAGAACAAATAATTACATCATCAGACAACATAAGAAATAAGCTTAAGCAGTTAAGAGATATGGAAGATCAGAATAGTCATGAACTCAATAAAATATTTAAACCTGTTACTGAACCTCTAACACAAATGTTGGAATCTAATCAAAATAATGTGAAATGTGACTTTAATGTGAGTACTATAAGAGTGCCAGTAAAATTAGAAGGTCCCTTAACCTCTACACCAAATAAACAAACATTGCGTGAAAATTCAGAAATAAATCAATTAGATGACTCAGCAACCTCTACATCATTAATATCGAATAAACATTCGTCGGATGAAGATTCAGAAGCAGAGAATTTGGATTCAAACTCGGAATATTACACCGATACGGAAAATAAAGACCTGTCTATAACAAAAAAATATCTGAGTAGTCTTTATGAAATAAATATTCCTTTTGGAGTCCGGAAAGTAGGTGATCAATTAATGATGGGTAATTCTATCGTGAAAATAATTTCTTCAGTTGACGGCGACCAGGAACCGTGTCGAATAAAAATTGATAATGATGAATATCAATTGACTGCGGGACTAAAAGAGGTATTATTACATAAAAAACCGAATCTAACAGTGGTTACTAAAAATGATAAAAAAGTTTATAAAAACATTTTGATAAAAACGAATGCTCATAAGCGTGATTATGATAATAAAGGTCAGTTGAAAGGAGACAAAAGCGATAAATATGGACAAATTATTAAACCTATGTTTATTGAGGATAATAATAAAAAACATGGTGCTGGTATTTTAAATGTTTTAAAGAGATATAGAACAAATACTGATTTCATCTATTGGGATGATCCTAATGAGCTAGTCGAAAGATTGAAACTTCTTATTGCTTCCAAACAAGCTGGAAATACTAATCAAGACAATGAAATTATTTCAATCGTAGAAGAACTACAAGAAGCGGGCATAATAAAATCATAAATAACATAATCATATCAAAGATTTGTTAGTTGTTCAACAGTCGTTAAAGATTATAGAAGCTTAAAATGAGTAAAGAAGATGTGGTGAATGAAATACACAAAAATGCAAGAGTCAATTTCCCTCGCAGATGTGTTTTACTTAGAGACATAGATGATCTTTGGCAAGCTGATCTGATTGATGTGCACAAAATATCGAATATTAATTCAAATCATAATTTTATACTTATCGTGATTGACTGTTTTTCTAAGTATGTTTGGGTCAGACCGTTAAAAAATAAAACTAAAGACTCTGTAACAACGGCATTTCAATCAATTTTGTGCAATGGTAGAGTTCCTGTAAACTTACAAACAGACTGGGGTAAGGAGTTCTACAATAAAAGTTTTAAAAAGGAGATGCAAGCACATTCAATAAACCATTACTCAACATATTCAACTAAAAAGGCTTCAATAGTTGAACGAGTAATACGTACTATAAAAGGTAAACTTTATAAAACTTTTAGTTTGAAGGGTAACTTCAAATGGATTGATGGAACCTTAGAAAAAGTTGTGGATGATTACAATCACACTAAACATAGTACTATTCATATGTGCCCGGCGAAAGTGAATCAACATACAAAACACATTGTGATGCAAAGATACCGCATTCTTAACAAACCAATAGTTAAGAGAAAAAGTCATTTTGTTGTCGGCGATGTAGTACGGATAAGTAAGCATAAAGCATGTTTTGAGAAAGGTTACACTCCAAATTGGTCGACTGAGTTATTTAAAGTAATTGTTGTTCAGAATACTGATCCACCAACTTATGTACTAGAAGACTCAAGAAAAAATAAAATCGTAGGATCATTTTATGCTCAAGAGCTACAGAAAACTAAAAATCCTGACGTGTATTTAGTTGAAAAAGTCCTACAGAAAAAGGGAAATAAAGTTTTTGTTAAGTGGTTAGGATTGCCATCTCAGGAAAATAGTTGGATAAGCAACACTAATATATTATAAATTGCAAGCCTAATTTCATCATTCTTCGTTTACATATGGAAGGGAAAGGTCTTGTGAATAATATTATAAATCATCTACCGTTTGAGTTACATCTCCCGGGCTATAATTACTGTGGACCAGGAACAAGATTACGTGAGAGACTTATCAGAGGCGACAAGGGTGTGAATCAACTTGACGAATATTGTAAACAACACGATATTGCATATTCGAAAACAGATAATTTACAAGCCAGACACGCAGCAGATAAGATCTTAATGAGAATGGCTAAGACAAGAGCATCATCATCCCAAGCGAACGCAGGAGAAAAGCTTGCGGCAAATATTGTCAATAAAGCAATGTTGGTTAAACTATCGCAGGGAGCAGGATTAAAAAAAAGTTTTAAAAATGTTGTTGCCTATGCGAAAAAAAATATTCGTAAAGCAAAGCCTACGTGTAAAAAGATGGCAATCGATTTGGCTATAGCTGCTATTAAAGATCTTGTATCTAATTCCGAAGTGAAAATTCCTCGGGTGATACCACTACCGAAGACAGGAGGATTCTTACCATTAATACCGATCATTACAGGATTATCTGCCGCCGGTGCTTTTGTTAATAAAACATCTGCTATAGCACGAATGATTAAAACGTTTCAAAGTGCGCAAAAAACATGGAACAAGGTGAAGACGCTTAATCAGAATTTTGAGCCAGTATGTTTAGGGGGAGGACTAAAGCTCAAACCATATAAAAGTGGCCTAGGTATTTACACTTCGACAAAAAACTGAATAAGCAGCTACCTAATCGCCCTCTTACCAATATTGATATAATGAAATATTCCAAAAATATTCCATATTTTCGAGGTGTGTTCATGAGAGATCAATTACCTAAACGCCCTCGTAAAATCGAATGTGGTATAATTAATTTGGATAGCTCTAAAAATCAAGGCACACATTGGGTAGCTTATGTTAAGAAAAATAATTACATTGAATATTTTGATAGTTATGGTGATCTAAAACCACCAACAGAATTTATAAAATATGTAGGGAACAGCATTCAGTATAATTATATCAATTATCAAGGCAGTCATCCATATAACTGTGGTCATTTATGTCTTAAATTTCTTGAAACTTGTATGCTTTAATTTCAAATAAATTGTATGATTGAGGTGTAATAAATCAGTGTTCGTTTATGCTTCAATTGAACAAGAAGCATTTTGTTTTTACTACAAGTATTAATTGTAAAAATTATGATTGATTTCAATATTAAAAAAAGTAAGAAAAGTGTTAGTAAACCGACAAAAACTAACAGTTTAAATCACGACTCCATTAAACACACACGTGTTGTACCAGCACTCAGTGAGATTAACAAAGAGTTTTTAAGAAATTTGGGATTTCGACTATGAGTATCTTACAAATCAATGAAGCACCTCATTTTGACAACTCTATCGAGGGTTATGAAGTACATTCATATACTCCGTACACAAATAGCTTCAAAGAAAACGATGAAATACGAATACCGATTAATCAACAAGACATTTATCTACTACCTTCAGCCAGTTCTATTTTCATTGAAGGATGCATAGAAGTATTTACGAAGGATACTGTAGGAAAATTTGTAAAAAAGGAGTGCCAATTTAACAATAACCCTATACCGTTTCTTTTTCATGATATAAGATATGAGATAAATGGAGTTGAAATTGATCGTATTAGACATGTCGGTATTACTTCTACAATCAAATTTTATACTTCAATGAATGAGGGAGAAAGTAAACAGGCTGCTCTGTGGGGATGGAACTTGAATGGGACAAAATCTATGAATGGTTTTTTTAATGTAATATTACCGCTGAGTAAACTATTAGGATTTGCTGAAGACTATAACAAAATTGTATTAAACTGTAAACATGAATTAATATTAACGAGATGTAAATCGAATGCCGATGCTTTCATACTTGATAAGGATGACCGTGTATCAGTCAATATTGAGAGAATTCAATGGCGTGTACCTCATATTAAAGTATCCGATCGAGAAAGATTACTACTCTTAAAGCAATTAGAAAAAGATAAGCCAATACAAATAGCATTTCGGAACTGGGACACATATGAATATCCACTTTTACCTAAAACAAATAAGCATTCATGGTCAGTCAAAACTGCCTCCCAACTCGAAAAACCTCGATATGTTATATTTGGTCTTCAAACAACTAAGAAAAATTTAAATGACAGAAATTGTTCCTTGTTTGATCATTGTAATTTAACTAACGTTACATTGTTTTTGAATTCGCAAACATATCCATATGATGCGCTTAAGCTTAACTTTGATAATGATAAATATCGTATATTATATGAAATGTACATCAGATTCCGTCAGTCTTACTACAACACTCCAGTTGACCCGTTGCTTAATATCATTGACTTTAAAGAAAAAGCACCTTTGTTTGTAATTGACTGTTCAAGACAAAATGAAACATTAAAAACAGGGCCAGTAGATGTCAGGCTAGAAATAGAAAGCGATAAAGATTTTCCTGACCAAACGAGTGCCTATTGTCTCATAATCAACGATCGAATTGTAGAATATAAACCTCTGAGCAGTACAGTTCGCAAGATATCATGAAGTTAATAGTCGATGTTCAAGGTTTTAAAACAGAATTAAATCAGTTTATACCTAAAGAGATAGCTATTCTGGATAATAAAGGACTACAATGCTTTTTAATACGACCACCATATCCGTTTTATGATTTAACTACAAAAGAAAAAAGACAGGTTGACTGGATTGAAAGAAATAGAAACGTTTATTGGAAGGAAGGATTCATTTCTTTTTCGAATTATAAAAATCTGATTGCACCTATACTTGATAATAAGCGTATTTATGTTAAAGGTGAAGAAAAAGCTAAATGGGTTAAAGAAATATTTGATAATCATAATGTTGTTAATATAGAGAATTTGAACTGTCCTAATTTTTATGCTTTATCTAATATTTACAGTGAATGTAATGATGTCTATACATGTATCTATCATAAGAATGTTTGTGCTTTAAAAAATGTAATCTGTTTAAATAAGTGGTGTGTTGATAATAAAGAAAGATTATATTAACGAAATTATGTTTTATTTATTAACCTACTCTACTCATATAAATCTACTTTAAACTGCCTTAGTGTTAGTCTTATACAGAAATCTTAATTGATCAGTCAACAGAAATCACAATTCAAGAATAATGGAGGGATTTTATTGTTGTTCAAAGAAATGTATCGATATGACTGGAAGTGATGGTATCGATGGCCGCGCTTGTCATATTTGTCGAGCATACAGTTTCTGTCATTGTGAATGTGTGACATATATGAAGAACTTACCGTTTCTTTACAAGCTTTACATCATTTGGTGTAAGTTTAGGAAACTATGTACCTAATATAAATTACTAATAAATATGTGAATTGTTGAATCAAGGTGTTTCATTCCAAGAGTTAAATGCATTCGTTTTGAATAGATCGAATTGAAATGATGGACCTATCGGATAGGTAGGATGTAGAATGAATAGAAGATTAGTCTTGTATGTAATAGAACGGACTCTGTTTATCCTAACGGTTTTGAATAGATCAAACTGAATGATGGAACTATCGGAAAGGTATGATGAATAGAGGAACAGATGAACAGATGAATAGATGAACAGATGAATAGATGAACAGATTGAATAGATGATGCTATGAGGGAGAATACCTATATATACTCTACTAGAGTTTCATCGGCCCCGCTAGCGTGGGCGTCGGTGTTCAGCGGGGCCGATGAAACTCTTTTTCCCATCTGCCCCGTTGACGGGGCAGAGCTAGCGGGGCCGATGGGAGTAAGTCGTTCTATTTAGGTTATGGTTTAACCATGTTCTGGTTTGGTCATTGTTGTAGCATTGTCATGTTCAGATTTTACTCTGGAGCTCACCACTCCACATGCTAGCTGGCGGGTGCTAACAGGAGATGTAGTGATATTCGAATATTTTTTTAAATGGTTGAATTGAGAACCTCCTCCCTTTTTTTGAAGTCGGTTAAAAAAGAGTATGAATTTGACTAGCAATATCAGGCCTGTAAAATCAGTTTACAGCTTCTAAACTATAAGTCCGATCTACATACTTCCAATGTAATTGTTGTATTTAATCAAGTCAAGTAAGTATTCACGTCATACGACTTATTTCTACTTCTATATCTTTACTATCTATGTAAAAGCTACCGGCTTGCTAGGTTTCATGCCTTCCGCCATAGGAATCGCAAAAGGAGCTAACAAAACGGACAATTAGCAACTATTCGAGTAATTAAAATGAATTATTCTAATTTGAAATATGACCAGTGATTCGAATAAAATAAATATTCGAATATTCGAATTGCAAACCCTATAAAACACCCTGATGACTTTTTAGACAAGCAACACTATCTACTGACCTCTGTATAGAACACAGGACATCAGTCGGTCGGAAGACGAGCGCGAAGGTAACCAGGTAACACATGAGTATCCCGGCGAGCAGCACGCAACACAGCTCGCGTCCACTCGCGCGCACCACCGGCGTCGACCGGTGACGTAACCATACGCCGCACACGAACCTGCGAGAACAAAATATTGTATATTTTTCAGAAACACTACTCAGATTCCTCTTCTAGGCGGAAGTGGCTATTTTGTAATAAGTAAGATTCAGAAGCCGATTTGTTGTTTCCATGGAAATCTAGAAGTAAACTTGATGAAATGACGTCTAACTTTGTCCAATAGGAATAAGATAGCAAATTATGAGGTTATTTCGCGAAATACTTTTAATGCTATCAAAGTTTGTACAGAGTCGAGAAGGCCTATTTGACCTGGCTGTATTCTTTTATTTTTCAGCCTAAAACTTCTCGTTACATTATTTTAAATGTTCAATCAGTTGTGATAGTACTCACGCAGTGAGCAGGATTCCGACTGAAGAGAATGACATAGCTCCAATAGCCCAGGCGGAGTCAGGTCGCAGGTACGCTTCGGGTATGGGACGGCAATGCGTGCGCGATGCGTCAGGTAAAGTGCCACGTGGACACACCATGCATGCTGTCTCCACGTATGGGGAGCGGATCTGGAACAAAAATTGAAAGGAGAAAACGCTCTAACTTAGCAACGTGACATTACTACATGTAATATATCTTTACAGAAGACAAAGGATAAGTCTGCTTAATGTTCTTTAGAAGAGTGAACGCTAACCTCATATTGCGTGCAGTTAAAGCAGTGCCAGCAGCAGCTCTCGCCTTCGACATATTGCTTGGCCTGACCGAGCTCGCACTCCGCGCTGCACACTGACTCCGGCGGCCGACGAGACTCCCATTTGAACTGAATCTCTAAACAGACAATATTGAGTTGAATAATCAATAAACTGCATCCGGCTAAAATGATTTATACAGCACCAGCAACTCGTAATTCATGGAGTTCGAGTTCTGGACGCTTGCACTGAAGTGTTCGAGACAATGTGTTTAATGGTATTTTAACTTGGCTAGAATTTATACTGAGCACCGTCCTCTCAGTTAAACTTATCCTGTGTAAAAAACTGACCAAAAAGATAGACAGCATAATACACAGTTATCAATTGCCCGATAGCTTGCCGACCATTTATTTTTTAAGGCAGAAAAACCCAATACCCGTTGAAAGTTTAGTCAGTTTTTAGACCAATAAAACAGAAAATTAATAAAGGTCTGCTTTCAAATTCAACCGTTGTCGCTCGAAGACAGCTGGAAAGAGACCAAAACAGGCGTATAATCCCAGTCGCCCCACATGGATTGCCACCCGGTGGCAATCAGGACTAAAAGTGATTAAAACAAACTACAATGAAAAAAAAAAATATTTGTTGTCCCAAATAATATCACTTATTTACTAAATAAAACATTAAAAAGTCTGCATCATGGCTTTAAGTAAGACAAACAGCGATGAGGGGGATGGCGATCCGCGCCTTGAAGTGGGGGCAATAACATCCCAGTCGGCACCCGGAGGCTCCTGGGACTCTTTGTCCCGATTGCCACCGGGTGGCATTCCATGTGGGATTATACGAAAACGTAGTTTCTCACCATCTAAATCGAGCTGAAGTTCTCCATACAAGTACTGTCCAACTTTGACCCATCGGTACACTCCTCTGGACACCTGCTTAAAGTGTAAGATGTTGTATCGTGCCGGACCATCCCCGTTGCTGTCGAAATGGAACTCGTCTCTGCTCAGTCCTGGACGAAGAAAGTTAATATCACACATTATAATCATTTTTCTTGCTGTCATACTTAAGCCTACTTGAATCAAAATTGAAAAAAAAATCACGATTTTAAACCTAGATTACACTTAAATTTAAGTTAAAGTCGAGTTTTTATTCTTATAGACGAGATTGTGATATTCTCCTGTGAGTCACCCCTGGGTCAAGTTTCATTGTAAGGACAACACAATAGACTGAATTTAGCTTTTTCTCTTGTATAAACGAATCAATATTATTACAACTTAAATATCCTAATCATTTGCCATGAAATCTCCAACAGCTGAAAAACAACTTAACCCGCAAAAACAACATGAACTTAGCTCATTAACGAAACCGCCTAACTAAGTTACATAGATGTTAATTCACTTATCGAAGTAGGTGTACTCAAATGACGTAACACATCCTCTCCGGAATTCCAGGAGTACAGAACAAATATAAGTTAGAAAGTAAATATACCTTGCGTCAATATTACGAGCGAGCACTCCGGCAAATTTTAATGATCTTATGTTCAAACAATTTTATGTGTTACTAAGTCCCGATTTAGTGGGAATATCGAGATTAAAATTTGCCTATGTTACTCCCATGAAATCGCTCTACCTAAGATCCTATACGTTTCATACAAAAAAATCTTTCTTATCTTAATCCCAACTTATATTATAAATCCAAATGGTCGCGGCCACTTTGTTCTACACTTCCAAGCAACGCCATCTATTGATACAGTTGATGAAATATTTGTTTGTTTGTTCCCTCTTCACGGTCAAACGAATGGATCGATTTGGATGAAAATTGGCATAGTGGCAATTTAAGAGATGAAGACGGACATATGATATTTTTGATCTCGAAATTCTCGTGGGATCGAGACTTGACGTTGAGTATGTGTAGATAGTTAGCTGGCTGGATGCTAGAATAATGTACTAAATGTACCTAAATAAGACTAGGAACAATCGGACCGCCATTATTGATATTATTTTTTTGACCGATGTAGGGCCGGTGCCGTAAAGGTTGGGTCGATTGTCGGGCGAAGATTTGATATTTTTGAGGTTAAAAATATTTGTATATCATTAACCTATATTACGCCCAAGAGCGCGAACAAAACTTGTTCTTTTCAAACTAAATAAAGGGCTGATTTTTCAATATTAACCGTTTATTATTGTTACAAAATAATGGGATATTGTGTAGTACCTTGTTTTCTTGTTTGGATTTTGTGTTTGTACTTTATTGGTGAGAAAAAAAACAAATGGTTGTCTGTAAAGTCGGTTAACGGACGATAATATTACGTGATAACGTCAAAGGAAAACGATGAAAAAACTAAGATTTTCTTCCTTTAAATATTTTTTACTTTTTTCTTTTCTCTCTCTTTCTTTTTTTTCTATTTTTTTTCTTTTATATATATATATATATTTTCATTTATATAATACTTCTATTTGTCACTCGTCACCATAACACAAGCCCACATGTGCGATATTATTATTAAAAGCTCTGTTCCTCAGTTACCATGACGCGTCTGGTCATATGTTGCATGACGCCACAAACTATTACCTTGACACTTTTTTTAATGCAGGTGTTCCTCAATTTATTAGACGTTATCACGTCAAAAAGAAACGATAGACAATAGTTTAATTTACCATTTATTGTTGTTATCAAACCATCCAACAATATTATCAATGATTTTGATGCAAATTTACGCCTAAAAACACCAAAACAAACGCAATATACGGTTTCATCGTTAACTTTTTAAACAAACATTGTCTAATTTTCAGATTAATTCAGTAACAAAGTTTATCTTTAATGAACAACTTCTCTGAAGTTTTCCCGGTCGGTTTACTTGGTAGCAACTTGAAAAGGGTAATTTAAATATTTTTGCACTCTGTCCCCTTGTTGCCGATTATTTTGGTACTCTTTCCCCTTGTTACCCATTATAAACTGAGGGTATTTTGAGGGATACTTCATTAAATATTCTTTATGATATAATTAAATTAACATGGTCTAAATTGTGCGTTTCTGTTTAATTATGTGAATGAAAAGTAGGTATTATTTACATTTAATTAGGGAATTGTCTATAGCTCTATGAATCAGCGGTTACCCGCGCCTTCGTACGCGTACGAGTTGAATTTAACGAAAACCAATTCTTTTTGGCATTCGGGTGTATCGAAAGTAAGGCAAATTTATTTTAAAATTCAGTTATATATTATTATATTGTCACGTAGGTAAGAGTATCCTTGTACCGAGTTCTGTCGATTCTGTTTATTTGTTATTACAAACAAATAAACAAAAAAAAATCTTCCAGTAATCGGTGAACATACATAAAAATATATTGTATATCTACGCGACGAATTGAGCTCCTTCTTTCTAAAGTCGGTTAAATATAAACAAAGCGTGCTTTCAAAGAATAAATAGAAAATGTCAATATATTAAAATTAATTCATCTTTTTTGCCTTCTTATCTGTGCGATACTTCATTCGTGACACGTTTTATTTGTCTCATGTCGTTACCCAACACAAATAAGCCCTAAGATTTACAAAAAGGAAACACCAAAGACAAATTAAACAACAGTACGTGATACTAAGATATTTAAATTACAGTGAGCAACTTAATAGAGGGGGTAACTAAATAACTTTTTATACAAAACTTTCGTAAGAATTTTTGGAAACGTCTCTGACAAATAAAAATATTGTAAAAAAAATGGCTATTATGCAAGTTTGAGAATAGTGAATGCAAGCGAATGATAAAAAAAACCGGTCAAGTGCGAGTCGTAAAATTGGTTTTACCATGCAGTGGTATGGTAAAACCAATTTTACCCCTATTTTGTTAGGGCGCCCATACAACGTAAGGGTCAAGTTAAATTGGTTTAACTATGTATGTATGGAGACCCCATTTACGACCTTGCTTTTTGCCAAATTTCGTGATTCTAGGTCAACGGAAACTACCATATAGGTTTTGGGTCGTTGACCAAAACCTATAGGGTACTTTCGGTTGACCTGGACTTGTCAATTTTGGTTAAAAGTTAGATCTTACAGCACAAGTAAAGGGTAAAATCCGAAATATAAAAAAATGAAAATTAAGGAAAATTGAGATACTCACAAGTTTTTGCAAAAATGAAAATTATCGTTATTTTTATACGCCTAATAGGGACTATAGACCTTAATATCTGGTAGGAATTTCAACTTGCTAGGTCCTCCCATTCCTGAGAAAATTGGTGGTGACACTCGGACAGACAGACAGACAGACAAGATAGTGATTTTATAAGGGTTCCTTTTTTACCTTTGAGGTACGGAACCCTAACAAGTGCCAGTCAGGCTCGCGCACGTAGGGTTCCGTACCATGTTGTTTAGAAGCCCCACAACATTTTTTCTGTTTTTAGTATATGTTGTTATAGCGGCATCAGATATTACTACTGTCTAGCTGTCACGGTTCATGAGATACAGCCTGGCGACAGACGAACGGCCGGGCAGACAGACAGACCGCGGAGTCTTAGTAATAGGGTCCCGTTTTTACCCTTTGGTTACGGAACTCTTAAAAGATGGCTGGGTCGAAACTTGAGTGGGGAAAAATGCTAAATGAAAGTATCCTTGGCTGAATTACCGAGTTTAGGGAAACGATCTAATTACTCGCCCGATTTGCAACTAGTCTTTAATGCTACCCGTCTATGAAGCAACTCGTCATAATTGTTTTTTGTCAGCTGCTCTGTTAGCATATCGCCTAAGAAGTAGCTCTCAGCCAGCGTCGTTTATCTTTGCAAGATTTTATATTTACTCTCTTTTTGTGTTTCGTTAATTTCACAATCTTTCACGAAACCTTGCTTTGAGGTTTTTTTACGTGAAATGTTAGGTACTCAAATTATTTTTAAACTGAAGACATACTATTACTAGTTAAATCAAAACTTAACTGCGCGATACGCCATTTATTTTGTCTGCAAAAACCAATTATGAAACACGTTGAATTATTTCGAATTATTTTGTCGGCTTTGCCACAGCTTTGCCTAGTTTATGAATTTGGATATATTAAATGTCTTTGGATACCCCGTATCAGTTGTAACCCCGGGCTTTACGTCGAAGCCCAGAGAGTCTTAATGAGTAAACTTCGTCATTTTACCATAGAGATAAAATACATTATTTATAGGTACTATATTAGAGAGTACATCTTATAGTATCTTATAGTATCTACCTACATATATATAAACCTGCATATCACATACAGCACGTAACCACCATGTAAAATTAAATGTATGGAAATAGAGGCGTACGCCTATGTCAAAAGATGCATCACTACAATACATCGATGAAGGTCATTGATGTGCTCTGGCTCGTTATTTGTCAAATGAAGGTCACCCCGTTTCGCTCGCGCCGCACTGCTTCGTATCGTAATAGCCGTACCCTTAGATTACCTAAATTAGCCTTGTAATTAGGAACGTCAATCCATGAGACCTATACCTATTATACTTAGATGGAGGATATATTATAGGCAAACAATGGCCCAACGTCTCATATTACATTAGTATTCGCAAATAAAGTAAAAAAAACATCCGAGCTCTATCCGTGCCTTATATCTTTGAAATGTGTCACTTAAGAACACGATGTGTCAACTTTTTTTATTCGTCTATGTCCTTTATCCATATAAATAGATGCTATTGTGCTATAGAGATTTAAAAAAAATGACATCGGTCTATGCCAGCATCCATACATTTAACGATGTCCTTTCCAAATAAAAATGAATCGGATGGACTCTCTTGTAGTATACGTAAGTATTTTGTCTCTCACTTAACCTGTTCGTACGCAGAATTTATCAAGTAAACTTGGTAAAGGGCGGGACTAGAAGATCCATAGCCTGGTCATGACTTAAGTACCCAACATTGATGGACCCAAGTTTTTTACAATTCTGTAAGTCCTTCAGATGGAAAAGGCGCACAATCCTATGGGATCACTTTGTCGTCCGTCTGTCCTTCTGTCAGGACCATTTTTCTCAGGAACGGGTTGAGAATTTTAAGTTTGTTTTAGTAGGTAACAAATACTAAGGCCGTTTTTCCATTAATGGTGTATAAAGCTACTCAGTTAAGGTGATGTCAAACTAACGGCCCGCCAAATTCATTTTCTGATTTAAAACGGAGATAAATAATAATTCTTTATTGCATCCGTTTAAAATTACATTGAGTAGAGAGATACTTATATAAAACAAAGTTTAAAGTGAACAGTGAAGCTGTAAAGATACATATTATTGCCAATCTAACATCTGAGTTAGAAGGTGCATCAGAATTGTGTCGTCTAAACGTCAGATTATACGTTTCCCGAAATCACTGCGTCCCTGATTTTTATTTCAAAAGCTAGCAGCACCCATGTAACTTCCGATCCCGTGGGAATATTGAAATATAAAATATCCTTCCTAGACAAATGGACTATCCAACACAAAAAAAACAATTCGAACCAGTCGTTCCTGAGATTAGTGCGTTCACACAAACTCTTCAGCTTTATAATATTAGTACCTATAGATAAACTTCTTCATAAGTTCTCGTATCTATTTTTACGTTTTACTAATATAATAAATAGGAAATATTGTTTTGGTTTTTTGTTCGTTTGTTACGAATAGGCTACGAAGCTACTAAACAGATTTTGACGAAACTTAGTAAGAGGATACATTGATTAATTGGAAGTAATATAACTTACTTTTGATATTTACTAATTTAAAAATTGAAATGTGACGTTATGTTGTAATAGAACACTAGAATATTTTCCAACTACTAAAACCTTTATTAGGTTTAAAACTATTCTAACCGTTGTTGGTGGCACTTATTTGGTAATAGCACTGTTATTCTAATTTACAGCAGTTTTAAAGCCTTGTTTAATATGTTATGAAGTCGCGGTTTACAAAATAATAACATTTCGATTTCTAACTAGGTCGTTTTTACAAATTAAGAAATATATTTTCGCGGGCAGGCCGGGTCAGCAAATCAAATCAAAATTCTTTATTTATTAGGAATCAATTTGTATGACATCACTTTGATGCGTCCAAAAAATTAAGTTATAATGATTGCCATCGGAACGCGCCCACCAATGAGAAGGATTCACGTCATTGAAATAAGGTATGGTCAAATTGATGACGACACAATCATCTATAGATCTTATGACTATAATTATCTATACTAATATTATAAAGCTGAAGAGTTTGTTTGTTTGTTTGTTTGAACGCGCTAATCTCAGGAACTACTGGTTCGAATTGAAAAATTCGTTTTGTGTTGGATAGGCCATTTATCGAGGAAGGCTATAGGCTACTTTTATCCCGATATTCCCACGGGATCGGGAGTTACGCGGGTAAAACCGCGGAGCGATGCTAGTGATCTATAATTCTCATAAGTCGCTCCTGAATCGCTTTTTCCCTTTTGATCTCGTTATCTTAAATGTGGTATGCCAATGAAGGCATTATACCTAAATGAGAGGTTTGCCTAGAAAGCTTCCAGTTTCGCCCTAAGATGAGAGAGATGCCACTAAAGCGATAAGGTCGCCTGTTTGTACAATTTAAGCTTCTCGTCCTTTTTGTTATTTTTAATGTTTTGTGTGTTGTACAAATAAAGTGTTTATTTATATATGTGAAATATGAAAGTGATTAACGAGCAGTTTGCCTAAATTTAAATTAAAGCAATACCAGTTGCCTGATAAATAAGATGACGTGGCCAATTCAAATAATAACGAAATTTTTTCAATAAATAATCGATATAAATAATAATAAATTTGCGACTTTTAAAATATTTCCTTGAAAATTGTTAAATTGATGAAGCGAATTTTTAACACATTAAAAATAGAATCAAAATTGAGGCTTGATGAATTTTGAATAATCATTTAAGTACATAATATTACGAAATATACTTTTATTTGCTTTTGCTCTATTTGTTTAGAGCGTCAGAAGCAGCGCTCGACCCCTACCGAGCTTGCAGTCCATTGAGCTTATGTCCGATTTACTCGGGGCTGAAACTAATCCAGCGCTGGAGTAGACCATGAGAAACAAAATTGCTCTATAAATCTCTTCCGATGTTTGTCCTTGGTGACCTTTACGGTCAGTAGTTTCAAATTTGAAATATTCATGTTTAAATTGGAAACTTCCTTGGGATATAGGGACTTGAGGAAGTATCATAGTTTTAGTTACGGCATGAATACTTAAGTACTTAGTTCTACTCGCCAGTAAGTTTCAGCCTCACGTCATAGCGCACAAAATTTAAACAAACAAAGTTTGTGCTCATAAATAAATAGTATCGATTTTTTTTTTATCTTTACGGTTTGTAGGATGTTATAAAGTTTTGTGAGACACTGAGATGAGTTTTTAGTCTTATTACAAAGTCTTAGGGAAAATGAAATTATTTTTCAAGAATTAGGTACACATGAGAATGGTACAATCAATGAAGAAAAATTAAAGGATGAGCTCAATTCTCACATTTTGATAAAAATTCTGTCACTTTCGATTTGCCATTTTATTGACACAAGTTTTGTTAACAGCACCAAAATGTGTCAATAAAATGGGGAATCGATCGTGAGACCAGTTTCAACTTATCCTTATGAAGTTTCATAGGGTTTTGAGTCAGACCTATCCTTATGAACAGACCTATCCTTATGAAGTTTCATAGGGTTTTGAGTAAAACAAACTAAAATAAAACTAAGTTTTGCCAACTTATTACTTTGACACTGACAGGAGATGACGTATCGTAACCTAAAGGTAGCCACAGGCAGCTTTTAGGGTAAAAACTACCAGTTCGCTGCCTTAATTAATAAAATAATATTAATATATATAATCTTTATATACGAAACAAGTTGTGTTAGTTGCACCACTTACATAACTCGAGTACAGTTGAACCAATTGCGATGAAACTTAGTATGTAGATAGCTGGGCACTTAGATTAACACAAAGCTATATTATATGCCGATATTTCCACAGCATCGGGACTTATGCGAGTGTAACCGCGGGACGCAGCTATTTAAGTTAGTTTAATAGTTTGCAAACGTTACAGGTATGTGAAAAAGGCTAAAAATACCTTTCAATTTCTTTCTCGGCTTTCAACGAATCTAATTGGACAGGGATTCCAATTTCAAGAGCAATTTGCTACCAGCCCAATGTTAACCCTATCTTTGACATTTTGTAAATTGAGGTTATAATTAGATAGAATCGCAGGCAGGAATTGTAGATAGGGCCCTGAGCCCGTATAGCCTTCCGTTATGTCATAACGACCGGGTCGTGATGGGAGAAGAAAGGGGGAAGACTTGATTAATTACAGGGAAATTGGGACATTTATATTAAACAAAATGTCAACAGCTGTTCGAAAATATTACTTAAGTAGTTCGGCCGGTGACGTTGACTTTTTAATGAATGGTTTTTATACAGTGACAATATAAGTCGACCGATATTTGCGCTACTGAGGTGTCAGTATATGAACACTAAAATAAATATTGTAGGTCATTACTCACAGCGCCATCTAGCTCCAATAGCACAAGCTTAGGCAACTAACCTTGTGTTATGGTGACCAGACAACGGATAGAATATCTACAGTCTAACGTATATTTATCAATATTATTTATGAATTAGGAACCATTCTTTTAAGATAAATAAAGAATCAACTGCGCCCGTGGTTTTACCCGCGTAACTCTCGATCTTGTGGGAACATCGGGGTCAAAGTAAACTTATATGTTATTCCATTGCTCCAGCTGTCTACATATTAAGTTTTATTGCAGTTGCTGCTGTAGTTTTAACTCACTTCAAGTTGGAAATTCTAAATTCGATTTTTTGGATGATTCTATTTTGTTGGAAAATGCGATTTGTCAAAATGAGTTCTTTGATTTTGCTTACTTATTGTGTGAAGTGATAACATATACACATATACACCAAGCAAAGACATACCCGGCATAGCTACTGAAATAAATCTTAAAATTGACCAAAGAGCACTCTATTTTAGTATTTCTGTTGACTCACCAGTAAAGTTGACCTTCCTGAGGTACCGCAGGAGATCAGCTCCGCTGGCTGGCTTCATAGCGTCGCAGAGACCGACTCTCCTACCGCACACTGTTGCGTGCATGTCTCTGCGGAAGAAAAAAAAAGTTGTTTTTTCCATTTGAAACTACACAACATCATTACCAAGAAGGTTGGGTTAGGCAGGCTGCCCGTAAAAATATTGCCAATCATATTGCAGTATAAATGAAGAAGGCATACTGCGCCAACCCCAAATAATTTGAAATAACGGTGGGCCGAAGAAGATTTGTTTTAGAACTACGAGGTCGTAGAACAAAAGTTGATTAATAAAGAGCACAGAAATAGCCCTTGGGCAGTTTCTTATATACCTACTCAATTCAATTTATTTACAAATATGGTATGTTCTAATGAAATTAAGAAACAGGTATAATTACCAAAAATATAAGTGGCAAAATGTGACGTGAAATGCAAAATCCTACGCAAAATGGGGTTGCATTTGACCTCATCACACATAATGGAACGCGACGAATCACTTGGCACCATGACCTTGTCCAGGGGTTGGTGTTTAGGCGTTTCTATTTGTAATTGTTTATATGTTTTCTTCTATTTTGATAAATTCATATTTAAAAAAAGTACCAATATATAACCATGATTCCAACCTTATCTGGTTTGATAGGCATTTTCAATTACTTTAGTGACCCGCATTCCAGTTCTGATTTATCTAAAGCGACGTGTTCCTGACTCTGTGACCCCGAATGGTTACCAAAAACATTGGACCGACGTTTATAGGTTAATTGGATACGTTTTAATGTAATATTAGGTGTTTTGTTCGCGTTTATTTCGTAAAATGAGGTGTTTTGTTTGGAGATAAATAATTCGTTTGCAAAAAAAGTTATTACAAAATCTACAAATATAGGCTGAAAATGAAATATGACTGTTCATCCCTCTGATCATGTCTCCTTCATTTTTAGGGTTTCGTAACCAAAGGGGACCCTATTAGTAAGATTTCATTGTCCGTCCATCCGTCCGTCTGTTAGTTATCAGACTGTATCTCATGAACGTTACGTTAATTTTATTATATTTTCCCGACGTTTTGGTCGGGTTGCACTGACCATGGTCGCGGGAAGACTATCAGTTTGTGTGTTTAGTTATAAGTGTTTTGTAGAAGTTTATTAGCTTCAACTACTTAAACATTTTCAACTACTTAAACATTTTCATGATAATAATATCTTACATAATAAACAGTTCGGCTTTAGTAAGGGGCGCTCGACCACTGATGCGGGTATAGCGTTAATTAAAAACATATTTGATGCTTGGGAGGAGTCGCATGATGCGTATGGCATATTCTGTGACTTATCCAAGGCATTTGATTGCGTTCAACATAATACATTGATCATGAAGCTACACTACTACGGTATTAGGGACAGCGCCCTGGATCTTATCTCTTCTTATCTGAGCGGTAGAGTCCAGAGTGTTGATGTTAACGGAAAACGATCCCCCGGATCTGCGATAGCAATGGGGGTTCCTCAAGGATCCATATTAGGACCTTTCCTGTTCTTAGTTTATATAAATGACTTACCTTACCTTGTAAGGGACAACCATGGGATAGTGTTGTTCGCAGATGACACCTCCTTGGTGTTCAAGGTTAAAAGGCGTCAGTCGAACGTTGACGATGTGAACAATGCTCTCTCTAGAATAGTTGATTGGTTCAATTCCAATAATTTATTACTGAATGGATCCAAAACTAAATTAATTCGGTTCACACTTCCAAATGTAAAACAAGTCAAAACTGTTGTAAAAATTAATGATGAGGAAGTTGAATTAGTCAGTAAGGCTGTCTTTCTAGGTATAACTTTAGATCCTAAGCTTCAGTGGGGCCCGCATGTGGAAGCATTGTCCAATAGACTTAGTTCTGCCGCTTACGCCGTTAAGAAAATTCGCGAGTATACGGATATTGAGACTGCTCGCCTAGTCTATTTCAGCTACTTCCACAGTGTCATGTCGTACGGCATCCTACTGTGGTGTGCTGCAGATATTGATGCTATTTTCATTTTACAAAAGAGAGCTGTCCGAGCTATCTACAGGATGGGCCCCAGGGAATCACTTAGGGAAAAATTTAAAGAGATCAATATATTAACGCTCTATTCACAATATATCTACGAAAAATTGCTATACGTTCACAAAAATCCTGATATTTTTCGTAAAAATAGCGATATTCATAATTTCAACTTAAGAAATAAGGATGAACTGACCGTGTTCGGTAGTAGGCTCCGGAAAATAAACAGGTCGTTTAATAATACATGTGCGCTCTATTATAATAAATTACCTAAAGATGTATATGATATGTCCATTAACAGGTTCAAAACTTTTATAAAGCATAAATTGTGCAGTAAGGCGTACTATGATACTTCGTCTTACCTTAATGATAACAACCCTTGGACGTGACTTTAATTGCTCTATTTCAAATAATACTTTCAAATAATTGTAATATTGACCTTTGTGAGCGTGATCACATGAAAAAAAAAACCCCATGAGTTTCTTGTGCCTTCTTCTCATTGGTGGACGCGTTCCGAAGGCACACATCCTAACTTAGTTTTTAAGACGTGTCTATGTGATCTTATACCTAGGTATTAAGCATTGAAAGGAATAAAGATTTTTGACTTTGACTTTGACTTACCTTTTAAGAAATTTCACTCCTCACTATTGGTACCTATCATTCAAATTACTTATTTATTCTGTCTGCCCACTCCAGACCAATATCACATGAACCAATTCTTTGCTTTTCCAAACATATTGACAAAAGGCCAAGCCTCCAAGATACACACAATTTCCTCACAAAAATATCGAAGTAGAAACCTACCTGTCAGACTTTTTGGTACATTAACGTCATAACGTATAACGTCAGTAACAGAAAATGTGTGTAAATTTTAAGTGTTTTCTGACATATTCATGAAAGTTTTAACGTGTCACGGGTAAGTCACGCTAAGTGGGTGTTAGGTACCTATCTCCCACCTGTAACGTTACTTTAATATTATATTGCTACAGTTATTTTCCGGAATGTATTATTTTATTACAGGCAACACTAGCTGAAAAAAGATTAACGACCTCTGTGTTACGTAATAAAAAGTTGCTGTTTCGATTTCCGCCTTACACAACTATTTATAAATAAATATTGCAGGACATTCCACACATCGCCATCTAGCCCCAAGCTAAGTAACTAGACTTGTGTTATGGGTGCTAGGTTATCTAGCACCCATAACACAAGTCTAGTTTTACTAGATTTACTACTTATATACTTTTCTTTTGTAAATACATACTTATAATACATAGAAACAACCAGACCAAAGACAAATATCTAAGCATAAATACTTGTCTAGACTTGTGTTATGGGTGCTCGATAACGGATTTACTACTTATATACTTTTCTTTTGTAAATATATACTTATAATACATAGAAACAACCAGACCAAAGACAAATATCTAAGCATAAATACTTGTCTGAGGCGGGAATCGAACCCGCAACCCTGGGTCGTCATTTATGTATAGATATTTTGTTTTTGGTCTGGGTGTTTCTGTACGTATTATTTAAAAAAAAAAGTAAATAAGTAAATTACTTATCCGTAATCTGGCCACCATACCACAAACCTAGTTGCTTAGGTAGGTGCTCGATGGCGATGTGTAAAAATATCATGTATAATTTAAATTTTTCTGCATTTACAAATTTTAATGATGGAAATTTTACGTTTTACAAATGATAGGTCAGCGTTTTACCACCATCACGCTTTATGGTAGGTGACGACGCTATCTAAGATGTAGCACGCTTCCCTAGAAGATACCTGTTCATAAACTTAAAGACCCCCAAATTGTTAAAAAAAAGAGAGAAGCTGGCGACTGATTCCACTCCCTATTTATACGATTTATCGCCCGATAGAAAAGTCTTCGGTCTAGTGTAAGGCTAACTATTCAGTGCAGAGAGAGTATAACACCTATCTCGTGGAGAAAATGAGAACCATTCATGGAAACTTTTGAATGCGCTTTCAAGATGGAGACGGTTAAAGCGTGCTAGTTCTTCTATAGGTTGAATAAGTGGCGTGGATGGATTACATGATGGTAACTATCCAGCAAAGGGAAAGGATAAAAAGCAATTAATTCTCTAAATTAAAGTGGGCGACGTATAGTCCACGGAAGGGTTCTAAAATTGATTGAAGAAAATGAAATCCCCATGTGTGCCTGGAAGTCTCACATCCTAACTTAGTTTTTAAGACGTTTAAATATGGTTTTATGTAATTGATTCCAAATATATAAAGAAATACTTTAACTTTGCTTTGACTTTGCTATTATTAGATTGTTTACAACACAAGCAGAGCTCTCAGGTATTGCTTGAGTTTTTAAGTCCTTTATCTCAAAAAAATAATTTATAATTAGTATATTATTTTATAAATAGAATTTTAAACACAATTAAACACAGATTCAAATAACTAACTTTTATAAATACTACAAATAACCGTAGCATAGCTACGACGACGTAGCTGTTTATACCGTAGGTATAACGAGCTACGAGTACCACATATTTTTATCACTATTTCTGAAATTGCTTTAAATTTTTTGTAGAGTAACTACGATAAAGACGTAGTACCGTTTTGACTATATACGAGATACTACTATGACATTTATAATTAGTACTATATAATTATAATTACCAAAAGTTGACCCAAATACTAAATTGACTTAAACAACCGTGCAATGACAAAGTCATTTAATCCACTAACGCTTAGAATTTAACAAAATAGGTAACCACGATAAGGGTGAATTTGTGGTGTGTTTAATTACCACTCAAAAAGGTAAGCCGGATTCCTGAAATGTACCTTATTAGCATAACGGTACGATATATTCCAGTATGGCATGTCTAAGACTGATTATTTTAATGCGTGAAATATTCTGGCTTTTATCGTGTAATAAGCCGGTTATAATTTCATGAAACAAAAGTTTTATTACCGTATTTCTGAAAGCCGTAAAATATTTCGACACTTCCTCGTAAATTGATTTGACATAAAAAGTTAAGTTAGTTTATTAAATAAACTTCTGGCTGCGGTTTTGCCCGCTATATCGACATATACGAGGGTGAAATTTCGAAAAACCCTTGTCTTGCCTTACCTACACTTCACAAAGTTTGTCTCTAGGACTAGAGCGGTTTAAGCTGTGCGTTGATTCATCGCTTAGTCAGGACTTTGAATTTTAGGTTAATAGATGGTAATCTGGTAATTATCCGAATAGCGCGGCTTGGGACGGCCGCCGAGTAGATGGACGGACGACTTAATTAAGGTAGCGGGAAGTGTTTGGTCGTAGTGGGCATGCGACCGATCGCTCTGAAAGTGTTTTAGGAGGCATATGTTTAGCTTTGGACGTGTTGTAGCTGATAAAATATGATGATGATGATGATGAATCTGGTAATTTGGAATTAAACATAGGAACATCTGAATTGAGCACATCCTTCGTTTATAGACATACGTTAAAATGTATAAACATGCAGTGTCTATAAATTAAAGGTATTATAGGTACCTAGTTCTTCTTATACACAAAAATTTGGAATGTAGACCCCCCCTAAGAAAAATGTCATAATCATTTTCAAGCCTTCTTTTCATCTTCAAAATATAATTTATATGAACATAAAAAGGTTAATGTTGACCTTTTCATTGAAATTGTTAAAAATTCAGGGATCAAGATTTATCGAAGCGAGGTTATTAGTTCATGAACCTTTTGTGTAATACTATCTACCCGTCTGGCTTTACATGGTTATCAGAGCATAATAATATCGTCTTATTTCAGCCAATATACACAAATCGGTATAAGCTTGGTGGAAAATACCTCGACTTTCATTCGGAAGGGTGAGGGATCAAAACTTAACTAGCCAGTGGATTTTTCTTACGGAAAATAGATTCAGGCCTGAAAAGCGTGAATTAAACCTGGCGCTGTATAACTCATATCTGAATTCGATTTATAGGCCAATATTAATACTCAATATTCACTAGTTTTACTAAGTCATGCATGGAACTTAGAATCACGATACTGAGTAATGCTGCAAAGATGCGAAACTACGAAAATACGATACTCAAAAACATGACGCTCAGAAAAATTACAACACGAAACTGTAAAACACGCAACACGTCAAAAATTCAGGGGATTTTTTTAACATTTTCGTTTCGTTTTTCATTCGTTTTATTTGTTTTTATTTCTTTGGGCTTCATAAAAAACGAAACTTATGGTAGGAAACATAGAAAAACACTGAATTAATATTTTACTTTTCTATGGGCTAACCCTCTCTGCGACCTCCAAACAGGAATTGGTCAAACTAATAACCCTATAAAATATTTTGTCGGTAACTATGTAAGTAATACTTATTGTTTTTTTTACAAAGTTCACACTCACGGTTTTATTTATTAGAAAATAAAGAACAGAACATAAAAACAAAAATGAAAGCAAACAATAAATATAAAAAAAGCAAGCAACATGATACAAACATTTCTAAATCATACTAAAAAAATAAATTAAATGACACAAAAATTAAACAAAACCTAATCGTTTAGTTAAATAATACTGCAAAACCGAAAGCAACTTAGCTGAAACTGACTACAGTTTCAATAACAAACACTTCTACAATTCTTTAGAGATCTTACCACAAGTTGCCTACACACTCGATCCAACGTACCGCATTGAGTATTACTATCAAACTTCAAGTCAAAATAGAATATTAAAAAGTCGCCCGTATAAATCCTGGTTCGGTAAAAAGAAACCTAGGTGTTATTCTAGCTCTCCAGCTATCTACATACTAAAGAATGTATGACGTAGGTACGCTGTCCCAAAAAAAATATGATGTGGCGTATGTCATTTGAAAGCTCTATGAGAGTTCCATTACTTTATTAGTACAAGCCGCAGTATTGGTGATGAAATATAAATCTGGTTCCGAGACGATACGCGATAAACATAAGTTACATAAGAAAAACACATAAAATTCGACAAGCACATTAAATAAACAATATTAAATATAAGAATAGTAAGAGAAGCCAGTTTAGTAATTAATGAGTCACAGTCCAGCATGCTTGACTGTGATCATCCGGCCAGACGTATTTCAGTTCCACAAGAGTCGGCCAATACGCGAGCCATATAATAATTAATTAATATATTAATATTACACAAAATAATATTATATGGTTTTATGCTATTTATTTCGGCTCACGTATTTTCAGATTCCATGCGTGTGATTGAGTGCGCGAACAATTCGTGGTAAGGCCTCAGTAGCTACCTACTGTAGCAGCTCCACCGCTAACTGGCCAAGCAAAGATTACAATTTACTACAGCGAATACCAAGCTAAATTAAACCTTAACACCACACTGTAAAGTACATAACAACTTTGCCAATTGTAATCTTAAATTTGCTAGGATTGGCTCCGGAATTCCTGTTTTGGAGACGGTTTAGTGAATATTCGTGAATATTTGCCAGTTTTGTAAACGTAGACTTGTCTTACTTGTGAGATTCTAGACGGGTTATTTAAAATGATATAATAATATTTTATCTATTCTAAAACCTTTAGTTTCTGAATAAAACCGACTTTACGGCGCACTTATTGATTCTTGTCAACTCTACTCTACTTTTTTCTATACAATGCAAAAAATTTAGGAAATTTTAAATCGGGAAGAGTGGGGCCTATTGAGCGGGCAGTAATTAGTTTAAATTTGGAATATGCATTCCTTAGGTAGGTAATTCTATTACCTTATCGAACATGTTTCTTAGAGGGCCGAACTTCGTAAAAACGGGGAAAATGGCTTATTCCACAAATCTCCTTCGAACGTTAAATACTTTATATGGCTTATTCTTTCCCCATTTGGGGGAATGCATTCTAGTTAAGATATACTTTAAGGGATAATGCAACTTTCAATTATCTCTCATATTGCCTAGACTATTCATTTGGGGGATAATGCCACGAAAATTTCCACTATCCCTCACTTGGGGGATAGAGGGAATAGCTCCGGAAAAAGCCAAAATAAAATAAAATAAACAAAATAACAAAAAAATTCCTCTTTATTATAATAATATTAGTATAGATTACCCACCGTCAAAGAGTCAAACTGAATAAATAATATCCAACTATTGTTCATTGAAATATACCTACTTTTATTTAAAAGATTAGGTACCTGTTAAATGTATAAAGCGAGAATTTAGCTTTTATGCACACAATATCTGTTCTAACTATTATTACTGTTACATAATAGTACATTACGATATAAGTGTGGTAAATTGATCTTTGCATAGAGGCGGTTTATGACGCGCGAGCGGTAGCGAGCGTGTTAAAGAAGCCAAGATGCAAATATCAATTCCACACGTATATCGTACGAAGTTTTTTATCACAGTTGCGAATAAAAGAAAAGACTTGAAAAGAAAACAAAATAATAATTAACAAAATATTTGTGGATAAGTCTGTTTACATTTTTTTAAGGCAATATTTTTTTGTTATATATGCTCCGGAAAGGCCAGGCTAAAGGCTTTTAACCTATACAGCCTTGTCTGACATACAATATTTTTTAGGGTTTTTTCTATTTGTTTTTGTGTCGGGGGTTAAGAACAAAATACAATGGTACGGAAAAACAATATATTTAAGTAAAGAAAAAACAAAAAATAAACAACTCGATTTTTAATCGTTTTCTAAGTCATTATCACGTAAAATTTTCGTTCGTAAACCGACTTTAGAGACAACCATTTTTGCTAGCTAAAAAACTCTTTGGTACCTACCTTTTTTATACATCAAAACAGTATGTAATTAGCAGTAAGATACGTATTTAACCTATCGGGATAACTTTACAGCACTAGGTTGGCAATGTAAAACGCACGCGTGCATAATATGTTGAATTATGAGCCTAAAAGCCGTTGAATAAGATCCACTTTATGAGCAACTGTGATAAAAAATAATCTTTTATATTCGCATTTGCTATTGTATACTTACCTACTTATTGTGATTGTAATCTGCTGTGTGAATAATTAATAAAATAAATAAATAAATGTCATGCAAGCCGCTCTAAGTAATTAAAAGAAAAAGAATTACAAGCTTTGTTTATAATTAGTTAACTACATAAATAACATCGAATTCGAACAATAGATAAAAAAAATATCGTTGGTGATACACGGACAGACACACGGACAAGAAGAAAGTGATCTTATAAGGGTTCCTTTATTTTCGTTTGAGGTACGAAACCCTAAAAAATAGTTATTTCTAGTAAATACGGTAAGTAACGGTAAGTAACTCTCTTAAAAGCCTAGTGAATCATCATTTTCCATATAAAAAAATGTAATGAACCAACTCGAATGGAAGAAATGGAAACCTTTCTCAGTGTTCCATGCAACCGGGACGTGCTATTAAAGTACTCAATGAAACTTGTTACAAGAAGGTAAGTAGGTAGGTATTAGTCGGATGATAAGTTCTTGGGTTCCATTTGTTGAATTGGTATCTTGGTTGTGAAGGTTTATAAAAACTGGTCACTAAAATTGCTTTAAGGAAAAAAAATAACATGGCATAACTCCGCAGGCAGGATTTGGATCCCAACTAAACACTCCGAAGACTCCTGTCACACATGTTAAATGGCCAAATTGAAATGGTAAAAATCGATTGAATCCTGTCTGTACCTACTACTTCAATAAATCAATAAACTAACTCGACATTCCAATGATTAATGCCCTCACAGCTTTCAAAATGTAAACTATTCTCTAATTCATTTCGGAGTAAAACCACTTCGAATTGACAACCCTACAACCGATGTAGTTGATTGAAGAAGGGACACCCCTACCGTAGCTTGTCTCTACCGACGACGACCGGCGACCGTGTGTTATATGAGGGACGTGTCAACCCTACTTCATTGAGATTAACTAGCATGTCATTTGATGAAACCCTGCTGTCTCTTGTCCATATTAACAGTTCGTTGGAGAAACGTAGGTACTCGCATATCACAAGAAACAGGCCTTCACCCCAAGCTAAGTAGCTTGTTGGGGCTAGATGGCGATGTGTGGAATGTCCTTCAATATTTATTTATTTATTTCGCAGTCTCGTTTGTGTCTAATTTGGTATTAAGTAAGATCAATTGTAGTAAAAAATGTTGTGCTTGTATTTATTTTACGTACATGGGAAAATAAATGTGTTTCATTGGTATTTTCTTTTTTTTAACCAAATATTTCTAATTTAATGTTTAAACTATTGAATAAAAAGGGCGGTATGCTTGAGATTGTGCTTAAAAATAATTAGCTACATAATTAAATACAATTTACGGTTCATCCTTAATTCAATTTAGAAATATATCAATAACCAAAAAGTTGATATTATTTAATCACAGGTAGTTGTGTTTGACAGTTTAACAGTTGGTTTATAATGTTTAAGAGTAAACAAAAATAAAATCATTCTTTTTTGTGAGAATCCTTAAATCTATCTATCTATCTAAACCATGATAGTGGACATGGAGCCCAAACGAAGGTGACAAAGCCTTCTCTATTGAGAACATTTTTGGCCTTTGAAGGCAATTTTGGAAATTGGTTTTACGTTAGTCGACCTTTTGCTGTGGTTTTGTTAAAACAAAGCTTTGAGAAGGTTCATCAGCGAGGTATTACAAGTATTTTTTAACCTTAAAAATCTGATAATTACCTTTGTCTTGGTTAACTTGTTTTATCCCGCGGAATTACTTGTGTTGTGTACGTTTGGTTTCTGTACGAATTTCAAAAACATCCTTTTTTTATTGAAACTATTTCAAACAACTTTTGATTACTTGATCACTTCTTTATTGATTTATAAAAGATTTATTGATTTTTTTATTTTAAATGCGTTATTAAGATATTAAAATATTCACATTTTTTTTAAAACTTAATAAAATCACAAGTTACAGTTAAGTTTCTGGATCCTTTATCCAGATATTCCCTTTGAGCTCCAGGAGGGTAGGTCCAGAAATCCCCAACGTAGTAGATCGCAGTGGATTTCTAGAATAAGCCACATTTATTCCACTCTATGGCACTTTTAATAAAAAAATCAAACTAATTTGCGCGATCACTCTACTAACTAAAAATATTTAAACTGAGCCCACAGGATCCCTTTTCCTACTTTCAAACGGTGTCAGTTTACGAAAGATCTCCTAAACCTATCCCTAGATTTACGAGATATATCGATCTCATTTATTCTCGAGCCTACATCCTCGCCATCATCTAGGGACGATATCAATTACCTTCGTAGGTAATAAAATCTAGGCAACGTTAATAATAAATACACTCACACCATCTTCAAAATAAAATTCAAAGTCCTGACTGATATATCAACGCATAGCTCAAACTAATTGACGGAAATATATTAAATAAGCTTAAATTTGGCACACAGTTGGCTATTATCAGGGTTGGATCTACTTAATGGCTTTTTGGGCTGCAGCTCAGTGTTCCGTTGATACCATAAGCAAAACAATAGACGATATTGTGAAGAACATAATATCTAAAATGATCACAAAACGATCATAAGCTTGACAATTCTGAAAGATCCGATCTGAAAGACCCTGATTATTGACGAAAGGATTTTTGATACCCTACGCGGACGGAGTCGTGAGTAAAAAGCTAGTCTTACTGAAACTAATGTGGTAGGTACACCCCCATTAATCAGCTTAATGTGTTTCAATTAATACATAGTAGTTATTAATTAGTTATTATATAGCGGGTTGTTATTAATTTATTATGTTCCATGTAATAATTATCTTAAGGTGATTGTTATCCTTGGGTTCTATTTGAATATTTGTATGTAAACCTTGGAATATTTAATTTGAGAGTGATTTTAACAAAAATTATAAATTAATAAGTAATAATTAAATGCTTAAAATGAAATACTCACCTAATAGCGTAAGCGAAGGCCAATACAGCATCAGAGACGAATTGCAGCTGCCTCTCGAACTCGGTGTTGTTCACAGTCAGCTGTTCCAGCCCTGAGCAGTACCTGTCGTACTGTCCGTTGTAAGGGGTGCGGGGGCTGCTCGGGTAGCGGCATTGGAAGTGATCTTCCCAGAACTCTACAAACAATAAAATAATACAATTCAATAGCTAAAAAACTTATCTACAAAAATTAAAGGGTAGACTCAGCGCCATCTAGCCTTGGAATACATAAAATGGCGTACAAAATCGGCTCATTTTTGCCGTTATAACGTATTATCACACAAAGTGTGACGTCATGTAACGTGACCGTTATTAACAAGGTATTCATAGCAACGTTTTAAAGTATGCAAAATGGTAATGTCAACGATACAAAAGAGTTTTAATGACGTTATCACGTAAAATTATCGTCCGTAAACCGACTTTTTTTCAGTGCCAGCCACACTAAGAATCGACGAAAAATAGTCCAGCAAACACGGTTAATGGCCCAACATGCAGTGAAATATAGTCCAGAGTACATGCTTATGTATAATAACACATACATTTTAAAAGACATTTTCACAATGGTGAAAAATATATCTGCAGAATTCTCAAGTTGCCGACCACGACTTATACATGAAACTTCGAACAGTGAAATACGTTTAAAATTCAACCTTTGCTCCAGCTAAAACTATACTTTCTTCTTACAATAGAGTATACCACTATAAATTCCAAACAGCATGCGGATAGCAATGAATAAATTGAATAGAATCAGAGTAGATGTTAACTTATTGTAGGTACAATTTATTTGACGGTGCACTTTACTGTATTGAGTATCTTCGATTGATACCTACAGCCTAAATGGGAGGAATTTGAAATATTCTTCTTTTTCTGCCTGCTCTTATCTCAATTTAATTGGGGTCGGAGCAGTATCTTCTTCTTCCATTCACCTCCATTGGCTATTTCCCCCCATGAGTTTCTTGGGCCTTCTTCTCATTGGTGGGCGCGTTCCGAAGGCACAAATCCTAACTTAGTTTTTAAGACGTTTCCATGAGGTCTATGTACAATTGTATTAAGCATCAAAAGGAATAAAAAAAATTGACTTTGACTATCTTGTGTCACAGAGTCCATCCATCTTTTCTTAGGTCATTTTGCATTTATACACATTACTCTTTAGTCACATGCGTCTCCCCCCATCACATGTCCATACCAACTCAAACGGTTCGCTTTCACCTTGTCAGTAACTGGTGCTACTTTCAGGATTTATCTAATATATACTCGTTCCTCCTCGTTACTCCACACATCCATCTCAACATTATCAACTCCGCTGCATGCAATCTTCTCTCATCCTTCTTCTTCACGGCCCAGCATTCCGATGCGTACATGACGAAAGGTCTTATCACGGTTTTGTAGATCTTGCCCTTCAGCTTAAGCGGTGGAAATTATAAAATATTCAATAATATTCATATCCTTGAATTTGTCACATTTTTTTGGTTCTTCTTCTCGTATAGTGGTGGGGCTTCCCTATTGTTAGAATTTTCAGATCGCCTTAAAAGGCCTCTAACTTGATTTAATAACTGCTACTAAAAGGAGCAACCGGGACCAACGGCTTAACGTACCTTTCGAAGCACGGAGGGGCTCACGAAAACACATTTTTGCCACACTACTAATTGGCCACCCATCGAAGTAATGACCGCGTCAGGCGTCGCTTAACCCGCACGACCGTAAAGGATCAGCAAGCGTCGCTTAGCTGTGAGCCTCCTCATTTTTTTGGTTTGTTACCTATATTAAAAAACGGCTGACCTATTGGCATATTCCATGTACATTTTTCTTGGCGAGAGGCATTGCTCAGATAGTCTAACTATAACAAAAACCTTGATTAAACTGTAACGAACTTCAGAGAATGTTCGTGTTTAAGGCAATTTTGTACTCCAAGTGTTTTGTTCAAAACTTAATTATTAAATTAGGAAGAAGTGCGTACTGCGTAGGATTGTCTTCTCTAAGGAGGTACGTAACATACCTTAACTTTGTTAACGAAATTAAAACTTATTTTTTATTAAAATACCTATACCCAAAGACATAATTATGGCGGGCGGGAGTAGAGCTTGGTGAGCGAGAGGTTTCAGTTGATTACTCAGATTCTACTTTTTGAATTTTGATCTTGAGCATAATAAAGGTTTCAATAGTTGTTTTGGACCTTTATTAGCATTAAAAGATTCCCGTTATGTCAGAATCACAATGTGACGAATTCGCTTAAAGACAAAATAGTCGCAGTCTACGAAATAACAAAACAAAGCAATTTCTAACAACTTGGGCCATTTTTGTCGGAAAAAATCACACACTAGCCGGACATCTAGTATATAATACATAATACTTATCCCCTTACAAAAAAATCACACGAATTAAGATCGGAATAAAGAAAATACTTTGCTATTTTGTAGGTGACATTTTGGCACTAGCAATTTGCGCATATTGACAGCGAGTCTGTGTTATCCATTGACATCTGTTTTTTTTTTAATTTCAACAAATCGTCCAAACATCCCCATTTATTTCCCCTCTAGCTCGTCCAAATGTTTAATCGAATCGCCATTAGGTACGTCTGACATCGTACGTTGAGCATCGACCACGGTTGATCGCCATCAACGGTGTCCCCACGCTGTAAACTGGGTTATATTGACGATTTATTACCGATACGCCTTGATGAATCGCGGGGGAAACTGTAGGCGGTCTCGACAATCACCAACCGTGGTAATAATCGAAGTATTGCCAATCGGTCAGCAATAAAATGTACGCTTGCTTGTGTACTATCAGCGTAACTATATAATGTTTTTTTTTTAAATATCTTTTGTCATAATGAAACCGTTTTAACGCGTTTAGTTTGGCCGACCACTGGATTTTTTTTACAAAAAAATAATGTGCGATAATTCTCCTGTTCTTGCTCCGTATCGTATCGACGACAAGTTCTTCCCTCTCCTCTGAGAAGGTGAGATAGGTCATCTAATACATGTCCCGGGCACTGCAAGGTTGATTGAATAGCAAGGATAAAAGATGCTGGTGCTTTAAAAATCATCTAGATTAGTTTGCCCATGTTATTACATCTTATTTCAATGTTTTTAGCCTATTTAGGATATACATTACATTTTACCTGTCAAATAATGCTACACGAACAAAAAAGCTCTGAAAGCCATGATTTGGAAAAACCAGCTTTACATTTTTGTTAAAAAAACATATGTACCTTTAAAAACCTATACATCTTTGTCAGAACTGAGCAGTGATGTATCGTTTGTTTATTTAAAATGTTAAATGAATTCTGTCATACTGTCAATTGTAAACAAATTGGGAGATTAGGGTTTAATTAAAATGTAATGTTTTGTTGATAAAGGCCAACAAGCCTTCTGTTATCGTGAAATATGGAAAATAGCAATATATACCTAAGGCTCGACTGCAAAATGTCTCAAGGTAGCAAAATATCCCTTTTGCAGAACGTCGCAAGCAGTAGCATGCCCCTTTCGCAAAATGACTTTTTCACACTTTTTAACAAACGTGATGATTCGGTAGGTGTAGTTAGATGGATTTCTCTTTCTACAAGACATTGCACGTTTTGATGTAAAACATGTGTTTCTAACCTAACGCGAATCTGTCCTAAAGCGAATAAGCCATCCATCTTCAGAGGTCTTTCGGTCAGATTAGGAGGTAAATTGCAAAAAAAAACAAATTCCTCCCTACGAAGTTATGACCTTTGAAACTAAAATAGAATTAGTAAAATGTAAATACTTACCAACAAACCAAGGATTTCTTTTGTTATTCTTGACATTCAGCCCTAGGAAGTACTCCTTGAACCCCACCACATCGTTGGCCTGAGGCTGGACGCTGATAGTGCCTTCCACAGCGCGCTCATTGCCCTCAGAGACCAGAGACCTGGCGCTCCAGCCGTCGGAACCGACCCAGCTGAACAGGCTCGTCGCGTTCCCTCGCTCCACTGCTCGCATTACGCCGGCTACTTCTTGGTCTGAACCGAATATTATTGCTCCTGGTGACAACAATTTTAAGCTAAGTAGGGATAACAATTACAAAATAATATATTATATATCGACTTTCACCAGTAACTTTTTACGCTTAGGGTTGAATTTTCTAGTATCCTTTCTTAGCAGATACCTGCGTTATAATTTGCCAATTTTTAGCTCGACCAGTCCATTGGTTTGAGCTGTGCTTTGATATATCAGCCAGGGGACTGAAAACAGAACTGCAGGACTAGTCCATTTGATTGCTGAACATACCATAGATTGTAATTATCTAAAAAACAAAAGATGTAAAAAACCTCTAATGTACCTACCTAAGTATAGCTGAAGTTAGCAACTTTTTCAGTTTTATAGTTATGACCGCCGCTAAGCTTAGACGTTTCGTTTATATTTTGACCACACTTATTTCTCCAAAGGTACTCGTATAGAATATTAAAGTATGCCTATCGTATAATATTTCCAGCTACCTAATAGCCGCTGTTACAGAATCCAAATCCGAAATCAATGCTTAATGTTTAACGAAAGATTTTCGACTCTAAACCCAATACGAGAAGGTTCATAACAAACTATAAGGAATTCCATTACGTTACAAGTACAAGTGAATATTGTAAGAGCCTTCGATTTAAATGTCGGATGTGTGTACAACGTGTTTAGAAAACACTTACATAATAAATCTATAATATTCTTAAACAAAAAAAGGGAAATTCTGTAAAATCTGAGAAATTTGCTCCACGCTTGACGTGCAATTCGTTCATCATTTCGAAGCTCTTCATCAGATTCTCACCAATTTTCGGGACCCCTGAGGTATTCCCTTTCTGACACAAAAATATTAACGAGTAATCGGACACGCATAAAATACATATTATTATTATGTATGGGACGAATTGAAAACCTCCTTTTTTGAAAAAACGTGTCTCTATACGACCTGCTTTAGAAACACAATATCTAAAATACAAATGGCATAATGTCTAAAATAACAAAATTATTAAAACGTAGAATGCCTTAAGTACAAAACGTTTAAGATTATTTATCGAATCGAACCTGCAACCTTTTGCGACGCTGGTCAATCGTATTAGTAAATTTAGATACTATGTTAAGTAATTTAATCCAAACATAATCCATGCCATCAGGCAGATGTGATAGTGGTCAAACGCCGACCTATCATTTGTAAACAAAAACAAGAATAATTGTATGAAAATTTAGACCCTCTTTTGAACACCCGGTTTAGTGTTATATGAATATAGGTAAGTACCTACAAGTATATTGAAATTCCATTAGTCGAGTGGAGATCGAAAAGTAGAACATTTTTATGGAAATTCGCGTGTAAATCAGTTCCAGTCAATTATGTTTATACCACATTTCGGGCAAATCAATTACATTCAAGAATTTGTATTTATTGGCAGATCTTGGTTTTTAAGTCAATGGCTTCATGGATATTTTATTATTAGATACATAGAAATCTTATACATCAACATGACTGAAGTAGTTTCAAAACTAAATCTTTTCTTTTTAAGTATAGCTAGAACGTAAAGATTAAAGAGTCGTGGTCTAGACCTTGAATATCCAATTAGTGACAGACAAAAGATCTGAATGGTCGTTCACATTGTAGTGTCAGCAGAAACTGCAATATCCTCAAGTGGTGCCCATGAACACGCTGACAGTCGCCTTTTATTGAATGTAACCTTATTGACTAAAGTTATACATTGATGGGAAAAAAGCCTCTATATACTTTATGTAATTTTACTGTGTATTTTTTTGCTCAGTGATGTAAAAACTGAACAGATAAAGTTTGATAAATATATTTAGATAGATAAACACTTTATTGTACCATCGAAATAGGTAAACCATGAAATAAAAAAGTCTTCACAAACTAAAAACAGGAACTTACATAAAGCCTTATCGCCTAAGAGGTGGTCGAAGCCTAAGGGCATCCTAAGGGCGATCTCAAGCAACCATAAGGACGGTCAAGAGTTAAGGCAGGAGATGGGTGAGGTGTTTGTTTATTATAGTACCATACATTATATACCTGTTTTTTAGGAAATACGTTACGACACGACCGCACATTACTTTGGAAGCATAGCACCTACCGGCATTATTTTACCACCATTATTTAAAGGGTAGGACCAGTACTCGTTAGTGCATGTCGCTGGCGCAAATTGTGTGTGCTATGCACAAAGTTCAATGTAAACAGTAAGCACCGACGTGTTATAGTCGGATATCCCGGTAGCGTATATTGAAATGCTTATTCTATACGTCCTTTCAGGGCAAGCTAAGCTGGATTAGAAATTTTGAACGTTAAACACGATAGTATAACGGGCAATGCTGCTTCTATTTATCTCAGACGGTGACGAAATGGCTACTGAAATACGTCAACGAAGTCACTGACGAGTAAAAGATGAGTAGAATGGATTTACTCATCTTCACTAGTTGGGTCGGTATAATATGTCATCCTTCTATACCCCGTCTAACACAATCCCTCCACCTTTTCTTTGGCCGTCCTCTCGCTCTACGAACATTTAGTCCCAAGTCTTGTACTCTTCTAGTGACCTCAGTATCCTCTCTCCACAAGACGTGATCGAACCACGCCAGTCTACTACTTGTCAACATGGGTTCACTAATATACATTTAAATCGATATACTTGGCAATCCTACTCCTGGCCTTATGGACACTCTGTCTGTGAGCTGTATGCAGATAATGAAGTCCTAGTATAGAGAAGGATTTGCTGTCGGAAACTATAAGAAACTAGGGATAGAGACAACACGGCACGAGACAATTGATGGCTATGGATGAGAGCAACCGAGCAAGAGCAATCTAAATTCGAATCATATTTAGGAACATGAAGACACTTAGCCCTAACGTCAGCCATGACCTCGATCAGGACAGCCGACCCTTCACGTACCTATGCCTTTCCATGTAACATTTAAAGGGCGGACGTATAGAATGAGCATTTCTTTTTAAGCATCCCGTACTTCTAAGCAGGTCGGTCGGCTGGAATGGAGCTGGCAGGCTGCCCATCGATACCTACTTCTAAACTTCCGGCTCTGGAAGCATTTTCAAATTTCAATAACGCCCGTCGCTCTTTCCACGGTTTTCAATGGTTATTGAAAGCCTTTGTTGTTTATAATATTCCCTTTTGGGAATTGATGTTGTGGTGTTTTGGTGTGTAAGTTGTAATTATTGGTAAGAAAAGTTCTTTCGCACAAATAATAATATATAAAAAATACATTTTGACAAATAAATTAAAAACTGATTAAACCAAGGAATGGACCGTTAGTATATCTATTATATTATTTATCTCTTTAAAATTTTCCCGATTTTTTATCAATTTAGTGCAGTTGTTTTACAGTCATTTACTACCAATAAAAAAATCATAGTCATAGATAAGACCTTCGGATTCAGAAAACATTTACAAAACCAACACTGATCTCACAGATAACACAATAAAAACAAACAAAATAATCACCGAACGACGTAAAACAACCCGCCCCTTGATACCCGTTGTACAGATATACCAATTTTAACGTAAAATGAGAAATACCACCACAAATACGCTCCTTCTACCATTTGGTATTATTGAAAAGACGCATGACGTGGAGGAGAATGTTAAGGCACTTGGATAGTGAAAGAATTAGATACTTAGTAGAAATCGTCTTTATTCTTTTTTTTTTATTTCTCTCACAAAATTTCGTAGTGTCAGGTTTGCCTGTTATTTGATGTTAAAAAACTATTTAAGATTTTTTTAGAAGTCCCCTTAACACTTGTCACTTTACGAGATTTCTTTACATGGCTACAAATGCCATGTAAAGAAATCTCGTTTATATTGATTTCTTCTATACATTGCCATAGGTTTAAAGGCAACTAAAAAGAATAAAAATATCTGACTGTTTAATATGCCAGAATGTAACAGACCCTTTAAGGGTTGCTAGCGACCCCTTTGAGTCAGTGAATGGGGTTCGCTAGCAGGCTTAAAAAGGTCATTTTGTAATCCGATCTAGTATACAACACGTCGTTTTCAATAGAACCTAGACTTGTTGTACAATAGAAATGGAATGTGAATTGCATTACTGAGGGAAAATTTTACGAAAACAATATGCGACCAACACAGTCACGTGTCACGCGGCACGAAAGTTACATTTCTCTTGACACATGCGACACAAAAATATATGGGATCGCGTAAGGCTGCCTATCCACGGGAGCGGTGTTTCCACCAATAGAATTACATAAAAGTTCCGCACGCAGAGTTTTTATGCAATTGCAACTGCAATGATGGAAACGCCGCGCCACTCCGCTCCAGTGGACAGGCAGCTTAACTGAAGGTTGCCCTCCCGCGTCAGTGTGTCTATCTGTTTGGAAGAGTTTCACAACAACTGTCCGTCTGAAAGTAAAGTGTAATCATTGCTCCATAGACATTGAAACGATTTGAACTTGGATGGTATTTAAGAGGAAAGGGTACCGGCTCTCTCTTCATACAAACGTAGTCGGCTGTTTCCTCCCTGGATAATGTTTCAACCTGTTTCATAATGGCCATATAACGGATAGAATTCTTTTTTTGTAAATACATACATAACATACGTAGATACAGATAGAAACACCCAAATACACATTACTGGTTCGACAGTTTGTGAGAATCGACCCTGCAATCATTTGCATCGCAGGCGGATGTTCGCCCACCACACACAAAGGTCGTCATCGTTGCCTTAGTTTGATGTTACTTCCCAAAGAACTGCTATAATTCGCCGCAATTACTTCCAACAATGTTTCGCTACAAAAGCCCCCTGAAGTGTCGCCTGAAATTGCGACGCATTACTAACTCGTATGGGTAGAGGGAGGCGATCTTGTTATTTTACACCATTTTACACAAACATACTTTATGTTGATAAATACGTGTCGTATCTAACCTAACCACAATCTAACGACGTGCGAAGTTTCCTGCACAATCTGCTGCGGTATCATTAACCTCGTATTACGTCACATTATTTGCATCATCATCACTATCACTACATGGTATAAAACAAAGTAGCTGCCCGCTGTCTGTCCATATGTATGCTTAGTTCTTTAAAACTACGCAACGAATTTTGATGCGGTTTTTATAAATATTGTTTGAAATTTGTCAGAAGGTTCCTATGAAAGAAAAAATTAAGAAAGTTGGGCAGAAAATTATCACGCCGGTGAAACCGCGGGGCGCATCTAGTATATTGATAAACATATTCTTATCTGCCTATAGAATCATGTGCCTAATAGTGCCTCTAGGTACTTTTTATTTTATTCATGCCAGAGATTCAGCTTATGCAAGATGCTAAAGCTTGATTAAGGTATAAGCAGGAAGTCGTTGGACGTAGAGAGCATGCAACGGATTGCTCTGGAAGTTTTTGGGGGAGGCCTATGTTCAGCATTGGATGTGATGTAGCTGATATGATGATAATAAAGCTAAAGCTTGCATCATTTCTTGTCCCTTCTGCTAATTGATGCGCGGCGGGCGCGTTCCGAAGACACTTTTGATTCTTTTTTGATTATATTATTCTTGACTGTTGAATTTTAAAGGTCAAAATGTAAATTTTGCCTTTTGTTGTGTTTTTCGACATTGTTTGGGCCATAAAAATAAAAGTTGATGATGTGTTTCTGTTGCCGCTATAACAAAAAATACTAAAAACAAAAAGAAACAGTAGGAATATAATTTTAGATTATTTTCGTGTTTACTATTTTTAGGCGATTCTTTTATTGTTAACTATTCTCCCAAAAGGGCATGCAAAATACTTTGAACCTATACAGCCTCGTCTGACATCCAGTATATTTAAGGGTTTTTTTGCTGAAACAGTATATAATGGTACAGAACCCTTCCCTTGCGCGAGTCCGACGCGCACTTGACCGGTTTTTATTTTAATTGAAATTACAAAACCATATAAAGAAATAGACTTCTTCTACATTATAGATAATGACGAAAACGAAAATGTACCAACTAGGGCAGGTTTTTTTAAAGTAACTTAAAAACACCGCTACTCTCGTTGATGCAGCGCTTAAGCCTATTTTAAAATAACCTTACTTGTACATTTATCTAAAATACTTACTAAAACTAAAATACTTATTTACTAAAACTAAAATCTAAATACAATCAAATAATAACAATACAGCATCTATACAAACACACACAACAAACTACACAATGAACAATGAACTTTTTTTTTAGGTAAGTTTAGTTTTTTTGAGCCCAATTTTGAGCGTTTTGACTCAACGCGGCATTATGCATAAGTCGCGCCATGATTTGTCGAATGACAACTGTGTGCCAAATTGACAATTGGTGGCGCCAGCGCGTCTTCTTGCTCTCTTGCTCCGCGCCCTTTTTGTCGTAAGACGTACAGAATTTTCTTTTTGGAAATTAATGGTGAAAACCTAGAACTTTAAGCTGGGAGTTATTTGGACGATAAGTGAAAGGTGTACTCCAATAATCCGATAAAATACTCCAATCTATAAGTTCAATACACCTGGATTTGCAGAAACCGGCGGACTGGATCCCGTCAAGTTAGTCAGACCTCAGCCATCCGTGTGTATCCGGCTCGCATTGAGCATACTTTGTTCATTTTATGCCCTAGCATTGTGTAGGACTGTAGGTACTTGTCAACTCTCTAGCTGACTGAACTGATATTTTGAATCTGTAGCGGCACGACATCGATAAAACTTAGTGATTATATTATTTTTGCACATCGTCATAGACAAATAAAAAGTAACTTATCTTAAAGGCTGTCCATTGCTTTTGTTAGTGGAGTAAATTTATAAAAATAATTATTCCTCTTCGTAAATTACAATGATAAATTTCAACGACATTGTCTATATCATTTACCAAATTAGGAACTTTCTAAAAACTATACTAATCGTCACCCTTAAAGGTACTGTTCTGCATATCCTCACTAAATAGTGCAGACAGACAGTTTGCAAACAAAGAATTTTGAACTAAGAAGTTCAAATTAATTTTGTTGTGTGTAGGCCACGAGATCAGAAGCTAGTAGGTACCTAAGTTGTAATGTTCGATCGTAACATATCACAATCATATTAGGCCTACAAGTAACTATTACGAGCTAGTATACATTTGAACTTCAAAGTGCGGTGGCACAGATGGTTCGCATTACAATTATGGTGGAAACTAGAGAAATACTACGACATTTAATATCTGCTATAATTCAAGCAATAGTTTACACGCTAATGTTTCGTACAGTTAGCTGCAAAAGTTTATTTATTAATTTATTATTATTATAGTCAATTAAAACGACCATTTTATTACATTACCATTTATATTAATTGACTTAGATAAAAAAATAATAATTTGATCACGCTAACATGCATATCTCTCACAAAACTTCAAACATACTGACAATATCGATCTCCACTCATCCGCAAACAGATCACATTCAGATTCCGAATCCAGGAGAGCGTTAATAGCGGTTAGGCTACGTAGGATGGGAGACTTCGAGTGGCTCACCGTGTGAGATACAGGTACTGCCAGGAGATAATGTTTCCGGCCGCGAATGTATTTGTTCGGAGAAAGCAGTCTTCAAATTATCGCGTTTAAGTTCGGAGAGTCAATGAGCAACGAAAAATTTTTAGAATAGTCACAATTTGATCGTAAGCGCGGCGAACCTCTAAAGAATTATAGCCAACGCAGCCTAGGATGAATTGAGTAGGATACATATAAGGGTAGTAGCCAAACTCGCGCTTGTATAAATACCTAAGGACGGCTTTCTGAACTTTTTCTAGCAAAAGAGCATAAGAAGATTGGTGTGGGTTCCAAATGCAAGCGGCTGTCTCAAGTTTGCTCCGAACTAGTGCGCTAAATAGGAGTTTGATCACGCTCGTATCGTTAAAGTCTCGAGCATTCCTGAGGATGTAACCCAAACGTTTATACGACTCTTTCGCTAGGGCCGCTATGTGTGGATTGAAAGTTAGTTGAGCATCAAAAATTACCTCCAAATCCTTAACGACCCAGTTGACACAATGGTCACCATGCCGGACTGCCAAACATTGGGTTGCGGGTTCGATTCCCGCCTCAGACAAGTATTTATGCTTAGATATTTGTCTGTGGTCTGGTTGTTTCTATGTATTATAAGTATATTTTACAAAAGAAAATTATATAAGTAGTATATCCGTTGTCTAGCACCCATAACACAAGTGTAGTTACTTAGCTTGGGGCTAGATGGCGATGTGTGGAATGTCTTGCAATATTTATTATTATTATTATTTATTATTTATTAACATCCGCCTTTCTTATAATGCTTGTGGTGTTCAGCTTATAGTCAAAGATAATAGGGCGGCGCATTCTGCCAAAGGTCATCACAGAACATTTTGTTACATTGAACTCCATATTATTGGCAATACTCCATTCAAGGACCGCTGTGAGGCATTACAGAGGGACATCGCCCTCTGTAATGCCTCACAGTCTGAATTTGACCTCACGCTAGAAAACAACTTCAGATCGTCCGCATAGAGAAGACTTTTAGCAGTATTGACAACATCCGGAAGATCATTAACCATGAGTAAGAAAAAGAGCGGACCGAGAATTGAACCCTGACTCACACCGGACCGTGTGTGGTAGGACTGGGACTCGTACAAGCCAAGCCTGACATATTGTTGGCGGTCACGGAGGTAGTCCGCCAGTAATCGAACCATTTTTGGTGTAAATCCAATTGCGACTAGCTTTGTTAACAATATGTCATTATCTACCCTATCAAAGGCTTTACGAAGATCAAAATACAGGACATCGACCTGAGTATTTCTATCGAGCTGGGAAGAAATGTAATGAACAATCGATAATAAATTTGTGTTAACAGATCTTTTGCTTCTGAAGCCATGGTGTTCGCTGCACAGATACTTATTTACTTGGTCATAAATGTATCTATGCAGAATACTTTCAAAGACCTTAGCAGGAGCTGACATGATAGCTATTGGTCTGTATTCTTCAACTAAGGATTTGTTTGTGCTCTTCGGAATCGGAGAAACTCTAGATATTTTCCACAATTCCGGATAAGTGCCTGACTCTAGAGTAAGATTAAAAATGTGAGGTGTGCAGAGTTGGATTTTAGCCCGTTTGAGTAGGGATGGGGGAACACTATCTGGCCCGACCGAACCATTTGGCTTTAACTTTTGAAAACCAAACAAGACATCACCTTGAGTAATCTTCTGTATACCGATGTAGTTACTGTTTCTGGTGGAGTGGAGTAAGCGTAATAACGAAGTGATATTTTTGAGACTGACATAGACCGTTTTTCGAATTTGACAATTGCCATCAAGAGATGGCAATTGTCAATTGTCAAGTTGGAGTTTAAAGTAGAGCGGAATTCGGAACTAGTTTAGAAAAAAAATCAAGTTTTTAATTGAGTTTCAGAATCAAACGTGAATATGAATTAAAAAAAAAATGATAATTCATCATATTTTTTTTTTTTGACGAGATTGTCCCGGAGCAATAGACAATATTATGTCGGGCGATATCGGCGTCCGAAAAATCCTTAAGAAAATTAATTTGGTAAATTAGTTTTTCAAAATAAAATTTAAAAAAAAAACATTTTATGATCTTCCGAATTGTGTAAGGTACTTTTGTTTCCGACTATACTTATATAATTAATTTGACTCTTCGGTAACTGGGGGACGGCTCTGTTTAATTGGGCATGGAATGTACGCAACTGTCCCATTAACTTTAAATTCTCATAAACGGCCTCAAATTATACCAGACGAGTAATAGTTACAGCAAATACATTTTATATTAACGTAACAAGCTGGAAATTCGCCAAACTGTTTCTACAATGCAACAACTCGGTTTGAATTATATCAAAGTGTGACACTACTGAGGCACACTGACACTTGTTTTGGGGTCAAAGTTTTGTTAAAAAAATTAATCACTCCGAAGATCCTTATAATATCTTCACCAATTTTTTATGGGGTCTACTTGGAGCTACCACCTTTCGATTAATTACTCGACCGAAGGGCTAAGTAATTTGATTTTTTATATTATCTTTCGAGTGTTTTCCCAGGATATTCATGCTAGGCTTGCTGATAATATCAGAACTTATAAGTCACCTTTCTCTAAATCTGACAACTGTTGCATTAAGGACATGCCTTTGGAGTACTTTACGTAGTACGGGAGCATTGTCATAATGCACGATTTAAATAGAACAATCTTTTAACCAGTTACAGTTGATGCTAAAGTGGATCTAGTGTAGCGGCTCCATAGACTACCTACCTAAGTAGGTTTAACCCCCGACGCAAAAACGACGGGGTGTTATAAGTTTGACGTATCTCTGTGTGTGTGTGTCTGTCTGTGGCATCGTTGCTCCCAAACGGATGAACCGATTTTAATTTAGTTTTTTTGTTTGAAAGGTGAATTAGTCGAGAGAGTTCTTAGCTATGTTTGATCGAAATCGGTTCAGCCGTTTGAAATTTATGATTAAAAACCGAATGTAAGTAGATATGGTCGAGAAGGGTATCAAATGAAAGGGCATGATTCGTACGTTACAAATAGCTAAAAAGTCCCTTCCTACAAAACAGGAGAAAATAAAAAAATAAATTTAAAATTTAAAAAATCCCCGACACAAAAAAATAAAAATAGTATGAACGTAAAAAGTCTAAAACAGGCAAAAAAAACTATGAAAAGTCCTTATAAAAAGAAAAAAAATAACCCCGAAATTATGACCCTACGTAAGTAGGTACATCTGAAGTTTTTGATTAAATATTGTCGCGTCGGGGGTTTTGATTCAATGTGTTTCTCTTTTATAATATCGCATACTTGTCTAATAAACGTTAAGAATAACGTTTATTTGACAATCTCTGAAATAGAAATTTCAGAAAAATGTATTATAACGTTTATTAGACAGATTGGTCTATGGTTGGACTTGAACACGGCTTGAAGCATCGGATTGTGTCAACACCGCCATTATGTCTACAAATTGATGCGACAGACCGACTCACAGTCGCTTATTTTTAGAAGTGATCATTTCTAGAAGTAGTCATTTTTAGAAGTGGTCATTTCTAGAAGAAGTCATTTTTAGAAGTGGTAGTTACGAGAGATGGTTGTTCCAAGAAGAGGTCAATTTAAATTGTGGTCAATTTCAATTGTGGACATTAAACGCCGAAACGGCTTTGTCCCTGTAGTTCGATTGCTTGTTCCGTTACCAGACTGTTTAAACTTTTTAGTAGCAGAAGTTTGGTTGAGAGAGAGGTCCAAATTGTTGATGGCATAGTTTTTTTTCACTACGTTCAATAGACCAACAAAGCGTGCGAAAGAGAAAGGTAGTATATACTAGCGTATATATAGTATAAGTATAAGTTTATGGTTGATACTATTTAGTTGCAGCAGTCAGTTTACTGAACTACTGCAATATTTCAGTGTTAAACCACAAGTAGGTAAAGCCAACAAATTCGGTAGCACATTATCGAGCAGTAGGTAGTATAGTGATAAATAGGTAGAGTGTTCCTCTAAGATACCAGATGGCTCTAAAGGACAATTTTTCGCTGAAATGGCTACACAAATTGAAAGCTTGCGAGCGGCGATAACAGCTGATTACTGGTTATAACGCCAATGTGAACACGTTTTGTGCCTTGTTTTATTTACTAGGGTATTAACATTTTGTTTACCGTGTTTAAGAGAAACTGTTTTTGATGGTTAATTCATAAACTGGTACAAATACCTTAGGGGCAAGTTGTTTTTAAGTTTTATAAAAAAAACTCTGATTATAGGCATTTATTGTACCTAATACGAAGAAATGGTAACGTGGTTCGTGAACTTTTTCCCATTGCAGAATTGTAGCACCTGAACTACATGACGAAATAATCACGTGCCTGAACTATTAAACCTTGGGACCACATGGTTCGACTATTCGCAATTATAGGTCATGGTCCTGTTGTAACAAAATCAAAAGACAAATGATTGAAATCCTATTTTTACTTTTGAAAAGGTCCTGGTATACCCAATTACCAAGTTATCTTGAGGTGGACTAGGGAAAGAAAAAAACGACCAACCCAGATTAACTACCTATATTACCTATATATACCTAGGCTACAAGCAGGCAGTAATATCTACGTATGCTATTTTGTTTCCATTATATTATTCAGGATATTAAGCTATCGCCTTTACCAAATTTTACGAAAATCAATTCAGTATTGTTGAACAACAGCATACCTGCTTCTTAATATCAAATTTCGCATTTATATTATAAGAGAATAGTTACTAACCTCTAGCTCTTGGTTTAGTGAGTAGTTTCTGAACGATATCATCGTAAGCTCTCTCATCGGCAACTCCTGAGTCTTTCACCAGCTTCTCCTTTACTGCAATGCAGATGCCGTTCCTCGCCAATAAGGCTTCTAGCTCTTCGAATGCCTGAAGAAGAAAAAACAGTATCAAATTCTCAAACTATACATATTTGTAAAGGTTCATTAGGGGTAATTTAATTCATTTATTTCGTGTTAAATTGGCCACACGATGCCAACTTTAACTCAATAGATTTGTAGGAACCCCATCTGTTTTCTATCGGTCTCAAAACCTATAGGTTACTTAAGGTTTATCTGTGTTTGGTGAATAGCAAGGTCTTAAAGCAAAAGTCGAAGAAAGAATCCAAAAAATAAAAAGTTAAAAATTAAGGTGAGTTTAGTACGAAACTTTTGCGAAAAGTAAATCTTTTGATGTAATGTTTTGATCGCGTTGACATAGTAAGTAGTATTAAACTTAGTTCAGAAAAAGAAGATTCTTAGGTGCTATGATAGTAAAAATTTAACTTGAAATAGAGAAGTCTACGCTCTCTAGAACTCTCAAAGTTCAAGTATATTATTATTTATAGTTTATTTGTAAGCACAATCTAAGATCTAAGAATTGGTTCTTAGATTGTGCTTGAAACTGGTTCGCAGACAGCTTAGTTTAAAGGCTTTCTTTCTTATTTGTTGGTTGACAAAACTGTCGGCTGATAGACAATCGACAGTGTGCGAACAGTCTAAACATTAGCCTTTCATTAATCGACCAAATTCAATAAACAGAATAATTGATGAAAGTTTACAGAAATTATTCAAATCATGAAACTGTCAATCACTTTGATTAGGCTGAGCGGAATAGTGTCACACAGGATTTTAGAGCTTTTTTCGTTATCATTAGGGTCATATTACGATGCATGTTAGAATTCAATTTTGTTACAAAGTACCACCAAATGGTTAGCACTATTAGTTTTGATCAAAGGGCAGAAATATTTCCTAAGCTTTTGAATAAGAGATGTCTAACGTAGTAAGTGATTCTAGTTGTTTTAGAGCCCTAGGCTAGGGTTCGTTTCTCAAACTTTAATTATTAAAGTATAACCGTAGTCAAATAACTGGTTCTATCGTCTTTGGTATAAGCATAGACAACAACATGAAAATATCTAGATAAAAATCTACTTTTTATCCCGATATTCTCATATTCTATGTGTTAATCCAAGTCCTCGGCTATCTAGATACCGAGTTTCATAGCAATCGGTCCAGTATTTTAATGTCCAGTAATGAAGGAGTAGCAAACATACGCACACACAAACTTTAACATTTATAATATTAGTAGGATGGCATAAGACGCAAATGTTACAGGTTTGCTTTCCGCCGTCAAACAAGTATTTGTGTACAGATATTTATTTTTGTAAACAAATATTTGTTGTGACTGTATGTTTCTGTATTTATAATAAATTAGTTATTTACAAAAAAGTATTGAAGTATTCCATCTCCTTTGTGGGTGCGATAACACACGCATAGTTTAGGCTGTAGCCTCAATGACGATGCTGTATACAATGTACTGTATTTTTTTTTAACTATTTAAAATATTTATTTACTAGGGCTCGTCCCGACGTCGCACGGATATATTATGCATGTATTATACATATAAACATTCCTCTTGAATCACTCTTATCTATTAAAAAAAACCGCAACAAAATCCGTTGGGTAGTTTATAAGATCTAAGCATACATAGGGACAGACAGAGAAAATTGATTTTGTTTTATAATATGTAATGAAATTAGATCACTAACAATAGTAAAATTAGTAGTCGTGTGTAAGTACTGGCCTAATTGTATTGTAATAATGTACACAAATTCTATTAATTTCATATATTCATTAAAATTAAGTAGAAATAAATAAATTGATTGATTAGCGGTTGATGTCAGTCGATGCATTAATGTTAGCTCTAATTTGATTTGTCGATTCATGGAAAGAGCTTTAGGTTCACTATAGGGATATTTAATTAATAGTAAAACAAAATTTAATTATTCTAAAATAAAAATAAAACAAATGAAACAATTATTCGCTGGATAACAATACATTTTAACATGAAAGTCCCGATACCGTGATTATACCCCCAGATAATAAAAGTACTCAAGTAAGTAAAAGTATACGAAGTTTAATCAAAATCGGTAAAATAGGTAGTAGTTTCAAAGCCACTACATGAAGAAATCTAAAAACAAAAATGTTTTACTAAGCACTATATTAGGCACTATACGATGGTGGCCTTTACATCTAATCGAGATGATTAATACAACGCCAGCAACTTTAAAATTCAAGTATGCAGGGCGCTGTAGTGCTTGGGAAATACATTTGATGGAGTAAATTTGCCCAGTACCGATGTGGGTTTCATTACGTTTTTCTTCATCGTAACCTCGAGTTTCATTTCGAACCCACAACCTTCGGAATAAAAGTCAAGGTATCTACCACTCGGCCAATACCCCTGTAAATAGCCCTATCCGTGACTAGTTATCTACTAAAACTCTTGAGACAGGCTGACCCAGGTAAACAAAAGACTACACGAATGCAAGGTTAATTCATAAAGTGGAATTTTGCACCGCAGCTGTTTCCATTGCATCAGAGCAACAACGGGTATTTCCAAGGAGTCTGGGATTAGCCAGTACTGCAGCCCCATCATATATACAGCTTATTCTTGGATCTACTTCACCTTAATCCCATAGCTAGACTCCTCATAGATGATCGAGACGTATCTCCAGGTGAGTTTCTTGACGATCTCGACCATGGCGCGGACCTGGTGCAGGTCGGAGGGGATCGTGCGTGTGAAGTACTCGAACCGTGCCTTGTTCGACAGCTCGGGGGACGTCGAGAAGAATGATACCTTAAGACGGAAAATAATAGTTAACATAGGTAGAAGTATGAATTAATTCACAGAAATAAATGGCTAAATTAAAAACCTACGGTTCCGAATATAAATTTAAAAGCCTTTTCTTTTGGAGAAGTATGAAACGGTTTTTTTTATAAAGAAAATCACTAAAGTTGGTTTCAAAAGATTTAAGGAGTCAACAAAGGAGTATAATTAAGTTTTGTTTTTTTATTTCTTTAAAATTTTAAGAAGTTTCTAATAAGTCCCGGTTGGATGTATTAATCATCGTAATGGCTTTAACGATATGCTAGACCAATGTTTCTAAACACAACATGAGACCGAAAATTACAAGTCACATTAACCAAAGCTCCAAACATTGAGTTGGCAACGTGTCGGAGAACTGGCTGACGTGGCCATTAATAACTTGGTTAGTGCTTGTTAATAGGACAGTATATATCGCACCAATATGTCGCACCAACATGCACCATGCAAGTTGGATGATTTTTTACCTTAGTTCCAACCAAAGATGGACAAACTTTTGGGGTAAGTGGGCTATATTATTATAGCTTAGCTTGGGTCTAGAAGGCGCTATGTGTTGTCGTGCAATATTATGATTTGTGATATTGCATTGCAGTGCAGCTGCATTTCAGTAGTTATTGTGCCACGTGACATCTGCATAGATTACGCCCCTGAGAAAGTGCCAATATCAAGTGTCACAATGTAGAGTTTGTTGAGCGATAACAGTGTTACTTCGCAAGCGGAGATTGTCTTGTGCACGCATAATACTGCTTCATAAACGATTATGAACCAATATTCACCTGTGGTATCTTGAACAAGCGCAGCAAGTTGGCAACCTGCACGGAGGTAACGCTGGAAGCAGCTCCGACGACGCCGGATATCACCTTGCGAACTGCAGTCGCGTTGCACGCATATTCCGCGTCGTCGATGTTGCTGATTGAACCTGGGTTGGGAAATAATAGCAAAGTTGAAGATAGTGCTTGATAATTAGTCTATTCTAATTCAATATAAATTCCAAAACAAATTGTCTAGTCCTATAGAATCAACAAGTATAAACCCTTCAGTGTACTTTCTAGTGTACATAAGAACACTTTTATGTTAGGTACACTAAATAATATTAAGAAAAAGAAAAAAAATATAATGAGGTCTTACGATCAAATGTCACGGAATATATAAAAAGAAAATAAACAAAGTAATAAACAAAGGTAAGTACTATAAACAAAGTTCGTTGTCTTTTAAATTTACTAACTAATAACTAGTTACATAAGGTACTTGGCGTAAAAATAATCTTATCCTTTGTATAATTTTATTATTTCGCAGTTTCACGAACTTTACGTCTGACAGACATTTAGATTAACATCTTTACTATCTTGAAGTGGATGAGACAGTCGTGAAGGCGTAAAGACACAATAACATTCTTGGTTTCTCCTTAATCACTTTTTAAGTTCTACTATAAAACTGTAAAATGCCCTCACAATAATGCAGACTAGCTGTAACCTACATTTTTAACTTGCAAGTCCTTACCCCGTTAGTTAGTCAATTATCGGCTGTAGATTATTATCTTGGCTTTGCTTTCTAAAATGGCCAATCTGCCTGAGATAAACAACTATTTATTCAATTTATTCGTAAAATAACTTGCTAGAATACAGTACGCGTACATCCTTACCTTTTATGAAATCCACTGCCATCTCTAAACCGTAAGTATCTTTATCACAGTCATCCAAAATATGTGCCCCAATCGTAACCCCCGGTATTAATTTGAGATCGTTATTTATAATATCTAGCGTATAAAGCATGGTTTCCAACGCCTGGACTCCTCCTTGAGGCATGACAGGTCCACAGGTCATGTTGTCGGATCTTTCGTGAACCATCATAAGGCCGCCGATGACCAAATCTCCTTCGATAACTGCCTCTCTTTTGATTGGCCAATGCTGGTGTTTCTTGTCTTTCAATTCTCCAACGTGATCATTAGACATCCAGTCGTTTTTAGGATCTTTTCCAGGCGGAAGGTCCAAGGTGTCTATGAAGTAGGAAGGAGGGGAATATTCAAAGGGGTGGTCTGCTAGGTAAATGTTGTCTTTGTGCTTATGGCGATGATGGTGCTTTGGTCTCGGGTGATCGAAGTCTCCCGGGTGCCTCATCTCTGAATGGTTCGCGATGGTGATGAGGATGATGGCGGACCACCAGCTCGGAGGCATGGTACAAGCCTGTACTTCAAGCCATCTTCATTTGTATCGTCCATGTTGGCTGAACTGATGACATTTTAGTCTGTGAACAGAAAATAAATATTTTTAACCTTCGGAAAAATATTCACTTAAAATAAATTATTTGGTAAAACAATTCTACCCTTGGACTGAAGTCTTAGTAGAAAAAAACATTTAGCAGATTTCCATCTCAAGGTTTCCTAATCAAGATGAAAAGGCTTATCAGATTATAGAAATAATAAGTAGCTTAATTTAGAAGGCAGATTCAGAATTTATAATTGTATTTTTTTGGTAATTTTATTTTATCAAATTGAGTGAGATAACGTATATAAATAGGGTGTTATCAACTTAGATCAAATTAATGTTATCGTTAAATAAAATAAAAACTTCAACAATGATGTACTTCGTCAGTAAAAAGAACAATCACAATAGGTATTTTTTTTACCAAACAAATACCTCCCAACCAAAAATTAGATTACAAAAACGTTACCGTGGTTTTTATTCAAAATCGTGATTTGTCGCTGTGAAAATTCACGACTCATTTCTTTATAAGCAGATTTAACTGGAGTCTCCTAAAATGTTCCGCGAATAATTGTTAAAATGGATTTTTACTTTACTTTCGTTGCCTTCTGATTAATGGTTCTGTTACATTTAGCTTAGCTGGCTGTTCGTAATATTATGTCCACCACCATTTTAAATCAGAAAAACATTTTGATCTAAAACCAGAACGATGATGATTTAGACCTCAAACGAGACGAGATAAAGTTCCACTGTTTGATTTATTCTGACTGACTGATATATCAACGCACAGCTCAAACTATTGGACGTATCGGGCTTAAATTTGGCATACAGAAAGCTATTATAACATGACAAAGAAAGGATTTTTTAAAATTAAATTCTTCTTTTACGCGGACGAAGTCGAGGATAAAAGCCAGTTTCTAAATGGTGTGTTAATGTGCACAACATGCGGTACAACATTTTCTACCAAAATCAGTATCATCACTCACGAACGAGGGTCGAGCAGACCGTTCAATGAGCTGCATAACAAAGCACATCATGAAAGCTGAAATAATAGACCAGAATAGTGACGGTGACCTGATCTCAACTACCACAATGGACCAATCATAGCTACTCATTTTGGGATAACAACATGCCCTATTGCATTACAGGGTAGTTATTATAATAACAACTATTCTATATTATGGTCCAAAGTTTTTAGGTATTTAGAAATATAATCATTATAATTGTATGTGAAAGTTAGAGGGATAACTATTATTCCCTTTTTATTAAGCCCTTAAAGAAATACTCATTATCTCAAGATTATTTCTTGAACGTTCCAAGGACCCCTAAAATCGCGAAAGAACCTTGATTTTTCCCTGAAATAAAGTGTTTTCTCTCGGAGAAAACTCTCACCGCTTTTCTGTAATTAATTCGTAGATATAGTAGGCGAGGACTAACAGTTCGTACTGACTGACTTTAAGTCTTATTTAGGCTAAACGCAGACTATAGCTCAGTTTGAGTTAGCATTTGAAGACAGAAAATCTTTTTTTTGTTATCTTCAAATTGAACTCTACGATTAAAACTTTGCCAATCTTCTTTTGTCGTTCGTGTCGGTTCTGTGGCGTTGTTTAAAAACTGTATTATAGCATTAAGAATCCTTCAATAATGAGGGGTTTTTAGGTTTTTTTTTACAAATTATAAGTCAGTATTTGACCACTATCACACCTGCCAATCAGGTGACGATGTGGTCTAAGACGTAGCACGCTAACCTAGAAGATGCCTGTTCACTCGTTACTTGAAGACCCCCAAACTGTACAAAGACATCAAGACAGGCAAATGCAACTCATGTGTGATCAAAAGTATGCAACATTGGCAACAGTGTCATTGGCCATGTAAAAGTTGGGTAATGTACGAGTGCTAGGGCACATTGGCCCTTTTTAGCGATGTAGGTGTGATCCAGTAACGGTAGTATGGACGTTAACCCCTTGTACCGTTTTATATTTTTCCCATTGTTATCATCAAGTCGCAGGAGTCGTATCTAGAGTGCCATATTTTTTGCCGCGTCAGTGTTTTAATCTATAAGAGCAATTTGCTCGTGAAATTGGTTACTGAAAGGGTTCGGCGGGAAATATAAAAGTTTATGTTTTTTGGGACCTTTCGACTTTTTGGGTTAACGGTTAAAGTTTTTAAGTTAGAAGTTAAACTAAGTAGATTTTAGTATAATGTTCCATTGGTTGGCTAAATGAGGATTTATGTAACCAGAAAACATATATCGTTTGTATAAAAATGTCACCACATCAATGTCAATCATTGGGAAAAGGCGAATTTTGAAAACTAAATACGGATATGATTTTGTTATTGGCCCTTGCATCTAATCTAAATGATTTATACAGCGTTATCCATTCCATTTAGGGCGTTGTAGTACCTGGGACATGTATTTGGAATAGGCTTTCCCAGTGCCCTCCCAGTCGTCGACTGGACGTACGGGATTTGAACCTATGACCTTTACTACTGCACTAGCCCAACACCGCCTACAACAGACAACAACGCGGCTTACGAGGGTGAAACCGTTGCACACTGCTAGTTAATCCTAGTTGTGTTTTGTTAATTTAATGCAATAGGTATAATCAAAACACAAACAAAATATAATGTAAATTGTAAGTCAATTTAATAAAGTTTCGTATTTAATTTTCATTATTTCTGTAACTTGTTAATATCAATTTGAGTTAATGAAGTCTAAAACGGCGTTATTTCTTGCGCTAATTAAATTACGGCTATGCTGTTGATACAATTTTGGGGGAGAAATATCGTTTAACGGTTCGTAAAGCGAAATTTAGACGGACGGCTTGGACTCATAGGGACAAAAAGTTTAGAATATTGCGGGGAATTATGTATACTTACGTGGGGTTCTTTTTTTAATTTGGCCTTTCATTTCATAGAACAGTATGAGGTCAGCTAGAACTGCTGGAAGCTGAAAAACCACCTGCTACTAACTTATTCCTATACTAAATAATTTGGGGTTGTTTTACGATTTTGACGTATCTTAGCTTAGGGTAACTAAGTCGTTTTCAAAAACCAAATGTAACGGATGTAATGGAATAAGGAAACAAGATGTAGCTAATTCGTTAGAAGGTACGAAAGAAGTGAAGCAAAGTAGAGTTCCTTGTTTTAACCTTCCAGAGGTATTAAAAAAGGTTCAGTTTGTTCGCACTTATTGAGGAACAAAACGTCGTCGGAGAGATGGGATGCAAACTTTTTACACTTATTATTCAATGTACCTCGTTCTTTGTAAGTACGTTTTACATGAACTGGGGTCCTATTTATTATCTAATCTAAACAGGGTGATGTTAATGGAAATCCATCCAGGTTTCTGGTTAACAATATGAGAAACCTTTGTGTCTCGCGCTCTAGGGAATGTGTATTTTTCCCTGAAAGTGCTTTGTATGCTAATCTAGGATACTCTGTACTGGATGGAACCTATCTAAATATAGACACTTTGCAAGATCGGTGTTAGCCTAGTGGTAGATACCACGTCTTTATTTCTGAGGTTGTGGGTTCGAATCTGGATTTTGTTTATAAAAATTGTATATGCGCTAATTGACATTGAAATGAAACCAGCGACTTAGTTGTCTCCAGAAGTATTGACAAGTTCTTTCCTCTGGACAGGGTTGACTAAGCTGAGAGGGTTAGGTGCTGGGCAAACCTACTCCATGCACACGCAAAAAGACCTCAAAAGAGATTTAGTTGCGAAAAACAGCACGTAAACAAGTACAATTAGGTATACCGTATTTTGATCGTGGCCAAGCCGCATAAAAACGACGTGTAAAACTGTTAACTAGGTACTGAAAAAGTACTTACAGTTCGTATCTGGCGTGCTTCATGCCCGCGCCTACGTTCTATCAACTTTATCAAGATTTAACAAATTGTTTAGATTTCAGAATTTTCAGGCAATAATTTAGTTTCGTTTTATTTAAGGAAACGTTTCTGGATTAGGAATTAGGGGAGTGATTGTTTCCGATGGACTTTTAGGTTGACTTTCACATCAGATTACAAATGCATTTAAACCTTAAACATGATTAACCAACTGTCCAAGTGTCAAACTGATTAAATTATATCAACCTTTGTGGTTATTAAAATATGACCTAATTTTAAATTAAAACCTCAGATTAAGGGAGATATGCTATCTTTTGTTTTTCCAGCGTACCGGCGGTCGCCACTTTTAACACATTGGTATTTGCACACAATCTTAATTATTATCTCAATAGCGCACACAGAAACACAAAAGTCGACGTGATTTGCTGCAAACACAACTATACCATTGTTTTTGTTAACTCACACAAATTCACTTCTCCAATTTACGGCCGGTGACAGCGGCGCGGCGGTATGGTACAAATCGAGAGATAGTGACGCGAGCGCGTAGTTACGGTCGACTAAAGACGGAAGTCTGTATCAAGTGCATTTTAAGCCAAACACGTTCACCCGTGCCGTGACGCTATAACAAATATCCCTTTTTTGATGTGATCAGAGGTTAGGACCATGACGAAGATGAATTTCACATAAACATTTCACAAGTACGAGTAGTATAAAGCGACCGAAGGATGTTTCGCCATATTTTTATTCCAAAGTTGTTTTTTCGTTAGTCCCCTATGATTTTTAACCACGCAGAGTCAGACTAACCTATAAAGTTTGTACCAGGTTAGATCCAATCAACGGCTACCAAATCGGGCCCGCTTCGCTCCTATCCATGCAATTACAATAAGCGACTGTACATAATCCGCAGGACAACATTTCTACACTAAAAAGTATTCGTTTAGATTTTCAATTTGATAGGGATACCTCTTTCACCCAAATAATAGAGATTACAGTGTGGTGAAGCGATACGCTCCCATCTAAGTAGATTTTAGAACTTTAATGTTTAGGTAAACTTTTCACGCCTTCTTATTTTTAATAGCAAATTTTCTGGCTATTCCGCTATCATATAGACACATAGATATAATTGTTTCTGCTTAATGTCTGTAACATTTCAAATAAGCGCGGGTTGCATTGAGCTTCGCGCCGATAGGCTACATTGGTCATTGAAGGTCCAATGAAGGCGGCTTGTGTGACCGTCGGCTCGCAGCGGATTGGTCGCCGCCGCAGCCATATTCGTCTTCATTCGCTTCCTTTGAAAATCTCTGTGAGCACGCGCTCCAGTTTTTTCCTAGACTTTTCGCTGGTTTTTATGTGAAATATCGTACTGACTTGACTATAAACGCACCCTGGGTTGCCAAACAGTGATACACAGTGTTATTGTGACTGTTGTGAAGTATCAAAGACGTCGTCAGCATCTTCAAGCAAGGATCCCTTCGGCGGGCTCGATAGTCCAGTTGGTCAGAGGTACGTTGGCTTTTTTGTATACCTGTTGCTCTGTGTGAATTTGTTGTCAAACATCAAGCAAATCCCGGATTCCAGTTACGAATTTCATATACTTATATAAACTATTTTTTCAATAATATTCCCGCTCCGCGACATACACTTACCCTCCATGGTAACGCTACTGGAGAGACTATTTACACGTCAATCCACAGTGTTTTTCGAACACCGTATATTTGAATCCATTGTCAAATAAAAACTGAGTGAATTGTCCGCAATTTGAGGAGCGATTTTGTTCATCAATTCGAAGATCATTACGAGTATCCAATTGGAAGCTACTATCTTTCAGTTATAATAGTATAGGTCATTCTGTCCCTAAATGAGGACAAACAGAAATTTAAATTCCTGTTTTTTCCCGAAATATCTTAGAATATAAAAAATACTTGTCCATGTCCAATATATGGCCACTGCAATTGAAACACGTGAAACAACCAATAACCAACCAACAAACCAACCAACCAAGTTATTTGTTTGTTGTTAATTTACTAGCCTAATTCGTCACACTGCATTGCGAAATCCTCCCTCCATGTTTTCATTCCCTTATATCCAGGGTGGGCCAGTTGTTCGTGTATGAGCCCAATTCGACGAGGACGTTTTTCACGGAGCTGCCTTCTGTTGCGACCTTTAAAAATATATTCCAATTCGTCAACAAGAGTAATCGTCAACGTTCACGAACCTGTATTAAACGTCACGTAATTAAGTAAGTAGATGTAAAAGGCACGTTAATTACCTTCCCACACGTGTACAGCCTAGCCATATGAGCTATGCCTACTCGTACGTGTGTCCCGGTAAATGTACCGGGGCACACGTACGAGTAGGCATAGCTCCTCACTAATGAGTGAGGGGAGATGTCCTCCTGGCTGCGACCAGATCTACAATGAATATGGCCTTTTACATCTAATCTTCATGATTTATACAGCGCCAGGAACTTCAATCCATGCTATTCAAGGTACTGTAGTCTTTCGGACATGTATTAGATGGAGTATGCTTGCCCAGCACTCAGTACCCCCACAGCTTAGTCAACCGTATCCACAGAAAGGAACTCGTGAATATGTCTTGAGCCAACTAAGCCACGGGTTACATCTCGATGTTTCCGAACACCGTAAGCGCAATGTCAATTAGCGCACAGTAGTGTCGGGTGTCGTGATAAAACCAAACTAATATACAGAACCCATTCGTGGTGAAGATTTCAACCACCCGCACTATACGTTTTATTCGTCATTCTTCGTTTGCTGCGAGGGAATGGAATCAGTTGCCTGCATCTGTCTCTACATTTCATTGAAGCCCCTCCCCATCTTTTTCATCCCTTAAGATCCTGTACAACCCGAATATAATTTTCAATTTTACCAATGTTTCATTAAAATTGGTTGAACTGTATAAAAGTTACGGTTATTTTTTTTTGTAATAGGTATTATTATCTGACAAATCTAATTACTCGTTTCTTTCTTCTAGACATCGTTTTATAAATTACACTGACCATTTCGAGACCTCAATTTCCAACTCTCCTAATATTTTGCCTGCCACGAAGGAGGAGCATTGCTTATATGGTAATTTCATACACCTACTAGGTTAGTTTAACACATTAGAATGTAGGTTCTGAGAGTCGACTAATTAACATTAATTAGAACCAATTATTTAATTAACTCAGGCTTTTTAGATATTATACATTTTTCACTTATTTCTGTTCATATATATTTTTTTAAAGTTTTTAAAACATAGATACAAGCTTAACTTTTACTTAGAACTAATTTATTTCGCTCTAATGATTTTTAACATTTATTTATATGTATTAAAATCGAATCGATACTGTATGAACGTAAAAATTGTGAGTGCAAGGCGGTGGTCTGTCAAACTAGTAGGACCAAGGACCTCGATAAAGACCCGTGTTCCAACTAAAAGATACTTGAACCACGACCTTTAGTGAGGGCCCGTGGTGGTGCAATTTACATAAAAATATATTTAACTCGTGATCAAATAAAATGCGATCTGAACATAAATAAAAGATAATCTGAACCCAAAAGACGGTCATGCATTTCCCAAGCCCATTCGTTCAGAATGTACACACATTCACCGAACAGGTTAGAAGCCACGCCTTTTGGATTGGAATCTATGTTTCAGTTAGTAGAGGTACAGTAGTAAGAACGCGATGTATTACCATTCAACACTTGTGTCCGTTGCATAGGTAACAGTTGCTGCTATAGAGATAAAATACTACTTATACCTATAGATAATATACATATACACATATAAGTCTGTACTACATACAAGTAACGTCTAGTTTAACATCAATGTTTGTGTTAGGGTGACAAGACAACTGATAGAATTATTAAATATTTTTCTATACATACAGACACCCAGACAAGAAATAAATATTTGTACATAAATACTAGTTTGAGACGGAAATCGAACCCGAAATCTTTAGAGATTTCAGGTGTCACCCACAGAGGTCGTCAAATAATTGAAAAGGTTTTGATGTATTATCTTTTGTTGTATAACTATGTTATCTCTACAATTAGAAACCTTTACAGCAAAATCAACATTTCAATCAGCCGCCGCCAGCCACGCCGCCCCGGCCCGCGCGCTTGACGCTTAAGTCCCGAGCCAAACGCGCCCAATGATTTACTACTGCCACATTTATCAATTGATTTACGATGAAAGAAAACAGCCTCGTCAGGAATTTTGGGCATAGGCAGACTAGTTCAGACTACAGACTTTATTGTCAGTCGATAACTCCATTAACCACGCGCGTTCCGAAGGCACACAGCTTAACTAACTTACTTAGCTAAGCTAAGTATTCCAAATGAATTATGAATTGTGACTTTGACTTTCCTGCTTATTAGGAATGTCTGATTAAAGTATAAATAAAAGCCGAACTTTATGTATTAGGTAATTCTATATTATAATTGAATAATGTACGGTGAATTGAACCGAAACGGTGGCGCAGCTAGTAATCTATAAATCAAATATTTACCCACCAATCGTAAAATAAAAACCATTTCATTCACGTTAAATATTTATTTTTCGTTTCAAAATTCTGAGTTAAAATGTTCTACTGGAGATAACAAGACGAAGAAAAAGTTTACAGCGGATTGACAGCGCGGGGTGAGCGTACATATTGTAATAAATTGCACATTATCGCACATTACACACACTATTTTTACATTGCATTGTGCGCCATTTATCTCTAAGCTTAGCAACTAGGCTTGTGTTATGATGATGAGACAACAGATATAACACTTATAAAAAAGTTTATATTTTCAAAAGTCACAAGACAAAAGTTGTTCGCCTATACGTCTAGAAAAACGCTCTTTTGTCTTAAAATGGCGAAACGCATTGTATACTTGATACAAGTACACAGGCTACACCCTGCGGTTTTACTCGCGTTATTATCTATTTAAAAGTGACTAGCAGCGCTTCGCGGTTTTACTTGCGTAACTCCCGATCCCGTGGGATATCGATATATAAAATAGCCTATAGCCTTCCTCGACAAATGGACTATCCAACACAAAAATAATTTTTCAACTCGAATTAGTAGTTCCTGAGATTAACGCGTTCGAACAAACAAACTCTTCAGCTTTATAATATTATAATTTTTACTACGAACTAAACTCAAAACTTTCCGTTTACGTGCACAAAATACTATCCAGGTGTGATAGTGGTAGAAAACGCTGACCTATTTACTTGTAAAAAAAACTTTTTCTTCGTCAGGTAATCTCCAATCGTGGACATTGTGACCCAGTGGTTTCTAACCCCTTTTTAATTTTAAACGCAAAAGCCTGACCCTACAGCCTCCATTATTTACACGTAGTAGAATATACGGGATACGGACGGATCTTTGTGGGGTTGAATACCACAGCGAGGGACGGTCAAACAATGTGTTTACCAGATCGGTAATAGAAAGGCCGTATTCATATAGAATTTCGGTAATTGGCGCCGACTATTTGGCGCGTAACGGCGGCGTAGTACAAACCGACTATCGGCGAAAATATGCCGCTGAATCAAGCTGAATGCATTACAAAGGAATTCTTTCAACTATTTTTCGTAGGACCAAAAATTATTTGTTCAACATGTTGGTAGTTAGGTGCTAAAATATATGTTCTTTGTACATTACAAAGGTTAATGAGTTTTTGTTTTGTATATTTTGACGTGATAATGTCTAATAAATTAATGAAGAACACCTGCATTCACAATAAACATGACGTCATGTGTTATGTTCCGGGAACGCGTCATGTTATTGACAAGGTTAGGAGAAAATAAGCTGACTTTCTGTATCCATATTCCATAGAACTGGAACCCACGCAGGTGAAACCGCAGACCGCTGTTAGTGACGTGTAAAATTCTTGGCCGCCTACGGAATCATGCCAAACCGGGAAACGGAAGGACCGACCGAGACACCGGGGTACACAACCGTTTAAACCGGACTTGTAGAAACTATAAACTCATCATAGACTTCAAAAAGTTCCTTGAACACTGAGCTGTGGTCTTTCCAGGCTGCTTCAGCACACTTATGCGAGTAAAACCTGCGAGCACTGCCAGTATAAGAAGATAAGGAAACCGTTTCTAAATCCGCAATCTATATTTGCTTCGTGATTATTATTTGTGACGGTTATAAATTATACGATCAAGATGGTAGGTACCGGTACTAGTGCCGGTATCGGTGTCGGTGCCGGTGTTCTAACCGGTTTGAGGAGTCATCAATCATGATCAAGGAGGAGCTATCAATTATGGTTGGATTCAATTAAGATCTACTTAGCGTTTGACAAGATTTCATGGTAGTGCTATTTGTGGTTTTATGTGTTAGGGATTCGGAAGTTTACAAAAAACAAAACTTTATTTGCGCTTATTAAGAAGGAAGAGTACAACAAAGAACAAAGACTTATACATAAAATAGCAATAGGTGTAGGTAGATATAAGTACTCAATAGATTACGTGGATCCCTAAGTTCTACACCAGAAATTAGTGTGGGACTCAGTTACAAATTCCCAGTAGGTATCCCCCAAATTGACTAAATTATCAATTTAGAGGATTATGACGGATTATGAGAAGACCCCCCCCCTCCCCCCTCAAATAATGGTAAACAGGTGTTAAAAGTCCCGATCGACTTATTAATATAACAACGCACAACTCAAAACTCAAACAAAAATAGAGAAATCGGGCTAAAGCTCGGCATACAGACAGATACTTAGCTGTTTTACTTAGGTATCCGCCCTACGTGGCAGGAGTCGCGGGCAAAAATAGTCCATAGTTGACAAGTCCTGTCGACGAACAACCACATACAAATAATTCTGTCAGCGAAACGTCGCATCGCTGAATGGTTCTGACGGCGAATATCTCAGAAATGAAACGTCCTATCGGCGAACAGTCCAAAGGCGAAACGATCAATCAAATAGGTAAATAATAACTATATTATGTCATAGTCGGTTTATTTAAATCGAAACGGAAGACGCGTCATGTGCTGCTAACCTCTCTCCGACGTGTCTGGAGAAGCCGTGAAGTCGGCCGAGTGTTGCTGGGTAGACTTCACCTCGACATTCGGTGTGACAACACAGAACTGTCTCTCCGATTCGTCGATACGTTTGTGAAAATACTTATGTGTGCCTTTCCTCAATTTAGTGGCTTATTTCGTTTAGTAACTACAATTTAAAATGAACGATTATAGTAAAGTGATTTCTTGTGAAAGAGAATTAGTCATTTTTGTACGTTACCCACACACGCCCACACCATGTAATTATAAAATGGCTGCTTAAATACTTCTGATCTATACTAATATTATAAAGCTGAACAGTTTGTTTGTTTGTTTGAACGCGCTAATCTCAGGAACTACTGGTTTGATTTGAAAAATTATTTTTGTGTTGGATAGTCCATTTATCGAGGAAGGCTATAGGCTACTTTTTATCCCGATATTCCCACGGGATCGGGAGATACGCGGGTGAAACCGCGGAGCGCAGCTAGTCTGACATATACAATATTTTTTGCTTCAAAATCTGTCACTAACTTAAAATATAATATAATCCCTAACATACGGGTGTTCTATCAAAAACTGGTCATTTAAAATAAAACGATCTCCTTGTTCTGTTATTACTACGGTTTAAACTACGATTGAAAATTAAGCGTATTCCATTTTCACTTTTTACAATGGCGCCATTTTTTTTTTCTAATGGTTTTGGCTCCGCACCTGACTTTGTGCATTGCATACCGCCCTAATCTTAGAGAACTCACAAATCTTTTCGTTTATGTTCTGTAGGTAGATAAAAATACTAGATGTAAATAAATTATATTGTAAGCATAGTTGTTGTCTGGTCACCATAACACAAGCCTAGTGGCTTGTGTTATGGTGACCAGACAACAGATAGAATACTTATATTCTTTTGACGTGATAACGTCTAATAAATTGATGAACACAAAAAACATGATGTAATGCGTCATTTTCCGGGAACGCGTCATGCTATTAAAAAGGTAACCATAGCAACATATTATCGTTGCTATGGTAACCATTAATGTTTTCTTATGACGTTATCACGTAAAATTATCGACCGTAAATCGACTTTACAGACAACTATTTGTTTTGTTTTTGTGTGATCGATCATAATCAATAGCGTTTTTCTCCAAAAAAATGGTTTAGCACGGTTAGTGCATAGGTACGAACAGGTGGCAAGTAGGTATCTAATGTTTTTGAGTGAATTCTCGGAAATCAAGATTAAACTTTAATTATCTTAAAAAATAGCAGATAAAGATATATTGGTCTTATTTATTTATCTTTAAAATTGTTACAACTCAATCGATGACCCTAAAACAACCACATTCGAGTATTATAACGGGAAAAATATTTTTAGTATTATGGTTTAATTCATTAAAATTAAAATAGTTAGATACGTACCAACTAAAAAAAATAAAAAAAAAATTAAACGAACTTTTTTTTAAATTAAAATCTCTTGACCCCAAATTCTATACAGGCCGAAGATACAGGCCGTCTCCAAGTATCCAATAATGAGTTCCATAAAATGAGGTTTAATTATAAAAAAATCAATGGTTCCCAATCTACCTATTATTGACCAAAATAACAATTTTTAAAATGGATATAACTCAGTCCCGACTGAGTTTAGATAGAAAACCCTCGAACATTTCTTGTTTGTATTAGTATTCTACAACGATTTTATTAAGTTTGGTTCCTGGCTGCGCACAAAAAAAATATGATACCAATTTTTGATGATGTATTTCTATTGCCGCTATAACAACAAATACTTACCACAAACAGAAAAAAGTAAATATTTCTTGAATGTGTTAAGAATTTTAGGTTGTTTTCAAGGCAATATTTTTTTGTTGATCATACTCCCAAAAGGACAGGCAAAAGACTTTTCACCTATATGTATATAGAGCCTCGTCTGACATACAATATTTTTTAGAGTTTTTTGCTCGATATCGGTACCTATCGATCGCAATGGTACGGGACCCTTCGTGTGGGAGTTCGACTCGCATTTGGCCGGTTTTATTTATTTATCATCTGTGCCGATAGGCAAACGCATTTATGACTATACAGCCTCGTAAACTCAATTTGTACTAAGCAAAGAGACTTTTTTTTAATTCGGTCTAAGACCGAATATTTGGCTCGTTAAGCTCGTTTATCAAAGAGACTTACTTTACTTTAGGTATACTTTGATAAAAGAGATCCAATAAAAAAGAGTATTTAATAACTCCAGCACGCCGCGTTTCATACTTTCATACAACATTGCTGGATTGCAAAAAACGCTCCTGCAATGTTTCTGCAATTGATTTAATTTTCTTTGTCCGTAAATTCGATACTTCACTGAAAATAATGATAATATGCATGTTTGAGAATAAAATCTTTCTGGCGTACTTTTTCGCTCACTACCCTCACATGTCTTATGTAGCAATTCTAACCTGATCTAACCTACCTTTATGGAGTCGCTAGTCGGTTTCGAACCGTCGTCGAAGACGGTTGAGTTTTCGTCGCGCTCCCGCAGAAGGAGCTCCCTGAGAGGTTCGTGTATCTCAGAGGTGGATTCCTAAGACAACGGTGTCTCCCTAAAAGAGTGGTGTCTTCTAGCTGTGTCCCTTGTTGAGGGCTACGGCGGTCGGTCGAGTTCTCGTCGCGAGTGTAGTGTCTCCCTAAGGGAACGGAATGCATTGTGTTGCAGTGTGGTGCTGCGAGTGCCCCCAGCAGGCGGTCATCGTGTCGCAGACGGTGTCTCACCATCGAGGATCGCTGAGGCAGGGGTGAGGAGCAATTAACTTTGTGAGTTCTCCCCCGGAGACCCGAGCGATCCTCCTCCGCCTCCTCATCCTCTAACGTAGTGATGAGGAGGGAACTCCGAACAGTCGCCGTCGGTTAGTCGTAATCAAACAGCATTACACCAACACAATGGAGTTTCATCATTCTTACTTACTTGTTTGGATATAGTTTTTTGTGCATTATTGTGTCTTATGTATTACTGGGTTTCGTGTATTATTATGTCTTATGTATTATCATGTCCCGTGTATTATCATGTCTCCCGTTCTCTTTGGGCAGATCCACGACTCAGTTTACTTCCCCTTTAGAATCATAGTTACATTACGGTGGCTCCACACACCCGCCACTCGATACTCGATACGATACACTCTTACTTTGAAACCCCAATTACACTATGGCCGCGTTCTGCGTACCCTTGGCTCTGCTCGCCTTCATCATCATATTGATTAAATATAGTGTTTAAAAGTTGGTAGGTTGATGCTTTGAACTCTCATCGCACTCGGTCGAGGCAACTCCTAGATAGTGCTGTTGTGTATTCAAATCAATGATGGTTTGCGAGAGGTTTCGACTATCACGGTATCTGTTCGAGGCACCATCGAGGAGTACCTCGGAATAGGAATGGGTATTAATGACGATTAATATCAGCACGGAATATACACGGTGTAACAAGGGCTCATTGGTGGCTGGGGGGTGGGGGACATCAGTACCTATCTATAATACCCCTGTATGTTCTGCAATATTTTGTGGTTCAAAAGTTATTTTGGTTTTAGTGAAATTTTAGTCAAAATCAGATTTCACCCTGAACTTCGCAATTACAGCCAAACTATCAGGTCTGCAATGCTGCCTTTTTTGTGAATTAAGTTTAATAATGGACCTTTTGTACCCCTACACCAATCAGAGTCTAAGATTTATAAAACTCAAAATAAAACCATTAAAGTAAAAGTTTTTTCAAAATCTAATGTTTACATTAATTTAGAATGGTTTTGAAAAAAATATTTTACAGATCATTTTTTTCTGCAACCTATTTTAAAAACTACTGGCTTTCATGAAGAACATACCCTGAAAGTTTTATTGGGCTAGAGCTAGGGCATCATGTTGAAAAATGTAATTAATAGTCCAAAAAGTGAAAATAATCGTCCATGGTAGGTAAGTAGGAACCCTCACCAAAAGAAAAATATTAAAATACAATTTAAATAAGTACTTCTTCAATCAAGAGACTGCACTGAGACGCGCTCGAGTTTGTTTACTCAGTCCGGCCGGCCCGGCCGATTCACTCTCGAGTGAGGCACATCGAATGATTTATAACCTACCTCAAATTCGCTTAAAAGTTCGCTTATATGAGAAAATTATAATGGTTACTTAATTAACTTAAAATCTAGGTCTCAAACCGGTGGAATAGCATGCAGTTGTTAATATATACAGTTCTAATTACGGTAGTTTGTAACTTAAAAGAATATACTAGAGATTATGTAAAATACTTATTAAATATTTCAGGTCCCTATGATCAGCGGTTTAGGCTGTGTGTTGATCCGTGACTCAGTCAGAACAAAGCATTTTATACTGTAACACCTTGTTTTTTGCGTTTTTTAGTTTTTTGTTCTTGGTTCAATTCAGTGAAATTTCTACTAATTTCGGTATTATTTTAACGCGGCAGCCCGACGTTGTATCGTTGTTCTTTGTGATTGGCGGCGCGATGATGACTTTGACAGTTGTTGAATCCGATCGTCCAATAAGCGTTCGCGACCGAGACGCTGGAAATTGTCTTTTCCTCGACATGAGGCGACGATTAGAGGTTGGAGCGAATAAAATTAATTAATTAAAATGGAGAAATAGACGAGTGGATATCTGTTGGACGAGATGGCTGAATTGGGCTTGTTTACGGCCGGAAAGCCGTGTTTTTTATATAAAATTCAGAAACCCGAAAAGTTTTTTTTGGAGGGGACTACATTTTTCCTATGGGACTACATTTTTTCCTTTTACTACATTGTTTCTTATTGGACTACAGTTTTTTCGAAGGAATGCATTTCCCCTGAAGATTACATCTTGAGACTACATCCTTTTTAAGAGGGCGGTTGGAAGCATACCAAAGAGGCTACCATTCCCTCCATTCTAACAGGATTGATGTTCTATAATGTGGGAGATCATTTAGAAGTTCGAGGAGGTTCGCGGAGGTCTCCAAGGGAGTTGGATACCGACTACGAGAGGTGGAGGTCGAACTAGTGACCCTTCTAGATGGTTTGAAACCACTGTACCAGCTCGTCTCCCAGGATGAACCTCCTACGCCTTGACTCGTGGAGTACCTCCAGCTAATTGTGGTTTCATTTAACTTCCCTATCTAATGAGTTGTTGTATAGTGAGATAAATAAGAGTAAACGATTCGATCAAGCGACACCCCCGGTTCCTTTAATATTTTTAAGTTAAATTTCTACTCTAGTTATAGTCCGGTTCCTTTAATATCTAAGTTAAGTTTTTGGTAGTTATAGTCCGGTTCTTTTAATATTCTATTAGGTTGTTTTGTATTATATAGAGCCAAAATTTAAAAACTAAAGATCTTTGGTTTGTATTTACGAACCGAGTACGTTGCTTAATAGGAACCCGAACCCATCCCACCTACGAAGGCTCCGTTAGGTAGGAAAAAGAGGGAAAACTACGGTACAATTGGCATCCCTGGTGGGGATAGCTCTAATAAAATAAACTATATTTTAAAACTACGTTACAATACGTATAGTAACATAATTAAATACACAAACACTTTGTTTAATAGTAAAATTGTTCAAAATTGCACACAGAACCATATTTTCCTAAACTAGACTTGTCGACTGTAAAAGCGACTTACGACATTTCCATTTTACTTCGTCGACAAACGTTTGAGAATACGTTTTATGCACCTCACAAAAGCAAAGCGTGCACAATAGGTAAGTATATGCACTCATTATTATGCAAGGGTTGCTTTTGTGACCCATATAATTTTTATCCGAGTACGTGAGGGAAATGGTTTTTAAATAAAAATCTATTCTAAAACCAGATAGCATCTTTTGGTTTTACCTTCCAATAGTGGGACTAGAGATCAACTGTCCCGTCCTGTCAACTGTCCTGTTTTGATATTGAGTGTTAAATAATCATTACAATTTAATTTATAGTGGTCAACTGGGCTCCTATTAGTTTTGGTTGTAGGACGATTGCTTTACATTTCCTTAGAGTTTATTATAAACAAAACACGATCGAACCACACGCAAAAACGATCGAACTATAAACAAAATACGATTTAACCAGAAACAAAAAACGATCGAACCGGATTTTTGTGTGTTACCTAAACTGAATTTAGGGTTCTACAATGTTACGTCAAACCCTGGGTAGGATTGACGGACATTAATTTCAACCTATTTGGACTAAACAATATGTTATGAGACACTGGCTACATAGGAAAGAAGTGCAAAGCCAATGAAAATAATAATCTGCCTTCACATTTAAACACACAACCATAATCAATTAAGACAAGTGCTTATTAAACTTCTACAATAACTATTCAAATTAACAGCCCTCATACAAAAAATCAAGTGCCTACTTACTTCAGCTTCTAAAAATAAACTGAAATCCATTCCCAATCTTAACCACAAAGCCTTAAGATTCAAATCTCCGTAACATTATGTCCCTATTAAGCTTGAGGCTATAAAAGGCTCGGAAAAAGGCTACAGTAAAAAGGTCCCATCAATGACAAAGAAATGATACGAGGTGTCATTAACTCCAGTGCGGTATAAAACGAAAAAGATATTTAATTATTATCTACAGTAATAGAGAAATCGTAAGGAGGACGAGTCGGAAAAGTTTTTTTTTTACTGCCGTTTCCTAAGTTTCTTCACTCGTGTCCCTGGAAGGCCCTTGTTTATTTGGGGGGTGTTTGAGTCATGAGCGTCTAGGTCGTCGTCGTCATCTACCATCAGGCAGTCGGGTCGGGTTTTTGTCTCCACAAGGTTGAAATTATTTAATGTGTTTGACAGTTGGTTAATCTTGTTTAAGGTTATAAATGTAATCATTTTTATTTTTTATCATATAAGTTCACTCGCGACTTGTAGACCCCTTAAATTGCACGTGAAGAAAGACAAAACGATTTAGCGGTCAGTCCCAAAACTATACCCCGCGGTCGGGTGAAATGACTCTGAGATGTTCTTTCTAATCCTCTCAATTTAAACATCTTTATATAAAACGATGACTGTAAAACTGTAACGACGCAAGACGTAGTGCTAATAAAATCCTAGACTCGGCCTATTTCATGGGAACCTGTTTGCAGCTGGGATTTCGATTTCGGCCATGATTTTAATGTTATTATTAAATGTGGAATATTTAGGTACATAAGTTATGGAACGTTGTGAATTTTATTATTCTTAGTAACTTCAGAAAATAACTTATGTAAAAGTACCTATACCTATACTTATAGTTGATAGTTTAAAATCATGAAAATTTAAGGTTTCAGTTAAAAACAAAAGACAATTTTATTTATTATTAACAAAAATACAATTTCAGACTTATTTGCGGCCCTCATATTAGACTAGTTACAATCATGATTTTGCGATAATTTCGGTTTCTGCCATAATTTAAGTTTCGAACATAATATTGGTTTTGGTCTTGATTTTGACTATATTTTTTATTGATATAATAAATTATGGTCGATTTTATTATAAGCTAATTTAAGATCGTTCCTCCTTAGAGCATGCGACCGATCCCTCTGGAAGTCTTTGGGGGAGGCCTAAGTTCAGCAGTGGACGTCCTGTGGCTGATATGATGATGATGATGATGATCCGCTATGGAGTAGGTACCTTATTAACGCCCATTGTCGTATAAATTATAGTTATTTCACACTATTAGGAGAGACCGTGACGATTGGAAGTAATATAAATCCAGTTAGTCACGCTATACCACTTCATTACGATAAGTTTTAAACCAAGTACTTACTTAATGGAATTCAGGACTAAGAGGGTGATAACTTAACTCCTTATTCGAAGGTCACTGGGTCGGTATCCGATGCTGGTCGTAAAGCAATTAGATTTGTTATGCGAAAAAACAAAATGCAACCAAATGGAGAATCTTTCTTGAAGTTGTGTAAACGTGTATGTGTGCACTATTCATCACGGTTCAAAGGCATGAAACATATCAGCTACAACACATCCACTGCTGAACATAGGCCTCCCCCAAAGACTTGTAGAGTGATCGGTCGCATGCTATCTACGTCCAACGACGTCCCGCGACCTTAATTAAGTCGTCCGTCCCATACAATTCAAAATTTGTTACGTGGAGTCCTAATGTTTTTGTTTGAAGTTTTCTAACTTAGTGAGTGAAGTGTAAAGTCCGCATGTGTTACCCGGTGTTGTTTACCTGGACCCACATGGTGTACCCAGGACTATCAGAGTAACTGTAGTTCAAGATACTCTGATAGTCCTGGGCTACTCAACTTGTATCATGGTTTACTCAACTGTAGTTCAAGATGAGTAAACCATGATACAAGTTGAGTAGCTTAACTTAGGGCTGGATGGCTGTGTGAAACGAATATTTATTCATTACTAATATCAGCGCTCTGCGGTTTCATTCCCGTAACTCCCGATCCCGTAGGAATATAGGGATAAAAAGTAGCCTATGTCACTCCTAATAAATCAATGTATCCTCATACTAAGTAAAATTAAAAACGGGCCAGTAGTTTCGGAACCTGTTTAATTCAAACAAACAAACAAACAATTTAATCTTTCCTCTTTGTAATATTAAAGTATAGATGTAGATTTATTCTGACGTTGACAAACTGAACTATTGAATAGCAAGAACTGAAGAATCAACAAGGAAATCATAGCCCGGTCGATTAGCTCCCCCTTAAAGCTACCGAAATTCATTAACAAAATTCCTAACAAGATTGGAATACCATTCAAAACTTTAATATTACTTAAGAGTTGTTCAGTTTTTGGGGCCCGAATGAATGCAGAATTAAGGGCTTTGTCTTTGACTAAAATCAGATCAGTTTAGTAATCAGGATCTTTAAGTTGAGCTCGGATTAGTTTGGAGTTAATTTGGATTGATGATTGTGGTGGTTAAATAGGATAAACAAGGCTGAAAGTGGTCCTTTCCTGGGATAATCTGACCCATCTGTGATTGGACAGCGGGGTGCATTAAATTACATGTAAATAAAATAATTTAACATTTACAAGCTTTGAAAATCACAACATGTATCAAATCCAGGTTAAAGGAGAATGTCCAAAACGAGGTCACATAGACACATAATGTTTATATCATGTTTAAATGTTTTCTTGTTTTATTTTATACAATTCATTTTTAGTATCAGTGTTTTTTCGCACTAGATTTTAATACAAATTAGAATAGAATAAACTTTATCAACGTCAAAACTTAAATCAATTCTAAAATAACAACAGTTTTGCCACGAAAAAACTTGAGGTCAGCATTTTGCTGCAAATGACTGTAGCGCTGCTCTTCAGCAAGAGCTTATGGTTTCTTGGTACCTTTATTTATTTATTATATTATATTGATAGATAATCAGTGGTAACATTAATAGTTCAAAAATATTTAATTACCTATTTATAATAGCTATTATGACGTAGGCATCTACTGAGTATTTTAGAAAATTTAACAAATACGCGAGTCGTGATCTCTGAGTTGTACAACTCTTCTAAACAATAAGTTAGGATAGGCCAAATCTCTAAAGAAAATGGACATTTTCCTTCGAACCAACGGAAGTATATTCTTTTCCCTATGCAAATAAATATTTAGCTGGTGTCGAGAACTCAACGCGAATGAAAATTCTCTCTAACCCTCCCTCGTTCCGCATACATAAAACAATTTCCTTTGAAAAAAAAATCGTGATTCTGTCAATACCAGACCACTCTATGGGCATTGGTTTAGATACCGGAATATATTTGAATAATTCCTTTTCAGGCAAATACACACTGAGATCAGTCGATCAGTCGATACAATACGTAAGACGATCTTTCAATTTAAAGAAAAAAAACGTTGAAAAACAATAAGAAAATCTCCATAAGATTTAATATTTTATTACAAAAAAAACGATAAAATAAATAAAAATAGTTTAGGGTATTTGCAATAAATAAATCATTAAATAACTGATATTTTGGGCTATTAAAAAATACAATCATTTAAATACATACTTTAGGTAAGTATAAAAAATACGATTTAAAATTCGCTGAATGAAAAAATATTATTAAAATTTATTTAACAAATCATTAAAATGAAATAAAAAAACTAGTGATCGTTCAGCTTCCAAAATCTCTCGATGCAAAAATCTGTAGTTTGCATTTGCCCTTAGTTCATCGTATCGCGTGAAATCGCGTCGAATATTCAACCCCTTTGACCTAACTCATAAAAATGTCAGTGATTTCAAAATAGAAGCCTCGTCTGGGCATTTTGATGACATTTTAAAAGTTGTTAAGATTTTTCTATTTTAGCGTAGCCGCAAGAAAACGACAATCTAAAATCTATACTATAATACAATCGTTCGAGAATAAATTCTGTACATTGAAGATATTTTGAAAATGTCTACTTGAGGGCAGTCTATTATCGATACTGAACCAGAAAATGTAGTAAAACATTTTTGTCTGTCTGTCTGTCTGTCTATATCTTGGCCGCGCATCACGCCGAAACAACTGAAGGGATTCAAATGAAACTCGGTATGAATATAGCCCTTATACTGATGTAACATCATATCAACTCTTTATCCTGAAACTCAGCATGGTTTCAGTGATGGAGGTGATGAAAGTCAAATGTCTTGGCCGCGCATCACGTCGAAACTACTGAATGGATTGAATTGAAACTTGGTATGAACATAGCCCTTATACTGATGTAACATCATATCAACTTTTTATCCTGAAATTTAGCATGGTTTTAGTGGTGGGTGTGATATCAGGGAGTGAAAGTTAAATATCTTGGCCGCGCATCACGTCGAAACTCCTGAATGAGTGAATTGAAATTTGGTCTAAACATAGCCCTTATACTAATGTAACATCATTATCAAGTTTATATCCTGAAATTCAGGATGGTTTCAGTGGTGGGGGTGATGAAATATAATCTATAAACTTGCATTGTAACGGTGCCGTGTATAACAATATGCTCGATTTTCAACCATCGTTAGTGGAATTCTCCGTTAAAGTAATGGATAAAGTATGATGGAACGCCCTGAACCACCTTCTCATCACAAACTCCTGAACCATTGAAGATAAAATTTGGAGATTTAAGATTTTTTAGTTTGTCTTGCCAGGATTAATAAAATTTTCAGAAGTGAGGATCTGATGAGGATCTTAACCATTTATTTATTTATATTTAATATATTTTTTATATACTTAAATAATATATCTCGATATCAAAACTTCTTGCAATATAGCAAAACTTCGTGCAGTATCTTAATACTGTCCCGTGTATATTTCATGTGTGCTTTCGAAATTTGAAAGGCCTTAAGACACAACAGGCATTGTAACTTAAAATGCCACGGTGCATCTAATAGAAATAATTACGGCGAACAAATAATGCCTTCACATGGAACCTCCAAAGCGTCTCGGAAACGAGATATTTAAAAAAAACGCACTGTGACAGAATATTTTCAAAAGTGCGCGTTTCACTTTTAGACCAATACTTATAGATAGAAGGCATTAAGGCAAACAAAAAATGCCTTCACACTGGACCCCTAAAATGTCTCGGAAAAAGAGTATTCGAAGAAAGGTGGTGTCTATGATTTTCATAAAATGCTCGGTGCACTTTGAGACCCATACCTATCGATAGAGGGCATTACGATGTATAAATAATGCCTTCACGCTGGGCCCCTAAAGCGTCTCGGAAACAGGGTATTCAAAGAAAGGTGGTGTCCCATAGCTATCGATAGAGGGCATTACGGCGTACAAATAAAGCCTTCTCACCGGAACTCTAAAGCGTGCTTTAGAGGTTTGGTGTAAAGGTATTATTTCTTCAACATAATGCCTTCTATCGATCGAAATAGGTCTCAAAGTAAACCGTGGACTTTTGGAAATACTTGGTCACAATTGGTTTCTTTTGAAAATTCCGTTTCTGAGACGTTTTAGCGGTTCGGTGTAAAAGCATTATTTGTTCCCTGTAATACCCTCTATGACATAGGTCACAAAATGCACTGCGCAAAAAATCACTATGCTAGGCTATCCTATTTTAAATGTCTGGACTGCTTTGGGTAGAGGAGAATTGCAGAGAAACTCCGAGCAGAGAAAACGTCAATCTATCAAGATGACATTGAAAATTTCTGCCAAAGATCACTATATGATTTTTGCAATTTAAACAATGGTTTCCGATTTTCAGTTTGCTTCAGTATCGGCCATCTGATTCTGTGGAATCACATAGTGAATGCAGATGCAGGTGGAAAAACAGCCCACAAGATGTTTATGATTCCCATACAGTTAGATATATTTCAAACACTTCTAGGTGACATCTCTGGCAATAGCAACAAAGCACAGGTTCTGCAAAGATGTTTTCGAATTGTATGGGATGAGTGTACGGCGCACCAAAAGAAGAAGAACAGTAAGAGTCCCGACTAGCCTATGTCTCTGTTCCTTTTTCTCAGGAACTGATATCGGCGGTGTATGGAGACATTCAGCAAGTATTTCACGTTTCAAGAAACATTCACCAAAGATCGAGAAAACTCATGGCTTTGCGAGAGGGTCATTCTCACTTCCTGAAATGACAAATTCGTCTTCTTAAACAATGACATACTAAGTTGTCATCGCCTGGAGAGGAAAAAACGTAGACCTCCATTAATCGGGTAGTGGAGCTAGACTTAGTGTGTAGATTATCCTGTTGCGTAATTTAATTCGTCTTAATTATGCAACGTGACTTGGCTCAGAGTAGTCAGGTTGCAACAGAAAGTTTTTGACACCGAAATTTTAACTAGGTGTGGTGCTGGGGAACAAGTTTTTATCCCCAGGATACCACTGATATCAATAATTTTCGTCTCGGTTTCAAGCGCATTCAATTTCCAGTGAGACATTCAGTTGCACGAATACGCAAATGGCAATCAACAAGATGTAAGGCCAGACTTACGCACCGCAGGCTTAGAACTCACCATAAGCTGCTTCAGTCACAGTCAGCTGTACCTATTCGGGTCTGTCGAGTGTGAGTGACGCAGCTAACATGTTCGTATATTGTTCCAAAGACGGGGCGTTACTCATAATATTGTGTATAAGAAAACTTTGTAGCTGTCATAATATAAGGACACGCGTATTAAGTAAGGTAGGCAATCGCAAACGTTCTAAATAAAACAAAACCACCACGCGAACGAAGTCGCGGGCAACAGCTAGTCTACATCTATATAAAAGACACGGAGCTTGCACACTGGGTCTTGCCAGTCCCAACCAACGATCGTCCATATTTCTCACACGACACACAAAGTATAGTGTAGTGTTGGAGCACCGGTAGGTTTAGAAAGGTAAACCAGCCAGGTTTACCATCTTCTTGGTCGAGTGAGTACCACATTCTTTAAGTATAGTTTTTAACAAAGGCAAACAAGTTTGATATTTTAGTTTTTACCGACTCTTCACCAGATACAGTTCCCTATTTAAATAGCGCCACCTATCGAGTACTATGGCACTGGTTTAAAAAGTCATCATAAACATATTTAGTAGTTTATTGAATAGCTAAAAATATGATGTGAATATTTAAAGGCACCTGTAAAATAGATTCTCTCACAAACTGTCTGCTGTAAAATTCTCTGTAATAAATAACTTTCCAGGGAGATATAAAGTTTCTTGTAAACCTAAATTGCTTTGTGAACTTCGTCCTATAACAAAGTGAACCTACCCACCAATTTTTCGGTTCTATCTACCAACGAATATTGTGAATACGATAGATTTGTTTGTTAGTTTATTATTCTACTACTGTTACCAATTCCAATAAAATATTCTAAATCTTCTTAAAATAATATTCGTTGATATCGTGTCGAAGCACTCGCAAGGCTTTTTACAGATCAGCGTTTCACCAGTTGACCATACACCTGCCTGATGGTAGATGACGATGCGGTCTAAGATGCACCAAGAACGTCTAGATTTTTATAAAATAGTTCATTCGCGACTTGAACACTCCCAAACTGTACATATCAGGATTCCATTCCCTAGCTGTATTTACAAATAAGAAAAAGACGAACTATGTTAGAGTAAGTTAATAAATCCCGCTACAGGCCAAGGGCCTCCTCTTAGAGGAATTAGGCAGTAATGTGGGGTCTACATGGGTGACTTTAGCCGCACGTCAGTTGGCAGTTCAGCTTGGCCGCGTCTTACTTAACCTATAAACCCCCCACTAGCATGCGACATTTGACGCATGCTAGTGGCCACATGGGGCTGGTGACTAAAAGTGATCGTGAAACTGTTCAGACGCAGGCGATCGTTTGCTCAAACTGTTTGTCTGTAATTAACCAGTTATCTGAGATTTTAATGGCCCGTGTGACGTTGCTCGACATGATTAGTATTTAGTTTCCTAATCCATGACTATTATTGAAATGAAAATTGCTACTGGACCATTGATCGAGATTCCTTTGGCCGAGCAGCCATCCAAGTCTGTAAATAGGTTGGTGATTCGGCTTAGACAGGCGATGTGACGGTGACTTGCTGCTCGTCTAAAATCGACTCGACGAAATCCCGCATAAAACACCATGAGTACCTTCTCCGGATTGGCAAATGTCCCACGTCTTAGAACCGTGGTGAGTCTATCACGATGTTTTCTTTCTTTCACCCTAAGAGCATTGAGTTTAATGTCCACATAAATATCTCAGAAATTGGTGCACGGCCAGCATTACAATACCTCAATATTGATTAGTTAGAAAAATATTCTTTCTATATTACGATCTGATGTATCATTCCCTTGAGACGTCTTTGACTTATTAGATAATATTTTTTATGGAACACCGCTTTTTTTCTGTATCGTAGCTTTCGTAATGAAGGCTGAATCCTCTTTGTTTACTTGTATAAGGAAAATATAAGACTATCTTTGTACCAAGTTGGTTTTTTGACGTCCTTTGTAGTTTTTGTTCTCCTATATCAGTAATTTTGTCTTTTGTTTGAAGATAAGATGGGTAAACTATTAAAAGTCAAAGTTACCGAAGTTGGCTCAGAAATTAATAAAAAAATATATATTCATGTTCTGTTTTTTATTTAAGACTACTGATAATTCACTATGTTTTATGTGTTATCTGGCACATTAGTCAAAAAATCAACAGTATTATCTTTATTACTTTGAAATGATTCGCATGTGATTACACTTAATCGACTTAAAAACTAGCTAAAAATGTGTGTCTTCGGTACGCGCCCTCTAATCAGAAGACGACACAAGAAACTCTTAATACTAAACTTAATATTTATGAGACTAAAAAATCTGGTCCCTGAGTTACGATCCCAGTCTACGTTTATCATTTTCTAATATCGTAATCTGGTCCCAGTTCGGTCGGGCCCAGATAGCGACTAACCCAAAAACCGACCTACACAGGTTGTGTACTTTTTATAATAACTGCCGGCCAACCAATCAAAATTATAGTCATTTAAGATTAAGACCATTTTTTGCAAAATACAGTATAGCATACAGCAGACCATAAACAAACTTGTAATTTTACTTGTAAAGCAATTGAGGCTTAAATTTTAATGACTTACAACAGAAATCGCATGTAATGTGACTCCTAATTATTTGCTTCCAATTAAATTACAAGAGAATAAAAATCACTACATTAAATTTCTCCAATATTCGAGAGTCGACAGGTGGCTGGTGACTAGTGGCTGGTGGCCCAAAACAAACATAATCCTGAAGTGTAACATTCTCTCTAACCCGATTTCCGGAAAAGGGTTCAGCTGTAAATGCTATAATCCTTCAGAATTTACGGTTATCGACTTCTCAGGGTTCATGAAAAGTATATTGCCTTGAAATTAATGTAGCAGCTGGTCTTGTTATTGTTAGGAATAACAGAAAAATGTTCATCGATCTGTGATGTTACTTGAATATTCATGAGATATTTTAAAATGTCTTGAACAGTAAATCTTTGCACAATTTTGAAATCTCAAACCTCGAACCTGAAAAAGGTCGCGAATATGGGGATAAGTTATCAATTTAAACATCTAGGCATTTTTCTTGCTTTTTTATTCATTTCTATGATTATTTGAAACTATAATAACATGGGCTCGATTCTTATCCGTGTACCTACCTACCGATGGATTTTTCTTACAAAAAAAAATGTGCAATTAGTTGACATTGCTCTAACGGTGAAGTAAAACATCTTGAAATCCGCGGCTAAAACAGTCTATATATAAGTATAAGTCTGTATTCGTGTAAGCACTTAGATACTTATCTTTATTATTTTTAATAAATATTTATTCATTTTCATTTAAAAAAAAGATAAAGCATTTACAAACGCTAACAACCTATTCAGTATTTGTTTGTATTTTCAAACGCGAGGGCTTTCATTTGATGATTTCAAATCCACTTAGCAATATTCAAAGGCCTGTAAGTAGGCCCCGCGTATTATAATCCCTTTGTGTTTCGATGTTTGTTATTGTTCGATGTTACTCTATTGTTTTCTCCTAATAATTGAACGGTAATCGCTTGGGAAAACTTAAGATATTACTTTTTAATTGAAACTACTTTATAAAGCATATTTTATAAACTTTGAAATTTGAAAGCACGATACAATTTATTTAAAAAATTATAGTATCCCGCGGGTTTACCTGCGTAAATCTAGATCCCATGAAAATATTGAAATAAGAAGTAGCTTATATTACCCTTAATCTTAATGAATCAATGTATCGTCACACCGAGTTTTATTAAAAACGATCTAGAAGTTTCGGAGCGGACAAAGAATTCTTGCCCATTTATAATTTTAGAGTAGAATTAAAGAAGCCGACTGGGTTACTCGCCCTATTATCAAACTTAGCTACGTTCCACCTGCGTAAGTCCCGATCCCGCGGGGATGTTGAGACTACGTTTCAAACACATCACTACATATTACAAAATATATTTTTTTATCACAGTTGCTCGTAAAGTGGATCTTATTCAACTGCTTTTATGCTCATAATCCAACATATTACACACGCATGCGTTATGCATTACCTCGACACTAGTGTGTAAAAAGTTATCCGGATAAGTTAAATTGGTATCTTACTACTAATTACATGTTTGGTAGATGAAACATTCTTAATTTATCTGGGTTATACTGTTTTGATGGATAAAAACAATGTTGGTACCAAAAAAGAGGTTTTACTCCAGCAAAAAAGGTTGTCTCTAAAGTCGGTTTACGAACGATAATTTTACGTGATAACGTCTTAAAAAATTAAAAAAAGTGTAGTGTTGTTTTTTCTTTACATAAATATAGTTTTTTCCGTACCATTATATTCTGTTTTTAACCCCCGACAAATGGAAAAACCCTAAAAAATATTGTATGTCAAACGAGGCTGTATAGGTTAAAAGTCCTATATAGGTTGCCTGGCCTTTCGGGAGTATAATTAACAAAAAAATATTGTCTAAAAAAATTGTAAATTGTTTATCACCAAATATTTGGTTATTTATTATTTTCTTTTCTTTTATTCACAACTGTGATAAAAAAACGTCGTACGATACACATGTGGATTAATCGATTTAATCTGGGCTTCTCAAACGCGCTCGCGTTCCGCTCGCGCGTCAATTTACCACACTTGTATCGCAATGTACTATTATAAACTTAGAAAATTGAAAACACGATCCAATTTATTAGATTTCAATAACAGAGAGACCAACTTGGTCTTCAATAATTATTCTCCATAAAATATAGATCAATCGGTACCATCCTGCTGGGAATAAATTTTCTCGTGAATTTTTGTATGTTTGTTGCTCCTTCACGCAAAAACTATTGGATCCATTGTAATGAAACTTGGTTTGTAGATAGTTTTAGACCTAGATTAAAACGTAGGCTTTACTTTTTATTCCGATATTCCTACGAGATCAGAACTTACGTGGGTGAAACCGCGGGGGCAGCTAGTCATAGATATAGGGTTTGTCGCACTTTTCTGAATAGTGTAGAGTTTTGTGGGTTTATGTACTTTGATTGAACTTGTGACTATATTAACACTAGCATTGGATTTGTGTTTGAGTTCGATCAATAATAAATTGCTTGTAAAGCAGGGGTCGTAAGTTTAAGTCCATTGGGTGAAAATTTCAGTAGGTACTTACCTAAAATACCTTTCAATGAAATTATGTCTTTATAAGTCAAATAATAATAAACATTGCAGGATATTGCTCACAACGCTACCTAGCCTCCAAACTAAAAAAACAAGCCTTGTAAACAGGTGAACAGACAATGGGTAAGAACACTTTTATACTTTTTTTTGTGTGGGAAAAAAAGTGTTCCAATCTAATCCTATATAGCGATGGATTAGATTCCACTAAAACTAGTGGAATCTAATCCACCGCTTGATTGGATCGGATAGATTCGTTCAGGTGGGTTTTATGTTTACAGAACCCACCTAAACGGAGTGTAAATAAAACAAGTTGCACTTTAGAGTAAGTACGTTTACTTGGAGTAGTGTAGTTACTTACTGGTTCACTTAAAACTAAGCGAGGTTTGAAGTTTGTGTCACATCGATAGTTAAGTGACAAAGTATGGCACTCTGTTGAAGCTACTATTCAATAATTTAAAAACCGGCCAAGTGCGAGTCGGACTCGCGTACCAAGGGTTCCGTAATATTCAGTTTTTAGTATATTTGTTATTGCAACAACAGAAAAATATCATCGTGAAAATGTCAACTGTCTATAGCTATCACGGTTCATGAGATACAGCCTAGTGACAGACAGACAATGGACTCTTTGTAATAGGGTCCCGTTTTTACCCCTTAGAAACGAAATTTTAATAAATGCTGAACAATGTCTGTTTCAAAACCAGTGAAATGATAGATTATTCTTCAATGTACCATAATTTAGTGGATTGAATCCGGCGTTACTTTTCAGAACTCCATATCTGTAATGGAGTATTAATATTTCGTTTTTAGTACCATAATTTATAATCTTAAGTCTAACATAAATATCTGCTAAAAATATTAATATACTTCTAAACAAGATGCGGCATTATCTCTAATTTCATCCAGGCAACTTTTGGATGAACAAGAATTAAAGAAGGGGCCCAACCCACCCAGTTGGGCTGACACATTTAAATCTCGGTTCAAACAGGAGTAACATTTATTCAATTTTATTTAACTTAAAACTAATTATTTTTCTTTAAAAGTTCTTTTCACCTTAGTCAGCTCAAAAACATGAAAGTCGTCCAATATTTTTGAAGTCGAAAACTTAGTCAAGTTCCGTTCGTCCGGAGTTAGTATTTGTATTGAAAACTTATGTCGGGATCAAAATTGAGTTTATGCTGCGAATTCTGTAGAATTTCAAAGATACCTATTTTAATACTTTGGATAAAAGCAGACTATAGATTTTAAGAATATTTAGTCTCATGGCACAGAAGTTGACATGAATTTGGACTCATTCCGAAAAAAGGTTTAGAAATCAGCCCGAATTCACTTTAAAATATTGTAGAATTCAGATAATACCTCCATAAAACGGAATAGGGGTAAGTAGTAATTTTCAATTTTAAAAATAGTATTGTAAAAATAAGTTCAAAATTTGCATGGAACTTTATAAGATATAATATAAGAAAATAAGAACTATTTGGTTGGTTTATTTTATTTACAGAAACCAAAAGTCGTTTCACACACTTCACTGCGGCTGTGTGTATCACAGCCCGATCTATTTGTTAACTTTCAGTCTAAAAAGCAGTCTGCTTTAACTTTACTAATGTAAAACTCCGAACATTTTGCTACTACCTAAGTCCTTGCATTATAGAATTTTAAATTATTCAAGAGCTGTTCTAAATCAAACCCGTTAAAGACCAAGCGTTGTGCTCCACACGGCCATTTTGGCAACCTTAGTGCAATTACGATGAATAAATGCGAACTTGTGGTTGGCTAAAATTAGTCTGCCCGCTCTAATGGCCAATTGCAATGCCCAGGTATTTTATTTGTTTTTAGACCATATAAGAAAATCCTTTATGCTTCCTCCATAGTAATAATATATTCCACTATTTTCTTGAATGCTCTATATCAATATTTTATTTTTATAAAACCTAGGTTTGCTATTAACATGGGGTCATTTCTGCATGTCTCCGAATTGTTCCTGAAACCAGGAACATGCAGGAACAAATTTTCCTTTTTAGGGTTTCGTACCTCAAAAGGTAAAAAAGGAACCCTTATAAGATCACTTTCTTGTTTGTCTGTTTTTATCTAATTTTAGAAGTTGACCCTTTAAAACTCATTTTTTTAAAGTAATCAAATAATAATTATCGTTCAGGACGGTGGAAATAAATAAATGCAATGCAATTATAATTATTGAACTAATTTAACTCTGGTTTTTCATTATTTAATTTTCTGGAAAGGTGATAAACTTATCATTAAAAATTACCAAGTAGAAATAGAATTATCAACGAGAAATGAACTTAGGGCGCAGTTAGTCAAAATAAATACCTAATGATTATTATTTACATTATATTTTTTCACAACCGACTGGAACAGAATAACGCCACTCATAAACGAAGACCATCAAATGAATCAAGCGTAACAGTAAAAATGAAAGTATCGGGGTGATAAGCCCTCTGCAGCCTATAAACATTCTGTGAAATAGTAGTAACAATATGGAGTGATCAATATAATCCTGGGTCAATAATATTTATCAATATATTCAATCGGTAATTATATTTTTTTCTATAGCCCAGGGGGTCGATATTGGTCTTTAGTACTCTTCTATCCTTTTTTCTTTTATTCCTTTTTCAACATATCCAAAAATGACGCAAATCGGAGGCAAAAATATTCCCAGGCATATTATAGGTTGTATTTCGGTATTTATCCATGGAATACATGTAAAAAAACCTACACGTAAATTCATTGTTAATTGGGTACATTTTGTTCAGAATATCTTGGCTTTTCGTCTAAGAATTATTTAATGATTTATGTCAATGACAAAGTTCAAATACATTCATGAGGTTGAAGTTGTTATGTAAAATTTATTTTAGCGGTGGAATTATTACGTATCTACGTTGATTACAGCTAATAATTCATCTTCTATAATAAATAAATAAATAAAATAGTTTATTTAACAAAATGATACAAACAGTACTTAATACTAACAATGGACCTCGAACTAGGAACATGTCCTGTATCTCGAGGGTCCAGGAAAGATTACAATTGAAAGAAATAATTACAGTGAAACCGTGGAGATTAGACAGTAAACTATTACTTACATATGTATAATGGAACATAACATAAAGCATTAAATTTATTAAATCTACTCAGGCTCTGTAAAATGTATATATGTATGTATTTGTGTAAGAGTGTGTTGTGTGAGTTAGACGTGTCCCAAGACAAGCAGAGTCCCCACCATCCTAGGCCAAAATTCAGACAATGGGTGTGTGTGATGGTTGTATATATGTGTATTAAGGTAGTGTATGATGTGAGTCGTGTGTCGTTTCATAAGCTCGGGATTTTTCACCTCACCCCAAAATCAAAAGACCCTGGGTAGATGAATGTGCTCGAGCCCAATTGGAAAGGAATTGGTCCGCGATCATAAAAAAAAAATAATAGATAATAATAAATAATAATAGAAAATAAATACAAGTTATCGACACAAAGCACGCAAGGGCTCAGGGTTCCAAGAGTAATCCCCAACAACAATATCCTCCGCCTGTTGATATGACATAGCACAAAGCAAGGCAGAGATCTTAGTTTTGGCAGAATTTCCTCTCAACCCCCTAATATCACATATTTCGAGGATGCGATTATACACGACGTTGTGGACGAAACTAGGAAGACGGCGTGCAAAGGTATAGTACAAAAATGAATCGCTGAATGTGTTGCTAAGAGTAAATCTCGATAACAGCTTAACCGATTTCGCTAATCCATTTTTTCTTGCGTTTGTTATTATCAGGAGAAAGTGCTTATGAAATAAAAAAATAAGACAGTAAGGCAGAAAATTACATCGCGGGTAAAACCACGCAGCTAGTAGGTTATAAATGGACATCTGTCAACATCGTTTTTCGGGGTCTTTTTTAGATTAATTTTGATAGACGATAATGTCATCTTTTCCTATCCCAATAAAAATTGGGTTTTCGATTGTCCGTTTTTTGAATAAGATGTAAAATGTAGTGAAAGTTGAAAAAAATATTCTATCAAATTGTATCAATCTATACTGTTGCTAATAAGATTTAAATAATAAAAACTCATTTAAATGATTCCTAAAATACCACGCGAAATCTTTCATAATCATAAGTTCTTTGTAATGCAAAACATTGGCAACTGAGATACTATCGGTCGATTTTAAATCTGAAGTCTGAAATTGTTTAAATCTGAAGTCTGAAAAAGCTCTTAGGAAGAGGAAATAAAGAGACATTGTCCCACGCTCCAGGGGTTACAAATAATGCTCCAGATGAATGAATCGTAATTTCCCCTTGATTGTTACGGTTCTGAAGAAATTCTACCATTTTTGGCGACTTAATATTCCGTTAAGTTTCTAGAACAAGGCTTGTAAATGAGTTTCTAACGCTTGTTTTTGTGGAATTATTTAATAGTATTTAACTGTCAGTTAAGCGGATTATACGGAATACCCTATTAGCTTATTTCCTAAATTCGTTTTGAAACGCTCGATTGATGACGCTGGGATCCAATCACGTCAACAGAATGAGCTAGGATTTTGTTTATAAATTTTACATGGTCAGGGAAGGCAAATATCACTGAGTGTATAAGCATACAGTCTCGTCTTTACAACCCTTTTTAAATTTTTACGGGTACTAAGTTTTATGTTTTAAGATTGATACGATAAGAAGAAGAAGACGACGATGGTTTCGCCATCTATTGAGGCAATCGTGTAAGTTTAAATTTTTTTGAACGTCTTACATTAGTATAAATTTGTATGAACGTATAAATTACCACATTAAATCACTCCCATAGAAATGGGAAGGTCTTGATTAATCGTGTTTTCTAAGTCTAAGAAAATAAGTATATGAATAAACGCATCCAAAGAGAAACCAGCCGAGTTTCTCATGGTAAATTGTTCCGGCTGGCCGCTTATGCGATCAAATAAAAATGCTGTTTTGGACAGACTGAAGGAAGGAACTCTATTTGAAATCAATCAACCCTAAAATGTCTACAAACGGAGCCACAATTTTCAATTGAGTCGGAAACTTGATTAGGTTTCAGGATATAAATGCAAACTAATCCGTGTCGTTTGAACCGCGACGGAACCCTCAGGCTGTTAGAGTACTGTGAATAAATCCTGATAAATAAAATTGTGTAATAAAACTGGCACCAGTTTCCGAAGGCTGAACATAATTTGACAAGAACAGTAAAATAAACTAGATTTTTGTGAAAAATATCCATTTAGAGATAGAAATGTATTTGTTTTGCGGATTAAGTATTTGTTAAGAGAACATAATATCCAACTTCCTCAAATCTTAATTATGATTGGATTAAGGGTAGTTAAATATCCTAAATTGAAGTATTTCTCTTTACCGATTTGGTGGATTTAGCTAAATGAGATGGAAATTTACAAATAGTTCGCTAGGAAATTATACATTTTGATATATAATTGGGTATTTTTTTTGCAAAAATCTAGTGTATTCTTCGTTCGCGCTTACATTTTTAATTCGGGACAACGTGATATAAACTTTAATTCAGGAAAACCCCTGGTTTTACAATCGAACATGTAATTTTGAATACGTAACTAAATTTAGTATTATCTCTCCCATTACAGATAAGGGTACGGTCATTGTCGGCCATTTTTATAGTCATCGGTACAGTGGCCGACACATTTTATTTTTTAACCATTTTATTCGGTCTTACTAAAAGAAAATTCCAATGGCAGCTCTGTGTTTGTAATTATTATTTTTGCTTTTGAAAGGATATCTTATCTAGATAATTTGTACAGCAATAATCCATGCTATTCAGGACGCTGAAGCGCCTGGGACATGTATTTATTGGAGTAGACTTGCTCAGCACCCCCTTAACTCAGTCGAACATGTCCAGGGGGAAATAACTCGTCAATACGTCTAATTAACATTGTTCTTACGAATCTTGGTATTAAAGATACCAGGACATAGGCTACTTTTATTCCGATCCGAGATGTACGTGGTTCTCCCTTCTGCACTCCTTGCTACGACATCCTGTAATACGGGTTCTGCAGCCACCCAGTGCTATGAGACCCCGGCCGGTCGGCCTCGGTGTTAAAAATTTTGTGCTACGAGAAGTTACGTAGTGTGCTACGGTTCTACAACTTGCTGAAACATAGTTCTTCTACGACGCTCTACCGCCTTTATTTTTAAACGGTTTTATTTAGCTTGCTCTGTTTGGGTAAAAATTATTTAGCAAGACATTGCATATCATAAAAAACAATGATACCTACGTTATCGATTTTAAACATAAATAACTTAATTCTAAATCAATCTATTTCGCTATAAATATTGGTATATATTTAGTTGATTATTTATGTTCCTAACTATCTAGAACTCTAAAATTATTAATCAGCTTCTAATTTCAATAAACAGTTGTATGTTTGTTTGGAAACTACTTTGATCTATGTATATTATTTATGTTTAAGTTACTTAGTTAAATAAATACATCTAAATGCGAAAGTTTGTGTGTTAGTATGTATAGTCAGCAAAACAGTGAAGGTCCACTGTAGAGCTCTAAAATTAATGTATAAAATGTTTTCAACTGAATCAGAGCTTTTAGGTACCTACTGGTACCTAGTTGAGGGACTTTACTTAAACTATATAATTACCTTAAATAGTACACGTAAACGGCTCACTAGCAACTAGACAGATTCGCAACTGGACAGAACGTGCACAGGTCACGACAAAATTCCGATAACGATAGCCTATATCGATTTCTACAACACGTAGTATAGTATACAATACGAGTAAAGACATAAGCATAAAAGTCGCATGAGTGTCTTGTGCTTTCACCTGATTAATAGGCGCGTTCCGAAGGCACACATCCTAACTAGATTTTTAAGACGTTTCAATTTGATTTCTTGCGAATTATCCAAAATAAAATAAAAAAATTGACTTAGATTTACACTTTTTTTCCATAAAGACTTATGGGGATAGCCGAGAGCCGCAGCTAGCTTATTATAGTTTCTTTTCTCTCTAATTAATTCAGTGCAGAGTAAAAATAGGTAAGGAAGGCAGACACTGAGAAACTGACTCATTTAATTTTAAACGAGGGCAGTCTTGAATAAATTAACTTAATTTGACACTTAGTCTTGCTTTTAAGTGAAAAAATCCTTATTAAAGTCAACCACAGTCCGGTGAATTCAATTTACCAATTTTAGATTATAATAATAATAATAATAAGCCCCCTAAAATCCAACCACACGCCCTGATCGAACACCAGATCATCGTGGGGGGCGGGCAACATAATGTTATTCTACTGGATGGCTAACGTGGCTCTGGTAACCCAATCACAATGGAGACTAGAGCGAGAAAGAAATTGCGTATAGGGTCGCTTCCCGGGGGCGATCGCCGGGGCGCACTTGGAGCTGACGCTGAGTGCCTCAGTATACGGACCGTCAGTGGCAGTGGGTTGAGCAGGCGGGCCCCTGTCGGGTCACCCGAACAAGATGACAGCCGAACACAATTTCCTCTTTCCTCTTCACCTTCCTCCCTTTTTCCTTCACTTCCTTCCTCTCCTCCCTCATACTTGAACCCTATTGCTAATCCTTCGTCTTTATCTACTATTTCTAATTTGACATCTAATGCCGAAGACGTTGTGCAGGCGACACTTGCTGTCGATGATGCTGCACCCGGCGAGGCTAAACGTGTGCGCATAAAATGGAGTAAAGAAATGAATAAGTTCATCCTCCGCACATATTATATTCTAACATCAATAGAAAACGACACCACTTCTTATTTACCGGAACTACACATCAAATTTTTAGAGCAATTCCCTGAAGTACAAGTTAGTAGACAGCGTATAGGTGATCAACGCAGAGCAATACTTAGAAGAAAATTGTTAACAGTACAGGAAGTCAATGACATACGTAACGACGCAACAACATATCTAAATAGTATATCTGTCAATAACCCCAGTTCTAGTAGCCGTAGTCAACCAAACACAATAGCAATATCTCATACAAATTCACAACAACAACAACCTGGTCAAAGAATGCGCTGGAGTCGTGAGCTTAATGAAGAAATTATTAGAGCATATTATAAAATTACACTACTAGATACAAATAGGACATCTTATCGAAAATTACTACACCAACATTTTATCAATAAATTCCCACATTTAGCACATATTACAGAGCAAAGAGTAGCTGACCAAAGAAGAATAATAATAAATAATAGTATATTCAATACTGCTGAACTAGATCGAATAAAACAAGAAGTAGCTGATGAATTAAGAACGACCAACGAACCTAGTTTGAGTAACGTCAATGAGATTAGTTTACACAACAACGAAGATGAAGCAAATGATTTAAATAGGATAGATTCAACAATATTTACGGATACAGACAACCAAGAAAATAACCTAGACATTGAACAAGAACAAGACGAAAATAATATTGAAATTGAAACCACTTTCCAAAATGCATTAGAATATTTTAAAACAACTGATCCGATAAAAAGACCATTCATACCGAGACAAAAAACTTCTAAACGATTAGCGAAAATAGTAGGTTATTTAGATAAAAATGTATTTAAAAATTATATAGATATGGATACATCATTTGAAATGTTACAAGCTATTATTTATTCTGCAGCATGGACAGCAGCTAAACTTAACGGTGCTAAGCTAAGTATTCCTATTTTAGTAAATAACAGAGAACAATACAAACGTCACAAACCCAACTGGCAAAAAAGATTAGAACGTAGAATAAGTAAGTTACGCAAAAATATTGGTTTATTGACACATTTTATTAACGGCAATAGAAGTAGAGCCATGCAAAGTCGCGTAGATAATATTTTACAACAGTTTAGATTACATACAGTGCATGAAGATCCAAATACTCAACTTCCACAATTTTTAGACACTCTAAAGCAAAAACTTGCTGTTTACAGTAGCCGTCTTAAGCGTTATATAGCTTGTACCCTTCGGAAAACACAGAACAAACAATTCCAAAACAATGAAAAATCCTTCTATAGAACCATAAGTCAGCAAACTTCGAATCATAATGATAATACTTCAGAAAACAGAACAAATCCACCATTGCCACCATCTAATGAGCTAAAAGAATTCTGGTCTAACATATGGGAGAATTCAGTTGATCACAATAATGAAGCGCAGTGGATTGAAGAAGAGAGAAATAAACATGAAACAACTGAACCGATGAATTATGAACGCATACCTGTGGACATTTTCAATAACGTCCTTAAAAACCTACATAACTGGAAAGCACCGGGACCCGATCATATTCAAAACTACTGGTACAAGAAATTTACTTTTTTACAACCTTACCTATATAAACACATCAATAATTTCATACAAAACCCTGAGTTAATTCCAACTTACATTACAATTGGCACTAAATTCATGATACCCAAAGATTACAATGACACAACGAACCCTGCAAAATATAGACCAATAACCTGCCTTCAAACAATATATAAGATCATCACAGCGTGCCTTGCACAGTTAATATACAAACATACAGAAACCAATCATATTCTAAATGAACAACAGAAAGGAGCTAGAAAAAATAGTCAGGGATGTAAAGAACAACTTACAATAGATACAGTTATACTAAAACAAATTCAGCAATACAAAAAAGATCTGTATACAGCTTACATAGACTACAAAAAAGCGTATGATTCTGTCCCGCACTCTTGGTTGATTCAAATACTTGAAATTTATAGAATTCACCCTCAATTAATAACGTTTTTACAATACCTAATGAACACGTGGACTACCAAACTTATATTACGTACACAAACAGAAAATATAGAAACAGACGAAATCAAGATAAAACGTGGCATCTTCCAAGGTGACACCCTAAGCCCATTATGGTTTTGCCTTGCCTTGAACCCTTTGTCAAATCTATTAAATGCTTCTAATAAAGGATACCCAATAAATTACAAAACGACTCAACCTATAAATAATTTAAATGTTAATAGTACAGATAATAAGTTTAATTTTACTCATTTGCTTTACATGGATGATATAAAACTATTTGGATCTAGTAATAATGATTTACAAATGCTGTTAAAAATTACGGATAAATTTTCCCAAGACATTAGGATGAATTTTGGCATTGATAAATGCAAAATTAATGCAGTTAAGGCAGGGCAAAACTATTCGATTGTCATATCAATTAGACTCTGGAGAAACAATAGACCCGTTAGAAGAACATGAAACGTACAAATATTTAGGTTACAGGCAGAATAGTCAAATTTTAGATAAGGATGTAAAAGCCAATCTCCGTACTAAATTCAAACATAGATTAAATAGTATATTAAAAACCAAACTACATGCGAAAAATACAGTTAAAGCCATTAATACCTATGCAATACCTATTTTAACATACTCTTTTGGAATAATAAAGTGGAACAAAACCGAACTCAAACAACTACAACGCAATATAAATACAACAATGACAAAAAACAGAAAGCATCACCCAAGAGCGTGTGTACAGAGACAGACGTTACCTAGAATCGAAGGGGGTAGAGGAATAATAGATATTCAAAATTTACACAATAAACAAATTAGTAACTTAAGAGCATATTTCCATAAAAAAACAGAGACATCAAATCTTCATTCGGCAATAGTTCAAAATGATAACAAACTTACGCCTCTCAATCTGAGTGACAACAATGTACAAAAAAACGAAGAACAGACAGACAGACTGACAAAAATAGAAGAATGGACCCGGAAGTCTCTACATGGAAGACATCGCCAAGATTTGTGCCAAACTCATGTCGACAAAGATGCGTCGAACGCCTGGCTCACTCGAGGTGAACTCTTCCCTGAGACCGAAGGATTTATGCTAGCTATACAGGACCAAATAATAGAGACCAGGAACTATCAGAAATACATCATTAAAATACCTAACCTTCCCACAGATTTATGTAGACGTTGTAATAGTGCATCCGAAACCATCCAACATATTACCGGAGCCTGTAGGGCAATTGTTCAAACAGACTACAAACATAGACACGACCAAGTAGCTAGCATAATTCACCAAAACCTCGCACTAAAATATAACCTCATACCCTTAGCACCCAAAGTCCCATACTACAAATACACACCAGACACCATACTTGAAAATACTAACTACAAACTATATTTTGATAGGGGAATATTGACAGATAGAACTATACATTTTAATAGACCAGATTTGTTACTTATTGATAAAATTAAGAAAACTGCCGTTATCATTGACATAGCCATCCCTAACACCCATAACCTACAAAGTACAATTACAGAAAAATTAGCAAAATATGTCGAATTGAAAGAAGAAATCATGCGTATGTGGCACCTCAAAGCTGTATCCATAGTCCCAATAGTTCTTTCTACAACAGGAGTTATTCCTATACAACTACATAAGTCAATAAAAAAGTTAAGTTTACCGGATTACATATTCATTAATTTACAAAAAGCAGTTATTTTAAACACTTGTAGAATCGTACGAAAATTTTTACAGACAGAGTCAGAGAGGGAATTGCATCCTAACTCTATAAATCAAACTCAACAGCGTCAATTGTCTGATGACTTGGCTTAGGCCCGTGGTCAGACAGAATTAAACCGGTGTTTGAGCCGAGATGAAAAATTCATAAAAACAAATAATAATAATAATAATTCATTTATTTCAGATCACATAAGTACAGATCCATAAGATGGTAGTAAAAATAAAAATTAAAACTTAAAAAAATATTGTTAGTAAAAAAAAAAACATGGTAGGTAGGTACAAGAGTCAACTCTGACAAATGTTGCTATCCGATGTGAGAACACGGCGCGACAGCAGCGTGCCGACGCAGCCAGTGTCCCCACAACGGAGAGCCCCACCTGTCAGACATTGCCTTCAGGATGCTGTTCGGACTACTGCGCACCCGATTTTGCAAAGATGTTGACCTTTTACGCATGATCGCATTGAAAGCGTCCACACGAGCCTCCGCAAACATATGCGAGGCACTGCAAAACCTAGGTAGTCCAATCAACACCCTGAAAGCATTGTTGTATTGTACCTGCAGGTCTTTATATGCCCGCTTCGAATAGTTGACCCACAGACTGCATGTGTAAAAAGTTTGACAGTACGCCTTAAACAGGGTAATTTTTACTTGGTTACTACAACACGCGAATCTGCGAGCCAACATATTGCAACGTACAGCTAGCGCCCTACGCTCCCTTTCTATATCCTCATTATCATTGAGATCCTCGTTAACCCAATGGCCCAGATATTTGAACCTTTTGACTTGTGTCAGCGGCACACCACAAAGAGGAACCGGCGGGACAGTCTTGTATGTCTTTGAGCCGGCCTTGAAGACCATTAGTTCACTCTTTGCGACATTATATCTGAGCCCGTGGGACTCTGCATAGGCTTCACATATGGCAATCAGCCGCCGCATGTTGCATGTTATGCATTATGTTCTTATAAAAAAATCATAAATATGTTAATTAAATGCAAGAAAATAAGAGTCACCGAACCTTCGTACTAAGTCGCACTCTAGGCAAATTTAAGTGTTTTTTGGTGTTTCAATTGATTATTATGTTTTTTTATGTTAATGAAAATGAAAAATAAAAATATTGCCACCTATGTGTCGCGGTGGGCAAACACTCGCCTATTAAACATCAAAATAAGTTTATCTAGATTTATTTAAGATTTTTACTATTTTTGGCTTTGATTTTAAAAACTTGAATCTAAACGTAGATATAAATCAACGATATCACACCAACGGAATTCAGCAATATTGTATCTATTATAACGGGTGTAGAAAATACCTTCTTACTTTTTTAGGAATCCGTACCATAAGAGAAAAATATGGAACCCCTAAAAGATCTCACTCGATTATCTATCTGTCTGTCGAGACCCTTTTTCTCTAAAACGGGTAGAGATAGCAAATTGAATTAAATCAAACACTAAGGTCTATCATTATTACGTGTTAAAGAAATAATGAATAGTCCATACGATCAAGGGAAGGATTTCAACGAAAGTTTTCCATTCAGTCATACTTATTTGATTATAAGTAAGAGTACCATATAATTAACTATGATTCAAGCAATAATAATTGTCATTTACTTGTTGTTAATATTTGAGTACCACACCTGAAACAAAAGAAATATTCATTTATTTATAACTCTAACCACGTGTACAATAGGGGTCTTAAATTTAACTAATTCAATAAATCGCGCTTCACCCTTGGGATGTTTCAATTTTTCTACTTTTTATTTCAACAAACATTAAAAACTTAGACGTTGGTAAACGTAGAGTATTTAATTCAATTACCCCACTCAGGTAAGTACGTTATCTATACTTACCTAATTGAATCTATTATTCCTAATGATACCGCGGCAGACAGATTCCTATCTCAGTTGATTCAGATTCCAGAATAATCTTCATCTTAATGTCAGTTTACTCTGAGACCAGAGCTATCTCGATCTCGGAGTAAACTGCTGGGTTAAACCCGAGTTATAGAGGAAAATAACGGGGCTTCCGCGTGGTCAAAATAAAACAAGATTACAACTGGAAGTAGGTATTTAGGAAAAAGAATTATCGAAATCGAAATTCTGCCGGAGTAACTACGGTGTAGATACAATGCTTTATTGTACATGCAAAAATAAACCTTAAACATAATATGGTACAATTGGCAGCTTTACCGCTAAAAGCGGTCTCTTCCAGTCAACCTTAGGCGTAAACTTCGCTAAAAGATTAAACCTAAAAAGTACGTATATAAGCCATTTTTACAAAACTATTTCAATACAAAAATCAATGGTGAAAGTAAAATTCAATTTATTCAAACGCAATACAAATACAAGTACTATATCAAATGAACAGTCACATTTCGGACTCGTTACCTCAAAAACTGAAGAAAGTGTCTCGGTTACGGTTAATTATTCTCCCACCAGCCCTGAGGGATGACACGAGTGAGGCAAATATTTGAGAGCACAGATTGTATGAAGTATGTGTGAGAGTTAAACAACGACGCGACGAATATATTTTTTCATTTGACCCTACGTTTTATTATATTTTTCTGAGAAGACTTTTATGAGGAGTAAATTTAAAAAAATAGTTAGAACCTAACAGAAGCTAGAGTATTCTGTAATTGTCTACTGGACGGTCTGGGCGTGCACCAATGTTTTTTTTTTTTAATATCGGTTAGAGCGGAATATAATTATAATATTGTCCTTTATATTTAATCTAGATTATTCAATCAGCGCCAGCAATCTTTTAATCTATGCTATCCTGAATATAAGCACCCACGACCTTCAAAATAAAAGTCGAGTTATCAGGTACCACTCTAGTATTTATTATTACCCAATCAATGATCAAGTCTAAACCAAGAACTCCTATCTCATTCTTGTTTGGTGGGAGGTCGCTTGGTTGTTGATTGTTGTTGAACTAACACAGCTATCGCAAACAGAACTTTAAAATAATAAAGCAAAACGTTCAAAGACATGTATTCAAAGGAACGTCGTTCAATAAACGGGATACTGCGAGTTAGCGAACAGACTGTTCACAACGCATTTCTAATTACATGCTAGAGGTATTAATTAATTGAAATATCCACAATAGTTTCCGCATTTGAAGTAGGTATACCCTATAACTATTTGTTTTATGTTACTATTGGTTCTCGTTAATTCTAGAGACAAAAGGTTAACAATGATGGGAATTTGAATTAAAATCCAAACTGTCTATTTGTGCATATATTTCAGTTATATTTCTATGTATTTTTATATTTATTATTATTAATTTTGTTTTTTTTTTTCTATTTATTTACTCATTCATTTATTTTTCTTAAATTTGGATTTTTATACAAACAAACTGAGTACAAAATAAATACATCACTATAAAAACTTATAAAAAAATTCCATCTAAGCACTTACATAAATACCTAAACAAAATTAAATTTATAAGTCTTAACAATAAAGTATAAATTTTGCTTATGAAACAGTAAATTATTATAAAAACCTAAACCTAGAAGACCGTCGGCAGCGAAGCAAGGCTCAGGCGATGGTTAGGGCCGCAAAGACAGAAACCTTCTTACGATACGTGCCGTATCCAGGACGGACTGCCTTTTGAATCTGACTCTTGACCCAACCATCCAACGAGTGCCTCTTCAGGTGTTGATCAAGGCTCTTCGGTATCAGTCCATTTGCCGATACAACTATCGGAACAATACTCGTCGAATCAACGTCCCACATAGCGGTAATCTCGTGGGCTAAGTCCAAGTACTTAGTTTCCTTGTCCTTTTCGGCCTTTACGAGATTAACGTCATGTGGAACGGTTATATCGACGAGTATTGCCCGTCGCTCCGACCGGTCTATTATCACGATGTCAGGCTTTTTGGCAACAATAGTCCTGTCAGTGATGATAGATCGGTCCCAGTAGAGCATGGCATGGCCGTTTTCTAGAACTGGCGCGGGTGCATATTGATAGTATGGCACCTCTTGGTCCATGAGTCCATATTTAAGAGCAAGTTGCTGGTGGATGATCCTAGCTACTAGGTTATGCCTGTGCAGATACTCACCATTGGCAAGATGAGGACAACAAATGTCGACCGTACCGTCCTTCAGGATATATTTCCGATAATTGTTCGTCATCATTTCCTCATTATTATTATTTTTGTTTTTTTTTCTATTTATTATTATTATTTCTTCCCGAAAATAAGAAAAAAACGTTTGGGACAATAACCCAGAGCAGAGTGAGGAATTAATACTTAATAACCTAACTGAATACGTTACTGTAAAATTGGGTTTTCAGTGAATAAGGATAAATTTCTCGATGTTTAAAATAAAACTAATTCTTTATCTATTACATTTAATTTTTTTTACTAATGTCCTACAGATTGGTAGATTAATTACAGTGTTTTCGTTAAAGATATTTTGTAAACTGGAAAATCTAAAACAACTTATAAAATGAAGTGAAAATAACATTGTTTCAAAAGCAAAATCAAAAAACTGAACACGTTCCGGAGGTTGTCAATTTAATCAGAGATTATGATGTGATATCAAAATTCCACCTTCGAACAGCGCTGTAAGGTTTCCGAATTAATTTCAATTCAACGTCGAACAAGATTCATTATATGAAAATTAAATATTGTATGTCGAAACCTCCGGTATTTGGTATTCGTGTTTTGATTTCACATTTGTTTAGGTTTTTTAAACAGGCACATATGCCACTAGAAAATATTACCTGATTAATTCTTATTAATAAAATATTATATTATTTGTCGAAGATTAGTTCCTATACTTAATTTTCTACATGTGAGTTTTTGAAAATGATTATCGGGACAACTTCATGAAAAGTCTTAATATTACCAAATCTTAATTTACCGAATACCATAGAGTGGGACATTATGACAATTTTCATATAAATACTCTGGCCTTGTAAGTGATTTTGTACGTTCATTGCTTGTGTTGTGTATTAAGTACAAATATTTTGGGACAATATTTTGTTATTATCCCTTGCATATTTCTGGTAAACTAAATCTCTGGTACCTCCTTACTTGAACGATCTATAATATGAAATGTTGAAAGTTCCGACTGACTGCTATCAACGCACCATAATTAGATGTATCGGTCTAAAATTTGGCATACAAATAGCTGTTATAACTTGAGCTAAGAAGGGAATTTGCATAATTAATTAATTATTAGACAAATAAAAAAAGGGAAATATAACAACACCAACAAAAATGGCAGTTATACATACGTTCCATTTTGTAGTTTGGCTACATGAGGTTTGGCTACGTGCCTCTTACACATCAAATTTTGTTTGTGTGTAGATTCTTTTTGTAAAAATCTGCCTTTTCAGAAGCTTTATAGATTCACGATTAAATTGTGCATCAACAAGTTTTATTAGTTAAATTATTCGGTTTAATTTGAATTATTGTATAATAATTGCCCATAATGTCTGTATGGGGTTGATATCTCTCTATGGATATCATTTAATAGTGTTATCATATATAAAGTAACCTATTCTACCTTACCCTATCCCAATTGAATTTAAACTTATAATGACCGCAAAATTGACCTTTATTATTGTAAACTGACCCGAATTATAACGAAGGGTCTACAACTAACTAACTAGATGCTTTGTGAAAGGGAAACTCGTACAAAATAAGGTAAACTTATTTGCCCTATTAAGCAAAATTGATATTTTCGGTGTAAATTGGGAAAAGTTTCCTAATTTGGGAACCTAATAAGTTTATTACGATCAAAATTTTGCGGTTTTCGTATAACCAAATAACAGGAATTGTGTGGTTTTTATAATATGTAGTAGAGGTAGAGGCAGGGTAAAAACCAGCGGTGTGTAGCTGGCTCTGACAGCATATTATGCTGGTAGCTCAGCAAATAGAGTGGATGCATTGCTTATTTTTACCGACTACAAGAAAGGAGTTTCTCGAAATGATTGTTTATAGGTAGGTATATATATATATATAAATAAATACATATTTATGACTTGTTCAGACATAACCTCGTTGTTTATGAACCAATTTTAATAAATATATTTTTGTTGGAAAGGAAATACCTACTTAGGTATTCTACCTACCTCGAAGGAAGTACCATATTTATTTGTGTAGGAGTTGAAACCTCAAAAATCCTTTCTCTGCGGATGCCTACGTCATAATAGCTATCTGTATGCCAAATAGCCCGATCCTCGTCTTTGGCAACTGGTGGAGTAGCAAGAATGTTAGTTCTTCTTTGGCAACTGTTTGTGAATCTCAGTTCCCAATGTGGCCGGAGGGGATCTGTCTATTTATTTGAACTGTGCAATGTGCATAGTGTGCGATGATATAGGTAATCAGTCAAAACTATGATTACAAAAATAAAGAACTATTTAATTAATTAAATTTATATTAAGTTAGCCTAAATGCCAATAACAGCCAATGATAAAGCCAACTCCCGTAAAGATATTTCCGCTTTCTTTTAACAAAATACATTGATCTTAATTAAGAAACAGCTATCTCATTATACAAATGCAAATGCATTTTATTACAAAGGGTACTCCGAATGCTACTTAGTATTCCGCAGTTATGGGCGAACTCTCTTAGAAATATTGAATTTTAACGAGATGAATTAAGCGGTCACTTTTACAACAGTTTATTTTTATTCAAATTCAGCTGTTTCTAAAGCATGGAGGGTTTAGGAAGATTTATAAGAGCTTTTAGACTTCAATTGCAATTAAATTAAGTGTTTTTGTTATGAAATCTAACTGCTATTATAGACACTGGCAGCGTCCTGCGTTTTCACCTTGAATATCGGTTTAAGGAGCTGATTATGTTACTCCCAATGATTTAATGTATTCTTAAATCTAGTTTTACCAAAATCAGTCGAATATTTTTGTGAAATTCTTCGTATGCAGCTAATTCAACGTTTTTGGTAGAAAATCGCAACCTTTTTTAAATGCCTCCTTACAAAGAGATTAGATTGGCTACATCCTCTTTTATTATTTCTGTTATTAATTTAAACGTTACATCCAGTTCATTTGGTTTTTGAAAGTATCTACTAAACAAATTACGTAGAAGATTTTTGACTTCAGGTGCCATATAATAAATAAATTTCGGAAATTCAACCCCTAAGCGGACGAAAACTAGTACAAGATAATGTCCGTATCATTTGTAATAGGAATTAATCAAGATCAAATACTGAGTACCTATACCTACACAATCAACGTATTTGCTAAATCAATAGGTACAGTGTAGATAGGTACCTAACTACCTACTGTTTGCTTGATCAGCTTGAATTGAAATTGCCTATTATTAGGTATTATCGTAAGTAGATACGGTTTGTAATGAATTCGAATTTGAAAATTATTCAGATCACTCCCATTCTGGACACCAGCCATTTATATACTTTCATATTTGATCCGTTCATTGATCGAATGGACCAACGTTATACATATTTCCTTTTCTAGTCGCTTCTTTCGAGTAAATCTATAAGGTTATACCGAAAAAAGGACTAGTTTCAAATGCGTCGATGGATAGCAGACCCAGTTTGTTGCAGGTTAAAAAATATAAAGGTATCTAAATCCAGTAAAAATCGAAGAAGTATGTAAAGAGACTTCCCTGCAAAGGCAATTAATAATATAATAATAATGTCCTGGCTCTTTTGCTCTGGCAATTGGGCTTTCTTAACGTCCCTCATTATTCTTGACCACCAAGTCAGTGGCTGGCTGCCTCTTCCAATGTTTTCTCAGGCCGTTCTAGAATTTAGCACCGCAACGACGCCAAGTACAAAAAAGTTGAAACTAGGATAAAATATTTAGTTCATGATTTTTATGTAGGCTACTTTAAAATGTATTTTTATATAAACCACTAGCTTTTGCCCGCGACCTTGTCCGCGCAGAAGTCGAAAATGGTACTAATAGGATTTTTAATTGGTTTTAAGCATGGTTTTAAGTCTAATAAAATTCTTTGGGTTTTAAAATTACCGAAATCGGTAGGTTAGTTTAAATATTCTTTCATATTTCACATGTTTTCTTTGATACTCATTATAAAGGTAGAGAGGACAAAAAGTCTGTACGTACTTGGAAGCAAAAAAAAATGGGTCTGTAGAAAAAGTAGTAGAACAAAAACATGTAGTTTTTTAAATTTAATGTCTACTTGTTTGTTTGTTACATAGACAAAAAAACGCCTAAACGAATTGAAACCTGGTTTTCACTATTAGATAGCTCTTTTTTCGAGGAAGGTCGTGTTATACTTTACATTTAAATCCAATAAGAAGAACCTGAGTAATCAACGAAAAACTATAACCGCTCGAGAAACCCCGGCCACCCGTGACGACACGAACGCGTTCCACCAAATACGAACGTCACAGGATACATAATAGTGTAGCACACTTTTTATTCCGATATTCCCACGGGATTGCGGCTTATGCGGGTCAAACCGTGGGGCGCAGTTAGTTTTGAATATGGAATAATTCGTATATTTTATAACCAAAATATTCTCCAAAATAGTTCCTTCTAGTCCTTACCATTTCAAATTTCGAATTCTACATTCCTATGAAGTCGTATTCTAAAACCTTTTTTGTCTAAATCGGATTGAGTTTTCGAACATGTGTCAAAACACAATGTAGGTAAGTTAAAAGGAGTATTAATATCAACTTCGTAGCAAATCACCCCGAAAATAACGTCTTACCCCTTTTTAATCCCGTTAGGGGATGAATTTTAAAAAAATACGAAACACGTGTTCCATCAATTCTGTTAAAGAATATTAAAAAAAAATTGTAGAAGATTGGACCAAGGAATCACATTGTCCCATACAAAATTTGCCCCCCTTTTTCACTCACTTAGGGGTAGAATTTCGGAAAATCCTTTCTTATCCGATGCCTACGTCACACAAAAAACACACCCTCCAAGTTTTAGGTCTCTACGATCAGCGGTTTAGGCAGTGCGTTGATCCGTCAGTCAGTAGTTCAGGACAAAGCAATTTAGAAGATAGAAGATGTATAGAAGATAAGAAGATAATATACATAGATAACATACATGTACCTACACATAACATACTTATTTATTTATTGGAATATCCAACAGCTATATACCTATATTTATAATGTATGGAAAATAGTTAACGAACATTGCCGATCACGATCTACACCTAACAATATTCTTTCATACGAGCGACGACGTGCGCTTCGCCTCAGTATAGGGTCTCGACTGGCACGTGGATGCGCGCGCGCGGCTTACTGCCGCATGATCCTCGGCCGTGGTAAATAGCCGAGCTAAAATAGTGATAGAACTGTGTCGATTATCGGGTATCGATAATCGACACTGTCAAACCACGTCGTGTCGTCACTCAACCACTCGGCTAGTGCCAATATAAATATATTATTTAGGTATATGTTATAAATATGTACCTATAGCTCTTGGATATCCGAATAAATTATACTACACGATTAAATTTATTCACATTAAATCATATACAATAAAAATAGGTACATAAAGCAATAAGTAAATCAAATTAAAAAACAACAAGCACAAAATATGTATATGTTTATATTATAAGTAAGTATATTATGTTCTGTATACGAGTCCCAAAAAATACTCAGTCAATAGAGTTCAAAAGTATTATAAATTTATTAAAAACCCAAACGTCTATACAAATGGATAAAACACGCGCGAGTTAATTTTACCTGTGGCGCCATCTAGCGGCGGCCGTAATAACTAATTCTATAACCTCTCAACTGGCAGACAAAACCCCAGCAATGTTCAATGTATTGAACATACCTGTGGTGCCATCTAGCGGCGGGCCTAATAACTAATTCTATAACCTCTCAACTGGCAGACAAAACCACAGCAATGTTTAATGTATTGAACATACCTGTGGCGCCATCTAGCGGCGGCCGTAATAACTAATTCTATAACCTCTCAACTGGCAGATAAAACCACAGCAATGTTCAATGTATTGAACATACCTGTGGCGCCATCTAGCGGCGGGCCTAATAACAACTAATTCTATAAACAAGTGCAATATCGATATTGAACATGTTGTATGTACATGTATGTCAACTATCTATATATTATGTTTTATATAAACATAATGACAAAGTAGCCTACAATTAGATGGAGCATCGGTAAAACTTTAGTTAAGTTTTCTATTCAAAAATAGTACCTATTTGATCACCATAAATATCAAATAAATTCAATTCTTATCACGGAAATAGAAACAAAGGTTTATTCAACCGCTCAAAAACACAATTTGAAAAGGTCGTGATTTATGAGGTAAAAATATTGATCAATAACTTTATGAAATTAGAATACCTAGATTAAAAGAGGGTACGATTTATTCATACATATGTAAGTATTTCTTATTTCCTGCTGGAATAGTCATGTCTCTAGAGAAATTGTTTTTTACTTTCATAAAACGAGTGTGGGGCGGAACATTTCGGAGTAATTTTTGTTCAGATTCGGTCGTGTTTTGTTTCTGTTTCGATTGTATTTTGTTCGTGTGTCGATCGTGTTTTGTTTCTATGTACTCTTTTGCCCATATGTCATTGGTCCAGAAACATAGTAGGCTGCAAGCTTTTTAATTCATACACAACATACAACGCCACTTCACTGTGCCATTTATTCAAGAGCCAAAAACAAACTCACGAGTTTTTTAATTAATTTCACCTGGTTGTAATTTTATTTTAGGTTTGTAACTTTTCAAATTGAATTACTTTTGTTTTGAAATGTAGTTGAATGTGAGTGTGCAATAAAAAGTTACTTAGATAATTAGGTTTTAGTTTGTTATACCTAACTAGTTATTAGGTTTTGAAATTAGGAAATGGAATTATAAACTTTATGTAAGTAAGTACTAGCTTTTAGCCGCGTTTTCATCCACATACGAGTTGAAATATTAATAACTAGCAGCGCTCCGCGGTTTCACCCGCTTAACTCCCGATCCCGTGGGAATATCGAGATAAAATAGCCTATAGCCTACCTCGATACATAGACTATCCAACACAAAAAGATTTTTTCAATTCGAATACTCCTACGGCTTAGTAGATAAATGTCCTATGCTTAAAAAAGAACAATTCACAGAACGGCTTATTCTTGAATAGGACCTCGAAGTCGTTCCCGTATATAGTTAGATAACCACCACGCATCAGGGCTTTGTCCTCGTAGTGCGGTTGGGGACCACCGAACTTTTGATACTATTTCGTCTCACAGTGATAATGGCCCGGATGGAACAAAAACAAAAGACGATCGTAAGAAAAACATAAGAAGACAGGAGTATTCCAAACATCATTTAAACTCTCCATGAAATTTTAATTCGATTTCATTCAAGATTCTCCGATGCAAATGGCTGGAGATTAAATTCTTTATAGACTCGGACGTATTGACTTGTCATAGTTGAACAAATATTTGAACTGAATGAAAACCGTAGCACGGTTCATTCTTCGATCGAGATCGTGAATTTGTGGAATTTTCGATTTATTTAATAATATTATTGTGTTTATTTAGGTTATTGAGGGGTGTTGCGTTATTTTTATCTTTTAGGTATTTGCATTATTATTTTAGAAATTTAATAAGAACTATAGTAGTAGTCTACGTAATAGTATGCCAAATTTTAAACTGAGTCAGTCAGTAAGGCAGGATTTGAATATTATATCTATAGATTCTTTACGAATAAATCATTATCAAACACTTCGCGACGAGACTTGAACTCACGACCTCCTGTTCTGTTGAGCAAAAGGTCATGAGTTCAAGTCTGTCTAATTTCTTTATATTTTATGAAAATTCGAGTACAGGCTTACGCACTTAAATCTCTTAATACAAGACAAGTGTTATTTTATTAGCAACATGATGCAAGTATTTTTCATTTGACATTGGCTATATACACTAATTGTGGATACTAAGCCATTAAGTACATGAAAAAAGTAGCTAGTACTAAGCCATTAAGTACATGAAAAACTACTAAAAAACGTATACTGACAGCCAACTTAATAAAATTTTGTAATCCGGTATACTGAAGTATTTAATAAAAAATTCTTCGGATGTTTGAAGATACCGAACTTCTTTTTTCAAACTTTGTATTTAATAAAAATGCGGTTCTTATAATCTTTATAAAAAGGTATTAAGGGCACATTCTTGTAGAAATCCGTCTTCTACCACGGTGCCGGCAAATACTGTCAATTTTTCCGTAGACCTGGTAATGTGTCGCCCCACCGGACCACGGGTAACCTTTGGTAATGTCGGAGATAGTTTGGATAATTTATAACCTACCCGGTCAGTTAGGTTAGAAACAGCAAAAGCCAATAGGTCAGTTTACAGTGCAAATTTCTTACCTACCGATTCATACCGATACCAAACTATGGCAAAAGCATTTAATGTGCTACAAATATAATAAAAATGAAGTATTGAAACCAATAAAGTTTAGTATCCTAACACAACCACTAGATGGCAGCATTTTATACCTAAGACCTTATACAAATCGTCCCATATAAAGAAAACTACAATAAAAGTCGTTATCGAAACGTTTGCATGTAACATTTCATGAATAGTCAACCGTTTACTAACAAAAAAACATATTCCAGGCCGTAAAAATGCAATAAAATGTACAATTGCCTTTTTATTTTCCAATAACTCAAAAACTACAATCGAAAAGTAACCTTATTTTGTTAGAATATAATTCAAACTAACTGTTTAATGATATTTTATATGTTTGCGATGGCACTTACGAAAATCAACTTTAGTTTTTAGGGCTTCAGAAGTTGAGAACCCTTTACGTCAGGACCATTCGTACGCTGGCATCGTTGAAACATTGTTTGATGTGGGTGAATTTAAATTACGTGTTAATTAAAGTCATGCCCAAAGTTTTACTCCTTTTAGAACTTACTAAATATAAATACTTACTAATGTTATAAAGAAGAAAGTTTTATTTTTATTTTTTTGTTTTTAACGAATAGGGTCCGAAACTACAGAACCGTTTTTGATGAACTTTGGAATGAGGATACATTGATTCATTGGGAGTAATATAGATTACTTTTATTCCAATATACCCACGGAATCGCTGCTAGTCTCATTATAATATTTCAGGCTACCCAAGTTACTGGCAATAGTCCTAGAGAGTGATCCATTGTTCTTTATGATGATCAGATTATCTATGTGTCAACGATAATTACTTTTATTCTAGCTAAAAACGAGCGTAGGCGTAAACACTTAATGTCAGCGCATCTTATAAAGATAATAACTTCATACCGATCAGGATTATTGCACTCTACCATATTTACATTTTATGTTCTTAACACAAATAATTCAGGACAATAATAAACGTTGAAGGCAAATATCGTGAAGCCACTGGCGACAATATGAACCATATTATATCATTTTATTTTATAAATAGACACAATAATTATCAGTTTCAGAAGTTCGGTTAAATTTTCACTTGGTAGTTAAAAGTGTATCGTTTATTTAATATTTTATTCGGTTTGCTTGGATTATACTAGAAATTGATTCAAAAAAAGAGAGAAAAATAGAATAAAATAGAAATAGGTAAGTTTCTCTATCAATTTTGTTTGGTTTAAATCCTAACCATATACCTACTAAAAAATGATTAACGCACAATACTGGCTTAACACACAAATCATGCAGAGCCAGAAACCTGCCAAATTAAAAAAGCTCTCTCCTAAGTACGTAATCTTTTAACGAGCAGCATTATATTAAAAAGTTCACCCTTTAAACGGACACGGAAATATTACGTCCATTTATTTAGAAAAACCGATAATTTATTACCAAAGCCCTTCACGCCAGAAAACTCAGGAATGGTTCAAGTTACGCAATTTATTTCTACAACCAAGATTTTTTACGGAAACTAATCTGAAGAATTGAAAGGAACTTAAACATAATCATTAATTTGAAGTCTAGAAAACTTTGATTATTTTAAGGCAGATAAGGTTAAAACATTTAAAAGTAAGTTTTAAACATCAATTATGGTGATATATTTATATGTTCTTGAACACAACAGACTAGTCTATGGTCTATACATAAGTCGATTGTTTAGGTATAAGATTGTCTATTGCTATCCAACAAAAATATCGAAAAAAAAACCTTGAAACCTAAAAAAAAAATAGTAAGCTCTAAGCTTGAAAAAGGTTTTGGAATCAGTAGGTTTATAAATATTCAGAGTAAACGCCAGACCAATGACTTGAAATCAACTTTTATATTTTTAAGTAATATGAAACGACAGTTTTACTTTGGGATCTTTATTAGCTCATTGCTTGTTGCCCTTTTTTTAAAGCACAAATGATCGCATCTACACATAGTATACGTTTCAATTTCGCGCACAAAGCGTCACGCATCCGCCTCTCTGCTAAGAACTGGAACTCTCTGCCCGCGTTGCTGTTCCCCCAAAAATACAAACTACAATCTCAAATTTACTCTAAACTTGAAGACTTCATCTTCAAGTTTAGAGTAAATATGTACGGTCGGTGCATAATTGCAGACCCACCTTAGAGCTTCAAAACGACTGTTATAAGAATGTTTTCAACATAAGGAAGATTCTAGGCACCTGCTTAAGTTAAAGTTCCAATGTTCCATTCCAATGATAGTAATTTTAGAACTCTACTGTGGGTCTGTAATTATGCTACCGACCGTACCTTCTAAGCGAGCATGCGAATTTGCCGTCATATAATATGACGGTCGATAAGCTATGTCCCGACTATTTTGTCTGTAATCTGCGGTAATTTACATAATATATAGTTGGACAAATTCAGCACGTTTCATGTACACACGTCAGCCCTCTCGAGGGTTTTCACTAAATATTAAAGCAGATGAAATCGTAAATCTCAATTTCTTTCATAAATACGAGATCTAAGTGTTTTGCTAAACAATAAAATATTTAATAAGTTGTTGAGAATAATATTATACGTTTGGGCACTTGCGTAGAGAATAAAAACGGACGGATACCTTATATTAACATCTGATTTGAATTGTTTCAGTACTTAATATTAAAAAAGGCAGAAATAAGTAAATTCAGTACTTCATTAAAACTAAACTAGAAACTTATACGTTTTTGTAACAGGTGTTGTTTCCCTTCTTTTTTTACGCAAAATAGACTTGCATTCGGCCTCATCTCACCCGATGGGAAGCAACGATGGGGTCGAGGATATAGAAGGCTCGCCTAGAAGGAGAACGGCATGCCTGAACAACATGATGGAACGTGACGAATCCCTTGGCAACATGACTTTGACTTAACACTGCTTGATTGTCTGCTATTTTAGCGCCAGATGGGGGTTACGTGTAGGACATCAAGGGCTAAATACTGCGGATGCTAGGCAAACCTTAACCTCCAAAAACCTTCTTACTTCTTTAGGTTATTAACTATGTACTTACCTCTGTGATGTATACCATAAATAATATTGGGTACATAGGTCATTGTCTTATTTGATTGGACGCTATCGTGCAGCGATTGTGTACCGAATATATTGTCTGTGCTAGTTTTCTTTATGCCTCAAGGGTCCATAACCAACAAAGATGAGAACACATTTGTTTAACCGTGACTTTTGTCACGTCCTTACTGTGGCTGCGGCGCTGAAACAGCCTACATAATATTGTTTTTGTTGTAAGAAACCGGCCGTAGTTTTCGGTTTCACAGCTTGATATTCCCAACGTTTCTAGGTTCTAGTATGTATTTTTTATAGAAGGTCGTTTGCGACCGCGACGGTCTCTCGCTGTACGTGACGTGAATATGGAGACGGGAACGCGGTATAAATAAATTGTGGTATCATTTACAACTTATTTCCGGTAAGTAAGACATAATCATTTGTGCCTATCTTATTCAGTATTTATTTATTTTAAAACAGTTGCTCTCAGGCTTACAGCCCACGCCAAAACGCCTGAGGATCCATACAAGTAGGTATAATTTAATTTTTATATTAATAAATTAATCTAAGTTAAATAATATTATTGCTGTAACTCAGCCAATTACAACAAATAGTTACAAATTGCCGCTGATTTGACAGTAATAATTATCAGTACGAGTAAGTTTATTAAAAACTAAATCAGGAATAAAAAGTACGTTCTTAAAAAACACGTTCTTGTCAAAAACAAGTACCTGATTTAGATTAATTTTCTTTTTCTTTTTAGATAATGCATTTTATTAACAAAAATATTTCTGGGAAGTGAATTTGTGAAGTGAAGTAACTTCCTTCAAATATGAGTTGTTATCAAAATGTCTTCAGAAGCTCACTAAAGCTAAAGCAAAGCAAGCATTCGATGTAGCTAAAGAAAGCTATATTACATGACTGTAATAGAAATATACATTTGCCTTTTCACTAAATACATTCAGCTGAATCATTGAAAATTAACCTCAAACACCTTGTAATAAATTGACCAGCGCACCTAGACCCGTACGCTGAAGATGTTTCTTAAATAATGTTCACAGTTAGTAGATCAAGTCAGGCTGGTCGGTAGACTGCCATTAACGGTTGATCGAGGAGTTGAGGAACTTTACTATTTTCTTTGAAGTTAATGATTGAAAATGTGGTGATATGGCGGTTTCTGAACATCGTTATCAGAAGGAAATTGATTTTATTTGGTTTGATTCTACATAGCTATTAATTTTTGGGGAAAAAATCTTATAGGCCGAAAAGAACGCAGAGTATTCGTAAAATTATTTTACGTTCTTTTTTTTTAAGTAAATTCTACGACCATTTATCATCCATCTCTCCACATATACATCTCTCCACATTATGTGACTAAACCACGTCAGTCTATTTTCAGTAATGGGCGCATCGTCCTCTGAATAGCTAAGCCAACCTCTTTCCTTAAAATCGTATAAAAATTATGACATCACAATTATGATGTTATTATCTATCTCAGTTGGTTTTTGCAGGCGTACCCATCGACTGGTCATAATACATATATGCCAAAGTACTCCCTTGTTTTTATTTTACTTCTTTTTAAGCACATCCAAAAATCACGCAAACCTATTATAGCGAATATAGTATTCGTTGAATATAAGGTACATTCTTTTAATGTTCGTTTTTATCTTTTTTCTCTGTCAAAACCATCCCCATATTTGTCAAGCACCCACCGTAAAAATACCCATTTCAAAACCAAACAAAAAACAATAGAAATTTCCTTTGAAAAACGGTTATAATAGCAACCCTTCCATTACTGTAAATTCGATTTTGGTATATATAAATATGGAATGGTTCTAGGTGACATTCAAATTAGATCACGTAGGGAACCTTTTATAACTAAACCAGAACTTAGGGGTCGAATACAATCAGGTAATTTAGTTTGGAAGTTTTCGATGCCACGTACACCGAGAGACAGATAAAGGGTTAAACTTAAAGCTCGTGCAGACTACAGATTTGTCATCCATTGATGGTTGATCACCTCTTCCATTGTCCACTATGCCCCAAAACGAGGAGCATTTTCCTCGTTTTGGGGCATAGTATCAGCGTGAAGTGCTCTGAAAAGCCATGAAATAAGTTTTTTAAGCTCATCAATTTATGTCCTGTAGAGGGCGCCATATTAAATTAAATCTATTGTGACGTCATAATAATCGAAAACTGGTGGACAAACCAGACGCTTCTATGATTCTTCATTTGTTTTATTAGGATTATTTAAGTAGTTATGCGGGAACTATTTATGGCCTAAAAGATAACTTCATTTTGACTTCGCCGTATAGGCGGATAAAAGTAAGTAAATGTATTATTATATATTAATATTTAACTAGGCAATTAAGGTTCATAAAACTGCCTAAAACAATAGATGCAACAAAATATATTATCAACTATAATTCTAGAAAGAGGCCATTACATAAGATTTAGAACCTTTGTCATTTGCTCCGCGCTATTTAATCCCCCATTTACTTATGGGTGGCAGTCACATGATTTACGTGCTTTTACAAGCTATTCCTTACTTATTGAATTTTTCAGAACAATTCATATATTTTATTTAATGGAACACAAAATAGAATACTGTCATAATATCAAGTATTAAGATAAAAATGATAAATAATTTAAAGCTCGACTATAATATCCTTAAATAAGTGTACACAGCATGATTATTTCTGGAACATATTGGATTTTTGTTGAATTTTTAAAACTGATTACTGCTAGAGATATTTTAAGCCTTTTTCATGTTAATGAATAATGGCTTTTAACTAAAGAAGACACGTTTAACTAAACTCAGGTATAGGCTAAAGTGTTTTGTCATTTTCGCACACTTGTCCATTAGTGGCAAATTTTAGCCTAATCCGTCTATTGGCTTGAGCTGCGCATTGATCAGTCAGTCAGGACTTTTAATTTTGTATTTATAGATAAGACTCCTCATACACTAAATACTTTAAACATTGCCCATAATTCGCTTACAGTTCAAATCCTAGCTTCGGATAAATAGGGATCTATAAAATTAAAAAATTAAAAAGTGTTTTATTCAAAGTAATTATATCTATAGACCTCAGTATTTGGATTAATTTACAACTTGCTAGGCCCTGAAAAAATCGGTAGTGAACCATGGGCAGACAGACGGACAAGATTGTGATCTGACGAGGGTTCCTTTTTTACCTTTTGGAGGTACGGAACCCTAAAACAAGTTTACAGATGAAAGCAAAAAGTCTTAATCGGTCGCTAGGGCCCAAAAACAAATATCCACTAAACAACTATAAAAACATCCAAGTAACATAGAAAACTTAACCAAAGTAGTCGTTTACTTTAATAGAACTAGAACAATCTTGAGATTATCCGATAAAACTACTTTGAGAGCCATTGGAGCAATCATTTTGGCACCTCTGTTGGCACGCGGCCAACAATAAGCAATAACGGGGTTAATCTTGACGCTATCGAGAAACTTATTCTAATCTTCTTAATATTTGCCAGCTTTAAGGAAATAGGGAAAGACAATTAGGGGCGACTTTTAAAATAATTTATATTTTTACCGACGATAAAACGGAAGAGGTTCTCAAGTATATTTTATTATTTATTTTTTCTAACTGCTGTAAGTTTGTGAAACTTTTCATTTACGTCAACTTGACACAATATGGAGTGATGTAACTAACCCACAAAGGAATAAGTAATCGAAGTTTCTAATATAGAGATTGGATTAGCGACCACGTCGTTTCAAAAACATTAAAAAATAATGATACCAGTTGCTTGGTTTTTACAAGTTACACCTCACTCTTTTGATCGATTTTAAGACTAATAAACATGTAGACAAGATAATTAATTGCTAGATACCACATTTAAATACTCTGGTGTATTTCGCTTACATTAAAATTTGTTAAATTGTGTTAGTAAAATATCAAACCAAACAGTGCCTGCAACATGTATCGTTAAAACTTATTTACGTTTGTAAACAGGGTTCCAATTATAAATACTCTAAATTCCGGCCACGCCGTGAACGTAAACTTAAATCTTGTGACCCTATTATACCTCAATTATGGCCGACTAGCCCGAACCCCGCGAGCTCCCCGAGCCCCGCATCCCGGTCCGAAGTCCGGACAAAGCAATATCAGCAATAACATACTCTTCTATATCTACGGAAAGTTTGCTAAAGGCTTACTTTCCAATATACGCGAACATTTGTGTTTGAAAAACGAATAATAGACTAGTTATAACCGACTTCTTCTGCGTTGTATTTTACAATATCTTTTCTTAGTGGATGCCTACGTTATAACAGCTATTTGTATGCTAAGTTTTAGCCCGATCCGTCCATTGGTTTGAGTTGTACGTTGATATGTCAGTCACTTAGTCAGTCGGACACTACTTAAATTAAATTTCGAAGTTCTAATAAAATATTAGTTCCATAAACTTCCGTAAATTTAAAAAAATAAATCTTACTATTACTTCCATTTCAAGACTTTTATAGACAAAATGAGGTACACACGAATACATTTTAAGTAATTAATTCAAGCCAACTCCATCTTAAACATGTCCTAGACACTACAGAACCTCTGAGTAGCATAGAAAAATTACTGGCACTGTATAAATCATCTAGATAAGTTGTAAAGGCTAAATATTAATGAATTTAACATTTGCTGTTTACACCCCGGTTCTGTGTAAAGCGGAAACGATGAAGATTCCATCATAAATAATACTGTAAGCATTTAGGGACCGTTCCATTTACCCGTATGAATAAGCCTTTGAGGGATTGGATACCGGAAGCCCACGAAATAAAAAATGACCCAGTAAGAAATCGGCATGCCAATAAGGTTATTTTTATATTTGTGACTCGGGAAATGCTCTAGATTTAACTCTAGAACATTTTTCCAACTACTCAAATCTCTTTTATGTTTTGACCAAGTTTCATAGCACACATACCAATGACGGCATCGTCAAGACGTTTGGTATTCTTTGTATTAAAAGTTTTCGTTTGTATATTAACCGTTTTGTAAATAGAATTCTGATCTGTCATCAAATAATCATAAATAATAAATTATACGTAAAAAAACCCCAGAATATTTAAGCATAATTTTATTAACATTAGCATAATACAGACATTTAGTCAAATACACCCAAAATTCGGAAAAGAAAAACAAAACAACGATTATAAATTAAAAGTTAATAAACATAAGCACGTTTGAGTTATAATTTTTGTGTTGTTTTCTAGTTCGTGTTTTATTGATGTAGGTACATCTAATAAATAATACCTATAACAACTTTGGTTTGAATTCAGGATAGCTTTAAAGCCTAATAAAGATAACATTAGCCGAAATATCATATTCGAAATAATCAGACTACAAATAACGTTACATTTCGATTTCTATCTAAGTTTTTGCGGAAAACTAATTTAATTATCAAAATTTTGCGGACATCCGGTTTAATATCATGTTAACCAAGGGTCTGTTTGTTCATACATAATGTGTCAAATAACGAAAGAGACTCCGGTTACACTTACTTCAATGTAAAATCAGACTATAAAGCAATGCCGCTCCAGAACTGTGAAAAACGAAGCAAGAGGGATGTTTCAGGGCAGCTGAAACAACCGATAATTGACAACACGGCGCTACTTTAAACTAAAAAGGTATTTCCCACTGCAAATAGTTAAACAAAAAAGCATTTGTATCTTTGCAGAAATGTAAATAAAATATGTTTATCTTTTAAACTCGACATTTTTGATGTGGTATGCTGTCATTTTTATGTCGTTTCAAGGGGTTGTTAGCAAAGGCTTTTAGTTGATGACGTGTTATAATATGGGTGTTAGGAGTTTGAAGGATGGTAACTTTTTAATGATGGATGACTTTACTATTGTTAGCCAGATGTGTGGAAGTAATGGGGTTCGCTATTATGAAAACAACAGTTTATGCTGGTAGGATATTCTTTCACATTTTGGCTTTTATGAAACACCCGTTTTCAGTGGTTTAGTCGTTATTTATCATACGGAACGTGATGTGATAAAGGGTTAGTAACTTATACGTATGGAGACTGGCATAGTAGCTTTTTAATCTCTTGTTATGATTTTTTCCTGCATTATGATTTTTCCTTTTTTATGGCAATGTATGGAGGACAATAATACAAACAACAAATGCCATAAAAAAACACAAAACCTTCTAGTCGTCGCGCAGGTATATGGCTAGTGTCGATATTAGTATTGTGTACAATGACAATGGCATTAATAGAATGACATTACCTTAACTGAGTTAAAGATTCTGAGAAAACTACATTCTTGCATCTTTACTGCATCTTAGCTCATGATGTAATTTTCTCAAAACGTACTTTTCACAAAAATTCCAAAATCGAAAACATTCCTCTCCTGACTTAAATTTAATAAAGTTCCACAAAAATTATGCAATTTAAGGCGATTTAGCATTATTATTAAGTACAACAAAATTCACAACAAACAAAACAAAATTCAAGCAAGTCGTGTTTCTGCAGCAAATAACTCTCTGCTTTAAAAATCTTCTAAAGCGCTTCAAAAACAAGCAGATTAAAAAATAAAGCCAAATTTCGAACGTCGTTCGTCTAACCTGTCAGATAAAACGTCTTCCGCCTTTTAAGTTGGATATTAACGCCAATCAATGTGCAGCGATCGCTTCCGAGCTGTCAACAAAACGTCACGGTGAATCGATAACGGACCAGCTACGATATAACAAAGGACTTATCGTAAAGGAAGTTATTTTAAGCTGTGGTGTGGGTACACGTTGACTTAAAATACTTTTAAAATAAATCCCCTTTAAACTTATATAAACGTTATTAGGCTATGTATAAGTCTCAATCATGCTTTATGAGTTTTAGCATTTTTTCCTTTTTTATCCACTAAAAAATAACGAAATGCATTCTGAGGGGCCATTCAATTCAATTCAATTACTCTGAAGGAACAGCTCACATAAACGGAAATTTCAAAATGTAATTTTCAAGTTCAAGTTCTTTATTGCAAATCATTTATACAAAAGATGATACAGATAGGTTATGGTAATTTTTTCCTTATTTGCTCAGATAATAATCAGAACTAAAGTATTTCGAAATAACAAAAAATACAAAACTTTTTATCTAAATAATTTTAAAATAAGTAAACAAGTAGTAAAGTCAAGGAAAACTTAGAAAGTGTAAGTCTCGTATTCCACACGAGATCCCAACTGACGTAGTTTATGAGATTCAGCGACGTTGTTATACCGTAAAAGCAGCCACGGGAAATCTAAAGCTGAGATGAAATGCTAGCATTTGTGTTAAGGGTTATTATTTTTAATATTCTGCTTGGATACCTACTTCCTTACTTTGATATTTTCCTGTGTGTACATATTTTTACTTTGAAAGCGTTGCATATGTGAGTAGGTGAAACACAAAACAGAAATAAAAATTCAATCGCTTTCTGAAACCCTAAAACCAACAAACGCTACTGAGACCGCTACGACCTATACTTCTTCATGTACAAGTGGTCCTTCATAGCACAAGTCTATGATATGTTAAAACATTTTAGAGACGCCTTTACCCAGTAGCAGTTACAAAAGTCTAAATAAAATTAAAGTTCTAGGTCGCTTATCTTTCTTCTATAATATAAAAATGAATCGCTGAATGTGTCACAAATCTCGAGAACAGCTGCACCAATTTCGCTAATTCTTTTTTTGTTGTGTTTTTATCGTCAGGAGAAGGTTTTTATGAAAAAAAAAAAAAAGAAAATTGCCTAGAAAAACATAACGCGGCTAAAAAGGTGGTTTCGGAGCCTTTTCAATGCAAACAAAGAAACATACAATCCAATTTTTATAACATAGAAGTATAGATCGTTTAGCGTTCTAGCATTTTTCGCTATAGAACATGCTAGAACGCTAAACAGAAACCAGTCAACCTGCATATTCAATCAGTTTCAAGACATACCTACTCAACTCAAGATATAGAGGAGTATTTACATGTTGTCGAAACTAAGACTGAACTACCACGTAGGTACACTACACGATCTCTTCACTAAACTTTAATTAATAAAGTTAGTTTACCGATAGGATCTACGTATCGGTTTTATGGTTTTTTTATTAGTTTTCAGTTCATGTTAATGACGGAAACAGATTAAAGATCACTTATTTTTATCTTGATGCTATTATTTTCTAAGTCGTAGTTAATCTAATGATAATCTCGGAGCCTCTTTGAGAAAATAACATTTTATTATTTCGGTTTATTTTCGTAGGTATTTTTTGTGCAATGTCAAAAACAAGATTTTGACTTTTTATGGGCAAGAAAATTATCATGTATATTTTTTAGTTTTAGTATTGTAGTAATTTTATAGTGCCCAACCGGTGTCATGTTGTGTACATATCATTTATACTTGTAATATATCTGTGCTTACACATGAAGCAATAAATCATGATTATAAAGCTGACTGAAAAAAAGATAGTATTAAAAACATTTTGACGACGTCATTATGTAGAAAATACGTTTTTTTTAATGACATCGTCCCCAAAGCGAAATACTTCTTGGAGAACTTTTGTGCCCTAAAATAGACTTTTATAAATGTAAGGAACTACTTACTCAGTTGAAATATTTTATAATTTAGATTAGTGCCTTGAAATATTGTAAACTGTCTACGAAAAATTAAAAATTGAATACTATTTCTTTAACTACCTAGTGAATTACATTTTTATGAGATGCTGATTTTATGTAGATAAAATCAGCTATCACTCGGAACTTTGTCTGCATAATATTGTAATTTTGAAAATTCTTTTTGTAGCGGATGCCTACGTTCTAATAGCTATCTATCTACATGCCTGATTGAGCTGTACGTTGAGCTGTGCGTTGATATATCAGTCACTCAGGAGCTTAAATCTGTAAAACATAAAATTCAAAATTACTGACTGATTGATAAATCAGCGCTGTGCTGTGCGTTGATTTATCAATCAGTCAGTAATTTTGACCAAAGGACGGATCAGGCTGAAAATTGAAAAGCTTTAGGAAAAAACTCCCACGCGGTCAAAGTCGCGATGAAAAATTATTATTTTTTTCCGCAAAATATTGCAAAAATGAATAGGTACAGTATCTCACTTTATTCTATTCATCGTAAATAACATGACACATGCGTGTCCGTCAGTCCGCTGTCAGTTACGTCACTACGAGCTGGTAAGTGATTGATTGATCGCTTTTGTTCGTCTGATTGATATGTCAAAGCGTTTTTTCAGGCTACACGTATTTGTAGACCGGTTGGCGTTATTTGTACTTACATATTCAAAGGCTTAAAAAATGAGCTTTAAAAAATATTCTAAGTACCTATAAAGCTTTTATGTAAAAATGTTGCTTATGTCAAAAACACTATTCATTGCCGGTTTAGAGTTTACATCATATACTTTGCTATTAACCTTGTCATTGTAAAAGGCTTCTACGTGTTTCCTTCGGCTCCACCCACGCCTTCCAAAGGTCCGTGGTTCCATAGCCCCGTGATATGCGAAATATCACTAATTTCAATATTTAAGTAGGTAAGTTTATTTCGTTTAGCGAATAGGATAATAATGTAAAGAAGTAGATTGCTTATCATAATCGTTCTGAATAGGATATTAGATATTTATAATCCAGAGGCCTTACCACGAGTTGTTTAAACACTCGATCAAACGTTCCGTACTTGTCACGAAAATTTTAGAATATTATGATTTTGTGCAGATATTTGAAATAGACGGCACAATAGGAACATAAATAATGTAATTTTAAGCTATCTACCTCACGGCTAACGATTTAGCAGAATCAGGTCTTGAAGTTTCATGGTAAATACTTTTTAGGGTTCCGTACCCGAAGGGTTACTAAGACTTTACTGTCTGTTCGTCTATTCCTTTTCGAGTCAGTGATGCTTGACCAGCAATTTTTCCTGCCCAATAGTTAGCCACCGCAACTCCAGCAGCGTTGCCCTCTATCAGGTCATAGAATGTGCTGGTATGAGGGCACAATGGACATTAGAGTAGGTGGACCATGGACGGAGCTCCACATACGGAATATGGTACATTCGATTAGGGTGAAACCGCGGGCGTCGTATAAACAACGTAGAATAGAAATATTTATGTGTAACGGTTTCTCATACAAGCCCATTTTCCTTTTCATAAATAAATATGTAGTAGCCTACATCCATAAGTAGCGGAGATTTCCTGAATGAGCCGCAACTAAAGTAAGTACCTTCACATAAAATCTCGATGTATTTGTTGTATAACAAATACCTACCTACTTTCATCTTTATAAACATCAGTCACGCGATGTATTTTCATCGCCCACTAACCACGATATTATAAACGCTAGACATAAGATGCCCATTTGCTTTTTTCCCAAATGTTTGTTTGTTTTTTTTTTCTCGATAATTGTTTATTTTTTCCTGCTTTTCTTTGGGTTTTTCTCGATACTTATATGTTTTTTCTCTTGATGTTTGTTCATTTTTCTTGATGTTATTTTTTGTCGTTTTATTTTTTCCGAAGGTTTTTTATCGTTCACCTATATGCTTTGCTTTAGTTCTATACGTAGAAACTTATATGGAGTAGGTACTTACCTACTTGGAATCATTTGCACACCTAAATTAATGACCAATTTATGACAAATAGTCAAAAAATGTCCAAACTATGATGCGATTTAAATATTTTTCGTATTTAGTGTTTTTTTTTACTGAACCTTGTTTTTTGTTGTTCAGTCGTGCAAATCCTTTATCTAAATCGACGTAGATACGGCTCTAAAAAAACGCTTTATAGTTTCTGGATTCATAGAAAAACGCTTTAAATATTCATCCTTTTTTCCCTTTGGATCAGGACTTAAGCGGGCAAAATCGTGCGGCGCAGCCAGTGTGCAAATATCATTTTGTTTTCCAATATGCGGGTTGTGTTTATTTAAATATTTGTTCGTTTTGTACTTACTTTTATATTGTATTTGTTTTGGGTCAATCTTTTCATCCATCTTTGATTTTTTAGGATAAGAGAAACTATACAGCAAAATATTTTGGTACCGTAAAGGAAAATAAGAGTGGATGCATACTAAGGATTTTTCTATTGACATTATATCGACCGTTCAATTCTAAACATTCACTCGGTTTTATGTGCTTTTAAAATGATTGTCTAATGTGACTTTTGAAGTCTATTGTAATATGTTCACATTCGTGTAGAAAGCAGGTAACCGGTGCCAGTGCGTAACGGCGCAGTAAGAAGCAGTAATAATAATTATAACAGTGCCAACAGATTTAATACATGCTATTCAGGGCGCTCTGTAGTTCCCGGGACAAGTATAAGATGGAGTAGGCTTGTCCAGCTCCTATACTACCCTCTCACTTGGTCCACCGAGTCCAAAGATAATAACTTGTCAATAAGTCCAACTAAGCCGCAGGTTTCATCACGATATCAACCGGTAAAAGAAACAATAAGTACTCCCATACTCAACAAGAAGTCGTAATTTCCTACGTGACAAAACGTTATTTTTACGTCTTTTCGGATATTCGACAGAAAATACGAAAGAAGTCTTCGCTAGACTAGTATTTTTCGATCGGCCGATATAAAGGCTAGCAGAACTAACATTAAAATATACTTAAGATACCTAACGATTGATCTATATAATTAGAATTTCAAATATTTTTTATACATCACTACTAAATTGGAAAGGTTCTGCCTTAAAACGTTCAATACTCCTTCACTCAAAAACTACTAAACCGCTTGCATTAAAAATAAATAATTGATTTACACTGTCTTCTTTTTTCCAACATTTCTAGAGAAATAGGCTTAATAAATAAATAAATAAATAATAAATAAATCATTTATTTCAGACTACAAATGCTCGTGGAAACCTGTAATTGGACCTGTAATAAATTGTTATTGACTTTTTTTGTTTTATGTTCTGTTTTTGTATTTTCTTATTAATTAAATAAATTAGAGATAAACAACTTGCTTCTTATCTAAATTAAAAAAAAAACAAGTTAAAGGTCAAAATCGTCCGATCCAAAAATTCTTAGTTTGCGTTTGCCTTTATTGACAGTAAAATTTACGTTTTACTGGTACGTATGAAAAGTACAATAAAATATTTATCAACTCTTTGTTCTGTAAGAACATATTGGTATTAGTAGGGAAAACACCTGGTTTTTGTTACTACAAGTTTATTGAAGGAGGCATAGGTATTTTGTTGTTATTTGTACGCGGTATTCTTTTTAGGGTTCCGTACCCAAAGGGTAAAAATGAGACCCTATTACTAAGACTTCACTGTCCGTCTGTCTGTCACCACGTATCTCATGAATCGTGATAGCTAGAGAGTTTACAGATTGTGTATTTCTGTTGCCGCTATAGCAACAAATATTAAAAACATACAACTTCTTGCGCGAGTTTGACTCGTACTTGGCCGGTTTTATAAGTGACCATAACATTCATAGTATCAAGTAGAATGGGCGAAAAAGGCTTCCTATTTCTCTTTTTTTTCATGCTTAACCAGCTTTTAAAAACTTTGTCCACGTAGAAGTTGAATTTTCCAAAATTATTTCTTAGCGGACGCTTACGTAATAAAATGTATTTGTAGGTATACCAAATATGTTGACCTGACCTTTGATTTCAGCTATGCGTTGATAATAATATTATATCATTTAGTCAATTTTTACATTTGTACACAGAAAGAAAGGTTTATTAAGAGGATTATTTCTTGCTTCAAAAAACCTTTTTTCTATGAAGATTTGCCATAAATCTTGGGTACAACGTTAATCTGTAAATCTCATGTTCAAGATACGATACAAACCAGCAATTGTAACATAATATTTTATTTTTATTTCTTCCGTCTAAAATATATATTATCTCTAATAAATCTAGGTAAACAATCAGACCGCCGTTTCAAGCAATCACGAAGGCCATACATCAGCGATATTACAGGAAAATGGTGAAGATTGATCACTTTACGGCACCTTACGGTTAGAGTACGCGCGATTGGTGGCGCGACGCGACGCCTGCCTGCACTTTTAACTACTATCAGAATGATGATGGCAAATGTTAAGAGTGTTAACTACCGCGTACTTAAAAGTTGTACGTTAAAATTACACTTTTAATAATGGAAGTATGTTTTTAATATGCATACATTTTTAATATGGCGCCATCTGTCTGCCAGTTGATGAATTAATATTTAGTTTTTAGTTCCGAGCCTAGTTCCAAAACACAAAATGCAACGTGCACCGCCCTCCCGCCCACTTGAAGAGGCATGCAATGAGGACAAGCAAAAATTAGTATTAGTGACACCATTAATAAAGCATGACACGTGTTTCGCGTCTACACGACGCATCATCAGGATTGGACCCAGACCGCGCTATATGACGACCCAGTTGGCACAATGGTCACCATACCGGACTGCCAAACACAGGGTTGCGGGTTCGATTCCCATCTCAGACAAGTATTTATGCTTAGATATTTGTCTGTGGTCTGGTTGTTTCTATGTATAAGTATATATTTACAAAAGAAAAGTATATAAGTAGTATATCCGTTGTCTAGCACCCATAACACAAGTCTAGTTACTTAGCTTGGGGCTAGATGGCGATGTGTGGAATGTCCTGCAGTATTTTTATTTATTTTATATGGGCGACAAACGTTAGATACGACGTCGCTCTCCGAGATGTTGCCTCGCTGAACGCTGGAACAAGAGACAACATCTCAAGAGTCTCTTTTTTCAGCGTTCAGCGAGGCTCGGAACTTAAAACTAAATATTAATACTTCCATTACAGATATGGAGTTCCGAAAAGTAACGCCGGATTTAATCAACTACACTAATATCAGTGTAATACGCTTAAGTCCGTATCGAGTACAGGATAGGAAATAGCATATGCTTCTGCTATTTCTATTTATTTTCATTCCATCTCTGCACCAAAATTTATCCAAATAGGTTCATCGGTTCAGGTGTAGAAAGGTGTTTTTTTTTATCAAAAGCTGTCTCTAATATAAATAATGTATGGAAAACATGTGTTGCCGCAAAGTTTAATATACGTAACTTCAGGATATTTTATAGCATTACCGCTGGTTACCTTCTTAAGATAATATTTTTTTCAATATTCTACTTCCCTAGGTACGGCTTTGTCACACATCTCAAACGATTTAAGGCAGAACCGACTATGTTTACGATAATTGATAGTTTGAAACACGTTTCAAAGATATTTACACTAATATAATAAAGAGTATAAAGAGTTTTTTGATTTTTGTTTCTTTTGTGTTTGTAACGAATACTACTTTGCTGATAAAACTTGGTATGAAGATACATTGATTAATTGGAAATAATATAAACTACTATATATTTCGATATTCCCACGGGATCGGGAGTTACGTGGGTGAAACCGCGGACCGCTGCTAGTTAATTATAATCAGGACTATTCCACTATTCCAGGTAACGAAACCAGCCAACTATGACGGATCAACGATTTTCCTTTCCTAACAATACAACTTTTATCGTTAGTCCGATTGGAATATTTGATTAAATTATTTATTGAGTTTTTCTTCGTCATTGCTTATCGTTATGCTTATTGCTTATCGTACAGCAAGAGAATGGAATCAGTTTGCCTGCATCTGTCTTCATTGACGTGTACAATTTAGAGGGACTTCAAGTGACCAGTGAACAAGTAACTTCTAGACATTTTTTTACTAAATTTCGTAGCGGGATTTCTAATATGTTTCACTACGAGATCGAATCAGAAATGAGGAGATTCGTAGGCGAACTAAAGTTACCGACATAGCCCAAAGAATTAGTAGGCTGAAGTGGCAATGGGCGGGACATGTGGCTCGTAGAACTGATGGCCGTTGGGACTGTACTATAATCATCATAAATTAAAATCCAAAAGTTTTCACAATAATTTGTATAAAATATCGTATTTTTTGAGTAGTCTGTTACATATTCAAATCAGGAAACTCTTGTACAAAGTTTTATCAAACCACAAATTTTCAAGGGAAATATAATCCGGCGGATTTCCGAATACCACACAAGTTTGCTTAACAAATTGATTCCTTTTTGTACATTGTCTACCTACAGGGAAATTAGATCTTATTACAACGAATTAAAGTAGGATTTCTAGGATCAAATTCTAACAAAAAATATTACGAATGCTATGCTGAAAGTAATCTTGGGTGAATACAATAAAACTCAATTTTCAACAATGTGTAAAGTACAGAACAATTTTAATTTAATTCGATGAAAAGCCACGAAAGATCTTTCAATTTTCAAAAAGGAATTAGAAGATTAAGAATGTTTAAATATATTTCGCTGTTTAATAACAATTTCATTGCATTTTCCTTCATTTACTGCAGTCATTAAAGTTTCTTTAAAAAAGTTTGTATATTTTTAATTTTTAAAGTTGGAACCGGTCCAGATACGAAAACCTACTTAATATGAAGTTTTACTTAAGAAATGTATTATTATATCACTTTTTTGGTGTTGAAATTATTGGTGATAAAATTTTAAAACATAATAATATGTAATGTATACATACCAACATAATGTAAATGAACATTTTATAACATCCATGTTAGCTGCGCCAGCAGTTTTACCTGTGTAAGTCCTGATACTGTGGTTTACTGTGCCAAGTTCGTCATATCAATGGCCTCCGCAATCGGTTAACTAGTTTTGCATGAAGAAGTAACAGACATAATATACAAAAGTTTGCATATTTTATTAGTAGCATTATGTTTGAAACATACCATTTGCTAAAAATTAAAAAATGTTGTATTACCTGTGCGGGTTAAAATTTAAAAAATAGAAACCATATTTCGCAAAAGACAGTCGCACGAAAAAGCCTTTAATTGAAATGAATGGCCTGTAAGTAGCGCTGTGAGGGAGGGTTGTTACCACTAGGTAAAACGTGGTAAAAGCATGGAGGCAATATCAGGAGTGTTGCTACTTTTTTACATAATTAATGTCCTGAAAAGGTTGTTATTACAAAATAATTTATCTTTCTAGTTTTTAATTATCAGCTGTTATAATAGTACATTGCATATTTTCTCAACTGGACTTTGGAACTATCTTTCAATATAATGCGCCATTTTGAAATTAACTGTCAGTTATTGTAAATTGTAATTAAAGAATTTAGAACAGTGAAGCTAGAAGTAATTATGACGATTTCCTACTAAATTAATTTGACACAAAAATATACTGTTAAAATTAAATTTTCTGCAGTCAAGATTATTTTATATCCATAAAATCTGCAAATCTGTAAAACTAATTTAGTTTAACCAATCAAATCTTAGTTTTGTTGCAAAAATAGTTAAATCAACACGCCTGAACCGAATAACCGAGAGTGTCAAGCATGTGGCTTAAACTGTAGAACGTGAACACCTCGCGCAGGCAGAAGACGAGTTAATTTTTTTGGTGAAACATTTCTCTTTTATAAATAAGTATTTAAATAAATAAATATTGTAGATCTTTTTACACAGCGCTATCTAGCCCCCAAGCTAAGCAATTCGGCTTGTATTATGGGTGCTAGACAACGGATAGAATACATAGATACTTTTTTTTGCAAATATATACCTAATATACATACATACACCCAGACCAGAAACAAATATCAATAGCATAAATACATGTTTGAACCGAACCTTCTAAGTCGCAACCTGGGCACGTAAAGGACTTATTTGAATGATTTTGCTAAGAACTTAAAAAAAAATAGAAATTTCTGTAGTATTTTGTATACTTAGTTTGTTTTTGTAGAAATCTGAATCTAAGAAAAACGTGTCATGGGACACGCGAACGAAGTCTCTTTACCCTTCTTTTTATTTATTTTTTTAGTTTTTTTTATCTTTTTCATAGGTAGGTTTTTCATGTCAAACAATTTTTTTGTACGTAAGAGATTAGTTTCTCTTACGGTAAAAAAAAATGAAAAAATAAATATTAATATAATTATCGGCTAATAGTTAGTATCTCGTCTACGAAACCTATAGTGATCAACATTTGCGTAGTTCTAATGAAACCTGTTAGTTGAAAAGTCCTCGCAATCTCACTTCGATTGTTAACCGACGACGATACAATCACATTTTCATGGAACTTACCAATAACTATTCCTTATTATATTCCCGGGCGATCATAAGTCCCGATTCCGTGGGAATATCGGAATAAAAATGTAGGCTGTATCGCAGTATCGCAAAAAGTTTTATCAATTAACCCCTAATAATATAATAAAAGATATTAATATTCAACGGTCTACGATAATATCATATGTGATACATGATAAATAAAAAATACCTACATCCCAATTATCGTGCACTGGAGGAACCCTATTTTTTATTTTTTAAAGATTTTGTTTAAGAACTAAAATACACTAAGTCCATGTCAAATTCCAGCTACCTAGTGGGTACTGATAACCAGTAAAGGTAAGACAGACAGACGGATATGGCGGAAAGTGTTACTTGACAATGTAACCCTAAAGACAACTAAACCAAAAATTTTTTTTTATCACAGTTGCTCATAAAGTGGATCTTATTCAACGGCTTTTAGGCTCATAATCCAACATATTATGCACGCGTGCGTTTTAGATTTGTTAACTAGTGCTGTAAAGTTATCCCGAAAAGGTAAGTACCAAAGAGTTTTTTAGCTAGCAAAAATGGTTGTCTCTAAAGTCGGTTTACGAACGAAAATTTTACGTGATAATGACTTAGAAAACGATTAAAAATTGAGTTGTTTATTTTTTGTTTTTTCTTTACTTAAATATATTGTTTTTCCGTACCATTGTATTTTGTTCTTAACCCCCGACGCAAAAACAAATAGAAAAACCCTAAAAAATAATGTATGTCACACGAGGATGTATAGGTTAAAAGTCTTTAGCCTGGCCTTTCCGGAGCATAATTAACAAAAAAATATTGCCTTAAAAAAATGTAAACATAGAGTTATCACAAATATTTTGTTAATTATTATTTTGTTTTCTTTTCAAGTCTTTTCTTTTATTCGCAACTGTGATAAAAAACGTCGTACGATATACGTGTGGAATTGATATTTGCATCTTGGCTTCTATAACACGCTCGCTGCCGCTCGCGCGTCATAAACCGCCTCTATGCAAAGATCAATTTACCACACTTATATCGTAATGTACTATTATTAAACTTCATTAGACTTATTCGAATTGTAAACACGGACATGAATAAAATTTCCATTTAATTCCACCACGCTCGTAGCAGTAACTGCTACGTCGTAGTCCGTAGAACGCCTACGTTCTCAACCGCTACGGATTGTACTACGACGTATGCATTTTACTTTAAACGCCAACTTTTTGCAAAATACGGCTAAGCTAAGCAATTAGGCTTGTGTTGCGGTCGCCAGATAAAAGATCAAATACTTATTATATAGGTACATTATTTAGTAAATACATACTTATTGCACAACTTAGGTAGGTACAGAAACACACAGATAAGAGACACACAACACACAGTACAGATACAGAAACGTAAACAAATATCTGTAAGTTCTACAAATATTTGTTCCACGTCCAGAATCGAATCCAAAACCTTCTGCGTCGTAGACAGATGTCTACCCACCGCACCACAAGGGTCGCAATTAAAACTTATGTAAAACTGTAGTATATATTTTATTCTTTCGTTTGTCCTTGGCTGTATGTATTATAATAAAACGCCATTAGGCAAGAAAGAACTTATTCACAAACGTGTAGAATATTAATTTGCGAAGAAAATGGGGAAAGAGCCTCGAAACTATGACGGGTAAGAGCATCGCGTATTGAATTCTAAATGAAGGAATCCAGCCAAGGGACCGAATTTGATCAAATTATTATTATGAGGAAAAAACCAGCTGACGCTTTTGTCTGTTTATTTGTATGTAGCACTACCTACCCGCCCTAGTTTTCTCGCACATTTTCACAAAGTCACGGGTTTTCAATGTCAAAACAAAAGACGATCGCTATCAATTCCATATGGAGGCGCAGTAGAAGGGACAATAATCGGGAATCATGTTCCCTAGCGTTACCTCAGAAGTTTGACGACCCACCCTCCACTAAGTTATTTAGGCTCTAAATACTCTCAATTGGAATACCTTCGAGTGATCCCCGACACGCATTCATTAATGGAGTATTTCCTTTGTATTGGCGGTCATATTACCAGCGACAAGACTAGTGCGAGGGAATCTTTATTTAAATTCTTTACTAATTGTTAGAAACTATTCCGTTTAGTTTATAAAACACAAGCTACGATCCCTGGTTTTATCTGCGTAATTCTTAATAAACTGTACATTTATGTACTAACAAATACTTTCAGGTGCTTGGGTACCTATGTGCTAATAAATAAATATTGCAGGACGTTCACACATCGCCATCTAGCCCCAAACCAAACTACACTTGTGTTATGGGTGCTAGATAACTGATATACTACTTATATACTTTTCTTTTGTAAATATATACTTATAATACATAGAAACAACCAGACCACAGACAAATATCTAGGCATAAATACTTGTCTGAGACGGGAATCGAACCCGCAACCCTGTGTTTGGCAGTCCTGTATTGTGCGTATAATTGTTTCAATTGTATTTCATTATTTAAGTTAAGGTTTAAAGTTTAGTCGAATTTTTTTAGTTAGGGTTAGTAATTAATTAAGATAATAGAAGTTTCGGATGTCTTGCCATATCTACAAAGAATTTAGGTTATTACAAACACCACGTAGAACTTGTCCATATATTTTTGATACAATTTGAAAGTCGATTAAGCCTACTAGTAAAAGGTTGGTATTTGTATGGAATTCTCCAGTTATTCTGTTTAATTAAAAAAGTTGGTACCACGACAGTTGGAGGTCCAAGTGCAGGGTAGTGAGGGTAGAGTATATGTAATTACATATATTTTCAAAAAGACGATCGAAATATAAACAAACCGCAATCTGAACTTAATGAAAAACAAATAGAAGCAAAAGACGTTCTAAATAAAAACTTAAGATTAATCAAAATACAATCGAAACAGAAACAAAAGACGAATCTGGGTACGCGAATTTGTAATTTTGCTTCAAGTGGTCTTTTATGTTCAATTTTATAATATTTAAGCTAAAATAGAGTTTTAATTCTACTTAATCTAGGTACAAATATTCCAGCAAGCCCTTAAGGGTCTTTGTTTAGGTCAATATGTTATTTAGAAAAGGTATGTTAACTCAAACATATGGGTATCTCTCCTTTCTCACAGTAAATTCAATTAGGTAACAAAGAAAGATAAATACCTACTACATTAGAAACATTATCAGGGGAATTAAATTGAACCTTATTGGTTAGGAACATGGTCGCTGTTTGTTTAAATGCCTTCAAAGAGTGAGATACTTAGAAACTATTAGTATTTTATACTCTGTGGCGTTATTTATTTGCTTTTCCACATGAACTTACCCTTTTGTTCTTTATCTATTACATTTCTTGTTTAACTCATTAAAGCTGCTAGCGCACTAGATGGCCACGGCTCTGGCCAGAGTGGCCGCAACGATTTTTATGTGAAAACCTGATATTTCGAGAACTATGCGGATCTCATAGTTACCGGCAGACTGAGGTGACATTAGTTTTACAAATAAATTACAATTTACATTTATTGTATAAGTAATTCATAAATTATACACTACATTTTAAGTTGTGAACTCTAATTTAGGTTTTAGTAGTTAGAAAATAATATTCATAGCTAAGATCTATAGATTATAGAATAACAGGACATTTTTAGTTCTAAATAGGTAATTCGTACAATAATTAATACATTTCGAATGTGGGTTGGGTCGGATGTTAGAAAACACATCAAATGACATTTTTAACTGTCCTGAATGGAGCCAAGCGGGAGTCGTAACAATAAATTCCAAAAAGAGATTACTTTAACTTTAATTGCGTGTGATGGGCTTCCGGATTGGAAAGTTAGGTACCTACCTTTGGGAGTTTGGTTTTTATTAGATAGGTATGTGTTAGGGATATTGTGAGAACTTGAGCGATCGGGGATCCCACATAATTCTTATTTGAGTTGGTCATTTGCGATATGTTATTTAAACTTAAAAAGTTCCTCGTTTTAATAACAGACTCTCGCCCTCGGATTATTATTCTCCCAGAACTACAAAAATGAGCTTTGATTTGCCATACTATGTTTGTTTCCAGGAATTGATATATTTATCAGCAACACTATCGATTGATACAGAAGATAGGATGTTTTTTTGCAAAATCAAGAATTTGACTTCTGGCTATGGTAATGACTAATGAGTTATCAAAAAATCAAATGATGTAGATTTAGTTTTTGTCAAAATTGGTCACGCGACTTATTTTAGATTTTTTTGGTGTCTTATAGTTTAAGTATATTTATATAACCCCATATTTTATAGTAATTTTTCTAATTAAAAACCCTGTGTTTGATTCTCAATAAAATTAAAACAAGAAAAGTAAAAACTTACTAGCCAATAAGTTAATGAAATAAAACGTTTATGCCAGTGTCGGTTTGCGCTACAAAAAGCAGCGACACTATTCTACTGCAATAAAAAGCTGCATTCTTTATCGAACATTCGTTCAGTGACCGAATAACAATGTAAACATCGTTCGTTCATCCAGTACATGATGTAGATACTGTTCAATTAATGTAACCACTGGTTTTTTACTCAGATAGAATATAATATGTTTTAACCCATAAATAAGTCCATGTTCCCACCTACTCCAATACCCATTGTGCCCTCTATCAGGTTCTATAATGTAAGGACAGGTATGCAGGGAAGCCATTGGACGTAGAGAGCATGCGATGGATCGCACTGGAGCTCTCTGGACGTGTTGTAGCTGATAATAATAATTATGATTGTTAAAAGTCTAATATCTACACAATATGATTACTAGTGCTGCCACCTGTCGTGCATTACTCATATACATGTTTTTTTTATTAATAAAGGTAGTCTGTGTCACTCGTCAATACGAATACGTTGTTTCAATTTTAGGTTATGGGCCCAGGCTCATAAAAATCGCGGTATTAAGTCGTTTTAACAAGGATTTTGCAGTAAAGCAAGTGTTAAAAGACAGTATTCAGTGCGATTTAGCTGTGAACTGACTGTATTAATTATCGCAGTGTATAAGTGTAGAAATAAAAACTGTTCGAAAAAATGGCTACCAACTACCTTATCAATGTGCCGAAACTAAAGGGACGCGATAATTATTCGGAGTGGTGTTTCGCTGCAGAAAATTTCTTAGTTCTCGAAGGCATGAAGCATTGTATCAAGCCAGGACCGGGAAAAGAAATAGCAAGCGCGGATGACGAGAAAACAAAAGCCAAATTGATTATGACTATAGACCCGTCGTTATATGTCCACGTCAAAACCGTAAAATCTTCGAAAGAATTGTGGAGTAAACTACAGCAATTATTTGATGATAGTGGCTTTTCACGGAGAATAAGTCTGTTGAGAAATTTGATTTCAATCCGGCGAGATAATTGCAGTTCGATGACGTCATATGTGACGCAGATTATCGATACAGCGCAGAAATTAAGTGGAACGGGATTTGAAATAAATGATCAATGGACAGGGTCATTGTTGTTGGCTGGATTGCCTGATCGTTTTGCTCCAATGATCATGGCAATCGAACATTCGGGCATTTCCATTACGGCAGACAATATCAAGACAAAATTATTAGACATGGAGTCGGTAGATTACAACGAGAGTGAAATGAATGGTGCTTTCGTCAGTCATTCTAATCATGCAAAGCAAAATAAGAATAATTTGTCTATGGCCAAGAAAAATTGTAATGTTGGTAGTACTGCAGCTGTTCCGTCAAAGCCAAACACCAAGACGGTGAAATGCTACCGATGTAAACAAGTCGGCCATTACAAAAATCAGTGCATGAATAATTACGAAAATAATTCAGCAAATAAGAAAAATAAAGAAAGAATGCAATCAAACGCATTTAGTGCAGTATTTTTAAGTGCAAATTACAACAAAAATGATTGGTATATCGACTCCGGGGCAAGTGTACACCTAACAGCAAACGAAAGTTGGGTTATGAATGCCAGATATGAACAAAATAAAGGAATTGTCGTAGCTAATAGTGAGAAGATGACAGTATTATGTTCTGGCAATGTTAAAATAACGACTTCAACTGATGATTGCGAGTACGACATCGTGATAGAAGACGTATGCTGTATACCATCCCTGACTACTAACCTTCTATCAGTCAGTCAACTAATTAAAAAAGGAAACAGTGTGTCTTTCACTGATAAAGGCTGCTGTGTTTACAATAAAAAGCAACAGTTAGTCGCTACAGCAGTATTGGTCAATGGGGTATACAAAGTAAACTTGGTATCCCAGGAGTATTTGGCTGCATCAGCTGTGTCAGGAGTAACATGGCATCGCAGATTAGGACATGTCAACAAGGATTACTTAAATAAAATGAAAAATGCTGTCTTGGGAATGTCATTTGATGAAAAAGTAGAAATAAGCAAGGCTTCTTGTACAACATGTTGTGAAGGCAAACAGTGTCGCTTACCATTTAAAGGCAGTGGTCAGAGAAGCAGTAACTTGCTAGATTTAGTGCACACAGACATTTGTGGCCCTATGGAGACTACATCGATAGGAGGAGCAAGGTATTTCTTGTTATTTATTGACGATTACAGTCGTATAACATTTGTTTATTTTCTGAAACACAAAAATGAGGCTCTGAAATATTTCAAGATATTCAAAGCACAGGTGGAAAATCAAACAAAAAGAACGATAAAAGTGATAAGAAGCGATAACGGTTTAGAGTATTGCAATAAAGAATTTGATGAGTACCTAAACAGTGCTGGTATTATCCACCAGAAAAGCAACCCATATACTCCAGAACAAAATGGTTTATCTGAAAGATTCAATCGCACAGTCGTAGAAAAAGCGCGATGTCTACTGTTTGATGCAAACCTGGGAAAAGAGTTTTGGGGTGAGGCCACAAATACGGCAGTGTACCTGCAGAATAGAACTGTGGCTGCTGCGTTGGATAATAAAACGCCATATGAACTATGGACTGGCACAAAACCAGATATTAGTCATATTAGGATATTTGGTAGCACTGTCATGGTACATGTTGCTAAACAAAAGCGTAAGAAATGGGATAAGAAATCTGTGAAATGTATTCTTACAGGATTCCCAGATAACATAAAGGGATACAGAGTCTATAATCCAGAAACAAGGACTGTGTTTACAAGTAGAGATGTGGTCATTATTGAGCCAGAAATCAATTCTGAATGTATGATTCAAGTGCAAGACCAGAATGTTGCTTCAGTGGGGGATGAGGTTGAACCAGAACAACAAAGCCAAAAGGTAACAAGTTTTGAATCAACATCTAGTCTTGAAGATAACTCCAACAGTGAAAATTATTATTCCTATGATGATGACAATGATCAAACATATGTTCCAAGTGATTATGAAGACTCAGAGAGTACACTTCAATGTGAAAATGAAGATTTCATGGTTAGACCCAGACGAACACGGAAACCACCAGAGAGATATGGTATGTCGAATCTTTGTACAAGCACTGAAACCTATGATGATGGGGCAGGTTTGACACTGCATGATGCTTTAAACGGACCAGAAAAGAAACAGTGGATGTTGGCCATGCAAGAAGAACTACAGTGTTTCAAAGAAAATGATGCGTGGGAATTATGTGATAGTCCACAAGATGGTAGGGTTGTACAGTGTAAGTGGGTGCTTCGTAAAAAATATGATGGTGAAAACAAAGTTCGGTTCCGTGCGCGTTTAGTCGCTAAAGGTTTTTCACAAATTGAAGGTATAGACTATACAGAAACATTTTCTCCAGTTGTGAGGCATACTACATTGAGGCTACTATTTGCATTGTCAGTTAAGTTAGGGTTTGACATTACTCACCTTGATGTAACTACAGCCTTCCTGAATGGTGCTCTTGATGAAACCATTTTTATGCAGTTGCCAGAAGGATTTTCTGAGCAGACCCATGAGGGTCAAGTACTTAAATTAAAAAAGGCAATCTACGGGCTTAAACAATCTTCGAGAGCATGGTACAGGAAAGTGGATGAATGTTTGTTCAATATTGGTTATAGGAGATCTAAGATAGAACCATGTATGTACACAAAAATTAGAAATAATTTGAGGACTATTGTTACACTTTTTGTAGATGATTTTTTTATTTTTTCAAATGATTGTAAAGAAACAGAATATTTGAAAAATGTATTAGCTAGCCATTTCAAACTTAAAGATTTAGGTGAAATCAGAAAGTGTCTTGGTGTCAATGTAAGTGTTAATAAATCTGAGAAAACTATCACATTGAACCAGTCTGATTATATTGATCAGGTGTTACAAAAATTTAACATGAGTCAATGTAAACCCATTCAAACTCCTATGGAAACTAAATTGCATGTATCTAAGGGGGAAAACTATGTTGGAAAATTCCCATATCAGCAAGTTATTGGTTGTCTAATGTATTTAGCAGTTTTAACCAGACCTGATATTACTTATACAGTTGGATTTTTGAGTCAATTTAACAATTGTTATTCTAGAGAACATTGTGTATATGTAAAGCGTCTATTGAGATATCTAAAATTTACTAAAAACTATGGTTTGAAGTACACTGCTGATGGAAATTCAATATTAGTAGGATATGTAGATGCAGATTGGGGTGCAAATGTTATAGACAGGAAATCATATACAGGATATTGTTTCACATTATCTGGTTGTGTAATTTCCTGGCAAACAAAAAAACAGACTACTGTAGCCTTGTCTAGTAGTGAGGCTGAATATATGGCTATTACCGAAGCATGTAAAGAAGCTGTTTATTTGAGAAATTTACTATATGAAATTACACAAAATTTGTATACCATTGATTTGTTCAACGATAATCAGAGTGCTCAAAAGCTAACTATGAATCCAATGTTTCACAAGCGTACAAAACACATAGACATTAAGTTTCACTTTTGTAGAGAATGTGTAATAAATAAAATTGTAAATGTGAAGTATTTGCCTACAGCTGAGATGCCAGCTGATGTATTCACGAAGGCTTTATGTGTTGTGAAACATAATAAGTTTTTGGCTGCATTAGGTATTCAAAGACTGTAATATTTTTGTATATCCATATTGTTAGATATAGTGGGGGTGTTAAAAGTCTAATATCTACACAATATGATTACTAGTGCTGCCACCTGTCGTGCATTACTCATATACATGTTTTTTTTATTAATAAAGGTAGTCTGTGTCACTCGTCAATACGAATACGTTGTTTCAATTTTAATGATGATGATGTTACTCAAAAAAATATATTGATCAAATACTTTTTAGTCAAACTCAATAACCCATCTACCGGCTACCGGAATTTAGCATGACCTTTTTCTGTCATTTTTTTCAACTCTGTCAAAAAACGACAGTTTTGATTTTGATCATTAATCTTCCTATAAATCTTCTTTGTCATTATTCTTCTCCGTACCGCACAAATTAAAGGGATAATTATTATGTGGTGTCAGAGTCCGCCCACTCTCCCACCCACGACGACCCAGTTGGTACAATGGTCACCATGCCGGACTGCCAAACACAGGGTTGCGGGTTCGATTCCCGCTTCAGACAAGTATTTATGCTTAGATATTTGTCTGTGGTTTGGTTGTTTCTATGTATTATAAGTATATTTTTACAAAAGTATTTAAGTAGTATATCCGTTGTCTAGCACCCATAACACAAGTCTAGTTACTTAGCTTGGGGCTAGATGGCGATGTGTGGATTGTCCTGCAATATTTATTTACTCCAGTGCGTTTGATTTAAATAAATAAATAGTAACAGTTAAACTACAATAATAATTAGTTGCAGCGAATAGAATATTAGCATACCTAATAATTGGATCTAGTTATGTCTGGGTGTTTGTGATGGCACCAATTCAAGTGAATTGAAGTTGGTACTGAACATCAGCGGCCACTGTTATGTTCATTACATTACGAAATTCAAAATTGCACAAAGTTGCATTATATTATGTTAAAAACAATTTATCATTAACAAATGTCTAATAAAACTGAGTTAGAATGTGTTGCTTTGGAACACAGTCTCTGCTTTTTTTACATTATTATGATTGGTAAGCGTATGACCACTAATGATGGTGATGATCGATGAGGCCTAAGATGTAGCATGCTTTCCTAGAGGACACCTAAGATACACTCGTGACTTGAAGACCCCCAAATTGTACACGTCAGGAAAAACAAGCGCAGGCAACTGATTCCATTCCCTTGAGTTATGACGAAGCAAAACGCTTAGTGCGGACGTCTAGTATTTCCAGCATAAATCCGTGCTGCATTTAGTTTCGTTTACGAAACTTTGATTGGAATAGAAGTATTGAAAATGAATAGGACTTCTATTTTAAGGTAATTACAAACGTCCGGCCAAATTTTCTTAAAAATAACTGAATTGAATACCTATCGAAATCTAATATTTTTTTAATACACGCTAGAAAAAACATCATGTTCCAACTACTAAAAACTATAATTTGTGTGCTTATAAAGAATACAGTAGTTAGAAAATTATGTTCTAGAAGCTCATATAACAATATAATGTAACATTTCGATTTGTAACTCTAGCTAGGTCGAAATATATTTAAACATTTTCATCACGTATCTAACAACTTAATTTGAAGGGTCTGTGAATATTTTTTCAACGTCCGAAAAGAATAAAGGAAAACTTTATTATGTAACATTTACGGAAAGGACTTGACAATTTTTAGGACATCATTTATACATTATATTACAAGATAAAAACTTACTTCAAAGATTGGATAGGCAGGGAGCCTAACTAAGTTCTCGTTAAACGACTCAGTCAATAAAAAAATAAAAAAATATATTCGGTTATCTCCCCAACCAAACTTCTGGGACAAAGCCTTTATTCGTATTAAGCGATCAACATAAAGGTATTTTAAAATAACGTCAGTAAATAAAACATGAGTTAAAATTTAAAAAAAAAAAACGAATTTTAGATTACCTACGTAGGGATAAAAACGGAATAATTATTAAATTATGTCCTAGGGTTGCAACTTGGGGTTGAAAGCGGGTGCCACCAAAATTTCTCGTCAATCAGACGTCTGTTCTGAAAGTGGCGAAACATGGTATAACAATAAGAAAAAAAAATATTTTGGTCCAGCTTTTGAAGACATTGTTTAATTGGCACTCGGACCTCCAACTAAGGTTGTAATTAAACTTTTTTCAATAGTTTGACCACTATACAAAATTTTCGAGTTCCGTGGTTCAATTAGACCACCACTCCGCAGTTCATCAAACATTTACGAATAAGTGGAAAGTCAAATCTTGCAAGCTAAGATACCACTTCATCTCATTAACCTATTAAGTCTGGCACAGATAAATGCGGATTTGCTTACTAAACTTTTAATCTTTATCAAACAGTAGTACTATAAGTAAGTATAAGAGGGCATTTAAAGGGCTTATTCCCAAAGCTCCATGACTTTTTCATACTTTGCTTCCTAATGGGTCCACGATATTTCAAAATAAAGCTTGGTCCTGTCTGTTTATCTATATTATTATATGTACTTACGTGTATAATGAGAGCTTAGAAAATATCAATAATGAAGAAATGTATCATCATACCAAGTTTCATCAAAGTCGATCTGTTAGTTTTGGAGCCTATTCGTTACTAATAATAAATATACCAACAAAAAAATCTTTCCATTTTATAATATTAGTGTAGATGAAGGAAACAATATATTTAACCCGTACTTAGCTGTTTAAGGGTAAACCCTTCAGAAATAGGATGGCAGCAATGGTACTAGCTTATCAACTTCTATAACTGAAAGCTGCTTTTCATTTTCTTAGCCATAATTAAACGAAAAAGGTTAAATCCGTTGAAATCTAGAAACTATTGTTTCAAGTCATCAAAATTTTCGACTCCTTATACTATTTCTACTAACACAATAAAACCAAACTAATTGTTAACTAGAACAAGCTTTTAAAACTAATCAATCGGACAAACTAAAAAGTTACACGAAACTTCTCTATAAGAGAGAATGTAGACGACGAACTAAATGGTCGATCGGTCACATTTAAAGGCAAAAAAATGAGTATTATTTAGCAGTCAAGGAAAATGGCGGTTCCTTTTTGTTATGATTATTTAACTAGTGTAGATATATCGAAAAACAATTTATACACCATAAAAGAATGACTAATATAAAATACAAAGGGCGGCCTTATCGTCTAAGGTCGATCTTTACTAGGCAACCATCAGTTAAGGTTAAGTTAAATAAAAATATATCGGTACACTTAAAACTTAGTATCTTCAAGAATTTTACTTAAGTATTCTAAAATTATTGAGATAAATATTAAACTGAATAATGATGGTGTAATATATTTATTTAATAAAATAAAACTTAAGTTGCATGTGATAATTTATCTTGATTGCTAAATCTTTACATCGAGGTTTCTTTCAATATTGTCACTGGTTAATGAAGATTATAAGTAACTAGCTCTACAGGCCAACGTTGTTTTGCCATTAAAAAAATAGGTGTTCGATTCTCAGACCTAAATTTTTTATCAATCGGTCGATTTAAAATTTCCGATCTGTTTTCTCCATTAATGGAACAAAGTACACTTACCTCTTCACGCACACATTATAATCATGATCACTAACACACATACAAATAAAGAACTCAAGTAAAGTTTCGAGATGGTAGGGTTGAGTCGGTTCGAGGGCTCGCAAAGGACCACCGTTTCGTACGACGATCGGCGCGGTACTGAGCGAGGATGGTCTTACTATGTATATGGAGGGTGAGCTGATTGCTGAAGGGCTTGCTCTATATTACGGTACATGTGGGGTGTGTGGTGTGGGTCTTTAGGCCTCTAGGTCTTGCGTTTTTGTATTGCTTTAAATTAGAATTAACGTTATTATATTGGGCTAGTCCACTCTAGTCCCTAACAACGTGAGTAAGAATCTCCGTGGTGGGTAAGACTGGATTTTTTTCCACCTACCGTTAAGCTACTAGTAGGAACAGGTGGTATTAAAGTTTCACTTTTACGAACCGATAATATGTTAATAACAATAATGAGTACTGTCAGTTGCAAAAAATATTCTTTAATGTGGAGGGAAAAGGGAAGAATAGTGAATTAATTGCAGGATAGCGAAAAATTAACAAAGGAGTTACAATCTATTTAAACAACTGTTTAGCTGTCACAGTTCATGACATACAGCCTGGTGATACAAAGACAGACAGTGAAGTCTTAGTAATAGGGTCTCGTTTTTAGGGTTCCGTAGCCAAATGGCAAAAACCGGAACCCTTATAGATTCATCATGTCTGTCTGTCTGCCGTATGTCACAGCCACTTTTTACCTTTAGGTACGGAATTAAAATGAATCGCCAAAATGTATGTATGTGCTTATCTTCCGAACTGCACCAAATTGGATAAGAAATATTTGTGTTTAAAAGTCTAACAAAATACACAAAAAACTACAAACAAATCTTCTGTAAATCTGAGACCACTTATAACTCTAGGCATAGAACGGTTTATTAATTAAAACAAATATTTTATCTAAAAGACTAAACATAATTTGGTTTAAGTATCTACATACCTAGTTACAGTGAGTTGTTACCTAATTATTAATTTTTACATAATGATAGGTCAGTGTTAGAACACTAGAACCGCCTGCCTGATGGTAAGAGATATCTGTTCATTCAGTTGCGATTTGAAATCCCCTAAAATTGAACGCACACGGGCAAATGATTCAAGTCCTTTGCTGTTCGAATAAAGAATGAAGAAACAAAACTCTTAGTGCAAATATTAAAGTTTTAAAGAATTGTGATTCCAGATCGTTTTGATTTTCAAATCTCAAAAGAACCAAAAGAACGATTTACTTAACCATTAATTTCTTCGAATAATTAGTCTTAATATCATTTAAATGATTTTTCTATAATAAAATTCGTTTAAATTGAATTCATTCCCGAACAAGGAAGGTTTTGAATATTCAAACATTCTTAATGAAATTGATACGAAGGCGCGCCGTATCACAACGCGAATCGACGCGCGGGTTGGCGCGACTTCATTTACATGTTTCACGCACGTAGAATTAGATTCGATTACAATCATAATACGAGTAATACTATGAAACCAATTAACTTGACTCAATTTACGTACAAATCTAAATATATAAAAGGGGAAAAGACTCATTATAAAAGCTCTGAAACTACAAGATCGTCGAGTATGTAACTTCGTGTGGGTGTTGTATTTAGGTCGTAAGCGAGCACTTAAAAAAAGGTTTTTTGGAAATTCGACCTCAACGCATTTTGACGATCTCTGTGACGCGGTGAGCGAACGCACCCCTGCGATTTAGAAGGTTCCGGGTTCGATTCCAAACAAACATTTATGTAGGTACAATTATTTATTTGTAAAAAGTTTCTTTCAAAAAATTCACAAGACTGGTGACATTTGGGCTAATCTAAATGGGCTAATTTGTGCAGTAGGTACAGAGATAGAGCCCGTTTTTACACAAAATAGGCTTGCATCTAACCTCATCTGATGGGTGGAAGCGTCGATGTGGTGGAAGATGTAGTTCGATTAGAAGTGCTCATCCTATACGTCTCCGTATGCTCCAACCAACAGTGGACGTACTCGAGTAGACCTTTAGCTCCTGTATGCTTGTATATTGATCGTAATTTATCAATTGATAAATTCATGTGCTGGGCCGGTGCAAACCGATACGGTGATATAGGCTTACCCTAAAGACTTGTGTTTGTGGACAAATATAATACAAATTAATATTTTACCTATTAAGTTTCTTACTTTTATAACGATGTACAATTGGTGTCTATTATTATAAAATATTAGGTACCCGCTCCGGCTTCGCACGGCTATATTATACATATAAACTTTCCTCTTGAATCACTCTATCTAATAAACCGCATCAAAATCCGTTGCGTAGTTTTAAAGATCTAAGCATACATAGGGACAGAGAGCGGAAAGTGACTTTGCTTAATGCTATGTAATGAAGTGGCCTAAGTTATTTTTTTTGCACAAAATAGGCTTACATACCTACCTCATCTGACCTGACGGGAAGCCACGATGAGGTCGCTATACATTTTTTGTAAGAGTAACCATTATAAAATCGATCGACTGTGATTCAAACTCACGACCTTCGAAATCAAAGTCGAGGTATCTACCACTAGGCGAACACCGCTCTTGCCTTATCTGGTAGCGATAGCGTTATAAATGGTATTGCCCTAACCCGAATTGGATTCAACCCATTTATCAGGCAAAAGGCACGCAAAAACGGTCAGTTTAATATATTTTTACTTCAAATAATGCTGAGTGCGGAATGATACAGCGGTTTTAGATGGTTCGTTACATTTTATGACACTCAGTAGAACCTACCTAAGTACCTGTTAAACGTATTGTTTATATGGTATGGGTTTGGTAGCAATACTCCTGACCTCCGTGGTAAGGATTTTAGTATCGATTTATTAATACTTCTATACCTACTAATTATGTTTATTAATAACTAGCTGCGCCCCGCGGTTTCACCCGCGTAAAAAGTAGCCTATGTGTTAATCCATGTCTCCAGCTATCTTGATACCGAGTTTCATCGCAATCGGTCCAGTAGATTTTGCATGAAGGAGTAACAAACACACACACACACACGCACACACAAACTTTCACATTTATAATATTAGTAGGATCTACACTAATTTAATAAAGAGGAAAGATTTTTCGTTTTGTTAGTAACGAAAAGGCTCCGACACTACTGGTTTTGATGAAACTTAACAATAAGAAAGGAACATAATGATTTTTTATTTTCTAAAGTGCATGCTAAAGTCTGCACTGGGTTATCTGAAAATATTTTTAAGGAAAAATGCGTGTTCGAGTCTCGTCTCAGTTGCAAGATTTGAAGACGCATTTTTCCTTAAAAAATATTTTCTAAGTAACATAAGCTACTTTTTATCCCGATATTCCGACGGGATCGGGAGTTACGCGTGCGCCATAGAGCGCTGCTTGTTTCATATAAACAAACGAACTGTATTTAACATTATTATCTGTGATTTATGATAAGTTGACAACGATGTTGGCGTAGTGATACCTCGAGTTTTCTTCCGAAGTTTGCGGGTTCGAATCCCGGCCGGCCGTGTACCAATGATTGACACGATGACACGGACGACTAAGCGGAGATGATGGTATAGGTGTTAGGCCAGCTTCCTTCATTTAATACATGTCCCAGGCACTGCAGCACCCTGAATGGCACGAATTACCTAAAGCTCCTTGATTAGTTTTAATGGCGAATATAATTATTGAGCTTATTAGTCTATAATTTTTATAGCATTTTTAGGGTTCCATACTTCAAAAGGTAAAAAAAGGAACCCTTATAAGATCACTTTCTTGTCTGTCTGTCTGTCCGTGTGTCATCACCGATGTTCTCAGGAACGGGTGGACCTAGCAAGTTGAAATTCGTACCAGATACTGATGTCTATAGGCTATCTCTATTAGGTGTATAAAAATCAAGGTCCTGAGTCAACACATTAAAAATATATGGGCAAATTTACATTTTCGAGTACCAAAATTTACCTTAATTTTCAACTTTTTTATATTTCGGTTTTTTCCCTTTACTTGTGCTATAAGATCTTGCTTTTGTCCAAAAGTCACAATTCCCGGTCAACCGGAAGTACCCTACAGGTTTTGGGTCGAAAACCTATATGGTAGTCTCGTTGACCTAGAATCACGAAATTTGGCAAAAAGCATAGTCTTTTGGAAAGCATTTTTATTTGGAATTTTCCCTTTATAAAATAAAGGGAAAATCTTCCCTTTATAAAATAAAGGGAAAATTCCAAAAAAATAAAAAACGTTAAAAATTATTGGGTGTCCCCCATACACCCATACACTCGGGGATCAGGACGCTCCGCCACTAACTTACCCATACTATTAATAGAACTACTGAAACAAAGCAACTTTTCTTGTCAAAACCTTTTTTGCAAAGACAGGTTTAAATGAATATAAACTAGTTTGAATAGAATTCAAACTAGAGCTTAGCATCAAATGCTTGAATGTTTGCAAATACATTGGTTAGATCAAATACCTAAATTGTGATTGCGGTAAAGCGGAGTGATCTGAGTAATGGTTTTGCGCATAAATAATTCTCTTAAAGCAATGTTTATTACTGTTAGAGGGACGGTATCATGTATTTACTGATATCAATCAGTAAAATTATATCTTTGATTTTATATTGAAAATGAAATGTTCATTTATTTCGGGGTCTTTGAAAATATTATTTATCAAAGGCCGCAATCTGCTTTGTAGGTAGATAAATACTTAATTTTAGTTTATATTAAAACTAGCAGCGCTTCGCGGTTTCACTCGCAAAACTCCCGATTCCGTGGGAATTTAGGGGTAAAAAGTAGTTTATTTAATTCCTAATGAATCAATGCATTTACAAACAAAAAACCAAACTCTTTAAATATAATATTAATAACATGTAGATTATAAAATATGCGAAATTAGTTTATGTTTTAGTATGTTATAAAATATAAATTGTCACAATTGTGTATAAAATACAATAATGTTTGTTCCTTTCCATGCTAAAACTGCTAATTCGATTCCGAAGAAATTCGATACGATACGTACGTAGCTGGAAACTTGGATTAATATAATTTTATGCCGATATTACGCGAAATCAAGACTAACGTGGATTAAACAGCAGTGCGTATAGATGAATGAAAATAATGTAATGTAATGTTTTTTTATTAGTAGATTTAATTAAATATAATGGGCAAGGTAAATTTTTGAAAAATCTTTTGTAACTTACTTAATAATGCTCTAGGGGGACACCTTCATTAGTAAAATAATAAATAAGTAGCCCATTATTTTTATTTGACAATATTCCAACGAGACTTCCTCAATATTTCACACATACTTACATTAAACACAATTTTTAATGACTTTATTATATTTAGCTGGCTTGCTGTTTCGTTAAACCCTCTTTCGTGTCGTGTCTCCTAAATGTTTTTAACTATAAAATGTTTTCTATCTCTACCGATGCGACGCAACGATCACCTTTTTGTTGCTGAGTAACATAACCACAAGTTCCGAATGCAACGAGATGCGAATAGATCAGTCTGTGAAAAAAGAACGAGCTGCAAGTGGGACACGTTCCCTTCACAAAAAGTTCCGTTCCCAAAAGGTCCCGTTCTCAAAATGTCCTTTTCTCGAAATGACCCTTTCCTAAAATTTCCCTCGGTTCCAAAACGTTCCTTTCCCTAAATGTGCCTTACCCAAAATGTCCTAGTCCCAAAATGTCATTAGGTTTTAATAATTTGTTCCTTTTTTTTTAGTCAATTTTCCAAACAAAAAACCGATGTTTAGGCGATAAACCTTTATAGAGAAAATTGCAATACGTATTAAATAACTCTACACTTAGTTAAAAACATTACCGTGTAGAAAATTACTCTATTACAGTTTTAATAGTGCTGTGAAAATTACTTGGGGTCGAAACTATTACCCGACCACTTGGATTGTATAATTTGGGGCAACCATTCTGTCAAGTAGGTACTCTACAGTTTTCTCGGTTAAGTTAATAACTTAAACGGTCTGTTTATAATTGAATTTTGACTTTAGTTTTTGCTGGAGTAGTTCATTGTAAAGTTACAAATTCGCTCTCAAAATAGAATTTATTATATTTTGCATATTCCGTCCAAATGAAGCTTAAAAGCCTCCCCCCTCCCTTCCACTGTTCCCTGTCTAGTGCCAGCTGGGTCCAGTCCCTACGACACGAGTCTAAAATACAAATTACTTATAAATAGTGATCCCTACTTGTAAATCATTAAATAAATATTTACCCTGAAAATTTAGACAATCCATAATCATTATTTATGTTTTCCAAATTCATAAATCATTACGAGTAGTAAAAGTAATCATTTTTAAGTGTCATTGTTTGCTTTTTACCGGAAATTACTTACTGTATCTGACAAAAGGAGTTTCGATCCCCAAAATAAAAAAGAGAGAATATCTGTTTTGAAGTGCAGACTTTCAAATCAGTCGGTAGACTAGGGGTAGGAGAGTAGGTTACTTGCAAAAGCCAAATGTAACGAAAGTAACGTCATAATACGACTTGATTTATAACATATGTTACTTATCCAATCTCTCTAGATTGTTTAGTTTATTGCATTAAAATGAGTGCTCTTTAGGTTTATACTAGAAGATTTTTATATTTTACTGTTTTTCTATGTTGCGTGACACCATAACTCCGAAACGATCAAACCGATTTCAATTGTGTTTTTATTGAAAGCTGAATATTATGTGTGTGTTATAAGCTGTGTTTCATGAAAACTAAAGGGGTTAGCCATTCATGCCTTCGAACTGTGGTTAGTTCTTAGGTCGGTATTGTGCGATTTACTTACTTTTCGTGGTTTGCTTCAACGTTACAATATAAACATGATGTTGCTTTGCAGATACTTTATTTAAATATGTAGGTTAAACTTTTCAAGTACGAAATAAATACCTACTTAAGTTTTTGAAGTAGTCTAAAACTATCAAATCTGTACAAGCAGGGCACGATCCGAATTAAACTAAACTAATCAAGATAAACCGATTTACTAGATACCGTCCGATTCTGAAGACCCTTTAGGGTATTATCTTAAATCAGTTGGAGGAAGTAGACCTTGTTCTCGAAGAAATCTACTTTAACTTAAAGCTATTATTAGGTGAAGTGTTTTGAAGAAGCAGTGGAATTATTCTGTACGTGCAGTATTCGGTAGTGGAACTACTTCTGCCGTTTATTAAAGAAATGTATTATCATATTAGGGCCGACTATAGATATTAACTTGAGCAAACAAAATGGAAATGCATTTTTCCTCAAATTATTTCCAAAAGAAAAGGTGAGCAATCATATTATCAGCCGATTTCATTCGTTCACTCTTCTAGAATTTTAAAATAACATATTTTTTATCACAGTTGCTCATAAAGTGGATCTTATTCAACGACTTTTAGGCTCATAATCCAACATATTATGCACGCGTGCGTTTTAGATTTGTTAACTAGTGCTGTAAAGTTATCCCGAAAAGGTAGGTACCAAAGAGTTTTTTAGCTAGCAAAAATGGTTGTCTCTAAAGTCGGTTTACGAACGAAAATTTTACGTGATAATGACTTAGAAAACGATTAAAAATTGAGTTGTTTATTTTTTGTTTTTTCTTTACTTAAATATATTGTTTTTCCGTACCATTGTATTTTGTTTTAACCCCCGACAAATGGAAAAAACCCTAAAAAATATTGTATGTCAGACGAGGCTGTATAGGTTAAAAGTCTTTAGCCTGGCCTTTCCGGAGCATAATTAACAAAAAAATATTGCCTTAAAAAATGTAAACATAGAGTTATCACAAATATTTTGTTAATTATTATTTTGTTTTCTTTTCAAGTCTTTTCTTTTATTCGCAACTGTGATAAAAAAACGTCGTACGATATACGTGTGGAATTGATATTTGCATCTTGGCTTCTATAACACGCTCGCTGCCGCTCGCGCGTCATAAACCGCCTCTATGCAAAGATCAATTTACCACACTTATATCGTAATGTACTATTAATGTTATTTTGCGGTTACGAGATGCCTAACAAGTTTTAATATGGGGTTTGCAACACTGTTAAAAACTTAAAAACTTAACTATTTATTTTAAATATACTAATAGTGCTTGCACTCAAAATCTCAAATCATTTGTTTTTTTCAGGGATTCTAATAAAGTTAAAAAAGTATGAGGTGAAAACTATCATTAACAATTGTTCTTTTACGACTATTTTAAACACCTAAAATTCTCCTGAAACCCCCACTTTTTAAGCATTTAATTTTCCCTACGTTCCTATTAAGTTAACTACTCTCAAATCTTCAGGGGGAGAAAATATTATGGTTACATTGTATGTTAAAATTTTGTTTAGTGATGTGCGGCACAGTGATCAAACATTTATCGACTATGTAACTATATCGATATGTAAAAAGCTCTACAACCGCCAAGTTAAATCGACGCTAGCTATCTGAGCCGATGCTTTGTGGTTAACTTTTGAATTTATGACATTAGTTGAATTATGTGAAGTAGTATTCGGAAAGCACTGCCATTGTTCTCTTTAAACAAAGAAACACCTTTATATAAAACTAGCAGCGCTCCGCGGTTAACCCCCGTATCTCCTGATCCCGTGGGAATTTCGGGATAAAAAGTAGCCTATAGCCTTCCTCGATAAATGGACTATCCAACACAAAAATATTTTTTTAATTCGAACCAGTAGTTCCTGAGATTAGCGCGTTCAAACAAACAAACAAACTCTTCAGCTTTATAATATTAGTATAGATTTTTAAATGATTTAAAAACTACTGTAAAGTTATAGACGAGGATATATTTTTTTATTCAAAATTCATATTTTTGCTCTAGGTACTTATGACAAAATAGGTACTTGTGGCAAAATTATATATTTCTTATGTAAGCTGACTGTATAGATCATTAGAATATAAAACCACTTTTTCGATAAAATCAAATGTGCCCCTCACTAATCTTTAAATTTCTCAAAAACTTTGTAACAGTTATGACATGTCTTTCAAAGTAAAGACGCTGAGGTAAAAATCTCTGTCAATTTTAGTAACAAGACATGATTTTAGTGCACAACTTGGTTTTAGTGAGATTGGGGACTGAAAGTAATAACTTTTTATCGCTAAAAGGATTTTTGGCATTAATAAATTATGAAAACGGAATATTTCACTTACTACAGAAAGGTTTTATTTTAAATTTTTTATAGTCAGGGTACATGGTTTGATGGGCTATGCTATGTGACGTGGTGGGCATCTCAGACGCACAAAGTTGTGGATTCGATTCCCGTCGTTGGACATAATATTTATAATGATCGGTCTTTACTTAACGGAAACTCTTCAATTTAACAACAAGTATTTTATAAACTTATTTTCCACAAAGATTTATAAAGGGAAATACCCGGTTCTAAACATAGTTTTTTGACTAAAATTCCTCATCGGTTTAAGACCCATTTAGGGCGTTTGTCGGCGACCATTTTGTTAGGGTCCGGAAATTTATTTTCGCAAAATATGAGTTGTGGTCTCTAAAGGGTTACATTTCGGGATCACTTCCTGGGGCTTTGAAATTTTTGGTTGACGAATTATTTAATGGTCTGATAAGGAATTTGGAAAATTTTTAGATATCTCTCAGCATCAGTCTATCTAATATTATAAATTGTTAAAGTTTATGTAGGTATATTATGATTATTACTCGTTCACACAAAAGTACCCAACTGATTGCGATGAAACTTGGTTAGAAGCTCCTGGAATGACAGCTACATTTTAACCAACTTTAAAAAGAGGAGGAGGTTCTCAATTCGTTGTGTATATATGACGAAGACGGCTAAAACGATTAGCTTCAGGAGACCAAAGCTAACTGCTACTTTGACCAACGGATGGTGCTATAACGTTTTTTATCTCGATATTTCCATGGGTTCGAGAATAAAATCGCATCGCACAGCTAGTCCCAAACAATAGGCACCTACTATTGAATGTAGGTACGTACTAGGTATTCAAATCCGAACACTCTGCCCGCTTACCAGAGAAGCCCGAAGCTCCTGTAACACCGTCACACTGAAACCCGCAATAAAGGGAGAATTTCACATAATTTTGCTAATATTATAATAGGATTATTATGCAAATAAGTCATTTACTTTGTTCTTTGGGGTACAATTTAATAGGTAGTTGTTTTCTATGGTTTATTTAAAGTGAATTGTGTTGTATTAATTTAGCTGTAGTATGCTGAATTTAATAATACAACTGGGCACATAGCTGATTATTAATTATTCTTGGTCTATTCCATTCTTACAGGCGATATTTTAGTTTCATTTATTGAGCACCGTGATGAACTGTGGCGCGGTGGGAGAACTCCCGCCTGCGACACAGAAGGTTGTGGGTTCGATTCCCGCCTAAACAAAATATTTATGTAAGTAAGTGCACATAACAGCCAACCTTCCTCTATGAAGCCAACCCGGCCGTGGGTTCCATCACGATATTTTTCTTCACTAATGATGCTGTTGTTCAATAATGCTGATTGCTTTTACATGTACCTAGGAATAAAATATAGGACATATTTTTATTCCTATAGGTATTCCCAAACTAGACAACCACGGGTATAACCGCGGGATACAGATAGCCTGCTGTACCTATTTACCTTTATATCGTGACAACTGTCTATATTCGATTTCTATCGACAACTGCATTCTGCACCACCCATAGGTATAACACTACCAGCTGTTTAAGATACATTTTACAGCACTTATACGATTCTCATACACGCGAATTGCTAACTAACTTTGTTTGATGGGCAATTTTGTGTCATAAAAGTGGTTTTTTGAATCAAGGCGATTGTAGACTGCTAACTTGTAATTCGTAAATAGTTGACCGTTTATATGACACACCTACATTATTGTTTATACTGCTGATTAGTATGCAATACCATAGACGAACAATGGATTTAGACAAATACTGTCAATACAAAATACGTGCATTTTAGTGACGCCATCTGTTACAAATCTAATGATTACCACAAACTTATGAAAATGAGGCTTACATTGGTATTGGACATTTTTTAGATTTTTTTTTCATTAAAAATTAAAAGAAATATTTTCTTTAACTGGAGCTGTAAATTGTTCATGGAAAAATATCGAAAAGTAGTTATAGGGCAGTAAAAATAGCAGTGGCGTCATATAAGGAGATTTGTGTGTCTTTTTTATTCATTAGAAACATTCTAAATATTAACAACAGTACAATAACTAGCAATACCTCGTGATTTTACTCGCGGTTCCGTATGAATATCGAGATAAATGTAACCTATGTATTATTCTCCAAATTCAGCTATCCACAGCTTCATAGTGATCGATCCGATAATTTATGCGCAAAGAAGTAACAATATATTTTTACCTATATACAATTTATACCTACATAGTTACACAAACTCTCAAATTGTATTTTCGGTGTAGCACACGAAATTCTCTCTGACATTACTTACTCAGCCTTAAAATGCCTAGTTATTTGTGAATTGATGGTAACAAATTATAAACTTATAGATCAAAAGGCTCCATAGTTAAGGCTGTGCAGACCGTAATTTTGATGAAAAAAATACCTAATAGCATACCTTATTTAAAATATTAAAGTCTATGTCAAACATTGTGCATGTCGAAGTAATGATCTTTGAAGGTTTGTGTCGATTTATGTTCTGTCAAATTATTACTTGTCGAAGTATGTTCAGTCGAAACAACTAATTGTCGAAATATATTTTTTCGAAGTAATTGTCGTGAAGAAATAAAGAACGTTCGAACGAAGTTCAGCGGAACACTCAGTTGTATAGTATCAAAAGCTAATTAAGTAGTTGGAAAATGATTTTCTAGATTACAAATAAATTTTAGATGTTCGTCTAACTATCGATAGAGACACAATCAACAGTGACACAGTCAGTGGAGACACAGACTGATGTAAATCAGTTTTTTCGTTGATAACAATTTTAGCATTTATCATCAAAACGTACGGGGTATAAAAAATAAATGTGGTGAAATTGACATATTAACAGATTCAATGAAATTCAATGTACTTTGCTTTACAGAGACTTTTTTACGCACTACTCGGGCTAACTTAATTAAATTCCAAAATTATCGCTTGGCTACACACTTCTCTAGAACAAATATATCTAGAGGAGGCGTCAGTATTTACGTAGATAACGATCTGAAATTTCATATCTTGGACTGGATTTCTAATGTGGGTATTGAAGTGCATTTTGAATGTTGTGGAGTTTTTCTACCGGATATAGAGTTAATTGTAATCGGTCTATACAGATCGACAGAGGGTGACCTCGATACCTTCATGTCGAGACTGAATATTTTATTGAAAAAATTATTAGTTAGATCTGGCAGATCTAAGAAAACAGTGGTTATATCAGGTGATTTTAATATTGACCTTCTCAAACCTACGAAATGGAGCAAAATGTTTGAATCTATATTATCTATGCATGGTTTGAAGTTTTCTATTAACGAGCCTACTAGATATACTGATGATTCGGCAACATGCATTGATAATATCGTAACTAACCATAGAAATTTCAGGTCTAAGGTAATGAATATAGGAATCTCCGATCATACAGGGCAATGTTTGAGCTTGCCCTGTGACTTAGGATTTAGAGAAAAATTTTGGTTTGTAAGAAAAAGAAAAGTAGACGATAATATCGAAATATTTATAAAATATTTGTCTCAAGTTTATTTTACAGAAGTTTTTTCAGACTCTGACGTTAACTCTGCCTATAGGAAGTTTTTGAATATTTTTATTTTTATTTTTGACTTGTGCTTTCCGGTAGAAACGATGAAAAGGTCTTACAAAAAGAAACTTCCATGGAAAACTAGGGGTATCCAAAAGTCTTGTAAGACTAAAAGAAAATTATATTTAGAAACTCACAGATTGTCAAACAAAAAAGAATCATCTGCTTTTCAATCATATACTCGGTACAGTAAGTTGCTGAAATCCATTATTAGAAAGTCACGAAAGATTACAAATACCAATTTTATCAATAAGAGTACGAATAAGACGAAAGCAACATGGGGAGTTATAAAACAACATGCTAGTTCTACAAATAACTTAAAAACATCTATTGAGTGCATTGAAGTTGATAACACAATTATATCTGACCCAGTTGAAATATCTAAAGCCTTCAACAATTTTTTTATAAATCAATCTGATGTTTTAGATTCTGGTCATAATGATCATACTTGTAGGGCACAACTCTGTGGTGCCAGTATTTTTCTTGACCCTGTCAACACTTATGAAATTATTAAAATAGTCAAGCATTTGAATAATACCAAGAGCTCTGGCTATGATAATGTCAGTACACAGGTAATTAAAGCGTGTATTGAGTATATTGCTCAACCTTTAGTTTACATAATTAATTTAATGCTTGAAAATGGAGTTTTTCCAGAACAATTAAAAATAACTCATGTAAAACCACTTCATAAAAAAGGCTCAAGGAAAGACATTGGTAACTATCGGCCAATTGCCCTGTTACCAGCATTTTCTAAGGTTTTCGAGATGGTAATATACAACAGGTTATTAAAATTTTTGAACAAGCATAATATCATACATGAGAATCAATTTGGCTTTCAGAAAGGTAAGTCCACAACTTTAGCTATTTTTAAATTGCTAAGAGAAGTTTGGGGTAACATAAATAGGAAAGTACCCTCTGTAGCTCTCTTCTTAGACATGTCTAAGGCATTCGATTCCGTGGTTCACAAACTTCTTTTAAACCAATTGGAAAACTTAGGTATCCGGGGCGTTGCGCTACAGTTATTTGAAAGTTATTTGTCGAATAGGAAACAAGCCACAGTAATTGACATATACAATAATGTCAATAAAACAATGGAACAGGTGCAATCTGATTACGAATGTGTAAAGCTGGGTGCGACGTTGGTAAACTGGTTAAAAGTCTTAAACTTAAAAGTCAATGTATCAAAAACTAAGATAATGCACATTAGAAATTACCAAACTCCTCGTATAGATATTGACATTGTCGAATCGGGAACTGAAATTGAACTAGTCAATGAAACAAACTTTCTAGGAGTTAATATTGACGAACATTTAAACTGGAAGGACCATATTAACAAAATTAACAAAAAGATGTCAAGCTACTGTTATCTACTTTCGGTACTTGTTGGTGTTACATCTGAAAGTGTCACACGTAATGCTTATTTTGGGTACGTGTATCCATTACTTACGTATGGCATTTTATTCTGGGGCATTTCAGTGGATGTGCAGTCGACTTTTGTACTGCAGAAAAAATGTCTTCGTACAATTTATAAGATGCACTGTACTGAATCTCTCAGACAGGTGTTCAAAGAAAAATATTTATTAACGCTGACTGGTATTTATATATTAGAAATTAGTGTATTTGTTAAAAATAATTTAGACTATTTTACCCTTAGATCAGATAGACGCCAGAACATCCGTAATAAGTGTAAACATGATCTTTGTCTTCCTAGGATTAATAATAGAATGTTTCACAAAAGTGCCTTCATCACAGCGATACTTGTGTTTAATCATCTCCCCTCTGACATTAAAACTTTAAATGGACCTAAATTTAATTTAATTTAATGTTAAAAAAATGGCTTATTGACAAAGCATTTTATAACCTTAACGAGTATTTTGATTACAAATGACTTTTAATGTTGTACATAATTTTTTTTTTGTTTTTATTTTATATTGTATTTTAATTATTGACTGTTTTTATTTTTATGAATTGTACCTATTTTATTATTCTTACATTTATTCTATTTTATTATTCTTACATTTTATTACAAATTGACATTGCATAAATTTATATCAAACCAGTGACTTGTAGTAAAATGAATGATTGGGTTTTGAGTTGATGTACCTATGAATAAATGAATTGTATTTAATTTAATTTTAAAGATTGTGTTCTGTTGCAAGTAAATTTAATTAATTTAAATATTATTGTATGCCCAGTGTGGTGAACTGTTCGAACTATAATTATAGCAATATCATCGGCTCATGTACACAGTTATGACAATAAATGTTTTCTATTCTATTCTATCGGTCAATCATTTAGTTTGTGTTCTAAGTTCGCCCTTCGGCACAATTAAGAATTCATCTCAAGATTTAAGTGACTTCGGCGAATAGCCGAGGAGTTTATATCGAATTATATTGCTTTATAATCAAACACCAAGTTTTAAGTACTTTTCACTTTTTTTGTTATAAACTAAAAAATATTAAAAGGGTTTTAATTCAAAATTCAAAACAAATGTATTGCTTATGGTCATATTGACCACCCAGTTGGCACAATGGTTACCATGCCGGACTGCCAAACACAGGGTTGCGGGTTCGATTCCCGCCTCAGACAAATATTTATGCTTAGATATTTGTCTGAGGTCTGGTTGTTTCTTTGTAATAAAAGTATATATTTACAAAAAAAAGTATACAAGTAGTATATCCGTTGTCTAGCACCCATAACATATGTCTAGTGACTTAGCTTGGGACTAGATAGCGACATGGAGAATGTCCTGTAATATTTATTATTATTTTATTATTTACTAGCTGCGCCCCGCGGTTTCACCCGCGTAAGTCCCGATCCCGTAGGAATTGACTCTAGAAAACGTTTGTATGGGAAATAGAAAAGGGCTGTTTTTAGGGTTTTCCCGGAAATTATTAGATTTTTTCTCGCCTTTTAAACCTTCCCTAGACCTCCACGAACATTTCAAGACTAAGATAAGATAAATCCGTTCAGCCGTTCTCGAGTTTTAGTGAGACTAACGAACAGCAATTCATTTATATATATATAGATTATTATTATGTCATTACCTTTGACCACTTGCCAAATCAAAGTTGGTGTTAAGCGTAGTTGGTATTTTGCATAAGTGGTAGGTATATAAAAAGCCCTTAAGTTAACAAACCACTAGATAATTAAGATCCATGTCAATCATTCTAAGTACAAAATTAACAAGTTAAAAAATTGCCCGTAAAATGATTCAGGAAATAATCTGAATTAAATGTAGCTTTCCCTTAGCGTGCGTCACGCGACAAACTTGTTATTATGAAAATTGTACTTTATTTCTAGCACCATAAAGTTAATGTTTATTTAGTAAATAAGTCAAAGAGGTAATTACACAAAGTAAACTGCAAATTGTATTCTATTCTTTATACTTTAAGGGTAAAAGTTATCAGATATTTCCACAGCGTAATTTTGTACTACTCTGAGTATTAATTGTCTTTTAATTCTTGGTGTTTGATAAGGTTTAAGTTGAATAAGTTGCATTACTTTAACTTTAATGAGTGGTTATTGCTTTAATGTCCAAGTTAAAACATGAAACAAAGAAGGGTTATGTAAACAACATACTTTTATATTGCTTACGAATTGAACGGTCGATAGAGAAATTTATGACGACTCCCGCCTGCGACGCAGAAAGTTGCGGGTTCAATTCCTATTTTATTTCTGGTTTGGGTGTTTTATGTATTTTAAGGATACGATAATTTACAAAAGAATAGACAGATATAAGAATTCTATCTGTTGTCTGGCCACCGTAACACAAGTCTATAGTTGCTTATCTTAGAGTTAAATTACAACGTGTGATCTGTTCTACAATATTTATTTAACTACATATTTACCTTTTTTACTTATTCATTCTTGCATTCGTTTGTCAGTTCATGTGTCCTTTTTTCGTCGTTTCGTTCAATTAAAATATTCTCCAATATTTGTTAGCACAACACTAACTTAACATGAACTAATCGATACAATATTATGTAACTTAAGCACACTTTAGTAATTTGTCCAAAACTTCATACTTAGCAAGTGACGTTCGTGTTATATATGCTAAGTTTTGGCTGTTTGCATCTCTAACTTGGCCACTGAGCCATTAGTCTTATTAGAGCAGGCTTTTAGTGCTATATATATATCTTATTGACAATTTAACAACAATATAAATACATACTCATGTATTAGTTAAGCTAGCGTAACTTTACTTTTTTATGCTCTATTTATGCTCTTCGACAGGAATGACATCTCTGTATTTTAGTAAGGTTCTGATCTAAATTAATGTGGCCTCTGTTTGCTAATTAAATTATTTTGAGAATTAAATTAACTCCCTTTTTACACGACTTGCAGTCGTGTGTTTGTTTTTAATTATTCCCTTATATCTTCCGAACCACTCGATGGATTTCTTTGATTGAGATATCGTTAAATTCGCCTCATCAGTCTAAGTGTTCTTAGATAGGTGACATAAATAAACTATAACATTATATTGGTCACCCTTTGACCACTATCACACCTGATTATATCTGATGGTATGTGACGATATAGCACGCGCGTCTAGAAGATACCTGTTCACTGGCGACTTAAAGACACCTAAATTTGAAAAAAAAAAGAAAACACTTCTTACCCTCGTCGTACCCTTCCCTCGCCATGTTTACGTCTTAACTCGAGTTGCATTATTTTTAGACAATCGTATACCAGCTTTGAACTAATCCTGTTAACAAAGGAGATACTAACTCCATCTCGTTGAGCCGTTCGGTTCACTTTACAATTCATTATTTATGTCGTTGCAAGACTATCTCAAAGCTTCAAGTTTTCAGTTTTTTGTTAAACAACTCTTTAACTTTCAAACAATAACACAATTAATTTACAATCAGTAAATTACCAACAACTAAGTTTCAACTTGAAGTTAAAGTGAAGTGTGTCATTGTAAGTTAAATTAATAAGTAATTTAAGTCAGGCAGGTGTAAGTAAGTTGGAATCCATACTTAGTACAAAGTCAGCTTACTGTGCAAGAACTCGTGAAGGTCGCGGTAATTAAAACGTAATATTAGTTTAAAATAACCTTCAGTGACACTTTTAAGTTTGTTTACCCATTAACCCATATTAAATAAGCTTTTTTGACGGTCACAAGAGATTTGACGGTCCAAAGGCAGATTTATCGACAGGAATATGATGTCATAATTTGTAACGAATACTTTATATTACTTACAAATATCATATTCATGTTGTTGAAAGTCATTGGATTAGCTGCATCCGTCAGAATAACGAGACTGCATCCCTTGAACCGCCTACCACATTTTTTAAAATTTTCTTCCATGTCGGTACTTTCTTTATTTCTTTATAATTTTACCAACTAACAATTTTGTAAAGATTTTTACCTCCAATTACATCGTTCATTATTTTTTAATTACTTGCATAAATGTGAAAACGTTGTTATAATAGAGTTCTTTACAACAATTCTAAGAACTTAATATTTTTCCTTCTACGTGCTTTTGACTCGGGAGTTCAAGTATTTTTACCCGACTACGGCGAAGCCAAAAGGGAGGGTTATTACCTTGTATGTAAAATAATATTTATATTTTCTCTATAAAATTCAAAGTTCTGATTGACTGACTTGTAACTGATATATCAACTGAAATTGTAATCGATAAAACTCGAGCCCGACTGAGTCTAAATATGACACCTTTAGAGATATTTTATTTGTTTTAGTACCTATTCTGCAACTAATTTATTAAGGGACTTTGATTAACGCGCAAAAATAAAAATTATAAGTGTTCCTTTTTTACCTTTTGAGGTACGGAACCCTAAATCAGCCATTAAACTTTTAAAACTTTCAATGGCTTTTAACGGTATTCCGATATACGGCGATATTCTCGAGGGATCTAACTCGGGAGAAACTGCGGGGCGCACCTAGTTTTCTATAAATTGTAATACAGAAAATTCTATTGCAATACACAACGAAATATAACTGTTGCAAAATGTTGTTTGCTTGAATCGTGCTAACTTAGCTATTAATCTCTTTCGCGACGTCTCAGCTAGCAACTTTGGGAATACTTTCCCGCCATAAATCCTGATGCTAAGCGAATACAAATGGTGCATTATGCATTGCTTATATTATTTCTGTTTATTTTATAATTAAAGCAGCTACCTATGTATTGTGGTTAACGATCGTTGCCCGCTAAATACATTTAGCTAGAATTTAGGTAAAAATGTTTAAACACAACTTCATGTCAATGTAAAATCAAATTCTATTTAATAGCCACAAGGTTGATATCATCATTTAGTCTATTTAATCAGTTTGACATTTTGACAGTTGATTATTCATGTATAGGGTCTTAAATTCATTTATTTTTGTTCTGCAAGGCAACCTAAGGGTCATTAGACTCAATAGTTTAAAAAACAATTGGGTACCTATAGTCCATATTGTAAAAATATAGCTTTTTTATGGGCGTGGATTTAAATGACTTAAGTGCTCAATCCACATTTATCACTTCCTTCCCTTAATGGTCGTGAATAAATTATTACTTAAGGTTACTGTAGACGTTATTTCATGGTATTTATGTTAATAAATTTCAACTATTTTATTTTAAAACTAGCTGCACCCCTCGGTATTACCCACGCTTTTTAAAGTGACATTGATTTTCTATAAATGCAGTATACATTAGTTACTACGAACTACAAATATTAACGACCTGTTTTTTTTAAATCGGTTAAAAATAAGCATAGCCTTTGGATTCTATTAAAAATAAGACTGTCTCAATACTTAAAACTCATTTATTGGTAAAATCATTACATGTGAAAGATATCATTTCTTAGATATTACTTATTATCTACGATAATATCGTTTTACTTAACATGAGATTTTTACAAACTAAATTAACTTATAACTTAGATATTACCTAAAAGTCAACTTTAACTTATTGTAAATTATTCTACTTTTTTAGCTTACGAGTGCACAATCCTAACATTGAAATGCAAAATAGAATGATATAAGATTCCAGACATAAGACACCTAGTGTGTTTTATGGTATACTAAAACGACAGAGGGATGTTCTAAATTAATTAATCTAATAACTTTTGCATATTGGATTTTTTTTTAAGTTTTGTGGTGATGTTTACTGGTAAATCAGCAGTTTTTTTGGGGTAACGGGTCAACGACTTAAGGGTTATCTTTGTTTATTAAGTTTCGACTAATATTTTGAAAATAGGTTGTTTTTATTTATCTATAATTTCGAAATTATCATAAAACGTTAGGTTTCTCCTTTCGTATTACAAGTACCTTTGTCGAAACACATTGTAAACTTGATAAATGTGTTCTCTCTTTACTGTCCTAATTTGATAAAATTTAAAGTTATAAAATACTTTTCATTCCAATGTTCATATAGAATTGCGACGCGAGCAAAACTGCTAGAGTTTAATGACAGAAACGATTCGAATGTTTTTCTCACTCATATTCGATCCCTAACTAATCCCAGCTATCGACGGATAGAATAACTCTTTAGTTTGCTTAGACCCTAAGCGTTACCGTCATTCTGTTTGCCATCTTTCTCTAACATTGGAGTCTCAGCATCTTGAGACTCTTTCGTCTCATCTTCTGGTTCATTCCACTCTGCTTTCTCACCTGTACCAAATATAACGAAGTATAGATTCGTGAATACATATAAACCAGCTGCGATAAAGAATAGTATTCTCCATAGACGGGGGTCGTGCTGAAATATAATACATAACTTATTTAAAATATTCAATTTATGATCCGACTCGAAGCGGGCTTCAGGCTTGTATAAATATTGCAGGACAGTACACAATTATTATTGCATATAGCTTTATATTGTTATTTCACGTTGACTTCATCAATAAAGCCTGGGTCATTTAACCCCTTATCGGGAACATCTGGGCAGACAGCTTGAAAGTGGGACAGCCCCGCTCAAAGCGGGTCACTTTACTTACACCTACATCTAAAATAATACTAACAAACACTCACCACATCAGTCAATACAAATCCAGTAACCAAAGGCGCCAAACAAGCAAACGAGTTAGAAAAGAAATTGCTGATACTCATCATAGTGCCGGCGAAGTTAGGACTAATATCAATATGATTCACGTGGAAACCAGCATGAGATGCAATATTTAATGCACACATTCCAACCAAAATAGTTTCAACTATATAAATATTTTTTGGAGCAAAGGCTAATAATATAAAGCCTATTGCCGATGGTACATACCCTGAAAATGAAAATGAGTAAGTATTTAAATATGTTTCAGAAGCTATCCAGAAGTTTTTAACTGCGTAATAAGAATGTAAACTTTAGCAGACTCTTTATCATGTAAAGGATGCAAAAATCCTTCCTTGACACTAGTCATATTCATGTAAGGTTCCAAGTCTTTATATTAAGGCTTTGTTGTGTTATTAATCAAGCCAAACATTCGTAGATATTGATTGAATTATTCCTAGATATTTTTGATTGAATTATTCCTAGGTATTTTTTAATGAATTATTCGAATAAAAAAAACATTCAAATATCAATTGAACAACTGTTAAAAATTTTGGCGAAAAAATTATTTTAGTACCTATGGTATTGGCCAATTTTCTAGTATTAGTGACGCTGAGTATCTTTTTCACAATGAGCCAATCAGTGAACCAACTGAAGAAGAAATTGGTTAACCACATCACCATGAATGGTAAGGCGGTTAATAATCCATTCTGAAATTAAAAAGTCAAAATTATAATATTAAATTAAATAAATCTATATATATAAAAATGAATTGCTGTTCGTTAGTCTCACTAAAACTCGAGAACGGCTGAACGGATTTATCTTATCTTAGTCTTGAAATGTTTGTGGAGGTCTAGGGAAGGTTTAAAAGGCGAGAAAAAATCGAATAATTTCCGTTAAAACCCTAAAAACAGCCCTTTTCTATTTCCCATACAAACGTTTTCTAGAGTCAATTCCTACGGGATCGGGACTTACGCGGGTGAAACCGCGGGGCGCAGCTAGTATTAAATATATTATATTAAATATTTTACTCCAGTAGACGACGACCCTAATAGCTTAACCATTCTCTCTGACCTAAGGTCTAGCTCAGCAGGAATAGTAGGATACACTCGAATCAAGTGGCTACTATTACTAGTAGCTGTACCTGCATTACTAAATACTGGTACAGTTACAATGTATCTTCAAGGTCTGTAAGCATGCTATTAGTACATTGCGATATAAGTGTGGTAAATTGATCTTTGCATAGAGGCGGTTTATGACGCGCGAGCGGCAGCGAGCGTGTCATAAGAAGCCAAGATGCAAATATCAATTCCACACGTGTATCGTACGACGTTTTTTATCACAGTTGCGAATAAAAGAAAAAACTTGAAAAGAAAAGAAAAGAATAAATAACAAAATATTTGGTGATAATAAGTCTATGTTTACAATTTTTTCAGGCAATATTTTTTTGTTAATTATACTCCCGAAAGGCCAGGCAAAAGACTTTTAACCTATACAGCCTCGTCTGACATACAATATTTTTTAGGGTTTTTTCCATTTATCGGGGGTTAAAACAAAATACAATGGTACGGAAAAACAATATATTTAAGTAAAGAAAAAACAAAAAATAAACATAACTCAATTTTTAATCGTTTTCTAAGTCATTATCACGTAAAATTTTCGTTCGTAAACCGACTTTAGGGACAACCATTTTTGCTAGCTAAAAAACTCTTTAGTACCTACCTTTTTTATACATCAAAACAGTATAACCCAGATCAATTAAGAATGTTTCACCTACCTAACATGTAATTAGCAGTAAGATACGTATTTAACTTATCGGGATAACTTTACAGCACTAGTTAACAAATCTAAAACGCACGCGTGCATAATATGTTGGATTATGAGCCTAAAAGCCGTTGAATAAGATCCACTTTATGAGCAACTGTGATAAAAAATATCTTAAAGCACATTGCCACTTGTTATCAGGTACATAGGCTGCACTAAAAGTATCGGGAATGGAATATTTCCACTGTTCCTGTCATATTTAAATCTTTTTAATTGAAAATTCCTTGGTTTTAAAAATCGAATACCATTTATTTATTTAAAAAAAGAATCTCGGTCTTGTCACAAGGTTTTGTCAAACTTGTTTAGTCGTTGAGAAAATGGAATTGACTCGAGAAAATTCAAGAGCGATGATTTATTATGACTTTCGAAGTGGTTTATCACAAAAACAGTGTGTTGACCGGATGATTTCTGCATTTGGTGATGAAGCCCCATCCAAAACCACAATTTATCGCTTGCTGAATTTCAACGTGGACGTGTCAAGCTCAGTGATGATCCCCGTCAAGGTCGTCCAAAAACTGCACTCACCCAAGAAAATGTTGATGCTGTGCGTAAGCTGATTGAGAAAGATCGACACGTAACATACCGCGAAATTCAGGCAACTTTAGACATTGGCATGAGTCAAATACAAATAATCTTGTATGAACAATTAGGTGTAAAAAAGTTGTTTTCCCGATGGATACCGCATTCGCTCTGTGAAGAGCAAAAAGTGGCTCGCGTTACTTGGTGCGTCAGAACTCTCGAAAGATTCCACGCAGGATCCTCAAATGCTGTAAGTATACAACATCGTATCAGGTGACGAATCCTGGATATACGCGTACGAACCCGAAACAAAAAACCAGTCACGAGTTTGGGTGTTCGAAAATGAGTTAAAGCCAACAAAAATTGTTCGTTCACGGAGTGTTGCAAAAAAAATGGTGGCCACGTTTGTCTCCAAAACCGGCCATGTTGTGACTATTCCTCTTGAGGGACAAAGAACGGTTAATGCAGAATGGTATGCTAGCATTTGTTTGCCACAGGTCGTTTCTGAACTCCGTAAAGAGAACTGCAGCCGCCGCATCATCCTCCATCACGACAATGCGAGTTCTCACACCGCGAACAGAACAAAAGAGTTTTTAGAGCAAGAAAACATAGAATTATTAGACCATCCACCGTACAGCCCCGACCTAAGCCCTAATGATTTCTATACTTTCCCTAAAATAAAGAATAAATTGCGTGGTCAGAGATTTTCATCACCTGAAGAAGCTGTGGACGCCTACAAAACGGCCATTTTGGAAACCCCAACTTCCGAATGGAATGGTTGCTTTAATGATTGGTTCCATCGTATGGAAAAATGTGTCAAATTTCGCGGAGAATACTTCGAAAAGCAATAAATACATTTTTAAATAGTAATGTTGTGTCACTTCCTTGATTCCCGAAATTTTTAGTGCCGCCCTCGTAAGTGAGATTGGAGGTCTAACGCTGACCTATAAGATATTAAGTTACAAAAAAATAATGAATACTTACTGCCTTTATGTTAACTCCCATTATATTGTCCATGTAAGCTGGAACTTCAGAGTACAAGAACACTTGCCCCCAAGTGTGACCGATGTGAGCAATGATAATAGCGTACACACCCTTGCATCGGAGTATTTTCGACCACGGTACTTTCATTTGGTTCTGTAAAAGAGAGGTACTTTGATGGCTCCCATTTTGTCGAAAAACTTTTGAAGAATCCAAAACACACAAAAGCCGTTAAAAAGATAACCAAAAAGTTTAAAAAAAATTGCTAAATATTTAGTTAGAAGCGTAGAATTCATTAAGTTATCAAAACTTCTAAGAGAAGATATTTGTAGAATTTTTGTTTCAGAGGATTTTTAAGAAGCGGTATATACAAACCATGCTCTTTTGTCCCAAAGCATCTTCAATATACTTCCGCTCAGCATAAGATATCTTTGGATGTTTGGCTGGAGTGTCAGAACAACAGAACCAGAGAACTGCACACATAACGCCTGATAGAAGACCGTAAAACCTGAATATACCAGGCCAGCCAAGGGGAGACGAACTAATAAATCCAGTGACGGGAAGTCCTAAAACTGTTCCTAGGGCCTGACCTAGAAAATAAATGCGTCCATATAAATAGGCTAACAGATAACTGAACTCCTCAAGACAGAAAACTTCGATGTGATGATTTGGATTCGACGCAAAGTGATCAGAAATGGTTGAAAAGTCCTAATAGGCTAGTTAAATAAAATAATAAATTTAATATTACCTCCATAAGCTACAGTCGTTAGTCTACCACGTTCTTCCAAAGGTGCCCATCTTCCGAAAAATGTATGCATACCTGGCATCACGCAAGCTTGACTGAAACCTTGGATCATTCTGCAGATTACAGCGCATATCCATCCACCCTGAAGACAATTAACCACAATATCAATATTTTTCTCACTTGTAGAGCAGGGTTGGCGTAGTCGATGATAACCCTAATTTCAATTCAGAGGTCGATGGGTTGAATACTGCCCGTACAAATAATTATTCTTTTACGAAATATTGCTGTGCAAATTTAACAATGATCTCACGATGAAGAAAAACATTGTGAGGTAACCGACTTGTCCTAGAAGTCACCATGGTTCGAAGGCATGGAACATGCGCTAATACGAAGAAGGAGGCCAAAATTTTTATTGCGTCACAAGGAGTGCGCTTGCCTTGTGATGGGATATATAAATAAGCTAACTTTCCATATGAACTTACATAATAAGAAGCCAGCGGTAGACATAGTGAAACCAGACAATTAATGAGTAATGCCCCTGATAAAAGATATTTGGCTCCAAACTTATGGGCTATTTGACCTGCTGGGATCTGAAGACTCATGTAGCCCCAAAAGAAGGAAGATATCACTGTATCTTGGACTTGCTTGCTCCATTTAAATTGAGGATACTGAAAGAAAACATCAAGCTTTAAAGTTTTATTACGTAGCAAAAAAGAATCCAGATTGCCATAAAATCTTTGTCATAAAATCCCTTCGGAATATAAAATTCTATGGATCCGGTATTGTTGTTGCATTGCATTTTACCATGTTCTGGTCGGTTTTATCTGTGAGGTTTCCATACATTTTTTGTACATGTATTTTGAATATGGTAAGCAGGTGCGAGGTCCTTTATTCCTTACGTGACACAATTCCAGAACCACCTTTAAATTACGAAGCTTTACAAGATAATGTCTGAAATTGTTCCATATAATCCGAACATAAGCGCAACTCAAAATCACCGTCTCAACCCATTGTTATAATACAAAGGCCTTTATTTAGTGCAATAGGAAGCGTCTATTCCATATATTTTATGTTTATTGATGATTTTATCTGTGCGAGGCCAAACAATGTTTTTTAACTACGGAACTGGTTGTAAACTTTGTTGTAAAACAAGCAATGTATTCGGAACAAATGTGAAACTTCCGGTAAAATCATTCTGAAAAATAGGGCATCATGTTGAGAGATGTAAATAACAATGGGATAAAAAGAACACCCTAATAGTTTGAAAAAGTTTAATAAAACGTTTCACTTAAACTGATGCATTACTGGCACTTGAGTTGGAATCGACGCTCTTTGTTTATTTATATTTAACAGGTATATTTGAGTTAAATCGGATAAACGGTGATTATTTACAATTCAGGCCATTTGTTAAGTCAAAGTGAATTTCAAGTACATAATAGATTTCGTTGACTGAAAAACTTCATGGTTAGCCTTCGTTAAAGATTGCCACCGTTGTTGTAGGTATAACATTTTTCTGAAATAATGTTATATTTATTCCAATGGAATCTATATTTCTTCACCTTCCTTACAATGTCATTGTTTGTCAAATTGTCATTATTTATGGTATTCACACACTTGAAGTGATAGTAAGGTCGTCATGAAAATGACATTTATTGTGAGTTTTATTCCATGGGTTTCTTTTGATGTTTACTATAATAATTTCGTTTAACAAATGTTGTTCTGTATAAAAGTAAACTGAAAATAATTGAATTTTCAACAAAGTAGTTTGTGGTTGCTTATTATATTCATTTTGAATGTACCTACCTAGTCTTTACAAAAGTAAAGAAAGTCATAAAGATTAAGTGGCGCAATTAAATGCTAGAAAATCTCAAACTTACGTCAATCTAGTAGCCAGCGATAAGACTAAACAAATATTTGTTAATTTTATTCTTACGACCTTCAAATATTTTCTCCAACGCAGGCGTTAAACAAATAATTTTACTTGAATTCTATTTCGTTAAAAATGTTTTAAGAAGCTAAAAAGTAATTTACTTCGTTGCTTACACAATTTGTTTTCATTTTTATTGGTCACAATAAAACGAAAACAAGTTATCAAACATCAGCTTGATTTAATTTTCGGGAAGAAAAACAAGTTTACTGTTTTAATGTAAAATAGATGCCACCTGCGGTTTCACACCCCTAAGTCCCGATCCCCTGGGAACATTGGGATACAAAGTAACCTAAAAAATAATTAAAACCTATTCTCTACAGAATAATGTCCTCGATAGTTTAATACAAAAAATACTTACAGGTGGACTTAACATTAAAGCGTTAAAGAATCCTTCCATATGAAAATCGTCATCTTTAGTCGAATTATTAGTAGTTCCATTGTCATGATAAGTCATGGCGACCAGAGCTACTCCCATACAGGACCTCATACTGTAGGCTACTGTCAGCGTGAAGAACATAACCAGGCTTTGTTGGTGCCTGTACCCCCATTTTGTTGCTGAAATAATAAAAAAACTTAAAATACCAACCACATATTCATTTATTGACGACCCAGTTGGCACAATAGCCACCTTGCCTGACTGCCAAACACAGGGTTGCGGGTTCGATTCCCGCCTCAGACAAGTATTTATGCTTAGATATTTGTCTGTGGTCTAGTTGATTCTATATATTATAAGTATATAAATATATAAAAGAAAAGTATATAAGTAGTATATCCGTTGTCTAGCACCAATAACACAAGTCTAGTTAGTTAGCTTGGGGCTAGATGGGGGTGTGTGGACTGTCCTACAATATTTATTTATTTATTCATATTGCATGTTTCGGTCACGTTGTAACGACGAAAATCTGAAAGAACTTATAATGAGATCGAAACTCAACCAGATTGACGTATTAGACTAAGAATCATCAGGCTTATTACATCTTGTATTACTCGTAGTACACATCCATGACTGAGTTTTTCAACTGAAATGCCATCCGTGTCATAAGCAAACTAAATTATCCGGAACACTTTAATGTAAGTGGCCAGTTATCAAGGACTTAAATTAGGTATCAATACATTAGGTATTAATACTTATTGGTGATTTTAAATGGTGTGACGGTTAAGAAAACAATAGAAAAATTGCAAGGAAATATTAACTGTCACACTAGTGTGACAGTTAAGAAATAGAATTCCTAACCACCATACTAGTGTGACAGGGTGGTGTGATGGTCAGTCTGGCCCCACAAACACAATGTTTCAGTCGAAGATATTTATTTTTTTGGATATTTTGAACTATTTTAACCAAAACAGAAAATATAATGAATATTAATGTATGAAAAAAACATAATTATAAAGGAAGTTGAAAAACTCAGTAGTTTACAGTAAATATTTACACATTACGCGTACAGTTTTCGTTTCATATCGGAAATGGGTTCGAACTACTACTACAAAAAAAAATGGCAAAATTAAACGAAATATCGCGGTCATAAAACAAAGTTTGTTTTTCAGGATACTAAAATTTTACAAAAAATCTTCGAGGGTGTCAAACCTGAACTCAGTCAGGGCGAAGTAATATCGATTTTAAAAATTGAGTACCGAACTCACATTTAATTTTGCTTCAAACAGCTCATTTGATTATCATGAAACATAGATACAAAAACTCACGACTCATTCAGTTTTCAAATTAAATACACCTAGATGAGCTGTGATGGTGATCTACACTGACTGATAAACAAATATAGAGCGGTAACTTATAATAACACGCTTTGTTCTTTCGAAGAATACTGGTTATGTTAGCAACATGTTATGTTATTTTCATTGTAAGTTAATTATTTACTGTATCTTGTTTTTTTGTTCTCATTTATTCGTATTACCTTAAACACCAACTAACTAAACTTCATTATCTTTTCTACAAATATTGTTGAACTTTTGTGTCTGTATGTTACCTCTTTATTTAAAAACTACAGAACCGATTACAATGAAACTTATGTTGATGACTGGAATCCTGGAATAACAGGTAAGCTACTTTTTTTCTCAATATTTCCACAAGATCGGGGCTTACAAGGACAAAGCCGCGAGTCACAGCTTAGTATAATCACTTAAATTCAAATTCAACAGTTATCATGCAAATTTGAAAAATTAATAAGGAACGTCTACACTGAGCAATGGGAACTTGAACTGAAGTTATTAAAACTTTAGTTCTTATTATTTTTTAAATTGAAGCTCAAGTAGCTACCGAAGACCGTTGGAGATGTAAATTAAGTTCATTAAACTTGGCTAGCTTGTTTAACGGCAATGTAGTCTATTTCGAAACCAGAGAGAATTAGGAAAAAAAAGTGATTGCGTCAATTATAATTGTGTATCAGCATTAAAAACGACGGGGTGTTATAAGTTTGACGTGTCTGTGTGTGTGTGTGTGTGTGTGTGTGTGTCTCTGTCTGTGGCATCGTAGCTCCCGAACGGATGAACCGATTTTAATTTAGTTTTTTTTTGTTTGAAAGGTACATTATTAATTATCGAATCTCCAATAAGGCTCATGACCTAAGTCAGGTAGTTGTTAAAAATTTAGACCACAAACTCATGATTACTGAGATATACCTATATGCGTGAACAAGAGGACCGGAGCTTAGCATCAAAGATGACATCAAAAGAAATTCAAACGTCAATTAAATCACTTTTTGCTCTGCAATTACATTGAAACTCACTTCCTACCCCCTAATTAGTACCTTTAAATCCAGTGTCTTCATCAAAGGTGTTCTCCCCCACTGGTTCTTTAACACCGACCGTCATAATTGAACTAATTATCACAACTGCTATCTCAATTCTACTTGGACGATTTAGATATATACAATTAGAATATAATTGTTATCTGAAACCAAATACTAGTTATAAACATTTATGATTTGATTAGTGTACTTCCGCTGACGGAGTTGCAAATTTTCTCGTAATATTGGAGTTTTCCTTGAGGAAAAGTTATGTGTCGAAATAGTCATAATTTTTGTCTAGTTTAAATAGACCAACATAAATAATCTTGAATGCAACAAAAGTAATGTATCTTTGTGTAAAGTTGACATCAAATTATGTAAAAGTTAAATATACCTTCACTGGCTAATACCTCTTCCCATTGTTTCTAAACTAGTGTGATGGATTGCTAATCTCCAAGTCACTATTTACGCCACTATCGACGAGGTCTGATCTTCAGTTGGTTGGGATCTAAAGTTTTGTTGTTTTGGCCCAAAGTTCATTCGGCTTGCAGCTGACATGGCCCGCCCAATTGGCGGCTTTTTCAGTATTGTGATGTGATAATGAATTTAAAATACCTACGTATTTAGACAGTTAAGTGCGTTTCTTTCATTATCAATTAAATCATCGCCAAAGTTGCTTTTCTTTATTTGCTTTAGACACACGTTGTCGCGTGACGATCGAATGCTATATTTATTTATCTTAAAATAAGCCTAACTATAACTATATTGTCTACTTACTACTTTATTTAATTTTATTTAACTTTTAAATAACCAGTTGCTTTTATGATTGTTATTATTGGTCTAACTTTAATTCTAATTAATTCTTCAGGTGACCAAAGGGTTGCCTTCTATGTTCAACGGATCAGCATTACCATCCAAAGATGGCTATATTGCTTCTTTGGATGGTAATGCTTTTTCGGTCCAAGAATAATAAAAAAATAATAAAAAAATCCAATAAAGTTTCTCTATGGTATTGGGTATTGGATTTCAATATTATTTTTTGCAATAGATCATTATAACTATTAAATACGATGTAAATTGTTTGTAAATTAATAATTATTCCATGTGATGCAATCGACAGTCATCAATTAACAAATCACTAATAAGTACAGGATTAATTTCTGATTCAAAATGGGGATTTAAAAAAAAAGGTTTGATTGTAAATAATATATTATTAAACAAAGAGCCTTTGATTGACAATTTGCTAAATCATAATTTACTAAAACGATATTATAATTAGCCTTTCTATCTCATTTAATTTAACGATTTATATAGCGCCCGCAACTTTAGTCCATGCTATACAGGGCGCTGTAGCGCCTGGAACATGTATTAGATAGAGTAGGCTTGCCCAGAACCTATATCCTGTCAGCTTAGTTAACCGTCTCCAGAGGTAAGAACTCGATGCAATACGTCTGGAGCTAACTAAACCGGGTTCATCACGATGTTGCCTTTCACTGTAAGAAGATACAATTAGCGCACATACAATTTTCATATGAAAACTCCGTTGGAGCACCGACCGGCCGAAGTTCGAACCCACAACCTACGGAATGATAGTCGAGGTCAACCCACGGGCTAATACCGTCTCGACTATCTAAATACAACTAAAAAGAATATTATTCTACATGAACGGTTGCGTTTGTAGATTTCTTGTTTTAACTAGAATCCTTCAAGTTTTGCGTTTCCATTTTCAGTTTTTCTTTCGTTCCTTCTTCATCCGTTTCTGCAAAAAAAACGTTAATGAATTTCTGCAATCGTAGAAATAAATTGCACCGCGTTCCATAAATAGCAGTGCATTAAGAACGGGCAACAGACTTTTTGATCGACTTAAAGCATTGATTAATTTTTTAGGGGAATTTAAAACCAAGTGAATTCTATAAATTAAACTACCAGTGAGCTTAGTTGGAAAGTCTTTGTTTTAAAGATAGATTCCAAAATGTACAATAGGGATTTTTCTCAAATAGTGTGTTTTAAAATCTGTATTTTTTCTCAACTAGGTCCTTAAAGAATCGTCTTAATAAATAATAATTATAGCACGTCATTATTAGCTGTAGATTTACAGAAGCACCTAAAACCTAAACAGCTTGTTACCTTGTGGCCAATCATTCCAAGACTGCACCTCTGGTGACATGAAGACTACGTACACTATATTTGTAACTACCGTTAATCCAGCCACTATAGACAACATTATTCGCCAATGGTGTACATTTGTCTGAAATCAAAATATGTTTATGTAAAACAATCGCCTTTTGGTTTTGTTCCAACCGGACCATTTTTTTAATAATGGACGTGACTTCAATAGCTCTATTTCAAATAATACTTTCATTTTTTAATCTTGCCCTTTGTGAGCATGATCACAAAAGTGCCTTCTTCTCATTGGTGGGTGCATTCTTAAGGCACACATCCTAACTTAGTTTTTAAGACGTTTCAATGTGATTTCATGCAAATCGTAAGATTCCAGATTAATAAAGAGTTTTCAGTTTGACTTTGACTAGACTAACAACCGAATTACTGATATATTAGAGCTGCAACTAAAAATACTAAAACTAAAAAGTTTCGAAAGTCCAATAACTGACGGAACTAACCACTGAACTACTGAAACTTAAAAGTTGAATGCTGAACTAGAGATTAATAGCATAAAATTAGTCCAAGATAAGCGATAGTTTAGCTAATTATTTTCACAAACATAAGCAATATCACACAGAACATTGTATGTACAGTGTGCAGCATTACGTCTATGATTGCAAGCTTTAGACGAATTGTTTTACTCGATTTGACTGCTCCTGCACACGCTTATTTTTATACTTACTAGCTGTTGCCCGCGACTTCCTTCGCGTAGTGGTTTTGTTTTATTTAGAACGTTCGCGATTGCCTAACTTACACCGATTTTCTCAGGAACGGGTGGACCTAGCAAGTTGTTTCTACCTATTTTAATAACAAAGATTTATTATAAAGATTGATTTTACTTTTAGTTATAGATCTATGCCATAAGGTTTCTTAATTAATTTAATATTTATTTATTTTATGGATTTTTATGAATCGGGTCTTATTTTTCAATTGGTACATGAGTGTTCTATAAACATCTACAACTATAACTAAACAAATTTGGTTGTTGGAAACTTAATAAATATTCGTAGCACAAGGTGCGCATTATATTTTGTGTTCGTGTTTAGTCTAATAGACTCTTGGCGTTGTTTCTCCAGACTCTCGGCGAGAAACCCCGAGACACCCGAGAAGCGTGAATGTAAGGAGTTTCTCACCTTCTCGTTTCTTCTCGTTCTCGCCTGTCCTCCGATCAGTGTCGGTATTTTTGGCCAAGACAAAAGATTTCTCGGGCGAGAAGAGAGGAGACTCCCACACTCACGCTTTGTCTCTGTGCAGTTTAGTCTATACATATAAAATGCTTTGACCTGAATCACTGACGGATCAACGCACAGCCTAAACCGCTGATCGTGGAGACCTGAAACTTGGAGGGTGTGTTGTTTGTGTGACGTAGGCATCAGATAAGAAAGGATTTTCCGAAATTCTACCCCTAAGGGGGTGAAAAAGGGGGGCAAAGTTTGTATGGGACAAAGTGATTCCTTGGTCCAATCTTCTTCAAATTTTGCATAAACATTCTTTAACAGAATTGATGGAAGACATTTTTCGTATTTTTTTTAAATTCATCCCCTAACGGGGTTAAAAATGGGTAGGAAGTTATTTTCGGGGTGATTTGCTTCGAAGTTGATATCAATAAGTACTCCTTTTAAGTTACCTACATTGTATTTTGACACATGTTCCACCACTCAATCCGATTTTATTCAAAAAAGGTTGCACTTTTAGGACACGGCCTCATAGGGACGTAGAATTCGGAATTAGAAATGGTAAGGACTAGAACATTCTGGTTATAAAATATACGAATTATTTCATATTCAAAACTAACTGCGCACCGCGGTTTGACCCGCATAAGTTGTGCTTTCAGCGATAAGGCCGCCCATTTGTGCAACTTATACTTTCTAGCTATTACTTTACTTTGTGTATATAGTGTTCTGTTTCTTACTGTGTTGTACGAATAAAGTTATCTATCTATCTATCCCGTGGAAATATCGGGAAAAAAAAGTATCGCGTTCGTGTCGTCACGGGCGGGAGGCCGGGGTTTCTCGAGCAGTTGTAGTTTTTTACTCTGGTTCTACTAATTAAATTTCGATGTAATATATGACCTTCCTCGAAAAAAGAGCTATCTAATAGTGAAAACCAGATTTCAATTGGTTTAGGTGTTTGTAATTATATAACAAACAATCTGACAGACAGACATGACATTTTAAAACTAAGCATATATATTAGGGTCCCCTAAACCCATTTTTGAAATTTGCTTCCAACTACAGACTTTTTGTCCTCTCTAACTTTATTATAAGTATAGAAAAAAACTAAATAAACACAAATATATAAGAATATTTAACTATACCAACCTACCGATTTTGGTAATATTAAAACCCACAGAAATATATTAGAACCAATTAAAACTCCCATTAGAACTATTTTCGACTTATTCGCGGACGAAGTCGCGGGCAAAAGCTAGTTTACAATAAAATTACTATCTCTGTTCTGTTTCGATGAATTTTCGTAACTCATCATCGTCTAGCTTTTCTATTTTTTATTATTTTTAGTTACCACATTCACGTAGTTGCAATATGGAATGACACAGAGCCAAACCGACTGCAGTTTCAATATCGTCGTCTATACCGGATAAGAACCAGAACACGAGTGAGAAAATTGGGAGTGGATAGTTTGATTGTCTCGGCTCGGCGCGGCGAAAAGTCTTAGCGAACTTCTCGCCGAGCCTTCTCGCCGTGAGTCTGGAGGGGCCTGAATAGAACCAACTTAAATATTGAAAATCAAACAATAAAATTGATAATTGTCTATATATCTTATCTAATCTGTGTATCTATAAAGTAAAGTATATTTAAAAAAATGTTTGGTAGATTATCTAATCGATCTTGTTTTGTTTTTCTGTCGCGGAAACAACAACTGATTCATAAGAATGAAAGCATTCAATCATGACATGAAAACATATAATTTCATTATTTTTAAAAAACAATATCGTAAAGCATGAATTGCACTTTGAGATGTGCTACGAGAAAGACAATAAAACTTTACTCAAAGTTTCGCCATAATATTTGTCTCAATTCGAAAGCATTGAAAAGTTATTTAAGAACGTTTGCGAACCATTAATTCCAATAGTTCCTTAACTGATATTTACCGACGCCCGGTCTCTCGTTACTTTCCATCAGGTGAAACAAAATAAAATTGTTTTAAAATAAAAATAACGTTTTATGTGACGTTGATTGGAAATGGTATATAATGGATAAAATATCTTGTTCTGTGTGAGTTAATATTTTAGTTTAGCTAAAAGATTACAGAGCATTGAATCCTTAGATTGCATCAGCCCTCAATAAAATAGAACTGCGGCTTCTTTGGCCTGACTTCATTTTTAAATTGGTGTCTCTAATTCTCCCGGGATCAGGAATTCTCGAGTGGAACCTCGGTATGTTCTCACTGGTTTTATGGAGTTTTGCAATGAAAGTCAGGGGCTCAGCTAGTCTACACTAATATTATAAAATAGAAAACCATTTTCACTTTTTTGTTTGGTAACTACTGAACTGATTTCGTTGAATCTCGGTATATTAAATATCTGGGAAAAAAATGTATCCCCATATTCCTATGAGATGTGAGTTATGCGAATGAAATCACAGGATTCATCTATAAAAATATAAAATTCAAAGTACTGACTGAGTGATTTTAACGCACAGCACAAACCACTAATCCTAGAGACATTAAATTCAGAGGCGGTGTGTTCTTTGTAAACGGCGGAAGCTGACCAGCGCGAACTTCAAGTCAACAATTGGCAAGAAATAGCGCAGGACAGGGAGCGAATCCTGAAAAACCATTTCTTAATGGATTTACCATTAAGAAATGGTTTTTCAGAATTCCACTCTGAAGAGAGTGGAAATTCGCGCGAAACCGCAGGCAAAAGCTAGTAAGTAGAAAAACATACCACGTCCTGGACCACGTAAGAAACCACCACTGGCATTATGTTGGTCCCAATATTTCCCAATGTGTTGCCGATTGCCATCAACGTACCAACGTAATTAGGAGCTATGTCTATTTGGTTCACCTGCCAATTGAAATAGCATTAGTTTCAACAAGCTTGTTGAGCTCTAAATGCCCTTTTCCTGTCACTAAAATTGTTCATTGAAGCATGAAAAATTGTTGTCAACTTTTGGTGTGTACCGTGTTGTAGGTAAGGTATTTTCTTATATCTATACCTAATATTATAAAGAGGAAAGATCCGAAACCTCTGGACCGATTTTGGTGAAACTTGGTATGAGGATACCCACGTGGGTGAAACTGCGGAGAGCTTCTAGTATGAGAATCATGTAAAGAACGAAAAATCCTTGTCGATTGTAGCTAAATTCCAGTAAAAAAATGCCTATACCATCTTTTTTTGACTTTTAATATTTTTGATAAGCTAAGCATTCTTAATGCATCTTTATTTAACAAAAATAACTTTGAAGTAAATTAATTAAACATAGTTACTTAAATTGAATAATTTAAAACAATAAAATAAATAAACATGAATTCGTGTTCTAGGTAGGTACTGCTTTTCCCCCTAGCTCTTTTGCATCCTTTTTTAATTTGCTACCAAGTACTTTACGTCCATTCTTTTATTATTATAGGTTGGTAATGATAGAAAATATAGAATTGTATTTACCATCCAACCGACATGCAAAGCTGGATAGAGTGCCAAAGTAAGCACTAAGAAAGCCATAGCGCTGACAGTTGATGTTGCAAAAGATGTCGCAATTAATCCTATTGCTGCACCGAATTGAGCTGAAACGAAAATATCAAACATACAAAAAACAGCATTTGCAAAATTGCGCTCTGAAAATCAAGTATGAAACAAGAAAAGACTGACATATTTTATGGTCTTGCCTTGCATATAATAAAGGTAAAGCGGCATATGAATATGACCACGGCTACCCATAAATATATAGGAATATTTTCTTGTTACTTACTTTTCAGAACGCGATTTTTCCGAATATATTTTTGAAATGTGCTAATCAAGCTCTTTAGCCTGATACCCAACACGGCCCCTATCAAACAATCTTACAAGGCTCATCAAACGCTTTCGATTCATGAGATACAGCCTTTTGACAGACAGACGGCCGTTCCGTCTGTCCGTCCGGTTGTCTGTGAAGTCTTAGTAATAGGGTCCCGTTTTTACCCTTTGGGTACGGAACCCTAAAAACTGATTGTAGTTATAAACAATACTTACACAAATTGTTAAATGTTCTTCTAGCCGTGCCGATGCTTAATATTTTCCTATTTGTAAAGTAGTCCGACATAACGCCAAATGCCATACTCGTGAAGAAGCTTACGACAAAAGGCAGTGAAGACAGCAATCCACTCTGAAACAATTTAACAAATACTCATAATTATGGAAGCTTGAAAAAGGTAGGGGTAAGTTAAAACAAGTTTGGAGCGTTTCCCTTTTTTGTTACATTTTCAAATAATCGTCGTTTTTAAAATTCGCAGTTTTGGTCCTGATTGTATTAACGAGTTATTAGGCAAAACCTACTAAATCTGATAGAACCTAGACTTTACAGCGTCTTGAATAGTAAGCATGCAAGTTGAGTAAATAAATAACATAAACTCTCCCCCTAAAAATCGGCCTATCCACGGTTTTAGAAAATAGGTCACAGGTGATACTCTCCCCTCCCCAAGAAATGTCAAATGTCTCTTTATGTAACTTTAAAAATAAATATGAACGGATAGGTGGATATGTTTAAGCGGCCAGTAGACTTACATTTTGGACATTCACTCCCAAGATGTAGTGGATATAAGAAGGAACTTGTGTGAAGGTGAACACAAACGTAGCACTGCAACCAAATTGTGACACGAGAGTTGCCCAAACTGGTCTCGATGTCAGTATCGCCTTCCATGGTATTTTACTTTTCTGAAAGAATACACTATTTACTGTCATTTAAACGTAAATAATTCTTATGTAATACTTGATGGCTCTCAATTTTTGGAGGGTGTGTTCCAACAATATATAACATGGATAAATTATGGAAGTGTGTTGACTTGAACTAGTTCTTTCTAAACTTATCCCAACATATTCGGGGTAGGGTCGAGCATTCGAGCTTATACTGCAAAGTGATTCATACATGAGATTTTACTGGTGCCAGCTTGACATCCCTTCCATTCGCAAGAACAGCATTCCTTGAAAATGTTGTTGTGGTGGATGGTTTACCGAAGTTACCACGAGAAATCCCAAAATCTGTTGGTAGCTTTTAACAACACACACGGCAGGGGATGGGGTTACTATTCTATGCTGAAGACTAATCAACCAAAGAAACTCAGCATACCTGAACTGAGGTACTGGTTTCATTTCTGATAAACTTCTTCTCTGCTTCTGATATGGTCTTGTGAACCAATGGCGATGGAGCCCCAAATACAGTGATGAAAATGAAACATAGTAAACAAAGTACGCCTGCTACGTAGAATACAGACGGCCACCTCCATGTGGTAGCGCATAGTAGACCTGATAACTGGAAGCCAAGAACTGTTCCTAGTGTTGATCCTGTCCAAAGCACACAAGCATTAAAAATTATTAACTTGTTGAGCGGTTTTACTCGCGATCGTGGTGTATAAATAGTAGCCAGAGAGTATCAGTACCGGTGCTCGCCAGTACTGGTACTCATCGCGACTTTGTAAGTGTAGGAGTTGATATTTCCAAAATCCTATCTTAGTAGACTCGTACGTTATAATATAACCGAGCTATCTGTATGCGAAGTTTAATTTCGATTTGTCTATTGGTTTAAGCATGGTTTAAGCAGTGCGTTAATATCAAACAGTCAGAACCTTGAATTTTATTTAATTTTATGGATAGACAGTACATGTTTTGTCCCTTTCGCATTTTATGTGCAGTCACCTTCGATTTTTTTACAATGGAACTGATGACCTGCCTATGCAAAAAAAACGACAGATTATTGATTTTCATGATTTTGATTGAATATAATTAAACATTTCGACAAGTTCTATTCAGTGTATTTTGCTTTCGACAAAATATTTGGAATAGCGTGAATACGTAAAAACTTATCTCACTTTTGAAAACCTGCAAACGTTATTTATTTAATTTAACATAATAATGTAATAGAACACATTAAATCAACACAAATAATTCATCTTAACTATAAACAATCAAAAGCTTTTATCTTGATGTATCTATACATTTATATCAAGATAAAAGACCGTATTATGTAACTGAATTTGTTAATAAATGAAAATGTAATATACATGCATGCTTATTTTTGATCTATTATATGCCGAGAAGGATCCTCGAATGATAGAAATGTCTACCAACGTAGTATATGAGCGTCGAACGCACCTTGGACACTTCACTCCAAGACCCCCCTGTTACAGTGGGATAACAAATCGTCCCATACAGTACTTTAACCCAGAAATGTATCTTATTCAACGGTGATTCGACACCCAAGGCTGTTCCCCGGATCAGACTTAACGACGTACAATGACTCTGCCGGTAAAGCGACTACGCAAAGGTATCGAACACTCTGCTTTACGGTCAATGATGCTGCCGCTGCTGTTGCAAGCTATCGATCACACAAAATTTCATTTATCTGAACCCTGACTTAAAATCAGCTTTGATCGTTGTCTCTATCAATATTATGAGATTTTCAGAAAACGAATATCAAATCTTGTGCGATCAACTAAATACTTTACAAAAAGAGCTTCCTGCTCTTTTTGCAGAGCAGGAAGATATATTTAAAGTTGGCGCAGTATGTTTTTTTTCTGTTATCTGTCATCTCATCGTTCATACCCACTCTGATGTGGATGTCTCTTCTATATCTTGTCTCAAACAGTCCATATTTTTTTCTTATGTCGTCTATTTCCCCTCCATCTGTTTACTTTACAAAACAGTATACCCCTATTAAGTCCTAAAGTAAGTATTTAATTTCCATATCCGTTTCAGTTAATAGTTTCCACTACAATAAAGCAAGCAGCTTTTTGAACTAGACTCGAGTAAACTTCAACACTTTGCAATTAAAGAATAAACTTAAAACTTGTATTTAACTAGTTTCAGACTTGGCTTCCGTAATACCTTGTTGTTTCCGGTGTTTATTCATTTTCCAACAAAATGTTTAAGTAAAATAAACTCAAGTTAACGTTACACTACAACTAAAGTTATTTAAAATGCGATATTTACAAAGTTCTTTGTTTTTAATTTGTGATTTATTTTATACTATGTAGTGAAGCTCGATATTATCGCCTTAGCGTCTAGACATTGTTAATGAGTTAAATGTTAGTGTTGTAGTGGGATTTCAGTTTAACACCGTTGTTTTATCTTTTTTTTTAAAAGCAAGGTATAGGTAAGTATATTACAGTTTTTTCAGTCAAGCTGATAGTAATTTGTAGGCTAACTTAAAGTATCCGAAATGTTAACTAAAATTGGGACTTCTTTTAATTAAAGTCCTATGGACGGAACTGACATGGTAAGTTAAAATGTGGAATATTAACTTTTCTTGATATAGTCCGTTTCCGAGACGCTTAAGAGTATTATATGAAATCATTATTTGTTTGTCACAATGTCCTCTATCAATACTTCAAGACTCAATTAAAGACAGCAAATAATTCTACTAAAAAGTGAGCATATTTACTATGGCTTTTACCTGTATAAACATAGCTGCTCATAGTTCCTCTCTCACTAAGAGGCACCCATTCAGCAAGCAGTGTTTGAATACTGGGATACGTTCCAGCTTGTGCCAGTCCTTGAACGACGCGGCAAAGGCACACTGCTTTCCAACCTCCCTGAAATTGTTTAACGAGTTTACCTTCAAATTTATAACCACAAGATAAACCCATAACGATCATGAATCAAACAACTGTCATTTTGGAAAAGTTCAGACGTGACAAGTCTTACTTCAAATATCTATAGTATATTTTTAAACTTTTTATTTTCGCTGCTTTTTCATAATGTTCAACTGTTTTTTGTGAAGTTTAATTATGTTGCGCGTCTTTTCTATTACATACGTAGTTTTCTTTGTAATATTTTACTTATTGTTATTTAAATTCAAAAATGGGACAGACGTGTCTGAGAAAGTGCCACTTTCAGCCCAGAACAGCCCATCTAGACGTTGGCAACGGCAAGTTGAGGGAACCCTAATTAAACAAAGGAACAATTAAAAATAGTACATTGCGATACAAGTGTGGTAAATTGATCATTTTATCGAGGCGGTTTATGATCACCGAGATTAAATCGACCAATACACACGTGTATCGTACGACGTTTTTTATCACAGTTGTGTATAAAAGAAAAGACTTGAAAAGAAAAGAAAATAATAAATAACAAAATATTTGGTGATAAGTCTCTGTTTACAATTTTTTAGGCAATATTTTTTTGTTAATTTTCTCCCGAAAGGCCAGGCAAAAGACTTTTAACCTATACAACCTCGTCTGACATACAATATTTTTAAGGGTTTTTTCCATTTGTCGGGGGTTAAAAACAGAATACAATGGTACGGAAAAACAATATATTATTTAAGTAAAGAAAAAATAAAAAATAAACAGAACTCTATTTTTAATCGTTTTCTAAATTTCTCTATGTTTTCTAAGACATTATCACGTAAAATTTTCGTTCGTAAACCGACTAACCTAACCTATCATGTAATTAGCAGTAAGATACCAATTTAACTTATTAGGATAACTTATAACACACTAGTGGCGTCGAGGTAATGTGTGTGTAATTCGTTGGATTATGAGCCTAAAAGCGGTTGAATAAGATCCACTTTATGAGCAACTGTGATAAAAATAATAAAAGACCCTTACCCAGCGAGTCAACAACGGAGTCAGCAGCGATGCAATAGCGTTGACAAAAAGGGAAACTTGCAGAGGAATCTTCCCTCCATACCTCTGGCAGATCAATGCAAATGGCATCATCATGATACAATATCCAAGGAAAAATGAGCTGAGTACTATTTCTTGTACTGGTTTTGGCCAATCGTATACCGTCTGCGCATTGAAAATAACAATTTAATTTCGACGTAAAAACTATTTTAATTTCTGCAAAGGTTTCAGACTAACTATAATATATAGAGATAATCTATACTGTGAAAGTAGACATAAGTTACTACGCGGGAGAACTCACAAGGAGCAACAGGTTTAACATATTTCTGACCAAAGGACTGGCCCAGTATATCTAGAACAACGGATTTGCATTGCAATCCAGAGATGCTTTACAGCCAGTCTTATAAACAACCTTCCTACTTTGAAACTTATCTATAATTATGGCTCTACTTACCTCTTGGAAACCGAGTTCTCGGTCTTTTTTGTCATTATCAATCCAACTATCATTTTCAAATCGAGTATAATTTTCTAAAACATTGGAATGACTAGTCATTGCTACTATAGATACTCCCAAATGTGCCCTAACCATCACCAAGACTGTAAGGGAGATGAAAATTATTATTAATTGGAAATGCCTTGTTCCAAATTTTGTTTTTTCTTGTTGACGCTCTGAAAAAAAAATGAATTTACTAGTAAGTAGTTAGTTTTGATAAGAGTACTGATTGTTTAGTTAGCCAATTATATTTACCCCTACCTATATATGAGTATTAACATTAAACCCATTTTGCATCGCAATTTAATATTTCACACTTACTTGCATCTTTTTCACTTGTCGACACCGTTTCGTAATATTTCCCTTCAAGCTTCATTCTTTTTAATAATAAGTACCTAATTATCTTAAATATTTTAAATTTCACTAACACTACACGTACGTTACGTGCTAAATAAATTAACTGTTACAATAGTGATGGCATGATGAATGTATTAGTAATAAATAGTGGTCTTAGTGTTGCTTGAGAAAGATAACGTAAATTGAATGTAATTGTTTGATCTATAGAATACAGAGTGTCGTCTGTAAAAGATAATTATTGTGCTTGTTAAAGGTGCACACTTATTGTATATATCACACAAGATCTGGACTATATTTAGACACAAAATGATAGGCAATCTATACTATTCAGGATACTGTAGTGCCTGGAATATGTTTTAGACGGAGAAAGCTGGCTCAGAATCTACACCACCCTCTCAAATTGTCGACCAGGAGGAAACAACTCCTTAATACGCCTGGGGCCAACTAAGCCGCGGGTTTTCCCAACTAAATAACCATAAACTAACCCAAACTAAAAAATATTTTGAATTCTGGCAGACCGACTTCAGTTACCTATATTTAATAATATCTTGTGTATTGCACAAAATATTATTAAATATAGGTAACATCTAGTAAGTTTAAAGGTGCCATCACTGATACATGTTGCATCGGATGTATCGGTTGCGCAATGATGCGCAATTAGGACAGCGCTTTAAAAAAACACTATTCATAATTTCATCTTGCACGTGATACCCGTAGCTTTATCTAAAGTTATGATTTTAAAACTCTCGTTTCAGAAGTTAAAATACATGATCAAGTCAAGATATCACTGATAATTTTTGTTGGCCGTTGGTCTACCGTCATGTTTCAGAAAGTACCAAAACAAGACTGGGACAGATCAGATAATGAAAATAGTACTTAACAGGGCTTAACAACGGCAGGGTTTTTAATGTTTACTTTAACAGCTGAAATTACGCTACAATTGCGCACGGTTATCTCTCTGCACACGTACTGATGTCAAAACATTTACCTTAAGATTTATTTACACTAGGAGAAGAAGTGAACCAGTCCAGTGTATCTAAGTTGATATTTATTTATAAGAAAAACTGGAAAAATACGGTTCATGCTACACATTATTAGGTGATATGACAATGTGACTTCAAATATACCCAACAAACTTTTAATTAAACATACACGTAGTGATTCTTTTAACCCTACTTCGGCGAAGCCAAAAGGGAGGGTTATGTTATAAAGTGTTTTGTGTGCTCATAGTGCGTTGCTTCGATATTAACTCCATACTCTTCTATTTGTTCTTTCTCCTGTCCTAGTTTAAACTACCACTTCGTATTTTTAGCGCTAGGTCGTACGATTTTTAGGTTTTCGAAGGGTTCTGTGACTTCATCAGCTTGTCCACCATATATCAAAGTCAAAGTCAAAGTCAAAAATCTTTATTCCTTTCAATGCTTAATACCTAGGTATAAGATCACATAGACACGTCTTAAAAACTAAGTTAGGATGTGTGCCTTCGGAACGCGCCCACCAATGAGAATAAGGCACAAGAAACTCATGGGTTTTTTTTTTCATGTGATCACGCTCACAAAGGTCAATATTACAATTATTTAAAAGTATTATTTGAAATAGAGCAATTAAAGTCACGTCCAAGGGTTGTTATCATTAAGGTAAGACGAAGTATCATAGTACGCCTTACTGCACAATATAAAAGTTTTGAACCTGTTAATGGACATTTCATATACATCTTTAGGTAATTTATTATAATAGAGCGCACATGTATTATTAAACGACCTGTTTATTTTCCGGAGCCTACTACCGGGCACGGTCAGTTCATCCTTATTTCTTAAGTTGAAATTATGAATATCGCTATTTTTACGAAAAATATCAGGATTTTTGTGAACGTATAGCAAGTTTTCGTAAATATATTGAGAATAGAGCGTTAATATATTGATCTCTTTAAATTTTTCCCTAAGTGATTCCCTGGGGCCCATCCTGTAGATAGCTCGGACAGCTCTCTTTTGCAAAATGAAAATAGCATCAATATCCGCAGCACACCCCCACAGTAGGATGCCGTACGACATGACACTGTGGAAGTAGCTGAAATAGACTAGGCGAGCAGTCTCAATATCCGTATATTCGCGAATTTTCTTAACGGCGTAAGCGGCAGAACTAAGTCTATTGGACAATGCTTCCACATGCGGGCCCCACTATCGGGTGGTCTTAATCTACCCCTAGGTTTCACTGGGATGTTGAAGTGCCTTGTTAACGGCGTGATCTACCTCGTGTCTAGATATGGCCGTACCAGTGCAGTCTGTTTACTGTAAGTTTCTAAACGATCATCTTACATACTCCATCCGAACTTTACTTAGACGAGGAAAGCCGCCACAGCTCAAAGCAGCATCTTCATCTTGTTAGTATAAAGTTTCTGGTTGTGAACTTATTAATATTTAGCCTGTTTTTTCCGTTTGTGCATCGTATTTTCGTAGATATTGCACTAAAAAAGATTATGTAGGTACAGTAAGTTATTCAATATATCTAAAGCTGTATACTAATATTATAAAAAGGAAGGATTTGATTGATTGTTTGTTTACATCAAATAGGCTCCAAAACTACTGGATCGATTTTGATAGGACTTGGTATGAGGATATATTCCCACGGAATCGGGAGTTACGCGGGTGAAACCGCAGAGCACTGCTAGTCTTTCTATAATACTATAGGATGATCATTTAAAAAACTAACACACAGAAAATAAATTTTTTACCATTGCCACTCGAAAAAGGGCATTTTATTCATCGATAAAAGTGAATAAAACGCTATTTTACTCACTGAGTGAATAAAAACATTTTGACTTTGCAACAAGCACGAATTATGTACAAAAATAAAAATAAAAAAGTGGTGAAAGTAGGTTAGGTACTGGCTGAAATATAATAAAACATGAATAGAATGGATAAAATGGAATGAAAAAATTTAATGGATTGGAATGGAATAAAATGGCGTGTAATGGAATAAAATGAATCGAATCACCTTATTTATGATGCATAGATAATATTATTATTTTTAGTATTCAATGTCTTATGTTTTTGTCTTCAAATGATAGCTCAGCGTTTCACATCTATTACATCGGATGGCAAGTGACGATGCGGTCTACAACATAACAACATAAAACATACATTGAACAACATAGAACGCAGCTAACATAGAAGTTACCTGTTTACTCGTACTGGCTAGTATAATAAGTTAGTACCTATAGGTAGGTGTATACCGCAAACTTTTACGGAACAATAAACATTATCATTTTGATTAAGATTTAATAATACTTAAAATCAAGGTTATTCTATCAGATAATAAAAAAAACCTTTTAACTTTATTTGAACTAAATACCTATGCCCGGGTGGATATCAAATGCATGACTACGAAACTAATTCTCAAAATAACACATTCTCAAAACAATTAATGCGAAATGAGGAAAGTGAAGCAAAAGACAAAAAAAGGCAGACAGTTTTCACTCAGAAAATTAGTTGTAGTAGCATCGAGCTGTTTAATGGGTGAAAAGTATTTTATATCAAATTAAATAGGTCAATAAATATATTGCATATGGGTAACGAAACCAGTGCAAATGACTAGTCTAGTATCCATAGTTAAATAATTATGTTTTTATGGAATTTGTCTATTAAACAAACCAGTAAAAAGGGACTGTGATTTTTAGGCAACCGATTTGCAATATATTTATTGGACTGGAATTAAAATACTTTTCATCCATTTAACAGCCTCAAAGTCAAAGTCATATTTTTATTTCCCCTGGATGCTTAATACAATTGTACATAGACCACATGGATATGTCTTAAAAACTAAGTTAGGATGTGTGCCTTCGGAACGCGCCCACCAATGAGAAGAAGGCACAAGAAACTCATGGTGTTTATTTTCAAAGGTCAATATTATTAAGTCACGTCTATGAGTTGTTATCATTTAGGTAAGACAAAGTATCATAGTACGCCTTACTGCACAATTTATGCTTTATAAAAGTTTTGAACTTGGTAATGGACATGACGTCATATACATATACATGCTTGATGAAGGTCTTAAAAAGGGATCCAGTCCTATACGTAGGGACTAACAAAAAGCGTGAAATCAGACTCTATTGTATTATTTTTATTTATTTACAACCTATATTGTCTTGAAAATAAAATCTCATCATCATCATCACCATCCACCGACTACTCGCAACCGCTACAATGTCGTCGGTCCACCGGGTAGCTGGTCTCCCAATAGTCCGTTTCGCGGCCGCCACTCGAGAACCTTTACTCCCCAGCGCGAGCGGTTGTCAGTTCTGCGAGCTATGTGACCTGCCCATTGCCACTTAAGCTTCACCCTGAGAGCTATGTCGGTGACTTTGGTTCTCCTACGGATTTATAATTTGAAAAGTTTTATCAAAATAAGTCAAACAGCGAATTGTTAGAAAATGTTGTTACGGAATAAATTAGGTCACTAAGGGGGTTTTCTATAATCTGTTACAAAATCATATAGACAATTTTGATTCTAATCAATATTCGATCGTTTATCAAGATAATCTTTTTATATAAATATGTGCCTACGTTTATAAAAAAACGTGTCAGTTAAGAAGACAGTTAAGTGGAAGGTCGAAATGGGGTCGTTTTCAGTCCTAGTTCTGGTAACCTTTGTTGGTAAGAGGTTTTATACTATTAAAATTTGCATTCAATTACAATTTATGTGATTTTTTATATTATTGTTTTGTTACACTATAATCGGTGGACATACATAAAATCATATACGCGCGGCGAATTTAGAACCTCCTCCAGTTCAAAGCATTTATTATAGATACGATAATAAGCCTATATGGTTCTGGTTTGAAAGAGATAAGTATCTATTTCATAACCAGAATTATTATGATAATACCAGGTGCGCCCCGCGGTCTCACCCGCGTATGTCCCTATCCCGTGGGAATATCAGTACAAAAAGTAGCCTATGTGTTGATCTAGGTCTCCAGGTCTCTGCAGACCTACTTTCATCGCAATCTGTCCAGTAGATTTTGCGTAAAGAAGTAACAACTACACACACATTACACACAAACTTCCATAGAGCTGTGTTGGCTTAGTGGTTGATACCTCGACTTTCATTCTGAAGGTTGTGGGTTTGAATCCCGGCCGGCCGTGCACCAAAGTCTTTTCTTAAGAAAAATGTATGTGCGCTAATTGACATTGCTCTTACGGTGAAGGAAAACATCGTGATGAAACCTGCGGCTTAGTTAGCTCCAGAAGTATTGACAAGTTCTCTCCTCTGGACATGGTCGACTAAGCTAAAAGGGTAGTAGGTGCTGGAAAAGCCTACTCCTTCCTCACGCAAAATGGACCCCATTAAAAAAGGAATCTAATTGCGGAAAACAGCCCGTATACAAGTACAAGTACAAATACACAAACTTCCATATATATAAAATTAGTAGGAGTAGGATAAGAAGGATAGGAAAGTAGAAAGAAAGTTAGGAAGTAGAAAGTGGGATAGGATCTAAGAACGTGATCTCTGTTTTCTACCTTCATTATCCGTTACAGCGTTATGTTCAGCAGCTCCAAATTACGTAAACCCGGATGGTGATTCTGTGATCGTCAACTACGACATAGATAATCATGTCGAAAACTCAGTAGCTGAACGTATCGTCGGTGGTACAACTACCACTATCAGCGCGTACCCATGGATCGTCCAGATGGAATTTAATTCCGGAATTTGGAGGCAGGCCTGTGCAGCTAACATATTAAATTCTATTTATGTACTGTCTGCCGCTCACTGTACACATACATATACTGACCCGTAAGTATCTGACAATATGGTAAGCTACAACATTTTCTCATGTTTTGTGCCAGATATCGTAATTAAGCGGGTCATGTGGAGAAGTACTTCTAATAAAAATCTACTTTTTTCTAGCTATTTGGCGGTGACTTTGTCTGGGAGTAGATTTTTGTCAATCAAGTAATGCAAGGAATTCCAGGGCAAACATATCATGATATCTTAGCCCTGTAATTCACGTCGATCTTGATGCCGTAAAAACCTCTTTAATTATATCTTTGTGTACGACACTTTTAAGCAATCCCTGTGCGAAATTTAATGTATCCCGGTACATCCAGATCTTGATTCCATAAGAATTTCGTATACCTTAGTCGTGGGAAGAAAGTATTAAATTCTTCACAGGGTTAGACTTACCTTAGTAACTTACTTTACTTACTTTACTTTATTAAATAAAATAAATATTACCTCCCGTTGGGATGATTCGGATCCAAAGTGACTATTTCTGAGTAATAATGACGAAAAAATGATTTCTTGCAGCTTCTACCGCCCAGAAAATCGTCGTATTCGTGCAGGAGCCGCAAACATAAACACGGGAGGAATACTCAGGAATTTCTTTTCTGTTTTGAACCATCCATCCTACAACCCAACGAGAGACAATGACGCTGATATCAGTCTCATTCGTCTTGCCAGCGTCCTTACTTTAGGAACCACTATTCAGTCTATCCCTATTGCGCCCCAAAACTATAATTTACCAGATAATGTGGCTGTTATTTATGCTGGATGGGGAGCAACTACTGTAAGTTAAAAAAAAATCAATAGAATATGTACGAATATTTTCCTTTTCGCCACAGCAATCTGTTTCTAATTTTAGGCCCCTTGTTGTCTTACTGTGTCATATTCTTGTATTATGCTACGTAGTTATTTTTTATTTTGATGGTGAATCGGTCAAAAAGTTGAGGATTTTACTAAGACATTTTATTCTATCAACAGGATGGTGGTCCTAATTCCAATGTGCTTCTTCATGTGACCGTGAACAGCATAAACCTCGCGCTCTGCAGGCAACGTTACGCATCTGCCAACCCTCCGCGGACAATAACAAACAACATGATCTGCGCCGGCATCCTGAATTTCGGAGGCAGGGACTCGTGCCAGGGTGACACTGGAGGCCCGCTCTACTACGGCAGAACTCTAGTCGGTGTTATCTCCTCGAGCGAATACTGCGCTGATCCTATCTACCCTGGAGTCAATACTAGAGTGTCTTCTTACACTAACTGGATAGTGAATAATGCTATTTAAAATCGCATTAGATTATATAAATATTTTTTTCCAAACCTGTTCATTTTTGTAATAGTTGATTATCTATCTATAAAGTTTTTATGTATCTAAAGAGATATTTTTTATTTTCTACTAGCTCTTCCCTGCGACTTCGTACTCGTTGGATGTATCAATGAAGTAGTATATTAAATAGCAAAGATAACGTAGGTTGATATCTTACCAGTCTAAAGTTTGAAAACATTGTGCAGAGCTATTAACGAAATTTTGACCTACGTTACTGTGAGTACGGTATTAGGTACAGGACGGTACAGTAGGAGCCGGTGACGTCTCCATGAATAACAAAGAGTGTCCTTTCAAGGCAAAATCTTGTCACGGCGACAACACTGCAATTCGGACATTGTGTCATTGAATAAGTTTAAGTTTTTATCGGCAAGTATACAGCATCCTCTTTATCACATCTTATTAATAGAATGAGGTCACCTTTGGTGTGGGGTACTACTACAGTGTTCTAAAGCTTGTTCCATTGCGGATAATGTTAGAACATTATTGGAAATCTATAAAACTTGAGTTTGTCTGGTAGAGTTGGTAAAAATTACTTTGTAGTAATGTTGTGGTTAAGTTGAGTATCATGGTCTGTGTTAGCTAAGCTCTTTAAATATTACTGCAAAATAAGGTGGATACTTCACTCGATAATCCTATGACAATGTATGAAGCTCGTTCAGCACCACCTAGGGGACAGGTACAGGTTTATGGTTAGGTAACTCCTGCGGACGCGAGCTTAACACCGTCCCCTATTACTCGATAGAACTATCATTTTTACTTGATTTTTATTTTTATCGTACTATCAAATATTACATCACGCAGAATACCAGTGTGTATGCATGTTTCCTGCACCTGTCGCGTGCGTTTGACCTGGTGAATTATGAGATTCTCTGGGCCAAACTAAAGGACGCACAGGTCCCGGAATATGTAGTGAATCTGTTGAGGTATTGGTACGGAAACCAAACTAATGTGGTAAGATGGGGCGACGCGACCTCTAGCGAATATATGCTAAAGAGCGGTGTGAGCCAAGGTGGAATGACCTCTCCTGACCTGTTGAGCATATATGTTAATGGACTGATTGGGGAGCTGAGGAGCACCAAAGTCGGGTGTCACTTAGGTAACGTATGTGTAAACAACCTGAGCTACGCGGATGACATGGTGCTCCTTAGCCCCTCAATCAAAGGATTGAGAAAGCTGGTTTCAGTCTGTGAACGATATGCTGTTGCTCATGGGCTGAAATATAACGTAAAGAAAACGGAAATGATGGTGTTCAGGTTGGGTAGAGGTCCAGAGAATATTCCTAAAGTACAGATTTTAAAGGTGTGGCGGTCGGGATAGTACGAGAATTTAGGTACTTAGGACATATTATTAACGATGATCTCAAAGACGACCGCGATATAGAACGCGAGAGAAGGGCTCTCGCTATTCGGAGCAACATGCTCGCTCGCCGATTCGCAAGCTGTAGTATTGACGTGAAACAGAAACTATTTAAAGCATACTGCCTCTGTATGCACACCTGTCAGTTGCGGTGTACATATACGAGGAGAGCGATCAACACCATAAGAGTCCAATATAATGACGCATATAGGACTCTTATGAGACTGCCTAGGTCATTACCTAGGCAGTCTCATAAGAGTCCTATCCAAACATACACAAGTCCTGTCTAAACATGCTCGACGCACTGCAGTCAGTGCGTCGAGCATGTTTGCCGAGGCGAGGGTCCCAGACTTCTTCGCCGTTATGAGAAATCGTGCCTCGTCCTTCTGGAGTCGGCTCCTTGGATCGGAGAATAGCATTTTGGTGGCTGTCTCTAGCAATGTGACTTGTCCCTTATTTGGGCATTGGAACAGTCTGCACATACAGGCAAACAAAAAATGACGAATTAGATTGACCAGAATTTAAATTTTATAATTTTACTAGCAGCGCTCCGCGGTTTCACCCGCGTAACTCCCGATCCCGTGGGAATTTGCGACTATAAATTGAAATGTAAGCTATCCTATCTTTCAAGTTGGGTCGAATTGCACACGGTGTGCAAATCAAATTAAAAATCGGTTCGGTAGTTTAGGAGTCCATCGCGGACAAACACGTGACACGAAATTTTTATATATTTATACTAGCTATTGCCCGCGACTTCGTCCGCGTAGAAATAGTAGATTTTGCGACTATAATTTGAGATTTAAACTATCCTATCTCTCAAGTTGGATCGAACTGCACATGGTGTGCGAATTTTATTATAATCGGTTAAGTGGTTTAGGAGTCCATTGAGGACAAACATTGTGACACGAGATTTATATATATTAAGATAAAGATATTCTAAATGTTTTTATTTTACTTTTATTTTAACTTGTATTTCTAGGATGTGTGATATGGGTTGTTTGCCTGTAATAAAACAATTTTATTTTATTTATTTATTTATATTGAGTAGAGGAATCATTCAGAATATAAAAAAATCAAAATTTGAAAATACTATTTGTAAAACCAAAACGGTGAGATAAGCTTAGTATATTCTTACACACCCAAAAAATTATAAAAATACTCATTATACGCATAATAAACTTTAATTTTTACAAAAATAAATGTGTTCAGTAAAATTAGTTTCGGATATTCATATTTATTTAAGTAGCGCTAGTCACAATCCAGTTAGTATAAGAAGCTACTCTAGTGTTAACTCCAGGGAAGAAAGAATCAGCGCAGTAAAGGCCAGACGAGATGACACCGACGAGAGTTCTACCGTAGTAGAGCGGCCCACCTGCGTCACCCTGGCACGCGTCCCTGCCACCGATATTTTGGATACCAGAGCAGATCATGTTGTTGCTTACGTTCCGTGGTGGGTTGGCGAATTCGTAGCGCTGTCTACACAACGTGAGATCTATGCTGTTCACAGACACTTGAAGAAGTACGTTGGAATTGGAACCGCCAGTCTGTTGATAGAATACATATTTCTAGTTAAATTCTCACCTATTTGACAGATTTAACTAAAGGTATTTGTAGATAAAACTTAAAAATAAAACTTTTGAGTACGTAGGTAGAATCCTACAAATATTATAAATGTGAAACTTTGTGTGGGTGTGTGTGTATATGTTTGTTACTCCTTCACGCAAAAACTACTGGACCGCTAATTGAACAAACCACGACACAATAAAGTTAGGTGAACTATCTTTCTTTCTACTTCACTAACCTCCATTGTATTAAAGAATATAAATGATTTACTTACAAAAGTTGCTCCCCATCCGACTTGAATAACAGGCACGTGATCTGGTAATATGTGGTTTGGGGGCGCAATAGGGATAGACTGGATGAAAGTTCCTAAAGTAAGGGCATGAGTAAGACGGATAAGACTGATATCAGCGTCATCGCCCTTCATTGGGTTATAGGAAGGATGGTTCAAAACTGAGAAGAATGCTCTGACAACTCCTCCTGTGTTTCTGTTTGAGGATCCCGCGCGAATACGACGGTTTTCAATGCGGTAAAAGCTGCAAGAAAACATTAATTTCTTGTCTGAAGTGTGCACAAAGAATGTTTTTTTTTTATTGAACTTATAAATAGGCATTTTTAACACGCTTTTATTAGCTTCACCTGTATGTTTGTATGTTTGTAACCGACTAATTTGAGCTCGATTTTGTCCTACTTTGAACGATCAGATTTAATTCAAACTTTGCACACCTGTCAAAGACCGATGACAATACAATAATTTGATTAAAAAATCCGATTATCCCAATTAGATTCGCCAGGATTAATGAATTGTTTTCCCGCATCCTTTGCGTGCGAGTAAGGGAGATAGAGCTAGTGCGCGAACTACGCATGCGTGCAGCTCCACAGTTACTCTTTGGTCGTACACTCAGTCCCGGAGAGACTTGTAAAATAGTTGCGTCTGGTTCTTTATTAGCAGCCAATATCTACTCAGTCTGACTTTAGTCGTAAATTGATGTAATAAAAAAATAAATTATAGTTTAAAAAACTAAAAACATGCTTTTATAGAAAATCCACTAAAAAATGAAAAAATAAATAATAGTTCAAAAAACCTAAAAAAATACGCTTTTATGAAAAATCCAACTAAAAAACAGAAACTAAAATTTAATAAATTTCGATAAGAATAGTGTAAATAAGAAATTGATGTATATTATTGTAAAATCTTCTTTTTAAGGTATTATCAAAATGTGATCCTACACATATATGTCAATAAAATGTTTATAACTATTGTTACAGTGCACCTTAAGCTTTCTTACGATAATATATATCAATTTCTTATTTACACTATTCTTATCGAAATTTATTAAATTTTATTTTCTGTTTTTTAGTTGGATTTTTCATAAAAGCGTGTTTTTTTACTTTTTTTTAACTATTATTTTTTAATTAATCTTAATGCAGCTTAGGAGTCTAGAAATATGAAATTAAGTTTTGCTCATGTATTAGGTATGTACAGAATATCTATGGCATTAAAACTCCAATATATTAACAGTGAGAAACATTTTGAGAAACGTCGGATTGGAACACCTTAGGCAGATTATGCGCTTCGGAGCTGGCTTTTCTGGAGTATTAGCCGACTATCACGGCAAAATAAACACAAGAGTCTAACTGCCCTCAACCTAAAACTTAACCCGCTGACGAATAGCAATTAATAAAAAAAAATATCAGCTGCAGAACACATTGCATAACAAATTATCTTGTTGACCATATTGTCATTACACTTACGGGTCTGTATGCGTATGTGTGCATTGAGCTGCAGACAGTACATAAATAGAATTCAATATGTTAGCTGCACAGGCCTGGTTCCAAACACCGGAGAAGAATTCCATCTGAACGACCCATGGGTACACGCCTACGGTGGTAGCTGTACCACCTACGATGCGTTCAGCTGCTGACTCGAATCGAGCATCTGCGTCTATGTCGTAGTTGACGATCACAGAGTCACCTGTAGGGTTCACGTTACTTGGAGCGGTTGAACATAACCCTGTAATGGACAATATAGTTGTAGCTAGATCATACACAGATGAAAAGACTGACAGATGTAGGGATTTCAAAAAAAATATTAAACTTAAAAACACCCCTGTTTTGACTTCAGGGGTTAATGAAGAAATAACTATTTACTATGCCATTTTAAAAACTTGTGTACCATAATATATGTAAGCAAATAAATGAAATGAAATAACTTTTAACTTACCAACGAAAGCTAGCAAAGCTAAAACTAAAATCGACTCCATCGCTACCATTAACTATTATTTGTGGCGTTAATTATATTTATTTCAGTCCTTTATATAATAAGGCCTATCTTTAACACGATCGAACAATTAAAATGAACATTAGAAATCTTATCGGTGTCCTATCATTTCACCGACAATTGCAATTTTTAACTTGACAACCAACTGAGTATTAGCAAAAACATAAATCAGTCATACTTATACAAGTAACCATAATGCTATATTTCTTTGAATACTGTCTTGGTAAAACATTTGTAAACCTAGCATATGTAACACTTGCCTACTTCTACATACGAACTATAACAGTCGAAGTTGTCGCTAAGCCTGGTCTAGCGCAGCGCCCGCCGGAGCTAAGCCGTGACGAAGTTTTCTACCCAACTTGCAATATGGACTTAATTGTACAGGAAGAAGGAACCTATTTCCTATTATGCGTGCAGATTTTCTGTTTGCCAACGTTTGAATTGTAGTAGACCGGCGGAATGTCTTTGTGATATTGTCATTATATTCGTTTTTCGTAGTGAAGAGTAAAGATCCTACTTTGATAAATAATAAATAGTATAAATACTGGTGTACTGAAATGCTGTATCTGCATTTGACCTCAGATGTAACACTTATCATTTTACTTTTGTTCCAGATTATAATAAACTATAAGTAACATATTTTTTTTAAATAAAGGATTACGCAGATGAAAGGACAAATTTGACGTCCTATTGTGAAAGACGTCATTGTCCTTTCGTCTGTTTGTCTGTCTCTCAATACCTACTGTATAATACTGGTGGTATAGATTTTATATTATAACCTTGTTTTGTACGACGGCGTGAGCTGTCAGTTGTGGCAGATCGGTCTTCAAGAGGGCTAGCTCGCCATCCTTTCAGCCATCGGTAAAAAAGTGGTCATTCGGCCGGATCCGAATGTTTCATACTCCTCCACGTAGAATATTTGATATGGTGAGCACGCGAAGTGCTATCAAAAAGGAGGAGCAGCGGATCGCGCTCGAAAAGGACGCTCGACAAGATGTCAAATGTAGTTGTAGAAACAAATGAAGCCAGGAACGGCGAGAATTGAATTGAATTTGATCGAGTAAAAGCTTGAAGCAGATATTGCCGATCTGGAAGATGTTAGTCGTTTACCTTCACAGAAATCTTCTTTTGAAAACGATCAAAAGCTTGAATCATGGATAGCAAATAGCCAGCAGGAGTTACAAAAATCTCAGTGTGTCACAAATGTTCAGCCCCCGGCACCGCAGGAATTGAACCTGCACCGAATGACCGCCGCCGGGTCGCCACCGCCGGCCACTGAGATCGCGCTCCAGGTCTGCCCGTTACCCGCCGCCACTTGCGGCACCGATGAAACGGTACAGGCCCTAGCCAGCGCGCTAAAGGATCTAGCTGCTGCATCCGCGGGACGTGGAACTAATGATAAAATGATTAATCGATTGTGTACACCTAGAGAGCTACCGAAGTACTCGGGCGACCCGCTCGAGTGGCTTCAGTTCAGACAAGCTTACGAAGAATCCTCACAAGTATGTAACTTTACAGATAAAGAGAATCTGTGGCGACTACGAAGAAGCCTGCATGGACCTGCGAAAGAAGCGGTGACGTCACTACTTATCGGCGCGGCATCCGCAAGCGATGTGATGGCTACGCTCGAATTACAATTTGGAAATCCCGACGTTATCGTATCCAAGATCCTCCAAGATGTATATAAATTACGACCGATACCACAGGAGTACCAGAGGGAAATTATTCCATTTTCTGTGAAAGTGAGAAACTACATCGCTGCGATAACTGCTATCGCTGCTGCCAAGAAGATTACCTGAAAGGAATCAATCTAGTCTCAGTTATTATCTCAAAGTTACCTATTGTGCTTATTTCAAAGTGGACTGACTAAAGCTACCTACATTTGACTAAAAAGGAAAAACCTAAACTACTCATTATGTCAGAATTCCTAAGTGAAGAAGCTAAGAAGATATCTATGACGTCAGTGAATCTTCCTTTCACGGTCGGTAAACAAAGTGAACTTTATAAACATCGCACGTTATTAGTGAACTGTGGGGATGAAAGTGATAATAAAAGTGACGAAAAGTGCCGGTACTGTCGCGTCTCTAAACATAGCCTAGAAGACTGTAAAAAGTTTAAAAAATCTATGCGCAGGGACCGATGGACCTTTTTGAAACGGCACGGAATGTGTTTTAAGTGTTTATCGAGAAAACATAGACAAGACAGTTGCCCTGCACCGGTTTGTGACGTAGATAAGTGCGGCCTACCTCACCATCGTTTGTTACATTACGTCATAAAAAAGAACTTAGTGCATAATGAAAGTGTGAAAGTTGCCGACGAGGTGACCGAGTGCGGATCCGAGACGGATCCGCTAGTTGAAAATGTGAATCATTTAAATATGAACAATCGTAAAGTGTTATTAAAGACTGTGCCTGTCGTGGTTAGACAACGGGTAGGCCTAAACTGGTGTTCTTAGCTCGTGGACTGTATGGTTCAAATAAAAGATGCGCGTTCTTTGTTCGTCGTTTATTGTTCGTTCCTCGGGCGTAGGCTGCTTTTTTTTTCTAGGGGCAGGTTTGCTCCTTCGGGCCGAGGGCCCATGGGTGCGGTTGCCGTCGCCGGTAGTCACGACTACCGGGTCTGTGTGACGGCACCGTTCGGCGCCGTGGGGCCCGCGGCCCCTGGAGTCTGCTGGGCTGGTGTGGAGAGGGCTGCGTCCGTCCCCGCGACCGTGAGTTCGCGGGGGTATCGCAGCCCTCTTTCCGGCCGTTCATGCTGGGTTGCCAGCTGGGCGAGATGTGGGTATCCCGAGGCGTCTGCGCGCGTGAACATGGCCTTGGCCAGGCCCGCGACGAAGTCGTCCAGGCTCTCAACTCTAAGGTCACGTGCAATGGTAGCGTTCCTGACGTACCGCGGCGCGTCGACTATGGTCCTCAGGGCCAGCGACTGCTGGGTTCTGAGGGACTTGCGGCGGGTCTCGGCCAGGAGCGCGTACCAGGCCGGGGCTGCATACGTGAGGCGGGATCTCAAGTATGCCTTGTAGACCCCGACCTTGCTGCGGAGTGGGAGCTTAGAGGAGAGCACTGGACGGAGCAGGTTGCGTGCGGCGCGGACCTGGGCCACTACGCTCTTCGCGTGATGGGCCATGTTCAAGCGGCTGTCTATAGTCACCCCGAGATACTTCGCCCTCTTGGTCCAGGCGATGGTCGTCCCTCGAAGTTCGAGGCAGGGTGGTGGGCGGCGGACGTTCGTGAAGACCATCGCCTGGGTTTTGGCCGCGTTGGCGGACAATCGCCACCTGTCCAGCCAGGTGGGAAGGGCATCGAGCACCTGCTGCATCTTCCTTGCCGCATGGTTGCCTCTGATGGACGCCGTGATGTAGGCAGCATCGTCTGCGTACAGGGCCAGGAGCGCATCCCCCGGCTTCGGGATGTCGTCCGTGTAGAGCGCGTAGCAGGTGGGCGACAACACACTACCCTGCGGCACCCCGGCCCTGATACGGCGGTCGTCTGAGAGGGACTCCTCCACTCGGACCCTGAAAGTCCGGTCTCTGAGGAAGGAGTCGACGACTCTCGTGTAGCGCAGCGGTATGCTGGCGGCGTCCATCTTGAAGAGCAGTCCGTCGTGCCAGACTCGGTCGAAGGCCTTCTCCATATCCAAGAATACTGCAACTGCGTGTTCCCGTTTGTTACGGATTACCGCGATGTGGTGCAGTACCCTGGACAGTTGGAGAGTCGTGCTGTGCTCCGACCGGAATCCGAACTGCTCCTCCCTCGGCGTGAAGTGCTCGGCGAGGCGGCCAAGCAGCAGGCGCTCGAATACCTTCGACAGGCATGACAGTAGCGTGATGGGCCTGTAGCTGCCGGGTTTTAACACGTTCTTCCCCTGTTTCGGGATCATGATGACGACGCCACGCTTCCAGGACTCTGGGAAGTGGCCGGTCCTCATGATCCCGTTGAAGAGCCGTGTGATGGCTGCGGTGGTCCGTGGTGGCAGGTGGCGCAGGGCGGCGTTGGTGATGGTGTCCTCACCGGGCGCTTTCCGGGGCTGGGCGCGCAGGAGAGCTCTCCGTACTTGCCCTGGAGAGAACACCACTGGATCCTGCTCGGGCGGCAGGGGCGACGCTCTGAGGGCGCGGACTCGGTCCTCAACGGTGGCCAGGTGGTCCATGTCGGCGGCTGGGTTTGGGGAGAACTGCTGCTCGAGGTGCTCCGCGAAGATCTCCGCTCTGTCCTCGGGCTTGTAGCGCGGAGTCCCGTCGCTGTGTAGGAGCGGTCTGACCGGAGGAGGGGCACCACGGAGGGACCGGCAAACGCGATGGAGTGCGTTCCAGTCCTCTCCGGCTTCCTCGACTCTACGGTCCCACTCCTGCGCGGAAGCTTCCTCGAGCAGGGTTTTCACCTCCGCCGCGAGCCTGTTGAGCCTCGTCTTCAGGGCCGGGTCGCGGTTGCTCTGCCACCTTTTCCTCAGACTCCTCTTCTCAGCAATCAACCTCGCTATGTGTGGAGGGACTGGCTTGAGTGTAGGGGAGCCTGGGGGACCGGACGCTTCTGCTGTGGCCGCTTGGATGGCCGCAGTTATCGCCCCGGTCAGCGTCTCAACGCCCTCAGCGTCGGGGACCGGGTGGCGGAGGACCTCCCGGTCTACTGCCTCGGCGAAGGCCTCCCAGTTGGTCCTCCTCCTTGGGGGGCGGCGTGCTGCCCGGATGGCGGTTGTCCTGAACTCGAGAAGGACCGGTTGGTGGTCTGATCCCGTCTCGTAGTCCAGGACCTCTTGCTCGATCGGGAAGCGGAGGCCGCGGTGAACCGCGAGGTCAATCACCGAGGGCATTCGGGTGGAGTCGTCTGGGTAGTGAGTTGGGGTGTCGGGGCCCTCCGTCCGGTACCCCCTTCTCTCGGCATCCTCGAACAGCCGGCGTCCTTCGGGGCTGGTGCTGGCACTGTTCCACGCTGGGTGATGGGCGTTCCAGTCTCCCGCGATGATGGTAGGTGGGGGGACTGCCTCATCAATACCCAGCAGGTCGTGCACCTCTGCCAGCACCAGGGGGGTCGAGGAGGGGCGGTATGCGGCGAACACCTTGAGGTCCCCGCCGCCAGCCCATACCTCCACGCCGAGAGCCTGGAGGGAGGTCAGCTCCCTGCGCTCCATCGGCTGGTGGACGACGCCTCTCCGGACGAGCACCGCCAGGCCTCTGTACGGGCCGTTCTTCGCGTCGCTCCACTCGTCCTTCCTGTAGGTTGTGAAGCCCGGGATCAGGAAGGTGTCGGTTGGAGCGAGGAGGGTCTCGGAGAGGAGCGCGATGTCCACCCGCTGCTCCTTGAGAATGAGGCGCAGCCAGGTCTTCTTGCCCCTGGCCCCCCGGATGTTCCAGTGGACAATCCGGAGTGGGAAGACCCGGTTGTCCCCTAGATGGTCGATGGCGGTGGTGGCGGCGGGGGCTGAGTCGGCTGCAGCAGGCGCGTGACCCCGCTGAGGATGAGCGGGATCGGGTCCCGTCCCGCCTGCAGCGACAGCAGCACGTCCTGTAGGATCCCTATAGATTGCTCTATAGGGATCAGGCTCTGGTGGCGGTGAGTCGGGCCAGGACGGGTTGGAACTGTCGCTGTCGCTGCCGTTGTCACTGGCGGGTGAGCAGTCGCCTCCGCCGCCCGTGAGGCGGAAGGGGGCGCCGCTGGCTGCACCTTCTGAGGGTCCTGTGGGACCAGGTTGGCCTTCTTTCTTCTCCTCCTTGGTGGCTTGCCCCGCTCTGTCGCGGGCCTCGCCGGGGCCATCAAGAAGGGCGCGGGAGCACTGGCGGCGACATGAGGTGCCTGCTGCTCGTGGGTGGGGGGCGGTAGCTTGGGCCGGGTCGGGCGGGGCCTCCCGTCCTGCGTACGGGAGACTGTGCCTGCCCGCTTGTTTCTGGTCTCCTGGACGAAGACCCGGCATTTGGTGTAGTTCGCCGGGTGGGCTTCGCCGCAGTTGACGCAGGTGGCAGGCTCTTCTCGGGGGCGGGTGCAGTCCCTGGCGGCGTGGTCCCCACCACACCTGACGCAGGCCTGGGTCCGGTGGCAGTTGTGTGAGCTGTGCCGGAAGGACTGGCAGCGGTGGCACTGCGCCGGTCCCTTCTTGCCACGCCAGGCCTCAATCTTGACGCCCGGCATACAGAGGAGCTCTTCTGTTTTGTATATGCCGGGCATCAGGTCGGGGGTGCGGCGCAGTTGGGCGAAGAATATGCACCCTGGGCGTCCTCTGCGCCCGTTGATGTGCCGCACATATTCCGGGTCGTAGCCCTGCTCCCGCAGGGCGGCCTCGATCTCGGAGGGTGGAGTGGTAGAGGGGAGGCCCGAGATGGCCACCTTGAGCCCCCTCTCCTCCGGCGGGGAGTACGAGAACCAGCTGACGGCCTCGGTCCTCTCGAGCTCGGTCAAGTACCGCTGGAGGATGCGGTACTCGTTGCCGTCAGCCGGCGTGAAGCGAACCCCTTTGCCGAAGGGGCGCGCGCTGGGGGCCCTGCCCAGTGTGGCCTTTAGGGCCTTAAAGTGGGCAGGCCAGTTTGGCAGTACCTCCACCACGATGGGCGGGTACCTACCACCGGCGGGGTTGGGCCCCGTTTGGGGGGGCCGTGGCGGTGACGCCGTCGGCCGGGTTGCGGGCAGACTGGCCGCCATCGCGTACGAGGCGGGGCTGCAGGCTGCTGCGGCGGTAGGCCGCTGTGTCCCCGTCGCGGCGCCGGCACGGTCGGCGCGAGCGGCGTGATCGGCGTGGTCGGCGCAAGTGGCGTGGACGGCGCGCCTCGCGTCGGCGGCCCGCATGGCGTCTGCCATGCGTTGGGCGGACAGGGCGCGATCGGCGTGATCGGCGTGGTCGGCGCGAGTGGCGTGTTCGGCGTGCTCCGCCATGGTGGCGCGCCTCGCGTCAGCGGCCCGCATGGCGTCTGCCATGCGTTGGGCGGACAAGGCGCGATCGGCGTCGGCGGCGTGGTCGGCGCGAGCGGCGTCAGCCGCTTCGCGTGCGGCCGCAGAGGCGCGGGCGATTTCCACCTCATATGAGGCGGCGCGGGAGGCTTCGGCGGCGTCGGCGGCGCGGGCAGCGTTGGCGGCGCGGGCAGCCGCGGCCGCCAGGGCCGTGTCCCGCTGCTGCTTGCTTGCAGCCGGGGGTTTCGGCGACGGCGACGGCGATGGCGATGGCAGGGGGGCCTTTGGTGGGGGGGAGGGCGAGCCCTCCACGCAGCGGTACGTGTGCGGGGGGCTCACCTCAATCTCCGAAGTGGAGGAGCGGCGGCGCTTGGCCTGGCGCTCCGCCGCGGGCGTGGCCCGCGCGCTGTCCCGCACATATGGGACGGCAGCGGGGGGGAGTTCAACGACTCCGCGCATCGCGGCCTCCAGGGTGCAGCGGTCCTCCTCCGATAGCGGAGCCGATGTGTGCGCGGCCTCGCACACGCGAGTGTAAAGCGCCATCCAGCGCAACATCGGCTCATCGAAAAACATGAACCGCTGGGGTCCACTAAGTAGTTTGGCGAGCGCAAGTATGTTGCGCTCGTGGAGGGCCCTGGGGGACAGGGAGGCCGCGTTTGCAGGAGTGAACAGCTCCTGGAGTCGTTGACTACCCTTGAGGACGGTAGTGGGTGGCCGTCTCGGGGTCGATCCCGGGGGTGGGGGCGGGGGCATCTCTCTTGATGCGCCTCTCGCCGGGGTTGCCGAGCCTGCTGGCGTCGGGGTCGCCGGGCCTGCTGGCGTCGGGGTCGCCGGGCCTGCTGGCGTCGGGGTCACCGGGCCTGCTGGCGTCGGGGTCGCCGGGCCTGCTGGCGCCGGGGTCGCCGGGCCTGCTGGCACCGGGGTCACCGGGCTTGCTGGCGTCCGGGGGGTAGTGCAATTCGCGGGGGGTGCGGGTGGCACCGCTGCGACGGAGGAGGCGGACGACGTCGTCGGCCTCACCGGAGCGGGGCGCAGGGGCGCTCCCGGGCGGGGGTCCCGGGGGGGTTCCGCGTTCGGGACATAGCGCGGGGCGGACGGGGGGCGGAGCTTGGGGTCGCGACCCTCTGCCAGTGAGCGCGAACGCCCACGGCTGCTCCTTGTCGGTTTCTCCGACGTCGGCATCACTGATTTGTTGGACGGCACTAAGTGTCTAGTCACAACATAACAGCACTATTGCACAAAAAGTGTCTCTGTCACTGAGTCGCGTCGCGAAGATACGCGGTACGCGGGGCGCAGGCGAGACTGCCGGGGCGCGACGTCTGGCTTCCGCACCTCTTTGGCTTGGCACCACCGTCCGGGGCTTGCCGCTGGTGGCAGACCGGGGGTGGTGTTCGGCTACTCGAGGGGAGGCCGGACGCGCTTGGGGGTGGGGTCAATCGCCGCGCGGGTTCGCGCGGGTGCGATCGTTGATAGCAATTTCGCGTGGAAACTACTGCAACTCGCTCACGACTAGGACGTCCGTGCGCACCGAACGGCAGTGGCGGTCCGAAGCCGGCCCGAGTTTTATAGGCGGCAGGATAACGGTGTATCCTGCCGGCCGGATCGTGAGATGCCAGATGTTTTTGTCTTGCTCGCACTCGTTCAGTCGGTGGGTGCGAGCAATGAAACATCTGGCACCTCTATGCCTCGTGGTATTTTCCCAACATCACAACGTGGTCTTTTATTACAAACATAGCTTACACAAAACATTTTCTACAATTTATCATACAATTTATCTTACACTTAAATATAACTTAATTAACATAGTTCACCATATATGTATATTCTATTAACTAAACTTATATCTAAGGTCGCTGTCCTCAACAGTGCCTATATACCTACATGAACCTAACGGTGTGTATCGCTGCGTCGCGCTCCTCGATGGAGGCTCCACCGTAAGCCTGATATGTGCTGAGCTCGCATCGAAAGCCGGCCTGCGCGGTAAACAATATACTATGCACGTGAGTAGTGCGTGGAACAATAGTGAAGTAGTGTGTCCTAGTGAGATATTGAACCTTGACCTTTCTACCTTTAAAGGAGCTAAGTTTTCCATTAGTGCGCGAAGTGTTAAATAACATGAACTTACCAATACAAAATATAACCGATTTGGACTTGAGTAGCTACGAACTAATTAATCCTGAAATAAAAGATTATGTGATTAGTGATGGACAATGTAAGCCAGAAATATTAATAGGACAGGACAATTACGAATTACTCTTACCTTTGGAATGTATCCGTGCTTCACCGAGTGGTCCGTTCTTCACACGTACTCCGTTGGGCTGGTGTGTGCACGGCCGCGTGCAGAGCGAGTCAGCGCGCCTTGATGAAGTGCATTCTACTCTATTGATCTCAGAAAAAGAAGATACAGAATGTGAGAGAATTCAAAAAAAAATACAAGATTAGGTTATCTGGCCTAAAGAATCCGTGAACCAGAAACCGGAAGTACATGACGAGGACCTAGAGCTCGTGAATATTATACAAGCTACGCATGCGAGTTTACCTGTGGTGCCTGGACCCAAGCGATTTTCCTCCTGGCTGCGACTGGTGATATCTACCTATTACATGTTATGTTTAGCTAGATGCAGGAAGGCTCCCGGTGTTTGTGCAGACGGCGCGGCAATGGAACGCGCAGAGAACCTGCTACTGAAGTACGCCCAGATGAAAGCTTTTCCAGATGACCTGCACAACCTGCAACAAAACAAAAGGTTAGATAAAAAAAGTAAATTACTTACCTTGTCGCCTGTACTCGGAGATCATGGTCTCATATGGTTGGCCGGCCGCATCGACGCTGCATCTGAAATACCTACCTGCGTGAGACACCCAGTTATACTCGACGGACGCTGCCATATCCACTCACCTTATAGTGAAGTACTTCCATCAAAAGGCTTACCACGGTAACCAGGAACTTGTCGTTAATAACCTAAAGCAAAAATATTGGATTATAAAACTTAGACCGACAGTGAAGTACAAAAGTTCTAAATATATGTTTTGTAGAATAAGAAGAGCTCAACCCGCACCACCTAGAATGGGTGACTTACCTGAAGCAAGGCTCGCGCATCATCAGCGCCCCTTCACGTTCACCGGGGTCGACCTATTTGGACCCTTGGAAGTTACAGTCGGCAGGAGAAGAGAAAAAAGGTATTTCGTTATATTTACTTGTCTCACCGTAAGAGCTGTTCATATAGAAATAGTGAACCAGCTCACTACCGATGCACTAATAATGGCTCTGCGTCGGACGGCGGCGAGACGAGGCTGGCCACGACAATTTTACTCAGATGATGGAACTAATTTGAAGGGAGCAGACACGGAGCTAAAGATATGTGTCCTGGAGCTAGATGAGAATAAACTCAAAGAAGGAGTAAGTACGTACAGTATGACTGGACTTTCATACCTGCGGCCAGCCCACTCTGGGGAGGGGCTTGGGAACGATTGATAAGAAGTATCAAGACTGCACTCAGAGTATCTCTCAACGAGCAAGCACCACGTGACGAGACTCTACAAACCCTCCTGGCAGAGATTGAACAGATGGTAAACAGTCGCCCCCTCACCCACGTCGCAGTGGAACCTACGAGCAACGAGCGCTACGCGCGTCGCACATATTGCGATTAGTGATGAGTGCTGTCCCAGCACTAGGGGGGGGGGGATGTAGGCGACGCTTAATAATACTGGTGGTATAGATTTTATATTATAACCTTGTTTTGTACCACGGCGTGAGCTGTCAGTTGTGGCAGATCGGTCTTCAAGAGGGTTAGCTCGCCATCCTTTCAGCTATCGCTAACACCTACCCTTTAGTTTTCAGAAACTGGCAACAGTTCGGTAAGCGCTCTAGCAACCGAACTACTGGAACAAAGCTAAAATTATATCAAACAAGTACCCCCTTAGATGTAAAAACAAGAAATATAGAGCTACGTAATCGAAAAAAATAAACTAGGGTGCCCATTTAATTTTCAACTATCATTGGAACTTAGGTGTTAATTGACGCAAATCATACATGTCATTTATAAAAAAATCTAAAAATAATTTTGGAGTAATTTTTTTTTGATTAATTTTGATGTTCTTCCAAATTAAATCTTTGGATATTTAGATACAATTTTTTGTATCTAACTATCTACTACATACAGACATACAGTTATACCTATTTGTACCTGTATAAAGCGTTCCGAGGTCGGCCTCACTGATAACATAATATAAGACATAAGATGGAACATCATAGATAATCTTAATCAATTGATCGAAGGAGCGAAACGAGACTTATTGTAATGACCAATTTCAAATAACAATAATAAAACAACAAAGCTTAAGTCTAAGTGTTACAAAAGGCGGCCTTATCGCTCAAAGCGATCTCTCCCAGGCAGCCTTTGGATGGAAGAAGAGGTCTGAGTGGCGAGACAATACATATTACGTAGATACCTACATCTTTAGGTAACTTATTAAAATAGAGCACACGTCATGTGCTATTAAACGATCAGATTAGATTATCCTTAAATACTGCTGTTTTTGCGAAAAATATCAGGATTTTTGCTAACGTAAACCAGGTTTTCGTGAATATATTGTAAATAGACCGTTACTATATTTATCTGTTCTAATTTTTATTTAAGTGGTTCCCTGGGGAATATTTTGTAGATAGCTCGGACTCTCTTTTGCAATATAAAGATCGCATCTATACACACCCCCACAGTAGGATGCCATACGACATGACACTGAAAGTAGCTAAAATAGATTAGGCGAGCAGTCTCAATGTGAATTTTCTCAACGGCGCGGCGGCGTAACGCCCCCACTGAAGCTTAACACCTAAAGTTATACTTAGAAAGATAGCCTTACTGACTAATTCAATTTCCTCATAATTAACAAACCCTATATAGAGAGAGATAGGTAGATATAAATTATGTAAAAAACGCATTTCGTATATATTTTTTTAAATCAACATTTAATAAGCGTTATTCACTATCCATTCAGTGTTAGAAGCTACTCTAGTGTTGACTCTAGGGTAGTAAGAATCAGCGCAGTTGAGGCCCCAGGAGATGACACCAACGAGAGTACTGCCGTAGTAGAGCGGACCACCAGCGTCACCCTGGCACGCGTCCTTGCCTCCGACATTCAGGACACCGGTGCAGATCATGGTGCTGCTTATAAAGTGGTGGTGGTAGTGGCTTAAGTAGCGCTCCCTACAGAGCTCGAGATTGATGCTGTTTACGGTCACATGTTGAAGCACATCGGAGTTAGGACCACCAGTCTGTTGATGAAATTTTCTCTTTTAAATCATCCATGACAGATTTTACAACATTATTGTTAAATAAATAAGTGTATAGTTTCATAGTTACCCTGTAAATACGATGTAACCAAGCAAAAAGTCGTACAACATTTTGGAGTAAAAATGTAAAATAAATTAGAATATCTGCCTTAAGACTATGTACCAAAATCTTCTATATTTTTTATGAACGACAAAATAACAGAGTGTTGTTTTAGACCTTGACATTGACGTTTTTTTAATTTTGTATTCTATCTACTTACACTATTCGCTCCCCATCCGGCATGAACAATAGGCACATTATCTGGTAAGTAATAGTTTTGGGGAGCAATAGGGACAGACTGGATCGTGATTCCTAAAGTAAGGGGTTGGCTAAGACGGATGAGACTGATATCAGCGTTATGGTCGCTGTAGTAGTCCGTCTGCGTAGGGTAGTAGTCAGGGTGGTTCAACACCGACATGAATGTTCTGATATCTCCTCCCGTGTTCCTGTCTGTGGCTCCTGCACGGATACGACGGTTTTCTATGCGGTAGAAGCTGCAAGAAAATACACACAAGTACACATAAATCGGAATTTTATATATAAACCTTATGGATTGATATTGAAGATGGAGAATATTGGAATTTTGAATAATAACTCTGTCTATTTAATTAGAAACATGAGAATAAGTAAAAAGTTGTGGTTAGGTAAGATATATTTATTTTTTTGCTAAAGGCCATCTCATATTTTATGATGATGAAAGTATGGTGTTTTGAAACATGCAATTTTGCCCCATATAAAAAATACCTACATACGCAATGAATTGAGAGCCTCCTTTTCTGAACTCCGTTAAAAATCAAGTTCGACAAGACGAGATTTAGAAAATCCTCAAACCGCAAAGATCTACGCGACTTTCTCTCTAAAATATACTTGTGATGTAAAATGCTGAATCTAAAAATATTATGGACTATTATTCTTTATCTTTTGAAATATTTACTGGTTTCCAAATTGGTACTCGCGGATAAAATCATGGTCAAAAGTTAGTTATTATATAAGATTAGCTATATTTTACCTGATCATTATGTCAGACACTTACGGATCTGTAAATGCATGCGTGCATTGGGCGGCAGACAGAACATAAATAGCATTCAATATGTTAGCTGCACAGGCCTGGTTCCAAATGCCGGAGTAGAATTCCATCTGGACGATCCATGGGTACGTATTGATAGTGGTGGCTGTACCACCGACGATACGTTCAGCTACTGAGTTTTCGACATGATTATCTATGTCGTAGTTGACGATCACAGAGTCACCTTTAGGTTTCACGTTACTTGGAGCTGCTGAGCAGAACCCTGTAATGGAAATATGCTTTATAAATGTCGCGCCTCACTATGCAGTTCCTATAGCTAGTTAATTGAGAACCTTCGCATGTCAGATATGTTCACCAACTCGGATCTTGTAAAAAGTTAACAGAGATATTGAAGCCATACCTACCTAGATATCTGTGAACCTGGCAGGTATGGCTTCTTCATTTGACAGACATAGCCATTAAACTATAACTCAGTTCAGTGTGTTAGTTCAGCGGATAATATTACTTTTGACTTACCCATAAAAGCTATCAAAGCTAAGACTGAAGTCGATGCCATCGCTACTTACTGCTGTTATTTGATATGAAATTTATAAATTAAAGCGCTTATATAATAAGGCCTATCAAGATATAATAAACGATCGAATCATTGAAGTTAACATTATCTTATCATTTTATTTTTGTCATAAAATTTGTAGGTACTCGTACTTAGTGAATAAAGCTATCAAACTCTCGATTGTCCGTTTGTCTGTCTGTAAAGGGTCTTTATATTTAAGACCGTGTACATAGCACATTCAAAATATAAATCAATTATAATACATACTTTATAAATTATGGTAGTATAATGGTGAAAAGATGGATGGACTGCGTGAGACAAGACATGAGAGAGATGAATGTTAACGATGAGATGACGACTAATAGGAGTGAATGGAATAAGAAGACATATTGCGCTGACCCCAAATAAACTGGGATAAGGGCAGGAAGATGATGAATGGTGCTTAGAAAACAACTTAAAAGATATAGCCATTATGATGTAATTATATCTCACTCTGCATTTATGCTATTTAAGTGACATTTAAATGAAGTTGACGACCCAGTTAGCACAATGGTCACCATGCCGGACTGCCAAACACAGGGTTGCGGGTTCTATTCCCGCCTCAGACAAGTTAGATGCTTAGATATTTGTCTGTGGTCTGGTTGTTTCTATGTATTATAAGTATGTAATTAAAAAATAAAAGTATATAAGTAGTATATCCGTTGTCTAGCACCCATAACACAAGTCTAGTTACTTAGCTTGGGGCTAGATGGCGATGTATGGAATGTCCTGCAATATTTATTATATTTCCTGTATCACGGGGCTATGGAGCCCCGGACCTTTGGAAGGCGTGCGTGGAGCCGAAGCCAACACGTAGAGGCCCTTTACAATAACAAGTTTAATAGCAAACAATGGGGTGGATTCTAAACCGGCGATTATCCCTGTCTACACTATAAATTGCAACCAAGGACAACCTCCGGTTTGGATGAAAACTATTGATAATCTACAGGACAAAACTACTGGAGCTATTGTGATGGGATGGTAGTGGACTAGATACTGGGGAACTATGGATACTATGGCACCTGCCGTAACAATGTTCAATAAACACGTAAAAATGGCAGGCGGAGACTCGCCAACTCTCAGACTGGGCCACCCTAATTAGCCGAGTAAATTACAGCAAGGGGGTAACAGGAACGTGAGTGGCTGAAGGATGGAGAGGCCTCACTGGATTTTAAGTCATCGCTGGTAGTCCGAGCGAGCGGGCCAACTCATCACTGACGTTCAGCATCCATCCTTCGAGCATTTCTGCTATAGTGGCTCCACTCTGGACGGCCGGTGAAGGCAAGCCAGAGGCGGGGGACCGCTTCCTCGTCAGGTTTCACTCCGACCAACCAACTAAGGCAAGCCGGAGGTGAGGAACGGTGACTTCCCCCTGGAGAACTCGGGACCGCGGGGTCGTTACTCCCCGTCACCTCGCCTCAAGGTGCCCTGCGGGCTTATTATATTTATTATTAAGTAATTTGACTTTCTTATAATAAGGTAAGGACTTATGTTTTATTTTTCTTTCTTCGGCCGCAGACTGAAGTTATGGCTGTGCACTCGCATGCGTGTTTTTATATTGTCTAGCTTTCTACTTTCTGGGATTTGTTTACTCTAGCTGGTGTTTCGACTTTCTACGTTTCACGTCATCTAGATGAATTGAATTTGAACAGAAATGAATTTCTGCTTATAATATTTTCATTTCATCCAAATGAATTGTATTTTTTTATTTAGCGAACAGGTTATGTCAGGTCTGATGGTGTCATCCAGTGCCAGCTCATTTTAGTGTTTAAAAACAAGTAAAATTAAAGAACCAAAAAATTTAATAGAACAATTTAAAACAAGATTTGATTACTAACATCGGGACAGGTGAAACTAAATATAAGCTTGTAAAAAAAAGGGATTCCCATACATAGGTACATTGATAGATACTTAAAATAGTTATAATATTTTATCACAACTTGATAGTATTATCTCGATCAAAACAGTTGATAATTACCTACATTCTTTCAAATTTAAAGTAATCGGTAAATTATCGCTACTTGTATACTACAAAGTACTGGAAGTTCACTACAAACTTTTTCGGTTGAAATGATTGAAGTGTGGTATTTTTCGTCGTTCATTTTATGATCTTCTTCTGTCGAGACTTGAAACGTTTTTACAGCTTCCTTGTCTGCGCTTAGTCGTTTGTTTGGAGAGTGGTCGCTTTATCACTAATCATTACCAAACTGAAACTTATTTATAGGTATATGGTGACGAACTTTGATCATATATTAAAAAAAAACGCTGCCTGTGCCTGGGTCATGCCTAGAAGGAAAGATCAAAGATCTAAAATATGGTAAATACCAAATGATCTCATCGCGTATTAAGGGCACATGAGTAGAGAAATCATATTTAAAGCATATCGCGAGATGGATCAAATTAGTAGATTTGCATCATCTACGCCACTCTTTTAGATTGTCAGGTTAAAAGTCAGATCACAAAATTGCAGCTCTACAGTTTGAGTTTTAGTGAATTTTTAAGGTCTTTGGGTTTTATACCTACTTTGAAAATACAAGACAACCGGAAAAAATAAAATCAAGTATAAAACATTATACCTAAATGAAATTCTAAAATTTGCCTTAACACTGGATATAAAAAAAGTTTTTCGAATTAGTTAATTATATTTCTGATAATAGCTTGCATGATATGTTGTACAAACAAGAAAACAGCTTCATTAACACGCAAGGTGCGGGCCAGCAACAATAGCAATTTGAAGACGATGTTGTGTAAGTACATACTTCTAAACTTGACTTAGGTTACGTATAAAAACTGTTAATGGTAATAACTTGTTATTTTTATTGTTGTTACTTACAAAATAAAGTTAGGTATTCTGCATCGGGTTACTACCCGATGCAGAATACCTAACCTGGGGATTTAGTTGTGAATTCCCTGATAACTCCTTCCATGTTCCTGTTTGTGACTTCTGCTATGGTAGAAGCCGCAAGAAAACATAGTTTTTCTCAAACATGCATGGAGAATGGAGATATTGTCATTATTTTCGAAATATAGAACACGCAATGTATCGAATTTACGGACACAGAAAGTCAAATCCATTGCGAGAGCGTTAGCACGCCGTTTCATACAACATTGCTGAAGCGCTGTAAAGTTTCAAATTCAAAAAATGCTCCTGCAATGGAAACACGACACCTTGCGTGTCGTGTTTTGTCTAATTGTCTAATTCTAATTTAAAGAACTTACTAATCTGAAAGACTTTGCTTTGCCATTTGTTTTCGAATGCTGTGGTATTGACATTCCTACTTATAAGATAACTGTGGTTTTTATTTACAGAAGGCCTGTTAGTAAAAACATCAATTTATTTTTAGAAAAATTAGATGAACTGTTTCATATTTTAGGTAAGAAAAGAAATAGGAAAATAGTTATTACTGGTGATTTTAATATTAATATTTTAAAGCGCAACAGTCACTCTGAGAAACTACTTCAAATCATTCAAAATTACAATTTCGTGAATGTTTACAAAACCGAAGTTTTTGAAGAAAATGATCTCAATAAAGCATTTTCTACTTTCCATGAAATGTTGGTACTTTTGTATAATCTGTGCTTTCCCGTTATTAAGAAAAAGATTACTATTAAGGTTAACAAATCGCGATGGATTAGTAGAGGTATAAGAAAATCTTGTGTCACAAAGCGTAGCTTAAGACTTAATTATTATAAATCAAAGACCCAAGAGTCTAAAAGGAAATACATTGCCTATAATAAAATATTAAAGAGGGTAATACAATTGTCTCAAAAGAAGAATAATTTAAAATATATAAGTGCTTCTAAAAATAAATGTAAAGCATCTTGGTTGATAATTAATAATAAAACTCAACAATCCATTCCACCTGACATTAAAATTAATCATAACGGTAATATTATCTCTGACCCAATAGAAGTATCAGAAGTTTTCAATGACTTTTACATTAATTTAGCAGACAATAACAAGACTAGTGGTACGGTTAGAAAAGAATCACAGCCATGTAGTATTTTTTTGAACCCTTGTGACCCTAAAGAAATAATGAATATTATAAAAAACTTTAATAGGACCGAAGCGGTTGGTTATGACAGTATACCCACGAATATTTTAAAGCAATGTGCTTCTGATTTGGCGATAGTATTATGCCATTTAATTAACTTGTCGTTTGAAACTGGTGCTTTCCCCGAGAAACATAAAATATCGATTGTCAAACCAATTTTCAAAAAAAAAATGATAAACTTGATCTCAATAACTATCGGCCGATTACCTTGATACCAATTCTATCTAAAGTTTTTGAAAAGGCTATGCACTGTAGATTAATGAAGTATCTGACTAAATATAGTATTATTAATGATAATCAAAACGGTTTTCAGAAAGGTAAATCTACATCTCTGGCTGCTTTCACTTTGGTCAAGTCAATTCTTGCTAATGTCGACAGAGGTAAATTTGTTTCTGCAGTATTCTTTGACATGAGCAAAGCGTTTGATTATGTTTCTCATGAAAGGCTGTTGAGTAAATGTGAGATCTATGGCATTCGTGGCCCAGCTCTTGAATGGATTAAAAGCTATCTGTATCTTAGATCGCAATGTGTAGAGTTGTCTAGGTTAAATAGCCAAAATGAAATTATGACAAATAGATCCCAATTTAAAGTAAATAAACACGGCGTTCCACAGGGCAGTGTGTTAGGTCCCTTATTATTTTTGCTTTATACAAACGATCTACCCGATGTGATAGAATGTAACTGTGTTCTTTTCGCCGATGACGTCTCTGTGGTCGTTAACGACGATACAGAGGAAGCACATATACATGAGCTAAATACAACCGTTGGGAAATGTATAGATTGGCTCACTGAGAATAACTTGAAAGTAAATGTAAATAAAACTAAATTCCTTCAGTTTTACAACCGAAAGCGAAAAAGTGACAAAATTCGAGTTATGTACAATAATGAAGAGGTCCATGAAAGTAATAATATAACCTTTCTAGGTATTAAGCTTGACAGTAACTGTTCATGGAAACTTCATATAGAATATGTAAATGGAAGGCTTAACAGTTTTGTGTTTGCTCTATGGAAATTGGCTCGCATCGCCGATTATCGGACAGCTCTGTTAGCGTATCACGGACACGTAGCCTCGCTACTGCGCTATGGCGTAGTATTATGGGGTAATGGAGTTGACGCTGCAAAATTATTTATAACACAGAAAAAATGTGTGCGGGCGATTTTTAATGAGCCTCCATGGAATTCCTGCAAACCATACTTTAGAAAATATTGGCTGTTGACACTGCCATGCATATATATATTAGAACTGTGTAAATTTGTGAAAAACCATAACAATCTATTTATTAAGTTTGAAGAATACTTTAAGCAAGCACAAAGACATATTGGTACATTAGTAATACCGAACCACGTGAAGTCTGCCTTACAACGTCGAAATTCTTATATACATAGGCTGCACTAAAAGTATCGGGAATGGAATATTTCCACTGTTCCTGTCATATTTAAATCTTTTTAATTGAAAACTCCTTGGTTTTAAGAATCGAATACCATTTATTTATTTAAAAAAATAATCTCGGTCTTGTCACAAGGTTTTGTCAAACTTGTTTAGTCGTTGAGAAAATGGAATTGACGCGAGGAAATTCAAGAGCGATGATTTATTATGACTTTCGAAGTGGTTTATCACAAAAACAGTGTGTTGACCGGATGATTTCTGCATTTGGTGATGAAGCCCCATCCAACACCACAATTTATCGCTGGTTTGCTGAATTTCAACGTGGACGTGTCAAGCTCAGTGATGATCCCCGTCAAGTTCGTCCAAAAACTGCACTCACCCAAGAAAACGTTGATGCTGTGCGTAAGCTGTTTGAGGAAGATCGACATGTAACATACCGCGAAATTCAGGCAACTTTAGACATTGGCATGAGTCAAATACAAATAATCTTGCATGAACAATTAGGTGTAAAAAAGTTGTTTTCCCGATGGATACCGCATTCGCTCTGTGAAGAGCAAAAAGTGGCTCGCGTTACTTGGTGCGTCAGAACTCTCGAAAGATTCCACGCAGGATCCTCAAATGCTGTATACAACATCGTATCAGGTGACGAATCCTGGATATACGCGTACGAACCCGAAACAAAAAACCAGTCACGAGTTTGGGTGTTCGAAAATGAGTTAAAGCCAACAAAAATTATTCGTTCACGGAGTGTTGCAAAAAAAATGATGGCGACGTTTGTCTCCAAAACCGGCCATGTTGTGACTATTCCTCTTGAGGGACAAAGAACGGTTAATGCAGAATGGTATGCTAGCATTTGTTTGCCACAGGTCGTTTCTGAACTCCGTAAAGAGAACTGCAGCCGCCGCATCATCCTCCATCACGACAATGCGAGTTCTCACACCGCGAACAGAACAAAAGAGTTTTTAGAGCAAGAAAACATAGAATTATTAGACCATCCGCCGTACAGCCCCGACCTAAGCCCTAATGATTTCTATACTTTCCCTAAAATAAAGAATAAATTGCGTGGTCAGAGATTTTCATCACCTGAAGAAGCTGTGGACGCCTACAAAACGGCCATTTAGGAGACCCCAACTTCCGAATGGAATGGTTGCTTTAATGATTGGTTCCATCGTATGGAAAAATGTGTCAAATTTCGCGGAGAATACTTCGAAAAGCAATAAATCCATTTTTAAATAGTAATGTTGTGTCACTTCCTTGATTCCCGAAATTTTCAGTGCCGCCCTCGTAACAGCCATAAATGTTTATAACAAGTTACCAAAGGCTATAAGAGACATGAATGGAAATATTTTTAACAAAAAATTATGTAATTTGCTAATTGACAAATGTTTTTACTCTCTCCAAGAATATTTAGACCATAATTTTTGACTTTTAAATAACTGACATTGTAATAAATAAATAAAAGAATCCTGACTATTGAAATGTATTTTATTCATTAATTATGAATAAAATGCGAGGTTATCACTAAGCCATGAAAATGTATAAAATCAATTATAAATCTCTGAACATTTGCACGCCAGTCCTGTGGTGAAATATGTGAAACGATTTTACTCAGTATCTACCTAAGAACATGACATGTACCATATTTCAAGCAAATAAAGCATTTCATTTCATTGTCCTTATTTTCGACACTCGAAAATAAGGTCAATATTTACTTCATATAGGACAATATTTTAATTTATTTCGAATAATATTTTAATTCATTTAGAACAATATTTTAATTCCCTGCATAATTTTGAGAAAAGCACTATATATGCCTCGGCGGAAAAGGCAATTGCCTGTCTCGTATTGATAAAGTCCTCGCCTACGGCTCGGCCTTCAAACTCATAGTCGACCTGCAATTGCTTATATCAGCTTCACTAATTATTAGAGCTTATTATTACAATCTACATAATATTATAATTGTATTTTACATTATTATTTATCATTTATATTACATTTGTTTATAATTTAATGATTGGGAATTTTGTGACTCAATGCTGTGGCAACACTGACATGGCGGTTGGCTGGTCATTCGATGTTTGAAGTTCAGAGTGCTAAGTGTTTCGAAGTATTGTGGATAAAAACGCGTGTAAGTACTTGCAAATATTGTTACTAATAGCTATAAGTAGATTAATAAGATGAACGATTATGTTGCAAAGTCCAAGTTTACGGAATATACAATAATATTAGCATGATGTACTTGTTTAATTTCTATATTTTATAAGATCCTTTAAACCCGACGTTCTGACACTTATTTCCCGGCCTTTGCAATAATTTACTATTATCTCGTACGTGTGCAAAAGAAGTGACTTAAAAAGGTTCATTTTAAAACGGAATTTTACACATAACTAATATGTTCTTTTTGTACCATGTATTCTATGAATGCTATGAAATCCTTCTTTTATTTATTTGTTATCACAGTTTATAAAGTGGATCTTATTCAACCGCTGTTAGGCTCATAATCCAACGTATTACGCCCGCGTCCGTTATGCATTGCTCGACGCCATTAGTGTGTAAAAAGTTATCCGGACAAGTTAAATTGGGATCCTACTGATAATTACATGTTAGATAGATGAATTTTTTTTAATGTATACTGTTTTGATGGATAAAAAAAATTTAGGTACCAAAAAAGAGGTTATACTTCAGCAAAAAAGGTTGTCTATAAAATCTGTTTACGAACGATAATTTACGTGATAACGTCTTAAAAAATAATTAAAAATTTAGTGTTGTTTTCTTTGTTTTTTCTTTACTTTGTTACGGGTTATTCTTCCTAAATGAAACACGGGAATTGTATTACACATTATTATTAAGTTCGTTGGCCAAGTTATTTACAATCTACCCACACAACGACTTACAAACTAACTAATCTAAGTCGCCATCTTTAATTTCTATAATTTGTGAATAACTTGACACAATAACTCAAAATATATTTAATAAATACTCTCCGGGTAGATACAAACTTTAAAGTCAATATTATTACAAAATTAAAAAAAGATTTACCAAACGTTATTCACAATCCAGTTGGAGTAAGAAGCCACTCTAGTGTTAACTCCGGGGAAGATAGAATCAGCGCAGTATTCACTCGAGGAAATGACACCGACGAGCGTTCTGCCGAAATATAGCGGGCCTCCAGGGTCACCCTGGCAGGTGTCCCTACCTCTGACATCCAGGACACCAGCGCAGATCATGTTGTTCGTTACTATCCGTGGAGGGTTGGCGGTTGCGTAACGCTGCTTGCAGAACTCGAGATTTATGCTGTTCACGGTTACGTTGAGAAGCACGTTGGAATTAGGACCATGAGTCTGTTTATAAAAATATAATCCATTATTTTTAGTAGACCCTCCTGCCTGTTAAGAAGGCAACATAAAATGTGAGAAAGACGTAGATGTATCAAGCTGTTAATAGTTATAGTGATAAAATAATAACGATACTCACAAATTCATACAAACACAAAATTTTGAATTTGCTATAGGAATTAGTAAAACTTTGAGTAAGGACTTCTTGTGTCACTTAATTTGTAATAAAATGAATAATAAATGTATATAGTATAGGTTCTTACAATATTCGCTCCCCATCCCGCATGAACGACAGTTACATTGTCTGATAAATTGTAGTTTTGAGGCGCAATATTGATTGACTGGATAGTTGGTCCTAAAGTAAAGGGGGCGTTAAGACGGATGAGACTGATATCTGCGTCGTTGTCCTTCGTTGGGTTATAAGAAGGATGGTTCAACACTGAGTAGAAGTATCTGATAGATCCTCCTGTATTCGTATTAGTGGCTCCTCCGCGGATACGACGGTTTACGGGACGGAATAAGCTGCAAGAAAACATATATTCATCATTTTTACTCGGTTGTGGTTGCTTTGAACTGGTTTCATCCCCATGGGAAATAGTACTTCTCGACCCTCTACTAAGGCCGTGGTGACATTTCAGTAATACGACAATTTTGAGAATCGATATCAACCGGACTTATAAATTCTTGGAATGCTTAACGTTAGAAACATAATGCACTGAAATGGCTCCCTTTCAATGTAATTATTATTAGTCTAGCAGTAATTTAACCAAAAGTCCTCTATTTCTCGAGTTTCTTGGTCACGAGCTGTGTATAACTAATACAGGTATCGTTGGATTCCTTGAGATCTCTTGATGATGAATTAGCCTGTTTTAGTTTCGAAAGCCGGGAACTAGTAGCATTTATGACGTCATAAAGATGGCGGCTCTGTACTTTAGATATTTGCACATTTGTCGAGTTCTATTCAACCAATATATACGTGTAAGGTGTCATTTGAAAGATATTTTAATGTAATTTATCTATTTCCTGACACAATGTGCAAAAATGCTCCAGTTAAAGAAATATTCTCAAAAATATGACATTCTCTCCACATGCCCAACACATGCCAGTCTCCATTTTGCAATATAACTTTTAAGAAACTCATTTTTTGCCATAGTCTTCTATTATCAAGATGAAGAACATTTCAAAAGCGTGAGGAGGCTCACAGATAAGCGACGCTTGCTGATCGTTTACGTTCGTGCGGGTTAAGCGACGCCTGGCGCGGTCATTACTTCGATGGGTGGCCAATTAGTAGTTTGGTAAAAATGTGTTTCGTGAACTCCTCCGTGCTCCGAAAGACACGTTAAGCCGTTGGTACCGGTTGCTACCTCTAATGGCAGTCGTTAGGTTAAGTTAGAGGCCTTAGGGCAATCTGAAAAATCGTATTCGTAGGTAACAGTATGAGAAACTTAACAATCACTGAATTAAAATTCAATGTGTATAAATGTTCTCTTCGAAAAGTAAAACACCCTGTATCTCTGAACCTTCATATTTGGCGCACCCTAAATGTTTGGAGTAATTTTAGCCTTTAAAAAGACCTTTCAAACGAGATATAACTTAAAACAAGATCAGCTTATTCAGCTTAGGGTAGGAATTAGAGGATTTTATATTTTTATTTGCATAAAAAATGCTAGTTTGACAGTTTTCGTCCTATAATTTCAAAATTATATAAATTACCAAAACATAAAAATCAATTAGCGCTCTCGCTCTCGATAGCGCTTTTAACTTTTGTTGCTTTGAAATGTTCTTTATCTTGATAATTGACGACTATGGCAAAAATGTGAGTCTCTTAAATGTGGTATTGCAAAATGTAGAGAGGCATGTGTTGGACATTGTGGAAAGAAAGTTATTTTTTTTGAAAATATTTTTTTAACCAGAACATTTCTGCACATTGTTTATATGAAAAAGAAAAGTAGGTACATTAAAATATCTTTCAAACGACACCTTACACGTATAAATTGGTTGAATAGAACTCGAAAAATGTACAAATATCTTTTAGCCGTCATCTCTATGAGACGTCTAGATGCTACTAGTTCCCGGCTTTCGAAACTAAAACAGGCTAATTCCTCATCTACAGATCTTTAAGGAATCCAACAATACCTGTTTTAGTTATATACGTTATACAACTCGTGACCATGACTTTGTAAAAATCAGCTCTCGCCGCTTGACTATATTATGAGCTATATATGTTCTGGGATTCCTTTTATTTTGAAGTATTTACTTAAATGGTTCCAAAAACACTACTCGCGAAAGATGTTGCGGACCACTTTTATACTTACGGGTCTGTATATGCATGTGTGCATTGAGCTGCAGACAGTACATAAATAGAACTCAAGATATTAGCTGCACAGGCCTGATACCAAACACCGGAAAAGAACTCCATCTGGACGATCCATGGGTACGTGTTGATGGCGGTAGCTCTACCGCTGACAGTACGTTCAGCTACTGACTCCAGTTGAGCATGATCATCTATGTCATGGTTGACGATAACAGAATCACCATGAGGGTTCACATAATTTGGAGCGGCTGAACATAAACCTGTAACAGGCAAGTAAAGATGCGTAATCAACTTTCACGTAAACCAATCCAAATAATAAGCTACCTCTTTATGGTTTACAAATTAGATTTTAGTGGAATATTTTCACCTTCCACCTTAAATTAGTTAATTAATATTACATATTAAAAAAAAATAACTTACCAAAGACAGCTATCAGAGCTAGAAAAAAAGTCGACGCCATCACTTTCTACCGCAGTCTTTTTAATACACGATTGGTATTAAATAAACAAAACTAATTTATATAAAAGAGCTAATATTGATAAACTGGATTTAACATTATCTTGTTATTTGCAACTAGTTATAAGTAAATCCTACTAAAAACTCAGTAATCTTAATTGAAAATATAAAATTACTGACATCACTTAGATTAAACGATACACAATCTATACTTTTCGAAGTATGGCCTGATAGGATTAGCTGGACTTAAATCGGTAATTACCCCAAAATAAAAAATGTAAAATGTTTTGACAAAAGAAAATAGTGGTATGTAATCATGAACAATTGTTTGAAAATGATATTTAAGGTATACTTCAGCGCGTCTATCTGTATTTGTCATCGGTAGTAGCGACATCTTGTGTTTTTAACGTAATACTTCCGTCATTTGTTTCATTTGCTTAGTTCTTGATACCGTAAGAATGTTTGGAAAAACATACATAATTTAATCGCAATCGATCTAGTAGTTTTTTGCGCGAAGGTGTAATAAACACACTAACAAACCCCGTGCTGGCCCTGACTTCTTTCGACAATAAATCTAAATTAAATTAATATTAAATTTGCACATGGAACAAAAGACGATGCAATGGAAGCAAAGGATGATTGAAATAGATTAGAAGACGATCGAAAAGGAAACAAAAGATAACCAAAGTGAAAACAAAGAACGATCGAAATGGAAACAGTAGACGGTCGGAATTCGAACAAAACAGAAACATAAGGTAATCGTATTTGTTTCTGTTTCGATCGTTTTTTGTTTCTGTAGGTATGTAAATTAACATTTGTTGGGAAGTAAATACCTACCTATTACTCTCTCTATCCCCGAATTTAATCTCTATCTCCATTTTAGTTTCGGAGATGGCTATGTATGCCTAACAACCCAATCAACTAATCTCAAGTAATACCTGGGCACCATTTACAAGCCTAATAACTTGAATGACAATGTGTGAAAAAAATTTAAATAATATATCGATTTAATTTACTTAGGTATTTATTTCGTTATACTATTTCTATCAGATTTTGTTTTCTTGTCTGTCAGCATTGTATCGACTGTTTTGTTATCTGAAACAAAATAACACGAAACACTTAGACTAGTAAACCAATTTCTCATTCATTTAAATCTTCGTCTTCTACTACAGGGAACTACAAAACACTTGGATTGCACAGTATCCTATCTATATTTTTTAAGTGGTGACAATTCAACGCTTATATAGAAAGCGTTGAATTGTCACCACTTCAAAAATCCAAGTATTACTAATATTATCCTTAATGCTGCAGTCTCGCAGTAAAGTATCGGAAATCATGAGATGCTAAAAAGAAAAAAAAACAGCTTTATGAGAACATGCCTTTATCTCAAAGGAGAAAAGTACTTCTAGTGTTCTAATAAAAATGGTTCAATCGTTTTTTGTTACTGAAGTTTTTAATTGCTTGTGAGAATACTTTAGTTGTTAATATCTTAGTTAAAATTATCAATTTTCGTTGAAAGTTATTACTCCTTAGCTCTTTTTTCTTTTATGAATTTTTGTACTAAAAAAGTTTTTAGTAATTGGAAAATTATATTCTAAAGGCATGGTATAAAAAAATAATGTTAGATTTCGATTTCTAACATATATTTTTTTTACGAACTCTAAAAAAATAATTTTGTTGGAAACGCCTTCAACGTGCTTATTTTCTCGGGTGCTCGCTCATAGGACATTATGTGTCGCTTGTGCCTAGGTGATGTCACTCATGTCCTTAAAGTGTCCGAAAAATTACTCAGATAGATTTTATTAGTTAGAGAGTTCCCCATATTAAGATTTAAGTGACTGCGTTGGCGCCGTATGCATGGATTGAAATATCAGTGTTGGTAGTGCCCCAAGTCACCTCGTTATGGTTTTGTGAACGTCCGGTATGGTGGCCAACACAGTATTTAAAATCATATGGTTTGTTACCATTATCATCATAATTGTTCCAAGGCTGCACGGTTCCTTTCACGAACAACACGAATATGGTGTTAGTTACGAACTGTAGTATCGCAAATATCAGGAACACGATCTGCCATCTTCTTTGGTTTGTCTGAAAAATAAATATATTTTTTTGACTGTATTCAGAAAAAAGGCCAAATAAGCCAAACTTTGTCTGAAGTCTGGCAGTTTGGTACTCATTTTGTAGGTTGACTGCCTGATTTCAGATTATGTTGGGGTTTTTCCCCTGTTCTTAAACACAAATATTTATATTCATTTAATTACCAAATCATCCCTGACAACGTTTGAAACAACTACTGGCACCAGAAGGCTTGTCAGGTTGGCCATCATGTTACCAATAGCCATGATTGGACCGGCGAAGTTTGGAGCTAAATCTATGTGATTAACCTAAAAAATATAAAATAATTAGCCCTATTTATCCCTTTAGTAAAATAAAATAATAAAAATGAGAAAAATATGTTAGTTAATAATATTTTCAACACTAGCAAGATTCTAGACACCTGGTTTAGTTGAAGTTCAAAGTCCTCTAACTCATCAATTTATCGACCAAAAATGATTAGAATGAAAACATGCCAATAATAGTAATTTTAGAACTCTACCTGGGGCTGCAATTATGCAGCCGACTGTACCTCCAAACATCCTCAGATGACTCGTCAGCAAAACCATAATCACCAACATCGGCCATGTAAAGACGGCTAAACAGTTTGACGTTCAAGACCTATATTTCTCCAACTAAATTATAGAGTATCTACTTACATGAAAACCGACATGGACAGCAGAATGTAAGCTCATAGTTATAATGAGTACACAGACAGCAGGCACTGTGCCCGTTACGTAGCTGAAGCCTATTAGGAATACTCCTGATATCACCATGCCTGAAAAAAGGAGAGTGGTTACTCCATACACAATCAAAATGTCATAATGGAAATTCTCAGTATAACTAGCACCAAATAGGCTAATTCGCTGTTAATATTGGTAGCATTTGTACATTAAAAATAACCTTTTGTACGTTACGTACCTTTTATTTTTATTCCTTTCATATTACTTACCTACCCTCTACCGATTTATTTAGCGATTATTTGTATATTTTTATTTTTATTGATCAGTTAATATTTCTAAAGAAATTCAGTGTTTATGCAAACCTAATATAAAACACTATATTTTTCAATAAAGTTAAGAAATATCTTAGCTCTTGTCTTATTATCCATATTTTATTAATATACCTTAGATTTCCGTTCATTAAATCATCGTACGACATAAAAGCATTGGCAACGAACTACTTGAATATCGACCCTTATGAAAGCTAGTCGTGCGTCTCATTGGAGTCCAACCCCTGCTAGGGATACTGTATATACGCGTATCTTCAATCTCCATCCGTTCAGTGCCTAGTATACTGCAACCTGGTGCTCTTTGAAAGTTTCAATATTTACTGGCAAACTGTCTAGAAATGGGAAAAGGGCAGGTAGAATAAGAAGAAGATAACGATTTACCAATAGTATTACATATTCTTCTGATATTTGCAATGGATAGTATCTTCTTGTTTGCTACGTAGTCCGCCATTATACCGTAACATAAAGCTGTGGCGTACATCGCTATGTATGGTAAAGATGAATATAATCCATTCTGAAATCAAATAAAACCATTAATCATAATTTTTAGTATTTAATATACTAGCAACGTCTTGTGACTGCACCCGTCCTGATCCCAAGGATTTAATTAATGCATACTCATACCAAGTTTCATCATGATCGGTCTAGTCTATTCAATACAATCAAAACTACTAGAAAATCATTACTCTTTATATTATTAATGATGGATAATATATTCCGAAAAGATATTCTATACGTCTACATCTAGGCGAATTAATTTTACGCAATCCATCATTTTTTAAATTAGAGGTAAATAATTTAACGGTTTTACGTCTTGTTTCTTGAGTTTGGAATACTTTTCAAAACACTAAAGTTCTTTAAAAAAATGATTTTCATGATGATGAGTAAATATAACCTTAATTTTATTCACTCTCGCAGCATATTTCCGGTCTTGAGTCTACGTATGCTATAAAAATTACAACGCAAAAGAGCCGTTATTACCAACGCATAACGGCCGTTACAACGAACACGGTCGTTACGCCAAAGGGCCGTATTGGGACGTAATCGTCATAATCGTATGAGTAATAATTTACCGTTATGCTCTACACCTATTAACCATAACAAAATATATTTAGATTATACTAGAATAGAGAGAAACGGATCAAGATAAAAAGTAGTCTATGTACTATTCCTGGAGCTATATACATACCAAGTTTCACCTTAATCGGCTTAGTATAGTTTTTGCGTTAAGGATCATATACAGGATGATTTTTTTACGCGGGCCTTCAGGGCTATATCCTAAACTATAAGAGATAATGAAAAATGCTGAAAGGAGTTGCGTGCCCGATTTTGACATAAACTAACACTGCAAAATTCGATTTTTGAAAAAGTCATTACTCTCGCCAGGAATCGAAACTGTTGATTTTGCAAAAATAATCATTCTATATTTTTATACCAATGGATAGTCTTGCTGATAGAGATCAATTCTTGGAAACAAACATAGTATGGCAAATCAAATAAAATACAAAATTTTGTAGTCTCCTGTAATTTTCATCTACAGTCCCTGAAAAAATGTAGTAAGTATGGCTGATAGCGTAACAAACTCCTGCACAAAAAACAAAAACTGTTTTAATCCAATTTTTAAGTGATTTAGAGCATTTAGAACATATTTAAAAATTTGGAAGAACATTACTTCCCCTCTATGTTTTATAGGTACGCTATTATTTTGCCAGAGAGGGAAATATGAAAATTAGTGAAAACTACAAAAAAGAGCTATTTCCTTTGATTAGCCATACTATGTTTGTTTCCAAGAATTGATCTCTATATGCAACACTATCGATTGGTATAAAAATATATGATAATCATTTTTTTTTTGTAAAATTTACAGGTTCGATTCCGGCTAGGGTAATGAATTGAATTTATGTTACCAAGAAATCTAATGATGCAGTTTTAGTTTCATCTCCTTTCAGCATTTTTCGCTATTTCTTATTGAGAGCCAACAAATGTCATTACGACTTCCAATTTTTTTTAACAAAAGATAGGTCAGCGTTTGACCTCCTCTTCACCTTCCTCAACTTCTTGTCCATCCAAAGGTTGCCTGGAAGAGATCGCTTTGAGCGATCAGGCCGCCCTTTGTAGCACTAAGACTTAGGCTTTGTTTTTATTTAATTATTTGAAAATGGTGTTTAAACACCACTTAGTGCTACAAAGGGCGACCTTATCGCTCAAAGCGATCTCTTCCAGGCAACCTTTGGATGGACAAGAAGTTGAGGAAGGTGAAGAGGAGGTCAAACGCTGACCTATCTTTTGTTAAAAAAATTGGAAGTCGTAATGATATTTGTTGGCTCTCAACGGATCCTCCGTTGGGTTGGAGAGTTTTTCACCGTTATCGAATCCCCCAGTCCAGGGCGATAAGAAAGGTTAATTACTTAGTTCATTTTCATTTCTTATTAAATTACCTTTTTAATGTCAACTTTGAGCACGTAGCTCATATAAGTTGGTATTTGTGTCAATATTAGTATGTATCCAGCGGCGCTGCCTGCGTGCGTTGCTATGAGACCCCAAACTGGTTTACTTGTTAAAATTTGCTTCCATGGTGTCTTTCGGCTCTGTAATGAAAAATAGTATATAAAAAGAGTAAAAAAACTCTGAAAAGTATGAAACAAGTTTAATATCTTAGCGGACGATAGAGATGCTTCCAACGATACCTCATTTGTCAAATTGTGATTAGTTATTTAAACGTTATGCGGCAAATAAACCTACGTTTTACAAAATAAAAATAAATATTCTCAGTCTATTTTACCTTCGAAGACTCATCAGCGCATCCGCCTTGCATAATAAAAGTAATCTCTTCAGTCGATATGCTGGGATGTTCGTGAGGTGATGAGGACCCGAGCCAGGCCAGCAGGCCGCAGCAGAGGAGGCTTAGAATACCACACATCCAGAATGTAGCCGGCCATCCCAGGATTGGACTGCCAGCGAATACACCAGATATTTGGAATATTAGGATCGTTCCGAATTGTGACCCTGGGAGATATAATTTAGTTTTAATGCAAAGAGATAAAATACTTATACTTCAATAGATAGATACTTCATTACTTGTAAGTATGCCTGGTGCAATTGCAATGCAGTAGCAAAATTACTAAAACGTTGTCTTTGTAGATTATAAGCTCTGTTTGTTTGCTTTGTTTTTGTTTAAGCAGTGTTTTACAGTTTAAAATTAGCGGATAAGTAAATAAAAATAAATAAATCCAAAAAAATATCATTAAAAGTCGGTAATTAAATTGTCAATTTCTGACGTTTGAGATCAAAGGACTTCGTCGAACTTCTGACTTGTAAGGAAACCGAGTGGTTGCGATTTATCTTTTAGTATTTTAACCGACTTCAAAAAAAGCACAACAGATCAATTAATTTTATTTAAATTTCATAATTATTCTTGATCGTAAACGCATTAGTTTTTATTATTTTTTATAAAACACAAGCTAAAGCATAATGCAAGTAAAGTTTAAACTCATTTATTTTCTCCCCCAACATCCGGTATCTTACAAAATTCAAACTATCTCTAGTTTTACACTTAACGGTAACTTTTCGGAACACCTCCGTTCCTGTTCACACGTCTCAGGAACTCGAGTTAACTTTGTTTGGAATTGTTGACGTGTTTACACCATAGAAATATAATACATACTTAAGTTATTTAAAATAGGATGATCGTCTATTGTTTCCGTTATGGTCGTATGTTGTTTATGTTTTCGATCGTCTTTTGTTTATTATATGTTTTCCGTCGTCTTTTGTTTCCGTTTCGACCATCATTTCGATCGTATTTTAATTCCATTTCCAAACTGGTTTCGTACGAAGAAGATTTTTTCTTCTTTAGTAACTGACCTTTGACTTCGTATGCGGCCGAAAGGTGTTTACTATATTTATTGTTTTTTGGATCTAATTTTTTTTATTTTATGAAAAATAAATATGTTAGTTTAAATATATTAGTTGATTAGTGTGCCGTGAAATCTATACATTTTTCCTATCCCATTGGAGTACGCTCTATTGTAGTATGATGTAAGCATTTTACATCTATTGTTTACACATTGTTCTAGCAATCCCTTGATAAAGGTGCTGTGAATAAGAAAGATTGTGTTAGGCAACATTCACGAAGAAAGCGCGTCGGTGGTTTTAATAGTTTTCTTGATAACTGTCAGCCGCCGTTAGTCAGCGAAGATGGTTTGTAGCGCCGTTACGCGCCGGTAAGTCAGCCCCGGTTGTCTGCTTTCTATGTGAAGGCGGCCTTTGACTTCTTTGATTTTCTAAGCTCTTTGTTTTAATATTGTGAAAACTGAATTACCAAGTTGGTTGTGATGACTTCTGGGAATCTCCTTTGTAGCGTTGCGGATAAAATTGGATTTGTAAAAATGTGAATAGCATTGCGTTACTCTTCGAGCTTTAAGATAACGTAAAAAACGTATGAATAGAAACATATTATATTTTAGTTTTACATATTAGTTGATGAAGTATGTTTATGCTCGTAATGTGTTGACTGCATCTGTGATTCTGTATGCGGCATCTATTCGGGCGTAATCTATAATTATTGCAAACTTATTTTAATCCGTTCTGTGTATGTGAGATATAGCGAGGTATTAAAAAATGAAAAGAGTACGTGTGTTTAATATGGTAGTTGCTTAAAGACTAGTGTAACAAAGATGCGATACAGTGGTGATCGCTAAGTAATATGAGATGTTATGTATGTAGATGTATAAAATATGTATAGTAGTAGAGATGTAAGTAAGGTAAGGTACTACATCTGTCTGTCACTTACAAATATGACTAGAAACGTATGCTAGATATCTCGAAATCGTACCTGTGTATACGTAAGTGCTCAGTCTACTTCTTTCGCTCAGAGGTGCCCATTTACCTAGAAGCGTGTGAATACTGGGATAGAAGGCAGCCTGTGTCATGCCTTGGATCAGTCTTCCGAAACACAATGCTATCCATCCCTGAAATTATAAACATCTATAATTTTTATATTATTTTTGTTTTTATTATTAAGAGCCTGTAGTATCTCACTGCAGAGCAAAGGCCTCTCTACCTTCTTCCACTGTTCGCGATCTTTTGCGACGGATTGCCAATCTGCCATAAAATCCATATAATTTACCTAACAAATTTTAATTCTATAAATTCTTAAATTACCTAACAAATTTTAATGTAATTGAAAAAACTACCTAGATCCCTTAGTTTCACTCTCGTGAACCCACCCTTGGACGCCCTTGGAAATGGCTATTCCAGATAAAATGTTTTTAATTGTACTGACCATCAAAGGCAACCATGGCATCACCAACGATATCACACCATTCACAGCCAAAGCTATCATAATTGGCAATTTCCCGCCACATTTCTGAGCGAAATAACCCATAGGAACTTGCATTGAAGTATATCCGGCGAAAAACGAGAATACAATCATTTCTTGCGTTGATTTATGCCAATCGTAAGTCTGAAATTAGAATTTCAACATTAATAAGTGCATCAACACTTCTGAATATAAAATGTGTTATTTTTTGTTGTATTAGAGTATTTAAAAGATTAAATACCCAAATACACAACCAAAGATAACATCGTACGTCAGTATCATCGGTTGATTGATCGTTTTAGTAAATACGTAGATACTTATAGGCTGGTCTTAATTTTTGTTGGCTTAGTTTTAAAAATAATGTTGGTGAAATACATAACTTACCCGATAAACATTCCATTTACTAATTACTTTCTCTTCACATTTTGTCTCATTATTCTCTAAAACAATCTTTGTTAAATTAAATTTTATTGTATCATTATAATTTACAACTTTATCTAAACATGTCTTGTTTAGATCTCCCATATGACCAGTCATAGCTACCATGGAGACACTGAGTTGAGCTCTGAGCATGTATCCTACACTAAGACTAATGAATAGTAGCAAGACTTGTGCATGACGTGCCCCGAAACCTTTTGGTGTTTCCACTGGAGGTGAAATATCTGGAAATTAAAATAAAGGTCTATATTCTAGTCTATCTAAAATGTTTCTATGATTATTACCATTTCGTCTGTTTACTCTTTAGGCAAGCTAATCTGTGTCCCATTTTCCTCCATTAAATTAACTCGGTTATACAGTTTTAAAAGCATCTGTATCTATAAATATTCCCTCGAGATACAGGACATGTTCCTAGTTCGAGGTCCATTGTTAGTGCTAAGTATTGTTTGTATCATTTTGTTAAATAAACTATTATTTATTATTTATTTATTGTCTGTTATACGTCCTGTATCACGGGAATATGGAGCCCCGGACCTTTGGAAGGCGTGCGTGGAGCCGAAGCCAACACGTAGAGGCCCTTTACAATAACAAGTATAATAGCAAGCAATAGGGTGGATTCTTAACCGGCGATTATCCCTGTCTACACTATAAAGTGCAACCAAGGACAACCTCCGGTTTGGATGAAAACTATTGATAATCTACAGGACAAAACTACTGGAGCTATTGTGATGGGATGGTAGTGGACTAGATACTGGGGGGTACTACTATGGATACTATGGCACCTGCCGTAAACACGTAAGAATGACAGGCGGAGACTCGCCAACTCTCAGACTGGGCCACCCTAATTAGCCGAGTAAATTACAGCAAGGGGGCAACAGAAACGTGAGTGGCTGAAGGATGGAGAGGCCTCACTGGATTTTAAGTCATCGCTGGTAGTCCAAGCGAGCGGGCCAACTCATCACTGACGTTTAGCATCCATCCTTCGAGCATTTCTGCTACTGCGACTCCACTCTGGACAGCCGGTGAAGGCAAGCCAGAGGCGGGGGACCGCTTCCTCGTCGTTATTTATTTATTATTATTTAGTTTTTTTACTTATATTTTTTGCTCAGTCACTCTTACCTTCCCTCTTCTCATTTTTAGGAACAATTTCGTAGATTACTTTTTCACCTCCCATGTTGTCTTATTAATGATACGGCAATAAATTTACTAAAACCTCATCTGCAGTAGCAATTACTTTATCTTATATTTACTCAGCATTCATATTATTATCATACAAATATATGAACTTGTCATCTTTGTGTGCTATGTTAATAGAGATATCATTTATACAGGAAAATTTGTATTTTTGTTCGGTTAGATAACTTATTCTGCGTTTGACTTACATGACTTACATTTTCAATGATATATTTGTCTCATTCATAGATATGTTTGCAAATGAGGAAATGTCAAGATCCAGGTATGTTTATCTGTATATATAAAAATCTTGTGTCACGATGTATGTTGCCAATAAACTCCAAAACTACTGAACCGATTTTAATCAAATTTCACATGTACCCGTATTTTGGTCTAACTTACTGGATAGGATAGTTATCATCTCAATTATTCGCTTATGTCGTGAATGTAAACGAATAAAATGTATCAATTAATGGTTTCTTAAGCAAGTGTTTATTTACTGTTTAGTTTTATGAAGTTCTCATAGATGGCGGTGTATGTTGATTCATCGATAAAATTCTTCAATATTGTTTGACATCTAGGTTGCAAATACACTTCATCTAGGACTTACGCGGGTGAAATCGCGGGACGCAGCTAGTAATCTATTATATTAGTATGCGTGTTTTCATATTACACGATATCGACACTACATTAGTAAGCTATAGGTATTTATTAGTTTTACCTCCTAAGATTTTATTATTCTCTATCAAATTGGTTTTGTCACAATCAGTTCATAGCTTCTTTACAAATTCAAACATTTCATACTTCGTTCAAGAAATTGTTTGAAAAGAGTGGTTACCTCCTTGTCTATCTGTATGTTTACGTATCGTATCCTGGATTTCTTCGTATCAGTCTATCTACAGACTGCCAAAGTTTTCGGACCTTATTTTAGTCATACTACACGAAATTGTCTCTACACTATAATACGTATGCATGTTTAAGTCTAAAGTTTTAAAAAAGAATGATTCGGTACTTGAGTTTTTGTATCTATTTCACTGGTATTTTTTGTGTGTTAACTTTATAAGTAGGTACCATAGTTTTCATGTTATATTTTGATCTAAAAGATGATAATATAGTATTGAGTAATCGATCACATTTTACTATTTGCCAAAAATTAGATGAATCTTTTGTTAGATTTCAGTGTCTGTTTCTTTTGTTATTGCACAGTTTTTTTATTTGTCTAATAATTTTAATTTCCCATTGAGAGCTTATTTCTCTTGTCTCTAAAGCATCTCGGTAAAACATTTGGTCGTCAGTCTAATATGAAAGCACCTAAGCACTCATAGTATCTTATCATGCTCATTTTTCTGGTTCGTCTGAGGTATTAGGTAACTAAGAATTACTATACGTTTCTGTTTGCTTATCGTCGTAGATATTCAAAAACGAATGTAGGTATACTTAATGTAAATATTAAAATCCTTCATTTTATTTACAAAACAGTTTTTCTTTCAAAACCCGTTTTACTAACTATAGTTAACGTTTTTTCCTGCGTGATATTTGATCCCGAAAATATTAAGTTCAGTAAAAGGTGACCTTTGTGAAAGTTCATTAAATGATATAGGATTGGATGTACCAAGATGCCAAGACACCCAGTCTAGTGTCCTGGCATTTTGTTAAAGTTTATTTATTTACTACAAAAGCTTAATTAGACCTACATATTTAACATTACAAATACAAAAAATGAAGTGACCAGTTAGTCAAATAACCCACCCCTTATCTTACCCGGCGTAAAGGTTCCCATAATGCTAGAAGCATTGCCACGCAAAATGGCGATAGCTAACGTCTGCGCCAGAAACGATCCGGTGTGGGAGTCACCCCCATTCCCCCTTATCCTATCACCCAACTCTTTATTTTTGGTGTCGTCTCCCAAGCAGTCTAACGTCTCTACAGCAACAGGCACGTCTTCTGCAGCCGCCTCAGGCATAGTCCTGGGTAAGTGGCTGGCAGCAACAGTGTTGACGCAGGTAGCGTCCCACACCAGGCACCTTCCATTACTCCAGGGCACCAGGGTCAGCCTGTCCGGTCTCTTGCCATCTGACCTACTGAGACCCGGAGGTTCCAGGGCACAGGGGAAAAGATTTACTTTTCCCCTGTGCCCTGGAACCTCCGAACATTTTTTAAAGTAAATAGTTTTATACATAAATAAACATATTAAATGTTGTCGATAAAGCACACGATATAGGATAGTTGTCTATGTTTATCGTGTGCTTATGGTGTTTAACTTTCATAGTTTCTAATAGTTATTATTAAAAACTCAATTTATTTACCTATCTTTGTCATATTTCCAGAGCTACTATGAAAAATGCCTAACAAATGAGCTTAGAATTTTTAAGTCGTTTTTTCAAGGAAAACTGATTTCACTTGCTTGATGCTTATTATAATTTGCTTTAAAAAGGGATATTTAAAAATATTAAATGTTTTTCACATATCATTTATTTATTATAATATTCACTTCCGGATTTTTCTTATCAGTGAGCACAATCTCGCCGTTTAATTTTTCTGTAACAAAAAACACGTGATCAGATAGGTATCTTATGAAATATTTTCCACACACAAACTTTACATTTATAATATTAGTAGGATGGCTTTAGTGTTTATGTCGTTATAAGATATTTCATTATCATCACCATCCCTTACCATCTTATTTAAATATAAATTAACAAAAAAAAAAGAGTGTTACGAGTAATTTACTCATATTGTTTCACATTATTTCTTTGTTACGACTATATCAACGTCTCTCAAATTGGTCAAAAGAGTACGTGATCACTTGCAAAAGGTAAATGTATTATATTGAATGTAACGTCATAAATGCGCCATAGCACCAAACTGTGTAAGGAAAGAGGATGTATCCATTGAAACTTTTTTGTTATAAAGTATTCAAGCTCCTTGCCTCAACTTTCTATAGTAATAAAAGCAGTAATAATATGGTTTTTGATATTTAAAACTACTGTCTTGATCTCAACCTCTACAAGAATACCTACCATCGTCATTATTTTCATCGTAAGAATTCCAAGGCTGAGGAGTTCCTTTCACAAATATAACGAAGATAGTGTTTGTTACAATTTGAATGATTGCAAATATCAAAAACACGATCTGCCATCTTGTTTGATTCGTCTAAAAAAAAAAACAATTTTACTTGAATATAGATAGATAGACATAACAACACTTTAATCTACACAAAGACAAATTTAAAAACCTAAGGATAACCTAACAGGTGGCCTTACCCGCTGAGAGCGGACAACTCACAGCCATGTTTCTACCGTGGCTGGTTGATCTATTTTCATGTTTGGCAGGTGACCGTTAATAGTCCTTAATTCCAAAAAGAAGACCCTTAAATATACGTATATTTACGTCTTAACAGTTGACACCGTCCTATTGGCGATCAGTCCAAAGGCGAAACGACTGTCCGAAAACGCTGGTACAATCACAAAACTGTCATATCTTACCATATCATCTTTAATAACACATGATACTATCACAGGAACTAGAAGAGAAAATAGAACAGCAATTGTGTTTCCTATGGCCATGATAGCGCCAGCAAAATTTGGAGATAGGTCGATTTGGTTTACCTGAAATTAGCAAGTTTGATTCTATTAATTCACAATTATTCAAATATGAATTATATTGACGGTCGCTGTAGGAACGATTTTATTTTTATATGTTTTTTAATGACCGTAATATTTTTATCTATTTCACAATTATACCTCATGTTTATACAGAGATAGTTTACATTAGGAACAGTATTTATGATTTAAGAGGTGTAGTTCAAGCTTCTCACAGGATTGGTAAATAATAAGCAATACTGATTGTTAGAAAATATTTCCCAAGGAATGAATACTTAATCATGGAATATTTGTATGTCTACTCACATGAAATCCAGAAAATGCTCCGGAATAGAACGTCATCATTGCTATAAGCATAATTACAGCTGGCATTGTAGTACTTACGTAGCTGAAAGCAATTAGTAATAGGCTTCCGCCTACCAAACCTGAAAATAAGGTAGGTAATGAAACTATGGTATCGTAGACGGCCAAAGGAGATAAATCAGATCATAAACAACACAAACTTTGAGTAATAGTTATTTTCATAAACGTGCATGGAAATATTGTCATTATGTTCGAAACCAGGACACGCAATAGATGTGATTCTCCTTGTCCGCACACGACATCTCGCGTATTCCCTCCTCGAAAATAACAAAATTTTATTTCCCTGCATTCTTTTGAGAAAAGCACTATATATGGCCCGGCGGAAATGGCTATTGCCTGTCGCTTAATAAACTCATACTCGACCTGCAATTGTTATTTCCCGGCCTTTGCAATAATGTACTATTTAATTATTAAAATTAAATGAGGTGTTTGAAATCATCATTAAGTTTAAACAATGATAAGAGTTCCTGTTTTGAGTATTGGCGGTTAAGGTATATTTTCTCTTACAAAAATATCGATCAAATGACAAATTTTAAGTAAAATAATATGATATGACCCGAAATAAAAAAAAAACAGTATTCTGTTACAATTGTCTGAACAGTACATACCAATAGTATTGGTAATTCTCCTGATATTGGCAATGGATAACAGCTTTCTATTTGCCATAAAATCTGCTATGACTCCAAATCCATTCGCAGAGAAATACATTGCTATGTATGGTAAAGATGAATACAGACCATTCTGAAAACGTAACAAGTTGTTAGTAAACATTGAAACATCCAAAACTTTAAAGAATTTAAATTACATTCGAATTGAAGCTGTGATGCAATGTTACAGTATTGTACAGACAGACATAAGGTCAAACTTACAGATCAGGGGTTAGAAAAACTAAGCAGATCAGAATAATCCTTAAAAAATATTACTTAATACTCATAAAGATTGATAATGATAGAGTGGTAGCTGACAATACAGACAATTAAAGATTTCAAAACAAGATAACGACATTGTCGATATCAAACTATCATATCGCATAGGTAGGTATCAAATTTTATTATATTTGTTTTACAATGTCAGTAATCATGTCGTATCGTGGGAACAACTACCAAGTAATAAAGATAAATCTAACTAATCACATTAAGATGTTTCAGGTAATATTGATAAGGAAAATGTGGCATCTAACCTTTGTTATATCGACTTTTAATACATAGCCCATGTACGATGGTATCTGTGTTAGTAACATCAAGTAGCCCATGGCATATCCTGTATGTGTTGCAAATAGTCCCCATACAGCCTTGCTTTTTAGAATTTGCGTCCACGGCGTCTTGCGAGTCTTGAAATAAAAATTAAGTTTGTTAAAATTGGTATGGTTAGCAATATTTTGAGTAAATCTTTTCGCACATGTATTTTCACACGTATAAGTTCAGATCTTCTGGAAATTTTTAGACAGTTAGTACGCAAAGGTTGTATATACCTATTACAGGTCTCTAAGTGTGTACAAAATATTATGACTATGGAGGTTGTATATACCTATTACAGGTCTCTAAGTGTGTACAAAATATTATGACTATGGAGGTTGTATATACCTATTACAGGTCTCTAAGTGTGTACAAAATATTATGACTATGAAGGTTGTATATACCTATTACAGGTCTCTAAGTGTGTACAAAATATTATGACTATGAAGGTTGTATATACCTATTACAGGTCTCTAAGTGTGTACAAAATATTATGACTATGGAGGTTGTATATACCTATTACAGGTCTCTAAGTGTGTACAAAATATTATGACTATGAAGGTTGTATGTACCTATTACAGGTCTCTAAGTGTGTACAAAATATTATGACTATGAAGGTTGTATATACCTATTACAGGTCTCTAAGTGTGTACAAAATATTATGACTATGAAGGTTGTATATACCTATTACAGGTCTCTAAGTGTGTACAAAATATTATGACTATGAAGTTTTAACGCAATCGATTTAGCAGTTTGACTTAACAAAAAATGTACACATAAAATAACAGGATTCAGATTAAAGCTAGGCTAAAAAGCCAAAAAAGTTTTCTGCGCAGCACACAGGCTTCAGCTGAGGAAAGGGTGTTGCGGTGGAAAATTAAACATCATGTACATCCAGCTTTTGTAAACCCGCAAGAGAGGCTCCCTCCTCCTGTTCCACTCTGCAATGGCCTACGTGGCAGTCACTTAATCGACTCCGGACTCAAGAAGGCCGTTGTAGACAAAATTTGAGCAAATGGAGGTATATTGCACCTACTGTGTAGCAATGCGAGTGCGGAGCCCCGTCGCAGTCCATGGTGCACCGACTCCAATGCTCCGGAATTGGAGTCGGTGCACCATGGACATTGAAGTTGACATGCCCTAATACCTGCACATTGAAAGCCAACGCTGCTGTAGTTGCAATGGCTAACTACTCGGGCAGGAAAAAAATTACTCGTCGAACGTCACTGACTCGAAAAGAAGAAGAAGAAGACGTTTTAAAATTATTAATTACCTACCTTTGAAGATTCATCAGCACAACCACCTTTTATAATCAATGCCATTTCTTCAACTGTAATCGTGGGATGCTCATGGGGAGACGAAGATCCTAGCCAAATGAGTAGACCACAGATAAATAGACTTAGTACTCCACAGAACCAGAAAGTTGCAGGCCAGCCAAGTGCTGGAGTTCCGGCGAAAACGCCTGATATTTGGAATATTACAATAATGCCGAATTGAGATCCTGAAAAATTTATATTTTATTTTAAGTTATTAGTAGTCTAAGCCTAAATATGTTTGTCGAAATTAAGGCCAAAACTAAAAAGTTGTTAACCTCAACCATTTCAGTATTAATAATATTATTTTATTAGTGTGAAATAGGTTTTGATTTGATCACCCTTATAAGAGAAAACAATAATGAGGTGTGGATGAGGTCAAAGAATTAACATACTAACGTTACCACGTCCTAGAAGATTATTACATAAATGACTTACCTGTGTAAACATAAGAACTGAATCGGCTCCTCTCACTCAACGGTGCCCATTTTCCCAAAAGTGTATGGATACATGGATAAAAAGCAGCCTGAGTTATTCCTTGGATAAGTCGAACCAGGCATAGTACAATCCAACCCTACAAAATCGTGTTAACTAATTTAATGACATTGATAAATCTTTAATAATAAAATACAACAGTGGCAGTCTGGATGATTTTAGGGTTTATTTTAAAAAGCATTCTGCAGTGACAGAATATGAATTATCTCATGAAGTTATTAGCAGTACGAGTATAATACATACAATTATTGGTAGCCATGGCATAATAATTGAAGTGAAACCATTTATAGCCAGTGCGAACACAAGAGGGTATTTGCCACCAAATTTTTGCGCTATACAACCCATTGGTATCTGCATCGTTACGTAACCAGCAAAGAAGGAAAACTGGATCATTTCTTGTGTTGATTTGTTCCAATCGTATGTCTGAAAGAAGGAAAGATTTATGGTTACTTCATCATGAGTTATCATTTATTATTTAATTTTTAGTAGTTTTTAGATTATTTAAATTCATTAAAGAATTATATTTTATGTAATCTCTTTTTAATAGGTGTTTAAATGTATATTTCACGCAGTGTAGATGTATATTTTGTATATCGCGCGCAGGGGCTCTGACATTCTCGACCACCTAATGATGACGGGGAAGGTTGAGGGCAAAAGCCCACGAGGGCGAAGCCCCAAACGGTGGACTGACCAAGTATCCGAACAGCTGGATATACCGCTCAGCACAGCTCTACACTAGGTGTCGGACAGAGTCCATTGGAGGAAGACGGTAAATCGACGGCACCAGTAGCAGCCGTCACGATCCTTAGCATTGAGGAAATGACGGACGAGGAGGGGAAATGTATATTTATACACGGTGTAACTAGGGGGGTGTATACCAGTGTATAGTATATACTGTATACAAGTACAACTAGGGGGGCGAATCATCGGTTGCTGGGGGATAGGGGACCTCAGTACCTATTGATTTAACCCCCCTGTATGTTCTGCAATATTTAGTTGTTCAAAAGTTATTTGGGTTTTAGTGAAATTTTAGTCAAAATCAAATTTCAGCCTGACATCTGACTCTATCAGCTGATTTATCAGGTCTGCGATTCTGCCTTTTTTTGTGAAACCAGTTCAATTATGGACCTTTGGTAACCCTACACCAATCAGAATCCTAAAATTTATAAAACTCAAAATAAAATTAGTTTTTTTTTTTCCAAATCTAATTGTTCACATTATCTTTGTATGGTTGTAAAAAAAATATTTCGCAGATTATTTTTTTTCTGTAACCTATTGTAAAAACTACAACCAACTGGATTTCACGAAGAATAATCCCTGAAAGTTTCACTTGGCTAGGGCATCATGTTAGAAAATGTAATTGATAGTCCAAAAAGTGAAAATAATCGATATTATTTTCATACAAAGAAATAGGTAAGTCATTTTATTTAATAATTTTTTTTACCATTTCATATTTTTAGTATATTTTATTTGATTTCTTCATGGACTTTCGTATAATAACCTTGTTATTCTACTTTTAGCATAACGTACCTACGCTTATCAAAACTTACCTAAATAATATCGATTATTTTCACTTTTTGGACTATCAAGTACTTTATCAATACGATGCTCTAACTCTAGCCGATTGAAACTTTCAGGGCTTATTCTTCATGAAAGCCAGTTGTTTTTAAGATAGGTTGCAGAAAAAAATAATCTGCGAAATATTTTTTTAGAACCATACAAAGATAATGTAAACACTAGATTTTGAAAAAAAAAAAAAGATTGCCTTAATGGTTCATTTTGAGTTTTATAAATCTAAGTCTCTGATTGGTGAAGGGGTACAAAAGGTCCACTATTGAACTTGTTTCACAAAAAAAGGCAGAATCGCAGACCTGATAGTTTGGCTGTAATTGCGAAGTTCAGGGTGAAATCTGATTTTTACTAAAATTTCACTAAAACCCAAATAACTTTTAACCACAAAATATTGCAGAACATACAGGGGAGTTAAATCGATAGGTACTGAGGTCCCCCAACCCCCAGCAACCGATGATCCACCCCCCTGTTACACCGTGTATATTGCTCATATACTTTATAATATTGGATAATATTGTTACAAATTAATAAATAGCTACTTACCCGATAAACATTCCATTTGCTTTTAACTTCAACTTCACATCCTGTTTCATTTTTTTCTGTACTGTTTCCAGCTACATTTACTTGATTAGCACTAAAGTCATTAATTTCACTAGTATTCATTCCAGAATGGAATTCATCACTTTTACTAGTATAATTTCTCACACAAGTTTCATTTAAGTGTAATGTGTTAGTCATTGCAACCATAGAGACACTCATTTGAGCTCTAAGCATGTATGCTACAGTGAGACTGATGAAGTAAATAAATACTTGAGTATGTCTTACTCCTAAACCTTTAGGAGGTTTGATTGGGATTGTTGTATCTGTAAAAAAATAAGCTTTAAAATCTATTTGACCCTATTTGTGTTATTAGTCCTTTGGCCCGTTGTTCAGCTGCGTACATCATTATAGATCCTGTAATCTTATATAGATCCTGGATCTTCATTTTTATTTTCATATTGCTTACTTATGATAATTTATTAACATCCTAGATTGTCTTTCAAAATTCAGAAATTACCCTTTTTAAATAAATTTCATGACGGTTTATTAGCGACAGCAATGGGGTAATGATATTTTGAATTAGTTACTTACCATCTTCAGATTTTGGTACTGGATTGTATACTACTTTTTCGTCTCTCATATTTCAGAATAACTAGATAATTAAACTTTATTAAGAATCTTAAAAATAATTGTAAAGACAAAAAATGTTTCTGCCTGAAATAATATTTAACTACTGAACTATATTTTACCTTAAGAAATACATTATTTTATACTATATTAGTAGGATAAATAATTGTCAACTTCGTTTGATTATCAAACAATGTTATCGTATTTGACGTAACTTTATAAAGCTTACGGCAAATACCCAGCGAAAACGGGGCGGGGACGGTGTGTCTATTTTTTTTTACTAGCTCTGCAGTGTATGTAATTGTAACTTCTCAGTCCGTTGTAGATGTAACGTTCGCCTTAGTTTTACAAGAAAATATAATATCTAAATGTTTATTTATAGATTTGAAAGTCACAATTCAATTCATTTTTTTGGGTAGGACAAATTGACGTTCAACAGAATGATGATGACATTTGAATAAATATTTCAATTACTAAAGAGGGTTACATAAGCTTCACTTGACTGTCAGACTGCATGGAAATATGCATGATTCGAAATGGTGCGTAATTTGCAATTTTTAAGCAATCTGAGGCTAATATTAATACACATTAATATTTTATGGGTAAATGCTCTAGCTAGTTCTTCAGAAGTATTGACGAATTCTTTCCTCTAGACATTGTCAACTAATCTGAAAGGGTAGCTATGGTTAACTAATCTGGGAAAGCCTACCAAATCTAATACATGTCTCAGGCACGCACGATGATTTATTCAGTGCATTGCAATAGTTAATGTTGGCTCGTTTGATCCTATTTTGCCACTGGCTGTTTTCCTCATTTTTATATTGACTCTATGCTGAGTTAGTCACGATAGCAGTGCCTTTTTAGATTTTTCAAATTATGTTTCATCATAACTATTATGCAACTACGAAGAATACCAATTTTACTTTTATAGGACCAATTTTTGAAGTTATCTTACTAATATCATAAAGTTTGTGAGGTTGTAGGCGGTAATCTCCGAGACCAGTGTACCGATTTGGATTAAATTTTACATAGAGATAGTTTCGGAGTAGTCTATTTTTATTTCGGAGTTCGGGATCGAGACTTACTCTGGTGAAACCCGCATAAGTCTTCTTATATTATATGATCTGCTATAGTATATAAGTATACTAATAATATATACTTATTAATTATTTTAATATTAAGAGGTCACGTTGGTAACATGTTTGTATGTATGTATGTTGAGGGTAATCTCCGAAACCACTGAACCGATTTCAAAAATTCTTTCACCAATAGAAAATTATTAGGTAGTAAATTATTAGGGACGAACATAGGCTATAATTTATTTTTAAAAAATTAGGGATCCGTAAGATAATTGCAATAATGTCACCCAAGATAGAAAACCCACAACAGTTTTTAGCTTGCGCAAGTTTGTAGGCCTTATACTTACGCTTTAAAAAGTCCGCGGGGCAGTATATCCATATATTATAGTTCAGTCACAATAACAGGTTTTTTGCTTTAAAATTCAATTACAATGCAGGTTAGAATTAAAGTTGCTTGCATTAGCGTCACGGTATTAACCTTTATCCGAAAAAAATATTTCATCATCAAAACTATTTATTTCTCAGTAAATTTCTTTTTAATTCATTCGAATCGGATATTTCGTATAAAAATTATGACAAGTATAAAAATGTTCGAGCTTTCTCAGCAATACCACGTGTCACGATGTCACATGAGTAGAGAAAACATAATACAAGATTAAGTGGTACCAGTATGAAGAACCAGTATTAAGTGGTACCACTATTCAAGACATCGTCACATGAGTAGAGAATACAACAACGCCCCATGGAGGGAGCGAAGTATGAACAGGAGCCCAACCGCGCTTATTGCGTCGGCTTCAAGTCGACGTCGATATCCCAACCCAACCCGCGCTTCACACTGGGCGGAATTTTGAGCCTGCCTTTCATAGAAAGTTTGAAAAATAAGGTTGTTTTTTTCGTGTGTTTTAAGTATGCAGGTTTTTTGGAGACATCAAACCATTCAAAAATAAGTGAATCTGGTTGTTATTTAAAAAAAAATAACAATGTCATATTTTGTGGTGTTTTAAAAAAATAACATAACCAGAATTACTTATTTTTTAATGTTTTGATGTCCCCGACAATCCTGCATACTTAAAACAAACGAATAAGATAACTTAATTTTTCAAAAATCTTATGAAAGGCGGGTTCAAAATTCCGCCCAGTGTGGGGCGCGGGTCGGCATAAGCCGACGCGTTGGCTTGAAACCGACGCACTTATGGCGGTAGGGCAAACAGATGAACCGTTTGCACCTGTTCATACTTCGCTCCCTCCATGGGGCGTTAGCCATAGAATAGATAATAGTTAGTATGGCTCTACACAGGTGTATCGTTTAGTAACTATTAGAGAAATCAAAAATTGGTCAAGTACGAGGGACTCGCGCAACGAGTAACGAGTTTCCGTATAATATTATAAAGAGGAAAGTTTTTTTTTTGTTTGTAACAAATAGGCTCCAAAACTTCTGAATTTGATGAAACATGGTATGAGGATAGATTGATCCATTATATCCCGATATTCCCACGAAATAAGGAGTTCTTACTATCACTAAACAGTATAAATCAAAGACGATTTTCGCTGTCTGTCCCCTATTTATAAATAAATAAATATTACAGGACATTCCACACATCGCCATCTAGCCCCAAGTTAAGTAACTAGACTTGTGTTATGGGTGCTAGACAACGGATATACTACATAAATATTTTTCTTTTGTAAACATTATATACTTATAATACATAGAAACAACCAGACCTCAGACAAATATCTAAGCATAAATACTTGTCTGTGGCGGGAATCGAACCCGCAACCCTGTGTTTGGCAGTCCGGCGTGGTAACCATTGTGTCAACTGGGTCGTCATGATTTCTTTTTCTTTCTGCTTTAAAACTACGCAACGGATTTTGATACGGTTTTTATTAAATAGATAGAGTGATTCATGAGGAAGGTTTATATGTATGAAAAACATGCATAACCAGTGCGTAGCCGGGGCGGGTCGCTACTATTGTATATCTTAGGTACCTATCTGCTACACAGCGCCATCTGGCGATTTAAGGTAAGATAAGTTACTTTATTTTTGCTAGATCGCGTTGAAATAAATCGATTTGAGTCCATTTCCCCGACTTAGTTCCTTAACTTTGGAGGGACATCCGTAGTCGTTCTTTTCAAACCGATCTCAGCGAGCGAGTTACACGCACCCAAGTATTAATTAAAATAAATTCCCTTTGTTCTAAGAGGGATCAAGGTTTTTCCGTCGTCACTATACAGTATCAATCACTCGAAAATAATACATCGTAAATTATTTATTTTTCCATTTATTAACATACTATACTGCTTATACTAATTAAATAAATTAGATACCATACTGCCAGATCTTATTAAGTGGTCTTTATTAAAGACCAAATCCCTGAAGACATACCGATGTTCTCGTAAAATATCGATTCTTAAATCCTTGACAGGTCATGAGTTTCTGCTAAAATAATAAGAACCTTGTGGATATGGAGTGAGGGTTGATTTTTCTTTAAAAATATGTATAGTTTAAGTTAAGCTAGTGTTGGATTTCAAATTAAATGATGTTTCTAAAAGGTCCTTAATTAGTGATTCCTGTTGTCTATTTAGGAAAGCCTTTGGAACCATGTATATTTAGACCGAATTGTTTCAAATTTATTTTCCAAAATAAACCTTCTAAATATTACCTTGCTTTTATAAACATGTCACCAGTACAACTATTTTTTAGTAGTATTATATCGCTGAGTGCAAACGTGCTGGGTCAGTGGTGTAATATACGCGTGTATGGCCTAATTTTTTTCCTTCAAATGTCGCGGCCAGTTAATTGTCAGCTGACCGGTTTTTAGGGTTCCGTACTTAAAGGGTTAAAATCAACCAACAAAATCGAGTAAAAAAGCGGCACGGCCATACCATACATTTCTCGAAACAGTTCAGGCGATTTTCGACCCTCTAAAACTTCGTTGTGGATAAAAATAGAAGCCTGAATTTTCAGTAACCAAACAGGCATTGTATAAACATTGTATTTTTCAAATTTCATTCAATTTGAACCAGTAGTTTAAGAGCTAATTTTTCATACATGTGCGTCCACCGTAAACTATGCCAGCTAAGCTACGTTATGAAAAACTGCGAGCTAAGCTAAACTAACACAGTTTTGTAGGCAAAGAACGGTCGGCTTAAGACCGTTCCGACGAAATTACTTATAATGAGTAATTTCGATAAACTATAAAATTGAAACCAGACTTTTATGTGCACAATTCAATATTTATTTTAATAATCAGAAGGCCGTATCGTTTTCTTGTCTCTCAGGAATCAGATCTGGTTGGCTGAACTCTTCCAATTGTACCTGATTGGTGTCTGTAACGGAAAGAACGTAAATTGAATTTGGTTCATTTAGATTTTTATTAATATTTTTACTTCAGAAGCAAGATTGAGGAAAAAAGGTAAATGGGTACCTAAATTATTCTACCAAAGATCAAAGTTAGATTTGTATTTTCCTTGTTTGATTCGGTTCCTTTTTATTTTGGAAACTACCAAATCGTTTATATTAAGATTTTAACACATTCGTGAATGTTATTAAAGGAAATTTTCACAAAATTTAAATATTTACAAAATAGAAGTGTAAGTACAGTGTGTAAGAAATACCCTGTAATCCCTGGTAGGTACCTACAGGACATACTAAAAATAAAAGAGTTACTTTAATTTAAACCTCGTGAAAATTGCCCTAATTTACAGAACACACCATTATTGACAGTAAGCAATTAGGTAAATATTGGTGTTGTCATATTAAATTCCCCAAAACCCTGGGACAACTAAAATATCTATTTTTCCAAAACTGAGAAAAAATCGTTAGTTCAATCCAATAAGTTTTTTAACATTGAAAATGTTTTTCAAATCAAGGGTGTACAAATCGTGAAAAGTACAAAAGGCCATTATTTCTAAAATTTTAAAGATACGAGGTCGCGAGAGGTGTCAAAATGACGACATGGGCTTAAAGTATCGTATGGTTTTAAAATATCGAAAATCGGACTGGAACTTTTTAAATTATTTTAAAATTTACGAATATTTCGTGATTTTTTCGCCGTTTTTGGACGTTGAGGCTGAAATAACTTTTTTCGTAAGCCGCTAATTTGAAAAAAGAAAAATACACCTTAAGGGGGCAAATTCCTCTACAGTTTGAGTACCCTCGGTCCCTAGTCAGGTGAACGGTGTGTTCGGTGGGGTGTACTGTGTCGTTTCATCAGCTTGTTTGATACCCGTAAAAATACGTTACTATCAATACAAGTCATGTGGGATTAAAAATCTCCTATAGTCTTCCGTTCGGACGGATAATAAGATCAGAAATAGAAATGACAGATGTCATATTGACAGGTGACAGCTGTCAAACTTAGAACGGCTGTATCTCAGAAACGATTGATCCAAGGTTGATGGTCTCTTTGCAGAAGTGATAGATCTCATCGAGATCTTCATTTCAGGTGACAGCTGTTAAATTTAAAACGTTCCTGATATTGTCTATCAAAATGAGGTCCGTCTGGGTAAAAAAATTAGCTGAATTTGATTAAGAATTTCCCAAAAAAAAATATTATGATAAAAAAAGTAGTTTTCGGTATTGAATTAGCAACAGTGTGAACATCTTAGGAGGCGGGCGCATAAAAACTGTAAACTATCGGGGTCGTAAATTACCTTTTTTAAATGCCTTCGATACTTGCCCTTAGTGTAAGATCTATAGATTTTTTGTTCAGGTATGCTTAGACATTCAAGTTTACCTAAGAGAGATCACAGGAAAGGCCGGAAAAAAGGTGTCCATAGTATCAAAGTTGTAATATATTTTTTCTCCTGCTTCTTGTTGATTGTGTACATTGTACATTGTATATTTAGAGCTTGTATTTTGCGTGTTGATTGTGTATTATTATGTACTGCGATATCTATTAATTATGCTATACATAATATTATTTTTACTCGATATTATTACATTTAAAATAAAACTTACGAGTCATCTTGTTATAATGTGCGAAGCTCTTAACACGAGTCCGATCCCACGGTTGTCTCTCATTGGAGCCGAAGAATGTGTACACGATGTTACATAGAAGGTAGATGCTGGACAGCGTGAGGAACACCGAACGCCATCTATTCACGTTTCTCTGAAATATATATCGGTAATTGAAACAAACTATGGATTAGTAGCTAAAAGCTGTAAATTAGAAGTCCTTAAAGTATGGTCCAATCTGTTACATTCTGTTTTTAATCGGAACTAGTCCAAAGAATGATATTTATATAAAAATAAGTTTTTAATAATATTTAAGGCCACTTGCCAAAATATTGAGACACTCAAGCTTAGCTTAGCTTTTAGTTTTATGTATGTATTAAATTAAGGTCCATTACAATAGAGCTTTACAATTTCATTGCAAAAAGCTCTTCACCGAGCTCAAAAAAGGAGAAGGTTCACAATTCATTATAGTACAGCTTACTGTCCTAAAAAAAATCAGTTTTATAGTCCCGTCCTAAAGAAATATGATCCTCATTAAATTTACTACAACAATCACCTTTGAAGTATGTAGATTGGACTTATAGTTTAGAAGCTGTAAAGTGATTTTAACCCGCCCTCAACCCTGTTTTGTATAAACCCTTACAGTTTTTGATTTTATTATAAAATCGATTAAAGCTATCAATGACTAATTTGTTCTTCATTATATTATGTTCATCAAGAATAGAAACAAAATTTATGAATACTTAATTTTCTATATCGCAACGCCGAGTGTATTGTTCGCTGACGACATCTATATTGATACCTTGCAATAGCACAGATAACATCACCTCTAAGATTAACGAATCACTGACAACCGTCGACGAATGGCTGACCGATCACAACCTACAAATTAACTTAGCAAAAACTAAAGTCATGGAAGTTCAGACCATATCAACGACCTTCATAAAATATTCGATTGAAAGATATTTCTTTAGAATGCGTCAAAACCTTTACCCTACTCGGAATCGATATACTTAGATACACACTGAAACTACAAACAACATATAGAACGAACTAAATCAAAACTATCCAGTTTTACGTATGCCCTTCGCGAAATCAAAACAACTACTGATCTTCGAACTGCATTAATCGCCTACGATGCATAAGCGCACTCGAGACTTAATTATGGGGTTATCATCTGGGGAAATAGTACTGACGCCGATAAAATATTTACATTGCAAAAAAAATGTGTACGTATCCTAGCAAACATCAAAAACACTGACAGTTGTAAACCGTATTTTAAAGAATTCCAAATTTTGACCTTACCTTCCCTATACATACTGGAAATATGTAAATTTGTAAAAAAAACATCCAGAATATCCAACTTAGGCCAGATACCACGACTATTCCAACTTAGACCAAATAGAAACGATAAAAATGTAGACCTATATGTAAGTACTCCTCAGAGGTCGAACCTACAGTTACACAGCAAGGGTCCCCATTCAATGTCCGTTAAAATCTTTAATAAATTACCTAATGACATAAAACACGAGCTTAAGTACTCTAAATTCGTAACAACTCTAAAATCATACCTAATGGAAAAAGTATACTGCAGCGTCAATGAATACTTAGAGTGACCTTTTATCTAGCTGACATTTTTTTTTCTCTAATATATACAATTTTATTATTAAAGCTATAATTGATTATTTATTTTAGACATTTATATCCCATTGACATCAATCTGCAATTATATTAGATATATTATTCATTAACGGTATTATAGGAAATGACACTAAGCATTACACATTAGAAATAGATACATACCATTACATAACACATGACATTTTTTTTACGTTATTTAGGATTGCCTAGTTGATCTTAAAACGGATACCTAAATATATTGATATTTAGGTAACCGTTTTAAGATCAACTTGACAAAACCGGTACCTAATTCACCGTTGTTGCGAAAACGTATTGAACAATCGACAAACTTAACCAATAACTAACACTAAATTACCTAATTGTGCATATAACAAGTAGCTTATCGGACAAGTTTATTTGTATACCTACGTATAGTAAGGAAAGCCTCGGCCTGTCACCGCACGCAATGACACAAACATTTGAACGAACTGCTAAAAAATCACTAATTGTACAAATTCAGAATTTAAACGAATAGCGATGCACTCTAGAGATTGTACAAATTGCTAATTTATACAAATTAATAAAATGTACCAATGTGATAGATGAAGCATGTTATGTCACATTTGTTACGAATTGATAATTTACCATACAAAATTTTGAACGAACTGCTATCAAATCACTAATTGTACAAATTGAGAATTTGAACGGATGCTCCCTGCCCGGCAGGGCTCATATGTGAACTTGTATGCCTATTGTACCTACCATATGAAATACATAAAATTAAATATAATTTGAGCCCAATATTACTACTCTAGATATATTGGTTGCGGGAGATACGGGTTGTCAAATATGTGCAATTATTTTTTTCAAAACGTAAAAATTTTCGTCTTATCGATATTCTTGAAATTTGTTTCTTTTCAACATACCTAAAAACGCTTCCATATGGTAATTTTTGCAAGAAAAAAAATTGACACCACTGCCAGAATTTCAGTAAAAAAAAATTGGTGGGCTCATTTTCGAAGGCATGTACCGGCTGAAGTAATATTATTAGAAGAAAAGCTATTAGAAATTCATTTATTTTTTGATTTAATTTAATAATGTTTTTGACGTGATAACGTCTTATAAATCGACTAGCTTTTGCCCGCGACTTCGTCCGTGAAGAAGTCGAAAATAGTTGTAATGGGAGTTTTAATTGGTTTTAACTCTAATATATTTCTGTGGGTATTACCAAAATCGGTAGGTTGGTTTAATTAAATATTCCTATATATTTGTCTTTATTTTTTTTTCTATACTTATAATAAAGTTAGAGAGGACAAAAAGTCTGTACTTGGAAGCAAATTTAATAAATGGGTCTAGGGGACTTAGAAAAAGTAGTAGAACAAAAATATATGCTTAGTTTTTAAATGTCATGTCTGTCTGTCAGATTGTTTGTCATACAATTAAAAACATCTAAACCAATTGAAATCTGGTTTTCACTATAAGATAGATCTTTTTTCGAGGAAATTTGAAGAAGATTGGACCAAGGAATCACGTTGTCCCATACAAACTTTCCCCCCCCTTAGGGGTAGAATTTCGGAAAATCCTTTCTTATCCGATGCCTACGTCATACAAAGAACACACCCTCCAAGTTTCAGGTCTCTACGATCAGCGGTTTAGGCTGTGCGTTGATCCGTCAGTCAGTCAGTGGTTCAGGACAAAGCATTTTATATGTATACGAGGGCGGCACTGAAAATTTCGGGAATCAAGGAAGTGACACAACATTACTATTTAAAAATGTATTTATTGCTTTTCGAAGTATTCTCCGCGAAATTTGACACATTTTTCCATACGATGGAACCAATCATTAAAGCAACCATTCCATTCGGAAGTTGGGGTCTCCTAAATGGCCGTTTTGTAGGCGTCCACAGCTTCTTCAGGTGATGAAAATCTCTGACCACGCAATTTATTCTTTATTTTAGGGAAAGTATAGAAATCATTAGGGCTTAGGTCAGGGCTGTACGGCGGATGGTCTAATAATTCTATGTTTTCTTGCTCTAAAAACTATTTTGTTCTGTTCGCGGTGTGAGAACTCGCATTGTCGTGATGGAGGATGATGCGGCGGCTGCAGTTCTCTTTACGGAGTTCAGAAACGACCTGTGGCAAACAAATGCTAGCATACCATTCTGCATTAACCGTTCTTTGTCCCTCAAGAGGAATAGTCACAACATGGCCGGTTTTGGAGACAAACGTGGCCACCATTTTTTTTGCAACACTCCGTGAACGAACAATTTTTGTTGGCTTTAACTCATTTTCGAACACCCAAACTCGTGACTGGTTTTTTGTTTCGGGTTCGTACGCGTATATCCAGGATTCGTCACCTGATACGATGTTGTATACAGCATTTGAGGATCCTGCGTGGAATCTTTCGAGAGTTCTGACGCACCAAGTAACGCGAGCCACTTTTTGCTCTTCACAGAGCGAATGCGGTATCCATCGGGAAAACAACTTTTTAAAACCTAATTGTTCATGGAAGATTATTTGTATTTGACTCATGCCAATGTCTAAAGTTGCCTGAATTTCGCGGTATGTTACATGTCGATCTTCCTCAATCAGCTTACGCACAGCATCAACGTTTTCTTGGGTGAGTGCAGTTTTTGGACGACCTTGACGGGGATCATCACTGAGCTTGACACGTCCACGTTGAAATTCAGCAAACCAGCGATAAATTGTGGTTTTGGATGGGGCTTCATCACCAAATGCAGAAATCATCCGGTCAACACACTGTTTTTGTGATAAACCACTTCGAAAGTCATAATAAATCATCGCTCTTGAATTTTCTCGCGTCAATTCCATTTTCTCAACGACTAAACAAGTTTGACAAAACCTTGTGACAAGACCGAGATTCTTTTTTTAAATAAATAAATGGTATTCGATTCTTAAAACCAAGGAGTTTTCAATTAATAGTACATTACGATATAAGTGTGGTAAATTGATCTTTGCATAGAGGCGGTTTATGACGCGCGAGCGGCAGCGAGCGTGTTATAGAAGCCAAGATGCAAATATCAATTCCACACGTATATCGTACGACGTTTTTTATCACAGTTGCGAATAAAAGAAAAGACTTGAAAAGAAAACAAAATAATAATTAACAAAATATTTGTGATAACTCTATGTTTACATTTTTTTAAGGCAATATTTTTTTGTTAATTATGCTCCGGAAAGGCCAGGCTAAAGACTTTCAACCTATACATCCTCGTGTGACATACATTATTTTTTAGGGTTTTTCTATTTGTTTTTGCGTTGGGGGTTAAGAACAAAATACAATGGTACGGAAAAACAATATATTTAAGTAAAGAAAAAACAAAAAATAAACAACTCAATTTTTAATCGTTTTCTAAGTCATTATCACGTAAAATTTTCGTTCGTAAACCGACTTTAGAGACAACCATTTTTGCTAGTTATAAACTCTTTGGTACCTACCTTTTCGGGATAACTTTACAGCACTAGTTAACAAATGTAAAACGCACGCGTGCATAATATGTTGGATTATGAGTCTAAAAGCCGTTGAATAAGATCCACTTTATGAGCAACTGTGATAAAAAAAGATTTAAATATGACAGGAACAGTGGAAATATTCCATTCCCGATACTTTTAGTGCAGCCTATGTATAGATGAACACCGGCTTTCACAAAAATGTGTTACATCATCGTTCACGTTCCGTTATATACAAGGTAACCATAGCAACGTGTATCGTTGCTATGGTTACCATCAATGTTTTTATTACTATAAAATTATCGTCCGTAAACCGACTTTATTTATTTGACTAGTCTCTATTTGTTTCTTTTACTAGTCTGTTGAAGCATAACAATGTCTACGTCTAATAGCGGGGAAATTCGATACATAGCATTATGATGAACGTATTAAATATTACTAATGATCAAACTGTTTTATTATCATTCGAAGATACTTAAATATAATTTAAATGGGCCAAGAATTAATATTCGTGGACAAGCTTATATTATAACCGGTTTTCAAATTATACGTAAGTCCCTAATGATGAAATTTCCTATACTAAAATCATTCAAAATACCTTACCTAATGTGATTACCTAATGTACCTACTTACAGAGTTAAATCCATCGATAGATTTAGTGGATCAAAAATCAGAAATAGATCTCTTGGTGGATTCGGTTTAAACTGATGTTAAATTGAAAATACAATTTAACATCCTTATACCTTTATAGTATCTAATTAATCGGATAGAAAAAAATAGTGGCGTTGATCAAATCAATTTGTTTCGAGAGCTTAAAATGAATCCTGAGAAACTTACAAAATCATCACCAATAATCGAACCAGTGATGAAAGGTACCACGGCTGCCACGAAGCTGCTGACGGTACACCCCATAGCTATCAGAGTACCGGCATGGTTCTCCGTCATGTCCTTGTAACTGCTCTGAAATATAAAGACGGTAGAGTTGTTCTGATTTTGCTAATCCTCCATTATGGTTTTGATAAATATTTGAAACAGCACAGCAAATCCACGTAAGTTAGTACAGTATAAATCTCAGGATGTTACTAAAAGAAAATATCGGGATGAAATCCGTGGCTAAGTTGACTCCAGACGTGTTGCGAGCTGTTTACTCTGGACTTGGTCCACTAAGCTGAGAGGATTGTATAGGTACTTGGCAAACCTAAGCCATATAATACACGTCCCAGGTACTTAAGCGACCTGAAAAGCATGGATAAAGTGCCTGGCGCTGTATAAATAATTTAATAGAAGTAAGGGTCATTGTTAGACTTACCAAAAACCCTGAGAATTGGAATCCAAGTAGACCTAAAGTTGCTGTTGATATAAGCAGTGCTGTATTTGTCCACTGCGGCGATAAGTTCGATAATATTGTTAACCCGATCACGATACCCAGAGCACCTGTAAAAACATAATATAACAAAACATTGAGTATTTGTGACCATTTTTGGTGCTTTGTGAGTTCTTTTCGTAATTTAACGGTATAATGAAGAGATCAGTGCTGTATTTGCCCACGAAGGTGCTGTTATATTGTTTTTATCACAGTTGCTCATAAAGTGGATCTTATTCAACGGCTTTTAGGCTCATAATCCAACATATTATGCACGCGTGCGTTTTAGATTTGTTAACTAGTGCTGTAAAGTTATCCCGATAAGTTAAATACGTATCTTACTGCTAATTACATGTTAGGTAGGTGAAACATTCTTAATTTATCTGGGTTATACTGTTTTGATGTATAAAAAAGGTAGATACCAAAGTTTTTTAGCTAGCAAAAATGGTTGTCTCTAAAGTCGGTTTATGAACGAAAATTTTACGTGATAATGACTTAGAAAACGATTAAAAATTGAGTTGTTTATTTTTTGTTTTTTCTTTACTTAAATATATTGTTTTTCCGTACCATTGTATTTTATTCTTAACCCCCGATGCAAAACAAATAGAAAAAACCCTAAAAATATTGTATGTCAGACGAGGATTATAGGTTAAAAGCCTTTAGCCTGGCCTTTCCGGAGCATAATTAACAAAAAAATCTGCCTTAAAAAAATGTAAACATAGACTTATCACAAATATTTTGTTAATTATTATTTTGTTTTCTTTTCAAGTCTTTTCTTTTATTCGCAACTGTGATAAAAAACGTCGTACGATATACGTGTGGAATTGATCTTTGCATCTTGGCTTCTTATGACACGCTCGCTGCCGCTCGCGCGTCATAAACCGCCTCTATGCAAAGATCAATTTACCACACTTATATCGTAATGTGCTATTATGGGCTTAGGGTACAAAGGACCATATTTTAGCCACCAAATGAGTTACATCGTCTGATTAGCGACGCAATAGGCTAATGATTGTGTACCTTTTTGGTGTTTTTTTTCTAAATAAATATTAACTTACAAAAAAGTGCTGTTCCAGTTTTTTATGTGTGTGTAGTGTTTTGATTATAGTTTTTAATGACAACTTACCCAAACCATTGACAAACTTCCTAAAGTTGGTGATGTTGAACAAGTAGCTGATGAGCCGTAAGTTCGAGATCCACCCTAAAGTAGGGGCAGTCAACAGGTGGACTGACCACATCACGATGAATGGTAGCATACTGAACCAACTACACTGGAAACAATAAAATATAACAGTTTTACCTGAGCCTATATTTACAAACATATTTATTACTTAATGGAAGTATTAATATTTAGTTTTTAGTTCCGAGCCTAGTGCCAAAACACAAAATGCAAAGTGCACCGCCCTCCCACACACAGTTGTTGGAACAGTTGGAAATTCTAAAAAATAATAATCCACAAAATACACTTCTGAACAAGCAAACAAATATAGTCCCATCTCCACTACTCAGATCAATAGTGGGGCGAGGAGGTGGTGGGCGTGGCGTCGACAGTGCATAAAAGGGGGAAGGAGCGGCGTCGTTGACTCACTCTTGTTCCAGCGTTCGGCGAGGCAACATCTCGGAGAGCGACGTCGTATCTAACGTTTGTCGCCCATATAGCGCGGTCGGGGTCCAATCCTGATGATGCGTCGTGTAGACGCGAAACACGTGTCGTGGTTTATGAATGGTGTCACTAATACTAACTTTTGCTTGTCCTCATTGCATGCCTTTTCAAGTCGGGCGAGAGGGCGGTGCACGTTGCATTTTGTGTTTTGGCACTAGGCTCGGAACTAAAAACTAAATATTAATACTTCCATTACAGATATGGAGTTCCGAAAAGTAACGCCGGATTCAATCAACTTTTACTATATTTTACAATATTTATTACTTGTTGTCACTGAAAACTTTGGTTTAGCCATTAAAAAAAACCGGCTGATTTGTGAATCTGAACCATCCAGGGCTACACCCAAACCCATTCATTAGAATCGGTCCAGCCGTTTAGGAAGAATTCAGTGACATACACACCTACAATAGAATTATACAGGATGATTTTTTAAACTATAAGAGATAGCGAAAAATGCTGAATGGAGTTGCGTGCCCGATTTTGACAGAAACTAAACCAGCATCATTAGATTTAAAAAAAAATCATTAGGGTAATGATTTTTTTAAAATCTAATGATGCTCGAAATCGAACCTGTTGATTTTGCAAAAACATGATCACCTATATTTTTATACCAATCGATAGTGTTGCATATAAAGATCAATTCTTGGAATCAAACATAGTATGGCAAATCAAAGGAAATAGGTCAATTTTGTGCAATTTTACCCATCTATCTCTAGCAAAACAATAAAACAATATAAAGGGCGAGTGATATTATTCTAAATATTTTATAATATGTTCTATAAAAGTACTTTACATAATATTTGTAAAAACAGTTTATATTTTTAGTGCAGCAGTTGGTCACTTCATTGGCCATACCTCATCACTGCATTTTTTTTAGGGATGGGTTGTATCAAAATCATCCTGTATATATAAAGAAGATTAAAAATGTCAGTATTAATAACACAAAATATATTCGGGTAACCAAAAAGCTGGCTGATACCTCGGATAATGATTCAAATTACTTAGACAGCTTTTTGGGCACTCTTTCTAGGGACCCACCCCTCTTAGATTTTTAATTTATTATTTTTATTTAAGTACCAATTATAAGTTAGGATCTTTTGTTTTAATTTGTCTAGTACAGTGTTTCTGAAAATAGTAAATATAAGTTAAATGTGGTTGTTATATTTACAACAAAGATGAAGGCTTAAAAGTTCCACGAGTTGTTTGGGGAAGAGGATGTTATGGTTATGGCCTTGGCCATGCTTACTCGACTTGCTGGTACATTCACCTTCACCTTCAAAATCTGAGGTGCCATGACCTCAGATTTTGAAGGTACAAAATAATTTTGAGGAAGTATGTACGTACAATATAAAATTAAACAATTCAGATAGATGTATGTATATGTGTGACAGACAGACTTACAGATAAGACGTGTTATTTATTACACAGTTATCTTTTATTTGATAATAATTATTGTATTTGCATTGTTACCTTCCGCGGCTTTGTTTCACTGTTGTCTAATTTTTATACATTTTGTCATACAAACTCTTGTTTTGTAAAAGAAATACTAGACAAATAAGATTTCGCACTTGAAAAGAAAAAACACCTGTTAAAATGTATGATTAGATAAAATAATAATTTATGTATCTGCAAGAACTTATTTCATCTAGTTTTTAATATTTCTGAGGCTATCGTACATGAATCGTGAATAATGTCTTCCCATCTTTTTATTTGTAAAATATTCCCACCGCTGCGCTGATGGATTAGTAGAAAATGATTTAAGGCACTGGGCCCGCTTTGTTCGATTAAAGAAGAAAGGTAGAAGATTAAAAAATACAATCGACGTGGATGTATTCTGATCTTCCCTTTCTTTATTCTTGAAAGTGTTTCAAGTGTAGGTACATTTTATTTTTTACAAATCAAACATTATTTTAATAACTAGCTGCGCGCCGCGGTTTCACCCGCGTATGTCCCGATCCCGTGGGAACATCATAATTAAAAGTAGCTTATAGCCTTTCTCGATAAATCAACTATCCAACACAAAAATATTTTTTCAATTCGAACCAGTAGTTCCTGAGATTAGCGCGTTCAAACAAACAAATAAACTCTTCTGGGGGATCTCAGGACATTTTTCAAAATGATGCCCTAGCTCTAGCCAAATGAAACTTTCAGGGATTATTCTTCAAGAAAGTCAGTAGTTTTTAAGATAGGTTGCAGAAAAAAATATCCTGTGAAATATTGTTTTTAGAACCATACAAAGATAATGTAAACCTTAGATTTTGTATAAAAAAATACTTTCATGGTTTTATTTCGAGTTTTAAAAACGACGAGTTTTCATGGTTTTATAGACGAGGTCTGATTGGTGCAGGGGTACAAAAGGTCCACTATTGAACTTGTTTCACAAAAAAAAGGCAGAATCGCAGACCTGATAGTTTGGCTGTAATTGCGAAGTTCAGGGTGAAATCTGATTTTGACTAAAATTTCACTAAAACCCAAATAACTTTTGAACCATTAAATATTGCAGAACATACAGGGGGGTTAAATCGATAAGTACTAAGGTCCCCCACCCCCAGCAACTGATGATCCACCCCCCTTGTTACACCGTGTATAGATATGGTATAGTTTTTTAAATACTTACATCATTCAAAGACAATCCAAATAATTTTAAATAAGCAGGAACATCAACCAAGTAGAACACAAATACAGCATTGCTGGCTGCGTGGGCGCTTGCCAGTGCCCAGAACTGAGGTGATTTTAATATCTTCTTCATTGGTTTTTTTATTGATTTCTGTAACATAAAATATAAAAAGACATCATAGGCTATCATCAAAAAAATAAATCTCAATTCAGTGGCTTTATTTTTGCAATCGCTAAAGTGTATTGAAATATCTTTACCTTCTTATAACATTCTAAAGCCTCCTCAATATATTCTTTCTCTTTATCTCCCATAGCCTGGTGGTCGCCAGGACTCGAAGCTGTCAGTATACCATACACGATGGTCATGGCTAAGGTTACCATCGCTAGTGCGTAGTAAACCAACTCCCAGCCTAGAGGCTGCTGCGAGAATAAGCCCGATAGTGGCATGGATATTATTATCCCTAGTTGAATGCCTGAAATTGAATTTGATAATTTTTACATTAATAATGTTATATATGTTAAAGCAAAAATACTATTGAACGTTTTGAAATTAGAATCCTTTTTGTTTTAAAATAATCAACCCGTATTTTTTTGATAAAACTCGGAATAAAACTATTAACTCCAATGTGTAAGTATTTTTAAATTGAGAGATACAGTTGTATTATTGATACAATACATCGATATTACAAAATTTATAGATTTAGAAATTCTAAATAGAAAAATTTCGATATTTCCGTATTCGAAGTTTTGAACATCGAAGTTCCAAAAGTTAGTCTACTATGGACACATATGGATAGTAAACAGTGTATTGCCTAAAAATAGCATAGTGTGGAATGTCCCGAAAAAAAGCTAAGTACATAATAATTTGATGAAAATTTATGAGTTACCAACCTCCATAAATAATAAAGCTGAAAGGTTTCTTTTCATTTGGTGGCAACCAATTCTCCAATAGTTTCTGATTGACACAAGAGAAACCAGCGTGTGCGGTGCCCATGACTAGCATCGCATTGCAGACTGCTACCCAACCACCCTGGTAAAAACATCCATATTTTAACATTTGAAGATTTTAGAAAACTTTGAAAAGATACGTACCCGTAAATATACTAATATTTTTTTTTTTATCACAGTTGCTCATAAAGTGGATCTTATTCAACGGCTTTTAGGCTCATAATCCAACATAATATGCACGCGTGCGTTTTAGATTTGTTAACTAGTGCTGTAAAGTTATCCCGATAAGTTAAATACGTATCTTACTGCTAATTACATGTTAGGTAGGTGAAACATTCTTAATTTATCTGGGTTATACTGTTTTGATGTATAAAAAAGGTAGATACCAAAGAGATTTTTAGCTAGCAAAAATGGTTGTCTCTAAAGTCGGTTTACGAACGAAAATTTTACGTGATAATGACTTAGAAAACGATTAAAAATTGAGTTGTTTATTTTTGGTTTTTTCTTTACTTATATATATTGTTTTTCCAGACCATTGTATTTTGTTTTTAACCCCCGACGCAAAAACAAATAGAAAAAACCCTAAAAAATATTGTATGTCAGACGAGGCTGTATAGGTTAAAAGCCTTTAGCCTGGCCTTTCCGGAGCGTAATTAACAAAAAAATCTGCCTTAAAAAAATGTAAACATAGACTTATCACAAATATTTTGTTAATTATTATTTTGTTTTCTTTTCTAGTCTTTTCTTTTATTCGCAACTGTGATAAAAAACGTCGTACGATATACGTGTGGAATTGATATTTGCATCTTGGCTTCTTATGACACGCTCGCTACCGCTCGCGCGTCATAAACCGCCTCTATGCTAATATCAATTTACCACACTTATATTGTAATGTACTATTATCAAATAGATATATCTCCGATTTTAACCTTTGTTGATTAATGTTTTGAACCACTTGCACAAATATATCATTGTGTTATCCGTAAAAGTGCCAAGTGACCATCCATATTTCAACATTTAAAGATTTAATAAATGTTTATTATTGAGGGGGTTCTTATAACTTAATGAATGATGACAATTGAATAATTTTGCTGTCATGTTGTTTTCTATTCTTATTCGCCGTTATCTCAGTTTATGTCTTTATTTTTAGAATTAAACTCCTAATCAACAAACTAGCGACATATATCTTACAATTTTAGCTTTAGGCTTCGTTACTTCCTTTGTTTGTGGATTTTGGCCACAGCATTTGTTTAATGGCTGTTGTAGCTCCTTAATGACGGTGTACTTATGCTTAATCGTAACGTAAACGATTTTGAAAGATTTTCTGCCACAAATTGGACACTTCAAAATACCGTTTACAAGACTTCACTTCATTCGTTGGACTACCTTTTACTTCCAATAAGAGGAAAGGGTACCGACGCTCTCTTCATACAAACGTAGTTTTTGTAATTTGTCTATAGCATTTTTTTTTGCATAAAACTTATAACTGCTATGACCATGCCCCTATGTTTCGTTTTTTAAACCTTAATTTCTATGATAATTAGAAAATGAAAAATAAAAACAAGACATAGGGGCGTAGTCATGGCAGTTATAGGTTTTATGGAATAGAAATATTTGTGCTAGTGTCATTATCCAGGGAGGTAATAGTCGACTACGTTTGTATTGAGAGAGCGCCGGTACCCTTTCACCTTAAGACAGCTCAGTAGGAATTGAAGGCAACACTTTCGGTTCATGTTAGCTTTTATAAGTAGGAAGTTACCTTATTTGCGATAGTCGGCATAGCAACACATAAAGCCCCATTGACTCCCAACATGACGGTGAAGACGATTCTGCTACTCAGCTTCTTGAAGAATAGCTCAGCTGGCACCATCATTAGGGCGTACCCGAAGAAGAATGATGATAGAATCGCTCCTTGGATTCTCATGTCCCATTTGTGGATCTGTAAATTTACAATTCCAAAATGAATTTCAAGTCAAGTGAAATGAGATAATCTTTGACAAAACCTGGAGTTTATTGAGTATGAAGTTTATTGAGAACTATGAAATCCCCTGTTTTTGTAATTTGTCTGACAGATGACAAATTATCGAAAAGTAATTACCAAAATATATGTGTCATTTTGTCTCGTTTCATCGTTCATAGCGAGTACAGCGATCCCAATACTGCCTCTCACCATTCCCATCACGATAGCTGCCGCGAACATGTACGTCATTTGGATATATCTAACACCAATGCTGAAACCTGAAGAAGGAATGGTTTTAAATATAGAAGGTAAATGTCAAGGAAAAGTTTGCAGCAATGTTTGCGGGGTTATTGTTAATTTGCTACACTTTTGTGTATTCCATACATTGCTACAAGCTTTCAAATTACGTGCTATTTTAGTACATTACGATACAAGTGTGGTAAATTGATCTTTGCATAGAGTCGATTTATGACGCGCAAGCGGCAGCGAGCGTGTTAAAGAAGCCAAGATGCAAATATCAATTCCACACGTATATCGTACGACGTTTTTTATCACAGTTGCGAATAAAAGAAAAGACTTGAAAAGAAAACAAAATAATAATTAACAAAATATTTGTGATAAGTCTATGTTTACATTTTTTTAAGGCAATATTTTTTTGTTAATTATGCTCCGGAAAGGCCAGGCTAAAGACATTTAACCTATATAGCCTCGTCTGACATACAATATTTTTTAGGGTTTTTTCTATTTGTTTTTGCGTCGGGGGTTAAGAACAAAATACAATGGTACGGAAAAACAATATATTTAAGTAAAGAAAAAACAAAAAATAAACTACTCAATTTTTAATCGTTTTCTAAGTCATTATCACGTTAAATTTTCGTTCGTAAACCGACTTTAGAGACAACCATTTTTGCTAGCTAAAACTCTTTGGTACCTTCCTTTTTTATACATCAAAAAAGTATGTAATTAGCAGTAAGATACGTATTTTACTAATCGGGATAACTTTACAGCACTAGGTTGGCGATGTAAAACGCACGCGTGCATAATATGTTGGATTATGAGCCTAAAAGCCGTTGAATAAGATCCACTTTATGAGCAACTGTGATAAAAAAAATATTATTAAACTGTAATTTTAAAGTTAAGTGTTTTAATTCATCTAAAGATGTGTTTTGCAACGGGATCACATGAGCCCGAACTCTCCGCTCCCGGTATGGCCTAGTTTTTTTTTACGATCTGTTACATCTGTTTGGTTTGTGATACAAAGTAACTTAATTATTGAACATATATTACACTAGCTGCGCCCCACTGTTTCACGTATGTCACGGGAATATCGGGATATCGGGACCCTACCTGAATCCAGGTCTTCAGCTGGCTACATACCGAGTTTCTTACAAATGGTTTAGTATTTTTTGCGTAAAGGACCATTGCGCCACTGTTCTACTATGCATCACCAAACATTTATTTGCTCAGGTGCTCACAGGACACTAAAGGTGGAATAGACCAACTTTATGCCGCAATCGTAATTCACATTTGACTCCTGACTGTAGCTACTCCATTGTGCTTCTAAAATACCAAACTTACCATTTTTTATAACAACTCCAGAATATCCATTTTCAAATTCATATCTCAAGAATTCCACATCCATTTTTGAAACAATCACTAAATTAACTTCTAAAAAAGGAGGTGTTTATTTTGCATTCTCTAAAACAAACTATAATAATCAAAGTTATTTGACCGATTTGCGTGAAACTGCGTCTTGTCTAAGTTTCGTTGTATAACAAAAATGTCTCTACCGTATCGTTCTTCATTTAGTTTACAACAAAGACTTTCAATACATAAGAAGTAGACCGGTCAATAGTAATAAAAATATTGTCCTACAAATTTTGTACTTACTAGTAAAAATCGCTGTCTTGTGGGCCCAGTGTGCGCAGAGTTATAACGCTGGGAAAAAAAAATTGTATAAAAATTGTCATAATGCCCACTCTACGAATACCTACAATATTTAATCTCTTTGGTTTACAGTAATCAAAAGGTTTAAATTGTCACAATATAATCTTTTGTACATATTTCGTTATGTAAATATACTCTGGCTCTTAGACTGTCTCTCCTTTTAATATGAAGGTATACTCTAATGCGTGGGGATAAGGTGTCTTTTTGGTTGAGATAGTGAATAAGTTTGCAATGCCAGATTTAATAACACTGGGTTCATGTTTAGACGTGAAAAGGTAAAAATATTTCTTAGAAGCATTTTATTACGAATGGTATCGTCTCGACGCGACGTCACGAAATTTAAAATGATAAACGGACAATCGGATCATCGTTTAAAGGTGAGCATCGACTACAGCATTTCCTCGAGCATTTTAATATAACGTCTTGCATATGCCTGTATTGTATGGTACGAGTAAAAAATACTGCGAATGCTCGATGCTCAGGTACTAGTAAATGCTCTAGCTAGTCTATACCTGTTATTTCCACTTGAGGTGTGAACTTCTATAAATATATCTTTTTAACAGATAGTCTCTAGCGTTCGTCTAAAAAGATACTAAAGATCAAACTGCTGAATTAGTACAAAGACAAGATTTAATTTATTTGAAACATTTTTAATTTAATTAATTTTCAAATATTGAAAAATTCTTAAACCTTTGAAACTAGCCATAATAAATATTTCTTACAACTAATATTATCTTAAAAATACATTTTAAAATTATTCTATTACAATCTATCAGTCTTACATTTTTAAATTTTTCTAAGGACACATTAATCGTGAAATACTATTGGCAGAATCCTGTCAAACTTAGGAATCGTTTACAAAACGTTTGCATATCGTCTACATTTTAACTAAACTTCCACTGTGCTTAAATTAGAGGGTAGTTTTTATAATAACGGGTTCGTTCTGTGTTTCTACGATGTAGTTTTGAGATTCCGTCTTCGGGTTCCTTGGTTTACTACCACCTGAAACGAAGTAAATTGGTTAAAAACGGAAAAGAAGAAAATAATTATCTACTCAGATTTATTATATTAAGTTTTTTTAAACTTAGGTGCAGTTTAGGTATTCAAAAACTTGAAGTACCTGCATCCCCGTCATCGTAACTCTCATATTTTTGTTTGAATATTTTCAACTACTAGCCAAAGATCGTTAGTCTAGAAACCTGGGAATACAGGTCTAATTTATTTCTAATGTAATGGGAAGTGAAGTTTTGTATTGAAGTATTTCTACAAATTAAACAATAATGTAACTTACCCAGTAGAAGTTTCTGCAACGTAGAGAAAGGTGCGTCGATAGAGATGCATAGAATAAAGGACACGACGAATGTTATCGTGATGTCACTCGTGAATCTGTATAACTGTGGACAAATATAAAATATATATTTAATTTTACGCAAAACGTAAAAAGTAACCTATTTAATCATTACATGTTATAAAACAAAGTCGCTTCCCGCTGTCTGGCCGTATGTATTCTTAGATCTTTAAAACTACGTAACGGATTTTGATGCAGTTTTTTTAATAGATAGAGTGATTCAAGAGGAAGGTTTAAATACCTACATAAAAGATAACTACCACGCGTACGAAGTCGCCGGCAACAACTAGTATATTATATATTTTTTTTGTAAATGGCAAACAACGTGTGCCGGGCTAGCTAGTATGCTATAAATAATAAATCAATACAATATACAAATGTAAATATTTGAATGAGATTTCTGGAACTATTATGATTTTTAGTAGTGTGAATTTCTGAAATAATTCTAAATTTCGCACGTATAATAGTGCTAAAAGTACTTACGTTATCTCCCTGGCTGAAATAATGGGTCTTGACCCAGCTGCTGTTAGCGATCATTATGATAGACAGATGAACAGCATACATCGCGAATGACAGTCTTGCAGGAAGCTTCCACATTTGAAGAGAGAGGAACCAATTCACTGGACCTGGCGAAGAAGATACATTTTAGTTACTGTGTTTAAAAGGCTGAGATTTTGTTTCCTAAAGTGTAAAGAAGGTATCTGATTAGAAATAGATAGTATTGTCTTTAACTGTTAAACAATGTCATAAAAACCTACATAAAATAATTTCTGTTAAATTCGGTAGATAAACAAACAAATATGTAAGTCATAGTATGAATTGTAGCAGGCAATAGAATTCCTATGATTACCTATTTGTGTGAGTAACAAAACAAACATTTTATTCGAAGTCACGTAAGCAATCGTTCATTTTTAGAGAAAATGGCTTTATTTCACTTTGTAGTGTAATTAGTGAGTTTGTTCAATATTTTTTATTTCACATTTTTACTGAATGAATTATGGTTTTGGAACACGCGCTCGGATCACGCGAATGTTAGCTTTAGTGGAACTGTTCATTAGATTTTTGACACTTTACACTTATTAATTTACTTTGGAATTATAATGAAATTCTTGCCAATTTTTAACGCCTTAGAGGTCTACGTTTAGTGTAAATCCGTGCATGGCAGTTCACCTAATTTCTTGTTAGTGTTTTTTTGTTGTCGATCGACGTGATAGGTGACACAAATGAAGCACGAAGCCAGCATTTGGAGTTTCTGGTAGTTAAAGTCCGTCCAGTAATAAGGTTATCTAACACGTCCAATGCATAAACGGTTCCAATACTCGAAATAAATTCAATATATTTACCTCCATATCCATGAGCACAGGAGAAGATGAGCCACCCAAGAGCGCAGGCCCAGATGGTCCTCATGTAAGCATTGAGGAAGTTATCAAAAATCTGAGCGGTGTGATCGATCTGGTTAACTGGGTAGTGGGAGAAAATGCAGAATGCCATCAGAGCAAGGGCAAGGATCCAAAGGATGGCTGCGTTCATCTGGAATTAAGGAATTTATTATAACTCATTATACTAATACAACTGTGTCGGTATTTTCTTGTTTAATCACGCAAAAACTACAAACTACTGGCCGTCTGGGATAGTAGTTTCCTAAAATATCGTTAAGTTAAATTATTATTAATATTTTATAGTAAAGTATAGAAATCACGTTTTAATTTATAAAGTGTGTAAGAAAACTAAAGAGTAAAACTTAAAGGAAGGTAAATTAATACTAACCTTGGTAATTTTAACTTGTTTGTCCTTGCACAAGAACAAAATGTATCCGTAGACCATTCCGATGAAAAACGGAGGAGCCCGAGTCAAAGTGTTAATGTAGTACTTTGTTACATATTGGTTAAATTCTCCAAGACGTCTGGAATAATTGAACAAGAAATTAGAGCAAACCACACGATAAAATCAAAGTTATTTAGTTTTTGATAACAACTAGAATAGCGTTGTAAGCTTTTTAAGATTTTTATAGACCCTAAACTAAGTGAAAAAAATATATATCAACCTTTCTGAGTATGTTCATTTTAGTGCTAATAATCAAAATAAACACTTACGCAGGATTAGCTAAAGCAGCAGAGAAGTTATTGATAAAGCTGTAAGTTGTAGATGAAGCCAGAGATAAAGTCACTATGATTGTCAGCATCAACCAGGCGATTTTCTCCTTTCCGAACAACCAAATCATGATGATGGGGCAGAAGAAGTAGAGCTGGACATCAACAGAGAGATACCAGGTTTGAGGGATACACTGAAAAAAAAAAATGTTTATTACAATTTGCCTGCTAAAAAGCTTGCTTGCATTGAAGTGACTTCCCGTTGGTCCCAGTTGTTATGTCTGATGAGCTAGATCAAGTTATTGGCTTTAAGATGATCTTAAAAATAATAAAGACAATTTTACAGTAAATTATTAAATCGTGATATACTTACAATCTCATACGGATTAACATAGTTTTGAACGTGTAGAAGAGCAGACCACCAGTACTTTCTGCAATTCTCAGCTTGTTGAGACATATTTATCCAGAAAGGACCATCAGAAACATGATTGAAGAGTGAAGCTTGGAGTAGGACGATAGCGGCCAGAATAGGAAACATTCGGAGAAGACGATTGATGTAAAATAAGTGAACTGTACGAATGAAGCGACCTGACGAAGAAATACATGGATTAATGAGTTAATACAAAATTTTTGCATTTTTTAAAGGTTAAAGACTCATTGTAGAGAGCTCGGTGAATCAATATGTTTTTCTTGTTATTGCTTGAAATTGTTCGCATTAAAATTTCTTATCTAATTAGCAAATCAGCAAGATTACTACTAACATATTTTTATTATCTAGTTGTTTCCTATCACTTGACGTCTAAGTTTTATCATCAATTATAATTTTATCTAAAGAAATAAGTTTACTGTTTATCTAATCTTTAATATTAGATTTGATTTATTGATATATTTATTCATTACAAAACATTAGATTTTTATGTGATACGAGTGTGTTTATTAAAATTATATAAACCATTTATTAAAGGTGCTTATGTCAATGTCAAAGTAAAATTTCAAGTTGATAAATAAAATTATCTTAAGTGAGAAATAACTGCTTTGACTGCTTTTAGGTCATATACATTTGACTTTTTGCAAAATCTGAATTCATAAAAAATACTAACGTTGACTAATCTTTCCGACAGTTGTATACACAGCGAGCAAGCCACTGAGCATGAAGAAGGTATCGACGGTGATGGGGGCAGCATTAATCCATATGCAACGCCAGTCAGTCAAGAACTGTAATAAAGAATTAATATTATAAATTATATCCCAAACGTTTTAGTATTTAACAACGATAATTATTGTAATGTTAGACAAATTACTAACCATAACTGCTTCCTGCATGTTGTGAATATATCCCAGCAAAGTGAAAGCATAAGTATGTCCAACAACCACCCACATCATAGAAAGGGATCTGATTCCATCAATGCATTCAATAGCTCCGGGGATCGTGTTGAAGGTCAAAAACCTTCGAGTATTGGTATAGATCGAAAAGCAACGGAGCAGAACATTCGCTGATTTAGCATCTGAAATGAAAAATCATTATGAAGTTAAACATTCAATCAAAGAAGCCTCTAAAGGTGAACATAAAAACCAAAATATGCTTTAATAATGAACGTAAGCTTTATAATTTAAAAAACATAATTTAAAAACAAACCTCTTTTAAGAAAGAAAGTGTGATGCAAATCATAGGTTGTACTTATTAATAGCAAAGCTCCAATCAGTGAGAACAGAACGCTGAAACAAAACAGAAATACTTATTAATTTTTATTATAATTCAATTGTGTGAATTATTTTTTGCAGCATGATGTGTAATAAAAATGTTAATGTTATAACAATTGTGATTAAACTTTGATTTAATCCTGAAACCACATTATTTCAAAGTATAATGATGACTAATGAAAATGTTTAGGTAAATGATGTTATAAAACTTACATAGCAACATAATCAGCTGGAGCGAAAGGCTTATCGTTTGGTAAACGGTAAAAATATTCGTGAAATTGAACATTGTCGATCGGAAGTCGGTCTAAAAAGTAGTTTATAGCTTGATTGGCGTCACACACTTTTGGTATACACATCCCGGCAAAAGCACCTCGGCTCTGAGTAACCATCATTGGGAATACCCTGAAAACAAAACATAAGTATCTATATCTATCTGATATCAACGGCAACAGTTTTCCAAATGTCTTTTCACTTTTTCCTTCAATATTCATTTTTTAAATCGAATACTTATCTGTAAATAGTATATTTTTGGAGGAAAAAACTCACTACTATATCGTCTAAATTAAACAAAGTTAAAATTGTGTTCAAATTCTCACCTCGATTCAACTGGTGGACCAAATCCAGCAATACCCAAAGCGTGAGTTCTCAAAGCATCATATCTATCCCAATTCCGAATAACCTCTAATTCTTCTCCATCAACTTCTCCAGTTTCACCATCACCACTACCAGGCCAAGTTATATTCTCCAATATCCCAGGAATGTCAGGAAGACTAGGTAAACTTGGAAATGTAATGTTCTGTGTCAACGGTATGGTGATGGCAGCGTACTTTCCTTCAATTTCCATGCCATTGATGACAGCGTGGATGTTGAGGCATTGGTAATAATCTCCGAGGTCATTGAGGTTACCGCCAAGGATGCCGGAAGGAATCTTGGCGCTGGCATCGAGGACTGAAATAAATGTGAGTTTGTGTTAAATATTTTTAATCTTTTGCGTATAAAAAATTTATTTTTTATCAAATATAATGTAACATGCGCTGCATTTCCTCAATACTTTGAGTTTATTATTTACGTTGTCAAAGAAGATAATACCATTTCAAAGATTAGGTGAACTGACCGAATATCTTTATACGTGCATTATTAAAAGTGGTACAGATAGGTTGCTAGGATTAGTATTATTTAGATCAACAATAATATCGCTAATAAGATAATCCACATATTCAATGTTTTTCCTGGTTATTATCACAGATAGCAATAGCAAAATATTACTTTTTGTACCCCAAAATTTAGGACGTTCTAAAGTTCTAATTGTAGTGATGTCAATAATTTGTTAAACGGACCATTTTAAAATATTTTGACAACGCCACGGTTTATGAATGATGAAAATATTTTGTTAAATTATTGAATGCTTTTGAAATCTTTAGTTAAGTTTTATAAAATAATTATTTTTAACCGTATTTTGATAAAACTTACTATTTCAAAATATTTACTATGCTTTTGAAAATAAATAATTTCACTGTATTTATGTAGGCAAATTGTAACTTGGCCATAAATGAGGTTTTGATAAAGCCTACAAATATTTAAAAAAAATAACTTACAAGTATAAAGCAACGAGCTATTTCCTATAGCTTCCAACTGCGCTGCACATTGCACGGGATCAATAACACTATCATATAAATCCTGATCATACGCGCTTCTAAAATTGACAGTGTACTCAACACTTAGCACCCCACCCGCTAAGAACAATAAACTTAATAAATGAAAGGACTTCATCCTGTTCAGTATTTGCAAACTATCGAATGGAAATGAAACTACTGAACCAATGAATCGAGTTTTGTTTAATAAATGACCGTTATCTGATAAACTGTTGATAAAATTTTGATTAGTAGAATAGCATGATTAATTCAAAACGGATACGTTGTTGATTTTTTATTGTAAGTAAAACATAAAAAAATAAATAACAAAACAATATTCTACGGTCAGGTTCCGTAGAATATTGTACATTTTGTGATGATGTCAGAATTTTTCGATTTGTTTAGTTTTCATTCAATGGGTATTCGGGCATTAGGAAGAACGCCAAAACATCCAAAGTGACAGTTATTCTAACTGGTTTTTGCCCGCTCTCTTTAGCCCAGAATAAATATTTGAGAAGACATTGAAATGTATAGGGAAGGGAACTAACTCGCGATTTCGGGTTTGGGACGGTTCGGACTAAGAAAGGATTTATTCTTAGTCCGAACCGTCCATTGGTTTCAAGCTGCCATATCAGTCAGTCAGAACTTTGAATATTATATTTCCAGATAATACCGATTCTTTTACATTCCTGGTATGCTCCGGATAGTGAGCGAGAGACCTTAAGTCTTAAAGTTATAATTACAATTATCAATTTTACTATCTTAATGATAGGAAATTTCAAGTTTTTAATCGTTGAGTTACCTAATTTGTAATTAATTCTAACACTATCAACAACAACTATCATTTCTTCGTTTCAAAAACATGAACAGATTGGTACAAGTTTAAAAAGCAAAACTCTTATTCTGTCATTCGATGAGTGACCGTTTAGCTTCTTCTTTGTCCTGCCTACGTCCCAATTCAGTTGGGAGTCGGGCCGTCTTCTACGTGCCCGAGAGATGTCGAGAGCCTTGATGTTTCAAGCATCATTGGTCTTCCTCTTCCCCGGAACTTTGTGAGCATATTCAGATCATTTCTGAGTAGTTATTCTCCCTTCGCATTATATGGCTATACCTCCCTGAACTTATGTACAACAGGTGCTACTTTGAACGGTTTAGATGGGTGATCATTTATTAATGAGTAATAGTACATTGTCACCCTAGGGATGAAAGTCACTGATTGAGTCGAGTGTAGCGAGGGCGCTAATAATTCGAGGGACTAAATCACGACAGGGCGCGGGCGGTGGCGCTGCATGGTCATACGTCGCTTTACCATTTTTGACTTAACTTTTATTTTATTAAATAAGATATCTTGAAATATATACATATCTACTTGAATTCGATTACTGAAAAAAAAAACCCAATAAGTACTAAACTCAAGCAGTATGCATGAGTCGTGGAAGTCATAATGGTTATTCTTTGGTGTTACTTAAAGCAAGGAGGTTAGGTTTTTGAAGTTACCAATGTGTATTGATACTAATACTGACTATATGCACAAGCCGTGCGAAGCCATAATTTGACATGACAGCTGTCAGTGAAAGCGATTCTCCCTAGGGCTGAATGTTTTATTTTCAACACACTCTTCAGGCACCTTTAGACCTACTTTCGGAGTATGAGTAATAAAAATACATTTTCTCGAGTCTTTCCATGCTTCTGTGCGTGCCGGATCCGGACACTATCTTTAATAGCCGTCGTTAGGTCAATTCAGAGATTTTATGGTTATAGGAAATCTCTAACAATTGTCGACACGTAACACTTTACGAGAAGGACTTAGTTCCTATTCATTCCATAGATTTTAACCCATAACAATAAATCGTCATCCGAAAAAGAAGTAGACCTTCCTGATTACGTCAAATTTTTGCAGACTTGCTTGTAATGTTTCGTAATATTAAACACTATGGCCTTGAATAGATTGTTATGAATCAGATCGATTAAATTTATCAGTGTTTTAGCAATTTTGTTGATAGTGTTCTGAGTATGCACGTGTTCAAAACTGATGGGGTTACATTCACATTGTGACATCCACACGGAACTCTATTACTCTTAGCAGAGGTCAGCCAGCTCCGAATCGTGACTCTTTATGAGCGAAAGTCTCATCTTACCCGTCGACACAATTCTAGCAGATTGAGCAATCCAACCTTGTCAGTTCTAATAAAAAATTAGAACTGACAAGGCAAACAAGAAGGTTAGATTAGCCAAATTCTTTTTTGTGATGTTTTTCGCCAACGCTATATTTTACAACCTCTATTAAGTTTTTATACCGGAGGCACACGGAGGCTTTAAATGAAATCGATTCTGTCCAATACAATAAGTATCCTATCCGTTTAATACCTTGTGATATGCACGAGTCTAGTTGCTTAGTTTGGAGCTAGATGGCGTTGTTTGTAATGTCATACAATACACATTAGGTAGGTAGATTTTTTATCAATAAATTACTTGTATGACACATACAGTAGCATATATTTTCCTTATCTCTTTTCGTAAAAGTGAATGAAATACGTTTTATTATTTAGGATTAAGAAAGATAATTCTAGGATCCATGAATTAGTCATTATTTTTTTTTTAGCATTTTTGAGATTATTTTACAAAATTAAATATGACTAACAATAGCAGACTGAGGCGATGATTCTATTTATGTCTGACGATGAAAGTGCTGATATATTTGGGTCCAACCAAAGCAAGCCGTATTGTTGACTAGCTCTTTGCTCAGGATACTGCCTTCTAAATTTTCCCACACGTCGTGACCCCTGAGTAGTTTGAAAGAAGAGAAGAAGACCAATATCCTAGTAAGAGGCTTCGGCTACGGCTTACTTCCTCCCATGGTACAAGTGCTAGGCGCACCGATTAAAAAAGTTTAGACAATCCAATAACCTATATCCTGCTTGATGTACTATTTAGGTAGGTTATAGACTTTGCCCTAACACAATGTCCATGCACTTTAGTCACAACACAAACGTAGGTATCGACCCAGTTTTAATCAGATACATAAAACTGTATGTAGTGTTTTTTAATTTTTAATAATATGGTTATTTTAATATTTTTTATGGCTATTAGTCGCTTATTTTCACTTTTTCGACTATTGCATTTTCCAACATGATGCCCTAGTTCTAGCCAAATGAAACTATCAGGGGTTATTCCTCATGAAAGCCGGTAGTTTTTAAGATAGGTTGCAGAAAAAAATAATCTGTGAAATATTTTTTTCTTTAAAACCAAACAAAAATAATGTAAACAGATTTTGAAAAAAAAATATTACTTTAATGGTTTTATTTTGAGTTTTATAAATCTAAGACTCTGATTGAGGTAGGGGTACAAAAAGTCCACTATTGAACTTGTTTCACAAAAAAAAGGCAGAATCGTAAACCTGATAATTGCGAAGTTCATGCAGGGTGAAAACTGATTTTGACTAAAATTTCACTAAAACTCAAATAACTTTTGAACCGCTAAATATTGCAGAACATACAGGGGGGTTAAATCAATAGTACTGAGGTCCCCCACCCCCCCAGCAACCGATGATCCACCCCCCTTGTTACACCGTGTATATTCAGAAATATTTTTTTTTATTCATGTTGACTTAGAAACGTTTTTTGATGTTATTGACTTAATATTTAATATTTTTCAAATTTCTTTTCACTCTACTCATTCCTGAAAGACTAATGGAAAATGGGTTTTGTTTTTTAATGCACTTCAAAGTTCTTAAAAATAGGTCAGAATAAGGTTCACTTGCAAAACCATAATGTAAAAAAGTAGTGTATGTATGTAAAGATAGATGATGTAGCTAAGCAAGGCAAGGAGCGGAACGAAGTTGAGCTTTTTTGGTTTAAAAAAAAACCAAGCAAACAGATATTTGTTTCAAGTGTGTCGACTGTAAGATGAGACGTTTCATGAACTCCGCTACGGCTACGTCCCTGATGCAGCCTACCAGATATTTTTTCCGGAATTTTATGTTACGGAACCCTAAAAAGAACAAGTAAGATAAAAAATAACAAGCTTATGCCAGCAGAATGGCAGGCTTCCAAACTCACACAAATCAAAGCCGAAAAAATCTTGTCGATTTCTTTGCAAAGTAATCGATCCTCTTCGTAACTTTAAGTAACTTTTTAAACAAGGTACGACCCATTTTTCTTCTTATTATCTTTCGTTTGTTTACCATTTCGATTTTATTTGGAAAAATAATACGTTTTCGTTCGTCGCTTACATGCAATAAAGAAGGAAAGGAGTATCTAAGGGCATTTTATTTCATTTTTTACATTCATATGGTAGGTAGGTTCTCTAAGTATGTACAATAGGTCGTAAAACTAATCTTACTACGAGTCTGTACCCCAAAATATTTATAGATTGCGAATATTGTGATATACGAAAAATCGAATAACTTAATTTCGAACACAATGGTTTACTCTTACATAGTGTCTGCTGGACCATGTGTTGAGATTCTTGGGTCGGTACCCATTGGTCTTCTCATATTCGTCTCCCGGAATAGTTTTAAAGTTGTAGATTCGGCACCTATATTGATGCCCATTGGCCTCCCGGTAGGAGACCAGTCAATATTAATTTGTTTTAGGGTACTTACTCGTCCCCTGGAAAAAAGTTACAGATTTGACCCCTATATAGGTGCTCATTGGTCTCCCAATAGGAGATCAATTAATATTAATTTATTTTGGAAGTTATAGATTTAACGCCCGCTCAGCCACATTTTTACATAAAAAATACAAAAGTACATATAATTCTTTTGTGAACATCAGTAATTTTATAAGTTTTTTTTTTTTTAATTTATATTTGAGAATTTGAGAAGTATTGTGCCAACCAGCCACCAAAGTCACTTTATATATGGATATTCTCATGGATTTGCAACGTACGCACACAAACCCCCTCCCCTTCCATCTTAATCCTCTACCTTATTTATGTCATAAATATTGCAGCCGGTTTTTGGTTTACAACCATGTGTTCCAGTAATTAAATGTTGGATTATAAATGTAATTTATGTTCCCATTGAATAAAACCTGTTACTGCTATGTTATAATCCCGGAAACAGTATTTCGCAGCTTAACAATTACATTCCTGTAGAATTTTGCTAAATTTTTAATCGGATTGTGCTTTTACACTTAGCTGAAAAATTTCTTTAGATTCTACGAAATCAAGCGATGTACCTAGTTGTGGACCACCCGAAATCCGATAAACGGATTTCCCAACAACTGAAACTTTCTGACTATTAATATTTTATAATACCTATTTTATGTTTTTTTTTTTATATTTCTGTAGATTGGGTTAAATTGTCTTGGGGGTTATTGTTCTACTACTACCTACCTAAAATGGATTACACGGATTGTGTTATTCACTGTATTTTATAATAATTAAGTAGGTAATTTAAATGACATTATGTGATTTCAAATTGAAACAGATTAGCTACGTTCAACTAATTGTTTTTTGATGATAGCACGTGTTGATCATTCTGATAACAATATACTTTACTAGAATAACGATAATTTGATAAAGATAATTTCATTTTAATCAATGACTCATTGATGAATTTGAGCGTTACAAATGTAATAATTATTGCATCGATTTCGTAGAATAATAAGTAACGAGTTTTAACCCGGATTTTTGTTTTCAGTCTGGTTATTAAATAATCATAATTTATGACATGATTATGCTGTAATATAATGCCGATTTTTGTACTATTTTTATATATGTATGAATCACGAAAATGTAAATACAACACATACTTGCTCTACGTCTGACTGGTTCCTTTAGAATTCTACTGGTTTCCGCTTCGGACTGATTGACCACTTTCATTATCAGAGTCATTTTTTGTGCATGCTCATTACTAGCAACTTTCTGATACACATACTAAGTAGCACTTTTTCAATGATCGGTATGGTGATAAGCACAATAGTAAACAACCATATTGAAAATATATTCTTGGTTGGTCGTATTTGCTATGGTTTTCAGTGGGTATATGAGAGCAAACAATCAAATCTGTTTCAACATACCTGTGATAAACAATACCCGCAATAACATGACTGTAACCTGCGGTCATGGACGATGTTAAACCACGGAAACCAATACACACATATAACTCTTGTACTATAGATAACCACAGCTCTGCCTATACCACACTATGTATGTCTTGTAGTAACTGTACGTGATTGCGTTTTGTTTGTTTATACCTGTCCAGTGTAATTTACCGGAGAAATGAAGTAAGGTAATTGAATTGATGGAATATCGAAATAACTGTCTTTGTTAGATACTGCTTTTCTGACAAAGCAGTATCTAACAATAACTGTTGTGTTTGGCCCAAAAATGTAGGCAACCTTTATAATGGCCCAGTCGAACGCACCCTCAAACGTGCGTGACGTGCATTCACCTGGCCAGCAACAATCATGTTGTTTTTAAAAAGATATTGTCAGAGTGATTGGTTAAAAATAATTTAGGTAATAATCTCATATTACGTCACAAATGAGAAATATTTTTTTAAACTATTAGATTAATTGAAAGCAAATTTTATGTCCAAGCAATTTGAATGAATTCGTAGTTTCCATGTAACTTTTTTGCCTTCAGCTATTTGGTCATGTGAAAATTCTGACAATTTACCATTTTGTCATGTGGATTTTTTACATTTTGACACTCTTGCCATCTGGCTCCATATGACACATTATTACATCATGAAATTTAGTTCCCGGTGTGATTCGCTCACCTCCCTGGTTGAGTTGAACGTGGTTGAAACCTCAAGACGGAGCTAGTAAAAATATTTCATTAAAATCATAAACTAGATACTTATTATATTACTTTTTAAACCCGTCTTCAAAGATGTACACCGTATGTGACAGAAACATAACATGTTAGTGACAACGATTTTTTAAATTTTAAACTCGTTGTTCAAAATGATAAGGTTCACTTTTGAATGTTTATAATAATATTGAGGTTTGTAATGAAATCTTGGTAAATATTATATCTTCAGACGAACCTGTCTGGAGTGCTGTTTATTTTAAGAGAGGTTAAATTAAGTATACTATAGGTAACTTAGACTTAAGCGTATATGTATACTTGTCCAAAGGAAAGAACTTGTCGACTAGTGCAAATGTTTCCTAAGAAAAATCTGTTGTGCATGGCCGGGATTTGATACACGATCTTCGGAGTGAATTTTGTTGTGTCAACTCCTAGGCCAACACCTAATTAAAAATAAAAAAAAGTGAAAGTAAGTAAGTAGGTTAGTTTAAAAAATACGCGGGTATAAGTATTATATCCTGTAAAACTTTACAGAAACGCAGTGGGGGGTGGTACTTTAATTTATAATTTACGCAAATAAAGCAATTATTTAATGAAAGATAATACAAATAGACTGGTTTCTTAAAGATAATACAAATCTCTTTGACGTCACAAGTTGGTACATCGAGTGATTGGAACATTCCATTTGTACAAGTAGGTTGAAGGTGTATTTAGATCGAGCTAGACTAGTTGAAAGCTTTGATTTGGTACATCAACTTGTTACAGTTTGCAGAAATAGCGTTGAAATATTTTCTTATAAAGCCGGTGTTTAGTAATGACATGAAGTTTGGTTTATTTCGTCAAAAAGAAAACGTCACATATCACTTGAGTGTTGTGTTCACTCGTACACCTTTATAAAATCAGATTACATAAAAAATATCGAAATAGATACACTAACTAAACAAAACACTTGGACGAAGCAAATCCCTTAATTTTTATCAAAAAATCTGCTTTCCAATGCGCTCTAAAATAATTCCTCCTGCACCCAGCCCTTTGGAACTACGAACAAAACATCAATCAAAAGAGAAACAATTCAAACCGTACTGAAATCAGCTGCTTGTGTCCGGAATCCGGATTCGAATGCAACAAAGCTTCCATACTCGTACAAACTTTTTGTTTTGTTACAAAAGCTGAACTGTAGAGCTATTTGACATGTTGAGTTGAAGCTACCTCGATTTACGAGAGGTACCTATTCTTAACAAAAAATACTGGCGCTTTGACCAGTACCAAGCGGGCCTGACTGGGCCTTTATGACTGACCCGTCACCGGTCCAGCACATGCTTTCATATGAAACTTTAAAGTTAAAAATTCGGAGATATAAATTCGGCGAACAAAAATACGATGTAGTTCCAACTCAGCCTTAAAATTTATCTCATTTTTAGGTTCCGTATCTCAAAAGGTAAAAAAAGGAACCCTAATAAGATCACTTTCTAGTTCATCTGTCTGTCTGTCTGCCCGTGTGTAAAAAGATATGGGCAATTTACATATTCGCAATACTTGTAAGTACCTAAATTTACTTTAATTTTCAACTTTTTTTATTTTTCCTTTACTTGTGCTGTAAGACCAAGCTTTTAAGCAAAATTGACAATTCCAGGTCAACCGGAAGTACCCTGTACCTAGGTTTTGGGTCGAAAACCTATATGGTAGTTCCTGTTGACCTAGCTAATCACGAACTTTGGCAAAAAGGAAGGTCATACAGCGCACATAAAAGAAAAATTCCAAAAAAAAAAAGGGTGTCCCCATATATACATAGTTAAACCAATTTACCTTGACCCTTACATTGTATGGGCGCCCAAAAGCAATAGATATTATGTTAAATTGGTAGGTACCTACCATACCTTGCAGTAGTATGGTAGAGAAAGAGAGTTGAAAATAATGTACGGAACCCTCGGCGCGCGAGTACGACTTGCACTTGACCGGTTTTTTTCAATTCATCTTAAATTTCTACTTATGAATCTCAAATAGGTAAATAAATATTTACCAAATTATCACTAATAATACTTGCCGTTATTTCGTTACAATAAAAACAATCGCCGCGAGTTGTCTTGCAAAAACTCAAAATTGGCCGGACCGATTTTGATGAGTTTTATTGTGTATGTTTATGAATGGTTTATTTACAATTGAACCCAGTAGGTGGCATTTGAAACTACTGCAATACGAGTATATTTAGCGTGCACTGCTGTGTCACAATATAAACAAATAATTAATGTTTATTTCCATACAAAATATTCAAGAAATAATAAACCAACACCCTGTAAACAAAAGGAAGTATTACAATGGTAAAACACGAGTAATACGTTTCCCTGCGTGTTCACGTTCGACATAATTTCATTACTGAAGTAATAAGGTATGAGGTATGGAATGAGGTAGATGAATAATTAACAAAATTGTATTATTAGGATGTGGCTGGGGCGGTACGGTTACCTATTAGGTTATAACTTGGGGAACTTAAAGCGCGGATGCAGATTTCAGCTTAGTTTCAGTAGTTTGGTTGCTAGTTCAGTTACCGGAGTACTGAAACTTTTTGATTTCAGTAGTTTGGTTAAGAGAGAACATTGAACTGTTTAGTCGCAGAAATTTCTATCAAAATGACTTTCTCCAGTTGGAAGACATGTCTTGTAATCAGGGTACTTATACAGCCGAAGACAATACAGATAAATGACGTAAAAACAACAGAGAGTTATTTTGCTGGACGATATAAAGCAGAACAAGTAAGTAGCAAAAAGTCTGGAATTGTGAATATTCCCGCTGGTTAAAATAGCGTAATTAAATTAGTTGGATGACATATAAACGTATGTAAATAAGATAGTACTTAGTGAATATGTATGGAAAAGTCATGAATGACTGTCAACTATTATTCATCATCGTTTCTGCCATGCATCGAATTAATCTGGTAACTTTACCATGGGTTGATTGCCATTATCTTAGATGAATTTATCAGAGTAATAACAAAAACTGATATGTTTATTGCTTCCCTCCGCCGTATAAATGCAACGTGTGCCTCCAACTCTAAATCGCATGTTCCGGTCTACGTTTTGTCCGCAGTTGCATTCACTTTGATTGAGACCTTTTTGAAAACACCATACAGGAAAAAAATCTAGTAAGGTTTGAGATTACACTTCATCATTTCAGATTTAACATAATTTATACACCGTTTTTAACCCCCGACGCAAAAACGACGGGATGTTATAAGTTTGACCTGTCTGTGTCTCTGTGTGTGTGACACACACGTGTGTGTGTGTGTGTGTATGTGTGTGTTTGTCTGTGGCATCGTAGCTCCCGAACGGATGAACAGATTTTAATTTAGTTTTTTTTTTGTTTGAAAGGTAAATTAGTCGAGAGTGTTTTTAGCTATGTTTGATCGAAATCGGTTCAGCCGTTTTAAATTTATGAGAGATAAAAGTCAGGAATAAAAACCGAACTTAAGTAAATATGCCCGAGTAGGGTATCAAATGAAAGGGCACATTACAAATAGCTAATTAAAAGGTATCTCCCTACAAAAAGGATAAAATAAAAAAATAAATTAAAAATTTAAAAAACCTCCGATTCAAAATAATAAAAATAATATGAACGTAAAAAGCCTAAAACAAGCAAAACAACAACTATGAAAAAACCCCTACAAAAAGAAATAAAATAACCCCGAAATTATGATCCTACGTAAGTAGGTACATCTGAATTTTTTTGATTAAATATTTTCGCGTCGGGGGACCGTTCTTTACCTATAAAAACACCTTCATAAAATGATAATATTCAAATTTCAACGAAAATGTTAAAGTAAGTATTAAGAATTACAAGTGAAATACTTACACAACTGAACTATCCAAATAAATGCTAAAACAAACATTTAAACGACGACTCTTACATTATATTTAATTGACTCGAAGAAAAGAGCAGTCCCCCGACGCGAAAATATTTAATCAAATAAATTCAGATGTACCTTCTTACGTAGGATCATAATTTCTGGGTTATTTTATTTTTTGTAGGGGTTTCTTTTCATAGTTTTTGTTTTGATTGTTTTAGGCTTTTTACGTTCATACTATTTTTATTATTTTGTGTCGGGGTTTTTTTTTTAAATTACTACCAGTGCGTTACGTAACTGCATTTGAAATTAGTTGGGAATTGAATTTTAAATGGTTTGAGTTTTGAAAATGGATTTAATAAAAGGGCTGAATAAAATGTTGTTGCATGTCAGGAATACCGGGCCGACGACGTCATTTATCATACATTGTTAATTTTTAGACGTTAATTTTATCATATGGGCGGAGAACCTTAACTGTGGCAGTTAAAAATAAAAAACGTTAAAAATAATTTAAAGTCTCTAACTACTCTTGACACGCAGAGATGTTTATATTTAAGTGGAGTAGATATTCGTAAAGTTTTCAAACAAATTACCATGATTTTATTACTTATGTTATTCTCACTACAAGACTAGAAGAGTGATGAGTATGAACGTAGAGGAATGGAGAGGAAGAGTATGATCTGAGAAAATTTATTTTAAAATGGGATGAATTTTAGGGTATTTTCACATTTCGAATTTGCCTTAACTCATGAAGGCTTTATGGCTAAACTACACTACTGAGACGTGACGTGAGACGTGAAAGTTCAATCGGGTTCAAAATTTACCTATGAAGATGTTTCCTTTAAACCAGCTAGATATTTTACATCTTTGTTGACACGCGAAACTTTCATGCATGTTTTAAAATGTAAGCTAACATTAATTATGTTAATTTGAATTAAATATAAAATTATTTAATACCATGTTTACATTCCATGGCACAGATTTAATGTTATATTACAATTAAATTAACAATGCATTACAAAACAATATTGTGACCATTTTCATTACTACGTCAGAACTAAACACATTGAGTGACAGGAAGTAGGTAAAAATGATATTTTTGTCTTAGCGGGATAATCCATCTTTTATGAATTTACAAATAAAGAGTTTTCAAGAAAAGTTTCAAGATGTATCCAAATTGATATTAAATAATGAAAATCTACTTTCTTTCAGCTTTGATTCAAGCTACTACCTACTATACGATTGGACGGGCGATGGCAATACAATGTGTTTAGACAAGGATAATTAATACGAAAGGGGGTTGTTCTAGACGTCTAGGCGAACAACAAAAAAATTACATCACAAAAAAACAAAAAAGAAACGAAAAAATAGTAGGCACAGTCGACAACAAGAATGGAGGCTCACCGCAGAATAATAAAATATCAATCACCTACTTAGAAGGTTTTTAACTCAAACAGTTGTTAGTAAAATCTCCTGCAGTCGGTGAAATCCTTTTAGTTTCTATTATATTCTTATTTACTTTAATATTACTACACAATCCTTGACAATAATTATTGCAAGACGCCGTACACAGGATCACCGTCTGCTACGAAGAGCGCGGCCATTGTTCTTCTTTTCTATTCATTTTATATTCAGGCGACGACCGATTTTACCAACAATTATTTGTTGTTTTTATAATTGTTATAAGTTATTATTTACTTAATCAAATGAAACAAATAAATTATAAATATTCTTTGTAAATAAATCGCTAACACAGTGCTAATCTTAAAAAATATCTTTTCCATTACTGAAATAATAGCAATTTCAAACTCTACGTTGAATTACCACTTTTATATATATTATTAATTGTTATTGTTACCAACTAATTATAAAATGCTTGAAAATCCGTATATTCAGCAGTGTTTTTTGTTTCATGAATGTCGTTCTTTTGCATCACGAAACTTTGTTAATTAATACTACAGTAAGATAAAAGCTATGGCCGGTTATAAAGAGTTGAGTAAACCCGTCTAGCTATATAGCACACAATGATAAATAAACAAATACAACTACAATATGTATCGACGAGGGTAGCGTAATGTGAAAAGGGTTTGTTTTTCTACATTCTTTAGGCGAACAACTTTTGTTCTAAGATTTTTGAACATTTGAACTTTTTTCGGCAAGAAATGAGGTAATATTGGAAATAAAGACCATTAATAAAACCCCTAAAGTGTAAATTCTCAAAAGTCGTCGATCTCAGAACAATGCCTTATAATATTACGTTATCATCGTTAAAATACATTGTATATTGAGTATCATCATTTATCATCATTGAGTCCTAGCTAGATTGTTCTACTCAAAAATCAAACCTCAAAATTTTCCCCTCAAAAAAATTCTTCTTTCTAAAGTCGTAGAACACACGTTAGTTCTCTATTTGATTCGATATTTTTTTTACAATGCTGCCAGAAGGGGAATCCCCGAGGGCTTCCTCTTTTTTTAAGTTAGAGGATAAGTTGATTTTGATTTAATTTTTTTATAATTTTTTTAGTAATATAATTCCTACCAGCGCTCTGCGGATTCACTCCCTGTCTCGTGGAAATATTGGGATAAAATACTTCTTATCTGCCTACATCACTTCAAATGAATCAATATTATACCAAGTTTTATTAAGTCGGTCCAGTAGTTTCGGGGCCTATTCGTTACAAATAAAAAAAAACAAAAAAAAAATTTCCTTTATTATATGAGTGTAGATGTCGCATTATGTCGCGTCATTGTGAACTGCGTCGTATATCCTGAATGGGTTGTTAACAGTGTACATACATGATACTACTTCCTTGTACAGCGTGGGTACCTTACGTTCATTACTGCATGCTATACCTAATATCTACGTCTAGTGTACCTACCTATGTACACTACACTACTGTACTCGCTTGGCTCCAGCTTTTGATGGACGCTGAATAAAAGGTTTTATTTATCGGTTTTTGTTGCTTTACGACACGTTTACCGTCATAAAGGTTAAGTTGAATCAAGTTCCTAATGGAATTATTTTAGACGATTCGACAGCTTTATTAAAAATCGGCTAAGTGCGGTTCCTTATCATGATATTCTGTTTTTATTAGGTACGCAAGCTTTTGGAAACCATCAAAAAAAGATAAGTTGCTTATTTAGGACACCTTTTGAGGAATCCGAGATATGAACTCCTGCAATTGATAATGATGGGAAAAGTTGCTGCAAAAAGGAAAGTCGGAAAAAATCCTGGTTGCGGAATATTAGAGAGTGGACAAGTTTTTAGCCTCGCAAAGGATCGGGTCAAATATTCTGAGCTTTCTGCCAACCAAAATCACTAGTTGGAGAGGTACCCTGAGAAGAAGAAGAAGAAGTAGGTATTTGTTGTTTTAGCGGCAACATAAATACCTACATCATCTCGATGGCAGCAAAGTAGATACGGACATCTACATTTTTTCGAAAATGCTTTTTTTACAAAAAATAGCTTATAACAACTTTATTTATAAGTCTGTATTAAAATTATTTCATAATTCAAAATAATGAAGAAAATCTGGCACGTAAATAAAGACATCTACACACTAATTTAAAAAAAAGTCGCAGTACAAACGGACATTAGAATTTGCCCGCCTTTACTTCGGAACGTAAACAGATGATTGAAACGTAATAAAAGCCATCTGTCACTTGTCACATTCTTGCGTGTACCGGTTAAGTTATGGTGCCTTTTTATTAAATTTGTACTGTTAATTGCTTTATATCTTACATAAGTCATTAACATATCAGTTCTTCTTTAACCGTGAATGTCTCAAGAAATAAATTACTGTTAAATATGGCCCAAAAAGGTGTACAAAAGGAAATAAACGAAATTTCGGATTTGACAAACTTAAAGAAAACAATGCAAAATTCCAACGAAAGCGAGTACTGAGGTGGTAATCATCCACCTATCCGATATACATTTTATTTGTGACGATGCTCAAATAATTAAAATAAAACTTTCTCACAGTTGTATGTTTCTTAAGTATAGGACATATGTTTTTAACAAATCATGTCAGTTGAGCCATTAGTTTCACTTAAGATAAGAACAATGTAAACCTTAATAAATAAAGTATTCTAATAGGTTCCCGACTGCGTTGCATAAAAATTAGACACGCTTAAGAAATCCTAAATAAACATAGCGTCTAGAGGATCCATAAATTTGAAAGCTGACCCGAACATGTTGCACAAAGTAACAAACGGAATAGAAAAAAGGGTATTTCTTAGAAATTGCGCAGGCACACGCCGTCCCACTGAAAAGGGCGTTTATGACAAGACGTCGCCAGAAGTCCGAGAATAGTGATTGGATAATGAGTTTCGCACAGGACACCCGCCCATTTTTATTGAGAAGGGATGATAGCCGAAGACGAAAATCGAGGACGAAAGGAGGACACAGTTGGTTTTGGACCTGCTTGAGGAGCAGAAGTAGAAGCAGTTTTGTATCGACTTAGAAGCAGTGTTTTATAGTACTAGTATCCACCGTGGGACAAGATCACCATACAATTTCCTTGTCTATATCGTTTGAATTACTGTATAATAATTGTAGATAGAGGTAATTAAGGTAGAATAAGTGACTAGTGTTCACTCGCGCCGGCGTATTTGGTAATGTAATAGCATAAGTCAGTTGTTATTTGAGTACAGGTTGACTGCTGTAATGGAAGCAAGATAATTAGAAATATAATACATTTTCTTTCGCTAATCTAACCAGAGTCCTAGTAAATGGAAGCACATTGACGGCTATTTACATAGCAATACATCAGAGAGAGGAAGAGAGAGAAGGAGAGACTCCAGTCAATGTTAAATAGCAATGTCAAGAAATTAAAGTAAAGTAAAGTCATTGTGTTAGTCAACCTGTAGTTCAAGGTGCATGGGCAATGATATAGTATAAGGTAATAACATACTATCCTATGTAATCTGGTAGCACATAAGAATGGCCTGAGGTTTTTTCCTTTGGATTTTGTGTTTTTTTACCTCTACTTTAGCGGCCTTAAGAACAGAAAATCCAGTCATAATGTGCTAAAACTAGTACATTATGATTTAAATAATATCACAGTTTCTCTTTTGGTTCACATAAATATATTGAATAAATACCAATATTAGTAAAAGTTAAACAGGAAGTTTTAATGTTTAAGTTTAAGAACCTTTGCTTAATTGACACTCTTAGGTAGGAATCAGACGCTGCAGGTACAGGCGCGTAATCCCAACGCAACTTTCCATTTTATAGGAAGATAGTCCGAGTATACTTCATGAACTACTGAACCATATAATCCAGAGGTCACCAAATAACTCTTTCAACTATAACCAATTCTAGAAAGGATACGTTAGTCTCCGTCGACCGATAGAGCCTAACGTATAAATGGACGGTGTACCTATATGGACGCATACATAACATATACAAGTACATACACTAATACTAGCCAGATCTATCAACTATAACAATTGGTTTCTATTAGACTCTTTACCTACTAGGTAGTAAAGATAGGTAGGCTGAACGAGCGCTACACCTACAGCCGGAGAGAGAGCAGAGCTACGGGTCTACAACGGAAGGTAGTAACTATTTAAGAGCTATGTAGGTAGTAGGTTCCGCTATCTAGAAACAGAATAGATCAATATTAGGCGAGGCTAAGCAGGTATTAGGTGAATATTTATAGAGGTGGAGAGGTACATTGAAAATACAGTGAGATCGCATCCGAGGGACACATATGCGCGTGCTGTACCGTCTTGTTTTCATCCAAGGCGATGAAATAGGCCGAGACGGCGCGCATATTGACCATGCGAGTCACTAGGATTGGAGTCCTATACGTGAAATGTCAGTACATACGAAGCTAATCGCACGGCAGCAACCCGGTGTTCGGCAATTATACGTCCTCCCTCGCCATATTGAAACTCTGAAATCTCGAATACAAAATAAAATAAACCATGGTATACTGGGCTCAAAATGAATCCACGTCCCGGGACGTGTCGATAGTAAACGCTTCTCAGCGAAAGGTGGTGAGTTCTAGCCCATGTTGCATTGCAACACCGCTTCAGGCGGAAGTAGGGTCTCTAATAACACTTATAGAGGTTGGTCGTGTCCTGTTGGTGGGATACCTTGCAAGTTCGAAATACTTATTCACGTCCACCGTCAGCTTACCGTGATAACTGTACCTAAATAGATAAAATTGAGATAATGATTTTACCGGTTGGATTATTTACCCCGCTTGTGCTAATTAAGAGGAGACACAGGTATCACAACAAAGGTAAGCCCAGGGAAAATGATGAGGTATCTGTTCTTGTTATTGCCCTATGTACTGACGAAAGTTAACTTAAAGAATAGATACTAGAAGATATTATATTTTAATGAAACATAGATATTTTACTACAGTTGATAATCTACTGCACAGTCGACACCCTCCAACTCTATAAAACCTATACTTGTAAGGCTAATATATTGATACCCAATTAAATAAATCGACGATCACAGCTGGTAGGCCTGGTACCACTACAGTACATTAACACAATTTTGTTATTTTGGTAGTTTTTATAGTTGAAAAATTGTGGTAGTAATGAAATCTGCCCGTAAGTTATAAAATTTATTTTGAGGGTAGGTACGGTCTGACGTAAACACGGACATCTGACACTTGTCCTTGTATACTGTTAACAACCAAGTCTAACACTCAACAATAATCAACCTACATAATTATAATTCGCCATGTAATATTCATCATTATTCATTTAGTATCAATTAGGTATTCAATGTATGTAAATTCGGTCAGATATATTTCTTGTTAATCGTTTATCGAATATTAGTATCGATTTTGTTTCAAAGAATAGCAACACTATTATTTTTTAGTTAGGTGGTAACACTGTGGTTTTTTTGACATCTATAATAGCAATGGTTTTTGTGATTTTAAAATTGAGGAGCGTAAATAAATCTGTTATAATCGTAGACAATACCGACTGAAATCTACAATATATGCTGCTAAACCATCTCCTGGAGCATTATTCACCTCCTGACCCTAATATTTCAGAAGTGTGATGAACATAATGTCCGGCCCGTACAGAAATGGCCTCGGAAAGAAGAAACGGACTTTCAGCGATTCTTCAACGAATTCTGTGCCTCAAGAGGACGATATTTTTTTTTTCTTCGGGTGAGTCGCGTGAACCTGTAGCGAAAAAACGTCGTATAACGGCAATGGACGCCGAAATAATACCCAAATTCCGTCCTGACGAAAAAAACTGCAATGTCATAACATGGCTCCATAAAATCGACCAATTGGGAGATGTGTACGGTTGGGACAACCGAGATCGCCAATTCGTGATGCAAATACGACTTCGTGGTTCTGCCAGAGACTGGTATGATGATTTAGAAGACTATGACCTCTCTTGGAATGAATGGAAGGATGCGTTACGCACTGCTTTTCCCCGATCGACGGATTTTGTTGACCGCTTAGAAGAAATGCTAGCTAGGACGAAATCTGAGTCGGAAACTATGACCAAATACTTTCACACTAAAATGGCACTACTGAAGAGGTGCCAAATACAAGGAGAAGATGCTATTTCATGTATTATTAGGGGGTTACCGCAAGAAATAAGAGCTAATGCTAAGGCCTTCAAATGCTCAACGCCTCAACAGCTGTATTTTGGATACCTCTCATTACTAGAGAACTACAAAACTGTTGTAGCAACTGCAATGTCGAGTAAGTCAGTGTGGCGACGCGGTAACATTCAAGCAATTACATCCACAACTACTAGTTCTTCAACAGCCCGCCAGCAACCTCTACCAAAGATCTGTTACGCTTGCCGCCGGCCAGGACACGAAGCGCGAGAGTGTAGATCACTGCTACGGTGTGGAACATGCCAGCGCACTGGACACGCTACAGCCAACTGTTGGTTTGGAGCCTACTCGTCACAACAACAAGAAAAGGTGAGCCGTATCTTACACATTACTTACAAAATATTTCAAGACTTATATAAAAAAGTGGTACATGTGAATGGTTACCAATTGATCGCGTACATAGACACCGGTAGTCAGTTGAATATTATTACAGCCAAACAAGCTAGTAAATTGAAACTTATCTTGTCTCCGTCGGTGACATTTATGAAAGGTTTTGGTGGTTTATGTGCTCGATCTTTAGGTACTGCTAAAATCTGTGTCACTATTGACGGGTTATGTATTAGTGGTGATGTTGAAGTTACAGATTGTAATTTGTCAGACATAGATTTAATAGTAGGGCAGCCCATGATCAATCAAGATAATGTAAGCCTCGTTACTACACCAAACTGTGTGACCTTTCTACCGACTTTCAGTTTGACAGACCTTCTTAGTAACATTCAGCTAGAAAATATTGACTATGTGAACAAATTTCCGGTTTATCTAAAACAAAATGTCAAAATACCCAAACAGAGCCATGCGTATATCGAAGTAGTTGTAGGTAACATCAATAGTGATAACAACATAGCATATTTGAGTAATGAAGTTTATTTTGAGCTAGGATGTTCAGCATATCTTATACCACAAGCAGTCATAGCAGCTAATCATAATATTCTCAAAGTTTTTAATGTTGGATACGAGAACATTATTTGGTCGGCTAATAGGCTAATTACAAGAGCAGAATTAATAGACAAGGGTGAAATAAATAATAACAATGTATATACAATTAACAATATTACCTCGGTTGAGACAAATACAATAAATATAAACGATATCGACGTTGGAGACCTAAATGAACATGACCAGCATTGTCTACTAAACCTGTTAAATCGATTTAATAGTTCATTTACAAGAAATAGTAAAGACTTGGGCTGTACAGACTTGATAGAGATGCATATTCACACAACTACTGATCAACCAGTATATTTTAAACCATATAGGCTCTCTCACAAGGAATCTGAAATAGTAAATGATAAAGTACAGGATCTTCTTGATGCTGGCATTGTAAGAGAATCTCGGTCGGACTACGCAAGTCCTGTCGTGTTGGTACGAAAGAAAAATGGCGACTACAGGCTTTGTGTAGATTACAGGGCCCTTAATGCACGTACTGTAAAAGATCGTTTTCCTTTACCGCATATAGAAGACCAGGTTACTAAGTTAAGTGGTAAAATGTACTTCACTACGCTTGACCTTGCTCAAGGTTACCATCAAGTTCCTGTGGCTGGTGATTCTATAAGCAAAACTGCATTTATAACACCTTCTGGCCAATACGAATACGTGAAAATGCCATTTGGGTTAGCAAATGCACCGGCGGTGTTCGCAAGGTTAATGAAAATGGTACTAGGGAAGCTAAATGAAAACATAGCGGTATATTTAGATGACGTAATGTTACCTACGATTTCTGTAACTGCTGGACTTGATTTATTAGAGGAGGTTTTACAATTACTGACAGACGCCAATCTTAAATTAAATTTAAGTAAATGTTCGTTCCTCAAAAAGAGTGCAAATTATTTGGGTCACGAGATCACCGCTGGTACTATTCAACCTGGCCATGCAAAGATCAATTGTGTTGCTCAGTATAAACGCCCTCGTAACGTACACGAAGTACGGCAGTTTATTGGGCTAGCCTCTTACTTTCGGAAATTTGTTCGAAATTTTGCAGAAATAGCGCGACCAATAACGGAACTAACCAAAAAGAATTCTGCTTGGGTTTGGGGGGATAAACAGGAACACGCATTTCAGGTTCTAAAACAAAAACTGACGGAACGACCTGTATTAGGAATTTATAATAAAGATGCCAAAACGGAGCTTCATACTGACGCAAGTCGATTAGGTTTAGGTGGGATTCTGATGCAGTATCAGGATGACGGTAATTTGAAACCAATAGCATATTTTAGTAGGGTAACAAGCAAGGAAGAAAGTTTCTACCACAGCTATGAGTTAGAAACATTAGCTGTGGTAGAGTCCCTAAAGCGATTTCGCATATATCTAGTAGGGATCCCTGTCAAAATTATAACTGACTGCGCAGCGTTACGTACTACATTGACTAAGAAGGATCTAATTCCTCGCATTGCCCGGTGGTGGCTCACTATTCAAGATTTTGATTTGCAAATAGAGTATAGGCCTGGTTCTAGAATGAAGCATGTCGATGCTTTAAGTAGAAATCCCATGTGTGGTAATATATTAATGATTGACAATTCCGATTGGCTACTAACTCTACAAATGCAAGATGAGAATATCCAAAATTTACTAACTCAACTTCGAGCAGAAACCTCCAATCGCGACATTGTTTCTAATTACTGCATAAAAGATGACGTTCTGTACAGAAAAACTGTAGCCGGTGATAGATTTGTTATCCCTAAATTAGGAAAATATGGATTACTTCAAAAATATCACGATCAAGTAGGGCACCCTGGGTTTGACCGCTGCGAGAAATCTATTAAAGAACAGTTTTGGTTTTCTGGCATGACTAGATTCATTCGTAAATACATAAATTCTTGTTTACAATGTGCGTACGCTAAAGGCAATTATGGTAGAACTGAGGGTGAACTACATCCAATTAGGAAAGAACCCATTCCGATGCATACATTACATGCTGATCATTTAGGTCCCTTCGTGAAGACGAGAAAAGGGAATGTTTACGTCTTAGTAGTAATAGATTCTTTCACGAAATTCGTATTCGCTAAGCCGGCTAAGACTTGTAATTCAGTAAAAACTATTAGTTTACTTAAAGATGTAATAAATCAATTTGGCAACCCAAAAAGAATCATCACAGATAGAGGTAAAGCATTTACAAGCCGATATTTTAAACAATTTGCTGAAGAGTCGCAGTTTAAACATGTTTTAAATGCAATAGCAAGTCCTCGTTCAAATGGACAGGTCGAACGCGTAAATAGGACTTTATTAGATGGTTTAAATACTATGTCTGAAAGCGAATGCACTTGGGACGAAAAGTTATCGGATGTAGTTTGGGGCATCAATAATACTTACAATGCGACCACTGGATTCTCCCCTTTTAAACTTATGTTTGGGCATGAAAACAGTAGGCTATCGGGATATAGAATTAACGACGAGGGCAATGCTGAATCACAACAGCAGGAGCTAGAGAGACGAAGGGAAACAGCGAAGTTACGGATTGACAGAAATATGACGCAGATGAAAGATAGATTCGACCGTAAGCATAAAAAGTGTATCAAATATAACCAAGGGCAACTCGTTTTATGGAAAGGTGGGATCGCTAGGGACAATACAGCTAGAGTTACTAAAAAACTAAGTGGCCTCTACACTGGACCATATAAAATTTGCAAGACTGACCACTCTATCGACCGTTACACGATTATTAGTATTAAAGGCATGAAAGGTTACAAAAAGTTTAGTGCTGTAGTACCAGGAGAAAGTCTTAGACCGTATAACGCAAACATGTCCGATAATAATGATAGTTCAGGTAGTGATCATGATATAGATAGGGATGATTTAATTGACCTTTTAGAGAGTTAAGTACATTAATTATTTGTTATCTTGATGATTAAGGAGATAATGGCACTTAATTTTTAACTATAATTATTTAATTACTTTAAAAACAAATATTTTAAATGAAACACAATAAAAATTCAAATAGATGTTTTCAGTATACTTAACAAGTTTTGTTTAATTGCACAAAAATAAGCAATATTTCATAAACAAAATATAAAAACTGTGTGACTGTGTGAATTACCCAAAGATGACTTTCAGTGTCTGTGTGATCTATTTACACGAAGCTAGTGACTTTAACAAAAATCTGTGTGACAGTATTATGTAATCGAATGAAAAACTATGTGGCTGTGTGATTTATATATGTATACCTACTAACGCTACTAAACTACCTTGAAATGTTTGTGACTTCTACGGTGTATAGTATTAAAAAAAAACTGTGTGACTATGTGATTTATTTACGAAGGCTGACGGCGTATACAGTATAAACTTAGCTGTGTGATCTCTGTGTGACTATAATCTAAGTGGACTAAAAGAAAAGGTTAAACATAAAATAAAATAAAAAACAGCTCATTTATCACCATTAATCATATTTATTCGGTCTTCTTCATACCAAAATTTATCAGATATATATACTGCTGTATTTGTTTTCCATGTTGCAGAGTTGGGACAACCTGGAGCGACGCGGGACGCAGTCGCAGATACAGGATGGCCGAATGTTAACAACCAAGTCTAACACTCAACAATAATCAACCTACATAATTATAATTCGCCATGTAATATTCATCATTATTCATTTAGTATCAATTAGGTATTCAATGTATGTAAATTCGGTCAGATATATTTCTTGTTAATCGTTTATCGAATATTAGTATCGATTTTGTTTCAAAGAATAGCAACACTATTATTTTTTAGTTAGGTGGTAACACTGTGGTTTTTTTGACATCTATAATAGCAATGGTTTTTGTGATTTTAAAATTGAGGAGCGTAAATAAATCTGTTATAATCGTAGACAATACCGACTGAAATCTACAATATATGCTGCTAAACCATCTCCTGGAGCATTATTCACCTCCTGACCCTAATAATACGTTGTACTTTTTGCATAACACATCAATACATGAATGTAATGCTTCTTGTTTTTATATGGAAATTCATTGATTTTTCTTATGATTACTATTTTTACATTGGTTTAATACAATTGTTTGTTTTTAATTTACAGATTCAGATACAGAAAATGAATTTTAGAATTTTTTGGTGGTATGAGCGCTTTTTTTATTACGAAGTATAAGCAGATAACAGGCAGATGTCTTCTTCTACGTCAAAGTTTATTCAGAGTAAAAAGTACATGTGAATTATTTCTGTAAAACAACGTTAAAATCATAAAATATTTTATACAGTCGATTAAAAAGGCTATATTAATGCCTCATAGAAAATTTCATGTAGATCGGGACATAAGTCTCAAAATGGCCACTTTTTTTTATTAATGTGCTCTCCTGTAAAATCGCAAATATGCACATGTCCGCATCTACTTTGCTGCCATATACAGTCTGGTGACAGACAGGCAAACGGACAGTGGAGTAAATGGGTTCCGTTTTTACCCTTTGCGCACGGAACCCTTAAGATGCACCTTTAAAACACCTTTTTGGAATATTTTTTTGTAAAATACTAGGAATTTTTTTTTACCCCCTCTGTGCTACCTGCCAGATCGTGTATGGTACTTTTACTTGTTACCATATCTTTACACCCCATTGAATGTCTAAGCACAACCACAAACTTTATTATAGTTTTATTAATAATCGAAGAAGCACCGACTTTTCGGAAAATACTGTCCCATCTGTTCCAAAAGGCGGCTGTTTCACAAAAGTGTTAGAAACCTATTGAATTCAACATGATTGCAATTCCGAGCAGAAATACCAACATTATTTGTAATCTATGAAAGCAAGTTCGATACCGCGTGTGAGTGCAACATTTTGGCAAATTGCCAAAATATATTGAATACAGCGTTTACACGATGAAACTTATTTATTTTAATTCACTTCTCTTGGTATAATTAACATAAATCTATTTGAACTATGCGCGTTTCAAACGAATTCCAATCATAATAGGACTATACGGCCAAACACGCGAGATATAGCTAGTACTTAATGACATCTCTTTGTTCATTCGAGTATTAAAATGAAAATAAATGATTGGCAATTTTCTTTTCTTTATAGTAAACGATATATTTTGTTCGAATGATCGTGTAAGCGCAATATAATTTAAAAGAGAAACTTCTGCGTTCTGCGCGGCATTTCGAGCTGCATTTAAGAGTTATTGGCGTCCCAAATTTTCTGATATTGTCTTTTGGGAACTTGACAGAGTCAAATATTATATTTTAATAAACAAACTTTTGGTGCGAAATAGGGTAGTTTTAGGGTAGAACCTACATCAGACATTTTTTTAAATGTTTTGTTGTTGGCTTTAATTTGCTGCCCAGTGTTGCTACATGTTTAAAGTGAGAACATATAGTGTCACTACGTAATGTTTCTAAATATGTCGCTACTAGGTGTATAAAATTCTTTATTAGTTTAATTTTATTAGTTTGTCTAAAAAGTTTAATCTTAATATTTAATAGTCGCTGGCCGTTTCCCGTTTAAGCTTTCCGTAGTAGAATTGTCAAGCGAGACCAAAAGGCGAGTAACGACAACTAAAATAAGGCAATCAATTACTGAAAAATGATATTTATCGTTTTATTTAACTCTTACATAATTAACGGTTAATCTCATGCCTCCAAACAAACGCTAGTCAGATAGTGCACACCTCTTTCCAAAAAAGCAGTTTTGATACACCTTCTAGCAAAAACTGCCGATGAAACTCGATATTATAGATAGCCGGAAACCTGAATTAACATAGACTATTTTTATCCCACTATTTTCACAGAATTTTTATTGGAACTCGCGTGGGTGAAAACTAGGGTCAGTCGGTAGTTACATGATGTAAGACGTTGAAAGTTTCTCAAATCTCCTGTAAGACGCAATAAGCATTACCGTGTTTCCGGAGTGTTCAGGATGTAGGTACCAATACCGACAAGGTTCGAAGATGTTTAGAGACAAAGCCATGTAAAGTCACGTACCTTTAAGGGTATTGGTTAACTAATGGTTCAATTTGAAGTCTCTTCCATTTAGATTATTTGTACCTGCTGTGGGTAATATTACTGTTTGGTTTCGATCTAAATCACAAAAATATCCGTGTTTAAAATATTAAAAAATCTATTTATTTAAAAGGGAAAATCACTGACTCACTCACACATCACGAAATCTCAGAAACTACAAGTGCTAGGAGCCTCAAATTTTGCATGGGGGTTCCATTTATGACGTAGGTGCTCACTAAGACGGGATTTTGCGAAATTCAACCCCTAAGGGGGGCAAATGGGGGGTGGAAGTTTGTATGAAGGTTTGATTATTTTTTTAAAGGTAGAAACTTGAAAATTAGAATTATATCTTCTTATCGTAAATAAATGATGACGTGTTTCAGGGATTTTAAATTTTCCTATTTTAATCCTACTAATATTATAAATGTGAAAGTTTGTGTGTGTGAGTGTATGTTTGTTACTTCTTCACGCAAAAACTACTGGACCGATTGCGTTGAAACTCGGTATGTAGATAGCTGGAGACTTGAATAAACACATAGGCTACTTTTATCTCGATATTCCCACGGGATCGGGACTTACGGGATAAGGACTAAAGATGTATTTTGAAAGGTTGCAGTAAGGGGGGAGGCGGAGAGGGTGTAGGGGGAGGGGGAGGGCAGTAAAGGAGGAGGAGAGGAAATAGGGAGGCGAAGAAGGGGGAGGCGAGAGAAAAGAGGAAGGGGATGAAATGGGGAGGCGGAAAGGGGGGGGGGAGAAAAAGAGGGAGGGGAGGAAAGTGGGAGGGCAGGAAAGTGGAGAAACCTAACCTAACCTACTCCATCCGTAACGGTTCTGTGACAAAAAAACATTCAGGGTCTCTCTGAAGTCCTAAAAATCTAAGCGCTAACTTCGCTCGCACGTGTTTAGTCACAATAGCTAACCTACTCTATCCGCGACGGTTCCGTGTCAAATAAGCATTCTGGGTCTGTCTGTACTCCTGGAACTCTAAGCGCTCGCATCGCTCGCACGTGTATTGTCACAATAACTAACCAAAACCCACTCCATCCGCGACGGTTCCGTGTCAAATAAGCATTCTAGGTCTGTCTGTACTCCTGGAAATCTAAGCGCTCGCTTCGCTCGCACGTGTATTGTCACAATAACTAACCAAAACCCACTCCATCCGCGACGGTTCCGTGTCAAATAAGCATTCTAGGTCTGTCTGTACTCCTGGAAATCTAAGCGCTCGCTTCGCTCGCACGTGTATTGTCACAATAACTAACCAAAACCCACTCCATCCGCGACGGTTCCGTGTCAAATAAGTAGTCTGCTTCGCTCGCGCGTGTTTGATTACAGTTACTATCCCAACCTACTCCATCCACGAAGGTTCCGTGTCAAAAAACCATTCTGGGTCTGTCTGGACTCCTTGAAATGTAAGCGCTCGCTTCGCTCGCACGTGTTTTGTCACAATAACTAACCTACTCCATCCGCGACGGTTCCGAGTCAGAGAAGAATTCTGGGTGTGCCTGGACTCTTAAAAATCAAAGCGCTCGCTTCGCTCGCGCGTGTTTGATCACAGTCACTATCCCAATCTACTACATCCACGACGGTTCCGTGTCAAAAAAGCATTCTGGGTCTCTCTGGACTCATAAAATCTAAGCGCTCGCTTGGCTCGCGCGTGTTTGGTCACGATATCTATCCTAACCTACTCTATCCGGGATGGTTCCGTATCAGAAAAGTATTTTTAAAACCAGTTATTATTTTAATGGTCTAAAAAGAAGAAAACAATTTTTTTATTCAATCATATCCGTTTATTTATTACTTGACACAATTTCCAGTTCTGGTTATTCAAACACTCCAAACCATTTTTCAAACCTCCTCTTTACTTATACGTGTAGGTGACCAAAAAAACAAACGCTGAACTTCGCTTTCTCAAACTTCAGTTTCCTTAACTTCGCTCTCCGAAACTTCACTTTCCATGACTTTAATTTCAAACGACATCGTTTTCCCAAGACCTCGCTTCCCCACGAGACCTCACGTTCCTTTGACGTGACGTAACAGCGTTTTCCACAACACTTAAACTACTATCCGAATTGTGATGAAAGTAGGTATGCAGGCTCTAATAATCTAGAGACCCTACGCCTTATAGCGTAGGGTCTCTAGATTATTAGAGCCTTATACTACTTATTATTCCGATTTTCCTACGAGACTCGGACTTGCGCGGGTGAAACCGCGGGGCGCAGCTATTTATAATAAAGCTAAAGAGTTTGTTTGTTTGAACGCGCTAATCTCAGGAACTACTGGTTCGAATTGAAAAAATATTTTTGTGTTGCATAGTCCATTTATCGAGGAAGGCTATAGGCTTCTTTTTATTTTGATATTCCCACGGGTGTCACGATGTGTGACATCGTCGTATTAACTCCTTCCTCATTGTTTTTCTAATATAGTAACTACTTGAAAATAGACAATTTTAAATAAACAAACTTAAATAATTAAAGACAAATAGGTTCTTTTAGGACAGTCAGCGCCCTCTTTTGTTGAAGAGCTAGTAACTCAGAGCTCCGAGCTAGTTGCACTCGTATGGAGTTTTCTGTAATAACGCCGCCCAACCTCGGTAGATGGCGCGCTATTCAATTATAATTATTTCTCTCAGACAATTAAAACTAACTTAATCTAACAGTAAACAAGGTAAATGATAAATAAACCGATATCTTTAGACAGTCCCTTTAATTTTAATCAATCATTAATTACTAAATACAGAGATAAAATAAATTAAAGAACTTTCTAGAAAGATTGTCGTTGCCACTTGAATGACGAGGTCCATTTCCTGCTGCTCTCCACCACTAGATGGAGTTGCTTGGAAATTCCAAAATCAATTTTATTTCTTTTAATTAAACACTTTAAATAATTAGTTTCCTACAAAATCTAGCTTATTACATTTAAATATACAAACAAACAGGCAAAATACTAACTCTAAAGTAGAATCTAACAATATATTTTGTCTGTGGAATATCCGTCAGATGACGTATTTCCTCTGCTATAATACATATGTCTCCACCCTGGTTTTCTTGTGGATTCACTTTCTTTTGCGAACTGAGACTGACGGAATCTACATCTCACTTAACTCCAAATTAATAAATTCCTGAAGATTTACATTGAGCCGGGATTATCTCGCTTGCTCCTAATTCCCTACATATAGGTAAGCAATTTAAAATAACTTAAAACTAATTAATTTACAAATAGCGCAGTTACAGTGTTTCGTGAATCGGACCGCGTGCCCGCTTCTCTGGTCTGCCTTTTGTAAGTTTATCAAGCCTGTTCCTAGGCCTTGTCTACTTTAATTATAACTTAATTAATAACCTTATTTTCAAGAAAACACGCCCCGACACAATCACGTGGATTTTCTTCGGCGCGTGTTATCTCTAAATAACCTTTTACTCTCTAGCATTAATGTTGCTGTGCTGACAAAAGCACCGCAGCCTTGTTTCCTTGCACTGCCTTGCAAAGGAAACCCTGTTTTTTTTAAACTTTCCTCTAAGGAACTTAATTATTATATAATCTTAATCATAATTATTTAGGTACCTACCTAAACTGTATCTTAACCCCTCGATTGTCGTTCTGTAAGCCGCCTCCAAGGACTAGCACTTAGTTCAACTAGACTCAGTCGCTGACGGAGAAGGCCCTTACCGAACGACAGTCATCGGTCCGTCTGGTAACCGCTTGGTACTGAATATTTTCAGGGAACAAAGCCTGGGCTTATAACTCTGCCCCACCATCAGAGAGGCTTGCCCTAGTTATGTGGAAGAGGCACCCACTGAGGTCGGAGGATGGCTGGCGCAGAATACCCTGATGGAGTTTACTGACCACCGAACCCCTCACCAGCTGGACGACTCCTCAACACCCAAGCTGAGTCCTTAAGATCTTAAAACTGTGAGCCATGAACTCGTAGAGAGAGAGAGAGAGAGAGAGATTATCTTGGTACCAGTACGGCAGAACCCCTCCGATTACGACCCCTTACGGGAAGTCTTTGCTCCTTAACTTCACTCTTCTAAATCTAATTAACTTAACTTTAACTTCTGATAACTAACTTCTTTTTTTTATACATTAACTTCACTTTCTAAATAAATTATGTACCTAAGTTATTCGTCTCTTTAATTTATCCCGTACTAGCGAATAGCCTAGGCGACACGGGATCGAGACTTACGCGGGTGAAACCGCGGGGCGCAGCTAGTATAAACAATATAAGAATATTTACGATAATTCTGTTTTTTCGTATATCAAACAATATAACTACTGAAATTTTGTATTATGTTTTTAAGTTCATGCGAGTCCTCAGGCAAAATATGTTACAAAAAATAAGTCGTTAAAAATATTCGAATACACAAAACCTCAAAATTGTTCGAAAAAATGTTCTTTTTAAAATTTGTAGAGCTAAAGTTATTTGCTCAGACGACCCCCGGCGAAACACATTGTATTATCCCATCTCTCATCTCGATAATTTAAATGCAGTCCGTCAGTGACCAACAATTAGCTTCCGAAGCATCGTCGTTTTACAATCCCAGTGCGTAATAACCAAACTAAAAGCGAAAGGGGAAAGCTTTCCCATTAATCTCAGACTGACGATGGGAATTAGGCGGGATTCACACTTAACTAAGGTAAGCAAATATTTTCTTAACACAGCCCTTAATGGTAGTCTCAGATTTATTCGACCTTACTTTGCAGCTTGAGGAAGTAAAGGCTTTTATTTTTACTTTCTAAGTGGTACTTAGTTAGTAAGATTTAAGGAACATGAAAGTTACGGTGTCCTTACATAAAGTATTTGAAAAAAAAAGGTGGAAAAAGTATTTATAAGTATTAGGTCGCACAGCTAATCTTACTTTTTTTAGTTATAATGTTCTTTAGCAGAACATCCAAATGAGATAAAGAATCGTCTTTGGAGCTTAAAACGGATGTTTTCGCGGATTTTGTCCCACCGGCAGAATGCCCCTATTGTCCTATCTGGTGGACGCTAAATCGACTCCGCTCCGGGGTGGGGCGCTGTAGATCGAACATGGTAAAGTGGGGATACTCGTCTGCTTACCTGCCTATCGTGCCCTGCCTCCTGCAAAAGAGTAGACCTGATGGGAACCACAGAAGCCGCCTTAAATGTGGCTAGTTCCTGGTCTAGTAAAATTTTGTTTTAAAATAAAACGACTATTGATATGATAAGAGGAATGCAAAAGTTTGCGTAATAAGTACAAACTTAGTTTTTTTTAACAGTTGACATAGCGCCATCTAGCCAATAAGCTAAGCAATTAGGTTTGTGTTATAGTGGCCAGACAACGAAAAGAATACTTTTAAACTTTTCTTTTCTAAATTTTTAAATATATAAAATTAAAAGGTATAAATACAATAACACCCAAACCAGAAAAAAAGGTGGACATGAATATTTGTATAAGCGGAAATCGAACCTGCAACTTTGACACAGCGCCACAGAGATGTCGTCAAAGATTGTTACATCTCCACGCTGAAACGACTGAACAAACTGAAGCCCTGGAATAAACTCATTCGAGTCATCCTGGTAACAAAGTCAAGCTCGGTAAGTTTATAATAAAAGTTCACTACGCCATGATAATAAAAATTAAACAATAAAAAACTTCGAGTTTCAATGCATCATACGTTATTCGCGCTAAAAACTTTGTGACAGACTGACGTTGATATACTGAGTAAAGTTATCATGAAGGCGTGAAAAATATGTTTAATGTTGATAATAAAAAATAAATGGAAGTGGAAAACAGATTGTTAATAACCTTTTATTTTAAGATGTGTGATTATAGCGCATGAGTAAAGAATTCTGTAATCATGTGGTTACTTTTCGTTCCATCAAGAATGAGAGGGTCCATCCCAGGCTTTAAAAATTTACGTCCTAATAGGTACTTCCAGAGTAAATCCTATTTAATAATTAAATTTTTATTTTAGCACCTTCACCATCAAAAGACAATATGAAAGTATCAGGCAAAAAACACATTTGACGTCGAATTTAATTATAAATATCAATTATTAATTGGGAAAAATAAATATATTTAGGTATATTTAAATATATTGATGTCTTACAAAATAGATAGGTAATTTTTAGAAACTAGTCACCACTTTTATTTTATTTTTTTCTTCAGAACTAGGCAAAGCTTTTTTAATTAAATAAATCAATATATTTTATTCATTCAGAAACCAGAAATAAATAATTACAATAAGAGTACTTATTATTTTTATAGAAAACCAAGTACCTACTTGAATATATCTGACATGACGACTTAAGATCACAAGGCTTAGTCGTCACAAAAGTCTGTTGAAAATATATTAAAGTGACAAAGAAAACAAATTAATCACAAGAGATTCGTACAGAAAAAGCATAATTAATAACAAAAATAAACAGAATTTTACACAATAACTCATTTATTTTTCAGGGGAATTATTAATTATCCACGAGTGTGTTCTTATATTTTCTAGCTTCCGCCGAAGGCAAGGTGTTGTTTTGTTCATAATACCAGTTATTGTTTTCACAATAATTTATTCTGAGAAAAACGATCCGCGGGGGAAATTATCACATTTCTCTTGAACAATAAATAATAATAAAAAATGCGTTCGTTTTGTACGCCTTTCTATCGGATGATATTTTGGTCGGGTCGGTTTTTAATGTGGAAATTGAGCTAACTAAACCGGTACCTAACTCTAGACATGGTCCAATCCAGCCAGCCATTTTAGAGTAGACTAGTCCATTCCAGTTCAATTGAGACTATTCTAGTACAGTCCAGATGTAAGTAACAGCTGATTTCAAATGAACAAAACTTTAGAATATACCTAGTTCGAATTTTTAAAACTCTTTTTTTGTGAATATGGTGCTGAAACGCGTCCGTTCTAATGATTTAGACCCTGCATTGTTGGTACCAACACTACGGACACCAACTTTTTATTCTCGCTCGAACTTCGGACTACAAAGCAGCTCGAGCTCTGGTAGGTAAATGTGTTGCTGGAATGTGAATTTACAGCCTTTAATTCTTACCTTCCTTTGCTGTTTACTCCGTTTAATGTATGGACGACTCTTGTTTTTCTATTTCTGTAATTACTTAGATTTAAGATTGTTGGTAACCGTGTTAGGGTTGACAAAAACAGATATAAATAAAAAATAATATCATGCTGGACATTTTACAGCGCCCCATCTAGTGTAAGCAACTAGGTAGGTACTTTTGTTTTGTAAATACGTACTTATGATGCATACAAACCACACAGCTACAAGATACATATGAGCTGTAGATCATACAAATATTTGTTTCGAGGCAGGAATGGAACTCGCAAACTACAGCGTCGAAGGCAATTCTATACGATAGTGATCGTAAAAGAAAAAATTTAATATATTTTTTTAAGTGCGTACTTTATATACCTTTCCATTATTTTATGCTAGTGGCGTGGACGAAAATTCAATTCTCATTTTTGTCACGATTCTTTGTCGAAGTTCAAACTTGACAAGTTTCATTTTGATAAGAAAATTGAATTTTTTGTTGTAAAAATAACTTGTGATTTAGAACCATCAGTTGTGGTAAATATTCGGTTAAAAATTGACTTATAAGTATACGCTTATAAGTATACGCTCAACTGTAGGTATCGTATAAAGTGTGTGAAGAAAACTTTGTAATACTACAAGGTGATGAGTAATCTCTGTTAGGTACCCTATACGGCTTAAGTTTTAGAAAATTACCTACCCTAATTTTATTTACCCAGAGTATTGTAATAGTCCATTGTGATACAAGTGTGGTAAATTGATCATTACATAGAGGCGGCTTATGACGCGTGAGCGGAACGCGAGTGCGTTATAGACCCGAGGCCCTACTCGGGCATATACTCACATTCAGTTGTAAATCTTGTTCAGTTGTAGATCAAACATAGCTAAGAACACTCTTGACTAATTCACCTTTCAAACAAAAAAAACTAAATTGAAATCGGTTCATCCGTTCGGGAGCTACGATGCCACAGACAGACACACACACACACACACCTAGACAGGTCAAGCTTATAAAACCCCGTCGTTTTTGCGTCGGGGGTTAAAAACAGTATAACCCAGATAACATAAGAATGTTTCATCAACCTAACATGTTATTAGCAGTAAGCTACTAATTTAACTTTTCAAGATAACTTTTTACACACTAGTGGCGTCGAGGTAATGTAAAACGCACGCGTGCGTAATACGTTTGATTATGAGCCTAAAAGCGGTTGAATAAGATCCACTTTATAAGCAACAGTGATAAAAAAAATGTAAAAAATCAGGCTAATTTTCTAATGTAAAAATTAGAGACATGTTCCTAAACTTTAAAAATAAAAATTATTGTCCAACAAGTTCCTAAGAGGGATTAAATAAAGAGATTACATACGGTATACAAGTGTATTTAAAATTAAAAAGAAGTCTCGGACCGGATTGTCCAAAACAAAGGCACCAAAGGAAACAGTCCGAGTCCGGTATATTTACAATACGTCCGAGTTGGAAGCCACAACCAATTTATTTCAATTTAAATGAAGTTAACACGCACAATTTCAAAGTTGAATAGACCCGGTGGTCACATTTTATTTTAAACAGATACTTATTACTTAGATTTTAACTTAATTATTTAATAACTACCAGATCCTACCAGTTGTACGTACTGATCTTATAACTGTTGTAATGGTAGGAAACGAGAAGTGGTTGAGTAACTCGCACGCGATAATCATGCCCGAGTACGAGTTACTGAAAATCAAAACAGATTGTCAGTAACTTATGTGTTTTGTTTCAACATTAGCTCGCAGCGATTTTGTGAAAAGTTTTTGCTTATTTTTGTGATAATGACGAATATTGAATATTCTCCCATTTTCTTCCTGGATAATGTCTTTAGAGCAATATGTTTTTTTAAACCTAGGTTAGCTGTGCAGAATATCCCTCTGTTTTTTTTATGGGATATGGAAATACAAAATTTAACAGTTAAAAGAAAAATGGTGGGGAATGTAAAGTTACAGCAAGCCTAGGTTTTATAAAAAAAATATTGCTCTAAATGTATTATTGAAGAAGAAAATAGGAGAATGCCTTTGTATGGAGCTCGCAATGCCCTCGTACTATCACGGTGACCTCTTATACTACACAACTATTGTCTGCATCGTCGCCAACTTTACAAAGACATTTATTTGCGAAACTGCACAAATAGAATACGTGCTGGTTTTCTATTTACTTTGCTTTTAAAATGTTATTTACTTTGTTAAAATAAAGGTAAACATATATGAGCGACTAGGTGAGCCCTGTGGTTTTATTCACTTAAGTCCAGCGCTGGTGGGTTCCATTCAGCGACAACTTATCTGGTCACACTGTTACTGGTTGGGAATTTCCTTCCAGAAGAGTGACACTGTTTTACTGTGTGTAAATCTTTGGGAATGCCTAAATAAATGAGTTGTTTCTAGCAATAATTTAACTAGATGTCTAATCGTGTATGTTACAAAAAAATCGGAGGTTTTACAAATAAATAACTATGAAGTACAATCAGGAAAAAAAACTATAGAGAAATTGCTATAATTAGAAGGTTTTTTACTAAAATAAGATTCTTAAGTCCTTGAGTTGAAGTTTTAAGTTTAAAACAATCAGGATGAAAACATTCCCAAAATGTGTGGGAGACTATAGAGAATACGGAAACCTCGCTCGGTGTGCGAGTTCAACACACACTTGACTGAGTTTCTTTTTTTTTAATTTTTAGAAAATTATCAGATTTATTTTCCACACCAACCAGAGCCGACTCTAAGCTGAACATATATAAATGTGAGTCATTGAGCAAGTTACACTTACCTTGTCATTTTAAGGGCAACCGCAGATTAGGTTAGTATTAACTGAGATAGAAAGGAATTGGCACAGGGTTAATACTTACAGTCGGAAGCAAAAGTAGAGATATACAAAAGTATAGTGTCCAAAAATTGCTATTATTAGCATCTTTGCCATGCAGCGAGCAATTATTCCTTTAAAATCTTGCTTTAATATTTTATCATAGCTTAAATTAAAAGTTATTGATAGCATAAGAGCAAATTAAAAACTCTACGGTGAGTCTCCACTTTTGTTGCCTGATAGTACATTCTAAATGGGACTAATCTATGGAATTTAAAAGAAATACACTCAAACTCGTCCTAATTGTCATCAAAATTATTCTTCAGAATTTTATCATTTTACAGATAGAACTTTAAAATATATCGAGACGTGTTGTTGTTAGTGTTTAACCCGATATTCCTACGAGATTGGTACTTACTCGGAAGAAACCGTAGAGCGCTGATAGTTTAGTGTAAATAAAACAGCTAAAATGTGACAGTCATCTTTTGGCTAACTTTATACTGTTGAGCTTGCGTTCGCCCTTAATGTAAAGTAGCCTTTGCCAACACCAGATAAAATTTCAGCTTTTCAGCTCTAGTTCTTTTAATTTTAAACTCTATACATTCGCAATAAGTTTCATTTTAGCTTGTTAAAGTTTCTCTACTGAAAACTGTGTGTCCGTATGTTTGACGCTTTTATATTATTTTTCCCGATATTCCCACTAGATCAGGATTAATGAGTGACACTTGAACGAGTCTAACAAGTTTTTAAATTGCTATTATTTTAGCTATCAATAACTTTTAATTAAAGCTATGATAAAAGATTAAAGCAAGATATTAAAGGCCTCCTTGCATGCACGCTGCATGGCAAACATGCTAAATATAGCCATGTTTAAACACTATGGTTTTGTATATCTCTACTTTTGCTTCCGACTGTAAGTATAACCCTGTGCCGATTACTTTCTATCTCAGTTAATACTTACCTAATCTGCGGTTGACAAGTCCAACTTTTCCATTTGAAGACTCAAATATAATATTTTTTCCATCCGTGATCATCTGTCGAAAGCAAAAGTCGTTCAAAATTGGTATAAATATAATAAATAATACTTATCCATAGTAGAATGAATTCAAATACGGGAGAAACCACAGAGCGCAAATAGTCAAAAATAAAACACTCAATATTTTGTGTTATTTATTAAATTACTCTTCATAATGTACCAAAAAATATTATAAATAATCTTAAAACTATTTCACAGTCTGCTCTGATTTTTCGGATTTCATTTCTGTAAAATAAATAAAATAGAATTACCTACATCACTTCTTAGAAAAGGACATTTTGAAAAAGGACATTCTGAGAAAGAACAATTTGAGAAAGCACAACGCGTGCTGAAACCCTTGGGTTTGCTTCATTATGCGGTTATTATTGTGGTAAAAAGTTTATAATTTACTAGCTGCACCCCATGGTTTCACCCGCGGTAAGTCCCGATCCCGTGGGAATATCGGGATATAAAGTAGCCTATGTGTTAATCCAGGTCTCCAACTATCTACATACAGAGTTTCATCGCAATCGGTCCAGTGGTTTATCGTGAAAGAGTAACAAACAAACACACACACACGCACACAAACTTTCACATTTATAATATTAGTAGGATGATGACAATTACAAGTCAGTTTGTTGTATTCTATTATCGACTTTAAATTCTATTTTGCACTGTTTATTTTCGCTTATCGACATCAATCACTACTGGTTATACATTTTATAATCAACCTTAAAGTTAAAAAAATACGGTATAATTTTACTTACCGATATCAGTCTCTACAATCTCTATAGGTTCGTTCCAGGGCTGCCGCTCAGAAGTGGCAAAGAGTACAAAGAACAAGTTCGTGAAGAAATATACTCCCGAAGCTACGAAGAATACTTTCCTCCACTCGGCAGGCTCCGTCTAAAACATCATGTAACTTTTTATAGTACCATACGTTTAATGTAGTGCGTGGCTAAAGGCTCACTCGCCAAACACGATATAGATGAGTCCTAATTATACCTTTAAAAAATTAAAAAGTCAGAAAAACATTTGAAAATTGGAAAAACATTTATTGTCAGTAAAATATTTGAATAACGGAATACACTTGAACGTCAAATTAACAATTGAACGTTGAAATAATATTTTCCGTCAGTACAACCACTTTCATTGAAAGTCGGAAAACATTTGAACGTTTATAAAACATTTAAACGTCAGAGAAACAGTTAGCATCGGAAAATATGTAAGTAGGTATTCCTATAAATAAAGGTGATGTGTGGTTTGCAATGGTGAAGTTTTAAAAATATAGATGTTTTGCGACTGTTCATTTTAAAAGCTCATTGAGCGCTTTGGAGTCATCTCTCGTTGCAATTTAAGAACGTTTAGCTACGCGCGATCACGACGTGGACTTACTACAACATCGTAGATTAAAAACCTTAAAGCTTTTAATATTTGGTATCAAAGTGAGCAAATTAAAAGTTTGTAAGCCTGAAAAGAAGTAATCTGAAAGCACTTTGAATATAGCTTTCTGGGAAATATGAGGTGGAAGGATGATAGAAAGATAATTTGAAATATCCCTGGACACTGTAGACTAAAAATTTTCTGTCCATTTCAATTTTAAGGTAAACATCAGCTGACAGACAGTTATTAGTATGCTGAGGTTTCTTAGTGCAAATATTATTTACTCGTACACATAATAATATCTTATGCTTTTAATTAATCCACTGGAGTCGCATCTACTTTCTAAATTTTAATACCAGTATTTTAATCACAATTTAGTGCAGTAAAAAGCTGTATCTTGAATATTATGCTTGGAAAATATGAAAATACAGCAAACCTCAGTGTACAGTGAGTTTAAGTTTCATTACTTGAGCTATTTCATAATTGTACAGTGAGTTTAAGTTTCATTACTTGAGCTATTTAATAATTATAATAAGTTGAGTGGCTGAATATTTATCATCACTTCATTGGTTATATAGTTACCTCGTCTTGAATAATAAATCCGCAGACCAAAGGAGCGATGATAGAGATAATATTGGCCAAAAAGTTGGTGATACCCATCAGTGAGGCGCTGAAGTTCGGAGCCAAGTCGATGTGGACCAACTGCACAAACGAAGTCAAATTTTATATTTATTTTAATGGGAGGTGTGCTATGATTATATCGCACATCACACATAGCACGTCGCACATCGATGTCATCGCCATTTAGGTTATAGGGTTAATGGTTCTTAGGTGTTATAGAGAGAAATGAAACCATCACGAGTGCTGAGTAAATACTGACTTTAATTAGTAAGATGCATCCTTAATATATTTAGGAATGTTAGGTAAGTACATGAATTACACACTACACCTCCCATCGGAGGGAAAATAAAAAAAATTGGATAACATATTTTTTTTTATACTAACTACGAGTAAAGTAAATAATGATTATATTATTATTAATATTAAACAAAATATTTTATTTTGCTGTAATAAAATCTTTAAAATCGATTACACTTAATGCTAGTTACAATTAATGCTTAGTTTCTAAATGATATAGGTAGTATAATAAATTGTTGTTTTATGAAGTTTATATAAAAAAATTCGTTGTTAAAATAATTTGTTATGAACTATAATGTCAACAATAAGTACCTACTTAAATGTATGCAGTACTTGATAGTTCCGAGAATTATACGAGATATTAGTGATTCATCGTTCCAATGTTATAGGAACTTACATAGGTAGATATATTTACATTTAGTTATTCGTTATATGGTTTAGTCCTATTCTTGTGGACAATATCTTTTTTTCCATTTATTACAATCTCTACATTTGGCGATAGATCTCTTATTACAGTGTATGGCCCAGAATAAAGGTTTGTTAATTTATTACCAGTTTCATTTTTAATTAGAATTTTGTCATTTGGTTTATATATTATAGCATTTGTGTAAGTGTCAAATTTAGCTTTCGTTTTAATTTTACTGTTAATTAAATTGTTTCGCGCTTCGGTTTGAGATACCTGTAATCTATACTTAAGTTCAAGAGGATAGCTGTCGTGATTATATAATGGTTCTATAGATTTAATAAGGTTACTAGGTAAACTACATTTCTTACCAAAAACAAGCTCATAGGGTGTAAACTGCGTTGATGTATGTACAGTCGTATTATATGCGAAGCACCAAAACGGTAACCAGGTACTCCAAGTTTCTGGTCTTCCTTCTACGTGGATTCTCAAAAATGAATTGAGGCTTTTGTGTGAGTTTTCTAATGCACCGATACTTTGGTGGTGGTAAGCTGTTGAATTTAATTTGGAAATGTTTAAAAGTTTACATACCTCTTTGAATGTGTCAGCCATGAATTCCGTGCCTCTGTCTGTTGCTATCTCGGTGGGAACTCCATATCTTAGTATAAATTCTGTAACAAATGCTCGCGCTACCTCGGATGAGGATTTTGTTGTAAGTGGCATTGCGCATACATATTTTGACAATTCGCACTGTAAAGTGAGAATGTAATTATAATTACTGTTGTCCCTATCAAGTGGACCTACTATATCTAGGAAAATCTTTTCAAAAGCAGAGTTTGCAGTTGAGGTTATCGTCATCGGTTCTTTTATCGTAATTGTATATTTTTGCTTTTGACATTTTGGACATTTATTTACAAAATTTGTGACATCTTTTATAAGTCCAGACCAAAAATAATATTTTTTAATATTATTAAACATTCTTCTAATGCCCGCGTGGCCACTCGTGGGCAACAGATGAAAGTCATTTAATATTACTTTTCTGTCGTCAATATTTTCTATACGTTCAACATCTTTTAAAATACATAAGGAAGGGCCCCCCCAATCTTTATTTTTCATTATTTCGCTCACTAATTTATCCACAAATACTTTTGTATTTTTATTTTTTATTAAGTATAATTCATCGATCGATATGTCTTTACAAAACTTAGCCAGCTCTCTCGCAAATTCGGCTCGCGACATTTGTGATTGAGAAGCCGGATTAATATATAATGAGTGGTGAGCTTTATCGTACGAAAAAATATTATTCTCATATTCGATGTTGTGTTTGTTACGTAATTGGTTTAATTTTTGTCTATCTATAAATCTGAGTTCTACTGATTTTTTAGGTTTTATATGAGTTTCGACTAAACGTGGATGATCAGGCCAGGTGTCGTCGTTGTTAGTCACGTCAGATTGAGAAGTAGTACCATTATTACTTTGCATTGTTCGTCTTTGAGCACGCGTCATCACAAATAAACAATCATTCATCTCTTTCAAATCTTTCGAAGTCACAATCACACGAGATAATGCATCTGCAGCTGCATTCTCTTTACCTTTCACATACTCTATTTCATAATCATATTCCTCTAGGAAAAGTCTAAATTTAAGTAATCGACTCGAAGGGTCTTTCATGTTAAATAGGTATACTAGGGGTTTGTGGTCTGTTAATATCTTGAAACTTTTTCCATATAAGTATGGGCGGAAATGTTTAACAGCCCAAACCACTGCTAACAATTCTTTCTCTATTGTAGGATAGTTTCGTTCCGCTTTGTTGAGGTTCCTACTTGCAAAAGCAACGGGACGACCGTCAGAATTTGATAAAATAGCTCCTAATGCGTAGCCAGACGCATCAGTTTGTACTATGAATTTATTGTTATCTGATAAATCGGGATATTGCAAGACTGGTGGATTCATAATACATTGTTTTAAATTTTCAAATGATTTTTTGACAAAGGTTATCCCAGTTAAACTTTACATTTTTACGACACAATGAATTTAAATAGTACGCTTTTTTCCGCAAAATTGGGTATAAATTTCCTGTAGTAATTTGCTAACGCTACAAATCTTCTGACGTCATCAACATTTTGTGGGACGGGGTAATTGTGAATAATTTTAATTTTCTCCGGATCCGGTAAAACACCGTCACTAGATACTATGTGGCCTAAGTAAAGTAGCTGTTTTTTGAGGAAATCGCATTTGGATGGATTTAATTTTAAGTTAGTGCTACGTATCCGTTCAAAAACTTCAATTAAGTTTTTGTTGTGGTCGTGTAAATTCCTACCCAGGATAATTAGGTCATCAAGATAACATAAGCATTTATCGTAGCTTAGTCCTGCCATTGCCATTGTCATCATGCGTGAAAAGGAACTCGGACTTGTTTTGAGTCCCATGGGCATTCTGGTCATTTGATACTGGCCAGAGGAGAATGCTGTGAACTTCCTACTGGATTCTTCTAGCTCAACATTATAGAATCCTTGGTTAAGGTCTAGATGCGTGAAATATATGCAACCAGATAAGGAGTCTATAATTTCGTTGATATTGGGTAAAGGGAATTTATCATCTACGATGCAATTATTCAGTTTTCGGTAGTCTATTACCAATCGCCATTTTTTCTCACCTTCAGATCGTTTTGGAACTAAAAGAACGGGACTACTCCATTCACTATTACACGGCTCTATAATACCTTGTTCAAGCATGTTATCAATTTGTTTTTTAATTTCTTTTTTCTGCGAATGTGGAAGTCGATAAGGTTTAGAGTACACCGGGGCTACATTGGGTTTCAAAATAATTGTATGTTTATATAGTTTAGTTGTTGTTAATCGGTCTCCCTGTATATAAAAAATGTCGTTATATTTAGCACATATTGATAATATGCTTTGTTTTTCTTCCTTACTTAAATGATCAAGGTCTAATGTCGATAACAAATTTTTAACTCTTTCCGAATTTTTTATTGACTTTTCAAAGGAACATATGTCAAAATCACTTGCTGAAAAAATTTCGGGTTTAAAATCGTTCAGTTGTAAATCATGTTCAGTAGTATTTAGGATACGTATTGGTATTCGTCCGTCAATTGGTTTAACTAAAACGCTCGCAACAAATATTCCGTTTTGTATTTCACACGCATTGATAACACAATCTTCTGTCATTGCTGTTTGAATATAATGAATAGATTCAGATCGTGCTGGTATCTGTAATGTATTATTTTCTGTCTTTAGAGGTACATTTACCTTAACACCTTCATTCCACAAAGTTATTGAATAATTGTCAAAGTTTAAAATCGCTCCATATTTAGTAAGAAAATCATGCCCAAGTATGCCACTAGCCTTACATGGCAATGAATCAAATACATAAAATTGATGATTCAGTGTTTGATTCTCAATTATAATATCTAGATAGACATATCCGATTGCGTTGATCTTACCACCTAGCCCGTTGACAACAAGGTTCCCTTTATGGAGTGGAATGTTGTGATCTATCACGTGTTTATGTTTTATGGCAGATATTGATGCACCCGTATCGATTAATAAATTGTATAAAGTTTGATTGAATGTTTTTATAGTTATGTGACAAGTATTATTACATGACAAAATAGCATTTTTAGTCACGAAAAAACTCGTCAGGGTTGTCAGGACGTGAAGTTTTTTCTTGTTGACTGTCCGAATTTGTCAAAATATGCATGGTTTGCTGTTCGTTTGACCTTCGACCTGTATAATTATAGTTATTATAATTTGACGTACCTCTGTAACCACGTGGTCTCGATGTCCCGAGGTAATTGCCATATCTTGAGCCTCTTCCGGTTCCACGTCCTCGGCCAAACTGGTTGTTATTCTGGAACCGTGGGTTGCGTCCTTGCCAGCTTCTATAGTGTCCTGGATTCCTATTCCAACGGCCTCTGTTATTACTATACTGACCTTTATAATTAATATACTGACCTCTGGAATTATTATTAAAATAATTATTATGGCGCATTGTTAAGATGTCTCCGGACTGCGGCGGAAATGAAGATTCCTCGTCTAGGGCCGCCTGCACCGCGTCATTCAAGGACGAGTAGTTTCTAGCTGTTACTATGGTACTAATACGACGATTTCTCAGCCCGTCGGCAAATACTTTAATTGCATGTTTTTCGTTACGGGGTTTTAGCACTTTATAATCGGCGTCATTCCCTTCGGATTGAGAAATTGTCAAGTCAACAAACATGTTAGTTAGTTGCCTACCGTATTCTTCTGTCGTTAGATTATTTTGCCTAAAGTTGGCGAGTTTAACCTGAATAGCAGGGCAGACTTTTTTGGTAATAAATGTAGTTTCATAGCCTTTATTAATTGATCGACGCTGTCATAACAGCTCTCTAGTTTTAATTTTGCATTTTGTGACAGTCTATTTTTTAATACGAAGTTAATTAACTTTTTCTGTGAGTCCTCATTTAATTCTAATCGATAGTAATCGATGGCGTCAATTAACTGTTTGACACTCACTTCATCTTCTGTTAAAACTGGTAGTAAATTCATAGCAATTTTTAGATCGAAAGTAGCCATTTCGTTGTCTGATTTTTCAAATTTTTCCGAAGACGAACTACATAAATCTAAAATAATGTCATATAATTCGAAAAAATCCGTATTTATTTTTTCTATTCTTTCACATTCTTCAACCTGTAATTTGTCTGACAATGCATTTAAACTTTCTAATATTGAATTAAAAGTACTTACTAACACATCAGCTTCCTTAATCTTTTTTAATACTATGTCGCCTTTTCTTCTAGTGGGGCCGATTTTTTTTTAATATACTCTTATTTTTAATAGTTCATTATATAGTTCTAACAAACTCTCCACAGACATGTCATACCGTTACATATTATTATTATTATTTTTTTTTAATGTTAGGTACCCTTAATAAAAATCCATTATTATACGCACTTAAACCGTTTTAGTCAATCTTAATTTAGTCCGCAATAGTTTATTTAGAATAGCATAGCGCACTCTTATTTTTATTAACACATCACAACACAATCACTTTTCATTTACGCCCGGTTATCGTGTAAAACTGAAATAACCATCATCACTTCGCATTGTTGGAAATATCACCGCCGTTGCCGTTAGCTCGATAACCGCACTTGTACAAATCACCACCTCGGTTTCTGTTCCGGTTTACAGATCGTCGCATCATGTTACTGGTAATCTGTTCTCTGATCCAAGAGTGGTGGCATTTCTTGTACTGCTTGTATAAGAAGTTACATACACCAAGAAACAAAACTGTGCACATCACAATGAAGATGATACTTATCGTTGATAGATGGAATTTAAGTTCTTCATTTGTCGCCATATTTTGACCTCCATTTTGGGTGATGAAGACATCCTCTTTTTCTATTTTTAAGTTACACATTTTGGCTGTAAGTTGGTTGTCCAAAGTCCAATCTATTTGATACGCGACGAAGCGGCGCGAGGCAAAGCCTTAAAAGGCAGGGTCGCCATATAGGGTTAATGGTTCTTAGGTGTTATAGAGAGAAATGAAACCATCACGAGTGCTGAGTAAATACTGACTTTAATTAGTAAGATGCATCCTTAATATATTTAGGAATGTTAGGTAAGTACATGAATTACACACTACAGGTAAAACAAATGTAAAGAAACAGAAGCGCACGCGCATGGCGAAAGATGTATCACTACGATACGCTCGTGTTTGGTAAAATTGTCAAAAGATTGGTTAAATTGGTTGCTCCGTTCTATTTGTGTAATGCATCTTCGGCATAGCCATACCATATTTTTTTTGAACTTAGTTATATGTATCTCGTATACACTGAACCGACTTTGATAAAATTTTACTAGTCCAAAATAAAATAAATCCGTTTAAATCTTCTATATTCTACTTACAAGGAATCCTAAATACTGTCCAGCGTTGATTCCAACACTGACTGTCAACATGACCACAGCATACACCATGTTACCCTCAGGAGAGTACGAGAGGAAGATTAGAGCTATGGCTGGACCCCAAAGACCTGAAATTTTATAGATAGCAACAGCCTAGTCAATATTTTCGTTCATGGTTATTTTCGTTAATGAAGTTATTTAAAACGCGATATTACCTGCCAACTCGGAAAATAGTGTCATTATAACGAGGTCAACAAAATAAAAATAAATAAACTAACATAAAAAATACATTGCAAGTAAAATAAAAGCTATTAAAAAAATGTGAAATATCTCGTTTTAAATAACTTGGATAGCTTAGTTTATTTTGTTTTGGTTCCTTATGTATTTGGCAAAAAAGCTTGCATCGACAACATCATGGACCACGTAAAGGTCTTCCAAAGTGCAGTTCCTAAGTTGATATATCACTGTGGACATTAGAAAACTAACGCCAACTATTAACATTAAAAACGTTTTACTAGCTACGCCCCACAATTTTACCCGCGTTCCAAACTCGTGGGAATACCAGGATAAAAAGTAAATTATGTTTTTATCCAGGTCTCCAGCTATCTACATATCGACTTTATTGAAATCGAAATTGTGGTTTTACATGAAAAAGTACCTAACACATATTAAACTTATACACTTTATAAAAATCTTCTTAAATGTGATAAATGATTAATCACTATAAGAATGGAATGAACGCCATTTGCGATTACGATTGCAACTTGATTAAAAGCGTGTTTTATCAAGTTGTCTAGACAAGATAATCCTAGCGGGTTTTAGTAAATACTAGGTGTGTTCTACAGTCTCACTTGCTTATTACCTAAAGTCGTCAAAGTAACGAACTAGCCTTTACATCTAATCTATATAGCCCAGCAATTTTTAATCCTTGTTTAGTTCCTGGGACATTTTTTAAATGTGTCCAGCACAAAAAATTGTAAATACCAAACCAACTATAACATAAATAGACCTCAGTATCTGGTACAAATTTCAACTTGCTAGGTCCACCCGTTCCTGAGAAAATCGGCGGTGATACACGGACAGACAGACAGACAGATAAGAGAGTGATCTTATAAGGGTCCCTTTTTAACATTTGGTAAAAAGGAATACCTTATGGAACCCTAAGAAGTTAATTAAAAATTCGATTGTTTCCATCATCTACTGAGTTACCACAGTATAAACTTTAAGAGTATCTTACCAATAGAATTGAAGAGTTTCCTTGTGTTGGTAACATTAAGCCACTTCTTCCTGAAGATGAGATCTGTCATCGCTCCCATCGGGAACGTCAGGATATACATTGCTAAGTATGGTAGAGATGATAAGATGCCGTTCTGAAAATTTGTTACATGTGTTTTGGTAAATGTTTAGTTTAATTAAAAGTAACAGCAGAATAATGATAACTACCCTTCGCACTGGTTTAACAACCGTGTTGTTTATTTATTTAGTTATGTTGTGTTGGGGCAGAGATCCAACTCAGGACCCTAGTTTTTATCGTAGCTTTAACCAAGTGAGGCTGTCTTCCAACTGAATAGTCTTGCAACATAAAGGTCATTCTGATAGTGATAGCTCGTTACCTATTAGAATATGCAAATACATTTCATTTTATTGTCATTGTCTAACAAAGATAAAAAATAAAAAAAAATATCGTGAACATAGAGTTTATAAAAATCATTCATACTTTTTCGTGTCAGATCCGTAGATTTTTTTCCGTAGACCACGCATTTTTTTATTTTAATACTTACACTCTTCAAATCGACGTTTAATACTTTGGCCATGTAAGTAGGCATTTCCGTCATGAGTGTAAAGAATCCCCAGTTTTGTCCGCAATGGGCCACTATGATCGCCCAGAATGGGAGTGATGTCATTATTTTCTTCCATGGTGTAGGGTGTCTCTGCAAATATCAAAATAGGTACTTCAAAAAAAGGAAACTAGGCATTTGCATCGGTTTTGCCTGTTTAAACCCCACACCCATAGAAATTCCCGAAATCGTATTTTTTTGTACAACCCAGCCAATGTCAAGTAAATATTTGCATCAAGATTTGATATTTCATCTGCCTCAAGTCTGCCTCTCGTTTCGCTAAAGCCAGTTAAAGTCTTTAACGAAACCTTGCCATAGAGTTTTTTGCGCCAACGGGAAAATGGCATATATCACTGAGTTTTGTATTAACCTCAGTTGCTTATCGAAATTATGATAATTTTAAGACGTAACAATATTATTATCTTAGATTTTTACTTATAAATAATACTCTATGTTTGAAAGTTCTGTACTGTTTTCGATAGTTATTTATTATTTAGAAAGCTAGAGCGACCTATTTCTTCAAATGCCAATTTCATAAAAAGAAACATTCCAATTTCAAATTCCACAAACGTTATTGTGTGGTTATTTCGCATCCTTTATTTAAACTTACTTTCTGTTCCCCAACTCTCCCCAAGGAGGTTTGAATATAATGCAACTCCTCCGCAGAAATGATCTTGGATCGTTCAGGCGAGTCTGCACCTAATATCGCGTAGGTTAAGGTCCATATTCCTCCGAGGGTCCCATTGGTGTAGAATATGGCTTCCCAGCCCCAGGCTGTGGCTAGCAAGCCGGATAAGAGCATTTGAAGAGCTATACCAAGTTGTCCACCTAGAACAATATAAGATCGATATAAAGCCAAGATCATCCTAGGCGCTGGTAACGCGGCTAGTTAATTACCTATATTTTATTTTATTGAAAACAAAAAGTTGTATTCTTATTTTAGTTTACAGTTGTCTGTTTTGATTAAACCCTAAAATTACAAAGTTGTGGGCATAAAAAAACACGTGCTACAGAACTCATTTGTTTTTCCAATAAAAAAGTTAAATTGGAAACGTGCCATTTTAAAGTTATACCGATTATGAGTTTATTTTACTGTGCTAATTTAAATTTGTGCATAGCACTTTGGACTAGAGGATATTTGGGAGCAATTTAAACTTTGTCGTTAGCAAATTAAAGTAGAATTCAATAAATAAGTTACATGTCAGACAGTGTGCAACGGAATTGCACGATCTTATTTTACCATCTCCCATTTACTGTGGAACAAGCAAACTGATTTGCGACATTGGCTTAGTGGAAATTCCTGAGAGTCGAACTAAGCGTTTCGCCGCGTGCTACATCTAAGACCGCATCGTCACTAAAGGCTAAATACACTTACCAGCATAAATAATAGTTGTAAGCAATCCCTTCTCTTCCAACGGTATCCATTGACTGACGAGATGATGCATCACGGGGTATACGAACGCTTGACTCAAGCCTTGGATCACTCGGCACGCACAAACCAGCATCCATCCACCCTGGAAATGGAGGTGCGATTAATTTCATTTAATTAATTATATTATTGATCGAATTTTTTTCTTTCGCAGAATAAGCTTGCATTTGAACTCATCTCACCTGGTGGTGGCGCAACGATGAGGTCGAAGATGTAGCATGCTCGCCTAGAAGGTACTTATTAGACTTCAACAGACTCCAAGGTTGTTATTTTGGGGGAAATATATCGCAGGCAGAGAGTTCTACTTCTTAGCAGTGTACAAGGGAAAGGTTGTGACGTTTTGTACGTGAAATTGGAACGTCCATTATGTGTGAATGACAATCATTTGTACGCCTAGTTTTCTTGTAGGAAATGGACAGAAGGGAAGAATGGAAGAAAATTAAAAAATAAGACGAATAAACTACGGATCAGACTTGGTAAGAAAGTAGCTTATAATATTTTATCCATCTGAGTAAAAGTTAAATTCTTACCAAAGGAGCAGCAAAAGGTATCAACAAGGATATAGCCGAGTTGACTCCAATAGCTGTCATGATCGGAAACTTCCCACCGAATCTTCTGGCTATTTCTCCTGCTGGGATCTGCAGCACCACGTAGCCCCAGAAGAAGGATGATAGGATCACGGACTGGATGCTGTGACTCCAATCGAAATACTATTGAAGAAAGAGGAGGAAAATACTATAAACTCCTGTTTTAAAGTTTGTTAAGTATGAAGTACATCAAAACGAATTAGTACCTAATAGTCATCAAAATAAGTACAAATGAGTTAAAATGTGTCAAGTAACTTAAGATGAACGAACAGTAAACTAATAATAAAATTAGTTTAGGCACAACACAAATCATGTTTGCAATTAGATTTTTTTTTCTCATAATTGATTAAAATTCTTCCAATATTAAGCCATTTAACCGCAAATAAATGAGAACCATAATCATTGCGAAGTAACAAAAAAACAGCTTCATAATAGCACGCTTATAATTGTTTCCAATAACATTTTTTAGTAGTAGGTATTTTGAAATGTATATATTATACACACTCCGAGAGTATTTGTTAAGATATCGAATAGTGGTTTAATGGGTTTAATAATTAATGATGGATATCATTGTTTATTATATTTACATAATAATACGAGAGGAGTTAAAAGGGTATCAATGTCATACTTTTATAAGTAAATGTCCGAATTGTGAATTTTATATCGGAAGTTTTTTAACTTGACTTGGATTTGAGTTTCATTTATTTTAGGACGAAACTTTCGACTGAAAATTAAAAAAAAACAGTCCATATTCATATCTTATTTTTATTAACTCAACAAAACAGTAAAAATATAAAAGTGTTTGTGCGAAATTAGATTTGAGAGATGTTAATGGATCTTCAAGTCTTTTTAAACACTGAATAAGTTTATTGGCCTCTTGCAGTAAAATTACAAACGCTAGACTAAACTTAGATTTACATAAAGCTAAAATTGTATCATCAACATAAATGTATTTGAAGGTCTAGATTTAAATAAATATATTTTCGATCTAATTTTGGGTTGAACTTATCAAAAGTAGTTTGTCCTAAGGACACAATAACATTATCCTTATATTTCTAGCATTTCCCATAGTGTCGTTCAACTACTCCTATAAGTATATAGGTACCTAATTCCTGTAAAGAATGAATTATTAACAAAAATTCGAATAAGGATTTTAAAGTAACTTGGTTATTTTTACTACGAACGGGATATTTATCATCTCAAAATCAATCTGCAATAACTTCGGCCTCGTTGAGAATGGTGGTTGTAACAGTATCGAAATATCGAGCTCCACAAAACAAACACTTGAAAATTCTAAACGGTTGTATTTCGGGGACGTAACAGATGTAGCTAATCCAACCTTTTTGTTAGAGAGAGTACCTTGCCTCAGAGGATTAAGCTTACTTTTTATTTAGCACAGGGGTAAGCTTAATTCTCTTTTCTTACATCCGTACAAGATAAGCACTTGTGTAGTTACCTCTCTTGCAAAAACCAATTTCAACGGGTCACTTGAACTTCCCTTTAACTTGTTGATTGATACCTAACTGACCGATTAAAAGACGTTCCACTTCCATACAATTGGTCCTAACTCCCAGTGTTTGAATGGCATAATTCTCCCCTAGAGAAAAACTTCAGTTGCTCGCGCTTCAAGCGCCGCGGTCCAGGAATATCTATTCGGTTAAGCACTATTTCTCCTACAGAACCGGGATTAACACGGGTGCAGTTGATTAACATTTATCTATCTCTAGTGCCCTCTTCCACGTTCCTAAAGATCGTTGTCGCAGTAGGTACATTAGTTAGAGGCACTAAGTGCTGCTATTTGACCTACTTCAGCAGTTAATGTCTGAGAGGTCGTTAGCTTTGATGAACGACGATAATTATACTGGTTCTAGAAAACAATACAAACGCACCATTGGTAGGGCGACACCTCGATTATCGTCACAAAAATTTAATCTAGAGAGGTTTAAGAAATAATTTCTAAGAAAATAACCAAAAATTGCACCGTAACGTGATTTAAACTCGCGACCTGCTACGTATACCATGCAAGCGTACGTACATAAAAGTAAAAGTCCTGTTACATACTCTTCTATCTCTCTCTTCTATCTAACTATCGGCCAACTTAGAGTCTCGAGTGTAAATCCGCCCTAAAATAAAATACTAAAGACTGATGATACTTTATTTCTATGAATCTACAGTGCCCAATGTATCATTTTTATACCATTCTGTCATCTTTATAACAAGATGCTTAATTATATTCTATGAAGTCTCTCAGTGGACATTCATGGAAAAATCCGATCGGTGCTGATTGTAACTGTCTCCTATTGTAATAACGACCAGATTAGCTGATTATTAAGGAAATACTGTTAGAATAATAATTTGAGCCGGTGCCTTTCTACGTAAGAACTGCACCTTAAGATAAAACTCTTGCAGGTTAACAGCTGTGGAATACTTATTAAATCTTATCTACAGGATCTATTGAATATTTTATCGCTTGTCGATTTTCTTAAAGTCCCTTTAGGCAGCTCATTGATAAAATTGGGTTTTATCTTATTCTCAACGAGTATTTGCGGTGGAAATGTTGGTTTTATCTAACATTGTCATATTGACGATGTTGTTTATCTTATACTAACAACTGACACAATAGTTTGTCTACACTAATAAAAAAAATCCTCTTTATAAAATGAGGATTTTTTGAACAGGCTCTGAAACTATTGTACCGATTTTGATAAAACTTGGTATGAGGATACCATTGATTAATTGTGAATAACATATGTATTTTTTGATTTTTTTAACAAATAACGCAACTTTTTATCCCGATATTCCCACGGGATCGGGGGTTACGCGGAGCGCTGCTAGTTTAAGATTAATTTGTTGTTCACATTGACCCTTTTATGCACAATAGGCTTGCATCTTACCTCATCTCACTTGATGACAATAAGGTCGAGCATATAGTATGCTTTTTTATTCACTTTAGATTTGAAGACTCCAAAGTTGTAGATATTGTGGAAACCCAACCAGGTCGAGTTCCACTTCTACACAGCATAACATGTACAAACAACAATACTGTCTACAGAACCCCTAAGAGTCAGATGAAGAAGACCTTACATTCGCCTTACCTGGTCGTTCCTAGAATCAGTCATGTCTACAATCGCCATGCTCATGTTGACTCTCATGGTGAAGGCTAGCAACATCGCGAGGAAGAGCAACACTGTCTGCGCGTGCCGGACCCCGAGACCCTCTGGAATTGAAGAGGTGACTTTCAGCAAATAATTCAAAACACGATGGATACTACACCCATAGCAACTCAAGCGGTTCTCTTTCACTTTTTCCGTAACTATTGCTACTTTTAAGCTACTTCTAAAATACCGTCCTTTTTTGAAATAAGTTTTCTTAATTTGTGTAAAAGCAATAAGAATTTATCATGTTCTTTCTCTTATTTTTAGAATTCTGTTCCTACCAATTTTTACTTATTATCCAAATCTCGCTTTAAATTTCGTAATTATCCCTGCAAGTCTATTCACTACTTTAAAGTTTTTTTGTCTAGCTATTCCCGACCGCTCCTCTTCTTTCTACCATAACTCCTTTACCGCTCGCGGTTTAGAGTTGTGGAATACTTCTGCCTGCTTTTATCCGGCAAATCAAATCTGCCTGTTTTTAGGCCAATGTGTACCAGCACTATGTTGCTCTCGCTGAAGCTCGTCGATCAAAAATATAGTCCTATTGTTTCATTGTATGATATATTTATGTGTAGGTATGTATTTATTTTTATTGTATGAAATGTTACTTACATTTCATACATTTTATTAAAATTTATAATAATAATTTATATTTTAATATTTATTATTCTCCTCCTTGTATTCTTATCTTGTTATGAACAACCCTCCCATCCAACAAAAGGTTGCTTGGAAGAGATTGCTTTTAGCGATAAGGCCATACATTATTCCATATTGTCTAGTTTTTACTAATTTTCTTTTATCAGATATGTACTTAAGTTAGAATGAATTTTGTGTTTACTTGTTTTGGTTTTATGGTGCAGTATTTATCTATCTATCTATCTAATATTGATTCACTTAAAGCAATACATAAGTATTACATTATAATTTTATCAGTACACATCATAGCTCAAAAACCACATCTAAAAACTTCTTCTATATCTTCATAAAATTTTACCCACAAAGTAACAAAAAACGTGTTTCTGTTTTGTGTGTGACGACAGAGCTGTGTGAAATTAATTTGAATATTTTATTGAAACAAATTAAAAATACCTACTTCAAAACACTTGTAATATTTTTACTTAAAACTAAAGTAAGATATTATAAAGTTATCAATGAGCACACTCTTAATTGATTGGTTTGCCGAACAACTTCATTTGAATAAATTATCAGAAGATGCTGAGCTTCCTGGGACCATGGACCTCATCAGCCGACTAACAAACTACCACTTCGGACTATCTCACCACAAAATCTCCAGATTTCAATCACTACAATTGTCTAACTGTCTACATGTGACCAAATAACACAATGGTAATTTCATATTATACATCAGTGATGAAAAATTTCCCATTTTATCACAGGTGATTCAATAAATCAGAATAATTATTGGCATTGGCATCCATACCAACCATTGGCAGAGCATATAATTCACCACCAGTACGAAGCTCATTTTGAAGTACTTAAAATACAATCGACATTTATCTGTATTAGCATAAAAAACCTAGGGCTAAAATGTTTATTCTTCTGCTTGCCCTCATTCTTATTTCTTTGGGATCGACGCATAACCTCTTTTTCTTCCATTAACCTCTATTAGCCATAATCTGATCGTTCATATTCATATCTCTCACACACTCCATCTATCGTTTCTGATAGTGTTTGTAATACAAAAAAAACTTACTGGGCCGAACATTTTCAGCATCACCGACGACTCCCATACTGTTTGCTAGGTTCTACAATCGCATGTCGCGGGCCACGGTCCACGTTCAAGTAAAATATATCTCACTTGTTAAAGTGAGGAATTCAGGAACAGAAATGATGTAGAGTAGACTTTTTAATAAAATAATCAAATACACAAAATCACAGCTTGGTAGTTTCCAGTTGTTATAATTAAAAATAAAATATATTTAAATAGTTAACAAGTAACAAGTAATAGTACCTAGTAGTGAACAATGGGTAATTATACGTACCATCTATAATATAGAAAAGAAAATTGTGTTAGTTACACCATTTATAACTAGAGAACCACTAAACCGATTTAGCTGAAAATTGGTGGAGAGGTACTTTAAAACCAGAATTAACACATAGGAGTTTTTTTTTCGATCTTCTCACGGGATCGGAACTTACTCGGTTAAAACACGGACACAGCTAGTATGTTCCAAAAATAACCTACCTATTGCAAATATTTTTTTTTGCCAAATTATTTTGCAATAATAAGACGCAAAACACGGCGACCACGACTGTGAAATCATATGCGATCTTTTGAAAAAGGAAATTATAAGAGGTAATAATATACACAGGTTTATTGGTAATTAGAATATAAGAATGTGGTTAAGGCCTACTGCTAAGCCTTAAACCAAACAAAATGTTTGTATTTCCAAAAGTTGTAGAACAAAAGTTGATTGTTACGGTACACAAAAGTAGCCCTCATCCACTGTCTTCTAAGATTACCAATGACCCTGTATAATAAATATTTGAAAAAAAAAACTTACTCAAAAACTTGCAACCATTCTGCAACAACCCAACTGCGCCTGGCGATCTTAGGTATCCGTGACAGTCCATGGGTCTTGAAAGAAAATCCGGATAAACCAGTAACTGTAGCCTTAGAGTCACAGATTAGAAAATAGTCACAGAACTATTCTTTTACAGAGAAGTATCTATAAGTTACTTACTACATTTTTCTACGTCTTAATTTTACGTTAAATTTAAAAAAATACATAAATGTGGTGGCAGACACATTCTCTTTACAATTTTATAATTTGACTAAAGAATATCAAACAAATTAAAACCTACACCGAGCTCCTATACATTTTCTTTATCTTAATTGAATAATGTTTCTGTTTACGTAATAAACGAGTTTTAATCTTCTATTGCCTATAAGTACCAGTAGTAAGTAGTTCATATTACTTACTTAAAAGCAAGGAAGAAGGAATAAAATACATGGATATACATGGAATAAATAAAAAAAACAAGTCTAGATGAGTTGGAGTAGGTACGTTTCTTGTTTGATCAATTCGATCGCGGATGTCTTTTCTGAAATTTTTCGTCTATTTGAAGGTTGCTGTGGTCTGAATTGAGAAGAATGCACAAGAAATTCATGGGGAGTTTTTTGTAATGGCTCACAAAGGTCAAGATTGCAAATATGACGCGCTATATTATGCTCATTTCGGACCTCAGCCTAAACGACAGGTATGATATCCGCGACCGACTGAAGCAAGTAAATAATAGGTTATTTATTTCGGACATAAGTCTCACATTTTTTTCAAATAGCATATCCACAGTTTTTCATGTCCCAGATCATTTGTTTTATAAGCGATAACTGTAATCATTGCACGGGGTTATCATCTTATCAGGCAAGGGGTGCGAGATTTTAACGTCAATTTGTCTCAACATTTACAAACATAACTCTATCAATTGTACTATTCCATTATAGACTTTAAGTAAAGGTGATAAGAATTATTGAATTGACTGAAACAAGGTGGTAATCTTGAAGATAAGTCGCAATAGATCTGAAGTTGACGGTTTGGTAGTATTTATTATTGTATTTTATACGGTCAGTTCTCGCGGTTTCACCTGCGTAAGTCCTGATCCCGTAGGAATATCAGGATAAGAAAGCTTATATGTAACTTCCAATGATTCAATATATTACCCTTGTACTAAGTTACATCATAGTTGGTCCAGCAGTAGCAGTGGATAATTTAGACGGAGTAGGGTCGTCCAGCACTTAGTTGAAAGGGGGGTTGAACTTAGTACCTTTCAACTTAGTCGACCATCCAGAGGAAAGAACTCGTCAATACGTTTAAACTAATTTGCCACTTTGTATCTCGGCTTTCTCACGGGAACGGAATAAAAAAATTAAATAAAAATGTAATTATAAAATCATTTAATTCTAATATTTTACACAGATTGTTTAGCTTCTTTTTCTTTAGCACTTTCTTTGTCCTCTTCACTTTTCACCAGAACAGGTTTGATTTCATCTGAAAGTAGTTATATAATTTACTTGTAAAAAAATCCTAGTAAAATGCACAGAGCAATGTTTTATCAATTGCTGGCACTACAAACTAATGATTGCGTTCAATTCGTCAAGATATAAGAATAATTTTATTTTGGTTACAAAAAATGCCTAATTTGGACGCCCACTGCATTACTGATTATGCATTTTTGGAAAATTCATACAACGTATGTAATTTTTTCGGTTGCCTCTAACTATCAAAATCAGGTAATAAAAAAGTAACAACTCCAGTCTCGTAAAAATGGTGGTTGTACGGTCGAGCTTCACAAAAAAACATTAAACATGTTTATAACTCTAAAGTTACAAATAAAACATAATATTTACCACTACGAATACATTACTATTCTCCACTACTAATACACTTTTTAAATACGGTGTTTTCACTTTTTTACTTCTAGTTTTAACTACTAAAAGGTAAAATTATCATGTCAGTTTAAAATCATGTAATGATATGGTAAGGAAGTACCTATTTTAGCTTGACGCCTGTCTTCATAATCAGGATGATCCCAGGGCTGACGGTCACTGCTGCTGAAGGCCATGTACACGAAGTTCACGCCTATTACGATACCGGCCATTACTAGGAACACGATGCGCCATCTGCTCACGTCAGACTGGAGAAAAAGACAAGTATCTGTAATTTATTGGGTTTTACTAGGTATCTTCTCCCTTTGGGAAAAACGGGAATTTTTACGGCATCTTACCCTAAATTCATTATCCGAAGAAGATAGGAAGATTTTTGATCAAAAATTGAATGTATGGCAAAAATTGACAATGTCAATATTTCGTGTCCTCTTAGGTTTCTTCCCCTGAACTAATCAATCATTATTTACGTTTTGGTTAGAAACCAGACCTCATTATTTAGTTTTAGTTGACATATCCAAACTTGGAGCGAATAGTTTGGTTTCTTCGTCATATAAACACACTGTAACTGTTTGAGCAACCTCAAGCGTAACAGACGTAACAGATCATTTCACGAGGTATTATCAAAGACGTACTTGGAGTCAGACACTAGCCATTGCATTGGTTCGCCAGTCGATGCGAGCCCAGTAGAACAACTTACAAATTTGAAAATGATTTTCATTGGTTGGTTTGTAGGACGCTTCAGGGTATTGACCCTGAAGCGTCCTACAAACCAACCAATGAAAATCATGCTCACGTCTCGTTAGAATATTTTTTGAAATTGAAATTTGGAATACTTACAGGATTATTTTTAAGTATCAGCCCTGTACCGACCGGTGTGAGTACGGCTCCAATAGCAGCACCAAAATTAGTTAGAGAGAGCATTACACCAGCGAATTGTGGAGACAGATCCAAGTGGTTTACCTAGGATATTATGAAATCAGAACTTAGAATTGTTATTAGTTTAGTTAGATGAAAGACAAACGCAGACTGCAGACCCTAACATGGAAAAAAGAGGACCTATTAATATACCTACAGAAAAGCGAACTAAACTTTTCAAAACTTTGCCCTTTATTAAGGCGTCTCCATTAGTGATTAAAACCTCATTCACTGCAGACTTTCAGATCGGTGGATTAGAAACTTGTAAGTTAATTGAATTAGTAAACATTTGTGTTTAAGTTTTTAAGCGGTTGTTTTTATAAATTAGGTTAGGTTTATAACTACAAGTCATTTAGAAAAAGGTGTTTGGTTCAATACCTGGGACATTGAAGAAGTAAATATAACATTTTGGTATTTTATTGAAAAAAAAAATGTACAAATGCTTCTAACATGGAAGGTTTAATATAGACTTGCTGATTAACAATTAAAACATTATTGTAAAGTGTTTACCATAAATCCAGCAGATATAAATCCGTACATAGTGAGTATTCCAATTATTGTAATAATTGCCAGAGTCTTTTGTTCTGAACCGAGGAATGCTAATATTATTAGTCCTATTCCAGAACCGAATAAAGCTGCAATAAAAAAACGAAATATAAGTTATATATTTAGATAGGATATTGTTATGAAAATTCCGGATTCAATTAAAACAGAGAGTCAACAACAGCAGCAAGCTTGTCAATATACACGTAGAAACCTACGTTAAACCGCTTTAGTCCCAATTCACACTGCACTAATTTCATCCCGCATCAATAAATATTAATTCTTTCCGAAAAGTGCTTCCAATTCAGTCCGAATTTATTTTTTCACATTCACAGCATTTACGCCTGTGCAGCTGTATGCTTGAAGCTTAAAATTAAAAAAATCTATTACAATTTACCGAAAGCATTAAAGATCTTCCTACAAGCAGTTAGAGATAAGAACCCTTTGTTGTATATACGTTCGCAGAGGGCAGTTGATCCTACACTGCCGATCCACATGCCAAGGTACGGTAGAGCTGATAGACTTGCACTCTGAAACAAATAGGTTTGTTTAAATTAGACCACTATCTATTCCGAACACTAGCATTTGAGTATATCTGTACACTATAGCCCGCCAGATGTCTTCCCAGGAGTAATTTATGCGCTCGATCAAACGTGCTGTGTTGAGTATCTCCTATCCAATTAGCGAGCCGAACTATCTTAATTTTTTAAGAGCAATGGAGTTACCAAGGCAAGGGTAAATAAAGAAAAGCATTTATTTAGACAAGCGAGTCAAGAGAAAAGACAACCAAAAACTAATACATATAAAACATTAACATACCTACACATTCGAAAAAAAACTACAGGGAACGAAAGAACAAAAAAAAAGTTGCAAGGAATTTTTTTCATATTTAATAACCGATTTACTAAAACGAAAGTGTACCGGACTAGCAACGGAGTTACTGAAATCAAGCCATTTTAGCGCCTTGTAAAAACCAAAAACAACCCTTTCAGAAAATATCTCGTTCATTGCTCATGTGAAAATCAAACTCCCAATTTGTTTCCTTATTCATACGAAAGGTTGCAAACGAATCGAACAGCAATTGGTTGTGTTTGCTAAAAAAGATGCAACATTTTTAAAGTGTGCTTCCGATATTTCGACGTTGCCGAGATTTATGGAAACTTGCATCGGATGTTGTGTTTGTTTATCATTTGCAACGAGGATCTAAAATTCTGTTGAAGTATACAAATAGACTTGAAAATAAAAAGGTATGGACCTTTTTATTTTCAACTGGAAATATTCAAATAAAATTATAAGCTGTTGAAATTGACTAAGATAAAATTGAACGGATTTTTTTTTATCTACAATAAATGATGGCAAACGTTCTTAGTTTTACATTTTTGTTTAAATTGAGGTGCTATTTTGACATCATTTAATTTATTTGAAAAACTCCACTGCAAGGTTTCGTCAAACATTGCCACTAGGTTTAGAGAAAATGGATGATTGTAATCACACTTCACCTGACAGATACTATAATTAAAAAATAGCAATTCAAACAAGGTAATATACCTTAGTATCAGGTATGAATTTCAACTTGGTAGGTCCTCTCGTTCCTGAGAAAATTGGTAGTGTCAGACATACAGACAGATGGACAAGGGAGTAAGGTTCCTTTTTTTACCTTCTGAGGTACGGAACCCTAAAAATGTCAAAAACTAGTTCATAAGCAAGTCGCAGCTATAGAAAATTAAGAAATAATTCGTTTACTCACACTCTTTAAGGATATTTTCATTGCCCTTTCCAAGTAAGTTGGCAAGTCCACAAAGAACAGCGTGTAGGACATGGCCGATCCAAAATGTGTTATTGCTAACGCCCATAATGGAACTGTGCGGAACAACTCCCTCCATGGTACTGGTGGACTAGCCTTAAAAATAAAAAATATAATAAATTTAATACAGTATGATCTCTTGGTCGGCCAGTATCACGTTGTGTTCAGCGCGATGTAATTTGAGCATAGTTTGGTGCAAACTGCAAACAACATTATACTAAGTACTCTCGCACTAGTCTGCGGCTGATGATTTACCAAACCTACCTTAGACGAATTAAAATTCAATTCAATCTCAATATAATCTCTTTCATCTTGACTTATCAATCTATGTTCAGCTGGAGAACTTGCTGAGAACCAGTACCACATGGCGGCAGTTGCGAACATTAGTCCAGATATAACGTAGAAGATCAGTTTCCAGCCCATCGCTGTATCGGATAATAGCCCTGATACTGGCATGGCTATAATTGTGCCGATATTAGATCCTGAAAGGTGTAAATATGGATAATATCAAAGTCACAATTATTGAAACCATTCGAATGAGATCATATTGAATTGTTTTATTGAAGAAGCCAGAAGACACTCATGGGATTTTATTTTTTCTTTGATCATCCTGTTCGCAGTGATAAGATTACTTTAGTAGAAATATTTTAATAGGAATAAATACGGAAAAAACGCTTTGAGTAACATTTTACAATGTTACAGGATAATTAGTTTCCGATTTTTCCCACATAAAAATATCAAATGAGAATCAGCGCCCAACCTTCCTTAATTCATAGATTGATTTCCTATATACGTATTCCCGTACAAAGGCTTAGTTGTAGGATTTTTATGGGTTGATATTTAGGAAATATTAACATTTAATGTGTTTAAAAGATGTTGGATTTTTATACATTTTATGTTTTTTACGTATTTGGTTTATTGTAGTAAAGGTTTACCTCCATAAACAAGTCCAGAGAGTGCAGTTCTCTCTCGAGCCGGCAACCATCTTCCAAGGAGCGTGTGGCTGGCAGGAAACAGACACGCTTGAGTGAGTCCCATCGCTACACGACAAGCGCACACCATCATCCATCCACCCTGGTTGGCATTTTATTTAGTTATATTAAGCTACTTTTTCCCTTATTCATTCCTACCCAACGCACTCTGCCCATGAGGCAAGGCTATAAAAATCACTGCATTGCAAAGTCACAAATTTTAATGTTCCTTTAGTTGCCTCAAGGTATCTATTATTGTCATATGAACGGGGCCTGGGGCCTATCGTATAAACGCTAAAACTCGATTTAGAAGGAGATATAAAAAGCAATAATCTTTGCTGAATCCTTCCTACGAAATTTGGAATTCGATGTCATGACTGACTGACTGATATGACAATGCAAAACTTATAAATCACTAGTCCTATCTAGGTAGGGTTTTTCGAAATTACACCCCGAAGAGGTAAATGGTAAAAGGGTTGCATTTGTTTTTTTGTATAGGTCACGTGGGCGAAGTCAAGCGCATAAATTAGTAATATTATATGTGTGTGTGTATGATTGTTATTATTTCTCAGAAAAACTACTGAACCGATTGAAATTCTATATTTATGTAGCTAGAGACCTGGATTATCGGTTCATCCGTTCGGGAGCTACGACTCCACAGACAGACACACACACACACAGAGACACATCAAACTTAACACCCCGTCGTTTTTGCGTCGGGGTTTAAAAACACAACAAACGTTAAAAATGCTGTGAGCCTAAATTTTTTAATGTTTGCTTTGTATGAATACTTACGTAACTAGCAACAGTAGGTAAACCCAAGCACAGTACGCCATTAGCCAGCAACGCTACCAGCATTATAGGCTTACCCCCGAACTTCTTAGCTAGTAGACCGGCAGGTATCTGCATTATTGTGTACCCCCAGAAGAATGAAGACAATATCAAACCTTGAGTCTTTTTGTCCCATTCGTATATCTGAATGGAAATAGTGTAGATTATTGTAGATATTTGGAAGCAGTGATACGGTATCGAGGTAATGCAAAAGTTGGCTACGTGGCCAGTGGTCGGGACTTTATGGCTCATTTGCCACCTAACCCGTAGTTTACTGTCTACGTTACGTTTATTCGATATTTTGAATTTTTAACCTCCTTAAAATATCAGCCATTTTAAAATGGTAAGGTTTTAGCTCATTTGGTTTTTAGTCATAAAATATGTCAGATAGAACGTATCTCTAGAGTATCCGGCGTTGGAAACCAGATATCTCGTATAGTGTTTATGTTTTATAATATAAAATGTTTAATTATGTTATTATAAGATTAATATGAATTCGTTACCTCAACATTAGAATCATTTCGCCTGGAGCCATCCGTCATGGCAAGGATCGCTACTCCGAGACTACTCCGGCATATAAACAACGCTAACATACATTGACAGATGCATATCATCTGGACATGTCGGATTCCGAAGCCATATTCTGTAAATTTAACATAATAGTCATATTCTATAGGCCGCAGGATGGTCGCAGACTATAGTTTGCTCGTGTGTGAAAATATAGTTCACCCAAGGCGGTTGCGGAGGCGGTTTTCACCTGCAGCATAGTTGGCCGTTTAGTTCGCGAGTTCAAATCACGTCGCGGTACAAATTTTGGATATGTATTATTGTTAGAAAGTATTTCTAGGTTCTCCCAAGTTTAAACATACATTATAGTATCTATTCAATATCATTGAACTTCGAACCTTTCAATTGTAGAAGTCATAGTCGACAGCGTGTCAATACTTTAATCAAATGTTTGGGAACAATACCGATATGAACTTCATTCATTATTAAAGTTAGTTTAAAACAGGATATTATTATTTGTCAAAAATCATGGTAAATATCTGTTTGAAATAACTTAAGTAGTGAACATAATCTTTCAGTTTAAAATCCTTTACTGTGTGTTATACTTTAGTTATCATGATAAATAAAAACTCTGCATAGAACAGGCAGCGCTGAGTGCGCGCTAATGTGTCAAATATTGTTGGTTTTGCTCTCCATGAAACGCAAAAACTGCTGCAATTTTTTTTTGTCTTGTTGTCTCCAGTAAAACATTTAGTAACTCTGAGATTTTATCCCGTAATCTTTTGTTTACAGTGTCAACACTTTAGAAATCTATTCTGCTCTCGTAATTAAGAACACAGTATCTTCGAAAATGTAGTTTTGAGAAAAACTCGGTTAAAAATTAATAAAACCAATTTAACGTACTTTATTTTTTCACAGTAATACAATTTTACAAAAAAACTTATTTTTATTTCTCAAAACTCCATTTTTAAAGACACTGTTTTGTTGATTAGGAGGGCAGTATTTGATATCGTAGCTTTAACCTGTTACATTCTGTCATTTAGGTATATTGTAGTAATTTTCACAACATAATTTAATAAACCATTACACGGAATTTCATAAATAATATCTAGGTTTATTTTGTTTGTATTACACAGAGCTGGGAATGATCGTTGAATATTACAAAGACTCACCTCAGGCTACGATAGTCCCATCACGCGTTGATGTCAGTATAAATTAATTATCAAATTAATATAATTTACTCAGTAATATGTCAACCTGAGTTAGATACGCCTTTGCGAAATAAAATTGACCACACGAAAGTAAGGCAATTGACTTATAATTCCTCGGGTGTTTCCGCGTATTGCATGAAGACACGTCAAATGATTGTGTCACAATAAAGGAATGCGAAGTTCGGAGATAACCACGCTATACCTGTTACATCCCACTGAATTTACTATAAAATATGTCTCAAACAAGTTGTACTAAAAACTAGTGTTGTGGTGTCGACCACCTCGACAGAAAAATTAGAAAAGTACCTAAAAAGCATGAGCACAATTCTTTTTGGGTACTGTACTTTCTCTATATTCTGGTGTACGTTTAGTTTAAAATCCGTTAAGTACAGTGTATAATCAAAATAAAATAAAAAATGTCCCTAAAATTGGAATAGAATAGTTATAACAGAGTAATATGAACGATTGCCTTCAAAAGTAAACTATTTTCAGACAAGTCTGTAGACAAAATGTATTTATTTCAAACTCAGCTTATTACCAATTTAATTAAGACGTTGTTGTATTTCCAACGTCTAGATTAAATATAAATGTAGTGTATATAAATGAATTAAAATCGTCGTGTGTTAAATACATTAAGGATTCAGATTAAATGAAAACACAGGCAGGGTTTTGTCACCGAACGAATGTCGGGAGATATAAATTTAATTAAATAGAGTTTTAAGTGAAGTGAAAACTAATTTATTGTACAATAACTATATACTACATGTTTCAGTCTGATTAATTGTAAAATGCGACCAATGACGAGAGGTAAGTAAGTAAATTTTGCCAGATTTGAAACAGAGACGCTTCGTTCACTCAAGAATTAGGTATACAGATTGCAAAATAAAAAATCATCAGTCATTACAAATAGAATATACTTTATTTTACACCATATTTTTAAATTCCACCGCCTTCTTCAATTCTTGTCCATTCGATGGTTGCTTAGGAGGGATCGCATTTAGTGATAAGGCCGACCGTTGTACCATATTGTTTGGTTTATATAAGTTTTTTTTAGCGGGAGTTTGTCTTAGAATTAAAATTTTAATATGGTACAATAAAGAGTTTATCAATCTATCTAATTTTAGATTGTCTACAAAGCTTCTGTTTTTTAAAACTCTGTCAGTACCTACGTTTTACAAATCTAAGAAAAAGCCACTAAAATTATCCAGTTTAAAATCTAAATTTTGACATGTTCAAGAAAAGTCTACGAAATAAATGGAATTGTAAACCATTTAATTGTGTATCGGTAAGTGGCAGAGTTGGGCAATATGTAATCTAACTACTGATTACTAACTACGATTACTTAAAGTAGTAATCAGATTACAAACTACATAAAATAATCGTAAAAAGTAGTTAACAATTTTGATTACAAACTAATAATTGTAGTTGCAATCACGATCACTTGATTACTTTTTTAACTACATTTACAATAATGTTGAGTAATAAAAAACCCGGGCAAGTGCGAGTCGGACTAGCACACGAAGGGTTCCGTACCATGTTGTGTGGGTTATAGACAGTGGTAGACAATGACAGACAGTGCGAGACAGTAACAGACAGTGGCAGCCAGTTTTATACAATGCCAGACAGTTCCAGACAGTGGCAAACAGTGCCAGACAGTGGCAGACAGTTCCAGATAGTGCTAGACAGTGGCAGACAGTTCCAGACAGTGGCATACAGTGCCAGACAGTTCAAGACAATTCCATACAGTTTCAGACAGTGACAGACAGTTCCAGACAGTGACAGACAGTGACAGACAGTTCCAGACAGTTCCAGACAGTTCCAGACAGTTCCAGACAGTTCCAGACAGTTCCAGACAGTTCCAGACAGTTCCAGACAGTTCCAGACAGTTCCAGACAGTTCCAGACAGTTCCAGACAGTTCCAGACAGTTCCAGACAGTTCCAGACAGTTGCACAGACAGTTCCAGACAGTTCCACACAGTTGTACAGACAGATGTATAGACAGTTGCACAGACAGTTGTCCTTGAACTGGATTTCTATGAATGAGCTCCCGTTGCAACCCACGATAAGGAACTTCCTTCCAAAAGTAATCAGTAGTTATAACTACTTAACTACAGTAATCAGATTAACAAATACTTTATGTAATTTGATTACTGTAGTTAATTTACATGTGATTACTGTTGTTATGATTACATGTAATCATAACTACATGTAGTTAACTACTTTTAATCGTAGTTAGTAATCAGATTACAAATTGTAGTTAACTGCGCCCAACTCTGGTAAGTGGGTATAGATAGATACGTAGGTAGGCACATTATTTTACTAAAATATCGGAATTGCGTTTTGAATAATTGTTATGAAGACGTTTTAATAGTACATTACGATATAAGTGTGGTAAATTGATCTTTGCATAGAGGCGGTTTATGACGCGCGAGCGGCAGCGAGCGTGTTATAGAAGCCAAGATGCAAATATCAATTCCACACGTATATCGTACGACGTTTTTTATCACAGTTGCGAATAAAAGAAAAGACTTGAAAAGAAAACAAAATAATAATTAACAAAATATTTGTGATAACTCTATGTTTACATTTTTTTAAGGCAATATTTTTTTGTTAATTATGCTCCGGAAAGGCCAGGCTAAAGACTTTTAACCTATACATCCTCGTGTGACATACATTATTTTTAGGGTTTTTCTATTTGTTTTTGCGTCGGGGGTTAAGAACAAAATACAATGGTACGGAAAAACAATATATTTAAGTAAAGAAAAAACAAAAAATAAACAACTCAATTTTTAATCGTTTTCTAAGTCATTATCACGTAAAATTTTCGTTCGTAAACCGACTTTAGAGACAACCATTTTTGCTAGTTATAAACTCTTTGGTACCTACCTTTTCGGGATAACTTTACAGCACTAGTTAACAAATCTAAAACGCACGCGTGCATAATATGTTGGATTATGAGCCTAAAAGCCGTTGAATAAGATCCACTTTATGAGCAACTGTGATAAAAAATATTTTTAAAATATTCATCACAATACAATACCAACGTTATTTGTAACTCCCTAGTTAGTTGTGACGAATATTATAGTACTAGCCGGGCCTCGCGATTTCAACCGCGTAAGTGTCCGATCCCGTGGGAATATCAGGACAAAAAGTAGCTTATGTATTAATCCTGGTTTCCAGAGTTTCATCGCAATCGGTCCAGTAGTTTTTGCAACAAACATTTCAACACACAAACTTTCACATTAATAATATTAGTAGGATAGGATAGGTACTTATCTAAAGATTAGAAACAATGTATACTAATTACACACAATAAAATTAATAATATTTGCCTTTGTAATTAATCTAGATAATTTATACTGGCTTACTACACCCTCTTAGCTTAGTCGACCGTGTCCAGGAGAAAAAACTTGTCAAGACTATAGTGTAGTGTCACAGAAGTGCTACTAACACAGTTCTAAGCAAACTATTAACATAATATTCAATTATTATTGAAAAATATGTATGTTTGTCTACAAGGTATGTATGTATGCGTATGTTATGATAACTATGTTTAAGTATTTCGTTTATAATATCTTTTTTACGTAGGTATATATTAATATTATGTGTTTCTTACACCACGGCCTACCAGTTAAGCAAAACAGACCTAAGGTTGCTTAGAAGAAATCGCTTTAAGCGATAAGGTTGCCTGTTTGTACACTCGGCTGCATAATTGCAGCCCTCGGTAGAGTTCAAAAATTACTATTTTTGGAATGTTTTCATTCTAATAATTTTTGTTTGATTAATTGATGAGTTAGAAGACTTTAAACTTCAACTAAAGCAGGTGTCTAAAATCTTGCTTGTGTTGAAAACATTCTTATAACAGCCGATTGGTGCTCTACGGTGCGTCTGCAATTATGCAGCCGACCGTATAATTTAAGCTTTCTCTTTCTTTTTGTTATTTTTAATGTTTCGTGTGTATTATACATACATAGATAGATATCTATGTATGTATTTATGGCATGTTGGTTTGCGTATGGTTTATTATTATTACTATTAATACTTCTGAACACAACTTAGTCACGGGTTTTATTTGTCACGATGTTTTTCTGCACCGTTAATTGGCGCACATAAAATTTCCGTAAGATAATCCTATTGGTGCACGGCCGCGGCGGGCTAGGATGAAACCCACAACCTTCGGAATAAAAGTCAAAATATCTACCACTAAACCAACTAAAACACGTAAATAACTTTTACCAATATTGTAGAATATTGGACAAATTGTAGGTACCTACCAATGTTTACACGGAATGAAAGGGGTGGTTTACCGGATCCTAACGTCTAATTCTATGATTGATACAGCGTGCCATTGGCACCAAATAATCCATACTATTCAGCGGCTCGATCGCCTTACTTCTATGACGCATTAGTCGAGTGCACGTTCAGTTGACGCATACGCAAAGTGCACGCTAATCGTCGGTGTTGCCGTTAAATAAAGCTAAGCGTAACCGTTACTTTAACTGCACGTCTACTTTACCTACGTGTGATACAAGCTATGTTGCCGTACGAAATTTTTTACTAATTTTCCAAGGTGACAATTAATTTGAGATTTATGATACATCAAAATTTTGCGCGATACCGTTTTTGTGCGAAACAAAAGACGCGTAGCTCACGTTCTATTAGGTGCTATTAGGGCAATACGGCGAGCGTGCGGCGTTTGCGTGACGTGTGCGTCTTAAGAAATTATGGCAATACAAAATCAACAGTTATGACGCAAACGCAGTGAAGACGCGCTGCCTATGAACACGGCGATCGGCCCGCAGGGCGCAGTGCGTGTGACGGGTTCACTACGTCATACCGTAACACGTTTGCACTTGTTACATTTTCACTATGGCGAATCATTCATTAATTCAAATGATGTTTCACCTACGTGCCATTCGATCAAGAACTGCCTGGGACATGTATAAGTAGGAGTAGATTTCCGCCTGTGTAAGAATACTTTAAATCAAATTGCTTTCTAAGTATAATGATTGCCGATTAAATGTACTTGTCCTACCATTAGTACAAATACTTGTATCTACTTAACTCGTATTAGCGCTCGGAATTCCATCTTCGTGTTAAAATACGTTTTTCAAGATTCGCGCAAATAGAAAAGCTCTCCCATTCGTTTAATATTTAGGTGAACCTTGGCGCAATAGACTTTTTTATGATTCTCTTCGCGCTTGCGGAAAACCTAGTTTTTTGACTAGCTTAGTTAGGGCGAATGCGACCCAAAATTGGCCGAAAGTATAATTGATCGTCTTTTGTTATATTTTCGATTTGATAGTATTTTGTTGCCTCTTTGGGTTGGTAGCACCACTTCCGGTCAGGCTAAACAGAGCTACGCTCGGAATCAAAATAAAAACATTATATTTTTTGCTCTTTCTAACGTAACCCACAAACGGGTCAGTAAAACTTAAAAAAAAAAGTTTTCAATGAGCATTAGTAAGTAAGTACTTACTTTTCACCGACTTCTCTTCAGTACACTTAATCTGAAATTTTTCACAAATAGTATCCTCGACCATCCTGGTACACAACTTGTCTCCATCACTCGATTGAAACAGAAGATTATTTAACACATCTTCACCTTTTATACGCTTTTGAATTTCACTGAAAGCCCTCGGTGGTGTAACTTAAACTCTACCACTTGAGAATAAAGAAGATATTCCCTGTCTTACAATAAAAATAATACGTTTAATAATGAGTGACAGGTCCTATCTGGGAGCAAATATACAAATAAACTAATATTTTATAATGGATTTCATAAATGAATTTAGGGTCGTACTTGCTTCTGTTATAGATTCTTTTAATACTAATAACATTCAGAGATATTTATAACAATCATCTAGGTTACCAATAGATAACCATTATTAAATATTATCTACACCACAACCTCGTTTTAAGCTTATCGATCAATGTACTATTTTTTGAACTGTAACTTCAACATATGATTTTTCTTTGCCTTATAATTATGGAATATTTTAGTTGCTTATCAGTTTCATGTTAATTTTACTTTCATTCTGTTGATGTAGTTTACCTATGAATATATTAAATGAGTAATCTGATCTTGACAATAATTAAGACCTTTACCTATGTACACAGATAAAACAATACGTACAACATACAACACAGTTTTGTTCGTTTTTGTAAAGAAATTCATTTATTTGTCACAGTTGACGAATTATGCTCAAAATACCCGTAGTCTATATAATTAAAATTGTTAAGTGTTATTGTGTGTTTTTAGGTGAAATGCGGTCCATAAATGCATCTTAATACAGTACTGAGCTGTCATAAATACAGATTAACTTTTACAATTGAATGGCAGTAGCATTTACTTGCGACTTGAACACCCCTAAAGTATGATAGATATACTCAGGCAACTAATTCCATTCCTTGCTGAATTGTAGGATTCGAAAGAAATGCTCAGATTAAGTAATATTTATTCTACGACATTATATCCCTGAGACTTATACAAGAACCTGCAGTTCTCTGATTAACGCACCAATGTAACAATTTACTGAAGAAATTAAAAGTACTAGTCTAATATGGCATCTTGTACAAACCATTACACCCGAATACGACTTTTAACGTAAGTTCGCTTAACCGTTAAGTATACATTTGTTGAGGTAGGCAGTAGGCACTTACCAAGTTTACACAAAATACATTCCTTTACTGTCACATTCCACATAACCTAATGATCACGGCCAGGATTCGAACCCACCACTTTTATCACAATCGAGTTATTATAAAAAAATATAACATATCTAAGACCACGCCCACTTTATATTTAGTTACGGAATAATTATCGTAATTTATTATGTAAATAAAAGTGATAAGAATCCTTGTTTACCCTGTTTTATATACATACTTACATTTATGTACTATTGTTTACTTTATATAACCAGAGTCACGCTACTGATATTTATTTATAGATTATAATAATAATGGGAACAGAGACCTCGCTAGCACGAACTTTGAAGAGTTTTGTGTGAGAAGGTGGTTCCAATTGCTTTATCAATCTACCACGAATCACTAGTGAGCTATTATTGCCATTCTACAAAGATCTATTTGTTCTAAAATAATTCAATTGTTTATTTTTTATTTTATTTATTTAATAAATTCAGTACACAAGGAAAATACAAAAAAGAAAAGATTACATTATAAAATTATTACTAAGGTAAGTGTAACCCTGTGAAGAGTTCTCTGCCGACAGACCTCTAGGGAAAGGAAATAATATAGCGGAAGGTAATTAAAAGTGTACAAACAGTTTCAAAGAGGAAAGCAGTTATTGAATTCTAAATATTATAATATACAGAAGGAATTACGCAACTTATATAAAAGTGAATACATACATAACTATACAAATATAAATACACACACACACATATACATATATATACCTATACAAAATAAATAAATAACAATATGATACATACATATACTTATACATAAAACATACTTATATATAATATACCTACACTACACACAGGACAGATAATGCTCTTTTACTTTATTTTTAAAAGTGCTGAGAGTCTCACTCGCCCGAATATGGCAAGGAAGGCCGTTCCAGAGCCTCACTGCTTGGACTGTAAAAGAACCACCGTATTTGGAAGAGGTGTTAGGAGGATGGTTCAGAATGAGTTGCTGGGCTCTTCTATTAGACGCACCTCGAGCACAAAAACTGAAGCGCTCACGGAGGTAAGAAGGGTAGGAGAGATTAAAAAGAACCGAGTAAAGAAATGAGAGAACATGTAGATCATGACGACGGCGAATCGGGAGCCACTTCAGCTTAGCACGAAACTCGGAGACATGGTCGAACTTACGCAGGCCGAAAATGAATCGGATGCAAACGTTCTGCAGTCTCTCGAGTTTGTTCAGGAGGACTTCCGTGGCATCCAGAAAACAAACGTCGCCATAGTCTAAAAGAGGAAGAAGAAGGGATTGAGCTAAAGTGATCCTGGTTTCCAGGGGCAGGATATTCTGGAGATGCCTGAGGGAGTGAAAGGTGGCAAAGACTCTCTGGCTTATCAGATTGACGTGTTTTTCCCATGAAAGCCGACTATCAAAAAGAACACCCAAATTTTTTGCACAATCGGTGTATGGAATTTTAACATCATCATACACAACGGCGGGCATTGGACCCCTGTCGATGGTATTGTGATGATAAGTGTTACCTACTATTAGAGCTTGTGATTTGGAGGGGTTGACAAGGAGGCCAAAAGATTTAGCCCATTCGGAATTGTTGTGACACAATTGTTGATGTTTATGAATTATTATAATTCAAAATCACAGCAATTGTTATTGCAATAATGAGATGAAATTTGTTTTACATCACCAACCTCAAACTCAATAGTAGATTATGCACCAAGGACAAATAAAGTAATGTCCTAAGTGGCTGGTAGCATGTTGAACCCCGAGTGTAACGAGGAACTCTCGGGTTAACTCTCGAGTGGAGGCGAGGGAGTTGTCCCGAGGTGCATAGGTACTCTATTTTACACACCGTCGTCGTCGTCGGTGTAGATATTTGGTATTATAGACAAAACCTATTAGCCTATATAGACCTAACGTAACAACCAAAATGAAAAATCGTAGCCTGCTAGACTTTTGAAGACCAATCGAATGATTTATTATACCTATTTGCTGAGACCTTGGAAATGAAAACCAGGAGTTCTCATACGAATTTCGACGTTCTAAATTCATATCACTTTATTCCCTTGGAAGTTTCAGACAATAATATTTCTCTTGGGAATAATGTAAAATGTTTTGCTTTCAGTTGAGATTAATAGGTCTTTAATCCGTGATTAATTAGCTGCAGGTATGAAAAACTCTTTATTCATACAATTGCATAAAATCACTCTTAAAAAACCTAAGGATGTCACGTCAATAATAACAAAAGAAGATCGATCTAAGTAAGCTAAGTTGTTATGACAGACTAATAGCTGAAGAGTCAAGTTTACCATATTATCTGATAAAGAAGTTCCTAACTAACTTAGGTACGAGAACGTGCTCGATTAACCTCTTACGAGTTTGATTTACTGTATTCCTTTCATGTACTTACAATAGATAAGTACGGCATTGAATCAACCTACTTTAAGGTAACAATATTATCTTTAAATGTAAGATTCAAAGTCATAACTGACTTATAGAAGAATACATGGTAGTTAATTTTAGTGGGCCAGTAGGTGCAGATCCTAAAAATGCCTGTAACTACGAGAAAAAGGTCTTAGGAAACCTTTCCTTACTTTTATTGTAATAATTAATATGAATAATGGAATAATAAACAAAAGAAATAATTAATATCTTCAATTTTATTATATATGTAGGTACAGTTACCTACATATCAAAGACAAAATATTGCCACTCCTACTAATCGGACTTCCGATCGGATTCGGAATATTTCAAGTACCCAAACCACGATATTCCCTGAAAATAAAGCTATCCAAAGGCCAAAATAGAAATTGCATTGTCAACAACAAACTGTCTAATGCGAGTATAACCGTGAGGTGCAGATATTATTTAAATACTAGCTGCGCCCCACGGTTTCACACGCGTAAGTCCCGATCCCGTAGGAATATCGAGATAAAAGGTAGCCTATGTTTTAATCCAGGTCTCCAATTATCTATATACTATTTTATTGCAATCGGTCCAGTAGTTTTGTGTGAAGGAGTAACAAACATACATAAACACAAACTTTCACATTTATAATATTAGTAGAAAGGATAAATAATAATCGTTTAATGAAGACTTCTGGCCTCACTGTGGACGAGCCACATAAACGGAGACCCAGAATAGTTGTTATCGGAGTGCTCGCGTCCATGAAGGAGTCAGACGTGTTCCATTGCATTACGACAAGGCACAACACTTGTACTTTTTTGACCTCCATAAAGCTTAGTCATAAATCTGGGAAGAAAGACGCTGAGACCTGTAACTACTTGTTGGAAGTCCCGGCACATATTCGAAAAGCACTTATTACCAATGACCGAGTCTTTATTAATTGGTCCTCGTGCCCTGTGAGAGACTTCACACTTGTCACAAGGTGCTTTAGATGTCAGCAGTATGGACACTCTGCCAAGACATGCCGCGTGGTGATGATGGAAGACATGGTGATGTAGGTCACGCGATAAAGGAGTGCATAAGACAGCCAAAAAGTCATATAATCATAAAACTGGCGACTCAGACTGCCCAGCCAAAAAACTTATTGACTCTATTGACTATGTGGGCCCCCACATAGTCAATAGTGTATATATTTCAAGGTTTTTACTCTTTATATTCTTAAATAAGTGTTTGATTGATATTTTACTAACCGATCACAGTTCTGTCCCACTAACCTAAACACAATCACATGTAATCAAATCAATCACGTGGGTTCGCATATTCCTAATAACATTAATATAATAATAAATATAATTTTTATGCAACATTGACTTTGACTCGGATTATTCTGATGACGCGGATTGTCTTGACTTGCATGTCGCAGTTATTATACACAATATGACATAGTTTCGTTTGTGTAATATTACGTTAATCATTTTAATATGCCCTAGATTTACACACAAATATAATACCACTAAAAGATAACATAGAACATAATTATTAACTAAAAGAACTACATCCTACTAATATTATAAATGTGAAAGTTTGTGTGTGTGTATGTTAGTTACTCCTTCACGCTAAAACTACTGAACCGATTGCAATGAAATTCGGTATGTAGATAGCTAGAGGCCTAGATTAACATATAGGGTACTTTTTAACCCTATATTCCCACGGGATCGGGACTTACGCGGGTGAAACCGCGGGGCACAGCTAGTAATCTATATATATGGACGCGCCTAGTGTTGAAGTATACTTCGTGCCGTTCTGTGAAATAAAGTACTAATATAAAAGGGAAAATCACTGACTCACTCACTCATCACGAAATCTCAGAAACTACAAGTGCTGGGAGTCTCAAATTTTGCATGGGGGTTCCTTTTATGACGTAGGTGCTCACTAAGACGGGATTTTACGAAATTCAACCCCTAAAGGGGGCAAATGGGGGGTGGAAGTTTGTATGAAGGTTTGATTTTTTTAAAGGTAGAAACTTGAAAATTAGAATTATATCTTCTTATCGTAAATAAATTATGACGTGTTTCAGGGATTTTCAATTTTCCTATTTTAATCCTACTAATATTATAAATGTGAAAGTTTGTGTGTGTGTGTGTGATTGTTACTCCTTCACGCCAAAACTACTGGACCGATTGCGTTGAAACTCGGTATGTAGATAGCTGGATACCTAGATTAACATATAGGCTACTATATTCCCACGGGACTTACGGGATCCTTTATCATCAATAAAAAAATAAAATAAAAATGCCCTAGATTAATTAATGAACAAAATGATAAGTTTTTAATACTTTTACATACTTTTACCTGCTTAATGTTTCTAGTTCGAATTTTGTTACTTAATTATTTTAATTTATTTTATAAGTTGATGTAAGTCCTTTTTTACCTGAGATACAGGATTACCTAGTTCAGGCATATGTGCTTTTTTATTCTCTTTAATAATTAGTGCTTAGTTTATTATGTAAAATGAGTATTAATAAATATATTTGTAAATTTGAATTTGCGTTTATTTCGAGTAGCAGCCTTAAAAATATGTACAGACACATATAAAATAGATACCTTAAGCCCCCTCTACACGTCGCCAGATTCTTCAGCAGATGACTTCTGCAGATGCTTATCTGTGGTAGGTATTTATCGTCGGCAGGTGCGTCTGCCACCAATACGTTTGTTGTCGGTTTTTGTGGCACGCAACAAAGGGTTTCAGCGCGAGTGCACGACCTCAGTCCACATTTCATTTCATTTCATTTATTTGCATTCATATGGTAGGTACAATAGATGTTACAAGTTCACATATGAGCCCTGCCGGGCATTGCAATAGCGTGCGGTGACAGACCGAGGCTTTTCTTACTATACGTAGGCACTAGATATACAAATAAACTTGTCCGGTTAGTTACGTCTTGTTATATTATTATGCCAAGTTAGATAGGTAAAGAGTGATGGCAGTGTTAGTTAGCGTTAGTTTGTCGCTCATTTTCGCAACAACGGTGGATTAGATACCGGTTTTGTCAAGTTGATCTTAAAACGAATATCTAAATATACTGTCTAAATATCGTAACAAATATATTATACCTATGTTTGCGTATTGCAATGTCATGTGTAATGTTTTTAATGTCATTTCTTAAAATACCCTCAATTAATAAATAAATAATATAATATAATTGCAGAATATAATTGCATACGTCTGCCGATGCATCAGTGCAAGAGCAGTTGCTAGTGAGAGTGGACGCGTTCTTCAGCCTTCTTTTCCATTTTTTTCATAATTTTACTGTAGTGTACACTCAAGTAGTAATTAAAAGTACTAAACAAATAAACAGCAGCAACTGTAACCTCTTTAAGATCAATTTTTGTTGCGTGAATGCGAGTTGCATCTGTCGAGAATCGGCACTGACTGATTGATCCACAGACGTGTAGACGGATCGTCGTGATCTATCAGCAAACGCATCAGCCGACGTCCGCTGATGCATCTATCGACCTGTAGAAGGAGCATTACAGACTAACATACATATAGATAATATTATAATAAAAATATGTTTGTTTGTTTGAATTGAATAGTCTCCGAAACTTGACTGATTTCGATGAAATGTGGTATGAGGATACAGGCAAATTTTTATCTCGATATTTCCATTTGACCGGGAGAAACCGCAGAGTGCTGCTAGTAATTGAATAAATGTGAATATAGCGACCGTCATAATTATTATTATATTCATCATCATATTCGTCATCGGCCACAAGGAAAATATCAAATATCGTAAGCCAAAAAAATCCAAACAGGTAATATTAGCCTTTTACAAAATCAATAATAGATCTTCAGAAGATTGGAACGTCATTCGTTATCAAAAGATAGGTAAACACAAGGAAACTACAGATCTTGACCACTAGGTGCCACTACTTCAAAGCTACTTGAAAGAGACGTACAAATCACAGACAAATCAGAGAAAATGACTTCGGAAAAGTCTTTAGAAATTCTTAAACCAAGTAAGTGGAAAAATAAAGGGATTTTTGATGTAGAACAAAATGTGCTGAAAATGTTATAAGATGGTTTAATGAATAAGGTTAAAAAGGTAAAATCAAAGCATTAGAATTGTAACGATTTAATTAGTGCACAAATTCTTTTGTCTAATATTAAACAAGCTTCTTTAAATGAAACACTAACATAACATTCGATAAAATTATGTAATAGAATCTAAAATATGTAGTTGTATGATAGTTACATATTTTAAAATGCCTTTTCATTTATATTGTTTTAAAGTTAAAGATATCCGGGTTCGGCCGGATGCTATTTCTGGAGTCGTTAAATCAAAAGAGGTGCAGTGTGGCACCTGGTAAAGCATACAGTTATTCCCGCCGCAAAAATACAAAAATAATTCCATACATATAATACAGTCGAATTCAGAACCTTCTTTTTAAATAAAGTCGGTTAAAAAGCAACCTATATTTTATTTAATGTTTTAATTAAGTGCTAAATTTCATCCAAATTCGTCCAGTCGTTTTAGCACGAAGGACAATCAATTATCTGCAAAATATTAGTAGAAAAGAATAGTTTGAGTAATGTAAAAAAAATTTTTGGCTATCCAGAATCGTGTCTGGGCATCAGACACCTGCAAACTGCTCTACTGTTCTTTGGTGTAGTCCTGGCGTATGGGTTCCGTGTCAACATGAGCATGGCTATTGTAGCCATGACGGATCAGAATAATGAAATGGTAAAGTATGATTGTAAATATTTTAAACAATAAACTACTTCATAATTAAAGGATATTTATAAAAAATAGAAAGCAGGAAAGAACAAGATGAGAGAGAAGAGAGAAAGAGTGGAAGAGTGTAGGGTAAGAGAGAGTCAAGAAAGTAGTTTCAAGATGTGCCAAAAGGTACTGACAACACATATTATTAAACCAAATCACCGAGTCAAGAGTGCTGTCCAGAAAAAGAGGATTTTTTATATTAACAGTTCAGGAGGAGTTCAGATTTAACATAGGTAGATGAAAGAAAACATAGGGAAACTGATTTACCTGAGAACTCACCACGGTTCGAAAGAAAAGAAGGACTTAATGACTAACCCCTTTGAGGCACTTGCCATGTAGTGGGATGTAGGCATGGCCTTACTTCTACTACCATTTTTCTTTTGTATAAAAAACTAAATCAAAATCGGTTCATCCGTTCGGGAGCTACGATGCCACCCCGTCGTTTTTGCGTCGGGGTTAAAAAATTATAAAAGTGATATATCAGTTTTAACCGGTGTTTCTCCTGCAATATGGCTCAGATAATATCGTATTGCACCTTTTTGTGAATCAACTTATGTGGAGTTGATTCACAAAAAGGTGCAATACGCATCCCTTGTGTACAAATTTGTCATATTATGAGGTGATCTCAAAGAACTCTTACTTCTGAACCCAATGGAACATTATGAAAACCGGTTATTATTGTAATCAGATCAGTAGTTGGGATGATGACTATAGTCTTCAATCTGTGTATCATGATGTCTCAACAGTTTCTTATCTTATCTCCCTGTCGATTGATTTAATCTCGTATTTACGTCCGTGTTCACGTGTTGATACCAATCACCTGTCAATGTTATGATAATAATGATACAATATTTACACGCATCGATAATATCGATAGTAACTCAGTATCGGTAGTAGTAGTTTTGTAGGATTTTTTTAATGATTAAAAAAAGCTTACCACGGCCAGAAGGCTTCGCTAACCCATTACAATGCCGTTTCGTTTCAAAATTATTCATTGCTATCTACTGTTACAGGGTGTGCATAAGTGCTAAGCTTCCTAAGAGGTTTTAATACCTATGCATATATCTAGCCGTTCGACCACATACTGTCATAATTCTTAGCAGGGGATCACCAGTCACTTCTTATACCCCACCCTTATTGAATAAGATTTCCTAGCGGTATTTACGAAAAGTATAGCTATCTCTTGCAATAATAGTTCATCTATATCATTGTTAACTATATAATTTTATGAAAAGTTTTATCTTTTATTATTTTATCTGATGTTGTTTAAATATTATGTATACAGGACTTCATAGGATTTCACTTACTTAATTAAGTAATTGTTTAAGATCTATGGTACCGAATTCCAATATTCATATGACTTTGTATTTTGTTTCTAGTCATTTGACTGGAGTATACAGACGCAGAGCGTGATTCTGTCATCATTCTTCTGGGGTTACATCATACTGCAGATCCCGGCCGGTGAATTAGCTGCCAAATTTGGGGGGTCTATTCTTCTTAAAATATCCATTGGGGTAAACTCGGCTGTACTACTTATATTGCCTATGGCTGCTCAATATGTAAGTGAATTTTAATAAAGTTTCTTGATGACTGGTTTATTGTCAATTTGAAGATTTTACTCATATTTTTCGAGATGTAAACGAACTCGATTTTAGGGACCTTTTTATTCCTCGCTAAAAAGACAAATATTTCTAGGGAGGTTGGCAAGCAGTATGTGCTTGTCGGGTGATTCAAGGTCTATTCCAAGGGTTTGTCTACCCATCTGTACACAATCTCATTGGAAAATGGATACCCCTTGATGAGAAGAGTCGATTGGGGACTATCATTTATGCTGGTAATTATGTTTCTTGGGTCTATTTCGACCATTTTGGCGTTACATTCTTTATTACTTATTTATGAGCATATTTTGAACTAGTTACATTTTGAATGAAATACAGCGATATCTAATCGATATTTAAGTCACAAATCTTTTGAAAACTGAATATACATAAAAGCTAAAATAACCATGTCATAATCACTACGTTGAAATATCCCTTTTTTTAGTTTTCCACAGATCAAGTTACGTTGAATTCTTTAATAATTTGCGAATAAATAAGATTAAACGTGTTTTAGAAGTTGAAGAAAGACAGTAGTGAAATAAATTCTGTGCCAATTTTACAGGCTTTATCACGGATACCAATGATGCCACTTTCTAACATTGACTGTAATGCGAAGGTTGACCAAGACCCAGTTATGGCCAATTTAGTAGTGGACCAGTAATGGTCTGACTTATTTATTAATTTACTCTGTTTTCAGGTAGTAACCTAGGAACAGCTCTCCAACTAATGGGTGCTGGCTTTATAGCGGAGTACTGGGGCTGGCCAGCCATATTCTACGTAAGCGGTGGTATAGGAGTCGTATGGACGGTGCTCTACGTCTTCCTTGGAACTGCTTCTCCTCATGAGTCAAAGATGATCAGTGCTGAGGAGAAACTGTACATACAGACCTCGCTGGGACATGTTGGAGAACCTAAGGTAAGAATTTTCTGTAGGTAACAGTACCATAACTATTAAAGTTAGGTGCTTTCGTTTATGTAAGACATGCAGGCTGATTCACAAACCGAAATGAAAGAAATGAAAAAAAACTGCTGCTCTTTCACACCCGCGAATTTTTCGTCTTTTCAGTTTTATTCATTTTTGTAGCCTTCCGATGGTTTGTGAATCAGCCTTCTAATCCCGCGAAATCCAGTTATCAGTATACTAAACCTTTTTGCTGGTTTGTTCGTAGGTAAATAGTTTTTTAAAGGCGTTTAATTTCCAGAAACTGCGAACACCCTGGAGTTCAATAATGACGTCAATGGCGTTTATATCCCTCATAATTGTCCACTCATGTCAATCTTGGGGCTACTGGACGTTGCTGACTGAGATACCTTCGTATTTCAAGCTGGTGCTGGGTGTTGATATTAAATCGGTAAGATTACTGAAATAAACCAAAACACTACGGGGGACTAGGGGGGAAACAATCACCTTACGATCTAATTCTATATAATATTATCTATGTAAAAACCTGAAAGTATGAAATTCAGCATGCAGGTCATGCTAAATTTCATGCTTTCAGCTAGCTGGGATCGTATAAAAAGCTAAGGCCGCCGACTACTGTTGGTTCTAATATTTGTTTTAATTATTTCATCAACTTCCAGAACGGCATGATGTCAGCCCTGCCGTACATATCGATGTTCTTGCTCAGCTTTCCATTCGGTTTCCTCTCTGACTACGCGCTGAAGAAGAAATGCCTCTCCATCACCGCTACGAGGAAAATTAGCAACTCTATTGGTGAGGATTTTGTTTTGAACTTTACTATTTCACAGTATACCTAATACATCAATCTATATAGAGGTATAGCTATCTTCTAACTTCTCCCGGCGCGTCTGTCTGAATTTAATTACTACTGAACAGATTTTATACGCTTTTCATCAATGGGATTTTCACCAAACGAAGAAGATTCACTCGGTATGCGTATAATTCATTAACATTTTGTGTGAATCTGATAAAATAATATGACCATGATTTTAAAGATGTCAGAATAAATTCAAACCGACAGAGCTTTTACCCCTAGGCCGATTGATAAAACTATAAATAGTTTGATATGCCTGTGGTCCGATTGACAGAAGCACAGGTCAAAAATGTCTATGGATCAACCTGTAGACATAGAGGTATTATATGGTCTAAGCCTGTAGAACTCCGCGATCGGAACACGGGCAAGAAACAAACTATTGAAGGGATTTTCCCCCGCTACCCGTGCGAAGCCGGTACGGGTATATAAATAACTCTCAATTGAAGCAGAAGCCGAGAAACAAAACAAGTCAATAAATATCGGTTACTAGATCGTATTACTTAATTAAAGATCGCTCGCTGTTGTACTTGTAGTTCGAGATTGGCTGCTGCCGTTATTTTGTTGCGAACATTCTGATGAGAGTTGATGGTTATTTAACACTTTTACTTGTTACTTGTATTTTTTGATAACGTACACTCTGTCGGTAGGAATTTATCAATAATAGTATCTATATTCTATACCTTTACATGTACTTGTATACGGACTTTTTTTCCGCTAACCGCACCACTTTAGTTGAGTTCCTTTTGCGTGAGGATGGAGTAGACTTGCCTAACGTCTCTCAGCTTAGTTGAACGTGTTCAGAGGAAAGAATTTGTCAATAATTATGTCTGTAGCCAACTAAGCCGCGTTTTTCATCACGATGTTTTCCATTTCCGTAAGAGCAACGTCAATTAGCGCAAATACATTTTCCAAAAAAACATTGATGAACCGCTGGCTCGAATTAGGACCTAATAACTTTCGGAATAAAAATAGGGGCTAACATCTCATACTTTTTTTGAACATGTAAACATCTTTAAAACTGGTCGGAAGATAGTATTATAGTAAAGGGGTCACTGGCAAAAACAGGATGTAGCGTCATAAATGTAGGTCATGATCTGTAAGTACAGATACAGGCACAGAAGTACAGGTGTTATGAGAACGGCAAAAAGTTTTTCTTGGTGTTCCCTAGAACATTATTGGATAATTAAATCATTAAATAAATACTGGTTTGTAAAACCCAATTTTTTACCCAATTTTTATTGCGTCGGGGATCCATTTGGAAAATACCTTTTTAACTTTGAATTGCTAATTTTTTGGACGACTACATCAATGTTTAAGTGATCTGCCAGCTAAATGGTTGATGCCAGCTAAATCAATAAAATAAAAACTTTATACGATGTTTAAAACTATTTTTCCACTTGTCGGTTCCAGGTCAGTACGGTCCAGCTATCGCCTTGATTGCGCTGTCATACTCCCCTGTTGGTGACGTCACTATGGCAGTCGCGATATTAACTGTCGTCGTCGGACTTAATGCAGGACATCTTACAGGTTTTATGGTATGTGGACATAGCTAATTAGTAACCACGCTCTGAGGTTTTCAAAAGCTTAAGCTGAAAAATTTGACGTAAAAGGGTAAACAAACATACATGATCATTAACGCGCGTCAACTCACCTCGCGGAGCTGTCCTAGAAAATAGCTTCGCGTCAGCAGTTTCGTCGCAGTCGCCGTCGCCTCGTGCGCCGCTTGTAGACAGCGTACCCCGCGCGTCCCTCACCGCAGCGGCACCTCCACATGCTGCCGCACGACCTAAGCTCCCCGCCCCGCTGCCTGTGGCCCCAGTCACCGCGAGCGCCCCTGTGGTTTCTGATATGGAGCCAAAAGTTCTTAACGGCGATGATGAAGGTTTTGTCAAGGTGCAAAAAACGGCAACCAAGACCTATCATGAATCGCTGCGGTGCAGCCCCGACTTATTTTAGTCTGGGAATTCGTGTTGCGATGCCGAATACTACGGTGTACATCTCCCGCCTGCTCTACACCGTCGGGGAAAAGGACGGCGTCGAGTACGTACGCCGGAACCTGGGCTACACGCTAAGGGTACTTATGCTGGAGTCGCATCGAAACGTCAATTTCAAGGCGTTTGTGGTGTGAGTCCCGAAATGCTATCTGCCTCGCGTTATGGATCAAAGCTTCTGGCCAAAGGAAGTGGTGTTCCGTGAATTCTACGCGAACACACTTAGACTAAAGTGTAGTGTCATGGAAGTGCTACTAAATAGTTCTAAGCTATCTATTAATACATTTAATTATTATTATAAAAAATGTATGTTAGATAATAAAAAGATATAAGGTATGTATCTATGGGCATTTGTAGCCTGAAATAAATGATTTTATTTATTACTAGCTTTTGCCCGCGACTTCGTCCGCGTAAAAGTCGAAAATGGACCAAGGAATCAAGTTGTCCCATACAAACTTTGCCCCCCTTTTCACCCCCTTAGGAGTAAAATTATGATAAATCCTTTCTTATCGGATGCCTACGTCACACAAAGAACACACTCTCAAAGTTTCAATTCTCTACAATCAGCCGTTTAGGCTGTGCGTTGATCCGTCAGTCAGTCATTCAGAACAAAGAATCTTATACATAGGCTGCACTAAAAGTATCGGGAATGGAATATTTCCACTGTTCCTGTCATATTTAAATCTTTTTAATTGAAAAGTCCTTGGTTTTAAAAATCGAATACCATTTATTTATTTTAAAAAAGAATCTCGGTCTTGTCACAAGGTTTTGTCAAACTTGTTTAGTCGTTGAGAAAATGGAATTGACTCGAGAAAATTCAAGAGCGATGATTTATTATGACTTTCGAAGTGGTTTATCACAAAAACAGTGTGTTGACCGGATGATTTCTGCATTTGGTGATGAAGCCCCATCCAAAACCACAATTTATCGCTGGTTTGCTGAATTTCAACGTGGACGTGTCAAGCTCAATGATGATCCCCATCAAGGTCGTCCAAAAACTGCACTCACCCAAGAAAACGTTGATGCTGTGCGTAAGCTGATTGAGGAAGATCGACATGTAACATACCGCGAAATTCAGGCAACTTTAGACATTGGCATGAGTCAAATACAAATAATCTTGCATGAACAATTAGGTGTAAAAAAGTTGTTTTCCCGATGGATACCGCATTCGCTCTGTGAAGAGCAAAAAGTGGCTCGCGTTACTTGGTGCGTCAGAACTCTCGAAAGATTCCACGCAGGATCCTCAAATGCTGTATACAACATCGTATCAGGTGACGAATCCTGGATATACGCGTACAAACCCGAAACAAAAAACCAGTCACGAGTTTGGGTGTTCGAAAATGAGTTAAAGTCAACAAAAATTGTTCGTTCACGGAGTGTTGAAAAAAAAAAATGGTGGCCACGTTTGTCTCCAAAACCGGCCATGTTGTGACTATTCCTCTTGAGGGACAAAGAACGGTTAATGCAGAATGGTATGCTAGCATTTGTTTGCCACAGGTCGTTTCTGAACTCCGTAAAGAGAACTGCAGCCGCCGCATCATCCTCCATCACGACAATGCGAGTTCTCACACCGCGAACAGAACAAAAGAGTTTTTAGAGCAAGAAAACATAGAATTATTAGACCATCCGCCGTACAGCCCCGACCTAAGCCCTAATGATTTCTATACTTTCCCTAAAATAAAGAATAAATTGCGTGGTCAGAGATTTTCATCACCTGAAGAAGCTGTGGACGCCTACAAAACGGCCATTTTGGAGACCCCAACTTCCGAATGGAATGGTTGCTTTAATGATTGGTTCCATCGTATGGAAAAATGTGTCAAATTTCGCGGAGAATACTTCGAAAAGCAATAAATACATTTTTAAATAGTAAAGTTGTGTCACTTCCTTGATTCCCGAAATTTTCAGTGCCGTTCTCGTGTGTATAGAGATTTATTAACAAAATCAAATTAAAGGATATTTTTTTGAAAAAAGAAACACAAAAACTAATGAGGGTTTTTTCTTTTTGTAATTATGTTCACAAAAGTTTTGGTATATATCTTTTGAAGAGAATTTCCATAAATTTATATGGTTAACCAATGTACCTTCTGTCATCCATACATATTCACAAAGTCTCGGAATAAATCATATACGGAAAATATTTTAAAAATTATGAGGATGTATTTAAAGAAGAGTGGACGTCTTGTGGCTAATATGATAATGATGATGAAAAATACCTAAAACTTTATAAAATGGCTCTTCATTAAGTTAATGTAAGACAAAACATCGAAAGTAAAAATATCCTCTACAAGATGATTGTTCTTTATCTTCCAGTTGGTTCATATTGACATGGCTCCTAATTTCGCGGGTACCTTGATGGGCATCACGAACTGCGTCGCCAACATCGTCTCCATCATAGCACCTCTGGTTGCGGGAGCCATCCTGAGGGATGAGGTTAGTTTCCTTTACTCCAAGTTCGTAACTGTTCTTTGATAACCAGATACGAACATGGAACTCATAACATTACACAATAATATCTCAAATTAGTATATATTCTGCCTATATAGACCGCTTTATGGTTTTCATGAATGATTTAAGCCACTATCTCATCTGATAGTTTTCCTCTAGTATAAGCCCATTAACAACAGCGCATGCAAATAAATCATGTTCTTTCACTGTAAAAACAACCGTGATAAAAACAAGAAATTAATGGAATTTACTTTAAATCGAATATTCTTTTATTGGCTTATTCCCAAAGCTCCATGACCTTAAAAATTGTTCCTAATGGGTCCATGAAAAATATTAATCGTTGATAAATGCTGGAACTTTTTATATGTAACTTTTTCTTTGAAATTCTAAGTATCTGTGGTTTTTCAGACTGATCCTCAAGAATGGAAGATCGTATTCTACTTGTCTTCGGCATTTTACTTCCTCGGTAACACCATATTCCTCATATTTAGTACGAGCGAACGCCAGAAATGGAATGAACATGGAGCAGAGGAAAAAGGTTATTTTAAAACTGTTGGTTAATATATTAATTTTAAACGAAAAATTTATGTGAGATCAATATATCGGCACTGTTGCAAGCGCCATGTTCACGAGACATGATTGATACCCATTTAAATTTACTTAAGTGGTAAAAAAGACACGATAGTTTTAAATTCTGTTTCAAGTAACTAGCTATATACTGCAGGTTCACCTACTTGCCCATTTCAGTGGATAATGCTTATTTATGCTGCTTCGTGAACTCTACAATTTTCACATTTATTTTTTCAGTGAGGCATTTTTCGTTTTCAGGTTATCCGTTGAAAATTATAGGCTTGAAATTTTTCATCAAATAATTCAGTCTACGTCGGTATTTTTTTTTGCAGATACCAAAAACAACGAAAAGGAGGAAAGAGCTTATTGAGTTGACAATTTGAAGAAATTTATCGGAGGTACCTGAATTTTTAATTTATCGAAATTAAATTATTATATTTTGCAGATAATGTTTTTGTATTGAATTTTTTCTCAAATCCAAATACAAAGATGGTTATAAAATAATTATTTTACCTAGATACCTAATTCGAAAACTTATTGAAAAAAAAATAGTAGGAACTTAACTATTTTTTTAAATGCTTACTCCAGCTTTTGTGACTCGTTATAATTGCGATGCATCGAGTTGTTTACCGTTCGGAATGCTATAGTGTCGTGCCATACTTATTTAGGTATGTTTCTATTAGTAAGTTTTACGCACAGTTTAGGTATCCTCAAACAAATTGGAAAACAAGAAGTGTGTTGCTAATTTACGTCATTTTGTGTTATTTCTATGCTTATATATTTTTATATTTTTGCATGCCATATTTATTTTATATTTATTTTAAACGTAATGTAGTAGATACACAACTTTTTAAACCACCAGGCTCAAAGTTAGTCTTCACTCGGCGGCACTTCACTGCACTCGCTCCGCGTATTTTCAATGATTTGCCCGATGAGATTATAGATAATTCGGACATCAGTGAACCACATGTTCACGGAAAAAGTTTTAAAAGAAAAGTGAACTTGTGGTTGACGAACCTAGAAGCTACTGAATTTAATAACTTGTGGCGACTATGGTCAGGTGATAGCAGTTTGCAGTAGGTAGATTGAGTTTGTTTGTTTTGTTTTGTACTAAATAAGTATGGAGTTCGTTTATTCGGTTCAATATTGTATAAGTGGGTATATATTATTGTAGGTCTTATAAGTATATATTACAAAGGCGGTATATAGATTTATATAATATATATATTTTATATAAGTATTTAATATAATTTTTCTTGTAAAAATTAAGCAGGAGTCCATGAATTAGCAATATTATGCGCACCTGTTAACATTAAGCAGATAAAGTACCCCGCGTATGAACAATGAATGTGTCGCTATTTATGTGGTTCACCCAAGCACGGATCTATTGATCTATATGGGTGGCTACTGTCATAAACACCTTACCAGATACTATACCTAATACGTAGTTTTGGCTCTAATTAAGCGGTGTGTATTATGTTATATATTGTGTGTGAAATAATAAATAAAATAAATAAACCATAGTTGTGATATTTTCCCGTAACAACGCAAACCAATGTCACTGTATAATATTTTTTAATTAAAGGTATCTTTTCCACAGCTTCTTAATTAGCAATTAAAAATTCAGAATATAAACAGTGACTCCCACTGGAACACAATAAAAGTTATTTTTCTTCTTGATTGCGAGCTTCGTTAAATAAAGTGCTCGGATCATAAAAAGTTTTATAAAGTAGGTAATGTTGTTAATTGTTATTTGTAGTGACTAGACAGCTGGTAAGTCGTTACAGTTAGGTTTATTCAGGACTCTGTTGAATCTAGAGTGCTGTCACATAAATCTGCCCGTATAAACTAATGTTGCCAACTTTGTGGATTTCTCTAAACCGAAGCGATATCGAGGAGTAGTGGATGAATGTGCCATCATTTATCATACAGAGGCGAGACAACTCCTCGATATTTATTATTTTAAATATTGAGGAATAGTCTCGTCGATTAATGACATTTCACGTCATTTTGAGGACCTCCGTAGCTCCGTGGGTGAAGGCTCACCTGCAACATACAAGGTTGCCGTTTCGATACAGATATCTGTTTCTAGTCTGGGTATTAAGTACCTATATTATAATTAATATTGTGTTTTAAGTTTTTACAAAAGAAATATATATATATATCTGACCACAATAACCCAAGCGTAGTTGGATGGCTAAGGGTAAAATGGGGCTATATATTTATTTAATAATGTATTTAAAAATGATATGCTTGCTACAGTAAAGCCTACAGCAAAATGAAAAATGATTTGTCTATTGTAAACGAGTCGGAAACGAGTCTCAGACAATATTCACGTTATTTATGAAATCCGACGTCATCACAACATTTGACCAGAAACAACAGTTTGTTAAAAATGAAAACGAGATATAATTTCCTTTGGCGCGTATTTCATTATAAATGTTAAGGCAGAGATCTTCGAGATGTATCCGGTTACAAGATCTTAGATAATTCCATTTGAATATCAGTCATAAATGATTATTTTATCATAGAAGGTGGTATGAAACTTCGACGAAATAGAGCTGGACATTTGAAAAGCTGTTTGCCAACCTAGATATGGCCCTAGATATGTACCCTGTTGTAGAAATATGTCGACGAGGAAAGAATGCGGCGTGGCTACCCAGCGCAGTGGCTGCAACTGGCCGTCACTGGCCGGAGCCCGGTGTGCAAACAAACCGGGATGTTACTTATAGTCTTTATGTCTTGCATGGAATTTAGTAATGGTGTACCAAGCCATAAACTCATGAAAAATAATAGATGACCAAAATCAAGAAATAAAATAAATAAAAATAACATTTGATTTGTATGAATATATTATCTAAAATTCTTTAAAAAATGTATAGTTACTAGATTTTATTGAAAAAATATTTATGTGTTAAATGATGAGATTTTGGCACTTTAAGTGAATGATCCCTGAATAACAAAGCAAGAGAGTTAAATAAGTTAAACCCTAAATCTGTTTGTGGCATGTTTGCACGTGACAGCTCCAACATGGCTGAACCGAATTAAATACCTGCTTTCCATAACTGCTTTCCTCTTTGAAACTGTTTGTACACTTTTAATTACCTTCCGCTATATTATTTCCTTTCCCTAGAGGTCTGTCGGCAGAGAACTCTTCACAGGGTTAGACTTACCTTAGTAATAATTTTATAATGTAATCTTTTCTTTTTTGTATTTTCCTTGTGTACTGAATTTATTAAATAAATAAATAAATAAATAAATAAATACTGTATCTGAAAACTGCAAGTTCCGTTCAGGGTTTGATGAAATCGCTTCAGCAGTCTATGTTATGTGCTATTTGGTAACTGCTAATAGGGTTTTTTATTTTCTGTCAAATTATTTAATGAATTCAATAGCCGCTATAAGCCTTAGACTTACACCACTCACTTTCAGAACGGAGATTCAGCAGAGCCACACGGTGCGGTGCACGGCATGCTCAATATTTTTCAACCATTATTTTTACTGTAGCAATTTGTACTCACCATACTTCGAGTTTTTCTTTTCTTCATTTAATGGCATCGCACGACATATGCATACGTAAGTATATATAAAAATGCGTAATATTAAAATAGTTTATGATGATTCTGATTAATCTCAGTGGTCAAACGAACAGTTCGTTTGACCACTAAGATAAATCAGAATCATGGTCAGAGTGTTAAAAAAATCATAGCTGATATTAAGGCAAATTTAAAAAAAATACTTTTTGTGCCGCTAATTTTCCTTATTTTATGTAGGTTCATGGTGATGGAGCGGGTCGGTGGTTGTAAGGGGATTTTATTTAATGGGTTTCTTTTTTGGAATCTAACGCGTCGTATAAATTCCATTTAAACTGAGTCTAAAAATCAATAAGTATTCCCCAGCCATTTTTGTGGTCGAAAATGGGCTATTCATCACAACTTTTGGACCTTTTTTATGTTTTCTACATAATTTACGGGCTCCCAAGTCCCGGTTTAGGGCAGACGCAGACGAAATACTTTTGGCGTGAAATATGTCTGTAATTTCGACCGGTAGGTCATTGTAAAACCATACTTATCATATTATACAAGCACGTTTCATAGTCCTGCAGCTTGGCGTCTGATACAGGTTTTGATTGGCCGATTTATTAAAAGAATAAAAGTAAAACAATTTACAATAGATGAATCAATCTTTACCTATCTTTGAACCTTTCCTTTGTGTAGCTAAATTAATTTATTAAATTAAAATATCTAATTTAATTTTTTAAATACCATTTGGGTACCAGGTCATTTAAAATTAAGGGTTTTACTTATTATTTCCTTAAATATAATCAACTACAAAGTATTTAATCTGTATTCAGTATAAAAGAAAGCCATTGTTCAGAACACGATTGATATGTTTTATTTATGGTTCCATCCCTACTACAAAACCATAAACCAGTTTATTGTTTTATTTATTGCTTTTATGATCGGTTAAAATGTCGTGAAATCGGACCCCAATGGTATTTAAATAATGTTTGTTTTATTACGATTTTTTACTTGAGATGCTTTTTTCGCTCATATACGTACTATAGGGTGCTATAGGTACAATTATACGGTCGGTCAAGGGACAATTGTTCCATGGTCACAGTTTTGGAATGGGAATCTCATGAACTCTACTGCGGTTGCGTCCCTATGTAGTATGTCAAATTGTATCTACTAATTATGCCTAATTATTGTTTGACCACCACTGGTCAGATGGCAAATGATTCGTCGCAACTGACCACTGGTGGTGAGATTTAGTCCGTAGTGTTATTATCTTCTATTATCTATACATATAAAATGCTTTGTCCTGAACTACTGACTGAATGACTGACTGACGGATCAACGCACAGCCTAAACCGCTGATCGTAGAGACCTGAAACTTGGAGAGTGTGTTCTTTGTTTGATGTAGGCATCGGATAAGAAAGGATTTCCGAAATTGCACCCCTAAGGGGGTGAAAAAGGGGGGAAAAGTTTGTATAGGACAACGTGATTCCTTGGTCCAATCTACTTCAAAGTTTGCATAAACATTCTTTAACAGAATTGATGGAACACGTGTTTTGTATTTTATTGGAATTCATCCCCTAACGGGGTTAAAAAGGGGTAGGAAGTTATTTTTGGGGTGATTTGCTTCGAAGTTAATAACAATACTCCTTTTAACTTACCTACATTGTATTTTGACACGTGTTTGAAAATTCAATCCGATTTTATTCAAAAATGGTTGCACTTTTAGGACACGGTCTCATAAAGCCTCATAGGGACGTAGAGTTCGAAATTTGAAATGGTAAGGACTAGAAGGAACTAAAACATTTTGGTTATAAAATATACGAATTATTTCATATTCCAAATTAACTGCGCACCGCGGTTAGACCCGCATAAATCGTGATCCCGTGGGAATATCGGGATAAAAAGTATGCTATACTATTATGTTATCTGTGATCTGTGACCTTCCTCAAAAAAAGAGCTATCTAATAGTGAAAACCAGATTTCAATTGGTTTAGGTGTTTTTAATTGTATAACAAACAATCTAACAGACAGACATGAAATTAAAAAAACTATGCATATATTTTTGTTCTACTACTTTTTTCTAAGTCCCCTAGACCCATTTTTTAAATTTGCTTCCAAGTACAGACTTTTTGTCCTCTCTACCTTTAAAAAAACTGCATAAACACAAATATATAATTAAACCAACCTACCGATTTTGGTAATACCCATAGAAATAATTAGAGTTAAAACCAATTAAAATAAATAAATAAATATTTCAGGACATTCCACACATCGCCATCCAGCCCCAAGCGAAGTAACTACACTTGTGTTATGGGTGCTAGATAACGGATATACTACTTATATACTTTTCTTTTGTAAATATATACTTATAATACATAGAAACAACCAGACCACAGACAAATATCTAAGCATAAATACTTGTCTGAGGCGGGAATCGAACCCGCAACCCTGTGTTTGGCAGTCCGGCATGGTGACCATTGTACCAACTGGGTCGTCAAAACTCCCATTAGAACTATTTTCGACTTCTCCCGGACGAAGTCGCAGGAAAAAGCTAGTCTACCTATACTTACTGAATATGTACATATTCAGTATATATTGTAGAGCATATTCAGATGTAAATTCACAAACACCCAGAGTCTCAAAACAAAGACCCACACCGGAGTTTCAATTCCCTAATTTATGAAACAATCCAGGACAATTATTTGCGAGTCTGTACATAATTAGTCTAATTTCAGTTCTATTACGTACGTGATACGGTACAGCGCGACGCGCAGCGGGATGCAAATGCAGATTGTCTCTCACATTTCTGTAATAAGCACTTTACTATTGGAACTCTATTGCAGTTTGCTGTGAGATGAAGTTATTTCGAGATATAAAAATTATGCCTATAGCAATGCCATTTTAATGGTGGTGGTTTTTTGTTACATTAGTTTTAAAATACAGTTTTTTAAATCGATTAATCTTCAGTAACAACAATGGTAATACATCTGCTGCTCGTGTTGATCTGTTTGCGGACGAATGGAGATTGAATATTGTGAGTGTGTTTTAATTTTTGTCAGAAAAATGTTTGTAAGATTTGTCCTATTTAGTCAATTACTGTGATTGGTTTTTAATAATCGTGTTTATTGACTTTAATAAATAAAAATACTTAAAACTAATTATATCATCTGAGAAAAAAAATGCATCTGTAAATTAGAAAATATAAACAAAAGAATAAAAATCAGTAATCCGTCGACCCATTGATTTGACTTGTGCTTTTAAATATCAGTCAGTCAGTCAGGACTTTAGATTTTATATTTATAGAAATAGAGTACCAATAGTACATGATTTGGACGAACTCCAAACGAAGGTTGATATTAATAATAACGAAATTCAGACAGGAAACGGTGCAGCCTTTCCGTTTGTATGTTGAACATTCCAGTCAGGGAGTTGAAATTCAGGATTTTTTTTTATTATTAAGTAGGTAGGTATGTAGGTAAGGTTCTGTTGAATAAACTAGAATGATCCAACCGACTTAATTACAGCAGACATTTCGTAACGGTGCGGGTGGTATTTCAGACTGAAACTTTGTCGAATAATGGTTTGTTAAAATTCAGTTTTGTGATCAAAACAAATATACTTACCAGTTATTGTATGTGTTTGTTGGATATTGTTACAGCAGGCGCCATATTACCTATAGTTCCTTAGTACCCATACCATCACAGTAGTCCGAATAGTTCTCTCCTGTAGTTTATGAATAGATCTATCCAAACTGGAGGAGTTTGCATTTTATAGTGCAGACAGGGATAAAATCGAAGGTTTGGTGTCAACATGTTCAGTTTGCAATTCAAAGTCAAAATTCTTTATTCAGACCTCTACGTGTTGGCTTCGGGTCCATGGACGTCCTCCGAAGGGATAGCTCTAAGTAGGTAGGATCTCGTCTCAAAAAGCAACATCCTATCTAATATGATAAATGAACGAAATCTTTGGCAACAAAATAATTTATTTACATATTTACAACGTTAAGTAAGTTTTAGCATCTGCTAAGGCAATTATTTAATAAATAGGAACTTAAATTACTTTTTCCACTTTTTCTGTCGAATCTGAAACAAAAAAGGTGTTTTACTATAAGTATGGGTAGTTTTTTGTTTCCGTAAAATATTATGTTTTGGATGTAACCTAAAACTAAGATTTGCTTCCGAGTTGCTCGAAAGATGGCGCTCGGATATAGTTTCGGAATACTTAACTCTGGTCCAGAGAATTTTATTTTTTTGCACTGTCAGAGAAGGCATACAGCTTCGCCAATAAAATAATGGACAAATAATCTTAAGAAAACGATAGCTGCACTCGAAAGCAATTAAATAAAGACAATATTTCAGTCTTATAAAAGATTATTGTACAAAGGCACAAAGCGATTGACTTCGACAGCAAGAATAGCATCGTCGGTAAAAAGTAAAAGTCTCTGAACACTCGACAAAATTTAAACGATAAATTTCAATGACATACGATTGGACGATTTTCTTCAGAGAAAGAGTTATTAAATTTTTCCATTGTAGACTTGCAATAGAATGAATACCCAGGTAATATAAATGTAACTTACTATGTCTGTTGTCTGGTTCGTTCCAAGTTTGTTTCTCACTAGAACCGAATATTACGAAGAACGTATTGCAAGCTACGTAAATGGCAGACGCTAGGTAGAACACTTTACGCCAATCACCCGCGTCGGTCTGGAAAAATAATTAAAAAATAACAACATTTTTATAGAGAGCAATTTTTTTATGTATACTTTTATACGTTAGACATTTTTGACGTTATGTAAAAATTGTTTAGGTACATAAAGGTTTGAATTGTTATATAAAAAATAACTACTATGAAACACATGCAAACCTTAAATCTTAAACATGGTAAGAAATTGACAGGCTGTAATTTAATTAATTACAATATTTGTAGGTTTAATTATAATAATAGTAAATTAATTTCGCAAGGCAACGACACTCGTAAACTAAGAGCATAATTAATTGAGATTTACGTTCATGTACATCTTAGCGCCATCGCCATAAGGAAGGAAACAATACTTTGCAATTAAACGAACAAGGTCATAGCTCTAGCTTGACGAAGGAAAATCATCGCGTGGGAATTCACCTAATGAGCTTCTACTTAATACTTACTAGAAATTTATTATACCTAATTAATTTTATCGAGAATAATAGACAGATAGGTAGTCATGTTACCCTGTAAACTTTTTTGAAGATCTATATACAGGTATAGATAGGTATTTTGTTCTATATGAAAAGTTTGGCGGGAAGGATATTGCAATTTTTAACGAATCTCTAATTTTTAACCTATGTTTCCTTTTAAACCGGATCAGTTGTTTCGGAGCCTATCCGTTACAAACAAAAACAAATAGTTTCCTTTTTACAATATTACTATGGATTAGACACTACTTTTAGATGGTAAAAAAGATGCACGTCATATGTGAAATCTATTTGGATACGCATTTTTCTTTGTTATAGTAATAGTGAAAAATTGCAGAAGTAAACGGACTAGCAACCGAACTACTGGAACTAAAAAGTTTCTGTGGTTCCGTAACCGAACTAACAACTGAATCACTGCACCTAAAATGTACTTCTACTAAAACTCAGTTAAAATTTTTATATCAGTATTGTTTTAACCAAATTAGATGACAAATAATACCGTACTTTCCTATAACTTACATATAATAGTAAAATATTACCTCATCCTGCAGTATGACTCCAGCAACCAAAGGAGCTATGATTGAGATAATGTTGGCGATGCAGTTGGTGATGCCCATCAACGTGCCAGCGAAGTTAGGCGCCATGTCGATATGGACCAACTGAGGGATTTCACTTAATTTAGTACATATTATAGGAAATTGTTACACACACCGATATCAGCTCCAAATTTAATATTTTTACTTATTTACATAGTAATTTTATTGGTAGAATGGTTTATGTACAAAAAGTTCAGTATGACACTTATTTTGTAGAAATTCGAAAATCATGAAAACAACACTACCTACTTAATAATATTTAATGTATTTTGTTTTCGTAAAAATACTGCTTATCGAGGTTTACAAAGTAAAAAAAACATGGTAAATATCACGTTTCAAATAAGTTTAGTTATGAAAATAACTATGGTAGTTTAAAATCCCATCAAAACAACAATTCTAAAACTTGAGTAAAATCTACATACATACTATACCTAGTAAGTACTAATATAAACTTTTGATAAAATGTGAAAAAGGTCAAACCAACAACATCTAGCAAACATCAATGATTAAAAGTAAGTTTACACGAGGATATAAAATGAATAAAACTATTAATTTCTCGTTGGAAAATCATGAACCTTCAAACGAACTCGTTGGTAGATCAGTAAGGTTATCAATTTTGTGGTGATCAATAATTAAGCAGTGGATGAGAATATAAATTGGAAAGTTACGGCTGTTCGTCACAATTTTTCGGTCGGTCCAAGTTGTCACCTCTGTATTTGTCTGCAGAAGTTACAGCTGGGATTATTCTTTAAAAAACCTACTTGTCAGCGCAACTATGTGACATGATTACTTGGACAATTTGAAATAAATTTTTATACTGATTGAGCTTAAATCGGACCAAAAGTAAAAAAAAGTTCAGGTCGTCCGATCGGTCGGACTGAACAGTCGGACCACGTGTTCACAGGGATTAAATTAATCCCCCTCCCGCCTCCTGACCTTTATGAAATCTAAATTTTTCAAAATGCTTGACGTCTAGACAAAATGTGCACGGGTCTTAGCAAGTTGCTTGATATCATCTATCTGCTTGCATTATGCTAAAACGTACCTCTAAGCACTGTATTCAGCAACTCATAATTAGTGGAAATATGCCAGTCATTATGTATCCTCTTGCTCTGTCACCTAGAGTAGGTGTCCTTTCATTTTAAGTTATAAATATCTTCAACTAACTCACCAGGTAACCGGTGTAGTGTCCAGCATTAAGGCCGACGACCACAGTTAGCAAAGCAACTGCAGCCGTGACGTTGCCTGAAGGTGAGTACGATAAAGCGATCAAAGCTAGCGCGGGGCCGTAGTGACCTTAGGAAAGAAAAAGTTTCATCGTGATTATGTCTTTTAAGATAAAACACTTCTCAAAATTCTTGGTGGCGAAATCTACAAGTACGTTTCAACGTGCTAAGATATGAAGAGATTAAATTAATTTAGTGGAATGCTTTCTGTTTTTATTACAATTGAAACTCGTGGCGAAAATGTTTTATTTTTTATCTTTTAATTAATTGAGTCACCGATAGTGGAGAAAAAATATTTCTTAACTCTATCCGTAGCATTTGTACGTACACAGGTCACAGTTCACTCCGGTTAATCATCGCGGTGCGATACCAACTGCACTACAGGGACCCATTTCAGCACTCAATTTATGGAATGCTTTTGACATAGGTACATCTACATAGCCAGCATGCAGCGAATATCAGCTTAGCTCGAGTATTCGGAAGTATGAGATATACTTCTTCATTCATAGCACAAGACCATGAAGGAGTTTAGGGAGGCCTTTGCCCAGAAATGAGCAATCATAAGATATTTGTTTGAACTCACCAATAGAGTTGCTAAGTTTCCTGCACGCTGATATACTCAACCACTGTTTCCTTAGTATAAAATCTGACATGAAACCGAGTGGGAATCCCAGTAAGTACATCACCAAGTATGGTAAGGCGGACATAACACCATTCTGCATAAATAATATGTTGAGTTAGACATAAGTGAAGTGAAGTGGAAATATTATCTTCATCGTCTACGTCAAAGACACGAAATACTCACGGCTTTGATATCGACTCCCAGCACTTGTTTCATATAGGAAGGTATCTCTGTCATTAGAGTCCAGAAGCCCCAGTTCTGGCCGCAGTGGACCAATAGTAACGACAGGAACGGTAGTGACGTCCAGATCGACTTCCAAGGCGTCTTCAGTTTCTATAGGGATATCATACAATTGGTAGTGATAGTGGCTAAGCAAACGATACTGGATTGGTTATATTATTCAAAAATGTATATTCAATCTGTTGAAATTCCTCAATATCATGACTATTCGTGACGTTTTCTCTCGAGCGAACGAAAAGTATTAATGGTCACGTGATTGAGGTTATCAAATTCTAAATTTTACGACATATGCGAGTTACGATAACCTCCACACTTAACTAACCTATTGATCATGGTTTATCAAAGTTTACTACTTTATGACATTGACCAAAGATTGTGCCGATTTGCAGATATATACCATTCAATCAAAAAGTAAGCACTCATAAATGGTTTTCTTAAGATTTTTAAATAATAATTCACCATCATGTATTTACCAATCACCCTAATTTTCTTTTACTATGTAGTTACCGTAATTAAGTTTCCTTAAAGAATCTCTCATAATCCCTAAAGACCGTTGGAATTCTTGGATAGAATAAGGTAGTATCTCACCCTCGGCTTTCCAATTTGTCCCAAAGAGGTCTGTATATAGAACCGCTCCTCATCGTTGATCATCTTTGAGCTCTGAGGAGAGTCAGACCCAATAAACACGTAGACAACAGTCCAAATGGCTCCCAAAGCTCCATTGACATAGAATATGCCCGGCCAGCCCCACGCTTCCGCTATGAAACCTGAGACTATGAGCTGGAACGCTGTTCCTAATTGGCCACCTGGTGGAAGTTAAATATTATTAAATGCAATTAAATACTAACTTGAAAATAATATAATGGCAGTGGGGCGAGAGCAGACTGAGAAAATTTACCTATAAAAGTCCGAGTTAATAAAGACCCGTGAAGTTCTTAAGCCTACCTGAGTAAATCAAAGTCCCAAGTCGACTCTTTTCTTCCAAAGGTATCCACTTGCCAATAAGATTATGTGTTGCAGGAAACATGAACCCTTGCGCTAGACCTTGGAGCACTCTCAAAGCACACAGTAGTTTCCAGCCACCCTAAAAACGAAGGAGATTATAAATAGTGAATATTCATTTAGGTAAGTTCTGATTTATTACAAGGTCTATCAGTCTTTATTCTCTCATTTTTGGGAAAAAGCCTCTTCTTAGCGTAGTAAAATGGTACTTCTTCGCCATCTTCGTGTTGAGGCAAGCTCGACTATTACTCTCCAAAGACCATTTATCGAACAAATGGTTTGTCACTATGCCTGCCTCTGTTTTGTTCAGAAGTCTTTAAATCTTTTCAAGAATACTAATTACTAAAATAAAACTTAGACTTACATAATGACTGCCGATTGGTATCAACAGACTGACAGCAGAATTGATGGCCACACTCAGAGTAATAAGTATTGAACCACCGAACCTCGCCGCCATCTCGCCGCCTGGTATTTGGAGGATGACGTAGCCCCAGAAGAAGGATGACAGAATCACGCTCTGGACCTGTATGCTCCAGTCGAAGGCCTAGGGAATAAGTTTTAGGTGTATTAATGTATGTTGTATAACAACTTGCAATAAACACTTTTATGTAGCATGAATTTTAACAATGGTCATCTGCACCGAGCCGTATCTTTTTTTTTGTTAAGGGGACAAAATGTGGTGGAGGACTTTCGTTTCGGAGGCCAAGATCCTCTTCGGTTCACCGAGTCAGCGGAGTAGGAAGGAATTGCGATTGCGATGGATGAAAAATTCATTTTTTTTTGCAGAAAGACACAGCTAGAAAGCGTAATTTTAATGTTAAGTTTTTAGAATTCGACTCCAAAAGACGATATTTCAACTGCTAAAATATTAATTTGGCTTATAAATACTCATGTCTCGATTCTCCTAAATTTGAATTTTATCGTAAACTTAAATTTAAAATAATTTCCCCTTTTAGTCATCGACTTCAATTAATTCGTTATTTCGAAATAACTTCAGTAGCGACCTATTCAAGACGAGCCTTGATCAATTGGCATTTTTCTGATAACATTTTAATAAACATTAATAACGTTTTAAAAGAAATTAACGAATATTGGTGTAAGTTTGTTCATAGTTTGTAAAATCGGCGTTAATTAGAGCACCATTAGAGAAAAGTGGGAAGTAGGTATAAAGAAACAATTTTTAATAGAATCATGGACCTTTGGAATAAGCCAAATTAACTTGTTTCGAAAAGGCGTTGTGAACCCATTTATTTATGTCAATTCAATAATCAGGTTTTCTATTTCTTATTATTATAAATAATTTGACAGCTGTCAACTTTATATTATCAGCCTGTGATCTCAGTTATCGATCATTTATCTGTTTTGTATAAATTTTGAGCCAACATTGTGGACTTTGATATTGTATTTTTCTTCTTCTTATTTTTAATACTTAGTTAACCCCCGACGCAAAAACGACGGGGTGTTATAAGTTTGACGTGTCTGTGGTTGTGTGTGTGTGTGTGTGTTTGTCTGGGGCATCGTAGCTCCCGAATGGATGAACCGATTTTGATTTAGTTTTTTTTGTTTGAAAAGTGCATTAGTCGCGAGTGTTCTTAGCTATATTTGATCGAAATCAGTTTAGCCGTTTGAAAGTTATGAGGGATAAAAGACAGGATTAAAAACCGAATGTAAGTAGATATGCTCGAGTGGGGCATCAAATGAAAGGGTATGATTTGCACATTACAAATAGCTAATTAATAAGTCCCTCCCTACAAAAAGGAGGAAATAACTGTTGCTTGTTTTACGGTCATAGTATTTTTATTATTTTGTGTCGGGGGTTTTTTAAATTTTTAATTTAATTTATTGTAATTTATTAATTTTTATTCATCTGAATGTGACGTGTCAATAAGTATCTGTATTTATGACCGTTTGTATTTACATCCCGAAACGTGTTACTGCACGAGCACGTGCTCTACTTAACTTTATGTTTAAAGTGACCATAAAATTAATAGCAGATAAATACCTAGTCACCTGTGACGACGTTCTTCGACGAATCTATTCAATAATTCCGTCGTGCCATAAAAAAATATAACAAGTACATATATATTTTGGAAAGGCGCAGTAAACCTATATTTTTACAATTTTTTTTGACTGATTTAGATTCCAAATTGATTGTTCTATAACAAGTACCTATCTAGAATGGTTAAAATATCAATACGTACCTATCAAAAACTGGTCTACCATATATTTTGACATCTATATTATTAATTAACAATCAATTTATATTATTAATGTTAACCATATTTGTATTCATGTGCCAATAGAGTGAAACATGGCCAAACTTATAATTACCATATATTTAACATCGTACGAATGAATAAATGAATGATGAATTATTATATTAACAGTTAGCTAAACTGCTTTCGATTCAAATATATTTCGATACTTATGTGATTAATTGTTAATAATGGTAACTCTAATGATACTTTTATAAATGTATTTTTTTTTTTCAATTTGCCCGTGGGGTCAGTTAGCAATCCCACGGACATTAGGTATGGGTACACTTGAGATAATAACTCCTAGTGTCAGTCTACCAAAGTAAATAAATATACAAAGATAGAGTGTGTTACTCCTACTACTACCTATTCCTATTTCTATTTATCTGTAATGACTTTCGTCATTAGTTCCCAAAGTAGTCTGGACCACGACACTTTCGTCATTAGTTCCCAAAGTAGTCTAGACCACGACACTTTCGTCATTAGTTCCCAAAGTAGTCTAGACCACGACACTTTCGTCATTAGTTCCCAAAGTAGTCTGGACCACGACACTTTCGTCATTAGTTCCCAAAGTAGTCTAGACCACGACACTTTCGTCATTAGTTCCCAAAGTAGTCTAGACCACGACACTTTCGTCATTAGTTCCCAAAGTAGTCTAAACCACGACACTTTAAAAAAAATCATAGTTCGGTACCCATCGCTCCCAACGTAGTTTAAATAACTATGGACTATGGCCCTACTTAAGGAGTAAAACTTTGATAGCCTCATTAAGCAGACAATGTATCTGCCTCTGAAATCTAAAATCGTAATAGTTTTGTTTGCGTTCAAAAGCATCTTTCATTATCTCGTTCGCGTGTTATTACCGCTCACACGAATCGGACGACATCAACGTTTTATGAATGTGGTTTACAGTTTCTGGACACACCTAAAATTTGTATTAGGTATTTATCATTTATTTAAGCCTATTCCGTCCCACTGCAGGGCAAAGGCCTCCTTCTCCTATTCGCGCTGCGAAAGCCGCGAGGTCCATGTATTGTTTGATAAAAGCTGACTCACGTCATCTTTAGTCTGATCCGTCATGGCGACTATTGCTATGCTGATGTTGACCCTCATCATGTAGACCAGCAACATGGCAAAGAAGAGCATCACCGTCTGCGCGTGTCGGATACCGAACAACGCATCTGAAAGTAAACAATAGACAATTGAAGTAGAAAAGAGTGTACAAGTCATTAACTGACTTTAAGTCAAGATTCATTTTATTCTCTTTGATTGTATTTCTCATGGATTTTAACGTTTTAAGCTTACCAACTATATTTATTAATGACGATTATTTATACTTTATACTATAAAGCTGAAGAGTTTGTTTGTTTGAACGCGCTAATCTCAGGAACTACTGGTTCGAATTGAAAAAATCTTTTTGTGTTGGATAGTCCATTTATCGAGGAAGGCTATAGGCTACTTTTTATCCTGATATTCCCACGGGATCGGGAGTTATGCGGGTGAAACTGCGGAGCGCTGCTAGTTATTAAAATAATGTTTGATTTGTAAAAAATAAAATGTACCTACACTTGAAACACTTTCAAGAATAATATTCATACGTATAATATTCATTCATACGATCTGAACTCGAAACTAGATTCAGGTTATACTTGATTTATGATCATGTTCTGGAATACGGGTTATAGAGTAGGAGAAAGTTTTCTAATTGATCTTAAAGCGATAGGTATGTATCGGAAAATTCCAAGAAAATGTCGTAGAAATGAGCATCCGTTCCGCGTTAATAACTACAATTTACGTTAATTACCTAATTAGGTGTTGTTAAAACAGTTTCTACCAAGTAGTTAGATAAAACTAATTACATACAACAATATTATCTTTTTACTATCTATTTTATTTTCATAAAACAATTAAATATTTACGATTAACTACATTATCTCAGTGAGATGAAGAAATAAACATGCTGTTTTAAAGTAAGACCGATTGTAAAATATTTTTAACCTATATTATTACTAAAGTTCAGTTAAAATTTATTTTAAATTTTCCCTACAATAATAGTCAGGCATTTTGTATTTACCCCTATTACCTCATTCGCGCAAAAATAGCAAATCTAAACAAATAATAAATAATTTAATCTTCATTACCATCTAAAATAAAGGCTTTAATTGATCGCCAACCTTTTACATTGTTTGAGATGAAAAATTACCTGTGAATATGTTACATATAGACAACGTTTTTAGGGTTCCGTGCCCAAAGGGTAAAAATGGGACCATGTTACTAAGACTCCATTATCCGTATGTCTGTATCTCATAAACCGTGATAGCTAAACAGTTTTAAACACAAGTTTCTTTTTATGTAATACTAAAAACAGAATATAATTATACGGAACCTCCTCCTCGTGCGCGAGTTCAACTTAAACTTGGCCAGTTTTTATAATTGGATTTTTCCATGAAACTTGGACTTTATAGGTATATACTTAATATTATAAAGCTGAAGAGTTTGTTTGTTTGTTTAATCGCGCTAATCCCAGGAACTACTGATTCGAATTGAAAAATTCGTTTTGTGTTGGATAATACATTTATCGAGGAAGGCTTTAGGCTATATAACATCACGCTGCGACCAATAGGAGCGAAGAATCTGTGGGAAATGTGGAAAAACGGGGAAAATTATTAATCTTTGAGGGCTACTAATTCGAGTTGAATAATTATTTTTATGTTGGATAGTCCATTAATCGAGGAAGGCTATTTTAGTATTATATTCCCACGGGAACGGCACTTACGCGGGTGAAACCGCGGGGCCATGCTAGTATAAGTAACATAAAGAATAGGTACCCACCAATTTTAATTATTATTGTAAACAATGATATACTTTTCTGATATATTCTCATAATAATTAACCGTCTGGTTTGAATAATATTTATATTAATGAATTAAATGTTATTTTTACAAATTGCCTACGGATTAAAATCTTACTGCCAACCTTAAATAAAAATCTTGCAATCTTTATTGAACTTCACGAGAAACGGGTAATTATCGCCTTTAAATTATACCAAAATGAAAGAAAAGACCTCACCTACAAACGGTACATATAAAAATACTAAACAACAATTTTTCATGCATAATTAATAATTTTACGTATCGCCAACAGCCTGACTAGAGACTCTACGTAATTTTTTAAATAATAAACTAACTTCTGCCTGCAGCATCGCCTGCCATTTCACCCTACTAGGAGTAGAATTAAAAAAAAACCTTTTTAGTGGATGCCTACACTAAACTTAACAAAGACTTCAAATTCCATATCGCAGCGTAGCTGTTCTTAAGTTTTCTGTTGATGTATCAGTCGGTTAGTCAGTCTATTCAGGTCTTTGAACTTTGTATTTAACTAATAAATAGGTGACCAAAGTGCTGGCTGCGACTTTGACCAACGGATTGACATTGCCATCCAAAGAGGCAATGCAGCCAGCCTTTTGGGCACTCTACGTAGGGAAACTTATATAGATTTTTAATATTATTATTTTTTCCATTAAATTTTGTTGTAAGGTTAAGTACTTGAGTAATAAACTATTTCTGTTTAAAAAACAAGGTACATAATGCTAATAATTCAAGGGTTAAATAGGTACATTTGCATCATCAGTGATATCTAAAGTATCAAGTAGTAAAACCTTATGTAGTGGAGATCCATCTTATGTAGGAGATAAGATTAACTTATATTCTGATATTTCTATCTCAAGTACGTGGCTCTCAAATGTGAAGGTGATGTTGACAAATAGAGATGAAAGTGCGTAAACATACGTAGGTAGGTACATACAAGCTAGATATTATCGAACATTTTCATGATTAGTTACATTTACAGTAAGTAAACAATACTCTGTAATTTCCATTAGGCAGTACCTACATATTATATATCCCCCGAAAATAGTAAAATACTAACTCGGAGTTTGGGGAATTTTTAAAATATAACAATACCAATAATGGTGTAACTAGGTACATCTGAAAACTTTAAATCAAAGAGTCCTTTACTTAGGTAGGTATAGTTAACAGTTATAATTATATTTAAATGCTAAAGTCTTTTATTTTATGTCTTAATGGTACCTACACATTACCATAGTGATTACAGAGGATGTGAAATGAATTCAAAGATGGAAAATTAATAATTTTTATCCCTTGAATTCGTCCTATTTAGGCCGTAAGTATTTGGGACGAAACCAAGAGATTGTCATCAAACAATATACTACAGAAATATTTTTCTATTTTTTTTCTAAAGAATGTTTATAAAAACAAATCCATTACCTAGTTTTCCTTATCACTTCAAATCATCAAAAGCGGTCTTTAAAAATCATTAAGTAGGTATTAAAAACAAGAAACGAACAGGTTTTCCTCAATATGCTTAGAAATGCAATATTGTGAACGTAACAGGTTTTTATTGCTCTACAGTATAAAAAATGAGTTTCTTAAATACGTTTCATTTCACGATTATTAGCGTTTATTTCTATGAGAAAGAGTTTAATCTCTCTAATGTAAGTATAGGTACTACGTTGTCTAGCCACCACGACACGAGGGTAATTGCTTAGCTTGGGGATATATGACGCTGTGTAAAATGTTATATGTTATTTATATATTATATACATTCATAATTTAAGGAGACCTAGATAGTAATTTATCGAAACAAAATCGACTCTTATAAAATTAGCATAACACATTTTCCGTCGAGTTGTAGGTTAATATCGTTTTGCTCAACTCTGTTCCAAGTCTATAAAATAATAAGTTAGATAGTCATAGGGTACATAAAACATTGAAAATTGAAATATCGACTGGATCAAAATATCGAAAAACGTATTACCTACCTAAGCTTAAAACGTCTACGATTGAAATTATTAATGTCAAATGATTAAAAAGGCCAGATTTTTATACTTAAGTTCAAAATGTCAACATTTATTACAATTACCTAATCAAAGAATGTCCAAACTTCGAGTTAAAAAATTAAGGCTTGATCGTTCTTTGTTTTCTTTTTTGTAACGTTGAAGGGGACTTTATGCGCACAAGTTGGTACCTGAGTATCTATGGCATCGCAACGCGTAATTTTATTATATATTTTAGTATAAAATACTACAAAAGACATAACAGTAGAGGCGATTTCACTTAGACTCTATGTTTAAAATCATAATCTAAAGTTTTAAGAAGTATAAACTTAAAATAAGTAGGTACTTACCAGGTTTTTTGGCTTCAGAAGTAGGATTTTCTGCCTTGTTGATCATGATCGGTTCTTTGCACTATATCTGACGTATTTCAATTGAAGGTTTCTATTATTTTATACCTATTTTTTGGCACTACACATTATTTTATATGAATAATTAAACAATTTTTTTTAATAAGTAAAAGATTAAATTAAAATTATATTAGTCCGAGGCGACACGGACGTCCGCGTGCCTTTTTAAAACTGTCAAGTTATCGATGTTTTTTTTTAATTCTCGTCTCAGAGTGGCAATGACTGCGATACGTATTGTTGCTATCAAAGTCACGGAAACGAAGGTCGCAGCAACCAGCTCGCAATGCGTTATGCTATGCAATTCATTGCAGAACAGTAACTAATATACTCAGTATATTGTTTGAATCGACTCAATCAATCGATTAAATAAACATAACGAAAGGAAATGTGTAACAAAAGTTGTTTGTTGATTATCCGAGTATTTGCAATTATTGAAGTGAAAATATTTTATTTTGAGATCGCTGATCACGCGATTGTTATTAAAAAACTTGAGTTAACTTTATACTCGTCCTGCATGCCTACTGCCATAATAGGACGAGATTATGGTATCAATTAAATTGTTTTTAACCGTAAAATGCGTTTTCATAAATTGACTGAAATATGTGGCAAGTTTATGTCACAGTCGAAATTAATTGGCGAGTGCCAGAGAAATAATTTTATCATGTTTTTATCCGATTTCAAAAAAACTGTTCTTCATATGTGTATATCTAAAATCTATGAAACACGCCATCATTTAAGAACTCTTTGGTAAATAAAATAAGACGTTTTCGTTCTCGAATGCGCCTCTTACAGCGTAGCTATGGCGTAGCTAGACGATTTTTTTCACTGGAGTTTGGTATTTCGACCAAGAAACTTAGAGTGAGGTACGAACGTCCAATTCTATGATTTCGACAGACACCGTCATAAACTTCTTGATCGTTACGTTAACTTGCTTCGAATATAAACACTTTAAAATATTGTTTGTTGCTTACCTGAAGTTACGATTTATTTGGAATGTAATTGCATCATCAACTAACCATTGCTTGTACCTACTTCTAAGAGAACAGCTGTTTTATCTTCTACTTGGATAACAATAGACCATTAATTCGTATTTAAATACCTATGTGCATTTGTAAACGCATGATTAATTAATTGTAGGTACCTACTGAAGACGTAGAGAAGTTATTTTCACATATTAACTAGCTGCACCCCGTGATTACACCCGCATAAGTCCCGATCCCGTGGATATTTCTGACTTCAAAGTATTCTATTTATGTCCTTTTCCAATCTCTAAACTATCACTATGCTGATTTTGATCCAAATCGGTGGAACCGTGAAAAGGGAACATACAATCAAATAAATAAACAAACTTTCCGATTTACTACAATATTATATTAAGAAGAAAGGAGATAGTTAATAGTTAAACTTAGCTCGGATGAGGAAGTTAGGAAGAGAAAAGACTCATTACGAAATCTCTAAAACTACAAGAGCTACGAGTCTGAAACTCACGTAGATGTAAGGTGAGCAGTAAAGAAAGATTTTTGGAAATTCGAGCTCTAAAGGGATAAAAATAGCTGTTTGTAATTCGTAGTAACTAGTGGTTCTGTGTTTGTAAGAAATCAATAATACATTTAAAGAAACACAAACGCAGGTGTAAAATCGCACTCGTGTCTCTATAAATCTACCTTTTGGTTTATTTAGCTTTTCGCAAGTTAAACTTAAATTTAGAATTATTTTTTAAATGTTTACTATATTTAGAAATACCAATGTAGCCAGAGTAATTGGAATATCTAATCATAATATACTTACACATTTTATTAGCCAATAGGTTCCACAGTAGGCATATTTATAGCATACCAAAATACTTTTAAAATAATTAAAGTTACAAGATGTTAAAGTAGAACCAGGTAAATGCACACTAATTATTCAGCTACAGCATGTTTCTATTTATAAAATAATCAGTGTTTCAAGAAAAACTATGTTCAGTTTTATCTGAGATATAACATATTTCTATATTTATTGATAGTTTTCATAAATGTCAGGTTAGGGCACCCCCGTACAACTATTATTAATTTTTGCTTAATTAAAAAAGAAAAAAACGGTCTAGGTATGTAAAAATGTTCTAATTATAATAAGGTTTACTTAGGAGACGTTCGACCGCATGATGCCAATACCCTGTATGTATACAATTTGTGAAAAAATAAAAAATCAACACAATCTTTTTACTATTTTTTCCGTCAAATACTTGACCACACAAATTTTCAAAAAATCTTAAAAAGTAATAATCTGTAAACACAGATTTATTTTGTTTTTATTATTAAGTATTATTTTGTCAGATATAGGCACAGAATCTATACTAATATTATAAAGCTGTTTGTTTGAACACGCTAGTCTCAGGAACTACCCGTTAAATTGAAAAAATATTTTTGTGTCGGATAGTCCATTTTTATCGAGGAAGGCTATTTTTCATTTTGATCCAACGGGATCGGGAATTACGCGGGTGAAACCACGGAACGTAGCTAGTATCATTCAATAGTATAAGAAGTACCTATAGGTTTTAAAACATTAATATGCATCTCCTTAGAAATCAGGTCCAAGAAAATCTAGTACCCCGCATTTAATCCTTTAAAATAAGTGGAACAGTAGCTAAACTAAACACAGCTGAGTCCATCGACCAATAAAAATAGACTGGCAGTTTTAAAACTGAATTATGAACAATCATTTCTTGCGCTGTGTTCCTAACCGTCCTTTAACGTCGGTATCTCCTTCTCGCTTCTTCTCTAAACTTAGACAGAAACGACGGGTTTCGTATTACTTTGTGTAAAGTTACAAAAATAATGCTATGTATGGTTGCGTTAAAATGAGGTTGTCATCTGTTATTCACCGGACGTTGGACATGCAAGTAAAATCTAAAAGAAATATTGAACCAATCTAGATTGCAATGGTCACGAATTATATGTGTCTACTAGCTTTTACTCGCTACTTCGTCCGCGTAGGAATTAATTTTATTAAAACCCTTTTTTTAGCAGATGCCTACGTCATAATAGCTATCTGTATACCAAATTTTAGCAATAACCATCCATTGATTTGAAATGTGCGTTGATATATTCAGTGAGTCAGGACTTTGTATCAACACCCACCCAACAGATTTAATTTATTTAACAAGTAGATTTTTATGCCAATCTAAGAAGTTGTCCTATAAATCCTGATTTAATGATGCTCTCTATACCAAAACAGAAAAGTGGGTAACTGATAAAACTAAAGTAAGCAACTGCTACAAACGTTATGAAAGTTCCTTGCAAAACGCGCCGATAGAAGCAACGGCGAGCGTCGAGCGCTTCGATACTATACGTGGTAGAGCGTAGAATAAGTAAACTCTAACAAGTTCACATATACCTAGTGGTACCTATAGGAAGAGGTCGGTAGGTACTTATAGTTACTACGGACTTAATTCAACTGATGTGCTACAAATAAACGCTTAATATTGCTATATACGAGATCGGAAATATTTCCGTGTTGTTATACCGCTGCATAAAATATGATGTAGTAGGTATGTAGGTTAGGTACTCACTCACACACTCACTGAAACAGTTATGTAGTGGTACCAGGCCTACCAGCTGTGATCGTCGGTTTATTTAATTGGGTATCAATATATTAGCCTTACAAGTATAGGTTTTATAGAGTTGGAGGGTATCGACTGTGCAGTAGATTATCAACTGTAGTAAAATATCTATGTTTATTAAAGTATAATATCTCCTAGTATCTATTCTTTAAGTTAACTTTCGTCAGTACATAGGGCAGTGGACAAGATCAAATACTTCATCAATTCCCCCTGAGTTTACCTTTGTTGTGATACCTGTATCTCCACTTAATTAGTTTATGCAGTGTATTTAATCCAAACTGTAAAACAGAATCTCTATTTTGTCTATTTAGGTACAGTTCTCACGGTAAACTGACAGCGGGCGCGAATAAGTATTCAACCTTGCTTGGTATCCCACCAACAGGTCACGGCCAGTCCCTCTAGTGAATTTACGGGAACCCTACTTCCGCCTGAAGCGGTGTTGCAATGCAACATGGGCTAGAACTGACCACCTTTCGCTGAGAAGCGTCTACTATCGACACGTCCCGGGACGTGGATTCATTTTGAGCCCAGTATACCATGGTTTATATTATATCGTATTTAGTATTTGAGAGTTTCAATATGGCCATATTGATTTCGGTGGTCATTCTTAGAGAGGACGTGTCTGTAGACTTACCCTAGGGGACTACGTCCGTGTGCCTTGCTAACGTATGTAATGACATTTCGCGTATAGGACTCCAATCCTAGTGACTCGCATGGTCAATAATTTGGATGAAAACAAAACGGTGCAGCACGCGCATATGTGTCCCTCGGATGCGATCTCACTGTATTTTCAATGTACCTCTCCACTTCTATAAATATTCACCTAATACCTGCTCAGCTTCGCCTAATATTGATCTATTCTGTTTCTAGATAGCGGAACCTACTACCTACTTAGCTCTTAAATAGTTACTACCTTCCGTTGTAAACCCGTAGCTCTGCTCTCTCTCCGGCTGTAGATGTAGCGCTCGTTCAGTCTACCTATCTTTACTACCTAGTAGGTAAAGAGTCTAATAGAAACCAATTGTTCTAGTTGATAGATCTGGCTAGTACTAGTGTATGTACTTGTATATGTTATGTATGCGTCCATATAGGTACACCGTCCATGTATACGTTAGGCTCTATCAGTCAACGGAGACTAACGTATCCTTCCTGGAATTGGTTATAGCTGAAAGAGTTATTTGGGGACCTATGAATTATATGGTTCAGTAGTTCATGAAGTATACTCGGACTATCTTCCTATAAAATGGAAAGTTGCGTTGGGATTACGCGCCTGTACCTGCAGCGTCTGATTCCTACCTCAGAGTGTCAATTAAGCAAAGGTTCTTAAACTTAAACATTAAAACTTCCTGTTTAACTTTTACTAATATTGGTATTTATTCAATATATTTATGTGAACCAAAAGAGGAACTGTGATATTATTTAAATCATAATGTACTAGGTTTAGCACATTATAACTGGATTTTCCGTTACTAGGCCATGCTAAAAGTCAAGGGAAAAACGCAAAATCCAAAGTAAAAAACCCTCAAGCCATTCTTATATACTATTAGATTACATAGGATAGTAATTACCTTCTACTATATCATTGCCCATGCATCTTGAACTACAGGTTAACTAACACAATGGCTTTACTTTACTTTAAATTCTTGACATTGCGATTTAACATTGACTGGAGTCTCTCCTTCTCTCTCTCTCTCTCTCTCTCAGATAAATTGCTATGTAAATAGCCGTCAATGTATTTCCATATACCGGGACTCTGGCTAGATTAGCGAAAGCAAATGCATTACATTAAATTATCTTACTTCCATTACTGTAGTCAACCTGTACTCAAATAACAACTGACTTATGCTATTACATTACCAAATACGCCGGCGTAGATCAACACTCATCACTTATTCTACTTTAATTACGTTATCTACGAATTATACCATAATTTAAAGACAATTAAACTCTATCATGACTCCGTCCCGCGATGGACGCTGATATTATATAACACTGCTTCTAAATCGATACAAAACTGCTTCTACTTCTGCCCTCTGATCTGGCCCAAAACCAACTGTGTCCTCCTTTCATCCTCGATTTTCGTCTTCGGCTATCATCCCTCCTCAATTGAAATGGGCGGGTGTCCTGTGCGAAACTCATTATCCAATCACTATTCTCGGACTTCTGGCGACGTCTTGTCATAAACGCCCTTTTCAGTGGGACGGCGTGTGCCTGCGCAATTTCTAAGAAATACCCTTTTTTTCTATTCCGTTCGTTACTTTGTGCAACATGTTCGGGTCAGCTTTCAAATTTATGGATCCTCTACACGCTATGTTTATTTAGGATTTCTTAAGCGTGTCTAATTTTTATGCAACGCAGTCGGGAACCTATTAGAATACTTTATTTATTAAGGTTTACATTGTTCTTATCTTAAGTGAAACTAATGTTTCAACTGACGTGATTTGTTAAAAACATATGTCCTATACTTAACAAACATACAACTGTGAGAAAGTTTTATTTTAATTATTTGAGCATCGTCACAATTAAATTCAATATCGGATAGGTGGATGATTACCACCTCAGTTAAAGCAGACCATTACACTGGTGATATATCATTTATTCAGATTTCAGAATTGAAACTATTATCGAACGTAAGGAGAATATTAAAACATCTGTAACTAAGGCAAAGAACATAATATCTTATTATGAAATGTAATAGAGATTGCATTTTAAATTGATTCAATTTTAATAAAAAGCTCAGTTGGTACATAGATTGTAGAAGCAAATATTAAAAAAGCCCATGGTCTACCCAGGTGGACTGAGGACGAGCACCACAGTCTCGGCCGATGATATACGTGATCATTCAACATCTTAAAAATTAACTTATTTTTAGTAGGATTTTGCATTGCGATAATTTGCAAAATATTGAAACACTGTGTAATTACCGTTTGCTATTTATTTAGTGGCTAGAAAGAGACCTCATTTACCTACAGACTAGCGAGCTAGAAGATCAATTTCGCGGTCCGTTATAGGGTCCGGTACCGTAAAAGGAACCGCCCGTTTGCTAAGGCTCCACTGTCTGTCTATCACCGGGCTGTATCTCGTGAACCATGATAGCTAGGCAGTTGAAATTTTCACCGATGACGTATTTCTGTTGCCCCTATGACAACAAATACTAAAAATAGAATATAATGGTATGAAACCCTTCAAGCGCCAGTCCGCCTCGCACTGGGCCGGTTTTTTCCTTTTTTTTAATTGTTATGTGTTTGTTTGGGGCGCCCATGAAGCGCTGTAAATAAATGTTAAGGCAAACATAGACGTAACTCGGAGTATGACTGCTCGTTGAAAACAACAGGCGCTTCAAGTCTGACTACTAATAAGTCATTAGACCTTTTCAGCAGTGAGACAATATAGCAATATAGTAGGTTAATAACTTAAAAAACTCTGGTAGAATCGGGTATAAGGGATGCAGCCACAGTGGAACACAATGTGCAATATGCGTGCACTACACTACCGAACAATGGCGTATATCCTCTAAATTTTGCTTTTAGCTGCTAAACTTACAAATTAATAGGCGATCAACATTTCATAATATAGTTATTGTTGAAGTGTTAGTTCAGTCCTAAAATTCCTAACCTAACCTAACTATCGAAGTTTCCCCCCCTTTAAAACACATTATATCTTGCAATTTTCGCAATAAATCAGTAGAGGTCGAAACCAAATAGTCTGTTTATAAATGACGGCAACTGAAAACATGAAAATACACTCATTGCTATTGTAAAACGCCTGACATTATTGGTTCATGCGTCGAAACTTCAGGATATTATATAAAATAATATTTATGTAGGTATAATTGTAATTATAACCAATATATTTTCATTCCTGTGTAAAATAACACAGAATACATCCCTTGAGTATCTTGTGCCGGAAATCAAAGCCTGTTTAATGGTTAGTATAAAGGTAAATGTATAGGTAGGTAGGTGCTTTTACAACCGACTTTAATGTCTAACTGCAATATAGTAGCCGAGCTTCACTCAGATTTGCTTTTTATCTAAACTAGTTCCGAATCATTCGAAAAAGGATCTGTAATTATTTCCAGATTTTCTTCTCTTCTATTTCCATTGTCTATAATCAGAGTCTAGAAACTATGAGAAGTATGAGAATTCATAAGCTACATATAAAACAACTATGTAAAAGCAATATATTGTGCGTCTGTTGAAGATACATACTTAAAGCAATCGTGGTCTCTAGAAATTGTAACCATTCATTAAAAATAGTCGCGCGTAAATTCTTTCCTCTCCAGACTCGGTTGACTAAGGTAAGAGGATGGTATAGGTTCAGGTGAGCCTTCTCTATCTAATACACGTCCGAGGCTGCCTGTACCAGGCACTATAGCGCCCCCAATAGAGCATAAATTAAAGATGTTAGATACATCACCAAGATGTAAAGGCCAATATTATGTCCAGATCAGATCATGCCAGAGGATTTTGGGAGTTGCTCTCCATTTCCTTTTTCGGCCACATTCTTTAAGGTTCTTGTCACGCAGTAATTAAAATTCACACTCAACTAAGATTCATAAAGAAATATTAAGGAAAAGCGATCGCGAGAGGAAAATGTAATCCAGGCTAAGGTCAAGTACACAGGAAAAGTCCAGGTGTTGGTAAAACTGTCACGTTTAGACGCAGCCTTATCCTTCATAACAGCGTTAATTACACTGTTCTGACATTCTTCAAAATATTATTTAAGGATAAAGGAAGATGAGTACCTAAGCATAGAATGGACGGACACTGATGGAAAGATAAAACAAACAGAGGCCTTACCATGAGTTGTTACGTACTTTACATTATGGATTTGTCGACCTCTGTGTTAGCTTAAACTACACAAACTGTGTGTGTAAAAAGATATCCTGATAAGTTAAATTGGTATCTTACTGCTAATTATATGTTGGGTAGATGAAACATTCTTATTTTATCTGGGTTATACTGTTTTGATGTCTAGAAAAAAAGGTACCAACAAAGAGTTCTTAAGCTACATAAATTTATTTTTTTCCGTACCATTGTATTCTGTTTTTAACCCCTGACGCAAAAACAAATGGAAAAAATCCAAAAAAATATTGTATGTCAAACGAGGTTGTATAGGTTAAAAGTCTTTTGCCTGGCTTTTCGGGAGTATAATTAACAAAAAAATAGTAAACATAGACTTATCACAAATATTATGTTGATCATTATTTTATTTTCTTTTCAAGTCTTTTCTTTTATTCGCAACTGTGATAAAAACGTCGTACGATACACGTGTGGAATTGATTGTTGCATCTCGGCTTCTAAACACCCTCGCTTCCGCTCACGCGTCATAAACCGCCTCTATGCAAAGATCGATTCACCACACTTATATCGTAATGTACTATTATGTCCAGTGTGGTGAATTGTTGTGTATACTTAGAGCACATTATCAAATTCTATTCTATTCTTTCTAACACTGTACAAATGTTCATCAAATCCAGCTGCTAGCTGCTGTAGCTGCTGCTGTCTAGTTGCGTGTAAGAGAATATTAGTATAAACGAACAGACTTTACAATTTACAATATTAGTAAAGACGAAGATGACCCCAAGAAGTTATAACCGCAAGACATCGTTATTCCTTATTGCGGATTAATTTACATTTTCAATATAACTGAGGCCGCTTCCGTTCCGTTCTACGTTGAGTATCGATTACACTTTCCTTGATTAAATTGACGTAAGCCATTTGATTTACTCGGAAACTATTAAAGTCTATAATTGTAGATACCTAAAGAACAGCGCCATACAGCTCTTATGCCTAAACTCAGCAATTAGGCTTGTAATATAGGTGCCAGATGAAGGATATAATACCTACATAATCAAGTTTATTTACAATAAGTTGTATTGAGCTGTACTTACAACCTCTTAGGTACACTTGTGTTTTTTCCGAAAGTATTTTTGTCGAATATCAACAAAATACTGAATATTCAGCTATGCTCTTGGGCGAATATTCGGGAGCCCAATATTCAGTGACATATAATACCTACATTCCGCGGGTGACAGGTTCCGATCCTTACAAGTATGTTACAAGTGGTAGTCAGCAAAAACAGTATTATTTACTAATATTTGTTTATCATCTCCCGGTAGCAGTGCATACAGTGAGCGGGTTTTTTCGGAAGCAGGAATAACCAATGAGGTAAAGCGCGATCATTTTCTAATTGCTATCCAGTTCACAGTTCACCCGACACACTTTGATGCTCTTCTTCTGACATGTTTAAAAAACACTTGTGTTTTTGTATACAAGTGCCCCTCTTTTGTGCCTGTGCTGAATACTTATATGGGCCGTGTCTAACTCTTACTTCTAGCATTTTCTAGTTATATTCACATCTTGTATGATTGTTATATCTATGTATGAGACAAATTGATTAAATGTTGTACGAACAGAAATATTACATGCAAGCCAATGCAGCCGCATCTATATCTTATCTATCAATAACATAGTTGACCACTAGATAACATAATAACATTATTTATTATTAACTTGATCTATGAAATTACTACGAAACATCTATAAATTACGTCATTCATACCTAATAGTTTACTTCCAGACCCCCCGCCATTACGTATCCCTTGCGAAGGGAGTTTTGGGAGTTATAGTGCCAAAATCCCGGCACTCAAAGAAAACCGCAAAGGATTTTGTAGTGGTAGTTGAACAAAGGGAAAACAATTAAAATAAACAAGATTTAATCAATTCTAACGTCGCGTCGGCATTGTCATCAAAGAGGTAATGCAGCGACCCTTTTGGGCATCCTACCTAGGGAAGTTCAATAAGTTTATTTAGATATTTGATACTAGCTGTTGCCCGCGACTTCGTTCGCGATGTGGTTTTGGTTTATTTAGAATGCCTAATTTTCCCGCATAAATACTATTTATCGTTCGGTGTAAGTTATAATAACAAAAATTAAAAACCTGAAAATAAAAACCAAAAAGTGAAAAATAATCCATTTCGGGTCACTAAGACAGCAGAAACCTACTTGGAAGTCGGACTGGGTTGGATTGAATGTTGAGAGGTATATAGAAAACATAGTGTCACATGGTTCAGGTTTTTTTTAAGATTTTGTTTTCAGGTTTTTTTTTAAAACAAAAGTTTTCAAATTTTTTTGAAGTCGGTGTTTAAAATTTTAGTGCTGCTGTCACTGAAAATTCTACACCATGAGGCGAAAGTGACTATTTATTCAAATTGCAACCTGTACCTAATAGTAACCCATTGAGGTTTGGTGATGAGAAGGTGGTTTCAGATATTCCATTTATCGGTAACTATTAGTTTATGGGTCAATTCTACTGGTGGAAATAAAAAATGAGCAATTTGCTGCACTCTCGAGGTACAATTCTGTTCATCACTTCGAAGATCCTCATCGGATCTTATTTAAGATATGGTTCTCTATCAACATTCATACAAACCTAGTCTGGCGACTAAATTCTTCAAATTGTAAAATGTAATCGTAACCGATTGAAGAGTTTTCTGATGAGAAGGTGGTTTCAGATGTTCCATTTATCCGTAATTATTCGTTTATGGCCCAATTCTATCATTGGAAATCGAAAACCGAGCAATTTGCTGCACTCTTGAGGTGCAATTCTGTTCCTCACTCCGATCGTCATCAGATCTTTATCCAATTTTTATGGGACCACCTGTGAGTTATCCCCTTTCAATCAAAAAAAGAGTTTTCCAAATCGGTCCAGACATCTTTAAGTAATCAGCGAACATACATAAAAAAATATAAATGTGCGACGAATTGAGAAACTCCTCCTTTTTCTGAAGTCGGTTAAAAATAGGTAGTTACATTGTTTTTAAACTATATTTTTTTAAATGTTTAGCGAAGGCACTTATGTAGGTAGATTTTTTTTTTATTTCAGTCCAATTCCTATTCGACACTATAACCTCTTCTATACTTCTATACTATAACACCAAAATCCTGCAAATAATAATCTATTTTGGTGCAAATAATATTTTATATTATTCTTATTTTCAAATATTAATATTAATGAGTAAAAAGAAAGGCCATTGGACAGAACAAATACTTTTACATAAAATAACGCGATGCACATTGAGATCCTTACATATTGACAGCAGGTATTACGTTAAACAAAAATGCTTTCACATAAAACACTAAAGTGTCTCGGAAGCGGGGTATTTGAAGGAACGTCATGTCCTATGATTTAACAAAAGTGCACGGCGCCCTTTGAGAGTCATACCTATTGATAGAGGGCATCAAAAAAAAAAAACAAATAATAAATAACACCAAACCTCTAAAGCGTCTTGGATACAGGGTATTGAAGAAACGTGATGTTCCATGATTTATCAAAAGTGCCCGGTTCACTTTGAGTACCATGCCCATCGAAAAGAACAAATAATGCCTTCATACAAAACCTATAAAGCGTAAGGGCATTATTTATTCATCGGGTCTAAAATCACAGCGCAAAAAACATAACATAACACATAACATACCACGCAATTTTCTGAATTCTTGACCAAATTGTCCATTTTTTTTATTAGGTAGCTGGCAGGTATACGTAATTTTGGAAAAAACAAAATGATAAATCGATTTTTACAAATACCTATCTATTTTTTAACGAACTTTAAAGGAGGAGGTTCTCAATTCGCGTATATATATTTTTTATGTATGTTAGCTGATTACTCGAAAACGCTTGGACCGATATGGAAAATTATTTTTTTTGTTTTCTATTTTCTAAGGTATCCGCGACTTGAACTCATAATTCAAACTATTTAATTAGAGATAAGCGCGATAGAAGTGTAAGGAGATCGGTAATATTATGTAGTAGTACCTCTTTGTACTAACCTTATTTTCAGTTTCATGTAGGTAGTATTAAATGCAAACTATTTGGTAGCCAAATATTTGGTCGAAGACCGAATGAAAAAAAAAAAATTGGTTTTATGTCAGCTGTCATCTTAAAACGGAGGCATGTACTGCACGCCTACCATGACTTTTTGAAGAACTCGAAAAAAAGAAACCCTTTTTCATCACTCTTTTGTCCGTTTGTCTGTCGGTGTGTCACTACCGATATTCTCAGAGATGGATGGACCTAGTAAGTTGATTTTTAGGAAGTTTCATAGTGAATACTCAATATAGTATGTTTAATCGAATACGTAAAAAACCCGTGGTAAGGATACTGTTCCCTTCTGACGTTCGATTACGTTTTACCACGGAAAAATATTTCGATTTCACATTTTTTAAATGTTTTTTTATCAAATATCTTAATTATTGTATTAAAGTTAAATTAAAACATACCCTAAATGTTAATCTGATATTTCCTGAACATATTTGTGTGGACCTTGTCGAAATCTGTTCTGTAGTTTATGAGATTACCTGGTTCAAACAAACAAACAGACAGACAAACAGACAAACAGACAAACAGACAAACAGACAAACAGACAAACAGACAAAAATTCTAAAAACTACCCTATCGTGTTCAGCTAAAGATTTAAAGACGACCTGTGTATTTTTTTTCTGGATATCTTACAATTACAGATTTTTTGATGTCTACAGATTTATTATATGTATAGATTATAGTTTTTTCCGTTTATTTAAGTTATAACTTTGTAATGTTTTGTAACTTGTAAATAAATAACAATAAATAAATAAAATAATAAATAAATGTTGCAGGACATTCCATACATCGCCATCTAGCCCCAAGCTAAGTATCAAGCTAAGTAAATTTCCATGGGGTGGGACCAGGTGATCTGTATCACAGGTTTCGTGCCTATTTCAGACACCTGCTTCCCACTTTCATCTTTCTTGTATCTCTTTAATTCTTGTCATCATCATACGAGCGATGTTCCCGGTTGCATCCCTCTCGGGAGCCCGGGGTCCGCTACAGTTGGGGCTCGCGTCTTTGGCCGTGCCCGCCCATGACACAGTAGCCCTCGTCCACTTCCCACAGGAGTCGGGCGAGGCTCCTGCGCGCCGTTATGCGGCGGCGCCCTATCTATGGGACAACTTTTTCGTAGACTTTCCATGTTGATGTGGCTTTATTTTTGACTTTTACGGGGGCGACTGCCGTCTGACCCCCCAATCCCCGAGAGGAAAAAGTCAGCGCCAGAGCCTCGTCCGTTTCTCAGCAGGTGCACCAGCTTGCAGGTGAGGTTGACTTGGGCCCAAAGATCTTAGCGGGCCCCATACACCCTCTCTTTAATTCTTGTGTTCTTTGTTATAAGTGGGAAGAAATAAATGATTTATTATTTATTATTATTATCTATACTTGTGTTATGGGTGCTAGACAACGGATATACTACTTATATACTTTTCTTTTGTAAATATGTACTTATAATACAAATATCATAAATACTTGATTGAGGCGGGAATCGAACCCGCAACCCTGTGTTTGGCAGTCCGGCATGGTGAACATTGTACCAACTGGGTCGTCAGCTGGGTAATTTCAGTAGTATTTTATTGCATTAACAGAGCAGAGAACTATTACATAGCGTTTGTATTCCTGTATACAAATATTTAGAATTGTTTAGTTGTACGTACCTACTGCTAACTGCTAACCATTTGTAATCTATCAATTTTTGACAGGCTCTTAGGTAACTAAATGTAATGTCACATTTCTTTTTAATTATCAAAACTCTGAGTAAATAAGAGACAACCCTATGTTACCCAAGTCATTTATTTTTAACTTTGGATATTATCTCCAACACTTAAAAAAACATAAAGGTACCGGTAAATCAGGCAACGAAATTGCAGCTAATAGCAGGATTCTAAGGTCCTGCTTGAGTTAAAGTTTAAATTTTTCAACTTGTGAATTTATTACATAAACATGATTAGAATGTAAACATTTTAATAATAGTAATTATAGAACTCTACAGTGGGTCTGCATTTCTGTTGCCGACTATACCTAATACACGTCATTGATTAATGCATGGACAGAATAGATAACAAACCGAAAATGTGTCGTTACGAAAACTAACTGAAATATTTACAACTAAAGATTAATTATAATTCTAAGTAATCTACCAATCAATGATATAGAGATAAAGTATAATATTTACATTATATTCCTTTTTATTTATACTTTACAATAAAACCGACGTGTTTTGTACTTAAGTATACAAAATATAACATTTACAAAATTGAAATACTTGTTTTTAAAGTGCAGAGTTTTTGCAAGTGTGAATAAAAATGGTTGCCGTAAAAATCAAGTTGAAAAAGCATCCGGAATTTGTTGCACCCCCGAATTTTGGTGAGAAAGTTTTTTTTTAATTTAATAAATATTGCTATCTATTCAATATGCTTATGTTAAGGTGACTGAGAAGGTGGTAAAGGTACTGAGCAAGCCTACTTCATCTAATCTATGTCTCAGGCACTACAGCACCCTGAATAGCATATGGATTAAAGCGGACGCTGTATAAAACATCTAGATTAGATTTAAAGGCCAATATTATGATGGTGACCAGACAACAGATATAACACATTTTATACTTTTTAAATATTAACTTATCAATTTAAATCGATCTATGTTTTTGTCTTCAAGTCTGTGACGTTTACATAATATAAGTGAATAATTTACCTGATAATGGTATCTATTTTTGAAAACAAAATGAAACAATTGTTACAAATTATTAATGGTTTTGTAAAGAATTAAATATGTGCATATAAGATGATTGCAAAATAAAAAAAACCTCCCGACACAAAAAAGTAAATATAGTATGAAAGTAAAAAGCTGCTCTTTTTTTCGAGTCAATTTAATATAATGTAAGAGTCGTCGTTTAAATTTTTGTTTTAGCATTTATTTGGATAGTTAACTTGTGTAAGTATTTAGTTTTTAAGTAGTTTCACTTTTAATCCTTAATACTTACTTTAACGTTTTCGTTGAAATTTTAATATTATCATTTTATGAAGGTATTTTTATAGGTAAAGAGCAGTCCCCCGACGCGACAATATTTAATCTAAAAATTCAGATGTACCTACCTACTTACTTAGGGTCATAATTTAAAAGTTTTTTTTTTAAATAATTTTTATGCTTGTTTTATACTTTTTACGTTCATAGGTTTTTTTGTGTCGGGGTTTTTAAAATTTGTAATTTATTTTTTATTTATTCCTTTTTGTAGGGAGGGACTTTTTAATTAGCTATTTGTAATGTGCAAATTATGCCCTTTCATTTGATACCCTACTCGGGTATATACATGTACTTACATTCGGTTTTTAACCGATTTCGATCAAACATAGCTGAGAACACTCTCGACTAATTCACCTTTCAAACAAAAAAAACTAAACTAAAATCGGTTCATCCGTTCGGGAGCTACGATGCCACAGACACACACACACACACACACACAGACACGTGAAAATTATAACACCCCGTCGTTTTAGCGATACAATTTGAATACTAACACAGTACCTACTTCAGCACTTTTACTAAATTTTTCTAGCTTAGAGGGAGTCATGTTAAGCAGGACAAAAGATTTGAAGTAAAATTAAAAATATTAAAAAAAACATATATATCAAAATGTTCCATCGCAGCTAAACTCGAACTCCCGACCCCGCTTCCCATACAGGTGCTTATAACCACTACTCCACTCCATCTTATATATGCATTTCAATAAAATCATTATTACTCTAGTCAAAATAGCATTCAAGCTTACTATGATAATGCAGCGACCACTTTGGTATATAAATATGGATGGCACGTTACGTAAAATTCCCATATTAAAAAAACAGACTGACAAGAAAGTGATCTTATAAGGGTTCCTTTCTTACCCCTTGAGGTGCGGAACCCTAAAAAGAACAAGTTATCCTTATTATGCCGGTTTTTTATGTTTGGGGTAAGGTCCGTGTGTCCCTATACATATGTAAGGAAGATTACAGGGTTTTGTGACACACTGTAGAATCTGATAATAGGTAGGTAGGTACTTATCCTGAGTAGTAACAAACAAATTAATAAAAAGGCTGAGTGTTGCGAGCGCAAGCGCATACAGTCTCGGCCACTCGATCTGGACACTTCCTGCACCTCAAGGTGTCACCTTCGATACAACTAAACTATTATTAGTTCAACGTACTATTTAACAAAAAAACCTGCATATATTTGATATACCGGTATTCATATTATTTATATGCAAAAAAAATTGCATAAGCGATTGTTTTGTATAGCAAAAGTGTATTGTTCAGTGCAGTGTTCAGTTTTTCAGTTGAAATGGTTGATAATGAACAAGAGGGTGTTGTCGGGAAGCCTGGTAAGTTTTATATGTAAATAATTTTATATAAATATTTGTGCAAGGTTACCTGCTTTTTATCAACAATCACATACAAACGTTTCTTTATAATATCCGAGTAGAGATCTCTTCCTCTACTCAACTCATTCTTTCCTCTCCTCATCCTAACTCATCCTGTTCACGGATCTCTTGGACGTATCCTTACTAATTTACACTATCAATACGAAGGTTCCTACTCGTTCACTTCTCACTTCAAACCCAGACTCAGGCAACTGTACGAATAATGAATGACGAAGCAAAACGTGCGGGGTGTCTGAGATTTCCATGAACCGGTGTCGTATATAAATTTGCTTGGTTTTATATATATAATTATACAATGAAATGTGTACATAATTGCAATAATTAGTACATATAATAACTTAAGATGACAATTCCTAATTAAACTCCAGCAATTAATGCACGGTTGTTATTGAAGTCACACCAAAACCGGACGTATATGTTTACAAACAAAACTCAACTTTACTACATTTTCAATGTACATTCCTTTGCGTTCCATATCAATCTAAGGTTCTTCACTCATTCAATTTAATACTGTTTTCGATTTTTTCTCATGGTGTTAATTCTATTGTTTTTGACGTGATAACGTCTAGTAAATTGATGGAACACCTGCATTCACAAAAAAGTGACATTGTAATATTGTGTGACGTCATTGTCACGTTCCGGTGACGTCACACATCACGCAGCAATATGAAACAATATTGTTTAATTATAATATCGCTCTAATATATAAATATAAAAAATGACCTAGCACGTGTCTTATGAAATACTTATTCCTAAATAAAACATTAGTCTGGTTATGTTTCTATATTAGGAACCGATTGGTAGGTACAATGTTAGGTACGAGTATGTGTTGGTTGAATTTTGGAATTTTGTATTTACAAAATATTATGGCATAACATTCTGTTAGATGGTATTAGGTAAATAAATAGTAAAAATTAAATTAAACAGAGCGGTCGTAAAAAGTTTTATTTAATTTAAGGTATGTCGCACTTAATTGGTTTGCCTTTGGATTGTCCCAATCTCCTGAAGAAAAATGATGAATTACATTGAGCGAGGGCATCTTTTTGCCTAAATACTGTAAAGTCGAGATCTCTGCTGTATTAACTGATGAATTAAAGTTAAAAGTCGTCATCATAATGACGATTGAAAATGTTAAATTTCAACAAACTATATACCTACTTATCAAGGATGTTACAAAATATTTTGAATTCAAACCATTATTGTAGTTGGAAATCCGCTTTGCCCTATCACCGAGCAATCAACGTACACTCAACGGTATTTGTATAAAATGTTTCAGTTACACTCCGGTCACAACGATCCGGATCAGTAGGAAGAATTTTCAGAATTCAGCACTCTATGATAAAAATTCAGTTGTTGTACCACCGTCTAATTTTTGAATTATTTTACGAATAAATTCAGTATTTAAAAGTATTCCTGGAAATTTAAAAAATTTAAAACAATGTTCCAAAGTTTTGAATTTTAGAAATCTTATTCATTTCTAAGCAAATTACCTAATAATTCTTATTTTATAAAAACAATGGGTAATTAATGTCTACCTTGTTGATATTTTATTGGAAGATCTACTAAATTACTGAATCTGACGTACCTATAAATTACTGAATCTGACGTACGTATATTTTTCTAAATTCAACAGTGTAACGTAGAAAAAGTTTTTTTGCATCAGCAATATAGGTACTTGGATATTTCGAAACCTCATCGAATTACGACTGTTGACGAAAAACCGATGGGTCCGTAGTAGATAAATCTCCGACCGCTTGCCGCCTGTCCAGGTCGGAGGGACTCCCAGACGCTTCCGCCAACCCTCTCAGGGTGTCAGGATGATGTCGATCCAAATCCGCTGTCCGCAACAAGCCGTGCAATGCAACAAATCCCGTGACGAGCACACATTGTCATGATTTGCGGTGTATGCGAGAGCCATTCGAGTTAGAATATTGAATTAAGCGGCTCTGACATAGTCAAGTCACTTCACAACAAAATAGACAAAAATAGTATGATCGTCATTTTCGTCAATATTTAATATTTAAACTCAGCATTTGATTCCTAGGTATTATTTTAGGAAAATGCACTATCCTAAGCAAAAGCTAAAAAATACCTACCTATTCTTTTTTCTTAAAAAATATTTGTCGAAACCATTTTACTATATTCGCCGACATTTTCATTAAACAAAACCATATTGGCCGTATCAATTGACCGTGCTCGAACTATTCTAAAGGTAGTGTTATATATGGGGGCCAGCATCACCCGGATTTGTTACGGCTAGTTCCGTAATGCCCATTGCTTGTCACTCTGTTTACTTACGCATCGATGCTTCTTATAATACAATTTTACTTTGAAATTGATTCATATAATATAAACTTTTAGGCTTAAAATATAAAGGCGTTATGACGAAGCAAATTAAGATCGTTGTCAAAGCAGCATTTTAAACCTAACTTTGACAATTTTCTTTGAATCAAGACTGTTTTCAAATTAAGACTCAAGTAGTTAGATTTAGAAACAAGTCTACACAAAGGATAAAACTCAGGAGTACCATAGGATAATTCCAGAGCTGGTTAATAAATAATTCATTTCACTCTAAGATTTTTCTTGCAATATGAAAACTACTCACAGGCAAAGTAATAAGTCGTTAAAATTACTTACTTACAAGAAACAGTAAGAAAAAATAATGACAATTTAATGGTATTTAATCAGCCTAATTACATACTCTTTCCGATGTATCATGAATAATGGAGCGACGCGCAAACGTGAGAACCCACGTGACTTTATAATCACATTAATGCAAATACGCAATCAAAACAATTATATTTATTGTTAGAGACAGCATCCTAACCTTTCTTTGAAATATGTCAAAAAATGAATCAACTGAAGCGTTCTGACTACGTCTATGACTATGAAAAACAAGAACCTTTGTGTTTTCATCATAGCTTATTGGGTTTGACACTCTAATTGGTATCAAGGTTTTGCTAAAGAAAATATTTAGTTAGATTAGGATGTCACAGAATGTATGGAATCTATTCAGTTTTGATATCTTAATGAAGAACTAGTAACAGTCGAAGAAATAATTGCAAAGGCAAATACCTAAACTGACCGACAGATGGTAAAATTATTTTGGTTAGTATCTTTTGTTACCAACCAGGTGGAGCTTTGGATAAATTCAGTGATCAAACGCAAACCTATCACATGTAAAAACGGGAAACAGAAAGACAGTGGCTATGCTGGCAACTGGTCGATCTTTTTGGTAAATTGTAATGGAAATAAGATAGTATTCTGCAGTCTACAGTTAGGTAGGAAACCTACGTAATATCAAATCAAAATGATCTGTCTCGTGAGTTTCCAGAAACGTGACTAAAATACTAACTAACTTTGTATGGATTTCGGATTTTTAAATAATTTTGTTTTTCGTCTATTGATAGGTTTAGCGTGCTAGTTTTAACTTATTGTTCTTATATTTATGTACCAACATACCGGGACATATACCGGTCCATACCTATCACCATTACACTCGCGTATAATCGAGGTCACAAAACCCTCACATTGTCAATTTTTATTCATTAAATATTCGTTTCCTTATAATAGTTTTAAGAGCATACAGGTTAGTTCTTATCGTAGGTATAGGTAATATTTGCTAGTACGCGAAATATCAAATTTAAAATAAATTAAATCTATTATGGAAGTCTTGTCTGTGTTTTTTCACCGGTTTTTAGGTAACTATAGGCCGATAAACAAAGCATCAAAGTAAAAAAATTCAAAATAAATCAAAATAATAATTTTACGTGATCTTGTGTATGAATAAGAGTCGCCGACATAAAGTTCAGCGTTCCCATTATGCTAGTGGGCGGAGACATTTATACTTGAACTGTTTAAAACTTGAAATTAAATGTCTAAAATCCCTTGTTAAGGGGATATACGTGTCCCTAAGACCAGTGGTTTAAGCTGTGCGTTGATACATCAGTCAGACAGGGCTTTGAATTTAATATTTATAGATTCTTGAGTAACAAGATTAAGTTGATACCTATAAATAAAATAGGTCATCTCTTACCAAACACGTGAATGGATCGATAATTATTGTTTTCAATGTTTCAACATATTAGATTATTGAGTGTATCCATGTCATAATGTATCTGAGAGATAATACTGTTTGTATGTCATGATCAAGTGTGTCTCACACTTATCTACGGTAAAAAGTGTATTGCATATTAAGTGTAGGCACTTATTTACATAAACATATTTCAATATTTATTACGTTTACAACATGATCTTTATTATTACGTTTAGTACATTACTTGATTTCGCATAAATTAAAATTAAAAAATAAACTATTTCGTTCGTAAAATGTATTTCTGACTCTGAAAAAAAAATTCTTAAATCGTTTTTCCCATTTAATTATTTGACATATTAACAGTTTTAGAATTTAATAATTTTTGTTAAGTATGGAGATTTCATAGAAGCTAATTAGGTCGGTTGTTAGCTATAGACGTTTTAAATAACGCCATCGAAATATTCAGAACCATAAAAAATCTAATTGCAAATTACAAGGAATTTAAAACATTTAAATCTAAACAGAGAAAGAAATAACCAGATTGTGACCTCTACGTAACAGTAGGCGACCGCGAAATAAACACATTCTTTTACTTTGATATATTACCATACAAACTATTTAATAGGTAAGTATTAAGAGTAACCATAGTGTTTATAAAGAGACCGTAGTAAACCATAATTAAATTCTAAAACTGTTGAAGCAAAACCTTGAGCATAATGTAAGATACTACAATAATGCATTTTTGTTTAAAATTTATAGGGCTTCAAAATGTGTAAATGGCAAGCCTAAGAGATAGCGAAAAATGCTTAAAATAATGCGTAGTATGTCCTAAATAGCCTGTGGATGTCCTGGGGATACTCTACAAACGCATAACATTTAGTGTTGTTAAAACTGTAATCCAAACGCCCTGTATAAAAGTTAAAAGAAATCAAGCTGTGCCTATTGACCCTATCGAGCAGGTATTTGTTATTAATTGTTATTCCATGACCCACAGATGATGTGACAACTCTTCCCCATTGTATGTGCTGTTTATTTGCTATTGTTTGATCAAGCGTCACGCGTCACTATGTCATTATGGGGAAGTGAACAAGCAAAGCACGTACTAATTACAGCTATTAACTTATTTTGGGTTATCTATTATTGATTTATTGAATTGAAATGTTTTTCATTCACTAGGTGTGACTTCAATATTTTTCTAAACGAATAAAATAATACATTTTGGAAGTAGAAGGATACAATAAACCTTTGAAGTATTAGTTTATTTTGAAGGGTCGCATGGACACAAATCAAACATTTATGATATTAGGTAGTACCTATAGAAAAGGTTACAGTATCAGAAACTAGGCAAATCACGAAAACACTATCTATATGAACATCTCCAATAGATTCCACAAGTAATGGAAGTATTGGAAGTGAAGTTAGCATTATTATACAATAACATTTGTTATTCAATCAGCAACACCCAACACCCACAGCACAGTACACAGTGTCACTGTGACTGCACTGTAAACTGTGGTTACATTCACTTACACTATCGAGATTGGATTGCATCGACCAAGTACACAGGATAGAAGTGCCAATATCTATTCCTGCACAATATGTCGTACAGGAAACACACCAAATTCTAAATTGTCTGTTTTAAATCGGTCAGACAAGTAGATGTCACCATCATTATGAGATCTTATCAGTCACAGGACGTAGATTGCTGAACAAAACCAGCCTCAAAGACAAAAACGGGAAGCCTTTGGCCACAGATGGCATGGGACCGATCGCTTTGCAAGTTATGTTATGAATGCGTCATAATCATAACGTACGGAACGAGTAACGTCAACGGCGGTCTGTTGAGAGTAGGGAATCCGTTACTGCAGCCGTTAAGAGTCAACCGCGTAAACAGGTTAACAAAACTACATCCGTCCAGATCCTGTTAATTGTTAATTGACGTCACATTATAGTTATAATATATAAACAATAGAGACTACTTTCTTACCCCATAATACAGCTTAGAGCTACCTGTTTTTTTAAATTGAAATAAATTAACAGCAAGAAAGAATCCGCTCAATCGGTTGAGCCATCTTCGAGTAATTGGTGAATATGCAAAAAAATCAATATAATATCCTATTCCTATACATTTACGCGATGAATTGGAAACTTCTTTTATTAAGGGGGTCAAAAATAAAGTTATTTTTAAATTTTTAATCTTATTTCTTTACTAGAACCTAAGTTTATTCAAATTTGGCGTACATCCGGTACAAAATACCCTTAACTTATTGTAGCGCGGTCGTACCATTATTACATGGTTAGTAGTTATACCACTCTTGGGATCTCTGTTTTAATCAAACATTTTGTAAGATAAACAAAACAGTTCGCATTTTAATGCAACATACTTAATGACCCCGAAGAGGTTGGATTAACTACTTCCATAACACGGTACATCTGTTACATTTGGTTTCTGCCAGAGATTAAACTGACTGAAATGAGAGACGATTCACGTAAGAGTGAGTACGGATTAGCAAAAAATACTTCAGGTAATTTTCCTGTTTTCCTTGAGAATATAATAAATACATCACCATTTGTAATGGATTTTGCTAATCCGATCTTTTTTTGTTATTTATCATCATCATCATCATATCAGTCCATACACATCACTGCTGGACATAGGCCACCCCCCCCCCCAAATGACGCCACCAGCGGTTTTTTGTTATTATAACATTTAAATAATGAACTCTTTGTTTTAAACAAAATGTTTCACGTATCTATTGCGATGGCGTCCCAGCTGCTTAATTTTTAATGCCCTATAAAAAAGAAAAAAATGAAATCCAACATACTCGCATACTTCTCTCGGTAAAAGAACTGGAGGAAACATGAAGTAATATATCAAGTGGTTTTTGCGAGCGAAATTAATTTGAAGCTCATGCGTCCTAAGTTATTTATCTACATCGTACATCCTCTGAGGAAATATACTTTGTGTCTCTTTAGGGTACGGCTTCACTGATCAAATTATATATTTTGATATTTTATTTAAACACTAGCAGCGCTTGGCAGTTTCACCCGCGTTACTCCCGATTCAAAAGGAATATCGGGATTAAAAGTAGGCTATGTTGTGTCTAACGAATCAATGTATCTTCATACCAAGTTTTATCAAAATCGGTCCAGTAGTTTCGGAGCGTATTCGTTACAAACAATAAATATTTCCTCTCTAATATATTAGTGTAGGTGTGGATCAGATAATAACATGATATGTTTACAAAATACGATATTTGATTGATTGATTGATTAAAACCAGATCCCGTGGAAATTTTGGATTATTCCTAACTTGTAGCATTATATTCTGTTTTTAACCCCCAACGCAAAATCAAATAGAAAAAACCCTAAAAATTATTGTCTGTCAGACGAGGCTGTATAGGTTAAAAGTCTTTTGCCTGCCCTTTCAGGAGTATAATTACCAAAAAAAATATTGCCAAAAAATACTAAAAATATTTACATTTTTCCGTTTTTAAAGACAAGTATTTTGTTAACTTTTTATTATTTTAACAGGTATTTTTTTATTGCTGTGATAAAAAACGTCGTACGATACGCGTATTATTCTCGGCATTTTGACACGCTTGCGTTCCGCTCGTGCGTCATAATACTACCCCTCCCCTTCCTTAATTCATGTCCATCCAAAGGTTGCCTGGAAGAGATCGCTTTTAGCGATAAGGCCGTCCATTGTGCCATATTGTAAGGTATTAAATATGAATTTTCTTTTAGCATATAGGTAGTTACTTAAGTTAGAATTAATTTTAATTTTGTTATATGTAATCATTTTGCGTTTTGTTTTTATGGTGCAATTAAGTGTTTATCTATCTATCTATCTCTATTCAATGATCAATTTACCATACCTGTATCGTAATGTACTATTGTATCGTATTGTATTGATAATATTATTACGCACTATGATATTGATAAAATCGATTTGAATGAGCTATCGGTAGGCTATCGATCGGCAACACTTGAGAGAAGTTCGTAACTATACCTGAAAACAATATAATATATAAATCGCTCGAATGTAACAGACTGTGAACAGCTAACACTGTCACCCCACTACCTCCTGAAGAATGACTTGTCTAACAAACACTCCTGAAACGTGCCACCTGAGAGCTGAGCGGTACCTACTTTGGTTTTCCAACGCCTATCCTTTAGTGTTTTAACCAAATTCTAATTTATTTCAGTCCTTTTTGTTACAAATCTAATTAAGTCTACCTTTTGTAATGAAGTTATAATTAATTTTGGTTTAATTGTTTTGCGAACGTGTTTAGATGTGACTCGATTTTGATTCTATCGGATTTTGTCCCAATTCGACCCTAAAATTCATCCCATTTTTTTAATTAATTGATTTTTATGACTTGTGTGATGTAGCTATGTGTTTTTATGCAATATTTATATTCGAGTGCAAAAAGTATTCTGACTTTTAGATTATATTTTAAATAAATTCGATATTTTATTTCAATAGAGCCAATCATATTAACTATTGAAGTAGAATATTAGAAGAAGACCATGTCTCCGAGTTTCGTGCTAAGCTGAAGTGGCTCCCGATTCGCCGTCGTCATGATCTACATGTTCTCTCATTTCTTTACTCGGTTCTTTTTAATTCCTCCTATCCTTCTTACCTCCGTGAGCGCTTCAGTTTTTGTGCTCGAGGTGCGTCTAATAGAAGAGCTCAGCAACTCATTCTGAACCATCCTCCTAACACCTCTTCCAAATACGGTGGCTCTTTTACAGTCCAAGCAGTGAGGCTCTGGAACGGCCTTCCTTGCCATATTCGGGCGAGTGAATCTCTCAGCACTTTTAAAAATAAAGTAAAAGAGCATTATCTGTCCTGTGTGTAGTGTAGGTATATTATATATAAGTATGTTTTATGTATAAGTATATGTATGTATCATATTGTTATTTATTTATTTTGTATAGGTATATATATGTATGTGTGTGTGTGTATTTATATTTGTATAATTATGTAATCTTTTCTTTTTTGTATTTTCCTTGTGTACTGAATTTATTAAATAAATAAATAAATAAGAAGATTATTTATTAGAATATGTTTAGCAGAGTATGAACCGTTTGCACCTGGTTCATACTACGTTCCATATAAATTGTCAGAGGTGTTGTTAGCAGTTTGTAGGTATATAATAAATGCTTACGATTGATCTAATGGGTGATAAGTGGCATAAGCAGAAGCACTCTATAACTATGTTTTAAATGCAACCTCTTTGACTTGGACTAACCCTTTCAAAACCACACAGTAACTTAGCCCCATATTTATGGGTTACTTTATCAACTGAAATAACTCTACTTTTGTATGGTAAGTATATTGATTACATTAGGTAGTATTTCCAGATGAGCGGTTTGATCTGAACCCGCGACCCTGGGTGCGGTGGAGTGTGAATGGGTGAGTCGACTGCTCAAGCCGCGACGCATGCCGCCAGATAAGCTCACATAAAAACACATGAGATATATTTTATAGGTTACTTTTGTACGTAAAACGATTCAAATGTGAATCTTCTTAAATGGTTTTTTGTTTTTCATTTTTATTTCTTTGACTTTATAGATATGAAATATTGCTCTCAGTTTATTCCTGTTTATCTTTGATCTGAAGAAATCGACCTAGGTGGCTAATCATCATATTCCAAAACTCGAGGCCCAGTACTACCTTTTAAATAAGATAGAAGTCTTAAGTAAAAGAACAACGTCACTAAGTAAATTGCCTACTAGGCAATTTATTCTAGGGATTAATATTTAATTTTGGTCTTACTGTATGATGATTGCAAACGGCTGGGAAATAAGTCAATAGGTGCACTTTTGTACATATTACTGTCTTAAAGAATTCGAGTCGGATAATAAAAATAAAATAACTTTTTTATTAATTTAAAACGTACACTTGAACCTTTTGAATTTAATTAGAGAATTAAGTAGATTTATACTTCTCGAACAAATCACTGCTATCCAATGCTGAGCAAGTATCTCCCACCATAAGTCGCGATCCTGGGCTACCTTCAACCAAGCTAGCCCAACCGTCGAGCACCCGTCGCGTCGACGAGCCAGCTTCGTTAATATTTTGACCCATTTATAAAAATATGTAATACAATGTATAATATTTGTATGTACATATAAGTACATAATGTACAAAACTCAACGAACCATGGATCCGTAATTATAGGTGAAATTAGTCAACAACACAATAACAGGTAGAATAGATATAAAATAAGTTGACGTGTGACAACTTCCGATGTACCTAATGTAACAATGTCTGTATATGATTACCAATTTGTTTTTTTTTGAAACAGAAGACATATTATAATTAACGTCAGTCATCGTTGAATTTTTGTTTGAAGCAATGAAGCATCTTTACACGGTTTCATGATATGGGATCACTTGCTAAAACAAAATATGACGGATATAACTAAACTAAACTGGAAGACCAGAGTCTCCTACCACAGGTAGTTTAATACTTAAAAGGAGACTCTGTATACTGTGTAAATATAATATGTAATTTTAAATATGTTACTGAAATGAACTTTTTGTATTTTGTATTTTTGTATAACGTCATTAATGCGTTATAAAATATTTAGTCCTAATTCAACCCTCATAAAATTCATCCTATCTTATAAATTCATCCCATTTAAAAACGAATTCCATATTCATACAGATAGGAAGAAAGTCGGATAGGGATGTATCAGGCATACATACTTGTGGCCGGGTCGCAGCCGCAATGGAGAACGTGTAAACGTTTGTACGTCGTACATGCTTCTATTCTACAGAAGGTTTCTACAAAAAATCCTGATAGGTAAAAATAATCAAAGAAACAGTAACATGACAAGTGTTGTGACAATAAATGTAAATACTTATAATTAAGTATATTTATTTTAACGGATATATTCGCGTTTTAATTTGTTTTTACACCTGATGTTTCGGGAACTTTGCAGATTCCAAGGTCACAGGCAGACTGAGATGACATTCGTCTAACAAAAAATTATTATGTAAATGCTGTCAAACTACCGTCTACTTACTTAAAATTAATAGAAAGGTTTCATCTGAAAAGAAAGAAAGTTTATTTGTAACCAAAAGTAACCAACAAAAATACATAATACATATTGGTTACACAAAGGAATAAAACTAAGCTTATAGCGCTACACACCACTACATATACACAAACAAGTGTATAGCGCGCTGGTTTTCAGTCGTATCCCTGAAAATAATAGAAGATTAATAAAACGTAATAAATCTAAGGAAAAAATGAAATTCATCGACAAATTTAAATTTTGACATAAACATAATAATTATTTTACACGATAACAATCTTGACACTAATCTTCTTCTATATATATAAAAATGAATTGCTGTTCGTTAGTCTCACTAAAACTCGAGAACGGCTGAACGGATTTATCTTATCTTAGTCTTGAAATGTTCGTGGAGGTCTAGGGAAGGTTTAAAAGGCGAGAAAAAATCGAATAACCGATATTCCCACGGGATCGGGACAAACGCGGGTGAAACCGCGGGGCGCAGCTAGTCTATATATATAAAAATGAATTGCTGTTCGTTAGTCTCACTAAAACTCGAGAACGGCTGAACGGATTTATCTTATCTTAGTCTTGAAATGTTCATGGAGGTCTAGGGAAGGTTTAAAAGGCGAGAAAAAATCGAATAATTTCCGGGAAAACCCTAAAAACAGCCCTTTTCTATTTCCCATACAAACGTTTTCTAGAGTCAATTCCTACGGGATCGGGACTTACGCGGGTGAAACCGCGGGGCGCAGCTAGTTAATTATAATTTAAAAAATACCTCGATGTTATAGTACCTAATACTAGCTGCGCCCCGCGGTTTCACCCGCGTAAGTCCCGATTCCGTAGGAATAAAATATCCTATCCTACTAATATTATAAATGTGAAAGTTTGTGTGTGCGTGTGTGTGTGTTTGTTACTCCTTCACGCTAAAACCACTGGACCGACTGGGATGAAACTCGGTATGTAGATAGCTGGAGACCTGGATTAACACATAGGCTGCTTTTTATTCCGATATTCCCACGGGATCGAGACTTACGCGGGTGAAACCACGGGCCGCAGCTAGTAAATAAATATATTGCAGGACATTCAACACATCGCCATCTAGCCCCAAGCTAAGTAACTAGACTTGTGTTATGGGTGCTAGACGACTCATGTACTACTTATATGCTTTTTCTTTTGTAAATATATACGTATAAAACATAGAAACAACCAGACCACAGACAAATATCTAAGCATAAATACTTGCCTGAGGCGGGAATCGAACCCGCAACCTTGTGTTTGGCAGTCCGGCATGGTGATCATTGTGCCAACTAGGTCGTCAATATCGGGGTAAAAAGTAGTATATGTGTTAATCCAGGTCTCCAGCTATCTACATACCGAGTTTCAACGCAATCGGTCCAGTAGTTTTTGCGTGAAGGAGTAACAAACACACACCCACACACACAATTACAACAACATTATAAATGTGAAAGTTTGTGTTTGTGTGAGCTGGTACTAATATTTTAGTAGGATATTAATGAAATAAAATTTACTCTTCAGTAGGTAAATGAATTGAGAACACAGAGGTTAGATTAGGGACGTTACAGCCGCATTTGGTTTTTGCAAGAGACGTTTATACGGAAAAATAATGTTCTGTGTCAATCGAATAATATTTCAACTAAAAGTCGAAGTTGAATCGTATTAAAACCTAAGTTAGGATGTCTATCGAAAGGTCATAATTTTTAAAATTAATACTTAATAATGTATGTTGTCCTCAGATCGGTTGTTCGGTATGCGTCACGTGATGACGTTCCTCATGTTCCTGGGCACCACCGTCTCCTACGCCACGAGGGTCAGCATGAGCGTCGGCATCGTCGCCATGACTTCCAACAACAGTTATGGATATCCGGTGAGTACCTACACTAAACTGCATGCCAGACGGTAGAGACACTTTCGATGCTTTTTATTACTATAGGCATGACCATAGCAAATATTTCCACAATATTAATTGACAAGATGCCAATTAGGTACTTAATTATGATAATTAATAATGAATTACTACTTACCTGAGGTAACGATGGACGTAAAATACATTTTTATCACAGTTGCTCATAAAGTAGATCTTATTCAACCGCTTTTAGGCTCATAATCCAACGTATTACGGACGCGTGCGTTATGTATTCCCTAGACGCCACTAGTGTGTAATAAAATAAGTTATCCTGATAAGTTAAATTGGTATCTTACTGCTAATAACATGTTAGGTAGATGAAACATTCTTAATTTATCTGGGTTATACTGTTTTGATTTTTAAAAAAAGGTATGTACCAAAGAGTTTCTAAGCTAGCAAAAATGGTTGTCTCTAAAGTCGGTTTACGAACGAAAATTTTACGTCGTTTTCGTCGTTTTTGTCTTAGAAAACGATTAAAAATTGAGTTCTGTTTATTTTTTCTTTACTTAAATATATTGTTTTTTCGTACCATTGTATTCTGTTTTTAATCCCCGACGCAAAATCAAATGGAAAAAACCCTAAAAAATATTGTATGTCAGACGAGGGTGTATAGGTTAAAAGTATTTTGCCTGGCCTTTCGGGAGTATAATTAACAAAAAAATATTGCTTAAAAAAATTGTAAACATAGAATATCGCCAAATATTTTGTTATTTATTATTTTCTTTTCTTTTCAAATCTTTTCTTTTATTCACAACTGTGATAAAAAAACGTACGATACACGTGTGGTAAATTGATCATTTAATCTCGGCTTCTCAACCGCCTCGATGAAATGATCAATTTACCACACTTGTTTCGCAATGTACTATTGTAACAAAATTTGTTTGATTTATTGTACGAGTACATTATTCTACTGTATAAATCTTTGATTAAAGATTTTAGTCCTTTCGTTCTTTATTTAGTTTTTAGTATTTTCGGGTATTTCATTTGGCTATCAAGACCTAGCTAAAAACATTGGGACGAATTTAAGGGCTGAATACGGACTAAATCGCAAAAAATACAGACAATAATAGAATAGGCATTGGAAGTAAAACATTCGAATCAGTGAGAAATAATGTTCTCAATATGAAAGCATTACCAAATCTCGTAATATACGTGGTTCCGCTCGTAAACTCAAACGGCGAGGATCTGTGTGTAATCCTTCAATCGAGATGTACCTACGTTGTACGAGTATACTTGGGGAACGACGCACAAAGCGGTTCCTTATAAATCGGTATCTCAGATTTTATCTTCATATTATCTATAAATATTAAATTCAAAGTCCCGACTCAATGACTGACTGGTATAACAGCTATATATAACAGCTTAAACCAATGAACTGATCGCCCTAAAATGTATTTAGCATGCATATTGCATAACCATAGCTATTATGATGTAAGCATCCGCTAAGAAAGGAATACTCCTATACGCGGACTATTTCGTGGGTAAACGCTAAAAATACTGAATCAATTGCATTGAAACTCGGTATTCAAATAGTTGGATATTAATTAATATAAATAATAAGGTATTATTTTTTCGATATTCTCACAGTAAAGCTGCGGGACATAGCGAGCTTAGGAGTTTGTTTAATTGATTGAACGCGCTGATCTCTGATCACTACCAGTCGGATTTACAAATTATTTTCGCATTTGATAACCCTATTTTTGTGGACGGTTTATTACAAGACTCCCGCTGGATTCGGTGAAACCGCGGGGCGTTGCTTGTTTTTTGATATAGATTTCTTTGCAGCTATCAAACCGTACAGTTTACGAGTTGATTTTATTATTCAGTAGTGATAGAGGCCGAAAAAACATCCCATGTCGCAACTAGTTCGATTGGTAGTGACATGGGGCGGATTTCTGCCCGTGTTACTACTGGTAGTACGACTGGTAGTCAGTGACAGGGGAAATAAAATTCTCACTATACTAGAGTAGAAATACTAGGCATGTAATGGAATAGAACGGAATATGTCGTTTTCAAGGTAACGATTAGAGTAGTGCGCGTAGAGTACGCCGTAACTCGCTGAAAATAAACATAACACATCTATTGCAAATTCTTGTTAAAATGTATGAATTCCCAGATTCGTTGAAAATATAAGTACTTACCTACGCTACGGTGCGAAATAATGAACTTATCATTTTTTATCCCCTGCAACTAGGTACAGTTTGTCTTAAAAAATATGTCGACTGTATCACTGGGCGTAGACTTTAATTTCGATTAAATTCTCGTTCTCTTTGTAAACGACAAAGTACGTCGTGTTACGTCACTTTGTGACGTTATTGAAAAGTTAATTGAACGTACCGTGTTTTATTGATTGCTCGGTACAGATGTTGGACAGATATGTCGACACATGTTGGCGCGCGGTTCTATGTATGAGGCACTCTATATACAAACGTGCAGCTTTTTTATTATTCATTAGGTACTATTTTTTCTTGCATTAATTAAAATATTAGAAACAAATAAAAAACAGAGAGCCTTATAAATGCAGGTTTTCACAAATAGAAAGTAGGATACTTTTCGATTTTCAATGTGTTCGGTAAAAAGGTTCCATTTTGTTCTGAACTCTCCTAAAGCGTTTGACAAAGAGCTTTTTTTGAAAAATTAAGTATTTGACCATAATAAGTATTGAGGCATTGAGGCGGTATTGAGGCACTTACTGGTTTATTCTATTGGTTTATCTTATTTGCTTAATGAAACATTTGACAAGAGTCTGCAAGACCTTGCAGTATCAAGTGGAGAATTTTCATTAGGTGTTGTTGTGTGCAGTTGTGTGCAATGTGTACCGTATCTACCTTAGTCATATATTTTCCTACATTTGAGTATTAAATTATTAGACAAAAAAATAATTTACTTTCTAAGCATATCCCATTTTGAGTAAGTAATGTAAAAAAACTATACCATTTTTTTGTCTAAAGTTTGAAACGTCAATATAAATTTTTCTTGTTACATTACAACGAAACATAAGAAAATAATTCACCTACAAATGGTACTTAAGTACACACAATATCACTCAACAACAATTTGCCATGCAATAATTTTATATTTTAATTAAAGACGAACGGTCTTATGATTTTGGCTTCTTTTTGCGCCTTTATGAAAGTGTCTTGATAGTAATGAATCCAAGCCTTGTTATTACACTCGAGTGATTATCAGCCTCTTTATCTTGGCTCTTATTCTAATGAATCTGTTTGTCAAACAATCCCTGAACGTCCGCGCGGTTTCAAACAAACAATCCGCGGACAAAGACAAATACTTTTCTCTGATAAAAAAATTATTGTTACCTAAGAGATTTATAATTAAATGGAATAGAGGTCACATCTGTAACTTCCATATAGTTTTATTATTATTTCCTACCATCAGGCGGGTGTGATACTGATACTGGACAAATTTTGATTCAAATATGTATAAAATTCCCTTCTCCTTTATTAAAGTTGACTAAAAAGCGAATGGTCTAATCGGTTTCCATAAATTATAGACCGAATACACCAAAAAGTATAAAAATTCGTTAACGTAATTTCTGTGGGTTATTATTGCAACAAACTCGCTTTGAAATACATCGCAATGAGTAAAGAAAGCTGGGCTAGTATGCCGTTTATGACTGATGACGTCGTGCGTAGAAAATGAATTCAACATTCCGTTTTCTACGAAAATATGACCGATTACTTTAAAAAAACTGCTGAGTTATTGGGTCTACATGACGCTGTGTGAAATGTCCTGTAAACTAGCTCTTCGAAATTTCGAAGATGGTTCTAACAAGATTTTTTACCGAGATTTTTTATTGTTTTTTTTTACGAACCTTACAAAGCCCGCTTTTTCACCCCATAAGGGATAGAATTTGGAAAAATCCTTTGTTGTCGGATGCCTACGTGATAAAAGAACATACCTCCTCAAGTTTCAGTATCTACGATCAGCAGTTTAGGCTGTGCGTTGATCCGTCAGTCAATCATTCAAAACAACACATTTTATATTATGTATTGTCTTGTCACTTGTCTAAACCTCAGGAATAGGATGTCGTCCGACTATAGTTTTCTTTTTTCTCTTTATCTCAGTATGAAACTTCCCCTGAGGTTACGGGAATTGTAATTTTATGCCGAGATTTTGCAAAATGTACTCTACGCTCGGCTGTACGTTACGGTAGGTACCTGTACAGAATATTGTAGAGAGAAATAATCCTTGTAATCAAGTTAATTGTTGGTCGTTTGCTGACTCACTTTTATTATTTAACTCCTCGTGAAACCGAGATAAACAAAATGTTAAGACAAGCGCATATTATCTGGAGCGATAAATCGTGGTATTTGTCTTTTATCGCTTCGTTCGTTTTTGTCATCTTTTGTCCATTTTACTAGACCAATTTTGATACTTCATTTTGAATATAAATACTTCAATGATGAACGCTCAGGCTTATTTAAATCCATATTATATTCCCATAGAAACTTATAAAGTTCATTATCCTATAAATCAATTCTAACCTTAACCGTATAATCTCCAGGTATTCGAGTGGGAACGAAGCACGCAAGACACGATCTTATCGTCCTTCTTCTGGGGCTACGTGATGCTGCAGATCCCAGCCGGTATGCTGGCCGGTCGGTTCGGTGGGAAGTACCTCATGTTCACGGCGATGGCTTGTACTGGCGTCGTCAATATGCTGGTCCCTGTTGCAGCTGATAAGGTAAATCTTACTGATAATTTTTTTGACAAATGATAGATCAGCGTTTGACTACAATCACACCTGCCTATGGTAGGTTAAAATGTGGTGTAGCACGAAAGTCTCGAAGATACCTGTTCACTCGTGACTTGAAAACACACAAATTGTAGGTACACGTCAAGCAAAAGAGGCAGACTCAGACAACTGATTTCATTCACTTGTAGTAATTGTGTTAATTGTTTCTATAAAATGATTTAACTACTTTTTTACTCTTATGTCATCGTCAAGAAAAACTTTGGAGAATCGATTTCATTTAAAGCCAGTTTTAAAATTTGATGGATAGTAAAATACAACGTTAACAAAAAGCTTTAGAGAGAGGATTTAGCTAATCTAACCTATTTGATAGAAGGTAACGAGCTCCACTTAGCTTCACTCCTTGCCTTTTTCTTTTAACAAAAAGGTTGAATTAGCTACTAACTAGACATGAACGCTATACGCTTTTAGTAGCAAAACGTCTGGATTTTGAAATGTCGTAATTCAAAATACTCTAATAGCTTTTCTAGATTTTAATGATTACTGTCACTAAATAGACATGGGCGTTAAAAACCGGAAAAGTGCGAGTCGAACGACCACTGTTTTTAGTATTTGTTGTTATAACGGCAACAGAAATGCATCTGAAAAAAAAAAACAACTGTCTTGCTATCAGAACGGTTCATTAGATACAGCCTAATGACAGACAAACAGACAGACGGACGGACGTTTTTACCCTTTGGGTACGCAACCCTAAGAATGACCTAGCACAAACCCCATGAGTATTTGTGTCTCCTTCTTATTTTACTTAGAAATGTAGTAACATGAATAAATCCGTCGACAGCAGCAGTAGCAAGTCAGTTCACCTCATTCAGTATTCCACGAAGTAGTGATGCACCGAGCACCGAGCAGCCCAATGGGACTAACCAGATATAACTTTACAGGAAAACCTTGCGTCAAATACTTGGTGAAACTAGTTTACAAAACATTGTCCCTACTGAGGAGCAACGAATTAGGATTGTTGTTGTGTATCTATTCCTACATATTGTTTGATATTTTTTCGGACAGAAGTCAGTTGTGTTGGGATTACTTGTACTGTGTAACGGGTAGAAGGAAAGAGGACGTAAGAAAAGAGGACGTTTGCAGGTAATCAATTGTTTATAAGAGAATGACAATGCGACTTTTGAAATAAATTTATTTTGAATAAAGCAAATCTGCTATCCTTACAACGGACGCTATGGTAAAAATTGACTACTTACATTGACACAAAACGCAATATCTACAACAAAATTTTTACCAACACGAAATTGAAAATTTTTCGTTTTTTTTTATCAATCACTATCAATGACTCAACCACATTCTTTTTATTTAAAAAAAACCATAGACGTCACGAATTAATTGATCGTATTTGTGTTTGTATTTCAGTTACTGCATTATGCAATAGGAGTATACAAGGTCCTGAAGTATCGAAATGATTTATCGATTTTGTTCTCTAAAGTTTTGATATTTCTATTGAAAAAGGATTGTGGGTAATAATTTTAATTGTGATATAAATTTTTGATACCTCGCAGACTGGAAATTGACCGATAAATGGTCCATTTATTCATATGTTTTTTTTAGTCCATTAAAAAATTACATTTGGGGTTGCGTTTTTCAGAGGACGCAATTTTATTTTTTTGATGTGAAGTGGGGGTCAGTGTAAAGCTAAAACCAAGTTTGTGGGGTCGCCACTCTTGGCCCACGGCCGCCATCTTGAAAATAGGGGTTGAAATGGTTTTTACGATGTACCTCTTAAACTATTTATTTGATCAAAAAAATTTGTTGGCATTTTTTGTTGCAAATTAAATTCTCTACAACTTTGGTCCAGTAACTTTTTGTCGTAGAACTTTAAATAAAAAAGTTATAAGCGAAAATGTTCAGAAATTTGAGAAAAAAATTTATATTTTTCGATGTAACTTTTTTTTTATCATTTTACGAAAAAATTATATCTGACCATTTTTGTAGATCGTTTTTTGAGGAAAACTTTTATTCGTAACATTTTTTCATTAAGTCAATAGCTAAGGTTTTACAGCGCTCCGAAGTTAGTACTATTTTTCAGTTATCTTAACTATACTTAGATTATACGTGTGTACTAATAATGAGTTATCCGTTATTTTTTTATTTATTTTTATATTTTTTTTTGTTATTATATATTTTTTTCTATTTGTTTTGTTATTATGATTATAAATTTTGCAATATTATTGATAATTAATTATTGATAGTATTATTATTTATTTATTACTTATTTTGCAATATTATTAATTAATTAATTATTCAAGGCCCGCATGGCACCTTGAGGCGGGGTGACGGGGAGTAACGACCCCGCGGTCCCGAGTTCTCCAGGGGGAAGTCACCGTTCCTCATCTCCGACTTGCCTTAGTTGGTTGGTCGGAGTGAAACCTGACGAGGAAGCGGTCCCCCGCCTCTGGCTTGTCTTCACCGGCTGTCCAGAGTGGAGTCGCAATAGCAGAAATGCTCGAAGGATGGTTGCTGATCGTCAGTGATGAGTTGGCCCGCTCGCTTGGACTACCAGCGATGACTTAAAATCCAGTGAGGCCTCTCCATCCTTCAGCCACTCACGTTCCTTTTGCCCCCTTGCTGTAATTTACTCGGCTAATTAGGGTGGCCCAGTCTGAGAGTTGGCGAGTCTCCGCCTGCCATTTTTACGTGTTTATTGAACATTGTTACGGCAGGTGCCATAGTATCCATAGTTCCCCAGTATCTAGTCCACTACCATCCCATCACAATAGCTCCAGTAGTTTTGTCCTGTAGATTATCAATAGTTTTCATCGAAACCGGAGGTTGTCCTTGGTTGCACTTTATAGTGTAGACAGGGATAATCGCCGGTTTAGAATCCACCCCATTGTTTGCTATTAAACTTGTTATTGTAAAGGGCCTCTACGTGTTGGCTTCGGCTCCACACACGCCTTCCAAAGGCCGGACCTTTGGCTCATAGCCCCGTGATACAGGATGTAAAACAAATAGAAAAAATAAATAATAACAAAATAAATAGAAAAAAAATAACTGATAACTCATTATTAGTACACACGTATAATATAAGTATAGTTAAGAGAACTGAAAAATAGTACTCACTTCGGAGCGCTGTAAAACCTTAGCTATTGACTTAATGAAAAAATGTTGCGAATAAAAGTTGTTCTTCGAAAAACGATCTACAAAATTGTCAGATATAATTTTTTCGTAAAATGTAAAAAAAAAGTTATATTGAAAAATATAATTTTTTTCTCGAATTTCTGAACATTTTTGCTTATAACATTTTTATTTATAGTTCTACGACAAAAAGTTACTGGACCAAAGTTGTAGAGAATTTAATTTGCAACAAAAAATGTTAACGAATTTTTTTGATCAAATAAATAGTTTAAGAGATACATCATAAAAACCATTTCAACCCCTATTTTCAAGATGGCGGCCGTGGGCCAAGAGTGGCGACCCCACAAACTTGGTTTTAGCTTTACACTGACCCCCCCTACACATCAAAAAAATAAAATTGCGTCCTCTGAAAAACGCAAGGTTAGGCCTAAAAAATGTAACATTTCAATGGACTATTTATTGTCTTAAAATGTGATGTAATCTGTTCTGAACAAACTTTGGATCACCGCTCATAATTCTTGTAGTCTGGGCATATAGCTGGTTTGAATTCTATCATGAAATCTGTACTTAGGTACCTGCCTTGTTTTATATTTGACATCGAATACAGTGCCCAGTAGAGGCGTAATGCGTGCCCTAATCGGAACTGATCTGTGGTTTTTAACTGATGTGTTAGTGTTATACTTATACAAGCAAATGAAGTATTTTACACAATTTTATTTAAACAACTGGTAAGATAAACAAATAATAATACAATGTTTTACATAACAATTATTATTTTGATTTCTCAAGAGTTTTTCCATTCTCAATTTTGCCGTGGGCCCAACCGTGTTTACCGTAACTTATTGATTTTTAATGAATTTTTTTGGCGCTAAACATAATAATTATGATAAAAAGTATTTGGAAAACCAACTCTTAACGTTACATTGGCAATAGAAATCGGAATTCTTGATTGTTCACGGAATGCAGCGATCTTCGCATAAATTTATTGCTTAACAAAATAAACGAAATTTCCTCTCTACTTGGGTATGTGTTTAATGTCTGCTGTTGGGGATTAGAAGAAGAAAACTACAAATCCCTTTAATGGGGATAAGTTTATGGGGACTTATAGCTTAATCCACTACGCAGGTTCAATGCATTACTTGTAATGACGGGTTCTAAGAAGACTATACATACATCAATCGGTCAACCATTGAAACCTATCTACCAACTACGAAGGGTTATACTTTTTTTGACAGATTTTCTATAGAATGTAGAAGAACGCAATTTTATCCCTTTGTGAATGATAGGTAAATATTAATCTCGTCCTTAAGACTTGTTGACTGAATATTTCATAGTCTGCTGTTACTCGTAGTACCTACGAGACTTAAAACAAGTTTGTGAAGCGACTTACAAGCGGTTACAAGAACGGACTTACAAGAATATAAACTTTCTTGTTTCTTACACATTATTTCTAGCCAGTGCCAGTGCCAGTGCAGAGAATATTTCAGCAGAGAAACTTTAGTCATTATTTTTTATTTAACTTGTAAAAACTTTGAAATGACCTAGTGTTAGTACACGTAGGTACACTATGTTACTTTTTCTTGTAACGTTTAATGTACTCCGTTATATGTTGTTTAATATTAGTAGAACAGGTTGGAAACAAAGAAATAGTGTGCTAATGAATGATAAATTTAAAAGTTTTAAAGTTACTGAGTTGCTGTCTCAATTTTTCTCTAAAATTTAAATAATTCGAGAGTTAGTTTCAGTTTAGTTTTCAGTTTTACTTACTACTCGGGCTTGCTATTATTTTAGCTCTTATTAGTAAGTTTTAGGGCCCGGAAATAACTATATAGTACCTTATTAGTTTATTTTAATTACCGAACTCCGCCGAAACAACTATTTTTCATTATCTTATCTTATTTTTTCCATATTTTTACCTTTGCACAACCTAAGAAACAAATCAAATTTTATTATTTAATAACTCAATAAGCAAATTAAATACCGAGTTTGACTTTTACTGCAAACTAGCAACGCTCCTCCGAGATTAGCGCGTTCAAACAAATGAACAAACTCTTCACCTTTATATAATCTTATATATATAAAAGAAAGTCGTGTTAGTTACACCACTTATAACTCAAGAATGGCAGAACAGATTTGGGTGAAAATTGGTAGGGAGGTAGCTTAGAGCCAGGAGACGGACATAGGATACTTTTTATCCCAATATGCCCACGGGATCGGGACTTACGCGGGTGAAACCGCGGGGCGCAGCTAGTATTAGAATAGATTAAAGTTGTATAAAGTACAATGTATCTATTATTATTGATTTGTCCGTTGTAGTATCGTTACTGTACACCCCATGAACGGTTTCAAGATAATTATAACGAAGAATGTGTGAACATTTGTACAAACTACTTCCGACTCTGGACAGACGGGCGGAGCGTGGAATTATACTTATACTGTGAAGTGTACGTAGGCACCTAGCCATCTACGTCCTATATCTAGATTTATATTAAAGAATGTGACGTATCAATGGAGCTTTATTGCACTTTATTTTAGTTAGTTAATTAGTTCGGACTTTGCGCACCTTCTGGAGGACCTTGAAATCAGGATTTACCACTATATCTAGGTTTATATCTTCTATCTGTTCATGCTTTTTTTAAACAAACTCCCCCGTCGCGTCTATAACGAACGCAATAAACTCAAAACTATGGCACGGATTTTCATACGATTTTCTCCAATATAAAATATTAGGTGTATAATAAATTAAGGTTTTGTATAAAGTGAAAGAAATATGACAAAAAATGTTTACGTGTACAGCTGGGGCTGGGTATGAAAGAAATACGAGTTTGCAGGGAGTAATTTTAAAAGAAATCTGTGTTTGAAAGTTGAAAAGCTGAGAACTACTCGTTGATTGAATAAAAATAACTTTGCATTGGTGATTTTTACTTCTTACTTGGAGCCTGTAGATAGAGCGAAATTTTCTACTGCGGATGATTTCTATGAACATTTAATTTTTGTGATGCCATGTTTCGAAGTTCAGTTAAGAAAACCATCTTCCTATATTGCCTACAACTATATTAAAGGGGGCCAGATTTAAAAGCCAAAGAAAAAAACTTGTTGTTCTGAAAAATACTTGTTGTTCAGTATTACTGTGAGTACCATATCTAGGTAAAATCTTTTTTAAAATTTTAATATAATATTAGGAGTAAATTCCTTGTCGTTTTTAGATAGATAGATAAATTCTTTATTGTAAACACCAATTTTAAATAACATTAAATAAAAACAAAGCTTAAGTCTAAGTGTTACAAAGGACGGCCTTATCGCTCAAAGCGATCTCTTCCATGCGATTTTTTAGGGTTCCGTACCTCAAAAGGTAAAAACGGAAACCCTTATAGGATCACTTTGTTGTCCGTCTGTCTGTCTGTCTGTCAAGACCTTTTTTCTCAGGAACGCGTGGAGGTATCAAGCTGAAATTCATATCAAATACTCAAGTCTATGGTCTCTTGGAGCTGTGAAAAAATCAAACTTCTAAGTCAACGCGATCAAAAGATACTCCCGTTTATGCCGCAAATTTTCGACACTCGCAAGGGAATCAAAACCTACAGGGTACTTCCCGTGAACTCAGAATCTTGAAATTTGGTATGAAGCAACGTCTTATAGCAGAGATATAGGAAAAATTGCGAAAAGTATACATTTTTAGTTATATCATATAATAAAAATATTTTTAATAATTTTAAACTTACTACCCCTTTCCTCATGAACGCGTAATGGTATTATATTGAAATTCATATCAAATACTCAAATCTATAATACCTTTAAGCTGTAACAAAATCAAACTTCTATGTCAACGCAATCAAAAGAAACAGGAATTAAAACCGCATATTTTGAAACTCGCCACTACTCGCAAGGGAATCAAAACCTACAGGGTACTTCCCGTGAACTCAGAATCTTGAAATTTGGTACGAAGCAACGTCTTATAACACAGATAAAGGAAAAATTGCGAAAAGCATAAATTTTTAGTTACATCATATAATAAAAATATTTTTAATAATTTTAAACTTATTACCCCTTTACTCATGAACGCGTAGTGGTATTATATTGAAATTCTTAACAAATGGCGCCCGTTCACGAACATGACGCGTGGATCAGCACTACTCAGCTCAACCATATTGAAGGGAACCGAATGACCCAACACACGTGCCACCATCAGCGAGACATTTGAGTGAGCATGACAAACTAAACAAAAACAGTTACATTATATTACACGTGGTACTCATATTTACAAAATAAATAAAAAATGCTTCGAAGTTATACAATACTATAACTTTTCAAAAGTTAAAAATAAAAAGATTAAACATTTACTCCAAAAAAAAAAAAAAACGATTTAAAAAAAAAAAACCATGTTTATAAAAATAAAAGGGAGAGCATCTCTTCCAAATATAAAATAAAAGAAAACTAATTAGTGGACCCAAGTGGCTGTGACTGTGGAGCAGGACCAGCATTAAGCCAAGCTTTTTTATCAAGGATATAATCCTCTAAATAATAAAATAAAAAAATAAATATAAAATTTTACACAATTCCCCATAAAAGAATTTCGTACCTTAGCCAATCTAAACCGAGATTGATCCAAATTGTGCCTATTTCTAGTATTAAAATTATGTCTATCACTTCTCTTCTTAAAGAGATGAAGATTTTTCCGAACATACATAATGTTTTCATATATGTATTGACAAGGTACCGTCAGCTTTCCACATTGTTATGTTATGGATTTCATTTAGCAATAAAAATACCATAACTTTTACTTATATACCTACAGGTTTGTACGGAACCCTCGGTGCGCGAGTCTGACTCGCACTTGGCCGGTTTTTATTTAGCTTAGAAGACGACTTTAGTGTTTTTACTGAAATCTGTATAGACATAATAAACGACAAGGAATTCTCGTCTCAAAATGTAGGAAAGAACTCACTTACAATAAATGGTTCACACAACAAATAATTTTCTCTGCAAATAATAATTTAAGTTATCGGTACAAGACATATTGCGTTTAAACTTTGAATTTAGAGGAAAACTACAAACACTGTTCCCCGTCGTTCGTCAATCGCCCGTTCCCTCGATAATCAAACGGAAAGAAGCTAAAACTCGCCTCTGCAAAACTGTTTTCTTATTATTTTCAATGTAATAACTCAGTCAGAATTATTTCATTATGTTCTTCTACAAACTATTATTATTAAGTAGTTTTATAAAGTTCAAGAAAATTGTAAAAGTCTGCATTTTATATTAGCTTTAATAACTATGAATATGAAATATTACCTACCTAACTTATTTTAGGACAAACAAATCTTACCTATCCATTTTTGTTTTAGATTTTTACTAATTTGTAGCAAACAAATATGAATTGACTCACAGAAAATGTAACTTTAAAATAAATGAATGGGATTCAAATAGATTGTTCTGTTTGAGAGAGATGTCTACGCACGTGTAGGTACACAAGTAGAAGCAAACGTAAAACAATCCCTTTGAATAGGGGTTGAAAACCGATAAAATTGTTCAAAAAGATTAATAGAAAGAGCTAAAAGATTAATTATATTAGTCGATCTCTATTTACCCAAGCTTGAAGGATCGCCCGCATTACGGATCACGAACAAATCACGAATTACGCACGTTTGACCCGACTGACGGCCCCGACTCTCTCGTTTCTGATTCTAACCTACGGAGCATAGTAATGTTTGCAAATATTGTTGTTTCTATTAGATAAACTGATACATACGGCACGGCATACGGTAAATGTATGTCAGACTCTGGAAAAACCGGCATTGATAGCCCGATCGATACTAGAACTCAAATATGGGCCTGCAATTTTGTTGCAGACGTATTAATTACCCGACTATGGCAAACTCAAAAGGAGGCGTAGTGTACTTTTATGTTATACGTCTTGTAGGTCTACCAGTACCGGGGGACAGATGAATAGGACAGAGAACTTTTTTAGATAGTTTTATCAATTTTTGTCCAATGACACCCTAGAAGGATAGAGCAGGTGAAAATATGTGAATGTTCCGTGCTTTTGTCCTCGTCGCCGTGAAATAAAATCCAAAAATCGGCACGCCCGTTCTTTTGGCCGGTTAATGTAATAGTAAACCGTTCTCACAATCTGTTGGACGATCTCGGTCTCGGAACATCACTCATTCGAGATCTGAGAGACGATAACATTCTGTAATCGCGACGGGACAAAATACGCATTTTCTGGACCTTTGCTCCTTTCAAGTGACACATCTGAATCTGAAAATACTTTTAGTGTTTGATAGTTGTCAGAACATTTGATGTAGGTACATACATTTGTCTTTATATCTATTTGTTCTTTGTACAAATATTTTCTGTATCTATTTTATGTAATGTCATCCATCAAACCTATGAAAATGACATTATTTTTTCTATTCTTTCGAAGGACTATGGTCTTTGATTCCTTGCCAAAGATTTATTTTGACGGACGATTTCACTATTGATTTTTTTATAATACAGGATGTGATATAGGTATAGTAATAGAGTGGCCTTTATCCAACTATTGTTGAATAGGAGCTAAATAATGATGATGATCAATGTTGAATGACTTTCAAATTCCAGGGTGGCTGGATAGCAGTGTGCGTGTGCCGGGTCCTGATGGGCCTGACCCAGGGTCTGCTATACCCCAGCATTCATGGAGTACTGGGACATTGGGCTCCGAACGACGAGCGGAGCAGGCTCGGCACCTTCGTTTATGCTGGTAAGTTCAAGACATACTAGAGCTTCCTTATTTTGACCGGAATATCTTTCCAGTCCCGACATTTACGTGTCTATCTTCTTTTTCTATCACTCAAATGAAGTTTTACAATAATGCTTTGTAACATTGTTATCCTATAAATAATTAAGGGTGTTGTTAATACTAGTATAAATAAACTTATTTCTATACTTAATAATAAGTATCTACTATGGAACTTGAATGGTTTTAGGGAGTTTCCTCGATGGGCCATTGATGTTTTCATACAAATTATTCTTCGACTTGCTGGTATTTAAATATCTTTGGTCGAAACTATGAGATGAGTAGGTAGTTTAAATGAAGCGCGTTACGTTAGATACTCCCACATTTCATATGCGACTAATTAATGAAACTGGCAACCTGCTGGCAAGTTGCTGGTTGTTGGGAACATTTCGAATGTTTTAACATGAAACGAACTAACATTGCTCGCGACAGTTTTTACTGAAATTGTTTTATATTTTAGCAAATCATCTGTAGATGTACCTATTTTTTTTATAAAAAAAATTCGGAGCCCATTCGTTACCAAAAAATCTTTACTGTTTTTAAACATATTGTGGTACTAAATTAAATAAAATGCAGAAATTGATATGAAGTAGTTACACACACTACCTACACATGCAAGTTTCATGAAAGTCAGCTTGATTTAGACTCTCCCATATTAACGATGACAGCAGACTAAAAGACGTTTTAATCGGCCGATATCGGTCAATTTCAGTATTTTTACGTTTTCCTTTAGACTGAAGGTTGATAGGTATCCAAAGTTTTTTGCTAATGTTTATTTATTTTTGTTAGCGGAAAAACTTGTAGGAAAAAAACATTGTTCTATTTACAAAAGAAGTAGATAGATGTGTGGATATGGACAAAATAAATAAGTGCAATCGATCGATTGACTTCTCTGTAGTCCGTGTTGACGCTAGACGTTAAAAGTTTCAAGAAGTTTATAAAATACATCTTGATAACGTTGCAAAATAGTGAAATATTATCAGCGATTCATTTCTTTCAGTTAGAAAAGTTCAGGAACGTTCGAAAGCTTGAAATATTGAAGATTTGGTAAAACGTAAACTTGGATTTGCGGGAAAATTACGACTCGGCTTGAATGGCAACACTGCCGTAATAATTTCTGAGCTTATTGTGAAAAATTGTTCAAGCACAAGCTTTTGATTTAATTTACTGGATATTTTCTTATGAAAGCTCTTCTCAATCCTTTATATAAAACTAGCTACACCCCGCGGTGTCCACGGGTGGACGGTTTTAGTGAGGCATTCATGGAAGATACAAGAACCGTAGCGCTATGGCTATAATCTAATAAGACTTTCTTAATAGATTTATTCTTTTTTCTTAGACTCTTATAAGGTCATTTACAAGTGCGGGTCAGTTGTCCAACTAGTCATGTCTATCCAACCAGTAGACCATGGGGCACGGTAAAGGTTTGTGGTCCAATGACCAAACAAAACACTTTCTGAACAATGTTTTTCGTTTTTATTTAGTAGAGCTCTACATTTCAATAATCTTACAAGCACCATTGTCATGAAACTGTGTTTTGCAGGTAGATATTGAGGCAAACATATCGGACTACCTTTTCTCAGTCGTCGAGTTACGAGTCAACCCAATACTTATCTCCTGTATTTAAACATATTCGGTTTCCAATAAGGAACATAAAACTGTAATATAAATGAGAGAACTATAAACTTTATTAAACTTTAAAGACTTTCCAAAATTGTTTCTAGTTCGCGTCATTAAAACAAATTTTAATGACGCGAACTAGAAACAAACTCGTACAGAAATTATGTCAATCATGCACCTGCCCATTACTCGTCGATACAAACGGAGGTGAATGAAGCATAAAACTCAAACATTACTTGAAATGACAGCTCTAACAAGCATTGAACTTTTTGAACTGTCTATAGTCTAGACTAAAGATAAATAATTTGATTGTCTTGAGTAAAGTAATACGGGCTCAACACTCAGAAATTATTCGTCCATCACATATTATTATATTTTCTAATAATTTATCCAATCAAATCTCAATGAGTTCGGTCAAGCTGTAATGGAATTTTATTAGGTTAGACTCCGAAAGGATCATACAAAAAGAATCTTAAGTTTCAGTTCAAAAATCGTACCTTGAAAAAACAATCACATTGGGCAACTCTTCAAAATATCTACCGAGTATTTTAAACTAACATGGTTACTAGTAAACCCGGTCCGATGCGGTCGCCTATGACTATCAAAATTTACCAGAAATAACTCCAGTCTCGTTAAAAACAGCATCGAAATATGGCTCTTCACATTATTTTATTACTTTTCCAAATTAGCAATATAAATACTGACTAATCTTCTATACATATAATAAATCTGTAGACATCAAAAAATCTGTAATTGTAAGATATCCAGAAAAAAAATACACAGGTCGCCTTAAAATCGTTAGCTGAACACGATAGGGTAGTTTTTAGAATTTTTGTCTGTTTGTTTGTCTGTTTGTCTGTTTGTTTGAACCAGGTAATCTTATAAACTACATAACAGATTTTACCAAGCTCCATATGAATATGTTCAGAAAATATCAGAATAACATTTAGGGTATGTTTTAATTTAACTTTAATACAATAATTAAGATATTTGATAAAAAAACATTTAAAAAATAAGAAATCGAAATATTTTTCCGTGGTAAAACGTAATCGAACGTCAGAAGGGAACAGTACCCTTACCACGGGTTTTTTACGTATTCGATTAAACATACTATATTGAGTATTCACTATGAAACTTCCTAAAAATCAACTTACTAGGTCCACCCGTCTCTGAGAATATCGGTAGTGACACACCGACAGACAAACGGACAAAAGAGTGATCGAAAAAGGGTTTCTTTTATTTCGAGTTCTTCAAAAAGTCATGGTAGGGGTGCAGTACATGCCTCCGTTCAAGATGACAGCTGACATAAAACCAAATAGTTTGCATTTAATACTACCTACGTGAAACTGAAAATGAGGTTAATACAAAGAGGTACTACTACATAATATTACCGATCTCCTTTACCGAAGACCTCCGATGTTACACTTCTATCGCGCTTTTCTCCTGCTATAGTTTGAATTATGAGTTCAAGTAGCGGAAACCTTAGATAGTAAAAACAAAAAAGAATTATCCAAATCGCTCCAAGAGTTTACGAGTAATCAGCGAACATACATAAAAACGTGACGAATTGAGAACGTCCACCTTTTTTGATGTCGGTTAAAAAATATACAGGTAATAGTCATTTGTAAAAATCATTTTTTTTCCAAAATTACGTAGCCCTGCCAGCTACCTAATAAAAAAACTGGTTATTTTGGTCAAGAATTCAGAAAATGGGATTCATAGGACATTTTGTGCTAACAGAAATTGGACTTAGTTTTAGCTTATCATATTGTTGTTTATTATGTTTTATTTGTGAAAAATTAACAAAAATAGTACATTGTTACCCAAGGTGTGAAAGTCACTCATTGAGTCCCGAGACGGAGTTTGGCGCCCGAGCGTAGCGAGGGCGCTAATACTTCGAGGGACTAAATGAGTGACTTTCACACCTTGGGCAAACAAAACAAACCCGAGGTAAACACTGTGCTTTTCATTACGAATAAACATAAAATTCTTCCTAATAATGAGAGTGAATGAGAGACTCCATACTACCTGATCCTCTTACAAGATTGGGACCTTATGTAGATTTTTTGCTTTTGCTATTTGTTTTCAACATGTTTTCAATACTCAAATACGTCGGTACTAACCGAAGAGATTTTTGTAAATTAGTTTATCCAACACTGAGTGATGACGCGAAGTCCGTAGATTTAAATTACAGTTTTTGTAACACGGTTTGTCTAGAAAATGTTATTTACACAAAATACACAATCATAAATGAAAAACCAGATTAAACTTAACACAAAAACATAATAATATAACAAAAGATAATACTAATTAAAATCATTCAAAATGCCAGCATTTCCCGCCAGTATTTTTTACTCAAGAAACGACACTGACCGCACGGTCACATAAAGCCACATCTGCAACATCTTGACAGGGCGCCGGTAGAGGCGCAGCATGGTCATACGTCGCTTTGACCATTTTCATCTTTACATTTATTTTATTAAATAAGATATCTTGAACTAAATATATCTACCTGAATTCGATTACTAAGAAAAAACCTATTATGTACTAAACTCTGGCAGTATGGATGAGCCGTGCGAAGCCATAATTGTTATTCTTCGGTGTTACCTAAATCAAGGAGGTTAGGTTTTTGAAGTCCCTAATGCGTAATGATACTGATACTGGCTACAAACACATTGCACAAGCCGCGCGAAGCCATAATTTAACATGACAGCTGTCAGTGAAAGCGATTTTCCCTAGGGCCGAAAGTTTTTCTTTCTACACGCTCTTCAGGCATCTTTAGACCTACTTTCGTAGTATGAGTAAGCCTAGAATAAGATTGCCTTTGCCAAATCAATTAATAATATAGTTTAAAAACAATGTAACTACCTATTTTGTTTTTATAACTTACACCGAATGATAAATTGTATCTATGCAGAAAAATGCTAGGTATTCTAAATAACCCAAAACCACATCGCGATCGAAGTCGCGGGCAACAGCTAGTATAATATAAAAATGAATCCCAAAATGTGTTGGTAAGCACATAACTCAACAACGCCTGGAACAATTTGGCCAATTCTTTTTTTGGTCTGTTTGTTATTATCAGGAGAAGGTTCTTATGAAATAAAAAATTAAGAAAGTTGCGCAGAAAATTATTACGCGGGTGAAACCGCGGGGCGTAGCTAGTATACTATAAGAATTTGCATCAAGTAAGCAGAAGATAAGATATTTTATGATTAAGATGCAACTTCACAATGAATAATATGTTCGTTTAATCTTCACAGGAGCACAGCTAGGCACCATCATAGAACTCATGACATCAGGGTTCCTTTCGGCTAGTAGTTGGGGCTGGCCGTCCGTCTTCTACGTGGCCGGTATCATGTGCTTGACTTGGTCCGTGCTCTGGCTGGTGTTGGGTGACTCGTCTCCCGGGACCAGCAGGTGGATCTCCATCGAAGAACAGAAGTATATTGAGAATAATGTGCTGTCTGATGAGTTGGGAACTAGCGTAAGTATTTTATGATGTACAGTCGGACTTTTTATCTTGGAGCACATGAAGTTTAATAATATTATCATGTTAGTTTAGCTATATTTCTTGATCGTGCCCGTCATCGACGAGGCGGAAGCAACTAGCTAGTGAATGATCAAGACAATAATATGCCTCAAGTTACCACTAAACATGCATGCTTTTTAGTGGTTTCAGTCATTTTGAGCATCTTACCTCAAGTAGGCCAGAGCGTTTATAACCTTCAACATCCGGATTGTCAGGGTTTTACCACTGTGTCAATGTGATGACAGCAAATGTTGTTGTTTTAGAAAATGGCGACTCCATGGCGCGGCATCCTCACGTCTCTTCCGTTCTGGGCGATACTACTCGCTCACTGCGGACAGAACCTTGGTTTCTGGACACTTCTTACTGAATTGCCTTCCTACATGAAAAACGTTCTGCATGTCGATATCAAAAATGTAAGTTTTTTGTTCCACACACAAAGAGGCGACACACTTAATCACACAGCAAAGGCTATAAGTAGTTTGTCCGCATGAAGCGGTTACAGCCTGCAGTTGATTAAGTCTATAAAGCTTGCTTGAAGTTAAACTTAATTTTAATGTTTGTGTTTTGAATGTTAATTCTCAAATGTTACGACGACTTGTATACAGAACGGAACACTATCATCTCTCCCGTACGTGGCGATGTACATTCTGAGTTTCATATTCAGCTGGCTCTCAGACTTCCTGGTGAACAGGGAGATGGTTCAGCTCGTCACCTCTAGGAAGATATTCAATACTATAGGTAAGAAAGATCTCCTAAATCTAACTCGAAGGATATATCTTTTAAACAATAATGGTTTTACCGCATCTGCAATAAGCTAATTTCAAAAGGTCTGCTATTTACTGGAGTGTAATGAGAACGTATAAAGACCAGTTGTTTTTGCCGCCGGAGCGCGGTGTGTCGAAATGGTCACACGGTGAAATGTTAGGAACTTAGACTGCGAAGTGCGTTCTTAAAGTCAATTAACGTTTCTTAAATTCCAGCTCACTGGGGTCCGGCGATAGCTCTCTTGGGTCTGTCGTACCTACCGGCTGGTAAACTCAGCCTCGCTGTTATTATTCTGACCATCACTGTTGGATTGAACGGAGCTCATTATGTTGGATTTATGGTAAGGATAACATTAGTCACGCAAGTCGTAAATCTCTGAGTGAACGATGACGCATTGAAATATGATCCTTAATGCTGTTATTGTAAACGTAACGGTTGTTTACTTTCTAACTACACTACCGAACTAATGCATCGTGTCTTCAATCCCTTACTTCCACGTAAGTATTGCGACGAGTAGAGAATGTGTCATTGGCTTGTTCCATTATTAAATCTAAAGCAATGCTATCGGTTTCCAGCTGTCACATATCGACCTGTCTCCCAACCACGCGAGTACCTTGATGGGCATCACAAACGGTGTCAGCTCTATCTTCTCCATCATGGCGCCGCTCAGTGTCTCCGTCGTTGTACAGGATCAGGTCAGTTGGTAATCTAGCAATAAGTCTCCTATCTATACGCACCTGAGTTATATAGCCACGAGCTCGAGTGCCCCTGACTGTATGGTATTGCTCCATTAGTTCCGTCAGTTAAATAAACTTATTCCAGGAGATCTTCAGGATCTATTAGAATGAAACCACAAGGCGCAGCTAGTCTCCCTGTTTATTTCTAGTTGATATCTTCCTGGAGTCGATCCATACTTATAGGTCCCAGACATAACTGATTTTGAAAGAATTCACTTTTTAGATTGGAATCTTAAAGAACATATCAATAGTAAATACTTGTAGGCTTTTTAGCAACATGCTATATTCCATCGTTGGATACAGCATTTTAGTTCTGACCTAAAAAGTCCCAACTCACTGGACGAATAAAACACTTTTTATATATTATAATGTATAATTTATTCATTCCAGTCAGCAGCATCAGAATGGAGGAAGGTATTCTTCATATCGATAGCTTTCTACTTCTTGAGCAACTTGTTCTACTTGCTGTTCATATCTGGTGACGTGCAGAGCTGGAACGAAGTATCGCAGGAAGATGGCAAAGGTAACACGTTATACGTTGGTTATAGGTACAGATTGAGATGAGTTCAACGATAAAAACATTTTTTCATTTTTAAACTCTTATTTCACTTTTAACCCTATAATGGGTATTTATTTATACTCCAGACCATTTCTTAAACTATGAATACAAATACACTAGATATTGTGAGGTCCATCCCACTAACTTGAGTTCCTCGACCTTACAGAAGATGGCGTGAAGAAACTACCGGTGAAGTCAAAGGTCCCACGTGACCTGGCAGCCAGAAGACTCAGTTTAGGAGAAAGCAAGTTCTGATACACTCCTACTTATAAGTTGGTTAAGCTAGTCATATAAAGCTATTTAATTTTTTAAGCACAATAATAATAATGTATGATAAGTTTCATTTATGAAAATACAAATGAAGTTCGTATTTTTAGACACTCTGACTCCTTGAAATGTATCCGATAAGTTTTAGCCCATCACATGAGATTAGAAAATGGAATGTTTTATACTTGAGCGTGAAGAAGAAGCACTGCACATATAGTTTATTCAACTCCTATTCTGTTTTACACTAATCACTAAGGAAACAAAGAGACACACAGGAAATGTTGAACTCCATAAGTTCAAGATGAAATGTCCTTTCTAAAGTCCATTTGGAAGTACTCCCTAGAGAACATGGTACACCACTCTCCGCACTCTGTCTAATATATCACATCCGGATGTTTAAATAACTGCCATATTTTTCATCGTAAAATGGAATCTTAGCATGAAGTGAGGTTGGCGATGTGACGGTATTAATTTAGAGGAGTCATTTATCATTTCCTTTTTATCAATTAATTAGGTACACAAAGGAGATGACTTTTATTTCCTTTGTTAGAAAAAAGGAAAAGAGAGTGGCTAGTGAACAGCAAACCTAGGTTTTACGAAATAAAAACAAATACTAGAGGCATAACTCAGGAAGTAGGTGCATACATTTAAATGTAAAAACGTTTACAGTGAACGTTAACGCTCTGTCACCCATCTGAAGTCAGACAAGTAGACTATATTTCGTTGCTGTAACCAAAAAACTTCGATTATCGATAGTGCGACTGTTCTCAATCGCAAAGTATAAAAATTCCGAAGTTACGTTACTACGATGCACGTTACTGTAAAACAATAGCGTATACTCTGGTGAGTGTAAGGGATTCCTCGTGGTCCTATGACTTGTACCACACACGACTTGCTAAAAGGAAATGTTTATAATTCTGATGATATATCGACTGCAGTTAGTACGGAATATATTATATTTTAAATTGCATTTCATTTTGAAGTTTCAGAGTTATGGAGTTTCAGTGTCCATTATCAAGCATTTTAAGAGCGTAGATGGGCATTGCTTTCTTCGTACAAAAGTAATCACCTAATTCCTTGCTGAATACCTAGAATATGGCTCTAGAGCATTTTTTTATTTATAAAACCTAGTTTTTTCAAAACACATACGGCACTATAATAAAAAATTAATAGATTAAAAAATTAATAAAGATTCAATTTAATAAACGTCAAAAAGAAGGTAAGTAAATATAACTGCACGAACTTAATCTGAATTGCATTACTGCTAAATCACTCAATAAATCTACCTACCTACCATTATGAATTAACTCTAAAAAACTTTTTTGTGCATTACATGAGAAAATACGACATTATTGAATAATAAGTATTTCAATAACAATTTGTTCTGCATCGAATTGAGAGCTCTCGATGTCAACAGCAGAGCTGATGTAAACGCAAAGGAACTGTGGAACCGTCTCGGGATGCGAGTGTTTACTGAAGGAATCAATAACTTTATCTATCTGCTACCATTGGCGTTGCTACGCTGCAATCTAATAAATATTCTAAAACATAAAATAATCATACCAGAAAGTCACACTATTTTCGTCAATTTCGTCAATATTAGCAGACAAAGATATAAAAAGGTATCCGTTTTCATATGTTCTGCTGTCATTCAGATCGAGTTTTCGGTTTCATGTAATAACACTATAAACACTACCTCTAGCCCCTATACCTCTATATTCGTAATAAATGAAATTATATTGAAATCAGATATCGTTACCGAGAGATAACTTGACGGAGCAGCAAATACTTTCAATATTATTTTACCAGAAGTAGACCGGACAATCGCAAAAATGTTGTACTTACTAGTATATAATCGCGCAGTCTAGTGTGATGTCAGATGTCATGCCGTGATAATATAAAAACAACGACAACGTTTTTGTAATAGAAACAATTAGGTAAATAATACTAATAATAATTAGGTACTTGTACTTAAACGGGCTGTTTTTCGCAATTAAACTCTTTTAATTTGGGTCCTTTTTGCGTGAGGATGGAGTACGCTTGCCCAGCACCTACTACCCTCTCAGCTTGGTCGACCATTTCCAGAGGAGAGAACTTGTCAATACTTCTGGAGCCAACTAAGCTGCGGGTTTCATCACGATGTTTTCCTTCACCGTAAGAGCAATGTCAATTAGCGTACATATTTTTTTCTTAGGTATTAGGTAATAGTGACGATTACTTGTCATACCTACCACACAGTAGAACCGATGTGTGATTCTTTGTTCCCTGCTTGCAAAATTTGTATAACAAATAGTCAGTTTACAGCAATGTCTTATCATCTCTATTAATATATCAATCTCTCTGTTGAGCTAAAAGGAATACTTATGAATTTGACAAAACCACTCGAACTCGTTACATCGAATGCTTCAACGTCGACAACTTTTACATCGAAAATACGCTTCAATATCTGAATATGTCTTGTTTCGTTTTCCGTTTATTTCTATCTCCCAATAACGAGAAACAAATCGAAAACAATAAATCTTTCCTCCAATATTGTCTCAGCATCACAATTTTACATTTCATTTATAGGAACGTTACTTTTATAATTTGTTGAGTAACACGCTGATATTGACTTTGGACTTTTAACTCACTTATAAGAAAACAAACGAATGATTGACTTCTATTTCTTCTGTATTTATACGTTTTTTTAAAGCATTGATATTTAATTTTTACGTTTTTATGAATATAACGAATGTTTGCATTTTATTTTTTTTAGTCGCTTACAAAATGCCAAGGCTTTCACAGCCTTCACTTTTATTTGCTTTTATTAACATTATTCTAACACACGTTACTTTAACGACGACGAAAGTATATAATTGAAGTTAATGTCCGTGGATTATCCCTTCATGGAAGTCGACTCACGTAACACGCCACAAGTTATGAGTAAAAAATCAGGATTGAATCCCGCAGGAGGCAGACACAAGACACACGACGCGTACGGACTTAGGTATATAAATATGCCATCCTTTTTACTTATTAAACTATCATAATATTACGGCTTATATGACGACTTGACTTATTATGACGACGAGCAAGTTTTCGTCAAAAATCTAATGTGTGAGCAGCAGATGATAGATATATATTTTTACCATTCGTTCGTTTACAATGTAAACATTATTTGTTTGTCAAAATTTTCCAATTGACGTTCGCTTGGTTCCCGTATAAGATCTGTTCTTGCCCACAATAAGGGCTTATTCCAGAAATCCTCTGCAAAAGGTATTTATGAACTTTTCGTCCAGAAATCCCTTTCTCAAGGATAAGCGCAAGAGATTTACTTTAGATATATAACAAAAGGTTGTATTTATTTTTGCGTAAAAAACTGAAAGTAAATAATTTTTAGAAAAAGTTAGAGTACGCTTCGTTTGGAAATGACTGAAACAAATTCAGTTGAGTAACTTTGGTCATAAACCATCTTCCCAAAAGAGTGATACAAAGTTTAAGCGTTTATCTCATTAAACGACCTTAAACTTAAGTGTCTGGAGTGAATAAAGGTAATCTTTACTTATTTAATAAGTGTGGAGTTTTTTAAATAAATCCACTTTGACAGCTTAAAGTAAACATTTACGTAGATATTATTATGATTCTGGGTTCAGTACGCCGCCGCATAGAAACACGTATCATTTGTTACATTTTAACTACGACGACTCACCGAAATGCGAAGTACCTATTTTTAGTACCTAACAACTAAATGTCGTTTTACTAGAAAACGTTTAGTAAACGTAAGATATTATTCATAGATATCTTAATGCCTTACGATTATCCACTCCGATCCTTACCTGGGTTACAAAAATAATTGAATTTTTTCAAACTTTTATAGATACTAAGCTTTTTAAAAAATTAAGTCATTTTGCTAAAATCAGTTATAATGGCTTTTTCTATTTGAATTAGATCTGTTTGAAAATAAAATCCAAGGGTAACGATAGAGTGAATATCTTTAGATCGAAACTTAGTGCGCAGAGAATTCTTTAATCTTATTTGTAGTAAGATCAGTGGAGTATTGAAGTGGTGTTGGCTTACTTCGACTTTTATTTACGGCCGGCTGTACACTTCTTGATTTTTCTTAAGAAAAATGCATGTTGCTTTGACGATGAAGGAAAAACACCGTGATGGAACTCTCGGCTTAGTTAACTTAACACATTTAGCCGAGTTCTTTCCTCTGGACACGGTCGACTAAGCTGTGAGATCAAGTTTCTGGATAAGCCTACTCCATGTAAAACATGTCTTAGGCACTAAAAGCCAAATATTATAAGTGAGTGGACGTTGAAGTTTAGAAACGCTAAACAGGAAAGTATAGTAAATCTCGCAACATCACTCTGCACGTTGTAAATCGGTTCTCCCAACTCGAGTTTAAGCATCGAATAAAGTGTAACGTATAAAACGGATGGATGCTGAAATCGGCATGCGGCACCTACTTGCTAACTTTAAAACATTACGATTTACCGAATTTTCTGCCTTAATACTTTCTATTAAGGATATATTTTGAGTGATAAGTTAGAAACTGATTACTAAAGCAATTTTGATCCTAAAAACATTGGTTTTAAGATGAATTTCGAGTGTTAAGTTTGCTTGTGAAGTAGACGTTCTATAACTTTATTATACAGGGTTATCTATAAATAGTTTTATGAAATCAGTCAAGAGCTATCTTCTATACATCAGCCAACTTTTGTTATTGCTTTTGTAACTTGTCTTGTTGTCTTTTGGTTTGAAATAAAATTTTGCAAGGATGCTAACTTAATAAATCACTTATTTTTTTAAATAAAGCCTAATACTTAATAGTTAAAACCGTTGATAAAACATGACAAGAAAAATTGTATGTTGCTTGTTAACAAGCAACATTGTAGCCTTTAACTGGCTACCTAACTAATTATTTATCCATAACCCTGTAGATATATTTCTTCAATATATCCTCAAGTTTTATTGCAGTTAATAAGATATCTATATAATATAAAAATGAATCGCAAAATGTGTTGGTAAGCGCATAACTCAACAACGCCTGGACCAATTTGGCCATTTCTTTTTTGGTCTGTTTGTTATTATCAGGAGAAGGTTCTTATGAAATAAAAAAATAAGAAAGTAGCGCAGAAAATTATTACGCGGTTGAAATCGCGGGGCGTAGCTAGTACCTAATATAATAAGGAAGGATTACGGCCGTGATTAACTTTTGCAAGGGTTAGATTTTATGAAGGCGTTTGATGAGTTTTCAGAATGATAGATGCTGTCGTAAAACCTGACCGAGCAAACTACTTATACGGCCGAGCTATAACTTATAGTTCAAATGGATCAATACAAAGGGATAAAAAAAAATTGGTACATAAAATAACATTTAATTATAAATAGGTTACATAATTCCGGGTGAGATGGCCTTACGGTGGAGATGGCCAGTCGATAAAAATACGACTTAAAGCTAACAGATGGTGTTTATTACAATTTAGTTCGCTTCGAAAAGTGTAGGTACGGGTTTTTCGCGAATAAAGTTGATATAATAAGTAAAATCCACTTTGTTCGTGGAACACATGCCTGATGTAATATAAGCGGTTGACATGTTATGTAGCCACGAAAAGGTTTCTTATTTGCTTGTTTTTTGGACCTTTACAGTATAATAACTAACTTTAGTGGTATTTTATCCTAAAAATAATCATCGAAGGTTAAATTATTATTTTTAAAATTGGTATGGCCATCTCAACCATTTCATTTGGATAGTTGACCAATATTTTCTGGGGACAGTTGGTGGTACATTGTATATCGAAGAAAAATGTTTCTGTACTGATTCAAATTAATAGGTAACTAAAACTTCTGACTAAAATAACTGCCTTAGCTTTCCATGACATCTCACAACTTTTTAAAGCAGTGAAAGGATAGCGTCTTACGACAATTTGGACAAAAATTTATTAATGTGATTTTTAATACCTAAACACAACCCATCAAAAATTGGCTATAGGGCAAAATTTATTATGCTTTGGGTACATAGAAGTTTGTTAGACATGTTCACTCAGCGGTAAAAACTAAAAAAAATCTTTAGTCAAGGAAACGGTACAACAAAAGGCAAATAAGTACTGGCAGACAAATAAGTAATGGCCGAGAGCATGAGAGATGGCTTAAAGCTTTAATTACTTATAATTATTTTTTGGCTGGTTGAAAGATTGATTACTATTAAGTTTCGAGAAGAAATATAATCAAAGTTGCGTGTGTGAATATAATACGTATTTTAACCATTATAGTTTCGTAGGAATATATCCTCAAATGACCCAGAATACCCTACTTATAATAAATTAAAAAATAAATTACTACAAAAATAAAAGAGTAACTTACTCTTTTATTTTTATGACAAACGTCCTAAATATTGAACCCTAATCTGTTTAACTCATCAATTGCCAATAAACACTGGTTACTAGTGTTACTTACACTGCTACTAGAGGCCTGCGAATGAAGAGGCTAAGTGCGGAAACAGCCCCACAGAACTAAACCTAACTAGGTACGAGTTATTCACTTAACTAATTAATTGGCTCCACAAACCGATCTTACCACAGAACCTAACCTAGTTATGGAGCTGTCATCGTGAACACAATGTAACGCGGCCGGAACGGAACGTGGATCTCATTTTTTTATACAAAAAACCTTGTATTTAAATCTCAAACTTAATAGACGTAACGTCGGCGTCGCTCGTGTAGTTCCGATCCCGTGGGAATTCTAGGATAAAATGTAGCCTATCTTCATGTAAATTCTTCAGGTTTCAATCGACCACAAACAAAGTAAGATAGGTAATTTCTCTAGATTATACGTTAATTCAGATCTCCGGCTATCTATATACCGAGTTTCATCACAATCGGTCTAGTTGTAATTGCAAGAAAGAGTAACAAACACACACTAATATACATAACTTTTACATTTATAATATGAATAATAATTATGTATTAAGAATAGTAAAGTATTAATTCGCTGATATTTATTTGAAATAGAGTAATATTTAGTATGTGTTGTGGTGTACCTAGAGCAGCTAGCCTAGAGCAGCCAGTTGATTTACCTCCTGTCAGTTACACCAGTTTGTGGCCATCGAATGACAAGGAAGCGGACGCCTCGGACGGTCAAACCCGTATAAATTGGCAGCCAGTCCGGCTCGCCTGCTTATCACATTTCTTGCTTTTAATAAAGATATTATGCTTGGGTTTTCTGGTATTCGACCATTGATTTTTTTTTTTCAAAGTATTATTTAATATTCGACAGTATTTGGAACTAGGTATCGTTTTATATTTCCATAATATTTGAGTTTGAATTACTTTAACTCCGATGCATGCTATTGAACTCCGACGTAGCGTTTCTTCGTCGGAGTCCAACCATATCGTTACCATAAATAATGTGACTTCATATATGCATTTATCTACGACGACGATATGATTTAATTTCTATGTAGCATCCTCCGAAAAGCTCGCACACAAGTACGTCGGCAATAGCAATATATTATGAGAATTGTAGATATATTATAGATTGATATAACACGAGTAAAACTTGAGGCGAACAAAATCATATATTTAAAACAAAAATACCTCCTCCGCAGTCAGATAAAAATTATGTAGAGATAGAGAAGAAAATAAAGCATGTCATGTCGACTGTAGAATACTCCGGAGCTGACACGAAAAAGGTTGAATCTTTTTTAAACTATTTGTTAACGTTCAATGTTAACACTCGATTCATATCATAAGTAAACTACAAAAACTAAACCAGATTTGGTTATTATTTCCGTATTGAGTGTTCGATCGCTCTTCGCTCGAACTCTGGCCCATCATTAAATCATCAAAGTGACACGAGCATTCTAGAGTTCGATTACGTCAGTCCATGAACACGACACGTACGTGATTGCACCACTATCACGTACTCACCGAGTTGGTTTCCTTATGCAGAGTGTAAGATGACATGTACGATTTATGAACGTATGTGAGTAAATGGGTACGTTGTGGCTTCCATTTGAATTTATGCTGCACTTTATAATATACTATATCACTTTAAAAGCCATATATGGGTTAGATGGGACGTAGATAATAAAACAGGGATGTACTTAAATTGTAAGGGGATGGACATGGCAAAGATGCCTCACTGCGATATCTCGCGATCGCAGCTTATTTCCCGCTACTTGCGAGTTACCTCTATGTAGTAAAACCACATGAGTTTAAATACCTACTCCTAAAACTCTGTTGTAGTTACTTAGAATGGAAGTCCTAAAACAAATGTCGAAAGATTACATGCCAAAAGATCCAAGCATCGCAGTTAGATATCTTAGGTGTGTGAGTGCGTTTCTATTACCTACCATACGTTTATTCTACAGGTGACACCGGGGCGCGAGCCGCGAGGCATTTATGACGTGATCAGACTTAAAAGATTAAATTACAACCAAAGTTCTAAGAAGCTCCAGTCCCGTACGAATATCAGAATTTAAAAGCAGCAAATAATATCAAAGTTGAATTAATTGTCAATTTTTGTCCAATTAGTTCAACTGATTAAACTTGTTGTAGTTGAACTTATTGGAACAAGTGTTATTTCAGGCCTCTACCTACACAATACGCAACACAATTAACATATTTACCGTAGTGGTAAACAGCGCCATCTGTGTGGTTTTTTCAGAATCATTCAGAGTCCGAAAAATTCTTAAGTTCACAATATTTCGAAACGTAATGAAAACCTCTTTGACGTAGTTCAGTAAGCTGACGTTAGATGGCAATAATAAGTATATTTCACAATTGAGACGAAAATTGTCATTTTCCTCCATTGTAGGGGTTCCACCTCGGAGATAATGGAAATAATGTTGGTGTCCACCGGGATCATCTTACCCGATCCTTGTTGAAGTGCATGTTGGTTGCATTAGTTCTCCCATCAATTTTGTTCCACAACATAATTATAATATTATAATTGAACTTACTCATGTGTTCAAGCAAATATTGAAATGTATTCGCATAAAATAATAGAATAAGTAAAGAGAGCAGATCGAGCGAGGAAACATCCGAGTTTGTTTAGAGTTAAAGTTAGAAACGATATAGGTTAACAGGATATCTGTATGAAATAAACGTTATTGGCAACAATCCCACCGGACGGAATGCTCGGTGGTCGCGACCGACGCCGCCCGACACCGTCCGACGCCACCCGACGCCGGACGTGTAGAACTATGCACACGGAAATAATGCAAGTCATATTGCACTCGCGAGCAGTGCTATCCGACTTTATAGCCGTTTTTCCACCGGCAACTAAGTTAGTTTAGCATAGCTCGCACGGTTGAGCCAATTTCTCATACATATGCGTCCACCGCAAACTATGCCAGCTAAGCTACGTAAAACTGAAAAACTGTGAGCTAAAGAAAACTAACTTAGTTTAGTGGGCGGTGGACGGTTGGCTTTATGCACAATCGTAAAGGTAGGTAAGAGTGCACGCACAATCCTTACCCTTGTCTTTGTCCTTACGTAAAGGTAGGTAAGAGTGCACGCACAATCCTTACCCTTGTCTTTGTCCTTACGTAAAGGTAGGTAAGAGTGCACGCACAATCCTTACCCTTGTCTTTGTCCTTACGTAAAGGTAGGTAAGAGTGCACGCACAATCCTTACCCTTGTCTTTGTCCTTACGTAAAGGTAGGTAAGAGTGCACGCACAATCCTTACCCTTGTCTTTGTCCTTACGTGTATGGTTAATGTTTTTAGTGATAATGAGACTTATTTAGTGTTTAGGAAATTAAGGCCGCAGGTGAATTTAGTTTGTAATAATAATAAGTAGGACAGTAACTTAAGTAACCCTATGTAGTAGATATTATCTAGATACTTACACCAACAAGCAAAGTATGATAAGTTATTGTTGATGTGGCCTAATTTAGACGATTATTTCCCAGTAGTTCAATTGACCACTTCAGTTAACTGAACTAAAGAGATTATATTTGCCCATCAGAGATCTGAAGTGTTTGGTGTCCATACATTCAATCGAACCGCGGTATGAATCGCCTAAGAAATTTTTGTAATATTCGGAGACAACAGGAAATAAATATATCTATCTGTCCCTCGTTCGTCCCCGTCCCCTCCAATTCGAATTTGAGGACAATTAATTCTGGGTTAAACAGATACCCATACCTGGGATGAAAGTTTTTCGATATACTTTTCCACAAGCAAATGCACTGCACCTCAGTGTACACTACTGGAATATTGTTTGCAAGTAGAACGTTGACCAACTTGTGCGGAAATTTCCTATATTGCTAATATAATAAGGAAAAGAAAAATAAAAGTTCTCTTGAACTTTTATATTTTGTAATGTTTGATATGACAATGCGTTAGATCGTTTTGATATTGTTGTTATGTTTCGTTTCTTTCTCAAACACACCTCGCCGTTTCATGCATTTGTTTGGGGTTATTAGATACTCTTTGATTGGATCTCTTTTTATCAAAGTATACCAAAGTAAGTCTATTTGCTTTTTTTTTTTTCTTTTATTATGGCTTCGCACGTGTGCATTTAGCCAGTGTCAAGTTATATTTTGCATCAAATTATGACCCGATTTTTCATAAATCGGGCCTAAAGTGTTTCAATACAGTCAAAGTCGTCATAGTCCGTCAAGTCAGGGGTTATAGTAAAGCGGTGGTAAGTTTTCCATAACCTTAATAGGAGATTTGGAGGCAACGTGAAAACTGCATGTTTGACACTGATTTTTACTTTCACTACACTTGTGCACTTTCACAGAACTAAATTGAATAACATTCCACCAGAATTATACAATTCAACTCGGGTTACATCTAAGTTTCATGAAAATAAAACTGCAGCACGACATGTTGTTAACTCGTTCCCGCCAAAACTCCGTCTATTTGCTTAGTAACTATAAATTGCGTTCACGTGGCTGTATAGCCATAAATACGTTTGCCTTTTGGCACAGATAAAAAATAAAAAAATAGCATCAAACCTTAAACTTCTTTTTGATTTGTTATATAAATACTTAATAAATATAAATTAAATAATTAAAATCAGGTCCGACGGTTCAGAGAGTGAAATGGAGATTCACCAGATTTAGATCAAAAAGCCAAATTGGAAATGGCAAACCCGCTTCCAGCAAAGTCAAAAGAAATCTAGGTACATGAAAGTAAATGAAAATTGTATGAGTTGGAAAAACAAGAAAAAGGTATGAAAAAATGGTTTGTAATTGCCCTGCATTATTTCGAGAAAGCATTATATTATAAGCCTCGGCGGAAATGGCAATTGTCTGTCTCGTATTAGTGCAAACTCATACTCGACCTGCAATTGACGACACAGTTGACACAATGGTCACCATGTCGGATTCGATTCCCGCCTCAGACAAGTATTTATGTTTAGATATTTGTCTGTGGTCTGGTTGTTTCTATGTATTATAAGTATATAATTACAAAAGAAAAGTATATAAGTAGTAAATCCGTTACCTAGCACCCATAACACAAGTCTAGTTGCTTAGTTTGGGGCTAGATGGCGACGGTCCTGCAATATTTATTTATATTTATTTAATTGCCTATTTCACGGGCTTTGCAATAATGTACTATTATTTATTTCGGATAGACTTAGAAATAACAAAGAATTTTCTGCTTTACCATACCAAAATGTGGTAAAAATCTCACCTACAAACGGTGCAAACAATTTTCTTGCAATAATTAAAAGTTTTAGTTATCGGCGACAGACATTTGGCGTTTGGCTCCTATATGGTACCTGAAATAGAACAATAGAAATATCTCTCGGCTCGAACAAGAAGCAACTTTAATTGACAACATCGAATCAGAGGCGTGCTTGTGTCAGAAAGGCAAAGTCACGCGAACTGTCCATTCAAGTCCATTTGTTCAGAGTTTGTTCGTGATCGGAGAGGAAAGCCATCTTTTACTTAGTTCTTAAAGCCTGGTACATATGCTACTATTTAGGTTTATTTATTTAAGAAGAAGAAAGAGAGCTATGATTCGTTAAATCAAAACTCGTGATTCGAGTAAGTGGTGGTTGATTCTGGTTGAACTGGTTGCACCACGAGTAATAGAAGGATAATATCAGTTGAACGATGAATCATGAACTCATGAATCATATCGTAATTAGTTAACGGGTCTTTTTTGTTAATTAATATATATTTTGCCAGATTAAAAATGATCAGTTTATTTATAAAAAATCCGTAAATACCTACACTCAATGAGGGTTCATTGAGTGTAGGTATTTACGGAATTGTTTAGTTAAAACAATGGGTAGTATTCGATAGTGTAGAGATTTCAAAGGTACTGTTTTTTAAAGGAAACTTGGGAAAAAAAAATTATTTGGAATGTTACATATTTAACCTATACCTACCGTATACATATCCTACCTGTTATTATCCATGTTTGTTAAAAGCTTTTAAAAAATTCTTAGGAACTAGATTGTTACGAGGAATTCTAAGGCAAAAATTTCTTAATATAAGGTTACCTTATTAGATCATACTTAAACATTTCGGAAAATAACTCAAGTATTTAATATGAAGTGATTGATAAATATAAGTACGAATTGCTTTTCAAAATACTGAAATCTTAATAAGCAGTTTGTATATTTTTGTTGTTTTGTCACGGAAAAACATACGAACAAGAGAGTTATTTTATAAGAGTATTTTACCTTTTGAGATACGGAACCCTAAAAACGTATTTCAATGGACCGAACACTAACATTTTAAACACTAAACATCCCTGATGTCAGCCTGATTGATTTATGCAATCTGTACAAATGTATCTACATACAAACTCCATATAGAATACAATTGTTATCAGCCCTTTTTTACCCGACTACGGCGAAGCCAAGAGGGAGGGAGGGTTATATATACCTCTTTGGAGATCGAATTACCAGATAATCCTTTCATAGTGCGCGCCTACATTACAGATTCGTAGCTTTTGTAGTTTCAGATAATTCTTGATTAGGCTTTTTCTCTTTTCCGAGGAGAAGGTTCTGAGTTCGTCTTAGGTATATACTTTTTATAATAAGAAATTGAGGTCGAATTGGGAACATTAAAATGGGATGAAAAAAGATTTTATATGTGGAATGAAATTATGTTAGGTCGGCGCGGCACGAGATGTAGTTACTTGAACAAGATTAGGTGTATGTATGTATTATGATAATGAATATGCCGGCTGGTGCAGTGAGTCTGGTCGACATATCATTGGACTGGTATACATATAATATAATTGGACAGGTATGTTTAGTTAAAATGGAAACCTACAAATTAGTTGCGTTGTTGAATTAGGATCGGAATTTGGTGTAGAATAATATTCACAAAACCTCGTGAAACATATAGGATAGGGTACTCTGTCGTCGCCTGCGTCATAAAAGGCATTTAATCAAGGCTTTAAAATGATTATGAATAAAGTCCCTCGCTGTTACATTTTAACCGTAATGAAGAGAAATTGTTTTGCTCATTGTCCCTAATAATTGTTCCGGATGTACACCACGAACTTTTAATCGGCTGATAAAATAGTTGATAGTCAATATAAACGCAAGATGGCGGCACGTTTGTTCACCTTGTTTGTAACCGACCACTTTGAATTATTAAGTTTATTGTGTTAAAATTAGTAGTTGTTACAAGACGTTTTGTTCGCGGACAAGATGAACCACATGTTTACTTTAGCCCCGTAGTCTTACTAATAGAGCCGCGGACAAAACCATTGGTTTTACCGGTCGGGCTACTCAGTAAGACAGGAACACCGGCATCTATCGCTCGTTGGAAAATATATTGCCTGAGTTCGTCCTCACGGCAGCTGTGCCTTTCAAGGCTCACATCATAATTAAATTCATTATTAGAGTTATTTTTAGCGACTACTATAGAGAATGGATAATATCTAGAGAGTTAAATGAATATTTTTAACTTAGATAAACTGCTTATTTAGTCAATGTTGCATTTCAGGCATTATGCTTCATTGGTATCTCTTGCTTGGGGCAAAGCTTTCTAGACAAACCTCCCATTTAGGTATTATACCTTCATTGGTATCCTGCATTTAATGTAACTCGATCATACTCGTAAGATAAATATACAGTTCCGAATTGCAAACACGATTTTTACAAGTAAAATAAACATAACAAAGGATATTTTTCCACATGAAGTACCTAAGTGTAATTTTATAAAGAAAAAATACGATGTTGTAACAACTGCTTAATGCTGGTCTTTACATGTAATCTAGATGATTTATGCTGTGCCACAAACTTTAGTTCACGCTATTCAGGTCACTGCACGATGTAGTGCCTAAAGTAAGCCTCACAACTTACAACAACTACTTAAGATCGGACCAATGGACGATCAGTGACATTAGCTCTCTATATCTACGTAATAGAAATACTCAATGGAAACCACCTACTTTCGTAAACCCTTTTGTCCGTCGACGGCACAGGTCGTGGGTCGACCGCTCGACGGCGACTGATGGAATATTTTATTTATGTTTTAGCACGATGTTACTTGTCCACCTGTCCACCTGTCCATCTGGCCGGTGTCCACATTATTTGGGACAACGACATAATGTAGGTTGGCAACATAAGTGTACCACTTTAATTATACTTTAATCGAATAAAGCTACATCTTGTTACATTACATTTGTTACAAGTTATGACTCTTCATCCGTTACCATACACTTAGAAGAGGTCCGTGTCCGTTACATTTAATTTGCATAAGACCCCGTGCCGTGACCACACGAGCCAGTGATAATGACTCTTCTGTCTCATGTTAAAGACTTTCCACGTTAAACACTTCCTGTCTATTGAACTGTTTGGTTTGAAAAACTCAGTGAGATGTAACAGTTACATAACACTCGAAAGACTGAGGATTTTTCCCTTCGACCATATAGCCACCCTCTACATACAGGTATTGTATGGTTGAGGACCCTCTATGATTTTTCTGTAACCTCTAAGTTATAATAAATACTTTTTGCTTTAAACCTCCATGAATGACTCCATGTCGTACAGCTAATATATCACAAACTGACAGTTTTGTCAAAAATAATTGAGAGGTTGTCGGTTGATATTGTAACCAAAACAAATCAACGTTTTTATATGAATTTAAAGTGTTTTATGGAACAGATGTCGTGTTCTTGTTACAGATATAACTTATAATGACGGATAGTTTACCTTTGATACCGGGGAAGAGGTAGGACGCTCTTATAGACTAGCCACTTGCGTGGTTTGACTCGCGTCATTCCCGATCGTGAGGGAATGTCGGGATCTAAAGTAGGTAGCCTATGTTTCTTGCGAGGATTATATTATGTACCTTCGTACCAAGTTTTATAAAATCGGTCCAATACTTCCGCAATAGTTTCAGAGTTATTCGTTTCATAAAATATTTCATAGACCCTAGGGTTTTACTTATTTCTCAACTTTTAACAAGTATTCTCGATATTTCTCGTATTATTGTTATGGGTCTTAATCTTTTTTTTTTTAATTTCCTAATGTCTCAAATAAGAAAGTAGTTCGTTATGAGGTACAAAAGTTGCTCCTAACTGGTCAGCTAAGTGAACATAACCGTGTGTTTATTTCCAGCAGTAAAGTATGTACGGACGTGAAGCCGGTCCTCCGGGAGGTGTTCCAGAAGCTAGACATCCTCCCCCCGCTGGCGGTGGATGGTCGGGACAAGGCCTCCCTCGGGGGGAGCGGGGACACTAACAAGGATGAGAGATGGGTTCGACCACTTTTACTACCAAACCATTAATGCCCCAACTTTCCCTACACTTTACTCGTTAGGATATTATTATAATACCTCGTAAAAACTTACTGAGTACCTACCACTGACTTACTGTTTCACTGGAGATACATGACTAAGAAAAAATTCTGGAGGTCTCCTCTACATTTGTAGCGAAGAAAATAACATTATCCTCAAATTATAGAGAATAATTAACCGTACTACAATAGAGAGAGCTTTATTATTTTATTTTTCGAGTACATCCTTGGTAATTCCTTTTCGACACTTAAAGGAGAAACACAGGGGAGTTCTGGACAATGGTTGCAGAAATTCCCTTATCTATTTATTTCCTTTCTTAATCTTTAATTAGGTGGTTCTCATATTTTGTTCACACGATTACGTCATATAATAATGTTAACTTCCCGTAGCACTATCAGTAGTAACACTACTAAAAAAAACCTCAGATTTACTTTGTAATTACGTCAATCGTGAAAGTATTTCAAGTAACTGATACTGATATCAAAATCATAAATCGTAATAAAACTGCTCTGATGTGTGTCGAGGTACTCTCTATTTTAGTGTATGTACGGTATCTCTATACTAAAAATTTATCATATTTTACGTCAAGAAATGTGAAAGTTCACCATCCATTATGGAGTCACGTCGCGCCGTCGCACGAAGCCATCCGCGTCCTCGACGACTATTTGAACGATATTTCACTTGTTTACTCGATCGAAAGGAATTCCATTTGTTATACTTAGTTATAGGTGTTTTCATATATTATAGAGGGAGCTAGTTGAGCTCTGTGGGTTTCGGGTTCACTCGTCTCGGTTCAACCCTGTGGGAATATTGGAGTAGAAGTATTCGTAGTTATGCTTGCATATTATTCTAGGTCTCTAAGTCTTCCATTATTTGTTTGTATTCAGGGTTCAACTGGTCGACCGATTTGCATGAAAAGTACAAGGGTAGTTTATAGTATGGAAAAGAAAATATAATCCTTCCTGCTAAATGTTAAAACGCGATCAGGACTTACGGTTTATCTGTAGGGTATAACTTCTTTCCTAAAAGTAGTTAATATGCCATCATTTGAATAATTTTAGTAGTTCTTTGTGCGTTACAATGGAACTATATTTAAAGTATATTTTTTTTTATCACAGTTGCTCATAAAGTGGATCTTATTCAACGGTTTTTAGGCTCATAATCCAACATATTATGCACGCGTGCGTTTTAGATTTGTTAACTAGTGCTGTAAAGTTATCCCGAAAAGGTAGGTACCAAAGAGTTTTTTAGCTAGCAAAAATGGTTGTCTCTAAAGTCGGTTTACGAACGAAAATTTTACGTGATAATGACTTAGAAAACGATTAAAAATTGAGTTGTTTATTTTTTGTTTTTTCTTTACTTAAATATATTCTTTTTCCGTACCATTGTATTTTGTTCTTAACCCCCGACGCAAAAACAAATAGAAAAACCCTAAAAAATAATGTATGTCACACGAGGATGTATAGGTTAAAAGTCTTTAGCCTGGCCTTTCCGGAGCATAATTAACAAAAAAATATTGCCTTAAAAAAATGTAAACATAGAGTTATCACAAATATTTTGTTAATTATTATTTTGTTTTCTTTTCAAGTCTTTTCTTTTATTCGCAACTGTGATAAAAAACGTCGTACGATATACGTGTGGAATTGATATTTGCATCTTTGCTTCAATAACACGCTCGCTGCCGCTCGCGCGTCATAAACCGCCTCTATGCAAAGATCAATTTACCACACTTATATCGTAATGTACTATTAATCTTAAACATCTTGCCTACTTCCTTCACTTTGACCTTTTTCTAGCTCTACGACCATTCACATCCTACGCACTATCTCTTGCAAAACTACCATTAATCCTTTTATTTAACAGATCGAGCAATTAAAAACGGAATGCAAAGAGATAGTGAACAAGGAAGGCGAATTGAAGCAACAATACGCTAAACGTCTCGCTCGAGATCCTCTACCGAACATATACAAACTACACGAGAAGATACTACCTCCCGAGGTGAAGAAGGAACGGTTCATGTGTCAACATGACAAGACGAAAGAAGAAATACAAGAGAGAAGACTTCAGGAACGGATGAAACAAGAAATGATACAGAGACGTATTATGGAGAAAACGAATCAGGTAATTTATTTATAATTATAGTTAAAGAAAATTAAACATTGATTGTAATTACTCGATATTCTAAGAACATTTTCTGACTGGTATTAATCAATTCACGACGAGCTTTCGTTAAAGAGCTTTCGTACCTTGCTTTAGTGAAGAAAAATATGAAAGAAAAATGATAGATAGAAAAACACACTTTATTGCATTATAAAAACGAAACGCAAAATGATTACATTGATTAATAAAAGATTTAAGTCATATGAAAACTTGATTGCAAAGATGACTAACTGGGAAGTTCGTTTTAAAACTTTATGACCGGTTTTGTGTCACATAGATTTAAGTTTGTAAGAATATAATTGTCGTTATACTGTGAACAACTACAAGCGAGAATATAAAATTTAGAGGAAATTTATTTTAAGTGTATGTTAAATAATAGGCAATGAAGATACAGAGAGGCGACCTGATGCCGACCATAGCGCAGAACGCAGACGGAGAACAGACGTTGTGGATCAAGAACATCCTGAACAGGAGTTCCGGTGAACTGTCTCCTGTTGAGATAACCGGCTCTAGGATACATCTGCCGATCAATCTCGCATTTGATGATAATTATACTGATCAGTCTTTGAGGTAAAGTACATAACTATCATGGTTTGTCAATAAAGCTAGCTTAGCTTAGTTTAATGGTAGCTTTGCGTTGCATATACAGTTCTATTTGCAAAGCAACTTATCTATCTATCTTAGCCGGAAGTTTTTGGTTTACTTCACAACATGTGGCTAAATGAAATACTGATATAAATAATACTTACACTAAGGAATTTTATAATGTTCTCATAGGTTCACACTTTTGAAATTTCTAACATTTTTCGAAATTTTGAGGTTACGTTTTTTTAGGAAATCAGCTGTGTTCTTAGACTTCGATATTATTGACTTTAAGGTTTTGTTTATATATTGAGTTTGAAAAAATACAGATGATTTTCCAACAGCCATAATCTCAAAAATATGGAAATAAGTTTCGAACTTGCAAAAGTCGTAAAAGTTTTGCATTTTGTGGATGAAACCCCTTTTGTGTAACACCATCATAGTTGAATCACATTGTATTGTACCGTTGAATGACAGGTACGAGGGCGGCACTGAAAATTTCGGGAATCAAGGAAGTGACACAACATTACTATTTAAAAATGTATTTATTGCTTTTCGAAGTATTCTCCGCGAAAGACACATTTTTCCATACGATGGAACCAATCATTAAAGCAACCATTCCATTCGGAAGTTGGGGTCTCCAAAATGGCCGTTTTGTAGGCGTCCACAGCTTCTTCAGGTGATGAAAATCTCTGACCACGCAATTTATTCTTTATTTTAGGGAAAGTATAGAAATCATTAGGGCTTAGGTCGGGGCTGTACGGCGGATGGTCTAATAATTCTATGTTTTCTTGCTCTAAAAACTCTTTTGTTCTGTTCGCGGTGTGAGAACTCGCATTGTCGTGATGGAGGATGATGCGGCGGCTGCAGTTCTCTTTACGGAGTTCAGAAACGACCTGTGGCAAACAAATGCTAGCATACCATTCTGCATTAACCGTTCTTTGTCCCTCAAGAGGAATAGTCACAACATGGCCGGTTTTGGAGACAAACGTGGCCACCATTTTTTTTGCAACACTCCGTGAACGAACAATTTTTGTTGGCTTTAACTCATTTTCGAACATCCAAACTCGTGACTGGTTTTTTGTTTCGGGTTCGTACGCGTATATCCAGGATTCGTCACCTGATACGATGTTGTATACAGCATTTGAGGATCCTGCGTGGAATCTTTCGAGAGTTCTGACGCACCAAGTAACGCGAGCCACTTTTTGCTCTTCACAGAGCGAATGCGGTATCCATCGGGAAAACAACTTTTTTACACCTAATTGTTCATGCAAGATTATTTGTATTTGACTCATGCCAATTTCTAAAGTTGCCTGAATTTCGCGGTATGTTACATGTCGATCTTCCTCAATCAGCTTACGCACAGCATCAACGTTTTCTTGGGTGAGTGCAGTTTTTGGACGACCTTGACGGGGATCATCACTGAGCTTGACACGTCCACGTTGAAATTCAGCAAACCAGCGATAAATTGTGGTTTTGGATGGGGCTTCATCACCAAATGCAGAAATCATCCCATCAACACACTGTTTTTGTGATAAACCACTTCGAAAGTCATAATAAATCATCGCTTTTGAATTTTCTCGAGTCAATTCCATTTTCTCAACGACTAAACAAGTTTGACAAAACCTTGTGACAAGACCGAGATTCTTTTTTTAAATAAATAAATGGTATTCGATTTTTAAAACCAAGAAGTTTTCAATTAAAAAGATTTAAATATGACAGGAACAGTGGAAATATTCCATTCCCGATACTTTTAGTGCAGCCTATGTACCTACAGTACAGTGATATTAGCGTACTAGGTAGACAAAGTAGTAAATAGCATTGATTAGTGATTACCCCCAGCCTAGGCGAGGTGGTAGTAAGACCGCCCCCGCCGCCCGCGCCCGTGCCGCCCGCGCCGCCGCTGCGGGAGTACATCATCTGTATTCCACCACAGATTGATTTCGTCAACTTTACAGTTGGACACCTACATACCGTGAGTTGATATATTTCATTATTTTTCTAACCTCAAACGTAACAAGAAGTTTTTGTAAATTTTACAAGAAAAAAAAAGATTTTTTATTGATTCTTAAATAACCCGCCCTAAAGTATTAGAACAACCCCCTTTTGTAATACATTACTCTCGCCGAAAATTATTGTACCTATAAGTGTACTCACTAAATTACTAAAACTTGTTTCGTGCTCCAGTAATTTGTACATTTTGACACTAAGATTATGTTACACATCGACATCTTGACCTCGAAACATTTTATTACCCCGGAAAAATTGTGCTCTGCAAAGTGGGTTGCAAAAGTTGCGCCAAATCTCAATATTTCCGGAGTCGGGTATTGAGTCATTTTGTTTAAGTTAAATAATTATTTGTTATAATAGCAAAGTCTCCGACTAGTGAACGTATCAAAGTTCGAAGTACGACTGTCCGTGCGTCCGCCGGAGCGACAAGAGCTCGATGTAGAGATATACGGACACAGAGGGTTGTGTGTCACTTCCGGAGCTGATACCGAGTTACGGATACACTTCAGGTTATTATATACCGACGATATACAACTCTAAGTTTCAATATTTCGTTACCACTAGAGACATCCGAATTACTCATGGCTACTTTTGATCCCGAATCAATCAGACCATCGCGGGACTTATGCAGTTCAAACCGTAGGACGCTGCTAGTTATCAAATAAAATGAATAACTATGTAATAGGTATATTTATTTTATATACATATTTATTTGTCGGAAAGTCACCTATAAACCTGATTTACGTTCGGAATACAAGCCGACAAATCTCTTTCCTACAGAATGTTCCTCGAGACAACGAATTATTCATGACCCCGTAGTTTTGTAACCGATTTCATCCCGTTCCCTAGAGATATTTAATAAACTTCATTATAATAGAGTGTACATCGAGAAGTTTACAATGTTTTCACGACGTCTGTGGAGCGGCGGGCGAGAACACTCGCAAGTGTGCGTAAAAGATTGAAAAACATGATTTAAGTACAGATAATTTTGTTTCCGGTTTTTGATGTTTTTACATTTTTATTTACATCATAATCTTAACAGCCCATACACGTCCACTGCTGGACATGGGCTTCCTCCAAACGATGCCAAAAACAGCGGTCATGAGCTGCCTCCATCCTCCGACTACTCACGACCGCTACAATGTCGTCGGTCCACCGGGCAGTTGGTCTCCTAACACTCTGTTTCGCGTTTTATTTACATAATTAAGAAAATTAAATAGGCATTATATCTCAGTTACCTTGCTACCTCAACACAAGCCTAGTTGCTTGGCTTGGAGCTAAAAGTAACTGACACCTGAATTGGGAACTAACTGTATCTTAGTACAAAGAAAACATAAATAAGCAAATCACATAAAATACAAAAAGTACAACATTTAAACTAAGTCGTGTGCTGTTACAAAAGGCATGACATACAAGTGCTCTCTATTATCGTATAATGTGTTTAACCTCTGTGATACAGTTGCCTTTTGCTGGTAGTTGAGGACAAATAGGTGTCAAGCAGTGTCTGACACCCCCCCCTTACCCCCCCTCGGGTGTCAAGCGAGTGTCAAGTGTCGACCCTTCGAGGCTTTTATAAATATTTCCTTCAACTATATTATAAATTATTTCTAATATTTTGTACAATTTCTTTTCTATTTGCAATATAGCTACTCAATGTATCGATTGTTTTGAACTAGTTTTGTTTCGTGGTTTTACTCTCATCATTTTCAATTATCTGGAAATATCGGGATAAAAAGTATTCTATCTTGTAATTATAAAATCGACGGTTTACAAAACTGAAATGAGCGGGTAAATATGTTATTACTGCTTTACACAAAAACTACGGTTTACGATAAAAAATTATAATAATAAAAATTATTCTATCATGTATTCTAATGTTTTATCATAGGTACCAATTTTTATCGTAAACCATAGTTTTTGTGTAAAGCAGTAATAACATATTTAACCGCTTATTTCAGTTTTGTAAACCGTCGATTTTATAATCATTCGACATATCGTAACTTCCATGTAGCATAACTTCGATAAAATGTACCGATATTCGGTACCTAAATAAATACTACGTAAGAATTTTAAAATATGATTCGTTAATAATGAATTTTATTTTTAATTAAAACTAGGTTGCTGGGTAAAGTATTGTTATGTACCGGAAGTCTTGTTGATTACGTAATATTAGCATAATATTTTATCGCTATCTTGGTTGCCCATTTTCCTGAAATTCAAATCATTTCCCTGCTTTCCCTCTTTTTTTGGCGGCAATTGGTGATGAGATATCGATCTAAGTTCAATGAGAAAATGTGTATGTATTAGGACTTCTACTTCCGGCCGTCATCTTTGCCGATGACTTCCTACTACTACTAGCGCCCCTGGCGGCGGCGAGTAGAACTCATTCATTCGAAAAATGAAGGTTTAATGGCACCGTCACCGATGATCGGACTCGCTGCCTTTTTCATATCTTTTAACGGGAGTGCGCGTAACGAATTGTGTGTGAACGTTCGAGGGTGACCCATGGACCTTGCGCCTTGTGTGACTAGGACTCCAGTACCAACAAATCAGGTGGATTGCCCCCGCATCTTCTCGCTGGCCGGCGCACAGTAAAACGTGGCCAGCGATGATGGTCGCGCGAGCGCAGGTTTGTCTGAAGCACAACAAGTATAATAATCCAAAACAAAATAATACTTTCGTAAACGTCCGCTTCACCGTACCGGTGGTGTTACCGATCGAGCTAGGTGGACATACAGTCATATAGATCGTGTTACAGACCGAGCGACGTGCGCGTCCTGCACGACGAGCTGCTCGTGCGCGTGTCGGCGGGCAAAGCGCTGCTCGTGCCCATCTCCTGCTACATGCAGCCACCGTTGCTTAACGGTAAGATAATATTAAACGACAACATATAATGAAATACAACACCATAAAACTCAACAAAAACAACAACACAGAAAGAACCGAATTTAATGCTTTTTGTTTCTGAAACGGAATATCTCTCGCTCAACAAGGCTATTTCTTTTAAATCAGTTTATGAAATCACAACCATCTTCTATTCTACCGCTAGAAGTAGGTCTAGATTTACGATAACATGATTCACACATAGATGCGTAGAGCCATGCAGACTAGCGAGCAGGATTAGTGATAAGTTGAAGTGATGGTATTGAACCTTATGGCCCTCGAATATAAGGCACCGTTTTGTTTTTACAGTTCTAGTGCCGTCGGTGTCGTCGTCAGTGTTATTCTGTACTCCAGACGGTGGAGTTGAGAAGACTGTCTCACAAGGAACTGATGTCATCGAGTTGGGAGCCAAGTTCGTACATTCTTCTCTCTCTCTCTCTCTCTCTCTCTCTCTCTTACTAGTATCCAACTGTAAACTCAACTATTTTCCTCCATATGGGGGATAATGGGAAAACGAGTAGAACAATTTAAATGATGCCCTCCGTTGCGCTGTGGGATAACTCCAATCTGTGACGCAGAAGGTTGCGGGTTCGATTCCCGCCGCCAAACAAATATTTGTATAAGTACAGATATTTATTACTTCTGTAAACAAATACTTATGGCGGTCTGGGTTTTGGATATCGTATTTATTGGCAAGAAAAAAAAATCATTTGTCTGTAAAGTCGGTTTACGTACGATAATTTTACGTGATAACGTTATTAGAAATCATTGATAAGAATACGTTGCTATGGTTACCTGTCATGTCAGCAGAACGTGACACTTTTTTGTGAGTGTATACGGTATTCATCAATTTATAAGACGTTATCATGTCAAAAACGTTGCTTACTAAGTATTCTATTCATTGTGTAGGTACCATAAAACAAGCTTTTATAGTTGCTAAGCATGGGGCTAGGCGGCGCCCGCGCACGCGCCGTGTGGAATATACCTACTTGAATGTTTTTTATCTATGTTTTATGGGAATCGGTTGAGTCGTTTAAATTTTATGAGCATTTTAAATCATGAGTCGTGAGTTTATAGTTGTATATCTCGATCAATGGAAAGTAGAGAGACCTTTGTCTTGCCTGTAGCGGGTACCTGAGTAGGTCGCACGTTATATGTGCTCTAACATCGTACCGCACCGCACAGACTGCTCGGAGACGTCCACAACGTGCAAGTACTGTTCCAATGCGACGCCAAGCACGCCGCCTTCTTCCTCCTCACCGAGGACGCATGGCTCTCCTTCGATTTACAGGTACATGCATTTCAATATCATTGCAAACTAGTCATGCCTGGCAGTATTCCCACCCGGTCCCGTGGGAATATCGAGTACAACATACATACAGACAGGATAATATCTTAGCTATGGTCGATATATTACTGAGTGTCTGCTATATCAACGCACAGTTCAAGCTAATGAACGGATCGAACTAAAGTTTGGTATAGGTACAGAAGCTGTTATGGCGTTAGAATCTGCTGAGAAAGGGTTTTGTAAAATTCAACCTCAACGTGGAGGAAGGTGGAGGAAGTCGCGGGTACGAGCTAGTACATTACAACAATGGACGTTTAAGGATAGTGTCGGATTCGAAAGTTGTTTTGAAAGTCGATCTCTTATCAAATAAAGTAAACACGGAAATTATTCTCACTTAGAGCTGATGGTAATCTAATTCCTTTGGAAATTAAGAAATACGAACCTCTTATAATTGATTACTTATTCATAGTTACTTTAGTTATATATAAAGCCCGTGAAAATCGCGTCCTTCGAAGGTCCCCGTTTATTTGAGTCACGAGCGTACCTATAGGTATCTTCTAGACACCGCGTGCTACGACTTAGACCGCGTCGTCACTTACCATCGTGGGACGATACTGGTCAACGATGATCTATTTACCTATTATTAAAAAAAACAGAATCAGAATGGAAAGAAAGTAGTCTATGTGCCGGGTATCCAGTTATGTAAATAACGAGTTTCATCGGAATTGGCTGAGTACCTATTTTTTTGCATGAAATAGTGACAAATGTTTAATTAATACATACACAGTACATAGTACACACGTAAAAAGAAATTGGTTACTAAAAATTGAAGGTATGGGTTATTACTTACTTATTGAGTTAATGGTAGTTTAGTAAGTAACAGTTTGTGATAGTGATCAAAGCAAATAGTTGTTTGTGTATATCTACAAGATGTAGGTGTAACTAGAGTACTTACTTCTTAGATAATGGATAATGTGTAGCCTTGTAGAGTGCTCGCAACGGAGTTATTTAACCGTCTGCTCTAACATTGATTCTATGCTGTTTCATTTCATACAAATTGTCGCAAACATATTTTATTTCTTTGCAAAAATGGTGGTTCAGTTACAACTTGCAAACAAGAATTGCATAATAAAAAATGTTTTAATTTAGTAAGTATCAAAATAAAATTTGCACGTTTTTGTGGACTGTTTGTATATTACTACATATTATTATCATCGGTAAATGTAAAGAGATATTTAAGAAAATACGGTTAGTATAACAACTGTCTACGATCGGCCTACATCAAATTGGTCGATGTTCTGGGATTTTGCTATTCCGGGATTTTGCGTATCTGTCCTTCTACTACAGAGACGATGTTTGATATGAACACTCTCTAACTACCTCGTAGGAGTATATACTCTAAGTCGTACCTATATCACCACGCGCCGCCGCCCGCGCCGCCCGCGTCGTGGGATGACAATTTGTGTTCATTTAAATAGTTGTTACATTCGTGTTTGATATTTGTCTCTTGTGTAACTAATATGCTTAGTCGTTTGATGTTATTTATAATATGTATGTACGAGTACCTACAAATTAAACAATCATTATCACTATACTTAAATACAAATATCAAATATTGTGAAATATTAGCTGCAGAATTCGATTTATTACAACAAATGTGAATTCGAATCGTGTCATATTCACCGTTGGCCCGTTGGGGATCAAAGTTCAACAGTATTTTTCTTTCAAAACACTGGAAAAACTGTCTAAGTTTTGTATAATGAAAAAATAAACATTTCTAAGGGTCTTTTGTAACAAAATTACAAAATTAATGATTTTACTGATTTTCAAATTGTGTCAAAATTGAATGGAAAACGGCAATAAGATTTTTCTCAAACGTGCATGGAAACATTCATTGGGAAACATTGTAATTTTTTTTCGAAAAACGAACACGCGAAGTATCAAATTCACGGACAAAGAAAATCAAATCCATCGCGTTTTTTTTAATTTGGAACATTACAACGCTCCAGAAATGTTGAATTAACATTTCTGGCGTGCTGGGGTCTTGCTGGGGTTAATAAATACTCTTTGGTCGGATCTCTTTTATCAAACTATGTATACCAAAGTAAGTCTCTTTGATAAACGAGCCAAATATTCAGTCTAAGACCGAATTTAAAACAACAGTCTCTTTCTTTGCTTAATACAAATTGCGTTCACGAGGCTGTATAGCCATAAATACATTTGCCTTACGGCACAGATATGAAATAAAAAATAGCGGCAAAGCTAAAAATTCGTCTTGATTTGTTATTTCCATACATAAATATACATTTAATAGTTAAAATGAGTTCCAACGGTTCAGAGAGTGAAACGGAGATCCACCAGATCAGAAGCCAAATCGGTAAGTAATAGAAAACCTGCTTCCAGCGAAATCAACAGAAAAAGGTATGTTTTATTTCCTTGCATTATTTTGAGAAAAGCACTACCTCGCCTCGACTCGACCTTCAAACTCATACTCGACCTGCGATTGCCTATTTCACGGCCTTTGCATTAACGTACTAATTGTAATATTGTTGCAAGTGGTTCTTGTAATCGAGATTCACCCCTATTTCATAAAATTCCTACTGACTAATCCCCTCTGGTATACTTGAAGTTTTTTTTCCATTTATAGCTAACGTGCTAAGTTACTAAGTTAACGTAACTTAGTTAGTGACTAAAAATAACAGATTTGGGAATTAAATACGTATTCATATTATGTATTGTTTTCTGAAGCTCATTTGTTGTTTGGGCATTAATTAATAAGTGGGCCTGGGCCGGGAATTAATAGTTCCCAATTTTATATGTAACTAGCTTTTGCCCGCGATTTCGTCCGCGTAGAATTAGTAGATTGGACCAAGGAATTATGTTGTTCCATACAAACTCCGCCCCCCATTTTTACCCCCTAAGGGTTACAATTTCTGAAAATCCTTTCTTATCGTATGCCTACGTCATACAAAGAACACACCCTCCAAGTTTCAAGTCTCTACGATCAGCGGTTTAGGCTGTGCGTTGATCCGTCAGTCAGTCAGTCATTCAGGACAAATCATTTTATATGTATAGATATATCGTTAGGTATGGCGGGGACAAAGTCCCATTCGACGTACCTACTGGACCTGAAGGTACTAGGAGTGTACGTACGATAGGTTGTGAGTTCGAGTCTCGTCTTTAGTATAATGTATGTATGTGTGTGTGTGTGTGTTACAATAGGAGTTGACCGTGTCGGGTTCCCTGTTGGCGGGACCGTTCGTGGTGTCGCCGGCGTGGTGGCGCGGCGGCGGCGAGGTTCGCGGGCGCGCCTGGTGCCGCGCACAGCGCTGCGGTCTGCAGGCCGTCGCGCTGCGGCTGCTCTGCTCCACCGCCGTGCTGCGCCCGCTGCATCTACTCGCCGACTCACTCTATTACAAACATGATCATCTCATCATTGAGGTATTCAACACTGTCTGTATATTGATACTCTTGTACAGATCGTAGGTATCTTACAACCGATCTAAACGATACTTGGTATAGGTACCTACTACAGACTGAATTCCTATAATAAAAATATATAAAAACAGGACTACTAAATATCTTCTCATGATATCCGATTTCGATGATAATATTTTTATAATTTAAAGGTACATAATTAATATTGAGCTGCAAACGACCGCGAATCTATGACACGGTCTAATCATTGTCTGTAAGACGGTAGAGGTCCAAGGCCACTTTAACACAGGCTCAGATAAATAAGATGAGTTTTAGAACATTTTATATTAGAAAATACAGAGACTTAAAGCCTTTTTACTTTGATATGCCAAACGTTATCAAAATAAAGTAAAATAAAAATAAAGTATTCATACATTTCAGTCGAGTTTCTAGAAAAGAACAGTAATAAAGAAAGCTCTGGTTGTTTGTTCGTTAAACAGAACAATCTTCGTTCCCTCGCATTCATCGTATCAAGAGATTAGACTGTACCTTGTTGTCGACACTCGACGACACCCGACACTCGGCACCCGCCTGTTGACATTCCGCTCTCTCGTGATATCACAATACACAATACAACCCACCTGAGAACAGGAAAATAAAACCTTTAGATAAATACACCTTATTTTCGGTGTCTCATTTCGCGGGAAATTGGACAGATTTAACGGTTCAAGTAATAACATTATTCTGTGAACATCGCCGATGTAATCGCTTTCAAGTTTGCTTTAATTGAATAACAAAACTATTTCAATCAAATATCTTATAACTATATATCATTCCATATCCATATTTCATGAAGATAACGTCAGATTACACCCAACAATATTATGTACGGTGTAAGTTTAGCATTAATTGATTTAAGAGAGCTTAGCGTTAATTATTCACCCTCCCCCTCTATTTATATTAGGTACCTACTATAAGTATAAGTAAACCGATTTCTGAAGTACCTATAGCGCGTAATTGACTATGTTTCTTGAGCATTTTTTAAAGAAATATCTTTAAAATCGGTCAGGAAGTAGGCGGTAACTTGTAAAAAATGTGATGTATCGGATGTAACGTCATAAATGCGTCAGAACGTGCAACGGATGTAAGGGAAGAGGATATTGGGTCGTACCGTAGCCTGAAATAAAAGTATTTTTTATTTTAAAATATTGCACTTTTCCAATGTAAAAAGATGCCTTTTACATCTTCCCCCCTTTATGACTAAGTCACGAGATAGATTTCACATTATAAATGTTATTCCAGGGAACTTTTTGTACCCCTATAATATCCCCATTACTTGTCGATTTCGAGCATAATGATGGGGAAATATAATTCCAATTAATTCACATTCGATGGGTATTCGTTACCGAACCGGGAATAACGTAACGAAGTCGTTAATTTGTCGTGTATGAATTTTATTTTTTGCACTAAAAAGTGTATATAATACGAGTACGGGCCATAGCAGTAATAAAGATCTATTCGTTTAAGCCTGCATACTACTCCAGAACAGGCTTAAACTCTCAAGCAATATCCCGCATATCAATAAAAGTATATATGAAATGATAGTTATGATGATGATGGTAGCCAAGCGGCGATCCACAAGTCTCTTGAAAAAGCCAACCCTTCCCAAACGTGGAAGTTCTTAAAGTCGCTCGGTATTGGTAAGTCATCAGCAGACTCTCAATTTAACTTCGATCTTAACTCTCTAAACTCCCATTTCTCTCGTCCTCCTTATGTCCTTAGCAATCAGGTCAAATGCTCTACTCTTGAATATCTTTCCTCTGTACCTAAACCTTCTTGTTCTCCGTTCTCTTTCCTGGAGGTTGCTGTTGGTGATGTAATAAAAATTCTCCTTTCGATTTCCACAAATGCCATTGGTTCAGATGGTATTTGTATCAAAATGATTCGTTTGATTTTAAGTGACCTTGCCCCTGTTGTTACACACCTGGTTAATTTCTCTCTCTCTTCTAACAAATTTCCTTCGACGTGGAAAAAGGCCAACGTTATTCCACTTCCTAAGTCCTCTAATCCAACCACTTTGTCTAAGTTTCGACCTATCTCTATCCTTCCAGTGCTGTCTAAAGTCTTGGAGAACGTCGTACATAAACAACTCAGTGACTTTCTTGACGATCACAGGCTGCTTACTCCATTCCAGTCTGGCTTTCGACGTGGTCATAGCACTGTGTCCGCCTTAGTAAAGGTTTCTGATGACATTCGTCTGGCTATGGAGAGGAAGTTTGTCACTGTCTTGGTGCTGCTGGACTTTAGCAGCGCTTTCAACTCTGTGGACTTCGACATTCTTTTAGGTATCCTTTTTTCTCTTAATGCATCATCGGCAGCGATCTCTTGGTTTGACTCTTACCTTCGGGGCCGCTCGCAGTGTGTCCGCCATGAAGACTTCTTCTCTGACTGGTGTGATCTTGGTGCTGGTGTGCCCCAGGGTGGAGTTCTGTCTCCTCTTCTATTCTGTGTTTTTATCAACACAATCACTAATGTGATATCATCTAACTTTCACCTATATGCTGATGACTTGCAAAATAGCCATTTTCCAGCTAACGACATCGTCGAGCAGGTTAAGTTAATAAACCGAGACCTTGTATCCATCTCCGAATGGGCTAAATCCTTGTCAACCCCTCCAAATCACAAGCTCTAATAGTAGGTAACACTTATCATCACAACACCATCGACAGGGGTCCAATGCCCGCCGTTGTGTATGATGATGTTAAAATCCCATACACCGATTGCGCTAAAAATTTGGGTGTTCTTTTTGATAGTCGGCTTTCATGGGAGAAACACGTCAATCTGATAAGCCAGAGAGTCTTTGCCACCTTTCACTCCCTCAGGCATCTCCAGAATATCCTGCCCCTGGAAACCAGGATCACATTAGCCCAATCCCTTCTTCGTCCTCTTTTAGACTATGGCGACGTTTGTTTTCTGGATGCCACGGAAGTCCTTCTGAACAAACTCGAGAGACTGCAGAACGTTTGCATCCGATTCATTTTCGGCCTGCGTAAGTTCGACCATGTCTCCGAGTTTCGTGCTAAGCTGAAGTGGCTCCCGATTCGCCGACGTCATGATCTGCATGTTCTCTCATTTCTTTACTCGGTTCTTTTCAATCCCTCCTATCCTACTTACCTCCGTGAGCGCTTCAGTTTTTGTGCTCGAGGTGCGTCTAATAGAACAGCTCAGCAACTCAATCTGAACCATCCTTCTAACACCTCTTCCAAATACGGTAGCTCTTTTACAATCCAAGCAGTGAGGCTCTGGAACGGCCTTCCTTGCCATATTCGGGCGAGTGAGTCTCTCAGCACTTTTAAAAATAAACTAAAAGAGCATTATCTGTCCTGTGTGTAGTGTAGGTATATTATATACAAGTAGTTTTATGTATTAATATGTATTGTTATTTATTTATTTTGTATAGGTATATATGTATATGTGTGTGTATTTATATATTTGTATAGATATGTATGTATTCACTTTTATATAAGTTGCGTAATTCCTTCTGTAAATTATAATATTTAGAATTCAATAACTGCTTTCCTCTTTGAAACTGTTTGTACACTTTTAATTACCTTAGGCTATATTATTTCCTTTCCCTAGAGGTCTGTCGGCAGAAAACTCTTCACAGGGTTAGACTTACCTTAGTAATAACTTTATAATGTAATCTTTTTTTTTTGTATTTTTCTTGTGTACTGAATTTATTAAATAAATAAATAAATAGTTTAGAAACCAATAATTAGTAAAGACGAGGATATTTGCTAAGAACTATATTATGTGAAAACACGATTCCTACAAATTTCCTCGATAGAAAAAAATCACAAACTTCCCTCTTTTTACATGTTTTTCTTACTAATAAACCGCATAACTTCAATAATATTTTACCTACGCTTCGAAAATTCGTATAAAAACTCGACTTAGTTCATTGCAGATATACTCTATTATTTGGATTTTAAAATTAAGTCATATTTTTTCTTAAATTTTTAAAATATTTCAAGTGGGGCGACGAGGCTCGTGTTTGCCGTGTAGTTTCAGTCGCGCTACGGCATTCGAGTGAGATACCCGCGTTGCTTGTCTACTCCAATCTGTTCAAAGTTATGACTGCTGTGTTTTTAATATTTGGAACAATAGAAACAAGAAAAAGAGGAGCAAAAATTGCAGAAAAGAAAATGGTAAAAACTTGCAGAGAATATTAAAGTAAGTACTTACTTACCTAAGTAGTTAAAATGTTTTATCGGTACTAGACGATTTAGTTTGCAAAATTACCCTATAAGTAAAGTGGTCCTAGTTTCGCCCCAAATTCTTTGTTACGGCCTATTATTTACTATTTAACTTCAATTAAAACTTAAATTCTATTTATTACTTATATTCTATCATAACTTTGTAAAAATATTTTGTAAACAAACAATTGTCACTTGTCGAGTTTGTCGACTTGACAGTGACAATTAACTTACAGCTAGTAGGGTATAAATGTAGTAAGAAAGTACTAACCAAATCTAAAAAAAAGTACCTAATAAATAAATTAAAAAATGTGTTTAGCTAGCCCAACCTACCTAGGTTGACTAATAGGTAGGGTAGGGTAAGTAGGTAGGGTAACACCCAGCAGTCAGCCTCTTTACCTACTTATACTATACCTACATACATATTTCATTTACAGAAATAATAAAGTATCAGTGGATACTGACTACAATAAAGAACATGTGCCTAATGTGCACCCGCGCCAGTAAGTATCAGCTATCTATGAGTATGTAGATTTAATAATACCTAAATCTTTTCACAAACAGATGGAGTTGTATTGCTACAATTGATTTTTATAGATACATACTTACCTAACATTATTAGGGTAGATGTGTCAGTAAATTGCCACTTACACGGTAATATGATAGTAGCAGGAATAAATGAAAGGTGAAAGCCTATTTTGTTACAGAATGTAAATACCAATGGAATAAATGCATGCCAGTGGTTCTAAAAATGCAAACTAACATGAGTGTACGACGTCACAAACGGCAGAATTGTGAGTTTATCTATGCAAAAGTATTAAAATATTATATTTTCATTATTTTTTTCACTGAGTCGTACTTATATATTGTATTTTTCGGACTGCACGACTCTGACAGAATTTGTTGTTGGAGAAAAGAGAATTAACTTTTCTCTGTGCCGTGGATATGAGTCAAGATGTAACGCTGTAGTGGTTGCAATTAACACAAAACGCCCTCTTTCAGTTTTACACAGATCAATTTTGGGAAAAAGTCCAAGAGCAGCAGTGAAAAAACTTGAAGAGAAACAACGAATGCGTGTTTCTAAGATCATAAGAAAAGGAAGAAAGGTATTTTTAAATAGACAAGAAAGATCAGCCGATAAAAAATACGGCAAAATTTGACAAAAACCAGATATGTCAGCTTCAGAGTATAACAGACGTGAAGAGTTTGCAGTATTCGGACGATGAAAAATAAACAAATAGAAAAAAAAAGACAATTTTGCAAAAAGATTCAAGCGAATGGTTAGAACATAGACGAAAACTTCTTACTGCATCTAATTTTGGGAAAGTGGTCAATAGGCGACCAACTACAAGTGTAAAGAATTTGGTAAAAAATCTTATTTACCCAAAAGATTTGAGACTTGTTTCGTCTTTAAAACATGGAATTGAGAATGAGACCACTGCTCTGCACCAGTTGGAAACGCGATTGAATATAAAGATCGAGCCCGGCGGTCTTTTTATTGACAAAAATTTCCAATTGTTAGGCGCAGCACCCGATGGCGTTGTGGGTGAAGACACTATTGTTAAAATAAAATGTCCAATAACTGCATTCAAAACGTCTATAGATGACGCCATTGACAGAAAAAAAGTAAATTTTTGTAAAAAAGTCAAAGAACGGTCTAAATTTAAAAAAAAACATTCCTGGTTTATTCAATTGCAAGGACAACTTCATATTACTGGCAGGCGTAAATGCATTTTCGGGGTGTGGTCTGGACGTGATAAAATGATAAAAACCGAAATAATTGATAGAGACGACAATTTCTGGAAAACATACATGAAGAAGAAATTGAAAGATTTTTATATGATACACATGCTGCCTGAGCTCTGCGATCCCAGACATATCAGAAACATGCCAATTAGAGATCTCCTCCCTCCCTACCCTCTCCTCTTCCTCTCGTCCTCTCCCTCTAAACTCCAACTAGGCTTGGTTAGTTTCAGAAATTAGCTCTCATAAAAATCATACAAAGCAACTACACCTTTTTTTAATATAAGTATTTTTTGAATACGCTATAATTTTTATGGCATTTAAATAAATTTTATTTAATAAAATGATTGTTTATCATGTTTAGTTCCGTGCATTCTTTTAGGGATTTTCTTCTCTATACACGATAATGATATTATATTACATACATATAAATATTTACTTTACACTACTTGTTTTTTTAGTATATTTCACTAGATGTTCAATAACTGCGGGTTTACCCTATCTTATTGTGAACTCGTGACTTCTGCCGCGTAATGAACAATTTGAACAAATGACGGAGTAAGGTAGCCGCGAGTGCGCGACGCGGCGACTGCACGGCCGAGCCGTGAGGCGGGGGGAAAATTTGGATTCGAGCTCGAGTAGTAAAAGCTCTTAAGCTATAAGTATAAATCGAGGTCAAATATTATGATTTTTTCGTACTTTATTGCAAAACTAAAGATTTTCTACTTGAAAAACAAATATAATTCTTAGAGGTATTTTAATATTCATCCCAAAAAAATCTAGAAAATAAAAATTCTGAAACAAATTTTTTGAATGTTGATTCCGAATCCAGAATATGTTTATGTCGCTAAACAGACAACGTTCTTAACAACTTTACGTTCCTATCGAGAAATGTTACAAGCTCTCGAAAAATTAATCCCCGAGTTTAAAAATAAGGGCTTTTTCTTTGACTAAAATAAGTTACATTTTGTCACTTCATATTAGGCACTAGCTGCGCTCCGCGGTTTCACCCGCATAAGTCCCGACCCCGTGGGAAAATCAAAATGAAAAGTAGCCTAAAGCCTTCCTCGATAAATGGACTATCCAACACCAAAATATATTTTTCATTACTCATACTCTGAAAGTAGGTGTAAAGGTGCCTGAAGAACGTGTAGAAAGAAAAACTTTCAGCCCTAGGGAGAATCGCTTTCACTGACAGCTGTCATGTCAAATTATGGCTTCGCACGACGTGTGCAATGTGCTTGTAGCCAGTATCAGTATCATTACGCATTAGGAACTTCAAAAACCTAACCTCCTTGCTTTGCAAAACACAACAAGGTTGAGACCAAAGAGGTTATACATTATATAACCTCTTTGGTCTCAACCTTGTAAGAGGATCAGGTAGTATGGAGTCTCTCATTCACTCTCGTTATTAGGAAGAATTTTATGTATTATTCGTAATGAAAAGCACAGTGTTTACCTCGGGTGAAAGACTCATTAAGTCCCTCGAACTATTAGCGAAACTCCGTCTCGGGACTCAATGAGTGACTTTCACACCTAGGGTAACAATGTACTATTCAATTCGAACCAGTAGTTCCTGAGATTAGCGCGTTCAAACAAACAAAGAAACAAACTCTACAGCTTTATAATATTATATAGTATAGTACCCTGATCGATTAGTGGGAGTATTATAACGTTTGAAAGTATATGTTTTACTTCAGTAATATAAAGAAAAACATAAAATGTAAATTGTTCTATTCTTCTTTAAGATTACCTAAGTACTACTTGCACTTGTATACGGGCTGTATTCCGCAATTAGACTCACAACTATATTAGTTTTATAGAAAAGCACTAAAATATATCTAAAACAAGTTTTTCAACCAGTAAAACATGTAATGTGAAAAATATTAAATAATCCTAGTATTTTCAAATATTTTTATCAAACAACTACCTAGCTGTCCCGGGAATCGTTGTTTTGCCATATAAAATAAAATTAAAAATATAAATAGGTAAAAGAAAAAAAATAAAAATAGAATTTGTTCGATTCTCAGACCTAACGAATATAGGTACCTACACAAAAAAATTATACAAATCGGTTCAGCCGTTTAGGTGGAGTTTGGCAACTAACACCGCGACACGATCGACATTAATATTTTTATGATACTAACGTCACTCAATTGTTTTGCCTTCCCGGAACCTCTCCACTAAAACTTGAACTTTATAGTATGGTATTAAAGTTCAAATTGACTTTTGAGTATTATTACGAATCGTTTGTATGGGAGTTTAAAAAGGTTTGTTTTTAGACTTATTCAGGCATTTTTTATTTTTTTCTCTCCGTAAGAAACATCCTCGTACTTTCAAGAATATTCTAAAAAAAGATTAAGCGAAATCGGTGCAGCCGTTCTCGAGATTTGCGCTTAGCAACACATTACAAGATACTTGTATAACTATACTGAGATACTTTTATTTAAGTTTAATGTGTATATTAAAATTGTATATAGTCCACCATCTCGCATAAATAGTGTCCGAGCAGCTCATGTAATCCCCAACTCGTGTCGCTAGGCCCACGATCGCGACTACGATATCTGCAGTGACGACGACCCAGCGTGTCAGTACTACGTCCACCTCGGGACCGCGTTCCCACACCGCAGCCTCTCAGCCACAGTGCAGCTCATCAACAGAAGGTATACATACATCGAACACTGCACAACTTAGGAGGTTACAAATCAGAGTAAACATATTTCAACATTTTAGCCTTCGTTAAAAAGTTTCTCAATTTGAAATTTTGTTTTCTAGATTTACTTTTTGAGATGTGTAATTCGCCTCCATACTTAGACAACCTTTACTTTGCACTCTATCTTATTTGTGGTGGCAAAAATGTTTGCCCTGAAAATAATCTCATCTCTTATATGTCTTTCAATATCAAAAGATGTTAACCTTTTTCAGTTTAGTGATTCCATCGTTACTTTTATTAATTTACGGAATGTTGTGAAACGTAGGTATGTCTGTTTGTGTGTCAGTCCAGTGATGTATACATTCTACTGGAGCATCAGACCCTGGGGAGTGTGTTCCTGCTGGGACGAGATGTCGGACTGTGTCAGCTCAGAGGTGGATAGCGAGGAGTACTGTGTTGGAGCCAAGGAGAGGATACAGAAGGAACGAGAGGTGACTACTCTACGATACTGGACGTGGCCTTTGGCGGTTTGGTTATATTTGTGTATTGTAAGTTATAAGTAAAAATAAGGCATTTAATATACATGAAGTAGCTACTCTTGCCTGACTGCTGTACCTACGTATGTCAAAGGTAAGGGAGATATTTATTCAGTATTCACTTCTTGATTCTTGTCGATAAAGTGATGGCATTGAGATGATTGATGAATATTGTATGCAATATGTACCTTCTAAATTTTATATAGATACTAGCTTATGACCGCGGTGGACATTGCATCCTCTTACAGGTGGAATTTCGAAAAACCCTTTGTTAGTAGATACCATCTCTTCACAGAGAACACACCCTCCAAATTGCATGTAAAAACCAAATTCGAAGAGTGAAAAATTCAATAAATTTGAAAGCTTGACCTCAGAAATTCATCAATCCGGAATGGGATCACGTGATTTATGACCAATATCTACCGTTCCCCACAGAGCGTGGACATTCGGTGCACCTGAGTTGACTTCAATTATTGCTTGCGGGATGAAAACTTGCCAATTTTTCGACATTTCCAAACTATAATGATAGAATAATCCAACACCATGTTGGTAAAATTGCAGTGGAATTGCAGCCAAGCCAGCTATGCCAGATTTATTGCCAGATTTTAGAGAGCGTGTGCCAAACCAGATATACGGTTTAGGCGTTAAACCTTGGATCGATGTTTATTTATATTATGCAGGTTATAATATATTGCCTTTAAAATATACTTGGCTTGGCTTTATAGCGCCCGGGCGTCAAGTGCGAGTCGTACTCGTGCGCCGAGGGTTACGTACGTTAGTTTCAATTATACTTCAGACATAAACTGAAGACTATTTACTTGCAGCATTACATGAGATGGTGCTATCCTCGTCACACTTTTAGATATAAAACACAAAACTCGATTTTCTGTCTCACTCACTCGCTGCACTGGCCACCCCCGCGCCATTTTCTTCATTATGTGACGCGGTGTCGTCCAAGTCACACAGTATTTTGTTTGTTTAATTAAGTAGTGAAAAACAGTGCTAAATAGAATACATCGTTGTCTCACAATGGGAAAAAGAAAACATTCAAGAAGGGAGTACGAGTATGAGGATATCTACAAAAAAAATTAAACGGTTAGAAAGGAAACTTGAGCGTTGCCGATCAAGCTCGCCTTCATCCGACCGCGAGTATCACGATCGTTCAAATTATTCGGTATATGCCTCAGGTTCGGAAGAATATTTGACAAGAGGTAGGTACATTTTGTCTATGAGTTTCTATTTGTTATACCATGGGAAGTAGGTACCTACATTGTTGAATACGAACATTTGTTCTTGTTCTAATTTAAATAACTGTAATATTAAATTTTCAAACCTACCCTCATTTTTTAATATTACTGATAACAACAAGTTTGTTAAAATATCCTAACTGTAGTACATTTTACAATGGTGGTTAGGGTGATTACACATTTATTGAAAGTAATAAAATATCGGTAGGTACCGTATATTTAATTACCCAGCTTTGTCATCGTAAATGATTGTTATACCTAATCGTCTTGTAGACGATTGAAAAAACCGTTAGGTGATTTTATTTATTTTGCCAAAGTGATTTTATTACTACTTCAAACTGTGTAAGTGAAATGTTGAAGACATTCTCCACCTTAGTGGTGTCGAGGCATTTTACTCCACGCACGCCGTGTCGAGGACATTCTCCACTATACTGTCGAGGCATTTTACTCCACGCACGCCGTGTCGAGGACATTCTCCACTATAGTGTCGAGGCATTTTACTCCACGCACGCCGTATCGAGGACATTCTCCACCTTTGGGTGTCGAGGCATTTTACTCCACGCAAGCAGTGTCGAGGGCATTCTCCACTTTAACAGTGTTGAGGTTTTTTACTCCACGCAAGCCGTGTCGAGGACATTCTCCACTTTAATAGTGTCGAGGCATTTTACTCCACGCAAGTCGTGTCGAGGACAATCTCCACTTTAACAGTGTCGAGGTAACTTACTCCACGCAAGTCGTGTCGAGGGCATTCTCCACTTTATCAGTCTCGAGTCGAGGCATTTTACTCCACGCGAGTCGTGTCGATAGTATTCTCCACTAATAGTGTTGAAGCTTTTTACTTGAGGATCAATATTCCACATTAGTAGTGTTGAGGCTCCACTTTAACAGTGTTGAGGCTTTTTTCTATCCTAATAAGAAATTTCAATATTGTCCATAGGGAATGACGACAATGACGATGCCATTGATGTTTACAACGACTACCAGGGCGAGTCAACCAGACCGTTTGCAGGACCGACTGCGCCCGCACCGAATACAGAGCCAGTCACAGGGCCATCGACGTCGGTGCCGCTTACAGAATCGGTCGCTGGGCCATCTACACTAACAGCGCCTGCAACCGCGCTCACTGCGCCACATAGACCTTCGACTGTCGACCTCGAAAATACCGATGTTAATAACATTCCTTCGTTGGAACCTGAGATTTTAGCATTGCTCGGTGATGATCCGACCAAAGAAAAGAACTTTGGAGAAAATCTTCATATAGATATTGCCTCAAGATGGACACACATTTTGGCAAATGGTTTGTCAAAGGACAATAGATTAGAGCTTATTAATTGCTATCTACCTCCGGAAAATTGCCCAAATATGCGAGCGCCGAAACTAAACTTAGAAATTAAAGCAGCTCTTTTGGAGATAAACATAAAGAAAGATTTGTTTAGTCAAAGTAAACAAAATCAGCTAGCTAGTAGTCTTGCCGCTATAGGTCGTACATTAAATTGGGCATTATCATCTAGTCATATAGTGCTCCAGGATATTTTAAAATGTTTAAGCGATGCTGGCAGACTTATATGCGACAACCAATATAGAGAGTCTCAGTCACGGCGATATGCGGCCCTAAGCACTTTAAATAAAGATATCAGAGATACAGTTAAGAATACAAATATAGACGAACATCTTTTCGGATCTGCACTATCTGATCATATTAAATCTTCAAAGGCGATAACCAAGACTGGTTCAGAGATAAAGCAAAAAGCCCAACGTCCTGCATTTAGGGCTCCGGTAACAACACTATCTCGAGGAGCTTTAAACTTGAGGGGGGCACCGCCGCGTGTAGCTTCAGCGGTCGTCAACCCCCACATTTCGCAGACCGCAGAGAGACCGCCGTCAGGAAGCGCCGCGGGGCCGTCGTCGTCCAAACAACAACACACGGCAACAGACGAGGAGACGATAGGTGAGGATCCGCAGGTACCTATTGCTGGTCGATTAACCTATTTTTATGATAGATGGCGTGAGCTTACCAACGATCAAATGGTTTTGGATTGGGTTCAAGGTTATAAAATTCCCTTTAAAGATGCACCTGTACAAACTACCGAACCCCAAAATAACGTATGTCAGACACATTCCCAAATTAAAATCATAGATGAATGTATCTCAGAATTATTAAGTAGTAAGTTCATATCACCTTGTATATCTTGTGACGGGCAATTTGTTTCATCAATTTTTACAGTACCTAAACCGAACGGAACCCATAGATTCATATTAAATTTAAAAGAACTCAATAGATTTGTAGAGGTAGAACATTTCAAGATGGAAGATTATCGCACCGCTCTCAAATTATTAAATTATAATGATTATATGGCAACAATAGACATTAAAGACGCTTATTTTTTAATTTCCATTACTAAAGGTGATAGGAAAATGCTACGATTTAGATGGAGGTCACAGTTGTACGAATTCAACGTCCTTCCGTTCGGTCTCTGCACTGCACCGTTTGTATTCACAAAATTGCTTAAACCGGTCTTAGAATACTTGCGTAAATCTGGATTACTATCAGTAAATTTTCTTGACGATTTTTTGTGTCTCGGCTTTTCTTATAATGAGTGTTTGTGGAATGTTAAAGCTACAAGTACCCTATTAAAGTCATTAGGATTTGTCATAAATACTAAGAAAAGTGTTATGATACCAAGCAGGGTCTGCAAGTTTTTAGGGTTTATATTCAATACCACAGATATGATTATCACCTTACCCGATGAAAAGAAACAAAGAATAATGAACAGAGCCACAGAACTTATGTCCAAAAATAAATGTACCATAAGATTATTTGCTGAGTTTATAGGACTTTTGACCTCCGCATGTCCAGCTGTAAACTATGGCTGGATGTACACCAAACAGTTTGAACACGAAAAGTTTTTAACATTAAATTACTCAGATAATTACGATAAACAAATGATACTAGAGAATTACCTTAAAGATGACCTTTCTTGGTGGAGAGATAATATAGTAACGTCTTTTGCTCCTATCCGTAAAAATAATAATTATCAGTTGGAGATTTTTAGTGATGCTTCAAACACTGGCTGGGGTGCAGCATGCGGTGGTCAAAGAGCAAATGGAAACTGGACTGAGATAGAACTTACATTACACATAAATGAGCTTGAGTTGACAGCCGCGTTTTACGGTCTCAAGATTTTCTCTACAGACCAACGAGATTGTAATATTTTATTACGGGTTGATAACACCACTGCTATAGCATACATAAATCGAATGGGCGGTGTTCAACACTCGCATTTAAATGAACTTGCACGAAAAATCTGGCAGTGGTGTGAGAGTAGAAATATCTTTGTATTTGCGTCTTACATCCGATCCTGTGACAATAAAGTCGCAGATCGAGAGTCTCGGCGAATCAATATAGACACGGAATGGGAAATTTCTGATTATGTGTTTTCTCAAATTAGTTCATCATTCGGAAACCCCAACTTTGACCTATTTGCAAGCGCTCAAAACTACAAGTGTAACAGATACGCATCATGGAAGCTCGATCCACATTCTGAAGTTGTCGATGCGTTTACCTTTAAGGGTGTAGATCGTGAAAATCACCGAAAAGAGTGTTACGATTTTTCATATTTAACCTATTTACATATGATTGATATCAATGATAATTTGTATATATTACAATCAAAGACCAATAAGTATGTTCATGCTTAAATTAAACTCTTAAACCTAATAGTTGTTTTATAATAAACGTCAACAAACGCACAAAATTGAGTAAAAATGCAAAAACATGACTTCGTATTTTTCAGATTTAACCCCATAAATCAACACAAATTGATAAAAAGAAACACTTTTTGAACACTGAAGAAACCAATAAGTATAGCTGTATACTTTTTTTTATACCTTTACAAACAAAGACTTCCTCTTTTAAAGCCCTAAAATCTAGATATATTTTAAGGTAAATTTTTCATACACAAATGTATGGGATAAAACGTTCGTTTCATTCGTGCAATCTCGGTGGTCAACAGCGGCAGTTCCTTTCTGTAAGTGAACGCGACACCACGCTTGTCGGCTGCAGACAGCAGAATTACGTATTGTGTATTTGTGTTTTTTGTAAAAAACTGTAAGTATAACATTTTTATAATTAATTTATTTTCAGTTAGTAGAAAGTATCGATATAATGAATGTCTGAAAGAAAACCATGATGGAACTAGATATAAATCGTAAAAAATACAATATCTACACTAATAGGTATTATAAAGAGGAAAGATTTGGATTTTTGTATGTAACGAATAAACTCAAAAAGTACTGGACCGATTTTAATAATTCTTTTATCATTCGAAAGCTACATTATCACTGAGTAACATAGGCTATTTTTTTCGCAGGACTGATTGAATTTGAGTGTCATGCCAGGGAAAAGAAAGTTTTGTACGCATTATAAAAATATGAAAGCCAAAAGATCTCGGAATAAAATGTAAGTTCCTCCCTACTTATTTATTATCGCATTTGAACAGGGTACATTACAAAGCTAATAGAATATGTCATATGATTTAGATCGCCCGATTCAGACATATACCTACAATAACATGTAGGTATATGTCAAATTGTGGAAGTAGGTAGGCGACAGCGCAACTTTGTCGACATACCCGCCAAACAGACGCGAGGCGCCTAGCGTCTGGCTTAGGGTTGTACAAAATAAATAAAAAGTGGATAATATTGATGAATAATATTTCCAGTATTGAAAATAAAGAAAACCTTGGGGCCGAGACTCTGAGCAACAATGCTACGCGCTGTATAGAGGTAAGTTGTTATACGTAATTCTTGTAGACTTGTTACATAAATAAATAAACTACTTAGTTAGTGATGGGCGAAGACAAAATCTCAATACCTACCTATAGATTTTTTCTTGCAATATTTATTATTTTCATCGAGAGACAAACACCTTAGTACCGAAATACTTCTCAATTACTTTCTCAAAAGAAAATTTACGTTCAAATAGGTGACGTCATAAAAAAACAATACCTAATGCGTAAAGAAACTATAATTTCTATTCATCAGGAACCTAATATTGTATTAATTCTTTTGCATTTTTTTAAATTTTTAATTATTTTTTATAAAAAAAATCAAGCCATTATCTTTCTTTACAGGAACTAGTTATTGAAAACGACCAAGAGGGAAAGGTGGATGAAATGGAAGTTGGGCGTAGAGTTGTAGACGTTTCTTTTTTTTTTAAAGCTCTTCAGGCCATAGGGGACCACGGTCCAATGGATTGTAAGTTAAGTTACCTCAGTATAATAGGTGAAGTAAAAGTTGGTCTGGACTCAAAACTCATCATGAAATGTAGTATGTGTAGTATGAAATTTACTGTGTGTTTGATTGAAAAGAAAGAAGATAGAATGGAAGTGAATCATCAAATTGTATCTGGTATCATATCATCTGGTGGGAGCTACTATCAGTTAAAAACATTAACTGCCGCAGTAGCCCTACCAATCATGTCACCTTCATTATACAATGAAATTAATAATACGGTTTGCGATTGGTGGGAAAAGACAGCAGCACATTCCATGGCAGAAGCTGTCAAGGAAGAAGCGGAGTACGCAGTGTCTATAGGTAGTGTTGATAAAAATGGTACACCATTAATATCTGTTGCTGTTGACGGTTGTTGGAGCAAGAGATCTTATGGTAAGAATTTTTCCGCCTTGTCCGGCGCAGCTGCGATAATTGGCATTAAAACTAATAAAGTATTGTTTTTTGGAGTTAAAAATAAATACTGCGTAGTTTGTGCACGAGCCGCAAAGAACGACAGTCAGCCCTCGGAACACCGTTGTTTCAAGAATTATTCGGGATCATCTACCGGTATGGAATCGACCATAATAGTTGAGGGGTTTAAACGTTCCATTGTTGATCACGGTGTAATTTATAATAAATTTGTAGCAGACGGCGATTCCAGTACTTATAAAAAAATATTAGATTCGCGACCGTACGGTAATTTAACAGTAGAGAAAATTGAATGCAAAAATCATCTTTTACGAAACTACTGCAATAGCTTGGAGAAACTGTCGAAAGACACTAAGTATCCTTGCGAATTGCGGAAATTCCTAAAAGAAAGGTATTTGCGTTTAAGAACGGGTGTAAAATGCGCTATTAAATATTGGGGCGATCAAAATCAGTCACTCGAAGAAAAAATAAAAAATCTTAGTGAAGATATCCTAAATGGTCCACAACACGTATTTGGTAATCACCAATATTGCAAGGAGTATTTCTGTAGACCTGATACTCGTCGAATAGAACCTGTTGGGTTGCTTCCAGCAATTGTTGGATGCGGATTAATGGACGCGGTACACATTTTAAGTAAAAGACTGTCATATCATTCTAGAAGTTTAATTCATAATTGTACAAGTAATATAGTTGAAAGTTTTAACGCAGTGATTGCCAAATTAGTAGGGGGTAAGCGTGTAAATTATTCTTCCCGTGGTTCTTATGCGGGCCGATGCGCAGCTGCTGTTGTGTCTTTTAATACAGGATCGATTCATAGTAAAACTCATGAAGTAATATTTAAATCTAGTCCTAATCCTTTGATCGCGAAAGTGGAAAATTGTAATCGTAAAATCCGTTTAATTGCTAAACCTAAATTAAGATTGAAAAAGAGCCACAGCGCTGTATCGAAAGACGCTCACTATGGACCAAACTGCGAAAAACCTGATCTGAGTCCAGAATTATATGAGAAAGCCAAGTCATCTTTTTTAGCCGATTTAAAGTTGTCTTGTGCTGAAAGAGAGGAGCTTGAAAGGTCGACCCATTTGCAAAGAAGTAGTTCTGAGTGGATGAGTACAAGGAGAAAATTACTAACCTCATCATCGTTCGGGGAAGTTTGTAAAAAACGAGAGAGCACAAGTTGTGCTGTTCTTGTTCGTAAAATCGTTTATGGTAGTAATATCTCCAGTTTGCCTGCTGTACGGTACGGTATCGAAAACGAAGAAACCGCAATTAAACAGTTAGAAATTCAAGAGAATATTAGTATACAAGGTTGCGGTTTGTTCGTCGACGATCAATATGAATTTCTTGGTACTACACCAGATGGCATTTATGCAAACGGTTTAATTGAAATTAAGTGCCCACATTCTTTAGCTGGCATGACTCTTGATGAAGCAATGGCCAAACATACCTTTTGGGTTAGGGACAAGGCTTCCAAGGGTTATGTCATAAATAAAAATCATAACTGGTATTTCCAAATTCAGGGACAGGTACATATTACTAAAAGAAACGTTTGCATGCTTGGCATCTGGTTTGGTGCTACTGTACCTATGAAAGTTTATATTATAGAAAAGGACGACAAATTTTGGGAGGAGAAAATGGAGATGAAATTAGTTAGGTTTTATTACGATTGCCTACTTCCAGAATTAGTTGATCCTCGGCAGTCACGAAGCATGCCCATTCGTGACGCGCCCAGTATCATAGAGGCTATGAAAGAGAGGAAAGAAAGAGCTTTACGTGTTATGAAAGAGAAGAACGCCTAATGATTTTGAAAGATACAGGTAACTTAACTACCCAGCCAGTCGATTCACGTAAACACGCCAGTCCAAAAGTCGTTTTAACTTAGGAACTTAGAAATCGCCTTTTGGTTTTCTGTTTTAAACGCACTTACTTATCTAGTCTTGGATTGTCATAAATCTTCCAATAGCTCAATTACTATACAATTTCTGAGTTACCTGGTGTAAAGAATCATAAAAATTGGTTAAAAAATACAGCGAATTGAGGATTCTCCTTTTTTTAAGTCGGTTAAAAGGGCTAAATTTGCAAAAAACGAAGTGACGTCACTGCGCTACGGTTTTTATTACTTACGTGAATCGGGCAGCTGGTAACGTTTTCATTCTGATAGGTTTTGTGATAGCCATTGATTTTATCATCAAATTAGCAGAAATCAGAACTTGATCCGTAATCGAATGAAAAACCATTAGAATTTTGAACTCATATTTCGTTATTGTTTAATTACATACTTTTAATTAGTATATTAATAATTTACAAACTTCTGTTAAAATTAGTAAATAAATGAATTATTTACTAATTTTTGTACAACCCTAGCACGCTTTTGAGATAGCGAGTAATGGCGACTCATATTTGAGTCGTCTAGTTTCAAATCCCCCTAAAATGATTCAGTAACATTATACACAAATCAATAAAATCGTTTCAAACAATATACTGTGGCTATTGTAGACAGATTAAAAATGTTATCTATGGTGCCCATTTATACCAACATGTCCAATAGAAAAAACTACCAACTTTATCACTAGAAACACGTAAAAACGGGTTTTTAAATTTTGTTATGGCGGATTTTGCACCGAACCCCAGAAATAAAGGGCTATTTGCAACTGACCGAATCAAAATGGCGGAATTTGAAACTAACTTCAGTCAGACTGATGGTCGTTGTTATGCAACAATTAATGTAAATAAACAGGGAAATAATTTAAACGATAAACTGAGTAATTATTATTTTTATTAAAAAACTTAATCATAGCACTTCTAACTAATTAGAAATTTAAAAAACGCAACTCTGTAAATTTTTGGCTCTGCAGTAGTGAGTTTCAATAGCTTTAAATGACTCTATGAATGCTTGTACAGCTTTTTTTTTCTGTTCAAATTTCTTACTTTTTCTGTCACCCCCTCTTCGTTCTTGTGCCATTTCTTCTTTTTCTATAAATCTTTTCATCACCCCCTGAATGCGATCTTTTTTTATACATAGTGCTCGTGTGAAGGTTTGTTGACAAACTGGTACCATTTTGCCATTTTTATCACGTATATAATATTTTAGTGCGTGATTCCGTTTGCTACCTACCCTCATAGTTTTAGATTTTGTGATGGTACAATATTTTATTATAAAATTATCTTGTGAAATCTTCTTGAACCCTTTGTAAAATGATTGGTGAAACTTTCTGATCTCCGTGCATGTCAAAGTCGCACATCGAAAGGCCTTGCGATTATGACCGCAAGATGGAAATGATGGAAACGAAGGTGATTCATATCTACAACAAATTATAATCAAATTAGGTTGAGACCTGAACAGTTGAGTTGACCTTTTTTGGAATCGGTTTAAAAGCATAAAACTCGTATTTACACTATTTATAGCGAAGGCAAAACAACAACAATACGCCATATTAAATCACCATCCCACCCGTTTTATTTAAACTTTTAACATTAATGGTGTCATTTTGCATACTAACTTTTCCGTGGGAAATTTACTCTATAGTAGAACAACAAAAACTTACCTTTTCTGGCGTAATACTTCGCGTTTCCATTTTGTTTTATCTACTAATCTCTTCCGTGCTTTTCCAGGTTCACATTTTTTAATATATTCTTGCATTTCTTCCATTTTTTCCACATAAAATAATTAAAAAACCACACCACATTCAAACGCATGTCACGGAATCGGCCATACTAAATATTGTGACACGTGATCCGAATAGCGGGCTGCCATTGGTCGGATTTTTTATAGAGGAATTTGAAACTCACATGATAGGTTTTAGAGTACTTTGCAACTAACCTTCGTTTTGAAATGAATTTTACGCTAGATATAACGGAGTTTGACATGAAACAAATTCAAGAATTCGTTCTGCGTATACAGAACTTCTGAATGGCATACTAGGTTTAAATTCAAACAAAATCCGTTTTAGCGGGTTATGAAATTAGACGACTCATTTGTTATTGTGTAGTAAATAAATCATTTTTATACTTGTGTTTCATTTATTGACATTTTTTTTTAAACCCTAGGATTTTTTTTTAGATATCGACGAGGTGATCGTAAACAAAAAGTAAGTATTTGAGTTTACGCAATAGGCACATTTCCTTGCGTAGAGATAAACACACTTCCTACTGAATTTGCAATTATTTTATTGAATGAATATTTTACGAATTAGAATAAATTTTGGTAGTGAAATTACAAATAAATAAATAGTTGGAATCAGTCAGATGTCAAATGATAGAAAAACATAAAAATTGTGTCTCAACAATCTATTAAAAAGAATCAACAGCTAGTTTCCAAAAATTCAACGTTATTGTTATGCTGTAAATATTCAAGTTCAATAACAATTTCTCAACGTGGAACGTTTGTTGCAAAACATTTTGAAAATCGCGCTCTCTAGGTCATTCATCCGCCCCGTCGGATGTTACATTAAACTTTGGCGCTGCGGTCGCTCGAAATCGAGATCTCAGGCCAACAATCTACACCCTTAATTGGCGTGGGTTATACTTTTATGCCTTTCCTCCGTTTTCCTTAGTCACTAAAGTCTTAGAAAAAATCCTTTCTGACAAATCGACCGGTATTGTTGTAGTACCTTACTGGCCCTCTCAGCCTTGGTATCCATTGTGGTCCAGGCTCGTTATATCAGAAATAATGTTCTTTGGTCCTGATATTTCCCTGTTATCTTCTCCTTTCAGAGACTGCCATCCACTACATGGGAGCCTTATCCTGGTGGCAGCCAAATTATCAGGGAGTCAATGACCAAACGAGGTGTACCACAAGCGTCCTTAAATATAATGATGGCTTCTCTTGCAAAGAAAACTTTAAATCAGTACAGTAGTTCTGTTAAATCTTGGTGGCTATATTGTAAGGAAAATAACTTAGACATTTATGAGGCTGATAGTTCAAAAATTATATCATTTCTTACAACAAAATTTGAGGAGGGCGCTAGCTACAGTAGTTTAAATACACATAGATCCGCTTTGTCTATTGTTTTAGGTACGGATGTTACTGTTAATGATTGCGTTAATCGATTCCTTAAAGGTGTATACAGACTTGCTCCACCACACCCTAAATATAATTCAACATGGGACACTAATGTAGTGTTAAACCATCTTTCAAATTTTATTCCTTACGAAAATATATCATTAGTTGATTTGTCACATAAAGTTTGTACTTTACTGGCTATTGCTTCTGCCCAAAGAATGCAGACTATAAGTTTAATTAAATTAAATAATATACTTATACAAGATGATAGTATTGTGATTAAAATTACAGATTTAATTAAAACTTCGAGGCCCGGATCTTGCCAACCACTAATAAGATTGCCATATATTCGCGAGAATCCTAGTATTTGTCCGGCGTTGGCTATTAAAACATATATCGAAAAAACTAGAAGTTTACGTCGGGGCTCTCCCGACGACAGTCTTTTCGTAGGAGTGCGAAAACCTCATAAGAGTGTAGGTTCCCAAACATTAGCGCACTGGGTAAAAAAGATATTATATAATAGCGGTATCGATATTTCCATATTTGGAGCGCATAGTACTCGCTCGGCATCTACATCTGCCGCTCACAGATCTGGTGTTAATCTGGAGGTGGTTCGCAAGGCCGCGGGCTGGAGCGATTCCTCAAATGTATTTTTGAAGTACTATCGTAGAGACGTTGTTTGTACAAATGATAATGATTTCGTTAATGCTATATTTCGCATATAATCAAACATTAAAAAGGTAAATTACATTTATTTTATTAACTTGTTAAGAGAACGATAAATGTTACTTTAGCCTTACCTAGGTTTTTGATTATTATTATTTCTACTTTTTTAAGTTTAGTTCCAAATTAGATTAAAAATTTGTACTTTAAACCATATTTTTTATTTTTGTTAGGTACATACCTATCTAATCGCTTCGAAGCTCTAAACATCTGCAAGTAAATAGTCTTCAGTTTATGTCTGAAGTATAATTAAGAATCAAACGAACTTACCTTGTGAAGTTTGATTCCAATTATGCGAAGACATAAACTGAAGACTATTGTAGCCCTTCCCTCCCACCCAAGCACTAAAAATAAAAAATAAAGTAAGTACCTAGATAATAATAATACAAAACAGCTTTAAAATATAATGAAGAAAATGGCGCGGGGGTGGCCAGTGCAGCGAGTGAGTGAGACAGAAAATCGAGTTTTGTGTTTTATATCTAAAAGTGTGACGAGGATAGCACCATCTCATGTAATGCTGCAAGTAAATAGTCTTCAGTTTATGTCTTCGCATAATTGGAATCAAACTTCACAAGGTAAGTTCGTTTGATTCTTAATTCTCTGTCTCTACCCTTGCAGTGGTATGGTACTTACTAATTTAACTTGACCTCTATTTCGTTTGGGCGCCCTTACGATGTAAGGGTCAAGTTAAATTGGTCCAACTATGTATGTATGGAGACGCCATATGGAAGTACCATATAGGTTTTCGACCCAAAACCTATAGGGTAGGTACTTCAGATTGACCTGGAATTGTCAATTTTGGTTTAAAGTAAAGGCACAAGTTAAAGGGAAAATTCCGAAATATAAAAAGTTAACCAAATAAAACTGGCCAAGTGCGGGTAGGACTCGACCGCTGGGTTCCGTACCATTATATTCTGTTTTTACGACGCAAAATAAATACAAAAAACCCGGATATCAGACGAAGCTGTATAGGTCAAAAGTATTTTGCCTGCCCCCTTGGAAGTATAATAAACAAAAATAAATATTGTCTATCCGGTGACTGGGACTGTAATCAACCGGTCCCGCCGTCCCGGTTACCGTATTCATTTATTTTAATGTTTTTCTTCCGTCGACTGGGACCACTCTCTAACAAACAAAGAAATCTATTGTTCAAGAAAAATAGTACAGTGAAACGAAAAAATTTTGAAATAATAATTGAAGAAAAAAACTAGGTAAGTAAGTACTTTAATTTAACGTTCTTGGGGCTGATTTTGTGATAGATAATTACTTATTGTTAATTGTTTGTGAATTGTTGATTATTTCTAGCATAATGTGTATGTTTTTATTGCGTAAATTTTAAATAAGGGGGTGGATTTTCAGATGTTGGGGAGTGGGGGACGTTAGTAACTATCGATTTTACCCTCTTGTATGATCTGCAATAATTAGTGGTTCAAAAGTGAAATTTGAATTAGACTTTAGTTAAATTTTAGTCAACATTAGATTTCAGCCTGAATTTCGCAATTACAGACAAACTACCATGTTTGCGATTCTGCCTTTTTTTGTGAAACAAGTTCAATGCTGGATCTATTGTGCCCCTTTACCAATCTCAGTCTTAGATTTATAAGACTCCAAAAAAACCCATGAAGTTTTTTTTTTTTTTTTTTCAAAATATAATGTTTACTTTATTCATATTCATATTCATTTATTCGTTCATAAACATAGGTAATTACATTGGTCTTATTAATTAAACTATGGTACAGCTATGTTTCGCCTAATGACATGTGAACGTCAGTTATAAAAATAATTTCAAAATAAAAGAGTGAATATAGTTAATTAAAATGTTAAAATATCAAGTAAAACATAGAATAGTATAAAAATAAAAACACAATAACATAAAATAATAAAAACAATGTCAAAATTTTCAATATCAAAACCAAAGGATTTAATTATGATGTCACTTTATCCTATCATTGAAAACTTCTCTAATGTCATAATAAGATTTCTCAGCAAGAAAGCCATTGAGTTGATATTTAAATCGTTTATTATCAGTTATGTCGCGAATTGATTTAGGGATTTTATTACAGATATTAAAAAAATATTTCACATATGTAACACAGGTTAATGCCCACGCACTTGATTTTTAATTTCCCCGCGCTATACTGCTATCGGCTCTATGACCGGTCGTACGAAGCGGCGCGCGCGACATTACGTTTGGTGTGTGATCTCGACACCTGTCAGATGAAGACACACTCTCGTCGACCAGCCGGATAACCTAGGCGGCGTCTTGCGTTCTAAGAACCATATATTACTGTTCGTGTAGCTCTATGAAGTATTGTGAAGACGAAATATATGTATAAGGGATAGTACTACTTACACGTTTACGTTTATTATCACGTCCAGACACCTTTTACAATTATTATTTTTTTCTGCCACCTATCTTTAAAGCTACTGGCTTTCACAAAGACTAAACCCTGAAAGTTTCATTAATTTCAATTTCATAAGGGCATAATATTGAAAAATGTAATTGATAGTCCAAAAAGTGAAAATAATCGATATTTCACTAAAGTCCAAATAACTTTTGAACCATTAAACATTACAGAAAATACAGGAGGTTAAATCGATAGGACTGAGGTCCCCCGTCCCCCAGCTACCGATGATCCACTCCCCTTGTTACACCGTGTATAAATAAATGATAAGGTACCGGCGACAAACAAGGGCCACCTTAATTAAAAACGAAATATTTCGTAATTATAGGGAAAATTACATAAAAATATTTTTTATCACAGTTGCTCATAAAGTGGATCTTATTCAACGGCTTTTAGGCTCATAATCCAACATATTATGCACGCGTGCGTTTTACATTGCCAACCTAGTGCTGTAAAGTTATCCCGATAGGTTAAATACGTATCTTACTGCTAATTACATATTGTTTTGATGTATAAAAAAGGTAGGTACCAAAGAGTTTTAGCTAGCAAAAATGGTTGTCTCTAAAGTCGGTTTACGAACGAAAATTTTACGTGATAATGACTTAGAAAACGATTAAAAATTGAGTTGTTTATTTTTTGTTTTTTCTTTACTTAAATATATTGTTTTTCCGTACCATTGTATTTTGTTCTTAACCCCCGACGCAAAAACAAATAGAAAAAACCCTAAAAAAAAAGAGTGTGTGTACTTATGTACACGCGTTAGAAGTTATACTTCTTTGGCGTATGGAAAAAAAAATACTAGAATATACAACTTGAACATAGTTATCAATTTTCATACCACCTAGAACTAACTTCATGCTGTTAAATTTAGGTGTCGATGTGCGCGCGCATCGTAAAAATTCACTCTCATTATTTTTCTCCATCGCGAGTATAACTTCAAAAATATTGTATGTCAGACAAGGCTGTATAGGTTAAAAGTTTTTAGCCTGGCCTTTTCGGAGCATAATTAACAAAAAATATTGCCTTAAAAAAATGTAAACATAGACTTATCACAAATATTTTGTTAATTATTATATTGTTTTCTTTTCAAGTCTTTTCTTTTATTCGCAACTGTGATAAAAAACGTCGTACGATATACGTGTGGAATTGATATTTGCATCTTGGCTTCTTATGACACGCTCGCTACCGCTCGCGCGTCATAAACCGCCTCTATGCAAAGATCAATTTACCACACTTATATATCGTAATGTACTATTATTATAAAACATATTTGCTTTATTAACAATCTGAAAAACCATACATTGGATTGTTTTCTTGTTATTTTGTCACTAATTTCCAGGTTTTTAAAACCTTTCTAGTGATCCTTATTAAATCATGGGGCTGTAACAAAGCCATCTTAAAAAAATAAACTAAGAGAGTAATTAATATAAATAGATATATATTTTCTAGTCCTTATTAGCTTAAAAAATACTAAGCCAAAAGTCACGTTTTTACTTAAAGTATTTACGGGTAAAAACAGGGAGTGGCCCTTGTTAAACTATATGGAAACTAAAAATGGTAAAAAAACAAGGTTTTTTGACAAAATACCAACTAAAACATTATATTTATTTAAGAAGCATGCGTAACTAGATATTTTTCAAAATAAAAACAACGTATTAAACAATTAATAAGTTTCTCTTTGTTAGACCTATGAACTCGTATGTGTGGCCCTCATTACGCTCCTACGTTATTTTTACGATTTCCTTTTAAAATTGTCAGGTTTTAATGAAATTATCAAATTTAACCTCAATATGGCAACACGAATCTCTACATTTAACGTCAGTTTTGCAAGAAGATCAAAAAGTAACCCATCTTAGCTTAATTTAATAGTTTTGTAGTTAAAATTTTGCTTAATGAGCGACGCAATTCAAGTCGCTAATCTAAATATCTCCTGCTGACAAGATGGCGGTTATTTATTTATTATTTATGTTAACTTTTCTAATGGTTCTCTATAATTGTTCGTAAGTAAAATGTTAAAAAAACCTGTTAAAAGTGTGATTTTTAGATAGTGGACCTAGATAGTTGTTTCACTGGCTCTAGTTTGTCGCCGGTGCCTTAATTATTTAATCAAAGAGTTTTTTTCTTTGATTATTATAACTTTAAACGTTTTTTTGTTTGATTGTACTGTTTTTGACTTGCACAACAGATATTAATGTTTATTTGTGAGTGGGGAAATAAACAATAAAGTCTGTCGACGGAAGAAAAATATTAAAATAAATGAATCCGGTAACCGGGACCGCGGTTCCAGTTGATTGCGGTCCCAGTCGCCGGAACCCTCCTAAAAATAGTATATAAGTAGTACCTACCTGCTTATTAAAATAAAATTGAATACCTAAAATTCTTGATAAAAAAATGTAGGTACATGCTCAAAAATTATTTCTGTTTTTAGTAATGTTGTTATAGCGGCAACAGAAGTACATTATCTGTGAAAGTCTCTAGCTATCATGGTTCATGAGAAAGGTACAGCCTGGTGACAGACAGACAGACGGACGGATAGCGAAGTCTTAGTAATAGGGTCCCGTTTTTACCCTTTGGGTACGGAACCCTAAAAATTAAGACGAAAAGAACATTTTGAGCTTTTTTTAAAGGGCACATTGTCGTATAAACCCGTGGAGCACGCTAACCTCATCCACGTGGAACCTTCACACGGGACCATCGCGCCGCGCTCGTCGGTCGCGCTGCACGTGCGCGCGCCCGACGCCGGCGGCACGCCGGGCACGCGACGTGCTGTTCTTATGTTAGTAGATAACTAGTAGTTATACCTAAATAGCTATTAATATTTGAACGCCATCTGTAGGGCAGAGATCGCTTGTACTTATATTATTATTAATTACCGAATTCTTGGACAAATAAAACTTACTTACTAGTTTAAACTTACCTACTAACATACACAGGGACGTTCTGGGGAACTTGAGAAATGCTATACCTTGTTTGCTTGAGTGAGTGACCGTCAACGTCACCGTAAATGTAACAAAATGTTATGTTTCATTTTTTCTATAAAACCAAAAGGCTGTATGGTTATGAAATTTTTTGCCTGCGCGGTAGGCAGGAGAGAGGAGTGAATAAAAGAAAGAAGGAAGTTCAGACGCGGGGTTTTGAGAAGTTGTTTGGTGAGAAAAAGAGTTGACGGGAAATTTGATTGTAAATGAAGCCAGACTAATAGCAAAGAAAAATATAATTGTACGAGGGCGGCACTAAAAATTTCGGGAATCAAGGAAGTGACACAACGTTACTATTTAAAAATGTATTTATTGCTTTTCGAAGTATTCTCCGCGAAATTTGACACATTTTTCCATACGATGGAACCAATCATTAAAGCAACCATTCCATTCGGAAGTTGGGGTCTCCAAAATGGCCGTTTTGTAGGCGTCCAGGTCCACAGCTTCTTCAGGTGATGAAAATCTCTGACCACGCAATTTATTCTTTATTTTAGGGAAAGTATAGAAATCATTAGGGCTTAGGTCGGGGCTGTACGGTGGATGGTCTAATAATTCTATGTTTTCTTGCTCTAAAAACTCTTTTGTTCTGTTCGCGGTGTGAGAACTCGCATTGTCGTGATGGAGGATGATGCGGCGGCTGCAGTTCTCTTTACGGAGTTCAGAAACGACCTGTGGCAAACAAATGCTAGCATACCATTCTGCATTAACCGTTCTTTGTCCCTCAAGAGGAATAGTCACAACATGGCCGGTTTTGGAGACAAACGTGGCCACCATTTTTTTTGCAACACTCCGTGAACGAACAATTTTTGTTGGCTTTAACTCATTTTCGAACACCCAAACTCGTGACGGGGTTTTTGTTTCGGGTTCGTACGCGTATATCCAGGATTCGTCACCTGATACGATGTTGTATACAGCATTTGAGGATCCTGCGTGGAATCTTTCGAGAGTTCTGACGCACCAAGTAACGCGAGCCACTTTTTGCTCTTCACAGAGCGAATGCGGTATCCATCGGGAAAACAACTTTTTTACACCTAATTGTTCATGCAAGATTATTTGTATTTGACTCATGCCAATGTCTAAAGTTGCCTGAATTTCGCGGTATGTTACATGTCGATCTTTCTCAATCAGCTTACGCACAGCATCAACATTTTCTTGGGTGAGTGCAGTTTTTGGACGACCTTGACGGGGATCATCACTGAGCTTGACACGTCCACGTTGAAATTCAGCAAGCGATAAATTGTGGTTTTGGATGGGGATTCATCACCAAGTGCAGAAATCATCCGGTCAACACACTGTTTTTGTGATAAACCACTTCGAAAGTCATAATAAATCATCGCTCTTCAATTTTCTCGAGTCAATTCCATTTTCTCAACGACTAAACAAGTTTGACAAAACCTTGTGACAAGACCGAGATTCTTTTTTTAAATAAATAAATAAATGGTATTCGATTTTTAAAACCAAGGAGTTTTCAATTAAAAAGATTTAAATATGACAGGAACAGTTTAAATATTCCATTCCCGATACTTTTAGTGCAGCCTATGTCTATTGAGATTGAGAGAGGTTGAGAGGCTGATTGAGATCGGCAGAATATTGTAAACAAACGAATAAACTGTAAGTAAACTTGTTTCTTTTTCAAATTGCGCGTAGGTCCCGGGAGCAGAATATGTTACTGAGACTGAATTTCATAAAAACTAGGTTTTTTATGTACACGTTACAGTTTAATTATTAATTAACGGGCTATATCTTCAGATTTTTTTAGCTGAAATTGTAAAAAAAACTTTGGTATCTGAGTGATGTTTCTGTCTAGAAATGGTAAATATTTTTCTAAAAGACTTTAAATTTAGAAATTTTCTGAAACTATGGTATCAGTAATTTATGAACTTTATTTGGATATATTTCAGGTTAGTGCAAAAAGATATACCTAAAGAGAGTTTTCCAAAAGGCTTTGATCCGATGATCGTTCGAACGACCAGCGTCAACTCTGATCCCATTCCTGGAGTTAAAGTAAGTAAGGAAGTTAATGCTGTTACGATTGAGATTTTAAGTGTCTGTTTACATGGGGATATTCCAAATTGTCTGATTGAATCTATGGTAGGAGGAGCAGAAATATTTTAACTTACCTACACTCGCTTGGATTTATTTTGTTTAGCTGATGACGGCTTCACTACCACATAAATCAAAAAGCTGCAAGTCGTTGTATGTTGGAATCATTGACACGGCATTGAGCAAATAATATACTGAACACTGTAGTGACTTGTAACTGAGCACTATGGACAGTTTGATTGAACTTTGCTCGATACATATAGTTACAGGTGTTATTCATGTGTTGTATCATTCAGGGTTGGACTCGGGAAGTGTGTGAAGTGATTTGTGCACAGATGGAAGTGTGGTGGGAGGTGGCTCCGGTGCGGTTTGTCATCGACCCGCCTGTATTACCCATCATACATTCTAGAAGGTTGGTACTATCTTCCACTATAAGTTGCTACTACAGTTGTAGGGCGTGATCTGTCCCATTTAAACCATCTGATAAAGAGTCATCAGTAACGCCTGCGACATACAAGGTTGCAAGTCACGCTCACTGCGGCCGTTGTGTCTGTTTTGGGGGGAATGTGGGCCAGATGCGACCGTGTAAGTCACTCCATCATATCGTACCTCCTGCAGGGTAGATGCAGTGTCTCCGCGCTACGCAGCTGTTCGGGGTGGTGTGCGTGACGGGCGAGTGGGTCGGGGCGCCCCACGTCTCGCTCGCCGCACGCCACACCAACATGTCGTATCTCCCGCAGGGTAGATGCAGTGGCGCTGAGTATCCGCGCGACGCAACTGTTCGGGGTGGAGTGCGTGACGGGCGAGTGGGTCGCGGCGCCCCACGTGACGCTCGCCGCGCCCCACACGGTCCTCTCCCCTGCCAACTCCCTCGCTGTAGACGTCAACTACAACCTACCCTCGTTGCCCAACGACTATCCAGAGACTGACATTATTACGTTAGTATAAGTATATTTTATCTTACAATTATTATGTTCGATCGAATTATTGTTTTTACAGTATTTGCATTTTTTGTATATTTTTGCATTAAACATTACCGTTGTATTTGTAGGCTAAAAGCTGCAAACAATGAATGGCAGTTCTCGTCGACGGTGACGAGGTCGTGCGCGACGCGTCACCCGGCGCTGTTGCCGCCGAGAGCGCCGCTCGGCGTCGTCCGGCCCGGCGCCGATATGCGCACCACTCTCAGGGTTCTCAATGACACGCATCAACATGTGAGTACTTTGTTGCTATTACATTGTATAACATTCAATCATTTAGACTTATGATGAAGTTTATTTATTTTAGGGATTGTTTTCCTACAAGTTATCGTAACCTTCTTCAAATGTCTCTATAAGTACACACTTATATTGTTATCTGAATACATAAATTATTCCGAGATATAGAGACAATAAAATAGCGGACCCCATTATGTAATTCCGATAAAGTTAAAATACTTAATTATAAAAAATAACATGTATAATTACCATCAGTTGAAAGCTTCTGTTGAAAATTGCTTCAGCAGTTAAAAAGCAGTTAAATAAAATGAGTAACGATCCGAGCAAGCAACGCTACGTTCACGTCGTTTATTCACAGTTTGTGTTCATTAAAAATGCATTTGTATGGATTAAGTGATTTTAAAGTAAAGTAATCCTTCACTGGGACGCTGGAACGTTCACCAATAGACGTTCGTTCACGTTCGTGTTACAATGTTGCATTGCAACTATCGTCACGGAAACATTTTGTATGGAAATTACAATTTTTTGTTGTTTAGCCTTACTACATTGCAATTATATACTTAATTAATACAATATTTTGAATTTTGGAAAATTCAAACCCTATGTGGACTGAGTCGCGGGTAAAAACTAGTTAATAAACTTTTTAAACTCACACGATTTGTATTCATACTATAGGGTAGTAAATAAATAAAATATGATTTTATGCAAAAGGTTTCCTAGTTATTATTCGGTAGAAAACAGTTTTTTGTATGTTGCATACTTTGATATTCTCGCTTGGTTCTATTGTGTTTAATGTTTTGAAACAAGTCACTCGAGATACGTCAAGAATACTTTATTCATAGTATAAATGTATGCATGGTGAAGCTATCATGGTCGGTGTAGGTACCAACGATCAGGTTGTTCATTATTCATATTTAAATCTAGCACTACAGTGAAAAAGTATTCTAATAAACACTTTAATATAAAAATATGACCATATTTTAAAACAAAATTAACATCATAAAGTGGGTCACTATAGAAAATTCTCCTTTCCACTTGTAGGTAAATCAGTAATTTTGAGCACGTTTTAGATTTAACAACTTTTATAAGTTTGGGTAATATGTATTAGGAAGCATCTTACAAAGTTTACTTGGCGAGTTGTTGTTCAAACTTTGATACTCTTACAAAAATACAATCCTATTATGCTATGTATTTTTAAGTAGCTGTTCCTCGCTGTATTTACTCGCGTTAAGTCTCAATGCTGTAGGAATATGAAAAAGTCTTCGTGTTATTCCGGTTCAGTTGTTTTTGTGTGAATAATTATGTCAACATAATTATCATGTACAACACGTCCACAGCTCTACTCAAGATGCAGGAGTAGGAGATGTTGATATGTGAACAATTTACCCCAGTCGGCACAATGGTCACCATGTCGGACTGCCAAACATAGGGTAGCGGGTTTAATTCCCGCCTCAGACAAGTATTTATGCTTAGATATTTGTCTGTGGTCTGGTTGTTTCTATGTATTATAAGTATATATTTACAAAAGAAAAGCATTCAAGCAGTATATGAGTTGTCTAGCACCCATAACACAAGTGTAGTTACTTAGCTTGGGGCTAGATGGCGATGTGTGGAATGTCCTGCAATATATATTTACAAATATAGATAGGTACTTACATTATTAAAACAAATAACAATGAATGAATATTCAATTCAATTCAATTCAATACATTTATTTCAGATAATTAAAATCCATACATGATCCATACAATACACATAAGTCAAGAACAAAATCAAATCCGAATATAAAATAAAATGTCATCCTACGTAAATGTCAAATAAATTTAGTAATGTCAAAAAATAAACACAAAACACTTTTCAAAATAAATTCAATAAATCAATTAAATGTCAAAACGATAAAATACAAATACAAAATAAAAGCAAATAAATACTGTCCAATAATAACAATTCACCAATTACATGTCCTGGTTTCTAAGAACCTGAACCATACAGCAGTGCCTGAGATAGTGGCTGTCGAACCTCAATGCAAATACGCTCAGGACACCGCTAGCGCTGCCCCGTATCCTGCGCACCAGGGATGCACACCGTTTTCGCATTGTAGTGTAAAAACAGTCTACCTGCAGCTCGGCAAACATCCCTGATGCACTACAGAAACGTGGCAGACCCATCAGTATCCTGAACGCATTATTGTACTGAACTCTCAGTGCATTGAAGGCTCGCTTTGTGTAACTGGCCCACAGGCTGCTCGTGTAAAAGGATGTACAGTAAGCTCTAAAAAGAGTAATTTTAACCTCAGGTGAACAACGAGCAAACCTGCGGGCAATCATGTTAGCACGCACAGACAACGCCCTCCGCTCTCTCTCTAGGTCAGCATCGTCTTTCAAGTCAGCAGTCACTACATGTCCAAGATATTTAAATTGCTCAACCGTACGTAGTGTGACCCCACAAAGTTTTATGGGTGGTATTGTTGTCTGACATTTTCCCCTGGCTTGAAAGACCATGCATTCGCTCTTTAGAACATTGTACGCTAGGCCGTGACTATGAACGTATCTCTCACAGATATTCAACAAAGTTGATAGACCACACGGTGAGGCACTCAGAAGCATCATGTCGTCTGCGTAACTAATGTTATTTAAACAGATTCCGTCTATGTGGCAGCCAACACGGGTGCCACTGAGCTCCCCTACCAGTGCGTTTATATAAAGATTGAAAAGCTTGGGTGATGTTAGCCCCCCCTGCCTGACGCCACACTCAAGTCTGTATGGTTCCGATAAAGAACCTGCCCATCGCACGACATTGACTTGGTTCCGGTACCAAAATTTAAAAATCTGGATCAGCTCGAATGGCATCCCCGCGTCTTTCATCTTTTTCCATAGTACATCATAGTTCACCAGGTCAAATGCCTTAGACAAATCAAGAAAGCTGGCAAACACGGGCGTCCCACGGTTTGTGTAGTACTTGACAGTTTCCTTAAGGCACAGAATAGCCGATTCCGTAGAGAGTCCTGGTCTGAATCCAAATTGATTATCGTGTATATTGAGGAAACGGTCCAGTTGCGAATCAAGCAAGCTGTCAAGAACTTTGGCCACGATAGTAGCTAATGAAATTAATTAATATAATTGTATGTATTGACACAGATATGTTGGTGGGCGAGTGTGTACCGTTGGATGCGCGAGCGCACCCCGGCGGAGGTGTGCGTCGGTCGCGTGCCGTGCGCCGACTGCGGCGAGCGCGCGTGCTCCTGCGCGCTGCTCTCCCCCACCAGGGGAGCCTTGCAGCCGGGTGATGACAAGCACATTATATATAGGGTCGTCGCACCTGATGTTTGTACTACCATATCTATCTAACACACACACACACACACACACACACACACACACACACACAGGCGACGTTGTTGTAAACACGCAGGTTCCCAAAGACAACTCGTCACCTGTAACCTGTACACAGTGTGTAACCATCCAGAAATACTTTCAAGGTAAAATCCATCTCCAAAATTAAACACCGTGGCGAGATTTTAACTGGCGACCTCTCGCTTGCAGTGCAAAATATCTAGTGGCAGTTATAGTGGGATCAAGAAATGCTTCGTGCAGCTATTTTTTCAGGATACAAAACCTTAAAGATTAAAAAAAATAGAATTTTCAAAAGTCGTACAGCAAAAGTTGTTTGCCTAGACGTCTAGTCGTACAACTCCCCTTCGTTTCACTATAGCCTCGTAGTCCATTGAAAAGTTACATTTGGGGTTGCGTTTTTTAGAGGACGCAATTTTATTTTTTTGATGTGTAGGGGGGGTCAGTGTAAAGCTAAAACCAAGTTTGTGGGGTCGCCACCCTTGTCCCACGGCCGCCATCTTGAAAATAGGGGTTGGAATGGTTTTTACGGTATATCTCTTAAACTATTTATTTGATCAAAAAAATTTGTTAACATTTTTTGTTGCAAATTAAATTCTCTACAACTTTGGTTCAGTAACTTTTTGTCGTAGAACTATAAATAAAAAAGTTATAAGCGAAAATGTTCAGAAATTCGAGAAAAAAAAAATATTTTTCGATATAACTTTTTTTTATCATTTTACGAAAAAATGATATCTGACCATTTTTGTAGATCGTTTTTTGAGGAACAACTTTTATTCGCAACATTTTTTCATTAAGTCAATAGCTAAGGTTTTACAGCGCTCCGAAGTGAGTACTATTTTTCAGTTCTCTTAACTATACCTATATTATACGTGTGTACTAATAATGAGTTATCAGCTACGACAAAAACTTACTGAACCAAAGTTGTAGAGAATTTAATTTGCAACAAAAAATGTTAACAAATTTTTTTGATCAAATAAATAGTTTAAGAGATATACCGTAAAAACCATTTCAACCCCTATTTTCAAGATGGCGGCCGTGGGACAAGGGTTGCGACCCCACAAACTTGGTTTTAGCTTTACACTGACCCCCCCTACACATCAAAAAAATAAAATTGCGTCCTCTAAAAAACGCAAGGTAAGGCCTAAAAAATGTAACATTTCAATGGACTATCGTCAAAACACATTGTATAAATAGTAGTGAAAATTTGATATAATATTCCGACAAGACGAGCGTCGAGCGGTTATCTAACGGTAGGAGAGTATCCTCAGATTTATGAGTTAGTTAACTTTACTTGTTGTTAGATGTTATCGTTAAACCAGACACCTATCGATTTCTAACTTTAACGTACGTTACCGAACCGATAGGAAACCGATAGCTCATACAAGTAATGCGTGCAACCGCTATGTTATGTTAGACGTTCATTGACAACGATTCCTTATACAATCAAACATTTAACGACTGGTGATAAATGTGTTTCACCCTTATTTATGTCTATCTTTCTAACTGTTCGTTGGTCTCATTATGCAAATGAACTGATTTTTACGTTTAATTCCTTTTTTGTAATTAAACATTAAGCGAAAACTAAATTTAAAACATTTCAAACCGTTTAAAAGTTAAAATCAGTTTTCATCGTAAGTAATAGTACATTACGATATAAGTGTGGTAAATTGATCTTTGCATAGAGGCGGTTTATGACGCGCGAGCGGTAGCGAGCGTGTCATAAACCAACATGCAAAGATGCAAAGATCAATTCCACACGTATATCGTACGACGTTTTTTATCACAGTTGCGAATAAAAGAAAAGACTTGAAAAGAAAACAAAATAATAATTAACAAAATATTTGTGATAAGTCTATGTTTACATTTTTTTAAGGCAATTCTTTTTTTGTTAATTATGCTCCGGAAAGGCCAGGCTAAAGACTTTTGACCTATACATCCTCGTCTGACATACAATATTTTTTAGGGTTTTTTCTATTTGTTTTGCGTCGGGGGTTAAGAACAAAATACAATGGTACGGAAAAGCAATATATTTAAGTTATGAAAAAACAAAAAATAAACAACTCAATTTTTAATCGTTTTCTAAGTCATTATCACGTAAAATTTTCGTTCGTAAACCGACTTTAGAAACAACCATTTTTGCTAGCTAAAAAACTCTTTGGTACCTACCTTTTTTATACATCAATACAGTATGTAATTAGCAGTAAGATACGCATTTAACCTATCGGGATAACTTTACAGCACTAGGTTGGCAATGTAAAACGCACGCGTGCATAATATGTTGGATTATGAGCCTAAAAGCCGTTGAATAAGGTCCACTTTATGAGCAACTGTGATAAAAATTGATTTTAATTTTGCGTTAGTGTTTCAATGTCAATTATTTATTATTGTATTATACTATATATAATTTTTTTTGTATGAGAATGTCTCTAGATTACTTTTAAAACGGGCTTGTAGAATAAAAGTTCGATTTTAAAATCGACTTTAATCTACACTGAATCTAAATTGAAACCGCCCGCAATATTAATTTAACATTTTCAATATGAACTAATAATATAAAGATGGTGTAAAAGTTGAACGCCGCATATTTTAATCTTAACTTAAAATATCAGCTCTTTAAGATTGAACTTACTTACTTTGATAGACTCTAACGTATTTTAATTAACCATCTTGGAAACTTCTTAGCTCTTGGATAAATGTAGTTTTAACAGCATTTAATACTTTTAATTTAGAGTGGTAAATTAAAGTTCATGGCCGTCGTAATTGTAGCTTCTAATGAATTACAACTAGCTATTCCACATTTATTATCTAATTTTGTGCAGTTACTCTAGGAATTGACTCACGAAATGTCGCCTCGCACCGACACCAACAAACAAATACCACTCTGGACTGGATTGTAATAAAACACGATCACTTGGTGCTATATTTAATTAAATTCAGTTTACGAGTCGACTTTTAGTCAAAGAATAAGAGTTAAGTAAAGAAAATACAGTTAGTGCATATCGAAGTTCAAACTATTTTGACTCAAACTCACTCTATAAACTGACCACTTTGGAGCCACACGAAAATTATAGATTTTACTTTTAGATGAGTAACATAAAATAATATGTTTGAAATTTGGCTCCAAACACAAGACGCGAGGGTGTAATGCCATCTTGAAGTCTCTAAGTTTTAACCATAAGTACGATTTAAACCAACTCGATACTGACCAATAAAACATGTCACTCAGCTCACTCCAGAGCGACCGTTTCCGAGGAAGAGTGACGATGACGACCATGTTTTTTTGTTTTAGGATGACGGCTGCGTGGCAACCCTGGTCCAAGTGCGTCGTACTGGGGCGGACGTGGCGCACGTGTTGGGCGGCCCGGGAACCGCGGCGCGTGCCTCGCTCATCTCGTACCGCGTGCTCGCGCCGCGGCTCGCGCTCCGTGCGCTGCAGTGCTGCTCGAGTGCTTCGTGCACCTGTGAGTAACTACTCCGCGCCCGGTCCAAGTGCGACATACTGGAGCGGACGTTTCCTATCTTCCATTTAGAATAGTAAATAGAGCAACACACAAACTGCCACTCTAACTTAACAGTGACGATACTTACCTGTACACTACACTAATTGAGTCCCAACTTAGTGCGGTTCGCCAACTTCAATTACGTAATGGGTTCCGAGTTTGGAATACGATCTACGTTGATTATTTAAACGACTCGCATATTATTACAGTTTAAATTGACTTTGAGCGATTTTTTTTAATACCCAGGAAAATTTGATAAATATACAGAATGGTCGTATAATGAAGTTAAGAGACGCGATGTTGGTATATTTCGTCCTTTTTGTTGTACTTGTTTAAAAATAGCATTGTAATATTTTGTTTGTTGAATAGATTCATATCCTAATAGCATTAAATAAATCCACAATAGCAATGTAGGTAAACCATCAGTAAGTCCGCTCGCGTTGGTCCATTCCCGTCCGTCGCTCCTTGTACCATCGGGGGGAAAAGGTATAGGCTTATTTTTATATTTCATGTTTTATCAATTTAATATTTACACCATCAATGGGCTTTTAGGGGGGTTGTAGAAAAATTCACGCCTCCGATAAGGCAAGTGAATGGGAGAAAGAGGTTTTTCTTTGCTAATGTCCCTCCTAAAGATAATTGGAATCTAACATTACCGAATTATTAATGAATTTCTATATTTTGTGATAAAATCAAGTCTATACTTATATTATAAAGCTGAAGAGTTTGTTTGTTTGACCGCGCTGATCTCAGATTAGAATTGATAAATTATTCTTTGTGTTGGATAGTTCGTTTATCGAGGACGGCTATAGGCTATTTCATATTTCGATATTCCCAATGGATCGGGAGTTACGCGGGTGAAACCGCGGAGCGCTGCTAGTATTAACTATATTTTGTGGCGTAGCATTTAGTTAACTAGACAAGTTATAATCTTTTATGTTTTCAATAGATATTGTTGAAATGTTGTTAGAAAGTTCTGTCACCGAGTGTACATTTAGTGCAGACAAATGGCATTACTCAAACCTGTACTATATCTCTCGAGTTGGCCGATAGCCGATAGCCGTAGCTTCTATCTACTCTCATGGTAACTGCACGGCACACGGTCACTATGTCTCGACAATCGCATTTACAACATCTTACTTTCATGTATTACAATAAATACGCGATGGGAATCATGTATACCTATATATAATATTATTTAAATATAAATAATCTTAACAAATAAAACTATTTAGTGACCTGATATCCTCACGTCATGAAATACCTATCTAACAGGTAGGTACGATTTTAGGACTTTTGTTTGTTTTGCTTTATGTGTCTTTTATCTATAAATATTCAAAGTCGGTCTAACTAATGAATAGATCGGCCTAAAATTTGGCATCCGCAATATAGGATATTCGGAAAATTCTATTCCTATGTGGATGAAGTCTCGAGTACAATGTAGTCAAAAATATGAAGGTACCTTAGTAAGGCAAATAATGGTTGCTATCGGCATGAAATGTACCATAAGAATTTAGGGGGATTTTCAAAAATTTCTTTTAAAATGGGATGAATTCGGACTAAATTATCATAAAATATGAAGATCTCGGAATTCGATTAGATATTAGTTTCGTAGACCCTTCATAGAGTAAAGTTATTGGAAGTGGTCCCGGTCAATGTAGTAGGGTTATAGTAGTCGAACGTTTCAAGTTATGGCTTCTAGTTTCCAGACTGGAGCGAATTGGCTTTTAGATTGTTTAGAGTTTTCTTTATCGCGCTCGCTGCTTAGTTTACTATTGAAGTTTAGATAGACGGGTTCGTTCAACACATAGATACTTCCACAAGCGATCTTAAACAAAATGTGAACTTTACCCAATGTTAGTGTTTTTAATGTTTATCGTACATTATACGTACCTACCCAGGTATTATATTTCCGGTTCTTAAAATGAATGTATGTTATTTCATAATAAACTAGTTGAGTGACGGAGTATCATCAGTGTAGTAGAGTGTAACGAGCTATGCGAGCGTTACCCCAGGTACCGGCAGCCAGCTGGACCCGGGCGCGTTCGAGGTGCGCGCCCGCGCCGGGGCCAGTCCGGGCACCGCGGTGCTGCGCCCGCTCGGCTCGCTCACGTTGCTCCAACGCAGCTGCTACAAGCTGCGGTTCACCAACTTCACGCCGATACCCACTCGGGTCAAGTGGGACGAACATCTAGGTAATATACGTACTACATACACCGAGCTAGCGATACCTCCGAGACCCGAGGTTCACATCAACAAATGAGCATGAGGTTTAGTTATGGCGAGAGAATGTGAGTTTGCTCTATTGGCTTGGGAGCGACTATTACATTCTAGGAATTCAACTATTTTAACGTTTCATATATCAGGAATTAAACTTTCTCGACCTGAAGGGTCGAAACTCCGAAACTCCGAAATGGGTTGGAATTTTGAAAAAAAATCATAACATAAAGGAATCATACTACATACTTGGTACATTATCAACCGATATGTAAAGTAACAAGACAACAAGGAATCTTACTTAGGACCCTGTATTCGTATACTCCCAAGAGGCAATAAACATGAAAGATAATGATGATCACGTATATTATGGGGTTACCGGGTGCGATTCGTTGTAAAAATGATCCAGTGAATGTAACGTGTAGTTAGCAACACTGGAACATAATGTTCAACTACCATCAGCAGCTAGCGGCTGCTTGGCTTTGTAACTATACTCATGTTACTATAACTTAGTAGTACTTCGATTTGCTACACTATATTTAATAATTTAAAGCGAATGGTACAATAATGTCCCATTTCGGTAATGGACACAGAGTCCTACACTGTTCCGAAAATAAAGACTTATTGTTTAATGAACTCCTCCCGGGAATTGTATTTACAAAATATCTCTTTTTCAGAGAATGATATCCTGAAAGTGATCTTCATACCGAATGAGTTTGATGTCGGTGAATACGCGAATGTTGAAATTAAAGTAAGTTGAAACAATTACATACATACCTTTACACGATGGCCCAGCACTGGACCAGCGAGATGGCCATGCGATAGTCGAAACGCAACTACACGATGGCCACGTTCAGCCATCGTTGCCCACTTCCTTTGATATGCGACGGAAGTACCGACACCGTGGCCATCCAGACGCCATCCGACACCACGTCCTCTACCATCATGTAGAGGGCCCATTAGAATAGTGAGCACGATACGTGTTCCTTAAGGTAGGCGGATGTAGTCACTGAACGCAAAATATCAATCGCCTATAGCTGAAGTTCTTATTAATTATTGTTATATTTTTTTGTCGTTCAGATCTTTGCTTGTCGTTTCAAAACTTATCAATTTTTTTTAAACCGGTCAAGTGCGAGTCGACTCGCGCTCCGCAGATACCGTACATTAGTTTCCACTCTCTTTCTCTACCCTTGCAGTGGTATGGTAGTTATCAATTTAACTTGACCTCTATTTCGTTTGGGCTCCCATACAATTTAAGGGTCAAGTTAAATTGGTCCTACTATGTATGTATGGGGACACCCTTTAATTATTAACTTTATTGTTTTTTGGATTTTTTCTTTATGAGTGCTGTAACACCTTGCTTGCCAAATTTCGAGTTTGTAGGTCAACGGGAACTATTATAATAGGTTTTCGACCCAAAACCTAAATATAAGGTAGGTATTTCCGGTTGACGTGGAATTGTCAATTTTGGTTATAAGTAAGGTTTTACAGTCCAAGTAAAGAGAATATTCCGAATTAATGAATAAAAAGTTGAAAGTACTTATAAGATTTCGCTAATATGTAAATTTGCCCATATTTTTATACACCTAATAGGAACTATAATTATATATAATAGGATAAGATTTTAATATTATAATTATATATAATAGGATAAGATTTTAATATAAGAAGCGCTTTTATCTGAAGGGAAAAGCGGGAACTACTGCCGACAAATTGCTTTGCAGTTTGGCAGAGAGTTTTGTAGTATAGATTGATTATAGATTAAGTGCTTTTTAAATAAATAAATAAAAAATAAATAAATAAATAAAATCTGGTATGAATTTCAAATTGCTAGATCCACCCGTTTTTAAGAAAATCGGTAGTGACATGCGGACAAACAGACAGGCAGACGGACAAAAAAGTGATCATAGAAGGGTTCTATTTTTTACCTTTTGAGGTTGCAACGAAAAGAAATTTCGGGTATAAAATTATACGAAACGGTCAGTACATACGAGTAAGATTCGAACATCTTATATACTTTTTTTATTTGAGGGTAGAAATACTGCGTTTGGTCAATTACATAGAATTAAATAGTCGAGCACTCGCTTCATCGACGTCAGATGAGACGTTTACGTGTCGTGTCTGCACCCGCACCCGCCGGCCGGGACTCTCACCGGGATATTCGTGGATGTTATCGCGATATACGTCGGAGACACCGTGTCATTGCAAGTAGTGTTCATCGTTAACTTTGGAGGTCGTCGCATCGTGTGTGCGGTACTTCCACCGGCCTGCTGGCCACGCAGTCGCGTGTCACGCATTAGTACCTACTTACAATGTGCATAAACAGCTAGTGACAATTATTATTAAATCGCCGTTTATCTTAAATATTATACGTATAGATTATCGTGAAACTACCATCCAGATGACAGGCGGTGTCGATTGAAGAAGGGAAGTGGCCATCGTTTCATTTCTCCCTCATACGTGTGTAAAGGTTCCTTCAGTGCGTCTTTCAGTTACTTAAAATCTTAGTCTAGCGGAAGCCAGTGGTCCTTCTTATTATCATAAAATTCCATCCATCGATCTAAAAAAAACCCTACACTCCTAAATATTTAATAGAAAAATTTAGAGCGATAATTAACATTTATAATTATAAGCGACGAGCTGAAGACCGACCATCGACCGTGGAGCTCTCCGCTCGTGGCGTGGACGCGTGGTGGGGGTGGGTGCGAGCGAACCGCCGCCGCTAACTCGGGGGGAAGGTTCTTTCATATTATTTCAATATGTTAATTCAAAACTGGTAGTGTAAGGGCCACTTGCAGCAAAAGTTCCATTTTATTAAATCTACACTAGTCCATACGTTTTTGACATAATTTAAAACTCTAATAATGTATGGACGAGATTTAGGTTAAGTTAAGGCGAGATTTTTCTGCTAATGACCCTTTGAATTACACAAATGTCCAATAATTAAGAATTTAAATTGTCTAAGCGTGGTTCCTAATCGTGTGAACGTAAATGGGGTCCAATTTCCGAAACATTGAGTCCAACGCTTTCTCCTCCATTATGTAGTTACAGCTTCGAACGGCATTTCGAAGTGAAACGTAATGTTTACAGCAGTAATTAGTTCGATACTTGTCACTCGAAGGCTCCGGACACTCCGGGACACAATGGAGTGACAACCGGGTACCTACCGAGTACCGACACACAGATATATATATATATAAGTTGTTGTTTTATTGTCCAACGAGGGAGCGACTGAACCTTCTCCACGAGGTACCTACTTGTTCAACTCATTAAAGCGACTTAGGACTAAGAAGCTTATGTTTTACAACTTTAGGATGTGTTTCTTGAAGAAACTCGTGTTTGTTTATTTCTAGAATTTTATCACAAAGTTAGATACTTAGGAAATTAATTGTTTTTTTGCTAAAGAAGACTTGGTGCTAAAATTATAAATTACTTGTTACGTAAATTACTTAAGATCTGTGATAATTTGCCTTGTACCGCAACTAATTATTATACAAATAGAATCAGTAGGGTTCGAGGTTATATATATCAGTTGTCGTGCCCCTAGCGCCAGGCATAGTAGAGAACAAAAAATACCTACAACAAAAAGGGTTGTACAATACTTTAGTTATTGATGTCGATATTGCGTTATAATAGGTATTAATATTTGCGATTGCGAGGGTTCGATCTACCGGTCGCGATGAGTATCTAACTAACAACTACCTAAGTACCTACTACTTACCCTACGAAATGTTCATGTACTAGCTTTGACCCGTGGCCTAACCCGTGTATGTCCCGATCCCTTGTACAAACTCACAAATTGATAGACCCAACCGTTTAGGTTAGTCTATCTACTACGTATATCAAGTCACCGCAAAAAATGTTAAGCTCTTCGTTTAATTCAAATTCTTCATCGTCATCTTCCGGAATTCGTATTAATTCAATACAATTTTCTAAACATAAAAACAGCTATTCATTTAACTTCGGACATTATTTTTAGGACAATTAATTAAGATAATAAAGTGTATATAATTGTAAAGGATTGCTTGATTAACTATTTACCTATGATAAACATATTATGAAAAAAATTACAGCGTCATGAGATAAAAAAGCAGATTAAAGGAGCACTGATATTTGGTCGTAAATATACGACCTTGGCGAAATGGACACGAAAATATTTGTCAGATTAATCCGACGATGGCGGTTAAAGGGTTAAACAATGTGTTTAGATCGAGTCGCGCGACAGTGCGCGCGGGTAGGGACCGGACTACTATCTATCTGGTCTATGGTAGAGCTATAGGTCTAATGTAAAATGTACTCAGTAAAGTTACCGATATCAAATCAAATAAGGTTTCCTTACATATTATATTGGAGCTCATGAATCTAATATGAGTGAGGTACGAGTACGCATCGCAAAGTGAAACGCAAATGTATCTCCTTACATTTACCTAAATAATCTTACCTAGAGCTGCTCTACATTATATTATTTACTTAAAGGAAATTGGATCGGAAACGTTGATTCCATTCTATTATTCAGATATGCCATTTTAGTTTGTTTTATTTTATTAACTACAAGAATATATTTGTTGTTGCTCCGTTCTAAGTTATCTCATTTCCAAACTTATTCAATAATTCATGTAGGTACAGTCGTGGTCGGAAGTACAGTCGCAACTTCACATAGTTGAATAAACTAGACGTTAAATTACGACCTACTTCTAAAGACGATAGCTTAGAGCCTCGCACCGCACCACCTTACATGTTTATCGATGAACAAATAAAATCATGCTGAAAATTAAGATGTAACTGGATTTTTGACTTGAGGGTACATCTACAAAAAATTCAGCCAATCACAGAATTTCAATTTACCTTTCATTAATCTTCAAGAATTTCCCAGCAAAAGGAACTATTTTCATGGAAAGCAAAATTTCCCTTTGTACGGTTTTTCTTGATTTTTGCCTTATTTCGAGTTTGTTTAGAAAATTGGATGTAGGAATAAAGAGGGAGAGTGGATCCACTGAGGTTCTATGTTTCACTAGAGATGATATCACGAAGATAAAGTTGGCAGCATTTTTTTCGGTTAATGAATAGCAAAATTAACAATATGTCAGGTAAACTGATGCGAAACCGAATCATGATGATAATTCTTGACATCAGCACTAAGCGCTGGCTTCGTCATTCCTTATTCGTACTGCGAAGGAATTAAACCAATTGCCTGCTTTTCTGTCTTTCTTGACTTTTTAAGGATCTTTATCTAAACTTGGGTGATACATCTTAGGTGGCATCTTTACTCACCATCATGTGTGATATTATCGCTAATATTATCATTTGTATAAAACATTGAATACAACCCACGCCTCACTGTCCTTTTGTATGGTAGTGAGGCGTGGCCGGTGCTTGAGCGACATAAGCAGGAGCTGCGTGTCACGGAGATGAAGATGTTGCGTTGGATGTGTGGAGTGACGCGAAAGGATCGCGTCAGGAACTCTCGCATCCGGGGCAGCCTTCATGTCTGAGATATTGCAGATAAATTGCAAGAATGCCGCCTACGCTGGTACGGTCACGTCTTGCGAAAACCGGCTAGTTACGTGGGGAACAAATGTCTGGCTATGGCGCCTCCGCCGGGTCGTGGCAGACTGGGTAGACCCAAGAAGTGCTGGCTTGACGTCATAAAGGGTGATATGCGTGCAAATGGCCTTACAAACCAGGATGCTGAAGATCGTGCGAAGTGGAGGCGCAAAAGCAGGAAAGCGGACCCCGGGCTCCCGAGAGGGATGCAACCGGGAACATCGCTCGGATGATGAAGAAAACATTGAATAGGCTCCAGGCTTTGGAGCGGGCGGAAGATGGACTGGCACTTGTTGCATCTTGGTTGGATCTCAATCTACTGACCTTGAACGCAAATAAAACAAAATTTGTCTGCTTCCATAAAACAAGAAGATCGAGCCCACCAAATTCGCAAATCCTAAGAATCCATTGCTTTGGCTGGCCGAGTCAGAAAACTGGTTCATGTCATGAAGTTACTTAGGGACGGTGCCGATAAAGAGATCTTACTGCTAGTGTACACTGCTATATGCCAATCCATTATTGGTTATTGCATCACAAACTGGGGGGCTGCCGCTAAGACCTTTTTGATTAGTCTTGAACGGGCTCAGAGATCCGTACTTAAAGTTATGTTTCGTAAGCCCTATCGGCATCCAACATCGTCCCTTTACTCTGAAGCAAGCGTATTGACGGTGCGGCAGCTCTATTTTCAGAGAGCGATAATGGCATACCATAGAATCTTTTCTGCCGCCAGGAAAGATAAACCAAATAATAGAAGGGTGGTAGTCAGGATTCCTCGTGTGCATACTGCTTTTGCTAAACGTTTCCGATCCTTTGCTTTCCCCTTTATCTATAGTCGCGCTCTCGAATATTGTGACTTGTCCTGTCTCCTCTACGGAGTCAAAGTTCGTGTAAGGCGTTGGCTGCTATCGTTGGATTATGATGCCACCGAGAGACTAATTGAAATCCTACGCTGACACCTTGTTTTACGATGATGCCCTTGTTTCCTCCTAATTATATTTATCTCTTCCCCTTTACCCCAAAGACCTCCCCGCTGCATCCGTTCCTAAATTTATAGGTTGGGTGGGTCCCCCTACCCAGGGTCTCAGATTCTGGGGTGAGGTGGTAGACCCTGCCCTTTCTCTTCACCTTTCCCACACTTTTCCTCACACGCACCACCACTGGCAAATCCGCTCTCAGTCAATTTCGCTACCTACATCTACACTGACCTGACACATCACCATTTACATCCATTTTACATCTCACTTGTCCCGAGAAATTATAAAGTGTAAATTTCTAATTGTTAAGTCGGTGTCCCGCGATACAGGCTCTGCCTCGTGCGGGAACCCAAGGGCATTTTAATATTTGTAAGCTTTCTTGAATAAATATAATTATTATTTTTTTTCACTCATTCATTTATTATTCTTAAATTTGGGTTTTTATAAAAACAAACTGAGTACAAAATAAATACATCACTATAAAAACTTATAAAAAAAATTCCATCTAAGCACTTACATAAATACCTAAACAAAATTAAATTTACAAGTTTAAAAATAATGTATAAATTTTGCATCTAAAACAGTAAATCATTATAAAAACCTAAACCTAGAGTACCGTCGGCAGCGAGGCAGGGCCCAGGCTACCGATGGTTAGGGCCGCAGAGAAAGGAATCTTCTGACAATACGTGCCGTATCCAAGATTACTGCCTTCTGGACCCAACCATCCAACGAGAGCCTCTTGAGGTGTTGATCAAGGCTCTTCGCTATTAGTCCATTTGCCGATACAACTATCGGAACAATACTCGTCGAATCAACGTCCCACATGGCGGTGATCTCGTGGGCCAAGTCCAAGTACTTAGTTTCCTTGTCCTTTTCCGCCTTTACGAGATTAACGTCATGTGGAACGGTTATATCGACGAGTATTGCCTGTCGCTCCGACCGGTCTATTATCACGATGTCAGGCTTATTGGCAACAATAGTCCTGTCAGTGATGATAGATCGGTCCCAGTAGAGCATGGCATGGCCGTTTTCTAGAACTGGCGCGGGTGAATATTGATAGTATGGCACCTCTTGGTCCACGAGTCCATATTTAAGAGCAAGTTGCTGGTGGATGATCCTAGCTACTAGGTTATGCCTGTGCAAATACTCACCATTGGCAACCGGAAATAATATGCCTGAGTGACTCCCCGGGACGGTGGCATGCCCGACAAATGTCGACCGTACCGTCCTTCAGGATATATTTCCGATAATTATTATTATTATTATTTAATACAAGCAGCGAGCACCCCGCGCTGCCGGTTTGATGCAAACTTTTGCTTCATCTTGTCATCTCAAGTGGAACATTAGTAACTCATAGAATGGATAAAAGTTTTTTTAATGCTTACGTTATATTAGATTGGGTTTGTTGGTGTTTATGTAGGGAGATTGTTTGTGGAGTAAACTGTTTGTATACTCGTATGTACTTAGTGAAGTGAAGTCGCCAAGCTTACGTCTAATGGTTTCTATATTTCATGGGCTTTGGTTTACGCTTTACTCCTTATTTTATACAGAAACGGCTTTGGACTAATCATTTCTAAACATATTATTTTCCTTTTCAATTTAATTACTTATCTTTTAAATAAAAACTTACTGATTTATTATTTTAAACTTTGAATTAATAAAGGTTGGTGATATTAGATTAACTCAAATTATCTCCGTCTGTTCTTTTTTGTCTGTCTGTCTGTCTGTCTGTGTACGTACCGAGTTCTATGACAAATGAACCGATTTGAATTTTGTTTTCAAAATATTTTTATTTATCATATAAAAATCTAAGCCTATACAATTCGGACACAGTGTTTATTTTAAGTTATCCTAATTAAGTATAAATAATGACTAATTAGGCTAAAACACCTCCGTAAGTCTCTTATCATTTTTCTAAACAGTGATTTATTCGAATCGGTATGATTTTATACAGCCGTTTAAAATTTATAAGAATTTTACTTTGTGACGGGTATTATAAATAATTTTGAGTTGTTGAATGCAGTTCACGTCACCGCGCCGTCACCGCGCTAGTACGCACCACGCGCGGTACAAAGGTCGTCTCATTCCATTAACCTTACGAATGCCTACATCATATTATTTAAGTTTGTCCCAGAACATGACGCAAGTTTTCTATGTTGGGCGGGAACTTGATTGGAAACGATGTAATATAATACTGTATAGCTACGTAGCTAGGTAGCTATTACGGGACAAAGGAACAAGTCAACTGAATAATTGAAATTTTTATGTACCGAATGAAAATTATTTTCTTCTGCTTGCTTCATCTATACATATAAATTCAAAGTCCTGACTGACGGACTGATATCTCGACGTACAGCTCGAAGCAATTGACGGATCGGGATATTAGGCCTAAGTACAGATAGCTGTTATGACGTAGACATCTACCGAAAAATGATTTTGGAAACTTCAGCCCCTACGTAGAGGAAGTCGCGGGTGATAGCTAGTTATAGATAATATGAAAACTAAGTAATGTAAGTTGTTATAACGAATATGTTTTACGTTGTCGTTACAGTGAACTCGTAAAACGTAGTGAACAAAGTATGGTGTTATACTCGTAGGTTCGATCCTTGACCGTCCATGTCTCGTCTATAACACTGTCTGTATCTGTGGTATCGTGGGTAGCTCGCGAACGGATGAACCGGTTTCAATGCGGATTTATTTATTTGCAAGATATATTGTTAGATAAATAAATACTCTATTTATACGAAAAATATGTTACATTTTTTATAATTAGCGTAGATACAATTGTAATAATAGTATAAATATATTGTAAAGGTGGTGATCGAAGCCCTGAAGGTGACCGGTCGCCGGATATTCGTGGTACGAGCTGATGTCCGACATGCATACAGCCCGCTGTACTTGGTCATCGACACTGCCGTCTCTGTGAGTACCTCCACACCACTATGCTCTAGTACCTACTATTGGATCGCTCGCTCATCAATCACGACGCGCGTAATTCCTGCACAATTCCGCATTATATTCGCGCAATATTATTTATGCTACTTTTCACTCCTCCTACAAGCTTTTGCCATATTATGACGTTCGTTCTCTCGTTCCCATAACAAGATTACACTTAACCGAATCGAACGAGTGAGCTTTAACATTTTGTTGAAATTATGTAGGTACGTAAGATTAATAAAAAAAATAAAATGTTAATTTTGTAAACACTTAAAACTTGCAACGGCTCCCCTGTCGGCTCCCCTGTACATTTCCTAAATGTGTCGTATCGAAATTGCCTTCGAAGCGTCGATATGGAATCAGATTACACAACTAGCTTCCGAAACATGAAAGTGGTTCACGTATCTCGTGTTTCAATTGGTACGATTCGTTTCGTAACCCGAGTTTTTCAATCCGATTAGAACTCCCTGTACGTACACCCGCGCTTTCGGTACAATTACACAACGAGCCGACACAACAATAAACCGTGCACACATTGCGACTCCAATAAAAGCCTGCATGAAACAGACTGAAATTCTAATCTCCTGCGTTGTGAAACCATATACAATGTTGCATATTTTAGTATATTGACGTGGAAGTTAAATGGACAAACCGTTGGCCTTGTAAAACATGCACAAAGCGATAGTTTCTGTTTGTACTTAACTCTTTCTCGCTCATTCTCATCGATTAAAGCGAGATATATATAGTTGTCTTAATATGTATTTATTTCGTGAACTTAGTTGTTGAACTTAGTAGTTGACTGTAGAGTTAGAGGATGCAACTGTTTGTGAACGTTCAGTTCATGTTTCACTGTTTTATATGATACGGTGGACGGTGGATGTCAACGCGCGATAAGTTTATTGAAAAGTTATCTTTGAGTTAAATCGTATGTATATCTTATATCTTTAAATGAGCAATTCTTGTATATATATATAATTGGAATCTCGGAATCGGCTCCAACGATTTTCATGAAATTTGGTATATAGGGGGTTTCGGGGACGATAAATCGATCTAGCTAGGAATCATTTTTAGTAAATGTCATTATATTCGTGTTTTATCGAAACTTACTTTTTTTATCTGAAAAATATGACTCTTCCTGACATCTATTGGCGAACTACTAATACTATTTTTTGTGAGCAATAAAGTTATTCCAGCAGATGGCGTTTTTAAGTAACACGAAGTCAATGATTGTTTGCTTTGAGGTTAGACTAAGTAAAAAAATAAATAAATACCGAGCAAAGCTCGGTCATCCAGGTACTGTATGCCTAATACGTGTCGTGTGGTGGAACACGGCACTGCAAGTTATACCTACTGTTTAGTTTAACCTAACTGCTACGAAGACAATATCAAATACTTTTTAATTTAAGAGAATCTCCAAAGAGCTCACTCCTCATAAAATGAGTTCATTTTCTCTCTTTTTTCACTGGAACAAAATAAAAACAAGAGGTTGTCTATGAGACTGTATCTAGTGCATATTACCTTTTCTGGACGTGTTTCTCTGGAAGATATTCACTTTTTTACATTTTGTTCAATGAATTATTTATTTTTATTTTTCATCGTCATCCAATATGACGTTGGTCCCGGGTCCTACAATGAACCGGTAGCTGCGTAACATATTTTTTATCACAGTTGCTCATAAAGTGGATCTTATTCAACGGCTTTTAGGCTCATAATCCAACATATTATGCACGCGTGCGTTTTAGATTTGTTAACTAGTGCTGTAAAGTTATCCCGAAAAGGTAGGTACCAAAGAGTTTATAACTAGCAAAAATGGTTGTCTCTAAAGTCGGTTTACGAACGAAAATTTTACGTGATAATGACTTAGAAAACGATTAAAAATTGAGTTGTTTATTTTTTGTTTTTTCTTTACTTAAATATATTGTTTTTCCGTACCATTGTATTTTGTTCTTAACCCCCGACGCAAAAACAAATAGAAAAACCCTAAAAATAATGTATATCACACGAGGATGTATAGGTTAAAAGTCTTTAGCCTGGCCTTTCCGGAGCATAATTAACAAAAAAATATTGCCTTAAAAAATGTAAACATAGAGTTATCACAAATATCTTGTTAATTATTATTTTGTTTTCTTTCAAGTCTTTTCTTTTATTCGCAACTGTGATAAAAAACGTCGTACGATATACGTGTGGAATTGATATTTGCATCTTGGCTTCTATAACATGCTCGCTGCCGCTCGCGCGTCATAAACCGCCTCTATGCAAAGATCAATTTACCACACTTATATCGTAATGTACTATTTTATCACAGTTGCTCATAAAGTGGATCTTATTCAACGGCTTTTAGGCTCATAATCCAACATATTATGCACGCGTGCGTTTTACTTTGCCAACCTAGTGCTGTAAAGTTATCCCAATAGGTTAAATACGTATCTTACTGCTAATTACATACTGTTTTGATGTATAAAAATGGTAGGTACCAAAGAGTTTTTTAGCTAGCAAAAATGGTTGTCTCTAAAGTCGGTTTACGAACGAAAATTTTACGTGATAATGACTTAGAAACGATTAAAAATTGAGTTGTTTATTTTTTGTTTTTTCTTTACTTAAATATATTGTTTTTCCGTACCATTATATTTTGTTCTTAACCCCCGACGCAAAAACAAATAGAAAAAACCCTAAAAAATATTGTATGTCAGACAAGGCTGTATAGGTTAAAAGTCTTTAGCCTGGCCTTTTCGGAGCATAATTAACAAAAAATATTGCCTTAAAAAATGTAAACATAGACTTATCACAAATATTTTGTTAATTATTAGTTTGTTTTCTTTTCAAGTCTTTTCTTTTATTCGCAACTGTGATAAAAAACGTCGTACGATATACGTGTGGAATTGATATTTGCATCTTGGCTTCTTTAACACGCTCGCTGCCGCTCGCGCGTCATAAACCGCCTCTATGCAAAGATCAATTTACCACACTTATATCGTAATGTATATTATGATGTACCTACCTACGTATGGATGAAGTAAACAAAGAACATGAACTGACACCTCAGACACCTCAGACAGTCGCAACCGACACGGACACGGCACACCGCTAAAACGTGACTTCATTAAAGTATTACATATTTCTAAAGGCCACTACCACGAGTTGTGACTATTTATCTATTTATAAATGCGAAAGTAGGTCAGTAAGGGTGCCTCGTTATATTATATTGCCGTCGCGGACAAGCTTCTACCTTATTTATATTTTCCCACTCTAAAAAGTCCTTTTCACTGTTTTGGTGTTTGTATATTCGACATCCATCTCAATGGTTATACACCTTGCGCAAAAAATACTGTCTCGTTTGTCTGTCCGGCGACACGTTTTGTTTTTTCTTTTTCTCGTCGTCATGGTATAAAGTATAGTATGCCACTCTTGAATAAAGTACGGATTTACATTGAGGGCCATGAATCACTCGCGTGGCTCAGGATTCTAACACTCGACACTCGCTACACTCGTGATTCATCTATGGCCTTCGCTTTAAATCCGTCCTTTATTCACTAGTTGGATAATATACTATTGAGGATATTTTCACAATGTTGAATGTTAAGGTTTGGTCGCGTCCGTTGGATTCAGCCCTCGATGTCCTTCCCGTAACCCCCGAGTGCCTGTACTGTAACACCAGCCATAACAAAAGCAATGTTACGTACCTACTCGAGCTTGGGTATATTAGTTTCAGATTAACGAACTAATTCAATAATAATGATTATATCACACTTTCTCGAATATGATAACGACACGTGGTAGGGGTGCACAATAAGGGAATCAACTCACGAAATATTTTATAGAATTAAAATGGAGCGTGTTCCGTTTGTTTAGACGTGTTTGTTTTACACATTATTTTTTCTATATTTATATAATACGGTGGTCCCTCTGCTTCCGTTGCTAACTATGCCTTAATAATGTTTGTACTTAACGGACAATGTCTCGACCGATTTCGATAAAACTTTGTGGGGCGATAGATCGAATTCTGATAATTGCCACAATTTTGATGTCAGTATTTCCGCAGGAGCGGGTGAAACCGCGGAGCACAGCTAGTATAAAACAAGTGGTGAAACTTATCAAATGTAACTCACAAAGGATTACCAAATATAATGATTGTTTAGTTGACACTTGTTATAATATGTACCTACACACGCTATGTTTGTTTGTTTGTTTGTTCAACCTTCTATACATATAATACACGAAGAGAAACGAAAGTCTGTATATTGAAGTCAGGAAGTAAATGAATACAATAAATATAGCAGGACATTGCACACACATCAAGCTAAGCGACTAGGCTTGTGTTATGGTGACTGGACAACGGATAGAATGCACATCACAAATATCTGTAGACAAACACTTGTCCGACGAGGCGACGACGCGACGGTGGGAATCAAACCTGTTACATAATGCGTCGCAGGCGGAGGTGGGTGTTCGTCCTCGTTATACTAATCATTTAGTCGAGGTTTTTTAGCTAATTACAAATCCATAGAATTTTTGTAATTCGGTGTCTGTCTGTTACCTATGTTACCTAGATGGCTTTATTTTTTGAAAGATCGTGCCATATTTTACGTCACTATCCATCCGGCAGTAATATAGTCATCACCGAGCACCGCGCGGACAAGACCGCGGGTCGCACCTAGTTGTATCATAAAGACAAACAACCACGGAGGTTCCTAAGTTTGTATTAGTTGCGTGTGTCAATGTTGTACCTACGCGGCTTACTTAGGTTAGTGTTAAGTTCAATATTATGTTGTTACTTATTGAACTATCGCGGCTTAAACCTACAGTTTACGTTACAGTACAGTACGACATCGACAGCTGCAAGCCGCGATCCCGTCGGGATATCGGGATATAAACAATGTATTACTTCAGATCTTACCAAGTTTCATCGTAATCGGTTCAGTAGGGCCTTACCTTACCTACCAATATACAAACTTTCACATTTACAATGTTATATACTAGCTATAATTTAGTTAAGATTAGGTCTAGGATTCTTACGTCCGATTACTCAAATATTATCCTATTGAAGTATGTCACTTAAACGTCAGCCTTTCAGTATTCGGGCGTTAGCCTAATTTTTTGTCCCAATAGGTATCTAAAAATAAATTACCAACGAATTCCGTTAAAAAAAACTTTCAAAATCGCATGTTTCGTTTAAAACTACCATTATACTCGTCTGTACATATATATATATATATAAATATATAAATATCAGAAACATGACGATGACGAGGTAAAGTAACATGATGTTGTTACAGTAAGTAAGTACGTGACGTGAGCCTGCACTCCGCACACACTCTCTGTATAACTCAAGGTAAATAAGATAGAGGTTATTTTAAGACGGATTTTCCCTTGAAAATATAACCGAAAAGTAAATCCCTTTATAAGTAAAGTAAAGTATAACAAGTTGAAATGTTCCGTTATCCTAACGATCTGTATCCAATTTATCCTTGTCCCGAGTTATCCTGCTCCTTCTCCTTCTCCGGTCACAATTCGCCAAGTAGTTATCTGTTGTCTTGTTTTCTACTTAAAGATCTTTGAAAGATATTTAACATTACTCGTGGACAAGATAGAACATCGTTACTTCCGGGTCATTTACTTATTATTTATAGTACGCACGACTCGTACTCAACATTTGACTTCCAGATATATTATCTAGAAAAAAAAATGCATAAAAAAATTGCACAGCGACGAGACACGAACTCGTGAACGCTGACATGAACTACCGACAGTGTTACGCGGCCAATACAGTTTTATAAATGTTACAATCCGTTAATTGTAATTACGTCAAAGTGTCGTAAAGTCTCATTCATAAGTATTGTTTTCCCAGATCTTTTATAATTTATGTTTAAATCAAAATGTTGGCAACGTTACAATAGCCATGGTCACGACGAGCTTGTGTCCACGTGACCACGACTATAACAACGTGTACTCTACTCCACTCACATACATTGCAGGATCTGGTTCTACTGTTCCACTCTATACCAATACATCGATATAAACGCGACTAAAGTCGGAACGATGAAGTAAATGTACAAAGACACACAATGTCGCAACACTCGTCGAATCTAGCCAGTACTTATAGGAACTTATTGTTCTCTTTAATTCAGTGTAATCGAAATATCTTTAAATAAATGTTAAACTCTGATTACCGATACTTCGACCGAGTTACTTCGCAACTCGAACATCAAAGATAACGCTCGCTTCAGGCTACCTGTCAACTAGTTAACGATAACTTTATGGTATTCATTCATTCATATTATATTAAAATTTATGGTAGCTTGGAGTCACAGACCACAGTCTAACGATTGCTCACATAAGTCTTACGACTGCTAAACCTAACCTAACGGATACTAACAGTTCGTCGATAGCTTACCTGACGTAATGACTGCCATCAGATATAGACTAACATTGTAACGTTTGCTAACCTAACGACAGCTACATACCGTTACTTCTGTATTGTTCATAGTACCGCCATTGTTAGTCATTATAACAAGAGCTTATTGTAAAAGAGACTGACAGTCTAATAAATAATTGCTAAACTAACCTAATAAATAAATAAATATTGCAGGACATTCCACACATCGCCATCTAGCTCCAAGCTAAGTGACTACACTTGTGTTATGGGTGCTAGACAACTCATATACTGCTTATATGCTTTTCTTTTGTAAATATATACATATAATACATAGAAACAACCAGACCACAGACAAGTATCTAAGCATAAATACTTGTCTACAGTAGTGTATTGATGGCTAATGAACCCTAACGACTGCTACCAGCTACAGTAGCAGTAAACCGTTACCGAACTCCCAACATAAGCAATAATTAGACCTCGTTGTTACCCAGGGCTTGGAGATTGTCTGTGAGATACCTCTCGGTGGTGAAGAGAAGACGGATTCCAAGTTCATCATGAAGGTCATCCAGGTATGTCGTGGTTGGTTACGTATTATATACCTACACTTGATCGGTCGGGTACTATATGTATGTGTGTTGTGTATGTTCGTTACTCCTTTACGCAAAACTACTCAATCGATTGCAATGACTGGTAATAACACACAGGCTATTGTGATCCCGATATTCCCACGGGATCGGGAGTTTACGGGTGAAACCGCGGAGCGCAGCTAGAATCTCCATAAAATGAAGTATAAGTACCACAACGCACAGCACAGAAAGGTGTAGCTAGTATGTATGTATGTATAGGTAGGTAGCTGGAGTCGGGGAACAACACATTACTTTTTATTTTAATACTAGCTTTCACTCGCGACTTCGGCCGCACAGGGCTCGTATTTTCCTAAATCTGAAAGGATCATAGGAAGCCTAAGTTGTATGCTATTTGGCATACAACTTAGGCTTCCTATAATCCTCGATCCGTTTATTGTCATGAGCTTTGCGTTGATATAATAAGTATAAGTCGGTCAGACTAAATATAGACAGTAATATAAGTCACTCAGTCATATTCCTACGGGATGGGGATATACGCGAGTAAAATGATTTTCTAAAATGTAATTAAAATAAAAAAAATACGAAACAGATTAAGAACAGTAGAATGTAGTCGATGTTAGAGAGATATTGACTGGATTACAAATATAACACGCGCCGATTATAGACCGAAGAGGTCGGTATGTACTCGGTGGTTGTAGAGTGCTCATGTCACTCCTCCTCCTCACCCATTAGGTCGATCGTAAGCTGCAGCTGTTACATCATCATACGATGATGTAACAGCTTATTACATCTACTCCTAAAAATAACACTTACGATCTTAATTTATTGACCGAGCGAGCGAAGCGTCTCTATTTCAAGTCTGGCGAAATTTGTTTTCCTCTGTCAGTATGTAATATGTATGTTAGTACTCCCCTACAGGCAGTACTTTCCGACCGATCTTGACGAAACTTTGTCTAAGTAGAGCTTCTACGATTTAATGGATTTTTTTATCGTCGGGGATTTTCGGTTGATGAAGTATCCCTTTTCCTTTCCTTTCTGCTCATAAGGCTATTTAGATATTTAACTACCAAAAAGGGAGTTGGATGTTATTCGATTTCAATGATTGTATGTTCTTAGAAAAGTAATCTCATAAATGAAGATCATATAGAGGATCTTTGTAGTGATGACCAGAACATATGTACCAGTGGAAGTGACCCTGAATGGATACAACCGAGCGGTTCACAATGTGTTACACTCACACTCTAGTATATTACATACTCAACGTTCCAGACTACACTCATTATAATATATAAATATATGGCGGTACCTCATCTACAGCTGGATTATGATTGTTTTATAAATTGATAGCTGAAACCTTTCAGAACGCGCGCGGTCTTTGAAGATATAATGATATACCTAACTGTACCCGCGGCGGGTTTACCTGTATAGAGCCAGATCTCGTGAGATTATTAGGATAAAATGGTGTCTAAGTAATTTGTAGTATTCCTCTTGTCCGCCAAATGAGTCCCCCAAACTGGGGGAAAATGGGAATTATTGTGGCATCTTCCTCAAATGCAATTTGAGCGATTATGGGAGTTGAAAGTTGCGTTTTCCCCTAAGTATTTATCTTGTTGATAAAACAAAGTTTCACATCTATTATTATATTATATTGGTGCTATTTCAAATTGAAATACTCTCAAGTACCTCAGTAAAAATATCTCGGTAAGAATAGAACGTAGAATTGTCTGAAGGTTGAAGTGTCACTCGTCGTAACTCGTACCTCGATGGAATAATGGAACTGTTCTGTCTGTTTGGACTCACTTCACTTCACTTCACTCTACTTGGACAATTCTATTACTTACTTATTCAACGTTAATTAGTTTATATAGGTTACTTTACTGAATTTTATTACATCACTTACTGGTTGCGACCTGCGGGTTCACTTGCGCTAGTGTCGATCCCATGGGAATATAGATTTCAATATAATTTACCGCCGCGGAGCGCAATCCCTTATCATAGCGCACTAGGTTTTTGGTACGTCGTAGGTACCTACCTACTTATAATATATATATTATGTAATTACAAAAAAAAGTAAATAAGTAGGTACGAAGTCTTGTATCTGTTGTCTGTCACCCATATTATAAGTCTAGTTGCTTAGTTCGAGGCTAGATTGTACATAGGCTGCACTAAAAGTATCGGGAATGGAATATTTCCACTGTTCCTGTCATATTTAAATCTTTTTAATTGAAAAGTCCTTGGTTTTAAAAATAGAATACCATTTATTTATTTAAAAAAAGAATCTCGGTCTTGTCATAAGGTTTTGTCAAACTTGTTTAGTCGTTGAGAAAATGGAATTGACTCGAGAAAATTCAAGAGCGATGATTTATTATGACTTTCGAAGTGGTTTATCACAAAAACAGTGTGTTGACCGGATGATTTCTGCATTTGGTGATGAAGCCCCATCCAAAACCACAATTTATCGCTGGTTTGCTGAATTTCAACGTGGACGTGTCAAGCTCAGTGATGATCCCCGTCAAGGTCGTCCAAAAACTGCACTCACCCAAGAAAACGTTGATGCTGTGCGTAAGCTGATTGAGGAAGATCGACATGTAACATACCGCGAAATTCAGGCAACTTTAGACATTGGCATGAGTCAAATACAAATAATCTTGCATGAACAATTAGGTGTAAAAAAGTTGTTTTCCCGATGGATACCGCATTCGCTCTGTGAAGAGCAAAAAGTGGCTCGCGTTACTTGGTGCGTCAGAACTCTCGAAAGATTCCACGCAGGATCCTCAAATGCTGTATACAACATCGTATCAGGTGACGAATCCTGGATATACGCGTACGAACCCGAAACAAAAAACCAGTCACAAATTTGGGTGTTCGAAAATGAGTTTAACTCATTTTCCAACAAAAATTGTTCGTTCACGGAGTGTTGCAAAAAAAATGGTGGCCACATTTGTCTCCAAAACCGGCCATGTTGTGACTATTCCTCTTGAGGGACAAAGAACGGTTAATGCAGAATGGTATGCTAGCATTTGTTTGCCACAGGTCGTTTCTGAACTCCGTAAAGAGAACTGCAGCCGCCGCATCATCCTCCATCACGACAATGCGAGTTCTCACACCGCGAACAGAACAAAAGAGTTTTTAGAGCAAGAAAACATAGAATTATTAGACCATCCGCCGTACAGCCCCGACCTAAGCCCTAAAATAAAATAAATTCCTAAAATAAAGAATAAATTGCGTGGTCAGAGATTTTCATCACCTGAAGAAGCTGTGGACGCCTACAAAACGGCCATTTAGGAGACCCCAACTTCCGAATGGAATGGTTGCTTTAATGATTGGTTCCATAGTATAGAAAAATGTGTCAAATTTCGCGGAGAATACTTCGAAAAGCAATAAATACATTTTTAAATAGTAATGTTGTGTCACTTCCTTGATTCCCGAAATTTTCAGTGCCGCCCTCGTATCTGTTGTCTGGCACCCATATTATAAGTCTAGTTGCTTAGTTCGAGGCTAGATTGTATTTGATGTCTGGCACCCATATTATAAGTCTAGTTGCTTAGTTCGAGGCTAGATTGTATCTGATGTCTGGCACCCATATTATAAGTCTAGTTGCTTAGTTCGAGGCTAGATTGTATCTGATGTCTGGCACCCATATTATAAGTCTAGTTGCTTAGTTCGAGGCTAGATTGTATCTGATGTCTGGCACCCATATTATAAGTCTAGTTGCTTAGTTCGAGGCTAGATTGTATTTGATGTCTGGCACCCATATTATAAGTCTAGTTGCTTAGTTCGAGGCTAGATTGTATCTGATGTCTGGCACCCATATTATAAGTCTAGTTGCTTAGTTCGAGGCTAGATTGTATCTGATGTCTGGCACCCATATTATAAGTCTAGTTGCTTAGTTCGAGGCTAGATTGTATTTGATGTCTGGCACCCATATTATAAGTCTAGTTGCTTAGTTCGAGGCTAGATTGTATCTGATGTCTGGCACCCATATTATAAGTCTAGTTGCTTAGTTCGAGGCTAGATTGTATCTGATGTCTGGCACCCATATTATAAGTCTAGTTGCTTAGTTCGAGGCTAGATTGTATCTGTTGTCTGGCACCCATATTATAAGTCTAGTTGCTTAGTTCGAGGCTAGATTGTATTTGATGTCTGGCACCCATATTATAAGTCTAGTTGCTTAGTTCGAGGCTAGATTGTATCTGATGTCTGGCACCCATATTATAAGTCTAGTTGCTTAGTTCGAGGCTAGATTGTATCTGATGTCTGGCACCCATATTATAAGTCTAGTTGCTTAGTTCGAGGCTAGATTGTATCTGATGTCTGGCACCCATATTATAAGTCTAGTTGCTTAGTTCGAGGCTAGATTGTATCTGATGTCTGGCACCCATATTATAAGTCTAGTTGCTTAGTTCGAGGTTAGATTGTATCTGATGTCTGGCACCCATATTATAAGTCTAGTTGCTTAGTTCGAGGCTAGATTGTATCTGATGTCTGGCACCCATATTATAAGTCTAGTTGCTTAGTTCGAGGCTAGATTGTATCTGATGTCTGGCACCCATATTATAAGTCTAGTTGCTTAGTTCGAGGCTAGATTGTATCTGATGTCTGGCACCCATATTATAAGTCTAGTTGCTTAGTTCGAGGTTAGATTGTATCTGATGTCTGGCACCCATATTATAAGTCTAGTTGCTTAGTTCGAGGTTAGATTGTATCTGATGTCTGGCACCCATATTATAAGTCTAGTTGCTTAGTTCGAGGCTAGATTGTATCTGATGTCTGGCACCCATATTATAAGTCTAGTTGCTTAGTTCGAGGTTAGATTGTATCTGATGTCTGGCACCCATATTATAAGTCTAGTTGCTTAGTTCGAGGCTAGATTGTATTTGATGTCTGGCACCCATATTATAAGTCTAGTTGCTTAGTTCGAGGCTAGATTGTATCTGATGTCTGGCACCCATATTATAAGTCTAGTTGCTTAGTTCGAGGTTAGATTGTATCTGATGTCTGGCACCCATATTATAAGTCTAGTTGCTTAGTTCGAGGCTAGATTGTATCTGATGTCTGGCACCCATATTATAAGTCTAGTTGCTTAGTTCGAGGTTAGATTGTATCTGATGTCTGGCACCCATATTATAAGTCTAGTTGCTTAGTTCGAGGCTAGATTGTATCTGATGTCTGGCACCCATATTATAAGTCTAGTTGCTTAGTTCGAGGTTAGATTGTATCTGATGTCTGGCACCCATATTATAAGTCTAGTTGCTTAGTTCGAGGCTAGATTGTATCTGATGTCTGGCACCCATATTATAAGTCTAGTTGCTTAGTTCGAGGCTAGATTGTATTTGATGTCTGGCACCCATATTATAAGTCTAGTTGCTTAGTTCGAGGCTAGATTGTATCTGATGTCTGGCACCCATATTATAAGTCTAGTTGCTTAGTTCGAGGCTAGATTGTATTTGATGTCTGGCACCCATATTATAAGTCTAGTTGCTTAGTTTGAGGCTAGATTGTATTTGATGTCTGGCACCCATATTATAAGTCTAGTTGCTTAGTTCGAGGCTAGATTGTATTTGATGTCTGGCACCCATATTATAAGTCTAGTTGCTTAGTTTGAGGCTAGATTGTATTTGATGTCTGGCACCCATATTATAAGTCTAGTTGCTTAGTTCGAGGTTAGATTGTATCTGATGTCTGGCACCCATATTATAAGTCTAGTTGCTTAGTTCGAGGCTAGATTGTATCTGATGTCTGGCACCCATATTATAAGTCTAGTTGCTTAGTTCGAGGTTAGATTGTATCTGATGTCTGGCACCCATATTATAAGTCTAGTTGCTTAGTTCGAGGCTAGATTGTATCTGATGTCTGGCACCCATATTATAAGTCTAGTTGCTTAGTTCGAGGTTAGATTGTATCTGATGTCTGGCACCCATATTATAAGTCTAGTTGCTTAGTTCGAGGCTAGATTGTATCTGATGTCTGGCACCCATATTATAAGTCTAGTTGCTTAGTTCGAGGCTAGATTGTATTTGATGTCTGGCACCCATATTATAAGTCTAGTTGCTTAGTTCGAGGCTAGATTGTATCTGATGTCTGGCACCCATATTATAAGTCTAGTTGCTTAGTTCGAGGCTAGATTGTATCTGATGTCTGGCACCCATATTATAAGTCTAGTTGCTTAGTTCGAGGCTAGATTGTATCTGATGTCTGGCACCCATATTATAAGTCTAGTTGCTTAGTTCGAGGTTAGATTGTATCTGATGTCTGGCACCCATATTATAAGTCTAGTTGCTTAGTTCGAGGTTAGATTGTATCTGATGTCTGGCACCCATATTATAAGTCTAGTTGCTTAGTTCGAGGCTAGATTGTATCTGATGTCTGGCACCCATATTATAAGTCTAGTTGCTTAGTTCGAGGTTAGATTGTATCTGATGTCTGGCACCCATATTATAAGTCTAGTTGCTTAGTTCGAGGCTAGATTGTATTTGATGTCTGGCACCCATATTATAAGTCTAGTTGCTTAGTTCGAGGCTAGATTGTATCTGATGTCTGGCACCCATATTATAAGTCTAGTTGCTTAGTTCGAGGTTAGATTGTATCTGATGTCTGGCACCCATATTATAAGTCTAGTTGCTTAGTTCGAGGCTAGATTGTATCTGATGTCTGGCACCCATATTATAAGTCTAGTTGCTTAGTTCGAGGTTAGATTGTATCTGATGTCTGGCACCCATATTATAAGTCTAGTTGCTTAGTTCGAGGCTAGATTGTATCTGATGTCTGGCACCCATATTATAAGTCTAGTTGCTTAGTTCGAGGTTAGATTGTATCTGATGTCTGGCACCCATATTATAAGTCTAGTTGCTTAGTTCGAGGCTAGATTGTATCTGATGTCTGGCACCCATATTATAAGTCTAGTTGCTTAGTTCGAGGCTAGATTGTATTTGATGTCTGGCACCCATATTATAAGTCTAGTTGCTTAGTTCGAGGCTAGATTGTATCTGATGTCTGGCACCCATATTATAAGTCTAGTTGCTTAGTTCGAGGCTAGATTGTATTTGATGTCTGGCACCCATATTATAAGTCTAGTTGCTTAGTTTGAGGCTAGATTGTATTTGATGTCTGGCACCCATATTATAAGTCTAGTTGCTTAGTTCGAGGCTAGATTGTATTTGATGTCTGGCACCCATATTATAAGTCTAGTTGCTTAGTTTGAGGCTAGATTGTATTTGATGTCTGGCACCCATATTATAAGTCTAGTTGCTTAGTTCGAGGCTAGATTGTATTTGATGTCTGGCACCCATATTATAAGTCTAGTTGCTTAGTTCGAGGCTAGATTGTATTTGATGTCTGGCACCCATATTATAAGTCTAGTTGCTTAGTTCGAGGCTAGATTGTATCTGATGTCTGGCACCCATATTATAAGTCTAGTTGCTTAGTTCGAGGCTAGATTGTATTTGATGTCTGGCACCCATATTATAAGTCTAGTTGCTTAGTTTGAGGCTAGATTGTATCTGATGTCTGGCACCCATATTATAAGTCTAGTTGCTTAGTTCGAGGCTAGATTGTATCTGATGTCTGGCACCCATATTATAAGTCTAGTTGCTTAGTTCGAGGCTAGATTGTATCTGATGTCTGGCACCCATATTATAAGTCTAGTTGCTTAGTTCGAGGCTAGATTGTATTTGATGTCTGGCACCCATATTATAAGTCTAGTTGCTTAGTTTGAGGCTAGATTGCGCTGTGTGTAATATCTGACATTATATTTTATTTTTGCTAAAATTATAATAGTACATTGCGATACAAGTGTGGTAAATTGATCATTTCATCGAGACGCTTAATGACGCGCGAGCGGAACGCGAGTGCGTCTACAGATCGTCGAAATTAAATCGATCAAGCCACACGTGTATCGTACGACGTTTTTTATCACAGTTGTGAATAAAAGAAAAGACTTGAAAGAAAAGGAAACATTTGGTGATAAGTCTATGTTTACAATTTTTTAGGCAATATATTTTTGTAACATGTAATTAGCAGTAAGATACCAATTTAACTTATCAGGATAACTTATAACACACTAGTGGCGTCGAGGTTATGCATAACGCACGCGTGTGTAATACGTTAGATTAAGAGCCTAAAAGCGGTTGAATAAGATTTACTTTATGAGCAACTGTGATAAAAAGACTATTCGATCGTTTCTTTGTTTGTTTGCATTACTTGACTCCGGAACTACATTACCGATTTTGATTAAACTTGATATGAAGATACATCGATTTGTTGGGGTGTTATAAGTTGATTATTGTCCCGATATGTACCACGAAATCGGGATTTATGCGAGTGGAACCGTGAGGTGATGCTAGTGTATTATATTAGATTTCCTACTAACATTTTATAAAAAGTAAAGAAGAACATAAATCCCGTTGCGAGCCGGCACTAACCCCTCACTCGAGTACAAACAAACGCAGTAAACCTCTTCAACTAACATTAACTCTATACTACCTAGCCTAGGTAGGTAACTACTTCGTTATATTATTACATTCAAAACTTCCTTATCCACCTGTTAAAGTACTTTAAATCGTATTTAATCCGAACGAAGAACTCGGTGTTGTTCACGAACTCGATCTCGTTCTCGAATAGAACTTCTCGTGAAACACCTGGTTGAGATCAAAACTCTCTCTCGGATGGTAATTGAAAAAACTTCGTACATTTGTTTACTATAGCCAAACCCGGTCGGTTCGTCTCTCTTATTTTTTATTTTATTTAATTGGAAAACCAACAGCTTTACAAAAATAATAAGAAACAGAAAGCCAATTATAGGTTCTCACAATTATAGGTTCTCTCTTGTCGGAGTTATTAGTAACACTTGGTTCGTAAGTTTGTTTGTTGGTGACGTCATTAATCCCTGAACAGCGATCAAGAAGAAGAAAATATAAACGATTGTTTGTTTAATTCTAGAATGAGATTACAGCGCCGTCTGGAAACTAGTTTAGGAAATAATTATGAATAAAGGTCGCTAAGAATGGTGGGTTGTGTACACACACACGTAGGTAGGTACGTCATATTCATTCACTTTGATTGCCCAATCAGAATCTAAAGTGTTTTTTAATTTATCTGTTTCATAAATCTGTTTTCTAAAGTGTTTGTTCGTAACGAATAGGCTTCGAAACCACTGGACCGAATTTAGATGAGACTTGGTATGATGATACATTGCTTATTATAAAGGCATCGATCATAGTATCCCCATATACTACGGCTCATCATTGTGACTACGGTTGATGCAACACAGTCGTAACGTCTTGTCGAGTTTTTTATATAAAAAAAATTGCAGGTACAAAATGCGATCGCGTCCGTGTTTTAAATTATTTTAAATATTCAGTGCGTTAAAAAATGTAGTTTTAGGAATTGCATTTATTCGTGCAGGAAATTATAATAATCAATTTGAAGTGAACGTGGTCGTGGTATAGGTACCCGGAAGTGAAAGCATTTGTTCTAACTTTATTTGTAATAATATTGTTTTAATTACTTGTTCCAAACGCTTTGTCGTTTGATCGCTTTGTCGCGTTGTCGTGTTGTCGTTGTTTGTTTTATTGAAATTCTATAATTGATAAAAATAAATTATTTAGGTATAAAATGTTCTGTGAGATTTTATTAGGTATAAATTAATGAAATACAGGGAAATCATTTTTACATATACAGGGTGTCCCGTAATGAATGAACAAGTGGGCACCTAAGGATAGATGACACTGTGCCGGTTCATAGTGATATAATAGCTATGATTGATTAGAAAAAATGATACTGAAATGTAGGTAAATATTTGACTGAGTTACAAACGATACACAAAACAACACTTAACAACACTTACCCATACAATGAGAAACAATTTTCGAGATGAAAGGCATTCACTGCTTTCGGATCGTATATGCGCTTCAGTAACAGTAATTTGACAAAATATCTACAAAATAAACGTACAAATGTGTAAACGCGAGTTAAGCCCGCCGTCGCGTCGGCCGACAATATGTCTTCATTAGTCGGCCGATAGCCCTTCATGAATTATTTACGGCCGCGAGCTGCGATCGAAGCTCCGACCGTACCACCGGCAATAACTAACGACTTTAACCACTCCTCTAATACTAACAGATGAATCTACTATTTGATTTCATTTACAGAGGATAAATGTTTTGTAACGTATTGCCTCCAAAACCACAGGACCGATTTCAATGAAACTTCAACTTCATAATATATTGAATTGTATGGAGTAACATAAACGACTTTTTATTTCGGTATTCGTACGGGATCGAGACTAACGCACACTAACGTACATGTGTATGTACGATGACAACTAAAACGCACTTGTCAATTGCAGGAACAGTAGCCACTTGGGATAGGTTCCTGAAATGAGGTGCTGACTTGATTCTTGTCTCGGGGTGGAACTTTACTTGACAAACAAAACGATCTAAATAATAAATAATAATAATAATAAATCATTTATTTCTCAACACAATACATACAATACACATCAAATTTAAAATAGGATAACTATTTATGCTAAGTACAGTGTGAGCTGGTGTCTATACTAGGCATAGCCTGTGGGTATAGATCACCAGGCTCTCATATTAGGTTACTATTCCTATTGGACTTGACTTGCTATTTCTTAAAAAATAAAGTTATGTATAGTGGTGAGTAGCATTATTTGTGCATGCGTTGCGTTATTTTAGCATCCTGAGACACCAGACTCTTACGAGTCTGGACTCCGGAGCACCTTAAACGTATCAGTTGATTAAGCTAGGATAGTTAGAATATTTTCAGTTTCATCATAGTTCATCTGCAGAAGATAATCGATAATAAGCCTTTTAGATTTCAACCTTGTTTGCAAATGGAATAGGATTTTAGGGTTTAATTTTCGATAAAGATAGGTGCCTAAAAAACAGAAAAATCTTTGGGCAAAACTTGTTCTGAAGCGTTTTGTGTGATAGACTTCATTCCTATTTCTCGTTCTTTCTGCTGTCATATTTGTATCGGAATATGCTGCAAGTGAATGCTGCCTGAGCAGAGTTTCCAGGATAAACAGCTGTCTAACAGTTAGTACCTTTGTGAGTTTGTAGAGTTCGTTAGTTGGGTATCTAAACGGTAAAAAGTTACTAACCTTGAGAATAGCTCTTTGGGCTACTTCAAGTCTTTCCATTGAAGTTTTGTGGGTTCCGCCCCAACATGAGATGCAGTACCCCAAGATGGACTGGCACAAGGCGAAGTATACAGATTTCATTATATTTCTATCTGCTATGTGCCTTAGGTTTTTAAATACATAGATCAGTTTACGTAACCTAGCTGTTAGAAGTTTTATATGTTCCTGAAAGTTTAATTTTTCGTCTATCTGTACACCTAGATATTTTACTGTTTTAGATTTCTGTACGTTAGGACAATCTAAACAGGAGTTTACGTCAGAGTGTACATTTTGAGTTTGTCGACATGTATGGGCTTTAATAGTTAACGAACTGGGTGGTTGTTGAGAATTTTTTTATTGAAAAAGTTATAAAATGAGTCTTATCAATATTTAATGTTAATATGTGTTTACTAAGCCAATTAGACACTAAGTCAAAACCAAACTGCGCATCAGAGAATACTCGTTCCCAAGATTCAGCTGCAAAAACAACAGCTGTGTCATCAGCGAAACTTAGAATCTTACCATTTGGTATTTGGAGATTGGTGAGCTCATTGATATAGATGAGGAATAAGGTTGGCCCCAGTATGCTACCTTGGGGGACACCGTAGGTAACCAACAACTTATCACTCATCCATTGGTCCACCTTTACTACCTAATTTCTATTATTAAGATAGTCTGTGAAAAGCTTTAACTCAATGCCCCTAATTCCGTAGCATTCCATTTTAGACACAAGTATGGGGACAGAGACCGTATCGAATGCCTTTGCTAGGTCTAGAAAAATTGCTAGGGTTTTCAGTTTTTTGTCTTGATTTGTAACAATAAAGTCTATCAATTCGTGTACTGCATCTCCAGTTGATCGTTTTTTACGAAAACCATATTGTAGCGGGGAGAGAATATTGTTGTGTTCCAAGTAATTAATCAATCTAGAGTTCATAATACGTTCCAGAATCTTTGACAGCGTAGGCAAGATTGAAATGGGTCTATAATTGTTGATGCTGTCTCTGTCCCCACTCTTGTGTATTGGTGTTATGCGTGAAATCTTGAAAGCATCTGGAAAGACCCCACTACTAATTGCAAGATTGCAGATATATGTAATAGGTTCAATGAGTAGATCCCTATACCGTTTCAGCATGGAACCAGAGATATTGTCTAGGCCCGTTGAGCAATCACCCCTCAGGTTACGAATTAGAGTGTCAACCTCCTGTTCGTCAGTCGGTAAGAATACAAATGAGTTCATTTGACTATTTGTTTCGACAGTATTTTGCACGTTGATAGATCTGGGTGGATGTTTTTCTGCTAGGGTTTTGCCTATTTCTGCAAAGTATTTGTTTATTTGATTAACACTATCTTCCTCCCTAGATACTGTGATTAGTTCTGTTGCCGTCTGTTTAGTTTGTTTATTTGAATAAGTAATTTTTCTGATTGCCTCCCATAGTTTTTTCTTATATTTACTTTTTTCTGCATTGTCTATTTCTGATTTTTCATATTCTCTTTTTAATTTTCTTAGTAAATTATTGCAATGGTTGCGATATCTTTTGTAGGATAACTTTAAAATTTCATTGTCTCTATCTTTCTTCAGTTTTTTGTGTAAATTATCTCTGTGTTTCATGCAACGAAGGAGACCTGGTGTTATCCAGGGTTATCTAATTCGTCTTCGTTTTGGAATCCGTTTAGTGGTTTTATTACGGTTTATGGCATTAGTAAACATATTTATGAAGGAATTTGTGGCCTCGTTCACATTAGCAATGGTACATATAGATTTAAAGTCAGTATTATTCATATCTATATCCAGTAGGTTGTAGTCTATATAATTTATTTCATTTATAATTTCATTAATAACTAGATTGTTTAAATTCATAAAAAATACTAGAGTATCATGATCGGTTACCGACGCTTCTATAACATGACATGAGGAAGCTAATTTACTTTTTACCATTACATGGTCTAGGCATGTTTTACCATGGGTAGGATAAAAATGAGCAGGTTGAACGCTATGAGAGGCCAAACAATTTAAATAATCATCTGTCTTAGCATCGCAGTTGTCTATTGAGATATCTAGGTTTATGTCTCCTACTAAAATAATGTTTTTGTAATTGGAATAATGTTTAAGGAGACGGTCTAATGACTCTATAAAGCTAGTCGGGTTTTTGTAGCCATAGGCACGGTATATTGCCAACACTATAGTGTCATTATCCATTTTGATCACGATGCAATTTCCATCTGTTAGGTTGGATTCCAGTATTTTAACTGGCCATCCGTCAGCAACATACACAACTACGCCTTCATTTTGGGTTTTATTGTCTTTTGAAGTAAATACTTTATAGCCCTCAATTTCAGGTATGACCTTGACAACAGGCAACCAACACTCGGTCAGCACTATTATATCCCAGGTTAGATTGCTTCTGACTAGGAGTGTTTCAAAACTATTGATATTTCGTGCAATACTTCTAATGTTCTGACATATTAATTTAAGTGCCTTCTTAGATTTCAATTTTGAGAATAGAGTATGACATTCGTCAATGCCACATACAGAGTATACAGATACTGTCAGTTCATCCAGCGCCTTACTAACCATGACGTTGTCATCAATCATTGTTAATATAAGTAATAGATATATCTAGTGGAAAATCGTGTAAATAAACTTTGTGTAAATAATTCACCGTATAGCCAGGTAAAAACCTAATACTGACCACAAGCGAGATTCTAGAGAACACACTACAACAATCAATTTCCGCCATAGCCTTACAAAGTAAATTAAGTTCAACAATATATATTAATAACAGATGAGAACTTTTTAGCAACAAAGTATGCTTATGTAGGACAATAATAACTATAATATAGAATATAAGAGATGAGATAGGACAGACATATTTGGTGTTTGTATTGAATATTAAATCCGCAAGTACAAACATGATAAAATGTGACAACTGATAAAATAATTTAGATAACATTGTAGTTGACTTTCTTAAATAATAGATTAACTGTAAACGTGATTTACAATTTAGATCAAACTTAACCGGTACCAAAAACCCTATCCAGATCTAACTCTATTCGTATACGATGTCGTATCGAGTCCGGCTCCTGGCTCTTCCTCGTGTAGATTCTTCCATCTCTCGTCCATACGTAGCGCCATTTGTGGGTATTGGCTAACTCACGGGCCCGGCGAAATAACTGGCGGTTTATTCTAGTCAATCTCTCATTTACATAGAATTTATTTGGCGGGCCAGGGACTCCTGTCCCTTCTGTTGTAGCACCTCGTCTAACTCTCGCCTCGTGCAGGAATTGTTCGCGAAGACTGCGACGCGATAATCGGACAACTATGGGTCTCGGCCTCTGCGTTGGGGTGGTCCGGGCTCCTCCTGAGGGGGGGAGGTGGACCCATTCTTATTACACTGACCAGGTCATCCTCCTGTATCTTAACACCCAATTTAGTTGCTAGAGATAGAACCACATGATGTAAATTTTCACCTTTCTCCTCCTGGACACCGGAAAGCTCCACATCGTTCATCAACAGCTGTTGGTCTCGTTCATTTAGTTCATCCTTCAGTTGCTGTATTGTTTCCATTACATTATCTCTCCCTGAGGTGACACCTTCGCCGGAGACTCGTTCCAAGTTGTCAATTCTACTTGTTACTTGGTCGAGGCGCGCTTCGCATACGTTAACCCTCTTAGTAAGCTCTTGTAATGTTCCATTTAGAACTCGGAGTTCCATTCGCGTGTCATGCATCTCTTCGCGGAACTGACATATCTCGAGGACAAGAGCTTGGACATCTGTCATTTCGATCGTTTCATTGTGCGCGGTAATGTTGTATCGATCTATATCTGATGGACTTGCTGCTGCTCCTCCACGTCGGGTTGTTACGCCATCGTAGGGAGGACATAAGGGAGTGTTGGAATTGATCTAACGTTCTATGACGACATATTGCTTTATGGACATTTCATGATACCTACTTTTAAGCATATTGCTTTAAGCGTCTTGAGTTTTAGGTATCCTGATTCTAATGTTATGGTGCAAGTTCCCATTCTCCCCCATTTGGGGAATCCGGTTGGGGGATAATGGGATAGTATACGGGGTATCCGTATACTTTCTTGTTAGACGTCTTGTGTTTCGGAGAAGATGCTTATTATACAACCAAATACATGATATACTACAATAGAATGAAAGAAAAAATATCGTAACGATGTTATTACTAAAGTTTTGTCACTCGATTTATATAATTACATGAGACGTAATTACGAGGAGTACATTGTACGTTACTCTCTATTGTAATATAAGGATCCTTTATCTATAATGGAAATATTTCAATAAAAGCACAAACAAAAGGTTAATTAATATACTCGTCGACTGTTCGTTAAAGGAATGAATATGAACTGCTTATAATATATTGATATATTATAAATATCTATAAATATAGTATTTGATGTTTGAATTTAAACGAAAGGCAACTAAAATCAATCTAATTGTCAATATATTTCAATAATTTCAATCAGTTGAGGAAATTACAAACATTGTACGTACAGGTTTCAATTTTCAATCAATGTTTATTTTGGGCACCTCCCACTGGCCCCACTATTTTAGCCCCTCACTGGTGGGATGAATGGGATTTCAACATTTTATTCTTTTGGTCTCATTGGCTCAACTGGATATTTCAGTGGGGCCAGTTTGAGATACCCCATTCTTGGTAAATAGGCAGGATGTCTCACTTTTGACTCAATCTTATAAAACCTTAAACCGAAGAGCTAAAGAAGAAGAAACTAGGTGGAGATGTAATATTGCACTTGGCTTGTGTTATGGCACCATATAATGGTACACCCAGACTCGGTAACAAATATTTATAAAATTAAACAAAACATATTAATTCCGCGGTGTGAATCGAACCTGCAACGTTATGTGCCACATATTTGGTCGTCGTCTAGTAACACCACGTCTGTGAACAATATAAAAGTATAAGCAATCCCTGTTTGTAACAACTTCCCTTACGATTGTGTGTATTCAAATACGATGTATCGTGATTTACAATTGTACGAGAAAGTTGCCCCCCTTGTTCCTGTACCTAACCAGATGTATATAAATGTTTATATATTGTACCGAGATGTAAGTAGGTATAGAGGTAACACCTGGACCGGACTAGTTAGCTGGTAGTGCGAGCTAGCAAGTGTACATACGTCTTTCAAAGATATGAGTATAACGGTCAAACGTGCTGGTATTCCCACACAGACACACAGTCCGCATATCACGGCTCAATTTCCTTTTTCACCGTTTCTTTCGGAATTTAATTAGACAGTTTCATAAGATTGTCGGTTTCTTTTTGGTTCATGCTTAAACGATATAAGTATAACGGATGTTATTCCATAAATATGTCATAACGTGTAACTGATGTGAGGAATGAGGATATTTAGTAAATGTAACCTCTATGTTGTAAGGTTAAGTTAAAGTAGCTGTGTGGTCGCAGGTCGCGCTGTCCACTGTCCATCGTCTACATAATGTTCCAGAGATGTTTCCTCTAATCCTCTATACATATATAGAATAAATCTGTGAAAAGTTCACAACTAACGTACTTTTATATTATAATTTACATGAACATATTGTACAGAGAGGGACAATATTGAAAAAGTTGTTTTTTACTTACGTTCTGTCAACGGTTTACTTACTGACTTTATTTTACTTTCAACAAAAGCATTTCCTTCTCATTTGTTATGAAAGAATATGGCTTTACTTTGTTCCTAGTAGCGGCTGTTTGTTGTGCACTGTAGTGCCTGGGACATGTATTTTATGAAGTAGGCTTGGCCAGCATCTATACCACCCTTTCACCTTAGTTGACCGTCTCCAGAGGAAAGAACTCCGGAGCCAACTAACCCGATGGGTTCATCACGATGTTGTCCTTCACCGTAAGAACACTGTCAATGAGTGCACTAGATTTTCCGTAAGAGAAATCAATCGGTGCACAGCCGCCGCGCCGGTCGGGATTCAAACTCACTACCTCGCTAGACGTCTAACACCTCTCTATTAGTAACCTATATAAACGCCAACAATAAATGTAAGTCAAGTATATCGATCGTTACAGCGTGAAGACGGTCCGTGGAACGCAAGCGCAGCCAACCACAAGTTGAACTCCCCTGAGGATATATTCACCGAATGGGACAAGTTTAGAGGTGAAGGTAACGTGGCCACAACTCTCCTATTATAACTTTAAACATTTACCTGTAAAGAGTCGTCCTCATTCTGATCTCCGAGTATCTAAGCCTAATGTTGCATCTATACTGTACTTTGACCAACATTATGCATCGCGACAACGTGGAGTAACGTTTATGACTATTTATTATATAACTAGCTGTTGCCCGCGACTTCGTTTGCGATGTGGTTTTGGGTTATATAGAATACCTAGCATTTTTCGGCATAGATACAATTTATCATTCGGTGTAAGTTATAAAACAAAATAGGTAGTTACATTGTTTTTAAACTATATTTTTAATTGATTTGGCGAAGGCACTTTACTTACTCATACTCCGAAAGTAGGTCTAAAGATGCCTGAAGAGCGTGTAGAAAGAAAAACTTTCAGCCCTAGGGAAAATCGCTTTCACTGACAGCTGTCATGTCAAATTATGGCTTCGCACGGCTCATCCATACTGCCAGAGTACTGACAAAGAGTACATAATAGGTTTTTTCTTAGTAATCGAATTCAGGTAGATATATTTAGTTCAAGATATCTTATTTATAAAATAAATGTAAAGGTGAAAATTGTCAAAGCGACGTATGACCATGCTGCGCCTCTGCCGGCGCCCTGTCAAGATGTTGCAGATGTGGCTTTATGCGACCGTGCGGTCAGTGTTGTTCCTTGAGTAAAAAAATACTGGCAGGAAATGCTTGCATTTTGAATGATTTTAATTAGTATTATCTTTTGTTATTTTGTTATGTTTTTGTGTTAAGTTTCATCTGGTTTTTCATTTATGATTGTGTATTTTGTGTAAATAACATTTTCTAGACAAACCGTGTTACAAAAACTGTAATTTAAATCTACGGACTTCGCGTCATTACTCAGTGTTGGATAAACTAATTAATAAAAATCACTTCGGTAAGTACCGACGTATTTGAGTATTGAAAACATATTGAAAACAAACAGCAAAAACAAAAAAATCTACATAATCTAAAAGCACAGTGTTTACCTCGGGTTTGTTTTGTTTACTCAAGGTGTGAAAGTCACTCATTGAGTCCCGAGACGGAGTTTGGCGCCCGAGCGTAGCGAGGGCGCTAATAGTTCGAGGGTAGTAACAATGTACTATTTTTGTTAATTTTTCACAAATAAAACATAATACACAACAATATGATAAGCTAAAACTAAGTCCAATTTCTATTCGCACAAATTTTTCAAAATAATTTGTCTTCCTAGTTATCTTTAGATTTTTGTAAATTAGTTTTTTTATTAGGTAGCTGGCAGGCCTACGTAATTTTGGGAAAAAAATGATTTTTACAAATAACTATCTGTATATTTTTTAACCGACATCAAAAAAGGAGGAGATTCTCAATTCGTCACGTATATATTTATTTTTTTATGTATGCTCGCTGATTACTCGTAAACTCTTGGAGCGATTTGCAAAATTCTTTTTTTGTTTTTACTATTTAAGATTTCCGCTACTTGAACTCATAATTCAAACTATAGGAGGAGAAAAGCGCGATAGAAGTGTACCATCGGAGGTCTTCGGTAAAGGAGATCGGTAATATTATGTAGTAGTACCTCTTTGTACTAACCTCATTTTCAGTTTCACGTAGGTAGTATTAAATGCAAACTATTTGGTTTTATGACAGCTGTCATCTTCAGCGGAAGCATGTACTGCAGCCCTACCATGACTTTTTGAAGAACTCGAAAAAAAGAAACACTTTTTCGATCACTCTCTTGTCCGTTTGTCTGTCAGTGTGTCACTACCGATATTCTCAGAGACGGGTGGACCTAGTAAGTTGATTTTTAGGAAGTTTCATAGTAAATACTCAATATATTATGTTTAATCGAATACGTAAAAAACCCGTGGTAAGGGTACTGTTCCCTTCTGACGTTCGATTACGTTTTACCACGGAAAAATGTTTCGATTTCACATTTCTTAAATGTTTTTTTATCAAATATCTTAATTATTGTATTAAACTCAAATTGAAACATACCCTAAATGTTAATCTGATATTTCCTGAACATATTTGTGTGGACCTTGTCGAAATCTGTTCTGTAGTTTATGAGATTACCTGGTTCAAACAAACAAACAGACAGACAAACAGACAAACAGACAAACAGACAAACAGACAAAAATTCTAAAAACCACCCTATCGTGTTCAGCTAACGATTTAAAGACGACCTGTGTATTTTTTTTCTGGATATCTTACAATTACAGATTTTTTGATGTCTACAGATTTATTATATGTATAGATTAATGACGTCCATATCACCATCGCGCCAGTGACAGTAACGTTCGGTGACATTTTACAACTTTCCTTCAACACGACCACTTTTAGGAAGTATTGCGTAACAAATATTACTTAAATCAGAATTCTAAAAATTCCTTTGGTATAAAATATCGATATCGATTGTAACTACATGTTGATTGTTTTCAAATGTTGTACTAAAAACACGGCATATCGAGTAACGACCGGTGACATTAATTGAATTATTAATTAGAATGACTCATGTTCTAGTAAATGCACGAAAGTTCATTTTGACAAGTACAATGGAATGGCTCACGATGGGAACGACCATAGTATGAAACGTTGCACAACGCAGAGTACCTCCAACTCCGGTGTGGTTGGGCCTTAAGGAAAGATAATATTCATATCGGAGTAGCTACGTTGCTTGAGATGTCCATACCATACGTTTTGTATACCTATTGGAACTATGAACCGTAATCATGAATGTTCGTACCTTTCCATAATGATTGAAGGGGGTCACCCCTGTGACGTCACACACGTGGCTCCACTCACTCACGGTACGTACGAACGTTTCCATCATTCATTTCATCCACGTACAGTATTCGGGAATTGAACGATTGCAGAGAGTGACTCTCTCCACCGGAATGGTTCACAGATATAAAATATCCATACCTACCTACTACAAAGATAGAGTACGAATATTTCAAGTAATGTTGGCACACCGTTCTACGTTCTTATGTTTACGTCAGTCTGTAAACTTGCAACTTTGTTCCGACAACATTTATTGCCTCGTAGAAATACCATTAAAAATCTAGATTTATGTACCGATACCGACATTTAGACATTTGTAAGACGGAAGTTAGTACAAGTGTCTGGCATTCTGTTTTTATTGGCAACATTGGTCTGGTCATTTATTTTATTTTTATGTATCTTATGATTACTTGTGTTTTGATAAACATGGCAACGATATTCTCTCTCTATTGATAGTATAGGTGTTTTATATCTATCGGAAGTATTATAAGTGTATTATTTCGGAGCACTTGTTCCTATTTCGATACCGGGAAATGCTACGCTTGTGTCTACAGCTACAGTATAATATAATATGTATGTATACTATAAAGACTCACAACGTTTTATACAACTCGCTGGCGGATTCTATCCTACGGCAGGATGTTCAACATTTACTCCGATAGAATCTAAGTATTCCCATTATCCCCAAAATTGTATCCCCAAAATGTCCCCCTTTTTTATTTCCATTAGTGGGAAATTGGTGAGGGATAATTGGAATTAAAAATTGCATTTTCTCCCGAAACATTTCTTAACTAGAATGCTATCCCCTGAATGCCAGAATAGCCTGATTAAAGAAAGGAAGTGTTTCAAAATGTGTGCGATCAACATAGAAGCGAGTGATGATTATGATCGTAGATAGTACCGATACAAGGTTATACTGCTACTACTGACTGCTACCTGTGGTGCTACATACAAAATGAACACAGTTTACATTCCGATAGCTTCGACCACTCACCGTTATTGAGTTTACAGAAAAGCTGATGCACCACGTAGTGATATATTAGTGTGGACGCGACTTGTCTGCCTACTTTCAAATATATCTAATACTGTTTGTAGAATGTATTTATTGACTGCTAACTTGCAAGTTAAGAAATATGTAATGTCACGTCACTGGTATTGTGTTTAAACGTATTTTCCATCTTATGCTTTCTACTAGACTCCACACGAATATGAACGATATTTTTAGGGAATTACTGCATAGAAAGCGTGCATATTTAATTCTTAAACTTAAGTGCTTATAATATTTAACATCGGTAATTTACTTTTTATCGTGCTGTGCTAACCCCACCAGGTCCACACTAATATCATCATTGATGTTCATGTTCAGTGTTGAAATGAATGCGGTGTGAGATGCGGATAGAGTTATTAATAACTTCCACTCTGTAGGTAGGTTACAGAGATAGGTTCGTGTTACTGCTGATTACACTCCACTTTAATAGAGTAGGTGAAGCTAGAGCTAGAGCTAGAACAAGACTAACGTACAACCTTACATTGATATATTGCAAGACTCCACAGCCAGTCTCCGCTGTGTCGCGCCGCGCTCGACGCTCGACACCCGAGCCGCGTGGAATGCGACGCAATGCTCCGTATGTTTCGGCCGTCTATCTAGATGACATTCTTCAGTGATGAGACAATCTGATGACATTCCGGTAATATTGCGTCACGGTATACTAGTACACTTACTTTGCAGATGCTCTAGCTCTCAAGATATAAACGGTGGCGGTAGTAGTTCGACTTCTGCCTGGACCTGGACCTGGACCGGCTCGAGCTCACCGGTCCAGGTTTACAACGAGTATCATGCGCGGTGTATCTGTCATCCCATCTAACATATGGTTGTGGTTAGGTAGCGTTCCGTCTAGTTGTATTGTAATACTGGTACATAGGTAGGTATCATGTGATTACAGCTCTCATCAATCAACTTCTCTAATGTAAGGAGGGGGGGGGGGCGGTCAGAATGTCCCTTTCTCAGAATACAATACAAATACTTATTCCGTTTTCTCGTTACTAAATACCATTTTGACCGTCGTGATTAGTTTCAGTACCTAAAATAATATCAAATATAATATTATTTAATAAAATAATATTAAATATAATATTATTTCCTCATAGAGATATAATATTATGTATAATCATTAAACCTCGTTTGTCGATTTAATTCGTCATTAGGTAGGTACATAAAGTAATAATGCTAGGAGTAATGTGTGTGTTTGTGTGTAATGTGACGTCATCAGCAGCCGGGTGAGCTATCTCACACTTGAGGAAGTGGAGGGGTAAGTGTGTCGTCATTAGGGGCGGAGCTGATGTAGAACGTTCAATCCAAACAAATTGCATTCAAACATTATGTTGTTCATATTTCAGTTTTACATACAAGATAACATTGTGATTATTTATTTGTTGAATACCTTCAAGAAAAGTAACGCAGGCAGCCATCACATACTCGTACCTAGTAGGTACCGTGTACTACATTTTACCGGAAAATATACAAACGTAGCTTAGGCGGGAGATGTCGATATATAAAGTATGATGTCGTAAAACCGACTGTTTTAGTGCGAATATTGAAATTATTGTAAAAAAGGTAGTTTATAAATAAAAACATAAAATTATAGCATTTTAAATTACTTTTTATTTAACTGTCAACTAATCACCTAGCCAATTATCTGCATGCACAAAAACAAGCAGAGAATTTCTCCAATATTTAGAATAGGCAGTAGTTTAGTGGTCCTATTGTTTGAGGGGAGCAGTATTAGAAGTGGTAAATGGTCGGTATCGAGGTGAGTTATAGACGCTTATCGAGTTATGTTGGTGCAGTTGGAGTCGAGCCAGCTCTATCTCTGGTGTCGCTCTATCTAATGCAGATAGATTTACTTAGAGATATATTGTCTCACCACTACTACATACTACCTGCCTCCCGCCCGCGCTCTCTGTCTCTGCACACTTTCCTAGGGCGGCCGAACGTTTTACGTTGAATTCGGTTTCTATTTCGTGGATTTTTATGCGAAGTATACTTTCCCAATAAATGTAATTCGGTTTAGTGTTTTTTTTTTAAATTTCTTTCATTTTAATTGTAGGTACCTAACAGTTTGTTTTTTTTTTAAAGTGTTGTCTCCATTAACGTGTGTAGCTGTAGCTGTTTTAAATAGCATCACTATACAAGTATACATAGCAGTGATATGATGAGGCCCGCGCCGACCGCGCCGATCGCGCCGATCACGCCGTTCTCCGCCGAACACTTGTAATGCGATCCAGTCCGTGATAAATACACCTTATTGTTATCATCCCCTTGGATACAATTAACGTTAATTATAATTATGAGTTTAATTTAATCAACATAAAGCTCCAATTTAAACGATATTCTGTAGGTTTTAATTAATATATCATACTGAGTACCGGAGCGGGACCATCGAGAGCCGGGTGGCAGGTGTGGCAGGTGGCAGGTGGCAAGTGGCAGGTGGGGAAGGAAGAGTAACCGTGTCCCGTGGATTCACTCGTGTATTGTGCGTGTATACTCCGCCGCGCAACTGGACTTTCTATTTTTTCACTTTAGATGCTCTTTATGTCTAAACGTCTCATGTTACGTCAAGTTGATGGAACAATAACAGATGTAGCTAATCCAACCTCAGTGTTAGAAGGTAAGGGCGAGGATACTTTTGGTAAAACTCTATTTTACTACGCATTCAATTTTCAATCAAGTCTAAAGGAGGAATCTTCAAGAACCGAGTTTCTACAAATATCCGTAGATGAAACAGATATGTATCGGGAATCGAACCCTCAACCTCCTGTAGCAGCCCACCGCACCACCGCGTCACAAGCGTCGTCCATTTTCAACGGTTCTCCGACTAAGTTTTATTTATGAGTCTAGTTTTATTACCATTTTAATGCAATAGTCTTCTCCATAGAGTATATATACCGACTCGATAGTTATAGAGTTATAGGTCGATCTGAAGCAATTGTGACATCATCGTTTTCACTTTAATTACATTACATTTTACCGATAAAATGAACAGAAATCTGTACAAGTAAGAGGTACACATTTACTTTTTCGCAAAAAATAAAATTATATTCGCGTATCACTATTTGTAAAGCAAAGTGTACTAAATGTTACAGTATTAGTTCTATTGCAAATGGTTAACACTCCATCGCGAGCTCTCTAGGTATATGTTGTCCCTTCTCTAAGGTAAAGGAAGAGCTGTTATTTATTAGTGAACTTTGTATGGAGAGTTATCGTCCGCTGCAATTCGTTTCAACTATCACATAAAATATACTAAGATAGTTTCATAGGAAACGTTACAGCCGAGCGGCGCGGCGGCGCGGCGGCGGGGCAACATACATCTATCTATTTCTACTACTCAAATTACTACGATTTTCGGCCTGCATTACGTTTTTTAAGTTTATTTTTATTTATAAATAAATAGATAAAATAAAAAAACTTATAATAATAATATGAAAAAAAAAATCAAAATACTTAATAGGAAATAAAAAATCAAGTCTTAGAGTTGCAGATTAGAATAAGCAGATCACGTATCCATAGTTTTTACAATGAATGTCTGTCTGTTTGTTTTCTATGTAATTATATGTATACTTTAGCTTACAAATCACCGACTAAAAACTATTTCTATATTCCGTATGTGCGTACGTATCTCATATCTCGTAATATTATGTATCCCATAGAGGGAGAGGATGCGGGGCGCAGCTAGTTTATTATAAATGTGGAAGTTTGTGTGTATGTTGTTCACACAAAAATGACTGCATTGATTGAGATGAAACGTGGTGCTTAGATAGCTGGAGTCCTGGGCTACATAGGCCAATTCAGTATATTCACGTCCTGTATTACCTATGTATGTGTGTGTGAGTACCGCACACAAGTGATTACAACACACTGGTTGGCCGGACATCCTCAACAGCTATTACGATATGAGTTCTATACTCAAGTTTTTATATACGAGTACAGAGTGTTCCACGATGGTAATGTTTTAGTGCCGTTACTTTACCGTCGTACATCTGGTGTCGTTGCTGTCGTCTGGGCACCATTCGATGCTGTCGGTATATTTGAGAATAATAAATAACACAAAGATAACATTATTATTTGGTGTCTCGTGACCGTGGCGCGTCCAATTCATTTTGAAAGACAGAAATGCTTGTAAGCTTACATAGGAGATGGTCGTCCAGCTGTGGGACGATGTATCCTGGTTTACATACTATTCATTGTTTACTATTTATTACTATTGTAATTGTTTCCTGCTACTCTATACATATAAAATGCTTTGTCCTGACTGACTGACTGACGGATCAACACACTGCCTAAACCGCTGATCGTAGAGACCTGAAACTTGGATGGTGTGTTCTTTCTACGACGTAGGCATTTAACCCACTTTAACGTAATAATAAATATTCATTTCATAAAACTACTAGCTGGCTACTTGTTATACCGCGACCACGATCCCTTTTTATAAAGTGACTAGCTTTAGCCCGCGACTTCGTTCGCGAAGAATTCGAAAATAGTTCTAATGGGAGTTTTAATTGGTTTTAACTCTAATATATTTCTGTGGGTTTCAATATTACCAAAAACGGTAGGTTAGTTTAATTAAATATTCTTTTATATATTTTCTGTTTATTCAGTTTTTTTCTATACTTATAATAAAGTTAGAGAGGACAAAAAGTCTGCAAAAAGCAAATTTAAAAAATGGGTTTAGGGGACTTAGAAAAAGTTGTAAAGAAAGAGAACAAAAATATATGCTTAGTTTTTAAATTTCATGTCTGTCTGTCAGATTGTTTGTTATACAATTAAAAACACCTAAACTAATTGAAATCTGGTGTTCACTATTAGAATGCTCTTTTTTCGAGGAAGGTCGTGTTATACGTTATCGAAATCGAAATACAATTAGTAGAACCTGAGTAATCAACAAAAAACTACAACCGCTCGAGAAACCCCGGCCGCCCGCTCGTGACGACACGAACGCGTCCCTGACCAGCAAACGCGAACGTCACAGATTACATAATAGTATAGCATACTTTTTATCCCGATATTCCCACGGGATCACGACTTATGCGGGTCAAACCGCGGTGCGCAGTTAATTTTGAATATGAAATAATTCGTATATTTTATATCCAAAATGTTCTAGTTCCTTCTAGCCCTTACCATTTCAAATTTCGAATTTTACGTCCCTATGAGGCCGTGTCCGAAAAGTGCAACCTTTTTTGAATAAAATCGGATTTAGTTTTCGAACATGTGTCAAAATACAATGTAGGTAAGTTAATAGTACATTACGATATAAGTGTGGTAAATTGATCTTTGCATAGAGGCGGTTTATGACGCGCGAGCGGCAGCGAGCGTGTTAAGAAGCCAAGATGCAAAGATCAATTCCACACGTATATCGTACGACGTTTTTTATCACAGTTGCGAATAAAAGAAAAGACTTGAAAAGAAAACAAAATAATAATTAACAAAATATTTGTGATAAGTCTATGTTTACATTTTTTTAAGGCAAAATTTTTTTGTTGATTATGCTCCGGAAAGGCCAGACTAAAAACTTTTAACCTATACAGCCTCGTCTGACATACAATATTTTTTAGGGTTTTTTCTATTTGTTTTTGTGTCGGGGGTTAAGAACAAAATACAATGGTACGGAAAAACAATATATTTAAGTAAAGAAAAAACAAAAAATAAACAACTCGATTTTTAATCGTTTTCTAAGTCATTATCACGTAAAATTTTCGTTCGTAAACCGACTTTAGAGACAAGCATTTTTGCTAGCTAAAAACTCTTTGGTACCTACCTTTTTTATACATAAAAACAGTATAACCCAGATAAATAAAGAATGTTTCACTTACCTAACATGTAATTAGCAGTAAGATACGTATTTAACTTGTCGGGATAACTTTATAGCACTAGTTGGCAAATGTAAAACGCACGCTTGCATAATATGTTGGATTATGAGCCTAAAAGCCGTTGAATAAGATCCACTTTATGAGCAACTGTGATAAAAAAGGAGTATTGATATCAACTTCGAAGCAAATTTCAATGAATGAATTTCAAAAAAATACGAAACACGTGTTCCATCAATTCTGTTAAAAAATGTTTATGCAAAATTTGAAGTAGATTGAACCAAGGAATTACGTTGTCCCATACAAACTTTGCCTCCCTTTTTACCCCCTTAGGGGTGGAATTTTGAAAAATCCTGTCTTATCCGGTGTCTACGTCATGCAAAGAACACACCCTCCAAATGTCAGATCTCTACGATCAGCGGTTTAGGCTGTGCGTTGATCCGTCAGTCAGTCAGTCAGTAGTTCAGGACAAAGCATTTTATATGTATAGATTAGTGATTGTTATATTTGCTTTTTCGAAATAGAATACAAGAATGACTTTAGAGTTAGTATCACCCTATATGGGGGGCACGTTGTGTTGTGATACTGGCGCCGCGCCGGCCGTCCGCGGCCGCGTCGGCGGCGTCGTCGGCGGCGTCGTCGGCCCACAGACACTCTCCATAAAACATGATTATATGTATATGTAATGTTACGATTTATGTCTGTTCACGAACACTACCCTATTATTGTATGTAGAGCTATGGCTGACGTCATTTACATGCCTTTTCTTTAACTAAAGGCATGTATTAAAACGCGTCATAAAAGCGAAGCATGCATTAGTGAACCTTTTCATACTTGGATTTATACGTACGTATTTTCTGAGCTGAATTCAATTGAATCCATTCGGACTCACCACACGACCGATTGATCCGTTGGGAATACAGAATATACCAACGACCCGACTGACGAAAACTCTAATCCCTAATCGATCTATTGTTTTTATTTAACGTAAAAGTAATCAGAGCACAGAAATATATTGGAGAATCAGATAAATTTTGGGCCGAATAAAATCGAGTTTTTTTCTGTGGGATGAAATTGTGTTTCCAACTTTCAGTATATCCTCAATTTACGGTTAAGAAGGAATAAGGTCGGAATAAAACCAATAATATAATCAAATTATTTGAATATATTTGAAAAAATAAGTTTTTTCTTCATTCGTTCATCCTCATACTTATTATGAAAAGGTAAGTCAATTATCTGCAGTATAATATGAAATGTAAACGTCGTTACGTCGTATTAGAAGGACGCGACGGTAGGGTCTCGGTCCGGTCGGGCACAGGAATAGGGAGGAGGTACCTTCTTGAAACCATTTCCTCAAAGTCCATTTCCTCGATCCTGACTTGAGTTTAAAGTAGGCATGCATAAACAGCCCTGTTTATCACTTTACTTAATTAGATAAGTTAAAATGGAAGCGGGCGGGGCACGTGATTCGAATGCATTCTGATCGATGGGCCAAAACCGTCACGCAATCGATGCATATAGACGGCAAACGTAAACTCCGTAAAAGATGACGTGGCGATCTGGCCCGACAGAGCCCGGGACCGACACACTTGGAAACGGACGAGGGAGACCTTTGCCCTGCAATGGGATGACGTAGGTTACATAATAGTACATTGCGGTACAAGTGTGGTAAATTGATCATTTCATCGAGGCGCTTTATGACGCGCGAGCGGAACGCGAGTGCATCTATAGAGCCGAGAATGGAATGATCAACACACGTGTTTCGTGCGACGTTTTTATCACAGTTGCGAATAAAATCAAAGACTTGAAAAGAAAAGAAAATAATAAATAACAAAATATTTGTGATAAGTCTATGTTTACAATTTTTTTTTGGCAATATTTTTTGTTAATTATACTCCCGAAAGGCCAGGCAATAGACTTTTAACCGATACATCCTCGTCTGACACACAATATTTTTTAGGGTTTTTTCCATTTGTCGTGGGTTAAAAACAGAATATAATGGTACGGAAAACTATATTTAAGTAAAGAAAAAACAAAAAAAACAACACTAAATATTAAATAATTTTTTAAGACGTTATCACGTAAAATTATCGTTCGTAAACCGACTTCATAGACAACCTTTATTGCTGGAGTAAAACCTCTTTTTTTGGTACCTACTTTATTTTATCCATCAAAACATTATAACCCAGATAAATTAAGAATGTTTTATCTACCTAACATGTAATTAGCATTAAGATACCAATTTAACTTATCAGGATAACTTATTATAACACACTAGTGGCGTCGAGGTAATAACGCACGCGTGCGTAATACGTTGGATTATGAGCCTAAAAGCGGTTAAATAAGATCCACTTTATGAGCAACTGTGATAAAAAAATAGATACATAGGTAGATAAATTAAATACAGTACCGTACAAATGTTATTTATGCATTATGTATTATGAAAATGTAACATTTGGAATGTTCAACAATTCACGATTTCAACTATCTGGACCTAAAATACATAAAGTACACAACAAAATAAGGTATATTATACAATAAATGACGGTGTGGCACATTGGGCGGACATATCGTTGAATGCTATCTGTTCCAGATGCTGATGCACATTGTACCTACTGTGTGAAGCCAGTCTACGTTCCCTATACATTCTTCGGTCCCTATACATTCAAATTGAATTTACTTCGATATTATTTTGACTAATAAACTCTCAACCGATACACCTACCTGCATATATCTACAACTAGATATAGAATCTATAGTAACATTCCGATAGGTATCCAATAGTAACATTCAAATAGGTGCAGCACTGACATCACTGAACGTCACTGTCACTGTCACTGCCCAGTACGGATAGCCTAGTGCTAAATATATGCAACAATATCATTTTGACTGACACTGATGGTACGGCACTGTGTCGTCACTGTGCTGTGCGGATCGACCTTCATTCCATAAACCTACGCTAACGTGTCCCACTTGCGATACGGTACCAATATTTCACATAATACGTACTTAGTTCGTTTCTTGATTTTGTAACTTTGTTTCCATTCATATAACGTTATATAAACGCGATGGGCGTACCTAGTCGTAGAGGTAGGTACGAGTACCTCGGTCGACATCGTCCAACGGTACATGTTGCTGGTCGTAACGAGACCAAATGACTCGTCTCGTCTCGTAGCTGTACGTACGGTCAGACTCAGAATTGCAAACCCATCTTACAGTTCTAAAATTACTATTATCGGAATGTATTTATTCTAATAATATTTATCTAATTAATTCATAATCAATTCATGAGTTGAAAGACGTTAACTTAAACTCAAGCAAGATCTTATGATTCTGTTTGAGTTGAAAATATTATAATAATAGCAGTTTTGGAGTCCTACGGTGGGTCTACAATTGTGACTCCGACCGTACGTACCGTCGTACCGTCGTACCGTCGTACCGTCGTCGCGTCGTACAAACGTACAACCGATCGACCAATCACCGCTCGTAAACTGTAAACTAAAGGAAATACCGCGGTACTTTGACATCTAGGGAACCGTATATAGTTTTCCTCATTCAACCTGAACTAACTAAACCCCTCGGTCATACTCGATAGCTACCGTGAAAACATTGGGATAATGTTGACAATTTTTGTGCGAAGTACATCTTCACGTGAACGAACGTTCTCACACAGAGACATTCGCATTTATAATAACACTAGGTGCTCGCTGCGGTTTTACCTGCATGAGGCAGAGATCTAGAGGAAAGTATCCAACGACCTCGCTCGAGGATACAACTTTATCAAATCCATAAAGTAGTTCCATTAAGTAAACAAACAAACACTTTAAAAGTTAGATTGGTATTAGCAGCAGGATATTATCTGTTGGTATACTATATAATAGTATGTTTTATCAGATACTTGCGCATATATACCAGCTGCGTCCCGCGGTCTCACCCCCGTACGTCTCGATACTGTGAGAATATCACATAGCCTATGTGTTAGCTACCTATAGGTATACCGAGTTTCAACGCAATCGGTTGAGTAGTTATTGCGTGAAGGAGTAACGAACCGAACATACAAAGACACACAAACTTTCACATTCATAATATGATGAGTAGGGCTAGTATAGTAAATACAAGATGCTACGACACGACTGTATTGGCTCGAAGCCACTCTCAATCCCCCTATATAATCTAAGTTATCTTTCTTGTTTTCCTCATAAATGTTTCGATGGGAGACCATTGAAAATATCAACCTTGACTAAATTCGCTCTTTTTTTCTCTCTCTCTCTCTCTCATAAAAAGCACCTTTTAATGACAATATAACTTGTCGTGGTCGTAGTTAGTTGCGAGCTACGGTTACTGATAGAATAACATTAAATGATCAGTATCTCATTACTTAAGCACTAAACTTACCGTTATGTAACGTTATAGTAACCTGAGCAGTGTAACAAACTACGTCCTTTACTCTTACATTCATTATACTTAACTACCTCATTATGATTCCACCAATTTATTTGCTATCAAATTCAACGTTGAAAGTACAAAAGTTACAGCCAATTCATATTTTTGACGAAAGTACCTACACGTCTCAGATAATTTGAAATCAGTTTTTGAAATATATTTTTTCGTGATCGTCGTCGTCGCGTCGCGTCTCCGTAACATGTCATGACATTTCAACCCTTGATCGTTCATAGATAGCTTATTGATATTGAACATTACAATTTTTGTTACTCGTGGCACGTTTATCATTTTATCGTGAAACTTCAGGAGAATAAAAAAAACCGATTGTAACGTCATAGATACGTACGTTATAACCACTTTGGGTTATTAATTTGAACAGGACATTTGTCTTCTCTTTACTGCAGCTGCATGCCTGCTACAACCTGCCCGTTTTTTAAATTCACAAGAAGACGCATGTACCTATAGCAGTGTACTAGTGTAGAGTGTGCGGTTTACACTTGAAGTGACAAAGCGAGTGGGAGTCATCGGCGCGTGGGGACTCCCGGGTTATACCGGTCTCCAGTAGACTTAGGGAACCGGGAACACTCCGTCCCGGTCTCGGTACTATCGTTACTTTCCAAATTATTTTGTTTGTTTTATTAGGTATATGTAGGGATGATGTATATACAACTGTTTCTATTTACATACACACAATACTATAATAAATATGTAAACCACCCACCGTTACAGTTTCCAATAATGATCTATTATAAAATATACTAAACTATGATCTAGCCTGTGTAAACAACATACAAGTTACCCCTTTACTCCCCCTACTGTAGGCGGTAGGCAGGAGGCGGTAGGTTACAGACAATGTAAACGAACACAACCTAGATAGTGTACCTTTATCTCATCATTTATAATTAACTTCAAATTATAGTATAAATAATCGAGCGAGCAACTCGAGCTACTCGAGCTACTCGAGCTACGCTTGTTTATTGCTTGTCTATACGAATAGTACAGCAGGTAAGTACCTATAGATAGATATAGGCGCGTGTATTGGTATGATATGCCGCAAGGAATCTTGTCAAGGTTCATGCTTCTTACTCCAGGTTACTTACATTATAAAATATATAATTAACTAACAAAATATAGATTTAACTCAATCTAAATTTAGTCCGTACAATTTTGCTATGAAGCTAAAATCGAGTTTCACAATGTATTAGAAATAGGTCTAAATCTGGATTTTACAATAATGCAGAATCATACATAATACATTTCATAAACCAAACTATACATTTACAATAAGGAAATATTATCTATAGTGATATTATTTGTTAATATATCCGCTACACAATAAGCTACAGATAAACGCTACGAAACCCGTAGACCGTAGCCGTAGCCGTAGCAAGTACCGTAGCACTATGTTCAATGCTCTGTACAAGGCTCGACGCTCGACGCTCGGTGCGTAGCATGTGCACACTATACGTCGTCAACTGTATGTCGCCTGCACTGACGCCGGCTCGGGGGTGGGGGCGACTCGGGTACTAAATATTTTTCAATTCAGAGTTTCCTAATTCTACATTTAGATGTAAGCTTGTCGGTCGAACATAACAATTATTTCGGTGTCAGGTAACAATCAGTCAGTTCATTAATTAACTGCTGTGCAACAATTGAATCCATGAACCGGTTTTAGGCGGTTCATGGTTTCAATTGTTGAAAGTTGAAATAAAATATGTATAATATATACCCTACTGTCCAAGTCTATGATCAAGCTAAGGTTCTCACAGTTAGACAGATGTTTGTTTACGAAGCCATTAAACGATTTCATAAATCCGTAGACCCAACACCGTCAATAAGTAGAAGGGACAACACTGGTGATGCTCCCCGTGTACATAGTGCTTTTGCAAAGCACACCTACAATTTTCATGCACCAAGGTTATATAGCATGCTGAACTCTATACACAAAGTGCGAAGTTTATCAAACTACAATCTCAAAGTTAAAGTTAAAGAATGGCTTAACAATCAAAATTATAAAGAAACTGAAGATCTATTGGATATTTTGGTGTAAACTGCAAATTGTGATAACGAGTATTCATACTAGACACTGCCTATATTTTACAACACTGCACAAATACTCTTTGGCTTGAGGTAAACCCACGTAACCAGGGTCTTAAGATCCTGGGGTGACGTGGTAATACTTCCACCACCGACAACCCACTTACAATTATACACAAACGCACACACACACACACACACACACACACACACACACACACACACACACACACCCTCGCATACACACACCCATTACTCCTTCATTCAAGCAATTAATACTATTATAAGCACTGATTTGTTGTTTAACTAAATTTATCACTAAAAGGGAAGGAACTGTCATTCGACATACAGCTACGGCTAGTTCGAATGACAGGGCTATTAAAAGTATTGTAAACCATTCTTGTTCAATAAATGATTTATTATTATTATTATTATTATAATGAAGTAGACTTTAAATGTTTTATACCTATCTAAGGTTTAAGGTGTGAGTACTGTAAGTACTGTAGGTACCTACTGATGTACCTATATGAATGTAATATGTTTGTTTCCGTTTCCACCAGGGAACGTGTGTCGATGTTCCTACTCGATGGAATACATTCCACCGTCGCCGAGTGTACCGACCCGTCCACCGACGAGTGACGACTCTTCTCCACCGATTCAAATTGGTAAGTCAGTACATACATTGCATACATTGTATCGCACGCGTCTAAAAGATACCTGTTCACTCGTCACTCGAAGACACACAACATTGTAGAGTGCACGCCAGGAACGACAGACTCAGGCGACTGATTCCATTCCCTCGAGGAGGTACGCGGGACGCTAGTGATTGTTGTCGTTTAATCTATGGTCACTAGCGTCCAGATTCTATAAGATAACTTACTTACTTGCTACGATCTGTTGACATCTCACCCTACGCGGGTCATTTCAGTCGGTTGTAACGTCTCAAGAAACGAAGGTAAGCTTTACTTATGACGACCGAACTGACGCCCGAGTGAGATGTTACCGTATGGTAGTTACTCAATGTACACTATGTACCTTTTTTTTTTTTGGCCTGGGGAAACCCGGTCGGGTACCACTCCGTTGTTGGGGCCAACGAAGTGGTTATGTCGGGCTCCAACCGACTAAAACCCCAGGGTGCTCCGTCTCGATGCCTATTGTCGGGGCTACCGGCATCGCTTTCGCATTCATCAGCAGCCCCGACGGCATTTGTCCGTGAGGACCCTCCTCTTACGAGGCTTTCGCCTCTCCCCCCTTGTTGCGACGCACCAGAGCACTTGGCACGTCGCAACCTCCTTCTCGGGGACCAAGCGGATGGACGCCAGACAGCCCCATGCCTGGACGCCCATGGTCCCCTGCGATGGGTCAGATAAGTAGCCCCATCGCCAGCCACTCCGGTCGCAGAGGACAGGGAAAGCGGCAACAACACACCGACAGTCCTCTTCCTCTGCGACCCCACCGCGTCCGCCATCTAACGGTGGCGGCCCCGTCAGGGCCACGGAAGGTAGGGGAAACGGCTCACCGCAATACCGGCAACCCTCTCCCGCCGTGGCCCTTACTCCTCAGTTGCGGTGCAGCCCATACTACACCACAACCCGCCTCAGTCGCAGTACCGCCCATACAGCACTGCGACCTACCTCTAGTACCGCTCGCACCGGACTTTGCGGGGAAGTCGGTGGAGCGGTACCTCTCGGGCTAGCCAGCTCCTCCAGCCTGGCTTGGCCCTGGGTTCCTCTTGGCTTCACCGTGGTTGGCAAGGCCACGATTACTAAGCCCCCCCGCCACGACAAGGCGGGAACCCTCGGGGGGGGTACACTATGTACCTAATGCGACACTTGCCGAGTACCCGCGTCTTACTCTACAAGACTCGACATGTACGTACCTACCTACTGCCTAGATATATTAACACAATAATATATAACCTCCGACCGTCACTAATCAATGTCAAAGTGTTGCCTTCATCCTCTCAATCTCAATACATAGTTTATAGTTATCATAAATCTTAGACGAAATTGTTTAACTTAAACACTTGCTCATCGTCTTGAGGAAATTTCGATACGGTGAAAACTTTTTATCTTAGATATTATAGATATATTTAAAAAACACCGTTTATTAATTTTTTTAATAAATGAAAAGATATTGATAAAACTTTATCAAATGACACCTCGTTCAATTCGACTAAGTACAGCAATGCCAAATGTTATGGCTTTGTCAAATATTTGGGCATGTTTGTATAATGTATGTAGTCGAATGCGAGCACCCGAGTACCCGAGCGATGGGTGCTTAGCTCACCGCTCGGGTACGGACGAAACATAAGGCTCAGTCGGAGAGAAAAGGGCAAATAATCCAAGGTTCATAACTCTTGTCTTTGTAATCAGTGCCGGCAACGGAGGCCCTTTGTTGGCGGTAAGTGCCCTCCGACATTAGAGGGTAAAGTCACTCTGATGAGAAGCCGGCGGCACGAGATCTATCTATCTATCTACACGCTACACGCTATCTCACGTACTTTACTAACTTTTCCTCAAGTTTCTTGGCAGCTTTGTGGTAACGACATACCTGTTCGACATATTCTTTTAACATAAATACATTTAAACCTTAACCAAAAGTCTCTTATGTTATTAACCAAAGTTTAAATATATCTTTATACTAAGTTTTATCTACTCTTAAATGGGGCTAGTAATTTCAGAGATGATTTAAAACGATATTAGTAAGTATCAAGTTCCATATTTAGTGACGTCCATCGTTCTGTAAGTGTATCGATGTGTCATTCAGATACATCATTATAACGGTGAGAAGTGAAGTGTAACGATCAGACGTGATAATTGCTATTGTGATTCAATGTACAGTATGGGAGCCGCCGAAGTTGACCGCCGTCTGCGAGTGCTTCCACAAGACGTTGCCGATACTACCCGAGCTGGAGGAGACGCTCTGCTTGCAGTTCAAGGGGTTACCGCTCTACACAGGTAATCGGATTGGATGCCTTTACGGGGGAGCTCTATGTTTGGGAGTGGAGGTGCAGAGTGCTGGCTTGTGATGATGATGATTATCATAGTAATACGTATTGTTCTCTTTGTAGTTAATTGGGAACGGTTACGGGATCGAGACTTACGCGCGTGAAACCGCGAGGCGCAGCTAGTAACATATAGAGTATAGGATCGAGACCTGCTACCAAACAAGTAACGTTCTCCCCTTAGCACCGACCTTTTTATTGTGTTCAGTACATAAACAATAAAATAGTCAATCTCGTGTTGTGTTTGACGACACTTGAAGTAGAAAGTAATCGATTGGTAGCCGACAGCTCAGCTTTATTTGATACTGTTACTGCTACTGTTACTGCTCGCTCGTCGCGTGTCGCGTGTCGCGTATCCTACCTACCTACTTGTACTCGTACTCGTATTGTACGAGTAGGTACCTATTTCAATACAAGATCCAATATAAGCGAATGTCGTTATTCTATTTGACTGTCCGATTACAGATTACAATACAAATATATTTATTCTAAAAGCATTTACGCTTAATATTACAAGCAATAAACGACACATTGACTTATAAAACCGGGTTCTGTACCATTACGATCGATACATGTCGAGCCAAAAAACCCTGAAAATATTGTAAGTCTTTTGCCTGTCCTTTGATAGTATAATTAACAAAAAAATTGCCTAAAAATAGTAAACGTTTTTACCCTTTGGATACGGAACCTAAAAAGGGAAAAGGACTCATCAACAAATCTCTGAAACTACTAGAGCTACGAATTCAAAAGTTCACGTACAAGTTATTTTAAGGACGTAGGCACTACGAAAGGATTTTTAGAAATTCACCCTTAAGGGCAGGTTCTAATAAAGCTACCAAAATCGACCTTTGTTTTAAGCAACTCTAAGTAATCAAATACTCTTTTTTTGTTATTTGGATATACTCGTACATGGATATTGTAGTTTAATAACCATATTTTTGTTTATTGTGGTTGAAAACATGATATGAACAACTTCGTTCGATAAAAAAAATGTTAGAAAACAGAGAATTATTAGATCGTTTATCGGGTTTTATTCAAAAATAGTTAACGTTTGTTTCTAAAAATGAATCAAATGATAGGTTTTGACTTTTAGTAACTATATTTGTGGACAATAATGCTAAAATGTTTTGCATATCGATCAAATATAAGAGTTAGCACGCAGCACGCTACGTCTTTGAGAGCGGGGGCTAAGATAATGTATGGGCCTACACACGGTACTGGAAGAGCGCCTTAAAGAGGTAAAAAAAGGGCTGATAAAGTTTGTAGGACGACAAGATGGCGCTCTGCGGCTACCATTCATCCTCATTTTCCCACCACGGTATCGAGACTAACGGGGGTTAAATCTCTGGGCGCAGACGGTTGTCTTATACGATATAATAGATTGTATAAATTCAATGGTTTTTTTTACTTTTGGAAATCGTTTTCAAAGTTTAAAGTTTTTATTGTACCTATATTGTTCAGTCCGTTCCCGTACGATCAATGTACGCAACGTGTCCGCGCTGACGGCGCGGTGGAGCGCTGTCGTCAGGCGATGGCCGAGGGTACATCACAAGGGACTCTGTAAAGGTACACTATATCTATATATATACACATAGCGCTATAGCGAGAGAGTGAGCGAGCTTCGCTATCGGACCACTTCGCGCTATAAACTCGAGTTATTCTAAGATATAAGTTAGTCCGTCGGTACGTGAAAGAGTTTTCATTTGAAATAACTGTTCCCATATCGGTAAGTTTATAGTAGCAGTGTTATTACAACTCGTTGCCCGGTCCGACCCGGTCGTGGTCGCGGCGGCACAGTGGAGCAATCTCGTCGGGCGAGCTCGAGTTATGTCCTTCCATGCAGTTACTACGCTACGTAGCGAGCGTTCTATTACGAATCACGTCGTAAACTTTGTTCACACCACTCTATACCCACCACGACTCTGGACGTCTCCCAACTCTTTATATTTTCATTTCAGTTAATTTGAAATAGAATCAAAAGATAAAAATCAATAGTAACCTTTTTTTACTTTTGCTTTTGAAGTTTTTCACAAAGAAAAGCTTTTCAGAAAAAAAAAACTAACTCTCTTTTCGGATTTAATTGAATCACGGAAAAAATGTAAATAAAAGAGACAAAAGCTGACGAGCATTTAATTTAATTAGGCACGTTTCATATCGGACATTTTTTGAAAATATTTTTAAGAACAAATATTTTAATATGAAGTATCAGTGAGACGTCCCTCGGTGATACTGCTACGTCGTCGAGGTAACAGGTCGTGCAGGTCGCAGGTCGTGCAGGTCGCAGGTGATCCGTCACAGTCAACTCGGTACTGTAGTAAACGAAAGATGATAATGAATGGCTCTGTTCCTGCGGATAACGAGACATATTTATACCGAGAGACTCCCAGCTCCCAGCCCCCATGCCGCGCCGCGCCGCGCCCCCCGGCTCCCAGCTCCCAGCTTCCAGCTCCCGGCTACAGGGTATAATATCCACACCCACTCATCAATACAAAGATGACGGCTACCATCGAGTAGGTCACATGACCTCAAGATAGGTACAAAATGTCAGACGTGTCGATTGTATTTTCACAATCATATTTATTTTTGACAATGATGAAATGTGTCATTTCAACTTGCAAACACGATTATTATGATCATTATAAGAAAAAATATATTGATATTTCATTATTTATCTGTAGGTGGTATTATATAAGTAAGTATAAGTCACGTATAGGTATCGTTATCGATAACTAGTATGTAACTACCTTGTACCTAGATGTAATCGCTTTGAGGATATATATATATATATATACAAAGGCATCATGTACCTAAGCTTCTCACAAACGGTGTCTGTAACGCAGGTTCATTTCGGTTATCGATGAGGCGCGAAACTGTGGCAATTATGTAAACGAAGTGTCAATTTACAATGTACCGTTACCGAGGCTCTCTCCCTGTCGGCGGCGGCGGCGGTGTGGCTCCGCTCGGTGCTCGGTGCTCTGTGCTCTGTGCTCGGTGCTGGGGGGAGGGGGGGGAGTCTACAGTTATGTTAATTTATGACCAGCATTTAGCGTTATTGATGACCATTTTTGGATTGTTTTGTTCCCGTCTTAACCGACGACAAGCCGAGATTGCGTGATTTGTGTATCAAGTTTATCATCCTTGAAATAAACCGGTATTATTTCAAAATATGTTCATTTTTATCATTGACAAAAACCAAAAATATTATATTAAGTATAAGATAATTGATCGAGTGATACAGAAATACTTCCATTTATTAATAATCGTAAAAGAACTACTCGTATTATTATTAAGTTAAATGAGCTGAAATGACAACACAAAACGACTTCCTTAGACATTCATAATTTACATAATATTCAGAAAGAGTCCAACAAATTATTCGTATTTTTGCGGAAATTCGTTCTGCGAATTGAAGTAGGTAATTACAAAAGAGAATGTTTATATTTGTTTAAAAGTTGATATTATATTTTTCGGAAATGTTTCAAATTCGGTGAATTTGAACATAATCTTACCGTTTGTGTGAGTAGTATGTATTGTAAACATGTTGTCATGTATGTATATGTACCTGGTTATATTATATGTGGTTATAATGAAAGTAAGCCCCTATTAGCGAGGCGAGGCAAGGCAAGGCGAGCGACCTTTATGTTTGTAAATCCTCTGTAAGTTGATCGAGAGTGGACCGCAACGCGTCCCGATCCCGAGCTGTGCCTACACACAAGTGAGACGTGAACACGACAACGCAATCTGTAGGTACCTACCGGTGTACCGGTGTACCGGTCTACAACCACCTAATTAGGAACACTCGCTCGAGTCCCTTTGTCCACCGACTACCTACCTACGTAATACATGGATCATTGTGAACGGAGGGCTACCATCCTTCTATTATATTTGCATTCCTACAAGATTGTTTTACTTCAATACTTACATTTGTGGAAGTTTCCGAACATAAGTACACTCTTAAGAACGTTGGATAAATACTACTCGAGGAATCATACCTATTTCGGTCTCTAATTGGGTTCTTTGCAAAAGTGTACCGTTTATGATGCTCGGTGCAGCCTTTCTTAAGTGAGCGATTACAGTTTTATTTACCCTATTTGTTTGTCCACGTTCATTAAGACACCTATCAGGGCGGCGGTGGCGGCGGCGGCGCTGGACCCTGAATACAACCGTTATTTTTTAGTTGAACTTCTCTTTTGTGCGGGTATTAATATACAAATGTTTGTCGGGTGTATTTTGTCGAGCGTTGCTCTCGTCGGTCTCTCAAATAGGTCGGTATCTACCGGTGTATTCCGTTCCGGTGACGGCGAATAATACTGATATTAATACCGGTTTCTTATTCTTCTTTACTTTTTGTTTGTGGAGCAGACGGGACTTGACATGTGTTATTGTTATAAGGTGTTTATTTATCAACCAAGTTTTGTACAAAAATGTGGAGGAAAAAGCCGTAACCTTAAAGTTTAAACTGTAGAAACTGTCGGAACACTATTGTGGCGTATTTTGTAGTTTCCAAAGTAAATGTTGTGCATTCCAACCGAGCTTAGTTCCGCTTCGTGAATAATATAATACACGGATTTTATTTCCTGTTTGTATCCTAATGTACTCGTATGTCGCTTTCTACTTTACCTACATTCCATGCATTGTGCATTGTCATCTGTAGCAGTCGATGTTAAGTAGATATAAGTGTGTGTATTTTAGTGATAATAACCTAGCGGAATAAAAATACGGTTTTTGTGCCAATTTTAACCAGTTAACGACCAGTGTTTCGTCTAAGTCAGGCTCCAACCTGCCTGGGGATACCGAGATATTATTCTTCAAAACCTTCTAAAAGTGTGGATGAGCTGTAAATGTTAGTAGAAGTACGAGACGGCCGGTAGCCGGTAGGTATCGATACGAGGGTGAAGGAGGCGAGCGCGAGGTCCGTCCGTCCGTCCGTTCCATGAACGTAAATCCTTTAGGAAACGTTCGAACGGTAAGTAATGTGACCATTTGTGACGAAGTCGAGCGTCGAGGGTAACGCGGACGCTCGCTCGTACACATCGTACTCTATAATATGTATATAACTTGCTGCTGTACACGATCTTTTATTCGATACACTCAATTTGAAGCAACTGGAAGCATTAAAGATTGGGTGAGCCGTGGCGTGCGTTCAGTCCGCGAATGTTGCCGCTGTGTGGCCCGAGACCCAAAGAGAGGCCCTAATTCTGCGAACGGCGACGGATTGATATAATATCTGGGTCTTCAGCTTTTTACAGTGTTGTAGAAATAGGAAACTCAATTTGGATCACTCTTTATAAGTGAGATGATCGATATAAGTACTTAGTTATAGAGTGCTCATGTCACTCGTCGTCCATTAGACCGATAGAAAGCTGTTCTTACAACATCGTATTCTCTTATAAATACTTAACACTTAACGATCTGTAATACAATTTTTCCCCTTTTATTACTTTCTAGAATCGTGTTAACAAGTTCAACTCTACGTTCAACCCAATGTTGCATATAAATAGGATGTCTGCAAAGATATAACAATCAACACGTCTGACAGTTTGTTTGTAAGGAACGAAGTGTACGGAACTTCACAGAAATCATATACCAATGTGCAAACGATTCACATCTCTAGATATTACAGTTTATCTAAGCTCGATATGTACACTCTATGTATTTTGTACTAAGGTCTGAGACCTCATTAAATAGTAAGTTAGTATCGATTGTGAACAAATATTTATATGATCTATACATAATATAATAAATTGGAATGTATAATATGTACCTGTAGATGAATGGTTGCGAGACGCGAGGGAGCCGGGCGTGATCCTGCAGTGCAGACCGAGCTCGGGGCAGCTGCTCGCGCGGGACTCGCTGCACCTGCACCTCGAGGTGTACGCCGACTGCTGGGGCCTCTACCGGGACCAGCTGCTACTCAAGGTTAGGTCGCGGCTCAGGCCGTGCGTTGTTAGGTATATCACTTAGCGAGGGTGTGAGTGACAGTTGCGTTTTATTATTTTAAATCAAATCAAATATCTTTATTTACCACAAAAAAACCATGAAATAACAATTATGCGACTCTACCTCTTGCGTTAGTTGAAAAACTGTGTTGCAAAAGGTAAGTTCTTCCACAAAACAAGCAAATTCATAAAAATCGCCATTTACTCATTATTATTATAAAATAGATTGTAGTAGGTGCATGTATGTGTAGCGTAGGTGTACTTGTATGTTTGTTGTGTTGGGCCAGGGCCACAGTGGCCACGTCACCCCAGTGTCTTATGACTCTAGGTACATGGACCAGCTCCTATCCATGGCAACTATTGTATTGTCTAGTGTCATGTACTCAATGTTTCAGTTCACAGACTACCTCACAAGTTGCTCAGTTTGTTCATAGTCCAATTTATTTAACAATGTTTCATCTACCTAACATGTACATAACTTATAACACACTAGTGGCATCGAGATAATGCATAACGCACGCGTGTGTAACACGTTGGATTATGAGCGTAAAAGCGGTTGAATAAAATCCACTTTATGAGCAACTGTGATAAAAACAATATAAAACAACATTCGTCAACTCGACCACGTCAATATTATTTATTTCAAATTCATTGAACTGAACTTTAAAACTTTTGCAATAATTTATAGTCGTTTACAATAAAATAGAAATATTTCATCAAACTTGCGGTGTGAATGGACATCGTGTAGTGTACCTACTTGTTGGCAAACTGGTGAGGTTTCTGTACATCAACATACATACATACATACTTGTAACTATGTATGTTGTAGTTGTTATGTTATTGTATGCTACACTTAGATATCGGCTCCATTGCAGGTGCGAGTACTCTGGCACAATGTAATGTAGTCGCGGCTTCTTTTACTACATACACAACCTTATTGAATTGGTTCAATGGAGCCACGACTCACGTGACGTACATATAGGTAGGTAGGTAAAGTTAAGTTCTATGAATTTTTTATAAATTATTTGTAAGAATAACATAATGAAATATGCGTTTCACCTAATCACAAACTAAACTTTAAGTATATTATTTAATTAAGGTAAGTCTAAAAATATGCTTGAAAGAATTGAAAAAAAGGTTTAAGTATTTTTTAAAGTTTAAAACTTAGGTTAAAGAAACATAACATCAAAATTGTTCCATTGTATACGCGGAGCTATGACGACGCCAGCAGACGGCAGCGACAGCGACAGAGCATGGCGCAGACAGAGTCAAGGAGTCACTTATCTACGCACCTCTCTGTTCGTTCACTACTTTACAAGGGTATTCTGTTAAAATGAAAAAGATTAGTAACTTTATAATATAAGAAATGAGACATCTGTCTGTATATCATACAAATATTAATTTCGCGGCGAGAATCGATCCGAAATCTCCCGCTTCTCAGGTTGATGTTTACACATTGTGCCAAGATGTCGTCTAATATAACCGGGGTAACATAATGGTAAAATAAACAATAAATATATATTCGAGTCGTTCGTGGCTCGTGACAACCATCTGTGACAACATTTCCATCTTCTCTCTTCATATGTGCTCACAGTCGTGTCTTCGTGTAAGTACCGCCATAACGGCCGTTATGTCCGTTACGTCCGTTACGCGCGGTATCGTTACACTTACATTTATTGCTCCTTCCACTTTGTTTGAGTATAAGAAAGTACTTCACTTTGAAGATCACAACTTTAGAAACATGCTAAGACTGACAACACGTCTCACGACCATAGACGAGTTGTGGTCAATGCAAACATCACATTGCTCTTAATCAACTAATTTCATAAATAAAGTTGTCGTGGTCAGACAACGGGTAGGCCTAAACTGGTGTTCTTAGCTCGTGGACTGTATGGTTCAAATAAAAGATGCGCGTTCTTTGTTCGTCGTTTATTGTCGTTCCTCGGGCGTAGGCTGCTGCGTAATGCACACTGGTCCCCAAGCCGGCCCGAGTTTTATAGGCGGCAGGATAACGGTGTATCCTGCCGGCCGGATCGTGAGATGCCAGATGTTTTTGTCTTGCTCGCACTCGTTCAGTCGGTGGGTGCGAGCAATGAAACATCTGGCACCTCTATGCCTCGTGGTATTTTACCCAAATCACAACGTGGTCTTTTATTACAAACATAGCTTATACAAACATTATTTACAATTTATCCTACAATTTACCTTACACTTAAATATAACTTAATTAACATAGTTCACCATATATATTCTATTAACTAAACTTATATCTAAGGTCGCTGTCCTCAACATCCTCCCCCCGGCGCAGCTCGCGTAGCCTCTTCTTTCTCTCTCAGTAGGACTGCGAGCTTGCTGGTTGGCCTCCGGAATAGTCCCGATTTCGTCCGGACGTCAGCCACCCGCACTCCGCCGTCTGGTCCGGGGTAGGTCTTCTCCACTTGTCCGATGGGCCACACGTTGCGTGGCATGGTGGGATCGACCACCACGACGATGTCGCCGACTTCGAGACCGGTCTTCAGATCGGTGGGCTCCCCCCGTGGCACGAGAGTAGGCAGGTACTCGCGCACCCATCGCCGCCAAAAGGAATCGGCGAGCGCTTGGCTAGCCCGCCAAGTTCTCCGGTCCGCTTCGTTGCATGCGCCTGTCGTAGGTAGGCCCGTCGATGTTCCCATGAGGAAGTGGTTAGGTGTAAGCGCCTCGGGGTCCCGAGCGCTCACACTCACGTGGGTCAGGGGCCGCGCGTTGATGGAGTACTCGGCCTCGGTGAGTAGAGTCTGCAGCACCTCCGCCGTCGGCACCTTCTCGCGCAGAGTCACAGCGAGCGCAGCCTTCACGGAGCGTACGAGCCGCTCCCATGCTCCTCCTTGGTTCGGCGCACCCGGTGGGATGTAGGTCCACTTCATCCTGTGCAGGAGGCCCTCCTCCCGCAGTGACGGCGCCCACTCGGCGTAGGCGCGCCGCAGCTCCTGATCGGCGCCTCGGAAGTTCGTCGCGTTGTCCGAGTACATCAGGCGCGGCCAACCGCGCCTCGCCGCCATCCTCCGCACCGCCATGATCGCAGAGTCAGTCGAGAGAGATTCGACCAACTCTAAGTGAACTGCCCGCGTGGTGAGGCAGGTGAACAGCGCTCCCCAGCGCTTCTCCCGGCGCCGTCCGATCTTGATCGTCATGGGCCCGAAATAATCGAGCCCGCAGTTGGTGAAGGGGCGGTGGAATGGGTCCACCCGCGCCTTAGGTAGATCCCCCGTTGTAGGCACGCGAGGGCGCGCCTTGCGCACTCGGCAGAGCGCACACTTGCTCTCTACGGCGCGCACCGTGGGGCGTAGGTGTACGACCCAATAGCGCTGCCGCAGATCGTTCGTCACGCGCTCCCTGTCGGCGTGACCGGCGTGATAATGCTCCCGCAGCACCAGAAGTCTCGTGACGGCGTGGCGGCCGTCTAAGATGATCGGCCGCTTCGCGTCGACCGGCACGTTCGATGCGTTGATTCTCCCCCTGACACGAAGTAGCCCATCTTCTAGTACTGGATCCAATCGGTAGAGGCGGCTCGTCCGTGTGATAGGACGGCCCGCCTTCAGTCGCTGTAGGTCGTCCGCGAAGCTCTCCTCCTGCGCTCGCCGCATGAGCGCGCGTTCGGCGCGCTCGATGTGCTCCAACTCCAGGCGCGTCGCTCGGCGTTGGCATAGATCGACGAATGCCAACACCCGCGCGGTGGCTCGTACTAATCGCTCGTACGAAGAGAACCGAGCCGTTTTCGGTGTCCACTGGCTCGACGACTCGTCCCGCTCACTGGTGTGCAGGACCTCCGCCACGTCTTCGTCCTCCCGCGGTACCCCCTGTGAGGGCCATTCGGCTTCCTGGCTCAGTAGGAAGCTAGGCCCCCTGAACCACCTGTCGCTCGCGTCGACCTTACTCACCGTCCGCGCGAATGTCTCGATGGCTCGTTGGTCGGCGTCGCTCACCCTCGGCCTAGGCGCGACACCTAGCGTGTCGATGGCGAAATGCCGCTCGACTTGCTCGCCGAGCCGCCGATCGTGTTCCTCACGCTCGCATACGCGTAGAGCGGGCGCGTACACGTGAAGAACACTTTCTTCACCTGCGTAGATGGCGCTGCGTGGCGCCGTCCCGTGCACTACCCATCCCAGCTGCGTCCTTGACGCGGCCGGTTGCTCGGGGCCGCCGATGCGCAGTTCCCTCGACACGATGAGCTGCCAGTGATCCGAGCCAACCAGGATACGCGGGCGTGCTGGATCGTAGCTCACCTCCTCCTCGCGTAGGCCCCTCAGGTGCGCGTATCGTAGCAGATCTCTAGGCACCGTTTGTTTTCGTAGAGAGAGGTCGCGGATCGTACGGCCTCTCAGTTTGAAGAGCGCGTTCTCGCCCTTCCCCCTCACGAAGACTTCCACTTCCCGGCTGTCATCTTCCTGTTGAGACATGTTCGCACTAACACCACTTAAGTTCAGTGGTCGCGTTGGCCCGCTCGCTCCGACGCGACCGGCAAGTTCATTGTCAATGAGACTTATTGTTGCGCCCTCGTCGAGCAACGCGTAAGTCTCGATCTCTCCACTGGGTCCCGACACTATCACTGGACACACTTTTAACAACACTTCACTATGGTCGGTCGCATTGTCCGGGGCGACCGACAACACTACCGCGTCATTGTCTCTTTCACTGTTCGTACTCGGCGCGGCCGATCGCGGCGCAGGAGCAGCCGCGCGGGCGGCCGCGAGCGCGGTCGCTTTCTCATCGTGCAGCGATGCGTGATGCGACAAGCGACACCGCTTCACCCCACACAGTTTCGCCTTGCATTGGAAACGACGGTGCGTGCTGTCGATGCATCTAAAACAGATACCTTTCTCACACACCATATCCCACCTCTGGCTCACTGGTAGGGCGAGGTAGTGTCGGCACTTCGCAAGCGCGTGCGCGCCGCCGCAACCCGGGCATCGCGACGTGGGCGCCTCCGTTGGGTGACGCGGCGTGGGTGTTTCGTCCGCGGGGCGCGGTGCCGATGCTTCGTTCCGTTGAAGCGTGGGGGGCGCCTCGATCGCGTAGCACGGTGTCGACCCTTCGCACTCCTCTATCGTGTATACCGCCGGTTTCTTCCTCCCCGCGTTCGCCGTTAACCGTGAAGTGCTCGTAGCCAGCGAGAAGTTGTATCGTAGCGCCATGTCCGCCTCGTCCAAGAGGAAGCGAGACAGCAACACTATTGTTGGCTCCGTCGTCGCGCAGTTTGCCTTTGCGTAGTCCATCCAGCGCGCCCTCACGATCGGATCCAACTTCTCGAGCACTTCAAACTTATTTATTTCCGCCGCCGCCATTCCTATTCTCGGCAACTTCCGTAGGTCCGCCATCACGCGATCGACTATAAAGTCCGGGCGACCGAAGCTTTGTTCTAGCGATCGCATGATGGCGTTCGGATCTTTTGTCGAGAATAGGAGCGTGGCCACGGACTCGCGTGCCTCACCTTTCAGGCACGAACGAAGCCGGAGGATGTTTTCTATCGGCCGGAGGTTATACAGCTCTGTCGAGTCCTGCATCGCCGCCTTAAATGTCAACCAGTCGCCCAGCGCCCCGTCGAACGTTAGCAACTCGATGCTGCCTCGGTATTGTGGGGTTGACATTCGCTGCATTGGCTCGACGGGCTGTTCGATCTTGTCCCGGCCCGGCGTTCGCGAACGTTCTCTCCGCCTCCATTCGCCGTCCTCTTCTAGCGGACGGGTTGCATTGCGCCGCGCACCCCGCTCCCCCCGTTGTAGCGGGGTATTGTTCAGCCATTCACCCACCTTATTGTGTACGGTACCTGCGTCTTCGTTTACGCTGCGTACACTGCCTTCCTCGTCCTCGATCGTGGCCTTTTCTACGGCCGCCTTCTTTCTTATGAGGTCCGCTTCCAAAGCCAGTTTTTGTTTCTCTAGCCCCGCGTCTATCTCCATCTGCTTTCGCGTAATTTCAGCCAGCTTTTCAGCTTCCTGTAATTCCGCTAAGCGAAGACGCAGGGTAGAGCTAGTGGTTCGTTGGCTTCGTACTGACCTTGCCGGTGATCCATAGCGACGGGTAGAAGGGCCTGGCTGTTGTTGTGTCGCCGGTGACGCCGGCGGTTCGTGGGACAGCCGACGATCACGCTCCTCTGCGATGCGTCGTTCCTCGCGACGTAATCTTCGTTCCTCACGGCGCCGATCTTCGTCGCGGCGTCGTACCTCCATCTCCACGCGGTCGCCTTCACTCCTGGCGAGACCCATCTCTTCTGGTGATGACTGTTCGATGGTTACGGAGTAAACGAAGTACTTACGATGATCCGGCTCGTTTAGGACCAAAATTGTCGTGGTCAGACAACGGGTAGGCCTAAACTGGTGTTCTTAGCTCGTGGACTGTATGGTTCAAATAAAAGATGCGCGTTCTTTGTTCGTCGTTTATTGTCGTTCCTCGGGCGTAGGCTGCTGCGTAATGCACACTGGTCCCCAAGCCGGCCCGAGTTTTATAGGCGGCAGGATAACGGTGTATCCTGCCGGCCGGATCGTGAGATGCCAGATGTTTTTGTCTTGCTCGCACTCGTTCAGTCGGTGGGTGCGAGCAATGAAACATCTGGCACCTCTATGCCTCGTGGTATTTTACCCAAATCACAACGTGGTCTTTTATTACAAACATAGCTTATACAAACATTATTTACAATTTATCCTACAATTTACCTTACACTTAAATATAACTTAATTAACATAGTTCACCATATATATTCTATTAACTAAACTTATATCTAAGGTCGCTGTCCTCAACAAAAGTTTTGAAATTAGAACTAAAGATATTACAGACTGACCTAACATCTATATCTAAACTAATATTATAAAGAGGTAACGTTGGTAACAAGTTTGTATGTATGTACATATGTAAGTTGCGGTAATCTCCGAAACCACTGAACCGATTTCAAAAATTCTTTCACCAAAAGAAAGGTAAATTATTAGGGAACAAGGTAGAAAACCCACAACAGTTTTTAGCGTGCGCTGTGAAAACTATTGATGATAAAACAAAATAATGTATTACAATTTTGTAGGCCTTATTATTGTCAGCAAAAAAGTCCGCAGAGCAATATACCCATCTATTATAGTTAAGTCACTATAACAGGTTTTTTTTTAAATTCAATTACAATGCAGGTAATAACCAAGGTTGGTTGAATTAGCATCATGGTTTTAACCCTTATCCGAAAAAAGTTTTCATCATCAAGATTATTTGTTTCAGTTTTCTTTTTTATTGATTCGAATCGGATATTTCGTGTAAAAGTTATGACGAATATAAAAGTGTTCGAGCATTCCCTCTCAGCATTAGCGCGTCTCGCGATGTCTTGAATGGCCACAGAATATAATAGTCAGTATGGCTTTACACAATTGTATCGTTCCGTGACTATAACGATACCTCCTACGCATAAGGTCGTAACTTTTTTTTGGCTAATTTAGATTTTTATTCTATTGTATAATACGCGTATTCCTCAACGTATTCGTGAAATCAGAATTAAATTATTTTATGAAAATCATGAAATTTTGAATAGCTAATAGTCGTATCATTTAAACATTACCGCGCAAATGGTCGTTTCTTTCGTTCCGACTATTGGCGTGGGACGTCCGGCTGACCCGCGAACCAATAACAGGTCATAACCTGCATGATACGTCGTTTGACAGCCGGCGCACGAGTTAAAACTTTAAACTTTAATAAAAATGAGAAAACACTTAATTTTTTGAATTGATGTTTATTTGTCGTAAAAAGAACACTAAAATGAGTCACAAACGTTCTTCAAAGATGTTGAAATTGGTGCTGGAGAGTAAATCTGACCCACACGAAAATTTCACCACTAAAGAAAATATACGAAATCGTAACTTGTGTTTATTTATTTACTGTTAACTCGGTAATATCAGTCAATTTTTATTCCAATATAAAGTTTCACGTAAGATAATTAAGATTAATTTACTTTTTTGGCACTTTTATAAAACCATAAAAGTCCCGCGCATGGAGACGTAATTTTAAAGTTAAGACTTTATGCGTCTTTTTTTTAGCACTAGATATAAATAGTTACGACTTTATACGCGTCATACTTTTATTCATTTTTGTCGTAACTTAGACATAAGACCTTATGCGACGTCCTAAGTTAAAATAATAAAAAACGTATAGTCGTATACAATACGACCATAATGCAACGACTAAAAATTCATAAACGACTTTAAGCACAAGAATAATTCGTAAAATTATTGATTTATTTTAACTTTATAGTTACATACACATTATAGGATCCTTAAAACTCAATCCCTGTATAATATAAAATTCTCATGTCGCGGTGTTAGTTACCAATCTCTACCTAAACAGCTGAACCGATTTGTATGAAATTTTTTGTATATAGGTATTAGAGATGTGCGCCAATTGGCGCTGCGTACGCTGCTGGCAATTTGAGGCACGCCGCCGCCGCCGGCTTTTGTGTCGGCGTAATAATGCCTGGACGTTCATGAACTTTACCTTGAAGGCAGTATCTGATTGGGGTGATGCTAGTCTGGTCAAGTTCAACGTGTCTAAGACCCAGGCGTGTCCATTCTCCGCTAAGAGGAGTCCATTCCACCTGACTCTCACTTTCCGAGATGTATCCGAGCCAATAGCTGGCCATCTTGAGCTTCTTAGAATAGAATAGAATAGAATAGAAATAAGTTTATTCATGCGAGAAAACACGTACACACAAAATAAGTTAAAGTACTTAACTATACATACAATTAAATCAAAAACTAGTGCATATGTATACAATTCTGCCACGAAAAGGCTCGAGCTCAGCTAGTATGCTACAGATGACTGATGACTTCTTGGCATCTCTGTAACACTAACTCTCAACTTTGGCACCTACATTGAATCCAAAGCCTTAAAAAAGCTTTGTGTTCTGGCGAAGGTGAGACGGTACTTCACGTCGGGACCGTTGCTTAACTTGTGCCAAGCATAAGTCCGATCGTGCATGGAGTAGGTACTGTTTTCACATCTGGGATGGTTCGGCAAAATACCACTTGGATACGTTGGAGTTCACTGAGAGAAGAGTCAGGAGACTCATCGGTAACAATAAGCTTACTAACCAAAGGCTTCAGAGCCTTGAACAGCTCCGCAAAGTGGCGAGCTTGTCGTTATTTTATCGGATACATTTCGGGGAATGTGCATCCGAACTCTACGACCTAATTTTGCCATCTCCATTCTTTCGTCATACAACCAGGTAGACTGATGTGCGGCACCAATTCATGGTGGGCATACCAGACATTCGCACCAAGCGTTTTGCTTCGTCATTCCTTATACGTACTGCAAGGGAAAGGAATCGGTTGCCTGCGTCTGTCTTTCCTGACGTGTACTAACAATTTGGGGGTCTACAAGTCAAGAGTGAAAAGGTATCTTCTAGGAAAGCGTGGCACATCTTAGCCCGCATAGTCACCTATCATCAGGTAGGTGTGACAGTGGTCATACGATGACCTATAATTTGTGTACCACTAGTTCCTAATTTAACCAGACTGTACTCAGAACACATGTCAATAAAAGTAGCCAAGTAAGTATAGTGACTTGTTAAGTCTTTTTTAATAAAGAATATTAAGTATATTGCTATTCTCAACGTTCCAACCAACCACGTTCTATTACTAAAATTCATGAAAATAGGTTCAGCAATTTAGATGTCAAAACCGTATCAAACTGGCGGTCAAACAGAGTAGGTAAAAATATTTTTTGAATAAATCATACATAATATTACTAGGGATATTTGTGAGTTTCCATAGCATAAAGTCGTAACTTTCACGATACGATCATTTACCATCAAAAAATAGCAAAAACAATCAACGCATAGAGTCGTAAGTCAAATATACGACCATATTCGCGTAGCCTTTCGAGTAGTATAAAGTCGTATTAGTAAGATACGACATTCAGGTAACACGTATAAGGTCGTAACATTATATTTCGGCTAATATTTCAAAAAATACGAATGATTTCCTAGGTTTTAAGATCTCATAGTATTTATAAGGTTATTCGTTTTAAATTAAAATAATAATGTTTTTGTTTTGACGTGAATAAGCTGATTCAGGCAATATTAAAGTTTAGAAATGCTCTACTGAAAAGTCACTGTTTACCTGTACGACTATTTGCGTCGGAGGTATCGATAAGAGAAATCAAAAACTGGTCAAGTACGAGTGGGACTTGCGCAACGAGGGTTCCGTACATAGTTAAAAAAATGATCAAGCAAAAAGACAATCGTCGCGGTTCCGCCAGCATTCATTCGAACCTGGAATCTTGTGATACGTAGTCAGACGCGTTATTTCTGTAAAAACGGTCAAAAATTACGTTTGTTGTATGAGAGCGGAATCCCAGTAACTTTTAACTGTTCTTCTAACTACCTACCTAGGTATCGAAAGTTATCTAAAGAGTAAATAATTACGCCGATTTTGATGAAATTTAACATTAGTATACATTACTACCGACTTTTTTATATTATCTCATGATGATGATGAGAAAATATAAAAGCCATAGGAGAGAGAACGTGACTAGCCTACCACGCACACTCGAACCTAGAACATTGTGCTTACTATAATGTATGTTACAGTGTGTGTGCATGTACGAGTATGTTACTTCTTCATGCAAAAACTACTGGACCGATTGCGATGAATTTCGGTATCTAGATAGCTGGAGACCTTGATTAACACATAGGCTACATATTCCCACAGGAACTTCCGCAGGTGAAACCGCGGGGCGCAGCCAGTTGTAAATAAAACACAACCTCCAGAGCGTCTCTACATGACATCCGCTAGCGATATGCAACAAGTGCTACGGTCCCCCGCCAGGCAGCTAGAAAACATCTCCTACGCAGTGCGCTCCATGCCTCCGAGGCACTGAGGAACAGGCAATCTCAGCTAGTCTATTCATTATAATATAAATTGTATAATTTTAGGTGGAGAACCTTCCTCCGATAGTGATCGACGTGTGGATCGAGGCGGTCGGCTCCCCGCTGCTGTTCGCTCTGACAGTTTCCGATGTCGAAGCCGTACCTGTCGTTTGGTGAGTCAACTCTTTACTCCCTACTGTAGGTGGAGGGCGAGAACCTTCCTCTGATAGTGATCGACGTGTGGGTCGAGGCTATACTGGCCCATACAAGCGAACGATATAGAAGGTAGGCTCGGGATAGGCACCTACCTGTTACTCCCTACTGTAGGTGGAGGGCGAGAACCTTCCTCTGATAGTGATCGACGTGTGGGTCGAGGCTATACTGGCCTATACAAGCGAACGATATAGAAGGTAGGCTCGGGATAGGCACCTACCTGTTACTCCCTACTGTAGGTGGAGGGCGAGAACCTTCCTCTGATAGTGATCGACGTGTGGGTCGAGGCTATACTGGCCCATACAAGCGAACGATATAGAAGGTAGGCTCGGGATAGGCACCTACCTGTTACTCCCTACTGTAGGTGGAGGGCGAGAACCTTCCTCTGATAGTGATCGACGTGTGGGTCGAGGCTATACTGGCCTATACAAGCGAACGATATAGAAGGTAGGCTCGGGATAGGCACCTACCTGTTACTCCCTACTGTAGGTGGAGGGCGAGAACCTTCCTCTGATAGTGATCGACGTGTGGGTCGAGGCTATACTGGCCCATACAAGCGAACGATATAGAAGGTAGGCTCGGGATAGGCACCTACCTGTTACTCCCTACTGTAGGTGGAGGGCGAGAACCTTCCTCTGATAGTGATCGACGTGTGGGTCGAGGCTATACTGGCCCATACAAGCGAACGATATAGAAGGTAGGCTCGGGATAGGCACCTACCTGTTACTCCCTACTGTAGGTGGAGGGCGAGAACCTTCCTCTGATAGTGATCGACGTGTGGGTCGAGGCTATACTGGCCTATACAAGCGAACGATATAGAAGGTAGGCTCGGGATAGGCACCTACCTGTTACTCCCTACTGTAGGTGGAGGGCGAGAACCTTCCTCTGATAGTGATCGACGTGTGGGTCGAGGCTATACTGGCCCATACAAGCGAACGATATAGAAGGTAGGCTCGGGATAGGCACCTACCTGTTACTCCCTACTGTAGGTGGAGGGCGAGAACCTTCCTCTGATAGTGATCGACGTGTGGGTCGAGGCTATACTGGCCTATACAAGCGAACGATATAGAAGGTAGGCTCGGGATAGGCACCTACCTGTTACTCCCTACTGTAGGTGGAGGGCGAGAACCTTCCTCTGATAGTGATCGACGTGTGGGTCGAGGCTATACTGGCCCATACAAGCGAACGATATAGAAGGTAGGCTCGGGATAGGCACCTACCTCTTACTTTACAAATATGATGGAAGATGATTGATGTTCAACTTTTGTAATTTATCCAAGTTTTCATAACACCGACAACACAGATGAATTCTTGAGATACGATTAACTTTCTTTATAACCACATGAGAGAGCAATAAGCTAAAGTAGGTATATTTAATATTGTTTCAACAGAAAACACCAGATATAAATTACCTATATAATTATTGTACCGAAAATGTATGGCAAGTCGATCGTGAAATCAGCTCAGGTTTATAAGTTAAGAGGCTTACAGGAGCTATTTTAAGCAATTTATAGACACTAATTACACATTAATAGGATGTCAAAGTAACGGCAAATTCATTTACTTTTTAGTTTTTCTTTAAAAAAAGGCCAAATTAAGGTTTTGGTAGTTTGAAAATTATGATCTATAAGCGTTTCATAAATAAAGTTTAACATTTTTACGAAAAACTGAAAAATAAATGCGTCATACTTTCAGTCGTTTTAACTAATATCGCGTTTAGGTCCTATCAGCGCGCAGCGTCTTAACTCCAGTAAACTGATTTAGTAGGTCGACACGATCACCGACCACCGTGACCGCCTGCCACCCGTCGCGCTTCGTTTGACCGTTTCCTAACTATTTGCCTGTTTTGCTTCGTCATATTATAGATACCTAACTCAGCAGGATATTAAATCAGCATCAGTATTTAAAGTTTATTGAATACAAGCTGCACCATGATGTTTAATTATTATGAAAGTAGCATGTAGCATTCTCCGTACAATGGACTACCATCGCCAACTCCGTCGACCAGTTTGGCCGTGAAGAGAGTATAAACAAACAACAAACAAATGAGTTAGATTAGCTTATGTAATATGAGTGCAATACTAGTGAGGAGTTAACAACGTCACGTCTCGCTCGTTGTACATATTACTGTGCGGTACAGCGAGCGGTACAACAAGCGGTACAACGTACACCTCACGTTAACCTCAACATTAGGCACGTTAGGTACGTGGCTACCATAGACATAGCGACATGGACGAGTTGCCTAATTAACCACCGACTCAAAGAGAAGCGTGTGACATCCTCCTCTAGAACCTCTAGAATGGATAAACAGAGTTTCAAAAGTGACGGAGAGTGGTTTTTTTGAACAGAGTCCGAGTGGGATTACGTGGGATTTGCTGAACTACGATTTTTGCACGTAACAATTGCACAAGTTTTCATTTTAGAATAATAAGGAATGCATCGAGCGCGCTCCGCGTCCGACACCGTTGGTTCGCCCGTGAAGTGTCATCGCTTGGCGCACATAGTATCGAGGCAGTAATCATGGTTACTGAATGATCTTTCAATTATGATCGACATTTCTACATCATTTAGCTCGGAGTAGAGGATAGAGCATTATTTAATTACAAATTAAATACTAAATTTTATGTATTGAAAAAAACTATAATTAATACGACAAATTTACCCAGAATCATTTATGAAGGTAACACTGTGTAGTACGACTGAGAAATTAAACAATCACTGAATAAAAAATCCATATGTATAACATCCTGTAGTATCTCCGAACCTTCAAGTTTGGCGCACCCTAAAAGTTAAATTTAATTGTAGCCTGTAAAAAGACCTTTTAACGAGATACGACCCAAAACGAGATTGATTTTGGGATAGGAATTATGCATGAAATGAGCATTAAATATTTCTATTTCATTAGACAGTTTTTGTCCGACAATATCAAAATTATAAGAGTTGATGAAGCAACAATAAATTACTAGAACTTAAAAAAATAATAAGCGCTATCGAATTGCATCATTAGTTTTCAATATTTTTAAATAAAACAACATTTGTTTTACTTTATGTGTAGGTAGAGGTTACTGTAAGTAACGCAGCGGCGCGGGCTCGTCCTCTCTCTAGTATTATGTTGATCTGTGGTATATACCTACGTAGCGTAGGTACTTCATTGTGCTAATACTTGGATAATTCCAACAGAAGAATAAAACTGTCACACGTAGCGTAGCAAGCGAGCAAGTACCTAGTGCTTTTACTAAACTTGTACATAATACGACAGTTTGGAACTTTGTTACTGCTTTATGCTGAAACTGCTCCACGGATTTCACTGAAATATTAAAATTTGTCTGTATTCTAAATTGTAATCCGTCCAGGGTTGGTTGGAGCTGTGCGTTGACATGTCAGTCAGTCAGTCGGTCGGTCGGTCGGTCGCATTACATTGTATATAGCTTAGATGTGATAAGGACTTATACAGGTAAATCAACGGGTCGAGGCTAGTATATAATCAATACAATTTCAATTCCAATAAAGTGTAATATTGCATGAAATTACAACGATTGTTTGTGAACGAAGATCTTAATGGAAAGTAATTTGTTAGAGTCCCTGAAGAACGTTCAGTAATAATTATCGGTATAACAGAGCTCCCCGCCCTACAGCCCTACAGCCCTATAAGTCCAACGTTAGACGATGTAATACCTATCTATCTCAGAGATTAATTCAGTATGAGTTTATGTACGTACTGCGACCTCTGTCTGTCATTTTTTTGTTTTTTTTTTTATATTAATTTGAAACTCGATGTTCGTTTTCAGTTTACTTAAATCGAAATATTTTAATTACTTTGCGAGTGGCCTTTAGCCTCGAATCTTTAGAAAATTTAAAAAGTAGAAAATAGATATTATGAAAACATGTCTAGTTCCTCGAAATACATAATGAAATGCATACAAATAATGTGATGTCAAATGTTTAAGTGAAATTATTTTAATGAAATGAAATATAGCGTGACATCTGACACGGTCCGTACGTACGGTCGGCTGCATACTTGCAGACCCACCGTAGAGCTCCAAAACGACTGTTATAAGAATGTTTTCAACACGAGCAAGATTCTAGGCACCTGCTTTAGGTGAAGTTTAAAGTCTTCTAACTCGTCAATAAAACAAAAATTATAAAATAGTAATTTATTAACTCTACCGAGTGCTGCAATTATGTAGCCGACTGTACAATATACACGAGCATGGTTCACCGTGTCTACTTGCGTCCGTATTTACGTACATCCATCATTACTTCGCTACATTAGTTCAATGTTATTTCAATGACTACTATTTGAATGTAAACAATTGCATTTACGAGCTTTGACTGGAACATACAGTGTAATTCATTACAACTACCATATTACTATTCAAGTTACCGAACTAATATATCTATGACGTGAATGTGGCTTCATGTTTCCTTGTATCTGATCCGTTTGCTCCTAAATCGTATGTAATTAATGAAATATCGACGTTGTCACGCCGGTCACGTCGTCCGGTCGCGCCATCACTCCCCCGCACCGCACCTACCTATCGGGGCCACAGTCTGGGCCTCGGGTTATTTACCACCACATGAATAACATAATTCATATATATTTTATTCAGCATTTGACACCATTTGTAGACAACTCCTTATCAGTTTATGACGTTCACAGCAGACAACGATTCTTAACTGTTTCTTTCATTGTTTTTGTTTTACAATATATTATTATTTCCAACTCAGCTACAGATGTTCCAGACTTAGCTCGTACATACGTATATTATTGTAGGTAGGTTACCTACCTAGCCTAGCATATTGTCATACTTATGTAGGTATAGGTACAGATGTTCCAGACTTAGCTCGTACATACGTATATTATTGTAGGTAGGTTACCTACCTAGCCTAGCATATTGTCATACTTATGTAGGTATAGGTACAGATGTTCCAGACTTAGCTCGTACATACGTATATTATTGTAGGTAGGTTACCTACCTAGCCTAGCATATTGTCATACTTATGTAGGTATAGGTACAGATGTTCCAGACTTAGCTCGTACATACGTATATTATTGTAGGTAGGTTACCTACCTAGCCTAGCATATTGTCATACTTATGTAGGTATAGGTACAGATGTTCCAGACTTAGCTCGTACATACGTATATTATTGTAGGTAGGTTACCTACCTAGCCTAGCATATTGTCATACTTATGTAGGTATAGGTACAGATGTTCCAGACTTAGCTCGTACATACGTATATTATTGTAGGTAGGTTACCTACCTAGCCTTGCATATTGTCATACTTATGTAGGTATAGGTACAGATGTTCCAGACTTAGCTCGTACATACGTATATTATTGTAGGTAGGTTACCTACCTAGCCTAGCATATTGTCATACTTATGTAGGTATAGGTACATATGTTCCAGACTTAGCTCGTACATACGTATATTATTGTAGGTAGGTTACCTACCTAGCCTAGCATATTGTCATACTTATGTAGGTATAGGTACATATGTTCCAGACTTAGCTCGTACATACGTATATTATTGTAGGTAGGTTACCTACCTAGCCTAGCATATTGTCATACTTATGTAGGTATAGGTACATATGTTCCAGACTTAGCTCGTACATACGTATATTATTGTAGGTAGGTTACCTACCTAGCCTAGCATATTGTCATACTTATGTAGGTATAGGTACTATCTGCGCCGGCAAACGTTGTTTTGCCATATAAAATAAAACATACAAATCGGTTCAGCCGTTCTCGAGATTTGCGCTTAGGAATACTTCAGCGATTCATTTTTATATTATAGATAATCTTGGAACTGACATTGCTCACCCGAAAGTTTGTGATCTGATTAAATCCGAAAAGTTTAGGGTTGATTTTGACTCCCGACCTCGCATAATATTCCTAATTCAATAATATAATATTTTCCGATCTATCAACGTATGATAATCCCCCGTGACTCCGTATGAATACGCCTACACCGCGTATATTGAAGTGCTCATTCCGTAGGTCCCCACAGGCCGAGCCGACCTGAATTAGTATTGCCAAACGGTAACCACGCGTCGACTGAGTGCGTCTGAGTACCTACGTGAGATCAACATAAGATGAATGTTTGTGGGACAATACTATTGCAATTCATCGTACTTTGAATACGCGCTCGTGTGAGACACTGAAACGCGACATTACCTACTCTAGTCCGACACTACGCAAGTCCGATGCGATACAGTTAATTCCACTAAAATTATAAACGTAAACATCTGTTTGTATATTAACGTCAATGTTGCGAGTAGATACGTTTACCGTATTGGTTGTAGAATATAGATGGGGAAGTGGGGACGTATTGAATGAGCATTTCTATTTGTTTACACGTCTAGCAGGTGTGTAGTTAGTGTGTAGTGTAGTGTAGTGTAGTGTAGGACTGTAGGTATATTCTGGCTGGCTACATCCGACGGACGGATGGTTGGGATCGATATCAACAGCTTGATGTGAATTTAATGCGATGTCCATTGTCCAAGGTACATGTCGCTCGACCGTCGACTCGGTCATTTATTTAATCTTGCATAACATTAAGGTCATGTCGAACTGACGGCGCGACTTATTTGCTTTTTTTTATTTTTTGTGAAAATAATTAATTTATAAAACGAAATGTAACGTTATTTTGAGATCTAAAACTCTAGAATATAATATATTATAATCAGCTACTCAATACTTAATAAAATTCTGCTTTCAACCTATCTCCAAACTTATGTTTTAGTAATGTTTATGAATTAACCACCCATTATTGTAAATGTACTTAATTCTTCTTCTCGTATAGTGGTGTGGCTCACCTATTGTCAGAGTTATCAGATCACCTTAAGACCTCTAACTTGATCTAACGACCGCTACTAGAGGTAGCAACCGGGACCAATGGCTTAACGTGCCGCACGAAGCACGGGTTACTTGAATTCAGGTTAGTTTAAAACCTTGTCATAGTTTGGACAATATTATCAAGAGTCGCGGTTTACAAAATAATGTTAGAAAGTATTGCGATTTTTAACTGTCACTTTTACGAATAACTACATTTTTTTCAAATTCGGTGTGCTTCCGGTACACAATACTCTCAAACTGTAGCTTGCCGTCTGTCCGAGCTTAAGCCGAATACGAATATTGTGTTTAGATGCAACCGGTCACGTACGTGTCCCAGCTACACCGGACATGTACCTACAATACGCGACCGTAACCGGGTGATCTGCTTCTATATTAGTTACCTCAGGCACAAGTCGTGACAGTCAACAAACTAATAATATCTTCCTCACAGACCGCTACTATATTACTTACCTCAGGCACGAGTCGTGACAGTCAACAAACTAATAATATCTTCCTCACAGACCGCTACTATATTACTTACCTCAGGCACGAGTCGTGACAGTCAACAAACTAATAATATCTTCCTCACAGACCGCTACTATATTACTTACCTCAGGCACGAGTCGTGACAGTCAACAAACTAATAATATCTTCCTCACAGACCGCTACTATATTACTTACCTCAGGCACGAGTCGTGACAGTCAACAAACTAATAATATCTTCCTCACAGACCGCTACTATATTACTTACCTCAGGCACGAGTCGTGACAGTCAACAAACTAATAATATCTTCCTCACAGACCGCTACTATATTACTTACCTCAGGCACGAGTCGTGACAGTCAACAAACTAATAATATCTTCCTCACAGACCGCTACTATATTACTTACCTCAGGCACGAGTCGTGACAGTCAACAAACTAATAATATCTTCCTCACAGACCGCTACTATATTACTTACCTCAGGCACGAGTCGTGACAGTCAACAAACTAATAATATCTTCCTCACAGACCGCTACTATATTACTTACCTCAGGCACGAGTCGTGACAGTCAACAAACTAATAATATCTTCCTCACAGACCGCTACAATTCAAGCCACATAAAGGGAAAAACACCAATATTTTTCGTATAAAACATTCCTTCGATTGAGGTCGCAGTATCCGGGATGTTGGGAACAAATCATAGAGATATAATACCTAAACTACAATAGAGAGTACACGAGATTATTCTAGTTTTAATAACACCACTAGTTATCTTATTCTAGTAACTAATACATAGAAATACGCTTAAAATTCATTAACAACCAAAACCTTAATTTGTTTTTCAACTTGTTAGACACCACGCCGACACCACCCCATTACGCCCCACTACGTGCGCCAGTATAGTTGTCCCAGTCAGACGTCTGCCTCTAGCAATGAGTAACCCTTGAACTCGTTCTACATACGTAGGTAATCGAGGCCCACGACGACGGGGCGAGTTTGAGGTTACAATACCACCAACAACTATAAAAACCTTGTTAAAATAATAAAACCCTGTATAAAACATTATTAAAAATTGCAATGAATAAGCGAAGACATCGAAAATGAAGTATTGGGGCTGCATGCTCGGTAGACAAAAAAAATGTTGGACATGAAAAAAACACCGTCAATTATATTCCGATGTTTTCTCTATCTTAATATTATGTGAAGGTATTTTATATTTATATAACAAATCAATTGTCAGTAACGGCCCGCCCTCGGCGCCCTGCCTCCCCCCCCCTCCACCACGCCCTGGGCGGCCGCCCTCGCGCCCTCAACCGAGGCGACGCGACGCCAGTGATTTGACGAATGTCTCAACACTTCATATACAGACAAGATGGAATACACATGCATAAAGTACCCGCGACTCAATCCGCGTAGGGATTTATAACAAAATCTTTTCTTAGCGGATGCCTGCGACATAGGTTTGAGCCGTGCGTTGATAGATTGGTCAGTGAGTCTGACTGACTCACTGTATTTCCTTTATCCTGTATCAGTGTACAATAGTTAGAGTACGAGCCGCAGCCATATTACAGGTAAGTGTGAGATATATGTGAGAGCGTCAGTAGTGGGACCACGGTGGAACATCCTGACTCGTAGACACCTACTACAAGGCAGCGGGCGGCTCAACGAGTCTCACCGGACATCGTACAACAAACATACAATATTTACGTCACGGAATACACTTCAATAAATCATCACTTACTTCTCCTCACCTCCCGCTCACGTTCATGTGTATCAATACAAGAATGCTCGCATACACTTGAAACAAATGAACAAATTTTAATGTTTAATGTTTATTTACTATCTGAAAGTTGATTGTTTTATTAGTTTTATTTAGTTACTAGCGGCGCTCCGCGGTTTCACCCGCGTTACTCCCGATCCCGTGTAAATATTGAAATATAAAATAGCCTAAAGCCTTCCTCGACAAATGGACTATCCGACATAAGACGAATTTTTCATTTCGAACCTGTAGTTCCTGAGATTAGCGCGTTCAAACAAACAAACTCTTCAGCTTTATAATATTAGTATAGATGTATTATAATCATAAGTTTAGCTTACTTTAAAATATTACAGGAGTAAGTTCGGTCGTTGAACGAGAACGTAGGTCAGTATCCTCATAGAACATAGAACAGGAGATATTTTATAATATTGTTCTTTAAATGTGGTCAATACTGAAATAAACAAATATATTTTATATCAAAGGAGAATGATAATGAACTTTTAAAATGTTGAGTACACATCGCGGCACGAACCTCTACATCTGAGTTCAGTAGGTACGTGCCATGTACCTACGTGCACGTGCAGGTCATAACCTCACCATTCGTGCCGGTAACCATACAATACATAATATTGTACACTAATTGATGTTAAATGTAACACTTACAAGTATAACGGTAAGTATATATAAATGTAAGTATGTACGTATAAAGTATCGAAGTAGGCAGACACTCCCCTCTCTAGACAAGTATAATAGTTAGCAGATAACATCTAACACGGCCTCCTCTCGCGAATGATACTGTCGTTAACTCTCTTGCCTTCCTTTATTCTTATATAATTTTATACCATTTAATAAGTCCATTTCATTACGTATTTTCGTCGTTTTATTTCAACTCGGCCATAAAACTTTATTACTTAGTCCAATTTGCTCCAACTTATCTACTTGGACCCTGTTCTGGTATTAGAAAAATAACGTAATGAGAAAAAATGTCAAGCTCAAGTACAATATGTAGGGTGCAGATGATATGACAGCCACGTCATACGTACATACTGAGTGACTGGGGATTATTTAATGTGAACGTCTCTTCTTACGTTACGATTGTCACAGGTGTAGCTAATCCAACCTCTCCGTTAAAAGGTAAAGGCAAACAGCTCCGCTTCACTTAACTAAATCCTCTTTGTTAAAACCCTTTTTGCTAACGTTCGGTTTCACCAAACATTTTTCATACCGAGAGCTTCATAAGATATCGATTCAGACTAAACTCCATAAGAAACGAACGGATTGGACACAATGAGGATTCGGTAGTTCCTAATATCTGGCTCGAGTCGAAACACGTGTGACTGACTCACTATGCCACATAGGTAGGTAATACAATACAACATCCGTACATTTCAAGGAGAGTACTGAGTACTGAGAGTGAGGGACAATAAACTTGGTTCCAATAACAAGCGATGTTATCGTTGCAGGTTCTCGTCGAGCGACCCGGAGCGAACAGTGCGAGTGAAGAACACGTCGCGGTCCGCTCTCACCGTCTACCCGTACATTGTCACTGAACACGGTCGGTATTCTCCTCTCTCTGCTGCTGCTTGCGTACCTTCGCTACGTTGCTAACGTTTTCCTTCTAGTGTGTTCATACACAGTTTATTTAGAAATGTTCATATCTCAAAAGTTTTTAAACAGCACGATATTTTTCTGCTGAACGATGTCGGTAGTGGAGTGCATATTCACAAAAAATGGTCCAAACTTGTGAAAATATATCCGTGTACGCGACCCGCGGGTGTAGTTCTCCGCGCGGATCGATGTACTCGCGGCGACGATACACCACGAGTCCCATACAATAATAATCGTCGCGCGCTTATACGGTACATCTAACTGGCCATAGCTATGAGAGTTTCATATAAGGCTTAAAATTTTAAAAATATATTTTACGAGCGAAATTATGTCGCAATTTTGCACTCTAAATAATATTATTCTGTTAATGTATTATGTATTCGTTTTAAACTCTGCATTTTATGTAGAAACATAATATTTTCGTAGACCCTTGAGTATAATTTTTTAAATGAAACGAAATTACGAATTTTCCGAACTTGTTCCGAACCAATGTTTCGAACAAACTTTTATTAGTAGATTTTTTTTGTTCCATTTCAGCGCTCTCATGGCCCTTTGTATTATAGAATACTAGCTGCGCCCCTCGGGTTCACCCGCCTCAGTCCCGATCCCATGGGAATATCTGGATAAAAAGCCTATATAAATAGCCTATATGTTAATCCAGGCCTCTAGCTATATACATACCGAATTTCATTGCAATTGGTTCAATAGTTTTAGCGTGAAGGAGTAACAAACATACACACACACACACACACAAACTTTCACATTTATAATATTAGTAGGATGAACGGTACTATCGAACATTGATGGCGTTTTTACAATGAACAATAAGAATATGACATGAGGTATGTGGTATGTGTGTACCGACACATCACGTAGCTCCTACACTAGCTTGTCTATCGGAATAACTAAATTGTATTGAATCGAAGTACGTTTCCAATATAATATCTATTTCTTTGCGAAAATTATTAAATGCATAGTTGCAAATTGTAGAAACGAATATCAGAAGTATAAATATCATTTATTTTGTACTTTGTTGATATTTTCAAGACAGAATGCAGCCTGTTACGATCGAATTGCGAATTGCGAGCGATGAGCGACATGAGCTCTCTATAACTATACCTCGTAGACGAGGCAACTCTGCGATCGATGTTACACGTTAACAGTTTGTGTAACTCAATCTCGATGAGTGTCGATGTCAACTCGACCGTCACGTCTATAGCTGCAGGTAGGTATGTGTCGGTGTTGTCTAAACACAACAGAACAAAGGTAACATAAAGAACTGTTGAAGACGCGCCGACTATAACAGCTGCCGCCTCATTGATTGTATCACAATGTCAAAATAACAATTATACTGTAAACATTCGTTAATTGTCCTTCGGATGAACATTTATCTCATTTATTCCGGGGAATATGTACTTACCTAATGAATGGGAAGGCAGCTTGCTCTAACGACCGACGGTCGGTGGTGCGTGCGGTGTTGCGTCACGTGGCGGTCTCTATGTACGGAGGTAGCTGTACTTGTTGCTAGTACCGTCCCACGGTTCCATCTGTCCGTGACCACCTATAGCCGCGCAGAACACATTCTCGACACGCGACCACTGTGCATCGGTGATCTACTCAACTTATACCTCGGTGGATTGTTGTTCCTAAATTCTGAGCTATCACGCAATCGATCGGTTTAGTAGTTTAGACATATGGAGCGACTAAGACAAAAACTGAAAGACAGACAGAAAGACATGACTTTGATTAAACGTCAGTTACACGATACATCCGTTACATCTATTCTCTACGGACCGAAACGAAACACATTACGCGTCAAAAGGTCGTTATAAATATCAACGCTACGGAAAAAATCTGAAGAAAATACTATAGAGATAAACGTAACGTCCTCGCTCGCGACACTAACGATATAACGATATAACGGTATAACGGCGGAACATCTCTCGGGACAGTGGACATTGATTCCATAACAAACTGTCATTTATCTATATTATCCAGTTATCTTTCATTATAATCTCTATGGTTTGTCTGTGGAGGTATGTTTCGGTTCCAATCACCGATCTATTGTCTATTATCCATAGACAATACACATTTATGGATCAACTTCTATTACTTTTCAAACACTTATCAAATAATCGTATGAATGGAGTTCTGATTTTACTTAGAGGTAGAACAGATAAATGACTTTGATGATATATTTAAGACATTATTACAGTATTGTCTAAAGTCGAACTAGATATTACCCGCGGCTTTGCTCGTATACTTATCGGGTAAAGTTATCTCGACTCACATCGTATTCCACCTTATCTCATCGAAATGTACATAGGTGGTAGGTAAGTTGTTGACCGTTTCTATACATAAATGTACATAGGTGGTAGGTAAGTTGTTGACCGTTTCTATACATAAATGTACATAGGTGGTAGGTAAGTTGTTGACCGTTTCTATACATAAATGTACATAGGTGGTAGGTAAGTTGTTGACCGTTTCTATACATAAATGTACATAGGTGGTAGGTAAGTTGTTGACCGTTTCTATACATAAATGTACATAGGTGGTAGGTAAGTTGTTGACCGTTTCTATACATAAATGTACATAGGTGGTAGGTAAGTTGTTGACCGTTTCTATACATAAATGTACATAGGTGGTAGGTAAGTTGTTGACCGTTTCTATACATAAATGTACATAGGTGGTAGGTAAGTTGTTGACCGTTTCTATACATAAATGTACATAGGTGGTAGGTAAGCTGTTGACCGTTTCTATACATAAATGTACATAGGTGGTAGGTAAGTTGTTGACCGTTTCTATACATAAATGTACATAGGTGGTAGGTAAGTTGTTGACCGTTTCTATACATAAATGTACATAGGTGGTAGGTAAGTTGTTGACCGTTTCTATACATAAATGTACATAGGTGGTAGGTAAGTTGTTGACCGTTTCTATACATAAATGTACATAGGTGGTAGGTAAGTTGTTGACCGTTTCTATACATAAATGTACATAGGTGGTAGGTAAGTTGTTGACCGTTTCTATACATAAATGTACATAGGTGGTAGGTAAGTTGTTGACCGTTTCTATACATAAATGTACATAGGTGGTAGGTAAGTTGTTGACCGTTTCTATACATAAATGTACATAGGTGGTAGGTAAGTTGTTGACCGTTTCTATACATAAATGTACATAGGTGGTAGGTAAGTTGTTGACCGTTTCTATACATAAATGTACATAGGTGGTAGGTAAGTTGTTGACCGTTTCTATACATAAATGTACATAGGTGGTAGGTAAGTTGTTGACCGTTTCTATACATAAATGTACATAGGTGGTAGGTAAGTTGTTGACCGTTTCTATACATAAATGTACATAGGTGGTAGGTAAGTTGTTGACCGTTTCTATACATAAATGATCGAATCTCACCTCATTTTCGTCAGAAAACTTTTATGTCAATTTCCATGTCCAAATACATTTTTAACGGAAAAGCGTTAATAAGTTGAAATTGAAATTATATTTTCTATCTTTAATTTTATTTTTAATGTTTTTCTTTCTTATAATCAACTAATTACAATATAAAATATTAGTATTCTAGTGTCAGGCTCCGCTCACGTGTCTCACTATTCAATGATAAGTATTATATCTCTATGTCGATTGATACTCAATTAACGTTAATGGACGGTTTGATTGCAACCACACATATACAACTTACTTGTATCTACTCGGGTCTGCAACCAACAGAGCGTTCTATCTATCTATCTATCTATCTACTTATTTATATTTTTTGAGGTGATAACGTCTTCTGAATTGGTGAACCTGCACTCACAAAAAAGTGTGACGTCATGCGTTACTGACAAGTAACCATAGCAACGTATTGAAGTATACAAAATGGTAATGTCAACGACACAAAAGCGTTCTTATGACGTTATCACGTAAAATTATCGTCCGTAAACCTACTTTACAGACAAACAATTTTTAAATTTAAATAACAATCTACAGAAGGTATATGAATACATGTATAGATCGGATATCGAGTCCTTTACCTACAATGTGAACAATGAACAAACAAACAAACTTTCACGTTTATTATGTTTACTGAGTTGGGATTACTTGACTCGGTCGGTTTATTATCGAGTGGTTATCCGGATCACACCTGACTTCATTACACTTACGTAGTAATTACATTGAAAACGATGTCATTCATTCGTTGTTACAATCGAGGAACGTAACGTGGAATCATCTCATTCCATATTCTGTATACATGTTGAAATATTCCATTCATAATTATATAGTTTAGCGCGTTGTTTACCGAAGTGGTCAATTTGTATTCGAATGAGGCGTCGCGCCGTCTCGTGCCACGTTGTGCCGTCTCGTGCCACGCCAGGACACGTCGTGTCCTCTCGTTGTAAAACGTTGCCGTTTTCATCGCAGTATAATTTACATTTTGTTTTAAAGTTAAATTCTGTCTCGACTCGGATATTACGAACGGAAAACTGTATATTCAGAAAATGAAGTAAAAATAACGTTGTATGTACCCGGTTTAGATTAGTTTTAGATTGGGTTCGTATGAACGACATGTAATCTAGAATCCTTTTGAAGTTAACTCATCTGTTGTCGCGTCACTTCGCACGCGGCACCTCGATGCTGCCTTTGCAACGTCATCGACGTTCTCATTTATTTTAATTTTGACTTACATGTGAGGTAGGTGAAACATTCTTAATTTATCTGGGTTATACTGTTTTGATGTATAAAAAAGGTAGGTACCAAAGAGTTTTTTAGCTAACAAAAATGGTTGTCTCTAAAGTCGGTTTACGAACGAAAATTTTACGTGATTATGACTTAGAAAACGATTAAAAATTGAGTTGTGTTTCTTTTTTGTTTTTTCTTTACTTAAATATATTGTTTTTCCGTACCATTGTATTTTGTTCTTAACCCCCGACACAAAAACAAATAGAAAAAACCCTAAAAAATATTGTATGTCGACGAGGCTGTATAGGTTAAAAGTCTTTAGCCTGGCCTTTCAAAGCATAATTAACAAAAAAATATTGCCTTAAAAAAATGTAAACATAGAGTTATCACATGTTTTGTTAATTATTATTTTGTTTTCTTTTCAAGTCTTTTCTTTTATTCGCAACTGTGATAAAAAACGTCGTACGATATACGTGTGGAATTGATATTTGCATCTTGGCTTCTTTAACAACCGCCTCTATGCAAAGATCAATTTACCACACTTATATCGTAATGTACTATATCGGGATAACTTACTACACTAGGTTGGTAATGTAAAACGCACGCGTGCATAATATGTTGGATTATGAGCCTAAAAGCCGTTGAATAAGATCCACTTTATGAGCAACTGTGATAAAAATATATTATAATATATACTGTAGTACAGTTGCCACTTGACCAGTGACTGACACATGTCGGTAGTCGTATGTTACTTTATAAACAAATCTAAGACTGCTCTTGTTTTTATCCTCGCAATTCTCAACTGATCTCCGAGTAGAAGTTTATTCTTGCAAATAAAAATAAATGAAATGAGAAATATAACGTTATATGATCACTTTGTTAAAGTCTTCCAACGCTTCGTTCGTGTGAGTGTCGAGTGTCGAGTGTCGACTTCTATACCACTCTACCACTGTACGACGACGTTTTTGCTTGTTATCGTTTGAAGCTCAGCGCTCGGACTCGAATCTAGAATCATGACACAGAAATAACGTTCGAATCGCTTTCGTCGTTTATCCGCAACTGCCGACTGTGATCAATTGTAGAGCTATTTATACGTATATCAAGTTATTTGTATTCGCTACAACTTTTAGTTTTTACTTGTTAAACAAATTAATTATCTTACATCGTAGCATTTACTTTGTTTTACTGCTCGGCGAACGATTTATACTAAGAAAACGCTTAGAGGGTTTTGTGGCTTCTTCCGATCGGAGGGCGCGTTCCGAAGCCATATGTCCTAACTCAGTTCGTTAGATGCATTCTAGGGGTCATTACATTTATTGATACGATCGCACAAAGAACTCTTCTTCGGAAGTCTCGCGCGTAGTTTACTTCTTGCATTCAGGTCATTCTACATTTCAAGGATCGGGTTTTTTTTTGTTCCAGAACATGTTCAAGACGTACTTCCGTTTCGGTTGTACATCCGTTACTATGACGTACCTGTTCGTACCTGTCCGTGTGTTACCAAGTTTCAAGGTAATATACTCTGTCTCATCGATCGGGTCTTTGTTGTATTCCACGTGATTGAATTCCAATTTGTTGAATACTGTTCGCTCTTAGCTTTTCTAGAGAGCATCGCCGGCGAGTTCTCAGATGAGAGTCCGGCGTCGTCGGTGGCCACCCCGGAGACCCTGGAAGTGGATACGATGTTGGAACTCTGCCTCGTCGCCGATTACGGGATACAATGCGATCAATATTTTGAGGTTACCTTCTATTCCATACGACGCTTGTCTCGTTATTAGGATTTAGTAACCAATATAATTATGCATTACTCTTGAGTACGTTTAGTGTCAGTAGGTATAGTAGGTACGTACGACGACGTGTGAGCAGGTGTCTCCGAGCTCGGCGACAGTGGAGGCGGGCGCGTGGCACGAGTGGCACGTGACGCTGCACGACGTGCCCGACCACGACGAGCTCGCGCCGCCCACCGCGCTCCTCTTGAGGTCCATACCCGTTCATAACTCTGGGTCAGTTCGTTTCCTTGTACTATCTATCGATATAATGATGTATATGGGCGGTTGTTGTATTTGTTATATCTGTCTCCAGGCCGTACTGGTACCGTGGTCCCGTCTCGGCGGCGTTGGCACGCCTACGTCACGCGGCTCGCGCCGGCTGCCTGCGGCTCTCGTGTCGCGACCTCCTCGTGCAGATGTGTGCCATCGACTTGCCGATACATGACGTCATGAGGTCACTATATCTAGCTTCTGTCATCGACAGTATGAGGGGTCGGAAGCCGGGGTTTCATCGATACACACCTACCACATCGACATATGCAAACTGCGAGACTCCGGGCTCGGAGCGAGCGACCCAGTCGACGGTGGCTCCTGGTCTCCAGCAGTAGTCGACAACACGTATCTGACCCCATTTAGTTACATTTAGCAGCTAACACGACGAAGTGGATCAAGTTTCAGGATACTATCTGATTAGGTTACAGCTCTATGTAACTCGATTGTGTTTTGTTCTCCCCAGGGTTCGAAAGAGGTTCCACATATCTAACTTGGGTTCCCTGCGCACGGTGGTGCAGGCGTGCGTCGAGGAGCCATGGCGCATCGTGGTGGGGAGCCAGCGGGGCCCGTGCGGGGCGGGGTGCTGCCGCGCGGGGGACGGGGCCCGCAAGGTGCACAGGGACCTCGTCGCCATGCTGGACCTCATGCCGCGCAGCTCGGCGGAGGTCAGTTATTACTACTAAACTGAATATCGACAAACCCTTATTGGACAAGGACTTTATTTCAAGTTTATACAAGTCTAATACGTGTCACTTTCGACAACACTCGATTGCAAAGTATATCTAATATACTTACACGGTGTAACAAGGAGGGTGGATCATCGGTTGCTGGGGGGTGGAGGACCTCAGTACCTATCGATTTGACCCCCCTGTATGTTCTGCAATATTTAGTGGTTCAAAAGTTATTTGGGTTTTAGTGAAATTTTAGTCAAAATCAGATTTCAGCATGAATTTCGCAATTACAGCCAAACTATCGGTCTGCGATTCTGCGAGTGGTCCTTTGTAACCCCTTCACCAATCAGAGACTTTAGATTTATTAAACTCAAAATAAAACCATTTTTCTGCAACCTATCTTAAAAACTACTGGTTTTCATGAAGAATTAACTCTGTAATTCGGCTAGAACTAGGGCATCGTGTTAAAAAATGTACTTGATTGTCCAAGAAGTGAAAATAATCGATATTATTTAGGTAAGTTTTGATAAGCGTAGGTACGTTATGCTAAAAGTAGAATAACAACATTATTATACGAAAGTCCATGAATAAATCAAATAAAATATACTAATAATATGCAAAGATAAAAAAAACGAAAATTTAAAAAAAAAAAATTACTTACCTATTTTTTTGTATGAAACTAATATCTATTATTTTCACTATTTGGACAATCAAGTACATTTTTAACATGATGCCCTAGTTCTAGCCAAATGAAATTTTTCTTCATGAAAGTCAGTAGTTTTATAATAAATAATAATAAATAATCTGCGAAATATTTTTTTAGAACCATACAAAGATAATGTAAACATTAGATTTTGAAAAAATATATTACTTTAATGATTTTATTTTGAGTTTTTTAAATCTTAGACTCTAATTAATGTAAGGGTACAAAAGGACCACTATTGAACTTGTGGCGGTCGAGGTGCGTTACCGGTCGGGAACGAAACCTTCACCAACAGCGTAGCATCTGACGAGCAGCACAGCAGCGAGTAACCAAGCAGTAGGCGAAGCAGTAGGTGATGCAGTGGATGGAAGTAAGTATATACTAGGTGCAGGGTGATTGAAGAACAGCGAACACAAATGAAGATGATATTTTTACGTGAAACGAATTAAGTACATTTATTGTTCGAAAACAGTTTATATCTAGGAATATGAAATGGTAGCACAGATATAAGGCACACGCTCGAATATACTATATTCGCGATTGTTTTAGTTAGCCGGACGGAAGCGCGCGATACGTGTGATGCGTAGGTAAGGTTCTCGTCGACTGGCGAGCGCAGCGAGCGGCGGCCGGCTCCGAGATGCGGCGGCGTTCACGCAAGCTGCGCGTGATACGTATGGTACAAACTTCATAAGCGGAGCGGTTTGAGTGGCGAGCGATCCGCCACAAACTTGTTTCACAAAAAAAGGCAGAATCGCAGACCTGATAGTTTGGCTGTAATTGGGAAATTCATGCTGAAATCTGATTTTGACTAAAATTTCACTAAAACCCAAATAACTTTTGAACCGCTAAATATTGCAGAACATACAGGGGGGTTAAATCGATAGGTACTGAGATCCCCCACCCCCCAGCAACCGATGATCCACCCCCCTTGTTACACCGTGTATATACGGATAATATACGGAAGTGGACTTTCCTCGAACATTTCATATTGTAGATGTGCGTGGAGGTGTCGGTGCCGACGATGTCCGTGTGGCCCGCGGCCCAGAGCCAGCCGTGCGGGCCGGGCGGCGTGTGCAGGCCGGGCCGGCCGTGCGGCCCGAGCGGGCCGTGCCTTCTCGGCGGCCCGTGCGCTCCCCCCGCATACCCCACACAATCGCGCACCGTCACCAAGCTACACTTCTACGACAACGACGCCCTATTACTGGTACGAAGCATACATACACTTACATATGAGACGTAGCCCTTAAGCTATATAACATACCTACTTACGTACGTGTTACGGTCGTCGTACAGACGTTACCCCTCATCCTCGAGCTGGAGTTCCCCCTGGTGTCGGTGAAGCCGTCCGTCATCGACTTCGGCTTCGTCACAGACGGTGACACGAGGAAGACATACTACACAGTCACACACACCAGTCGTATGTATACCTACCTCTCTACCTATCTATCTCTTTAGACTCTACTCCTCTATAGTAATGCATCTCCGCAAATCGATATAGACTTTTACTATTTGTAAGTTTTAGAACACGTGTTACGTTCAAGGTACAATCATTCTGACACGCAGCACCTAAAATACCCCATTCGGAAGAAATTTAAAAAATAAAACTACAACGTTTATGAGTCGATTCTAAAAATATACCTATTACCTACCTACATCATTTTATTACCTTCCAGCCGTTTTCTATTTAATAATCTAAAGAGTATTTACGAAACATTCTTAGTTAAGTCTCCTTCAGATTGACAATCGCTAAGTGATTGTTTACAAAACACACTAAATGTCTCATGGGTACCCTCATATCATATCTAACATCAAAATGCGTATTATTTCAGCAACTTATACATGAATAGTCGTCGTTGTAACATGTAAGGCGTACCGCGTTAATAGGTTACCGTTCGCTTCCATTGAACGGGTTGTAACGGCGCCCGCCGCTGACTCAGACTCAATTTAAAGCTTTCTTTAGAATTCAATTTGCTAATATCCTTTGAAAAGTGTAAAATTTATTTAGTCTTGCAAAATGTGCGGAGTCATTCATCATTATTTAGCTTGCGTTGGTATTCTGTCCGTCAAGTTAGTGATGTTATTTGAACTATGTTTTTGCATGTCATAACTCCTATTATAATATGTAAGTACCTTTAGTGTAGGGTATACAATTTTAAACATACGTGTACACATCGCGATCCTCGGTACATGTAGATACACGCAGAGAAAGTACCACAATACATGGAATATACCGTAGCAAACCTTACAACTCTACCTGCACTAACGAGGCGACGTGAAACTAAATACTAAATAGTCTAAATATATATATATATATATATGATAGTTGTATTATATTCGCGCGGCAACAGGCAAGGAGAGCATCGAGCTGGTGTCGGAGTGGATCGGTCCCGAGGAGTTCCGTCTATGGCCGCGGCGGTTCACGGTCGCGCCGGGAGAGACCGAGAGGCTCTATCTGCAGTACACTGCCAAGTCAGTCTATATTACCTTTACTGTGTCTTACTTCAGTCGTTATATAGAGGAGCGGACATCCCTATCTCCGGTATAACGGTGTTGTGCAGGTGGCGCGGCGCTCCGGTGGAGGGCTGCGCGCGCGTGGCGGCCGCGTGCGGCGCGGGCACGTGGTGTCGGAGCTCGGCGCGGGCACGTGCAGCGCCGGCGCGGGACCTGGGCGCCGCACGCGACGTGCACGACCACACCGACGACACGCACCTGCTGCCCCCCGACCTGCCCGGCCTCGCGCCCACCCAGCCCCTCCTCCCAAGTACTTCTGTCACGAATAAACGCTGAACCGTATCGCTATCATCTTTCTCTATTATTAGACTAGGTAGTTTGACATAATAATATAAACAACGATATTGATTCCTGGCTTGTACACGACTTCTTATATAGGCAAGTAGGTAATGTATCGTATAAACGTGATGTTGTCAGTGATCGGAAGAGCGCGGTGGAGGCACCGGCGGCAGTGGATCCCGCGGACTTTGTGATCGAACACTTTTTGTTCATATCCACTTATGTTTGGAAGTAGCAACCGCCCGGTTGCAGTAGCAGTTTAATATTCAAAACGGAATTCATTACATATTTAATTGAAGAACGTGAGTTCAACGGATTTAAGTAGTTAGAGGAGGATTATCTCTGACTTAGTATTGGTTATATCCGGGACTATCCGGGTACGGTAGGACGACGACGACCAGGTTAGCCGCCGGATGCCGTGTGGGCCGTGTCGGGGCTAGACTAGTTTTAATTCTTAATTTTAGGATAGCTTCAAAACTACATATACAGAATTTTTGGTTGAAAGTCACACCAAAATGTCGGTAAAAATCTCACCTACAATTTCATCTCAGCACTTTTGTTCAATGTTCACCAAGGAAGGCGACCGGTGCCGGTAGGAACTATTTAGTAGGCTGTGTACCAAGGTGGTTGGCGTATGGACCCCCCTTAAGTACCGAAGTTATTGCGTAAAACCTCATTTAAGGAAAAAAAACTACAGAAAAAGTAGATTAGAAAATCAGTAGGTAATTAAATCAATAATTATTTCGAAGTCCCTCCCAAAAGCGTTGAGCCGCCGGCGGCTCGGCGCTTGTAGAACCAAAATCGGGGCGAAAAGCGTTGAGCCGCCGGCGGCTCGGCGCGTTCAAACTTTTGTAAACCGTATTTTCAATGTGTTAGAGTCTACATTTGTTTGAACAACTTTTGCCCAAAATATTGTGCAATATTTTTCCTAATGATTGCAACACTAAAACGTCAGGCAGTTGGGCAAAAAAATTAAAGAATTGTCAGTGTCAAAGTTGATAGTGACAAATACGAAAGTGCGTTGTGAAAGAAAGTGAAGTGGTGAAAATAATCTAAAAAAAAGGTAAATACAGTGATTTATGCCATTATTTTTGTATTACGTATTGTTTTAGATATGGTAAAGCTATTTACATAATAAGATTTGTGAATTTCGTTGTATTTTTCTTGCATTTATAGCTCAAAACCGGTGACTTCATTTTGGCCATTTTCATGTGATTTCGGTAATAATTTAGGTAAAATATAACTGAAAAGGCCGTTTATTCGTATTACAATAACTATTTACGCAAGTAATTGTGTATTTTATGAATAAAACAAGAGAAATGATTTGAAGAAAAAAATCAGTTTTACCGTTGTCCGTTACTCAAACGTAAATTCAAATCTTAGTATGGGAATCTGAGCTTTATCTGTATGCGAATAAGGTTACAAATACTCTATGCAATATGTGTCACTGGGTCAAAACCTAGTGATGTGGTAGAGTCGATGTTCAATATCGACCTATCGACATATTATCGACATTTTCGCTTTATGAAGGTAAGTACCTAATATTATTTAGATTTTTGCGTACTTTAGTTTTAGTACCTATATACTTCTAAATTAGTTTATAAAATATATATATATATATATATATATATATAAAATAATACGTGTGTATGTCACTGTACTCCTTCTAAACGGCTGGACCGATTTTGATGATTTTTTTTTATGTGTTTGAGTGAGTCCATGAATGGTTTAGATTCACAATTGGACCCTGTAGGTGGCGCTGTACTTGTACATGTTTATGTCACTGTACTCCTTCTAAACGGCTGGACCGATTTTGATGTTTTTTTTTTATGTGTTTGAGTGAGTCCATGAATGGTTTAGATTCACAATTGGACCCTGTAGGTGGCGCTGTACTTGTACATGTTTATGTCACTGTACTCCTTCTAAACGGCTGGACCGATTTTGATGTTTTTTTTTATGTGTTTGAGTGAGTCCATGAGTGGTTTAGATTCACAATTGGACCCTGTAGGTGGCGCTGTACTTGTACATGTTTATGTCACTGCACTCCTTCTAAACGGCTGGACCGATTTTGATGTTTTTTTTATGTGTTTGAGTGAGTCCATGAGTGGTTTAGATTCACAATTGGACCCGGTAGATGGCGCTGCAATTAAGAGGTAATAGAGGTCTGCTAGCAATAAATATAATTTATATTTTTAGATTTAAAATAAAAATAAATACTTTACGTAGTAGTGACGAGGAATACGACGGAGAAATGGAATATATTAGTGATGATGAGGTACCAACATGACACTTTTTTTTTGTGGACAAATTTATTAATAGACTTTTTTGTAGGTGGAACCGGTGTATTGTCGTCAAGATGACGATGACGACGACGACGACGACGACGACGCCGACGACGCCGCGTCGTCACCAGAGCCACCGTCGTATTCTCCGCTGACCGTCAGAGGGTCGTCGCCGTTGGCGCCGCTGTAAGTTTTATCAATTTTTCTGTAGTTTAGTAAAGAAATAATGACTACAAGTACTAAAAACTGCATTTATTTCATATACAGAAATGAGAGCCGTGCACCATCTCCTCGCTCGCCGGTTGCTGGTGGCTCGAGACCGTAAGTTTTATTACTGATTACTTATCCATCACACGTGACACACATTACAGCAGTTTGTTGCATCGTGGCTCGACGTGTTTAGTTTAGTCAAGAAGTGAAGACTACAAATACTAAAAACTGTACATTTGTTTCATATACAGATATCAAGACTGGACGAGGGCGTCGCGCTCGCGTTCGCGCTCTCGTTCGCCGCTTCATGAGGCGGAACCGTAAGTTTAATTATTTTTCATCTAGTTTAGTCAAGAAGTGAAGACTACAAATACTAAAAACTGTACATTTGTTTCATATACAGATATCAAGACTGGACGAGGGCGTCGCGCTCGCGTTCGCGCTCTCGTTCGCCGCTTCTTGGGGTAGTGCTTGCCATCTATGATCAAGATGGAAATGAATTTTTTGTGTCAATCAGCGATAAATTTGTAAAAATCAAATATAAGCATTTTATTGTGGCCAGACCAGCGTACTAGTACTATGGAGGACAATGCATTGTATCTAACGTTACAAAACCTATAGGCATTTTTTCAAGCTATTTTGTGTAGAATTGTTGCACATTTTACACAGTATCATCATGTCATCCTAAATGAGAAAAAGCTTGTCCAAAATTTGTGAAACTTAATTTGAGAAATACATTGTATAAATTTGTATGTAACGTTACAAATCCTATGGGCATTTTGTAAAGCTATTTTGTGTAGAATTACTGAATTTTTTTACACAGTATGTTATCCTAAATTAGATAAAGCTTTCCTAAAACTTGTGTCAAAAAGAAACGAAATTTGTTTTTGCAAATTGATAAATTTGATTATTTATATAATTATAGCCTACAATGAGGGGTAAAATTATTGTATTAGTCATAAACAGTTTTGTAATCTATATTTTAGAAATAAAATAATCATCGCACAACTCAAATAACACTTGAAACAAAATCAGTAGTCTCTAAGCTATACAAATCAGTTGTTTGTTTACATAATAGACCTTTTGAAGTGGTCGTAAATTATGTTTTTGTGAACCTGCGCACGCGCCAGATGACGTCATCTTTATGGCTCTTGTGAAAGGTTTTTTTTTAGGTTAATATTTTATTATTTTATTGCCTTATTGTATTAGAGATAAGTGTTTTGGTTTTCTATATAATAAATAAGTATTTTAGTATGTTAATTTTTTCATTTTGTACTTGAGGCAATTTCTATAGTTTTTAAGCAGTAACCCTAAATATTTCCCAAATGAAAGTCGGTAGCCTATTATATCCACCAAAATGTTCTAAAAAGATAGGTAAGCGAAGATTTCACCAAATTCGGTTGAGCCGTTTTGAAAATTAGCCCGGACAAACAGAACAAAAAATACATCTGTGAAAATTTGAAAAAACTATGAACAACTCTCTAGCTATCATGGTTTATGAGATACAGCCTGGTGACAGACAGACGGACGGATAGACAGCAAAGTCTTAGTAATAAGGTCCCGTTTAGGTAGTAGTGAATTTCTATCTGTATCCACGCATCATCCGAACCTAAACACGCCTTCCCAGTTTCTAGGGTTCCGCACCCAAAAGGTAAAAACGGGACCATGGAACCCGAAATTTTTAGAAAACGTGTTTAGGTGCAGATAACACGTAAATACAGACCAAAATTCACTAATAACCCATATTTAAAAATTTCAACTCTCTAGCCACCATGGTTCATGACATACAGCCTGCTGACAGACGGACATACGGATGGACAGCGAAGTCTTAGTAGGGTCCCGTTTTTACCCTTTGGGTACGGAACCCTAAAAATTTAGAAAACGTGTTTAGGTTCAGATAATACGTAAATACAGATAAAAATTCACTATAAAACCTATATTTGAAAATCAACTTGATACTTCAATTTTATTTATATAAGTAAGTAATTATAAATGTATATGTAAGTAAAACAAAATACTGCATAAAATAATGTTTATTTATAAACATTCAATAAAATAGCTTGCAAACAAAAAGTCGATAGTTTGACCTACGGGTCGCGGTCGCGTAGCGCATCTCTAAGACATAACCTTCAATTGTATCAAATTTCATTCTTTATTTGATACATTTTCGACTTCCAACTATATCATATTTTTACAAAGAACTATGTTAGATTATTACGTAAATGTGCTAAATGGACTTTATTTATACCTTTCTATTTGGTTCCAATGAAAATAGAAATAGTTTTATTGTAAAAAGGTTCTATACCAAAAAGTGCTGACATTTATTCACATGACACTTATTCATCCTTTGTTTATGTCATTTGATCCTAAATATTAGCAAATATAAATGACATCAGCCTATAGGTAAATTATTCAGCAAGCCATTGTCGTTTTCAGAACTGCGATAGCTGTTCTAGATTTTTTTTTATGGGTATTTATTTGAATTGTAACCTGAAACTACGAATAAAATAAATTCGCGAGTCGAATGACCTTGAAATTATGATTCGCGGAAATTTGCAGTTGCATATTTTGCCGGAAGGAGGGGTTAATATAAAGTAAAATTATCACAAGTTATTTTACTTAGGTAATCATATCTAGATACAAATGGTAGGTACTAGTAGTAGTAGTAGTAGTGCAGTGGTAACGAAGCACGAATACCTGCTATCATCGAGTTGTAACATTAACCTGAGAATGAGGTGACAGTGGTAACGAAGCACGAATACCTGCTATCATCGAGTTGTAACATTAACCTGAGAATGAGGTGACAGTGGTAACGAAGCACGAATACCTGCTATCATCGAGTTGTAACATTAACCTGAGAATGAGGTGACAGTGGTAACGAAGCACGAATACCTGCTATCATCGAGTTGTAACATTAACCTGAGAATGAGGTGACAGTGGTAACGAAGCACGAATACCTGCTATCATCGAGTTGTAACATTAACCTGAGAATGAGGTGACAGTGGTAACGAAGCACGAATACCTGCTATCATCGAGTTGTAACATTAACCTGAGAATGAGGTGACAGTGGTAACGAAGCACGAATACCTGCTATCATCGAGTTGTAACATTAACCTGAGAATGAGGTGACAGTGGTAACGAAGCACGAATACCTGCTATCATCGAGTTGTAACATTAACCTGAGAATGAGGTGACAGTGGTAACGAAGCACGAATACCTGCTATCATCGAGTTGTAACATTAACCTGAGAATGAGGTGACAGTGGTAACGAAGCACGAATACCTGCTATCATCGAGTTGTAACATTAACCTGAGAATGAGGTGACAGTGGTAACGAAGCACGAATACCTGCTATCATCGAGTTGTAACATTAACCTGAGAATGAGGTGACAGTGGTAACGAAGCACGAATACCTGCTATCATCGAGTTGTAACATTAACCTGAGAATGAGGTGACAGTGGTAACGAAGCACGAATACCTGCTATCATCGAGTTGTAACATTAACCTGAGAATGAGGTGACAGTGGTAACGAAGCACGAATACCTGCTATCATCGAGTTGTAACATTAACCTGAGAATGAGGTGACAGTGGTAACGAAGCACGAATACCTGCTATCATCGAGTTGTAACATTAACCTGAGAATGAGGTGACAGTGGTAACGAAGCACGAATACCTGCTATCATCGAGTTGTAACATTAACCTGAGAATGAGGTGACAGTGGTAACGAAGCACGAATACCTGCTATCATCGAGTTGTAACATTAACCTGAGAATGAGGTGACAGTGGTAACGAAGCACGAATACCTGCTATCATCGAGTTGTAACATTAACCTGAGAATGAGGTGACAGAGCGAGACAAAATACCTCTACAATTCTAAAGTAGGTGCTTCCTCCTTGATTGCGACGACATTACAATAAAATATTGAATTTCCGAAAAACACGCGGCAAAATGTTAGAGATATTGATGTAGGCATATACTTAGTGAGGATATCGATTAGGAAGGATATAAAAATATTGGTGTGGGATTATTCGATATTATTTTGATACTAATTTAATATTATATTCATTAAATTCAGGATTAATAATTAAATGCGAGTTTTTTGAACGAAGAAATTTTACGACACGGTTTCGTTAGAAAACAAAAAGCAATAGAGAATCGTCTAAGGCATATGGCATGCATTGGACCCACTTTTTACAACACGCAGCTTTTTTCTTTATTTTTCTTTATATATATATATAGTTTAACCCTCCATATAAAAATTAACCCTGAATAAATAAAAAAGATATGCCTACGTAAAAAGTACATACGTATTTATTATGGTGGGGCTAGATTAGCGGGCTACGGCGAATATTCGTGTTTACGCGATGATGTGGCCAAGGGCCGGGTACATCGTTGCAACGTGTAGTACTGTCGATGTCGGGGCGGTGTCGGTACACTGGCGCGAATCAAAGGGTGGCGTCACCTGCGTCACGTCTCGGCCGCACAACAAACTGAACACGATGCTTTTGTCGCGACAACGCGACACGAATCTTCGCCCGCTAATACAGCCCCAGCATTACAGAACAGAATGGTTGTGTGTTTACACTTTAACTCTTTATGACGTTATCACGTAAAATTATCGTCCGTAATCCGACTACGGACGATAATTTTACGTGATAGCATGTCCCAGTAGTAGAGGGGGGGGGGGCAGTGGTACTCTCGTACAATCTGTAGCCGACCTACTGTAGGATACACTACTGAGTATACATAGAGACAGCCGGTCCCGGCAACACATGTACCTATACTATCTAGCTATACTTACACTATTATATAAGTTGTTGGGGGGCTATTATATTGTTTAGTCAACGTGTACACCTAGACCGCTGAGTGAGGTACTCGAGTGAAGGAACCCTCGCTCGCTCGGCCTCGAGCTGCACACACGACGGATATTGACCGAGATATAAGATAACACTCAAATCCAAATAGGCTCTCTACTATAATAACATGAATATCGGATTCCCACTCCTGTTTCGTAATTCGTCTCTAATCAGGGTGAGTGGCGCCACTCTCTCACTCACTCTATCTATCTATCTCTGTCTCTATCTGAGTATATCCTCTCAAACAATTTACATTTATTATTCCGTCCGACGGTTCTCAAACAATATTATATTAAACATTTTTTCCTTTAACTTAACCGTTACATTTGAAACGCAAATGATACTCTATGATGTCCTGCTCGTTTACGAGTTTATTGTACCTGCTATAGTATCTACATGTTGCTCCATCCCTACCTACCTACCTACGAGGTGTAGGTAGAGTGTTGTCGCGTCCCTGCGCCGCCGCCGCCGCCTCCATTCATTATAATTAAACTGTTTCGTTACTTCATTTCCGTTCCTTCCAAGTTCTGCATCAATATTTATGGCACTTTATTTTTACACCAATAACTGAAATATTCATCTCTATCCCCATTCCTATTAAATGACATAAATAAATAGAAAAGTAACTTAACGTATGTATGCATATCTCTGTAACGTATGTACACCTAAATATTGTGATGAGTTTTGTTATAGAGATAGATAGCTTTTACCCGCGACTTCGTCCACGTACACGTCGAAAATGGTACTCTTAAGCAACTCACCCCCAAAATAACTTTCTACCCCTTTTTTAACCCCGTTAGGGGATGAATTTCAATAAAATACGAAACACGTGTTCCATCAATTCTGTTAAAGAATGTTTATGCAAAATTTGAAGAAGATTGGACCAAGGAACACGTTGTCCCATACAAACTTTGCCCCCCTTTTTCACCCCCTTAGGGATAGAATTTTGGAAAATCCTTTCTTATCCCAGTTGGCACAATGGTCACCATGCCGCCAACTGCCAAACATTGGGTTGCGGGTTCGATTCCCGCCTTAGGCAAGTATTTGTGCTTAGATATTTATCTGGGGTCTGGTTGTTTCTATGTATTATAAGTATATATTTACAAAAGAAAATTATATAAGTAGTATATCCGTTGTCTAGCACCCATAACACAAGTCTAGTTACTTAGCTTGGGGCTAGATGGCGATGTGTAGAATGTCCTGAAATATTTATTTATTTATTTATTATCCGATGCTTACGTTACACAAAAAACATACCCTCCAAGTTTCAGGTATGCGATCAGCGGTTTAGGCTGTGCGTTGATCCGTCAGTCAGTCAGTCAGTAGTTCAGGACAAAGCATTTTATATGTATAGAAGATGAATGGTTCAATAAACCAGTGTTACGGCAGGTGGGGCGGGGACTGAGGCGTCGCGTCTTGTCGTCCTACATATAGTCCCGGGGTCGAGGGAGACGACCGACCGACGTGACATACGTCCCGGGGTCGAAGGAGACGACCGACCGACGTGATATACGTCCCGGGGTCGAGGGAGACGACCGACCGACGTGATATACGTCCCGGGGTCGAGGGAGACGACCGACCGACGTGACAAACATCCCGGGGTCGAGGGAGACGACCGACCGACGTGACATATGTCCCGGGGTCGAGGGAGACGACCGACCGACGTGATAAACATCCCGGGGTCAAGGGTCGAGGGAGACGACCGCCCGACGTCACGTGGCGTCCCACTTACACACGAGACTTTTATCTCCAATAATATCGAACATGTCTGTTTACACAAGCAATACGTGCTCATCCAATATCTGACGTTCTTAGAGAATATAGACCATAAACTTTGATGTTCTCTCGCAAATATAGCAAAGATTTGACAAGATTCGTTCCAGGAACGTGTGCCATCGTGAGATACTGTCTACTGTCTCTCTCGCTTACTTCATCTGTGTACACCTGTACGGTCGGCTGCATAATTGCACACCCACCGTAGAGCTCCAAAACGGCTGTTATAAGAATGTTTTCAACAGAAGCAAGATTCTAGACACCTGCTTTATACGAAGTTTAAAATCTTCTACCTCATCAATTTTTCAAACATTATTAGAATGAAAACATTCTAATAATAGTAGTTTTCGAACTCTAGCGGGGTCTGTAGTTATGCAGCCGACTGTACCTACCTACATAGTGCGATACACCGCCGCCGCCCGCCGTCCGCCGTCCGCCGAGAACGTGTGATACTGCGATAACGTTTAGTACAATTTAACTAAACAACAAGTACCGATGAATGTTCCACAATATATTATACCGAAGTGCACAATACTAAACTACATCAATAAACAGAAGTGTTAATAAACAGAAGTGTTATAATCGGAAAGTTTCAATAACTGTGTGTTGGAAATAATTAGAATCGTTAAAGTGTAAACTCACGAACGACTCGCTCTCGATGTCGGGAGGAACTTGAGATCACACGTCGTATAGATATTGTTCCTTTGTTATACATAAGTACCTAATATAATATACATTCTTTATTTACTTATTTATGTTAATTATTTCGTCTCACGAATATATAACTGCAATTATAGGAAATGAGCTTTTACATAGGCTTTCACAGCTGTATTCTTAACTATAAAAGATAGCGAAAAATGTTAAAAGAAGTTACGTGCCCGATTTTGACACAAACTTAAACTGCGTCATAGATTTTTGAAAAATTCATTACTTACTCTATCTAGCCAGGAATCGCTAAGTTTTCAAAATATAATCACCTATATTTTTGTACTAATCGATAGTGTTGCTTATAGAAATCAATTCCTGGTAACATTTCACATCACTAGTGAGGTGAGGTACACAACACTACACAGGTATATGATATAAAAACTATAAAGATATATGTTAAATATTTCGCGTTAACTGTTCAGTGTCCAGTGGTCGACTGTTGTACAAGAAATCACTAACACTTCGGAAGCTACAGTAAAGTTTTCAAAATCACTAACTATTGTAAATACGGTTTCCAGCAGGTTTTTTATTGCCTCCTCCACTCGTCAACTTCAATGTAATCATCTTAATTGAGTTTTATATATTGAAGGTACTCGTTCACGTTAATAACGATTGACGATGCAACGTCTATACAATAAGTGGCGTCATCTCGCGGTTTCACCCGCGGCACTCCCGATCCCGTGGGAATATCGGGATAAAAAGTAACTGACAATAGAATAGAATAGCATATATTAGAAACGCAAACGGGCAAGAAAACAAATACAAAATAGGAAGACATAATTACATAACAAAAATAAAAAAAAAATAAGATAAATTAAAATGAAAATGGAACAGATAAAATAAGAAAACAATCTATGTGTGCTATCCCAAATGGACCGACCCCAGCTGTAATGCTGCAGCAAGCATAACGCCACCTTACAGCGCTGGACTTCCGGCCAGACCCAGGGCAGATCCTCGACATCCGTCCGTCCAACCTCACCCATCATAAATATATAATCATTTACGACTAAATAGATACGACTTGTACTTGTATACAGGCTGTTTTCCGCCATTGGACCCTTTTTAATGGGTTCCTTTTTGCGTGAGGATGGAGTAGGCTTGCCCAGCACCTACTACCATAGATACATATACATACACATACGAGATAATACCATAATATTAAATAAACTAAACAGAATACTTATACCCTATTTATAAAATTCCACGAATTGGCATATTCAAATATTGCCATAATTTGTAAAAAAGAAAACAAAAAGAAAAAATCCACTAAACGTCACTGTCAAATTTACACAATAAATCAATGTATCCTCATACCAAGTTTTATCAAAATGGCAAGTGACAGGTGGCCCTTATTACCCGCAGGTACCTTATTCTATATGGCATAATATTGTACATAATGAACGTCTCTATCTACCTACGTATAAACAACATAGTTTCAATATTTATCAAATTATAAGCCAAGTAAAAACCTTTTCATGTTACCCACTAAAAGGTGAACCCTACAAAAACATCTGATCTGCATAAACCAAGCGTTGTAACCCCTCCATCATTTAATCTTCTCAAAGCCTATTCATTTTACAACACCTGACCTTTTCCCCTTCCCCTCCCCCCTCCCCACTTCCCCCCTACCTTCGCTCTCGTTAGAAACCGTAACGGCTCGTTAGCTCACGTAAATCACTTTCAAATACTAAAACAAAATGTTACAAGGCCAGAATATTAAGTATTTAACTTCATATTTAGCTACTTAATTCCCTTCGAATACAAAATACGTTCGTCCATTGAGTCGGTTCCATTATAATAATATTAACTCTTACAACGCCCGTTTTGTAAAAACTGTAATAAATTCAAATGAAAAATAATTTGTAAAACACTTTTTACTTTGTTAGTTAACGAGCTTAACGAAGAAAGGAGTCATCGAGTCTGCCCCCACACCGCACCCGTGACGCGCTACGTTCCACTGTTAACAAAACATTATGAATTCGTACATTCAAAATTATAAACTTAGAAAAGAATTTATAAAAAATGGAAATTAGCCATTTTTATGATATTTTAGTTAATTTAGAGTCTCGGATTCAGTAATAAAGTTACAAAGTCATCTAAATTTGAATGATTAAAACATTCGAAGTATTAGTAACTCGATTACGATTTGTTCTCTCTATGTTTATTTCTCGTTTGAAACTTGGCTAATGTGATTAGGAGAAACAATAACTGCTGTAAGGAACTGAGGAGGCGTGACGCAGCGAGGTCGACTCCGGAGAGGCGAGCTGAGACCGAGCGAGTCTAGTGTTGTTAGGTTTGATTAAACAATGTAACTTGTAAGGTTATATACTGGTAACACTTAGCGCATTTATATATAAACACGATGTCATGGGGGTGGGGAATTTGGGCTTAGTAGGCTTCTCGCCTACTCATAATCTCACACATAAGTGAGTTGCCCATTACTCTAATTTGTCAGGGTAGTTTCACTTGACAGTGTGTGAGAAGCCTACTTATATAATTTTGAAATGGTCAAATCATCGGCGCTACTATTCCGGGCAGGAATCTGCCGGGATCGCTAGTTTATCATATTATAATCTGGCTTTCGAAAATGGAAACATAAATAGGATCAAAACGGAAACCAAAATGGAAACAAAAGGGAATCAAAATGGAAACAAAAGGGGATCAAAATGACAAATTAGAGTCATGGGCTACTCACTTATGTGTTAGATTATGAGTAGGTGAGTAGCCTACTAAGCCGAATTTGGTACTGGACCGCCCGCAGATATTGGTAGTTACTCGTAGCACATCGTCGTAGAGTGTCGTAGCTCGCTACTTCGTAGATATTGGTAGTTACTCGTAGCTCATTGTCGTAGAGTGTCGTAGCTTGCTACCTCGTAGATATTGGTAGTTACTCGTCGTAGAGTGTCGTAGCTCGCTACCTCGTAGATACTGGTAGTTACTCGTAGCACATCGTCGTAGAGTGTCGTAGCTTGCTACTTCGTAGATATTGGTAGTTACTCGTAGCACATCGTCGTAAAGTGTCGTAGCTTGCTACCTCGTAGATATTGGTAGTTACTCGTCGTAGAGTGTCGTAGCTCGCTACCTCGTAGATATTGGTAGTTACTCGTAGAGTGTCGTAGCTCGCTACCTAGTAGATACTGGTAGTTACTCGTAGCACATCGTCGTAGAGTGTCGTAGCTCGCTACCTCGTAGATATTGGTAGTTACTCGCAGCACATCGTCGTTGAGTGTCGTAGCTCGCTACCTCGTAGATATTGGTAGTTACTCGTAGCACATCGTCTTTGAGTGTCGTAGCTCACTACCTCGGTTATGTTTCATTTAAAAATAAAACTTTAATGTAGGTAAAAGGTAGCAGGCAAGGGGGTATCAACCAACTCGCTACTCTATATTTTCTATTACAGATAATTTGTCTATCGAATATTTCTATTCAACTATTTTGATTTCAATATGTAATAATAAATAACCCTCCCTTTTGGCTTCGCCGTAGTCGGGTAAGAACAACCCCCAACCCCCAACCAAGAACCACAAGTATAGGAACTGTCTATCTGTACTGTACTGTAAGGTGTACACGATGTTCACTTGATAATTTTATGTCAAATGTAGATGCTTCACTTTATACTACCGAGTACGGTAGTACTCGGTACTATCCATCTATACGCCAAATAACTCTCCGTCCATTCGTTTGAGATATTCTAATGCAATCAATATTTTGAATTTATTGTTTTTAGATGAAGTCGCTTTATTGTCGAGGTCGAGTATTGAGTGCCACTGATTGTAACATTTACCGTTAAACGAATAGATTACTGTTAAAATAAACTGTTTTATTTGTGTAGCGTGAGTTCCGACCGAGACGCTGACGCCGGCGTCGGGGCGAGGCGAGGGCCAGGACTTGGCACTATTCCCGAATATCTCTACATATAATAAGTTTAGGATTTGCAACACCAGCATCGAGACGGCAGAGTCGCTGCCGTTGGCTGTGCTTGCTCTCCTATAATGTGACAACGTGACAGAGTTACGACGACCACCGACGATGTTCTCTCTCTCTGCCACATACATTATATTATATTATAACATTATGTATATCTATTATACTTTGTTTTAGTTGCATGCAGCGTACAGTACCGTACGTGCAGTGCATGAGTTGTGAGTTGTGAGTGACAACTATTCAATATATGTAGGTATGTATTACTATAAGTAGACTGAAGGAGAACGTTTGTGGTTACTGTTCCTTGGCCTTGGACGACCTCTGCCGTCCGCGTGCAATCACTATACACGAGTGATAAACACTAATATTGTACGATCATAAAGTGATCGTAACTTGTTCGTGTTAGTGTGATAATCCTGTCGTCGCGTTGGTCGTTGCTGAGAGACTGGACGAGGGGGGAGGGGGGCGTGTATCGCAACGGTCGGACAACATGAGATCAGGTGGATAGGGATGGACAGTTTAAACTCTTCTTTTAGTGTTTCGAACGCTTTTTGTTTCATATTACTATATCAATATTGATTGACCAAACTCCTGAAATATATTTACTACAAAAAGTTGGCGGATGTTGTTAGAATATTCCTTAACGTACGAGGATGGTTCTTACAGAAATATTTTTTTTAAAAATTGCCTGAAAAAGTAAAATAACAATACTTTTCTACACTCCCAATTCCCAAACCAATACAAACGATTCGTAATAATACTTAAAAGTAAATTTGAACTTTAATACCATACCATAAAGTTCAAGTTTTAGTGGATAGATAGATAAACAGTTTATTGCACCATAAAAACAGAACGCAAAATCATTACATACAACAAAAACAAAAATAAATTCTAACTTATAACTACTTATATGCTAAAAGAAAATTGATATTTAGTACCTTACAATATGGCACAATGGGCGGCCTTATTGCTAAAAGCGATCGCTTCCAGGCAACCTTTGGATGGGCAAGAATTAAGGAAGGGGATGGGTGGGTTGTTTATAACGCGATAGAAATATAAGGAGGATAATAATAAATACGTATTAAAATAATATATAACTAATATAAAATAATAAATATTAAAATATATAAATAATTAAACATACATACAATAAAAATAAATACATATCAACACATAAATATATATGTAGAATGAAACAATAGGATATCTATATGTTTGATTGACGAGCTTCAGCGAGAGCAAGGTAATGCTTGTACACATTGGCTTTAAAAACAGCCAAAGATTTGGATTGCCGAATAAAAGCAGGCAGAGCATTCCACAATTCTACACCGCGAGAGGTAAAGGAGTTGTGGTAGAAAGTAGAAGAGCGATCAGGAACCGCTAGAAGAAGAACTATAGAGGAACGGACAGATTTAGAGGAAGAATGACGAATTGAAAGCGAGATTTTAGATAATAAGGAGAAGTTGGTAGGAACAGAATTCTATAAAGTAGAGAAAGAACATGAGAATCTCTACGCAGACGAATGGGCAACCATTTGAGCTTACTGTGATATTCTGAAACATGATCGTATTTACGGAGACCATAAATAAACCGAATAGCGAGATTCTGCAGCCGCTCAAGTCTATTAAGTTGTGCCTCAGTCAAGTCAAGAAAACATTCGTCAGCGTAATCAAGAATAGGGAGCAAAAGAGTTTGTGCTAACATAATTTTGGTGGCAGTCGGAAGGAAATTTCGCAGCCTTCTGAGCGAAGCATTAGATGCGAACATCCTCTGCCTCAGCCCAGCGAGCTGCGAGTCCCAAGTTAGATTGCTATCCATAGTGACACCAAGGTTCTTGACTTCGAAGCTGAAAGGTACCAAAGTGCCATTGAAAACTAAAGGTGGCAGTTGTGCATGTTTTATTTTACATGTAAGTCTTAAGCTACCAATGATTATGGCCTGAGATTTTGAAGGATTTACAGTGAGGCCAAAAGATTTACTCCAGTCACAAATTTTGTTAAGATCATCATTTAATTTGTTAATGGCAGAATCAAGTTGCGCTAGAGGTGCCTGAGTATACATTTGCAAATCATCTGCGTACAGGTGGTAGGAGGAAGATAGATTAGACGATATTGTATTTATATACACAGCGAAAAGTAAAGGAGAAAGTACGCCGCCCTGAGGGACACCAGCAGATATTGGATTCCGGGACGAGTAATTCTCGTCAATCTGAATACGTTGCCGGCGCCCATAGGATTCCAAGAAGCAAGTCGAAGTCAACATTATTGAAAGCATTGCTGAAATCAAGGAGTGTAAGCACAGTAAGTTTTTGGTTATCCATGTCAAGTCCTGTAGTAGTACTATGTCCTGAGCGAAAGCCAGACTGGAAAGGGTTCATCAAGGCATTGTTAGATAGATAGATAAACACTTTATTTGTACAACACACAAAACATTGAAAATGACAAAAAAAGGCGAGAAAGCTGTATGTATGTCTCGCTCATGTATGTATGTACGTACGTACCTACCTACAATATAGTATACGTACTAGTCAGTGTAAGTATGTATGTCTCGCTCATGTATGTATGTACGTACGTACCTACCTACAATATAGTATACGTACTAGTTAGTGTAAGTATGTATGTCTCGCTCATGTATGTATGTACGTACGTACCTACCTACAATATAGTATACGTACTAGTTAGTGTAAGTATGTATGTCTCGCTCATGTATGTATGTACGTACGTACCTACCTACAATATAGTATACGTACTAGTTAGTGTAAGTATGTATGTCTCGCTCATGTATGTATGTACGTACGTACCTACCTACAATATAGTATACGTACTAGTTAGTGTAAGTATGTATGTCTCGCTCATGTATGTATGTACGTACGTACCTACCTACAATATAGAAATAGAAATAGAAATAGAAATATTATTTATTTGCATGAAGTAGGTTACAAAAGATCTTGTAAAATATTACAGCTCCTTACTTCGTCGAAAATTCGACATACAAAATTTTAGAATATAATTAATTAATGAATATAAGTACATCCAGTCACTGTTTTATTAATATTATGTTAAATAGCCATAGACCAAAACGTGTCAAATAAAGATAAATTAAATTTAAAGTCAAATCTTCGAATCCACTACATTATATAAACAATAAAATAAAGTAAATATATAAATATACCTATATAATTCAATTTAAAGTCGATACAATTAATACTAAAGAAAATAATTCAGTTGTCTATAGGAATTCATTAATTTGATAAAAACATTTTTCAAGTAACCATGCCTTAAGTTTTCTAATGAATAGGTTATACGGGAGCTCTTTAATATTAGTAGGTATTTTATTATAGATGACACCGCACATTGTAATACAATTTTTCTGATACATTTTAATTCTAGGTCTTACAGGCAATACGAATCTATTCACGTTTCTCGTGCTTCTGGGAAATATTTCTTTGGCAGTTGTGAATAAATGAGGGTGTAATTTCACAAACTTGGCTGATTCCAATATGTACATACATACCAAAGTAAGAATATTGTATTTCCTAAACAATGGTCTGCATGATTCCCATGGAGGGATACCAGCAATAGCCCGAATACATTTTTTCTGGGTCCGAAAAGCTATATTTATGTCTGTGGAGTAACCCCACAAGATTATTCCATAATTTAGAACTGATGATACTGATGGTATGCATGGTACGCCGATAATAAAGTTTCTAGTGCAGAAGTTTTCCTAAGCTGATACAATACATACACAAAACTATTCAATCTATTGCATAATTTAGCAACGTGACCTTTCCAATTAAGATTTTGATCCAGTACAAACCCTAGAAACGTAGTCTGCGGTACTTTATGTATATCTTCACCTCTACACTTTATTTCTAGTACATTGTTATTTTTTCCATAATTGGCTGTAAATTGCATATAATTCGTTTTGCTAGTATTCACACGTAGGTTATTTTTTTCCAGCCAGGTCACTACATTTTCAATATTATTATTAATGTCAAGAGAATAATTATGATTGTCAGATTTTTTATTTGCAGTTAATATAATAGAAATGTCATCTGCGTAAAGAATACATTCACTTTTTATGATATTGGGTAGGTCATTGATATATAATAAAAATAAAATTGGCCCTAGAATGCTTCCTTGTGGTACACCTGATTTAATTACTTTCATCTGTGACCTGTAAGGTAAAACTATATTATTTTCATCCAAGTTTTGTATTTCTACACACTGCTGTCGATCTTTGAGATATGACTTAAACCAATCTAAAGTTGTGCTTCTTATTCCATATCTTTCGAGCTTTGATAGTAGTTGCTGATGTGAAACAAAGTCAAAGGCTTTTGTCATGTCGAAGTAAACAACAGTGGTTTGCCTACCAGAATTTAAGTTCTCTATAATAGCTTTGACTAAATTGAAACAAGCTAGAGTGGTTGATTTTCGTCTTTGAAAGCCATACTGACCGTTACAAATTATATTATATTTTTCAATGTAGTCTTGTAATCATTTTTGCATAGCGGTTTCAAATACTTTAGCGATAATGGATATCAACGTTATTGGTCTGTAGTTGTCTAGCTTTGTTTTGTCGCCTTTTTTATGTAAAGGTTTGACTATTGATATTTTTAACAAGTCGGGAAAGATACCTTGGGTGAATGAAAGATTTATCAAGTGAGTCAATACAGGTGCTATTTCCTTTGCTATTTCTTTAAGTATTTTAGTTGTGATATTATCAAAACCAACTGATGGTGTATTTTTTAAACCTATAATAATTTTTTGTACTTCGTCACAATTTTGTGGACCTAGATACATGGTATTACAAATATTACTATGCAAAGTATTTACTATTTGAGCATTCGTGGTGTTATTATCTATCCAGTAACTATTAAACATTTCTAATATTTCGTTTGGGTTTTTTATTGTAGTGTCATCTTTGTTTATACACGATATATAGTCTTTAGGTTTGCTTGGTTCAGATAAGCCTTTTATAATCTGCCAAGAGGCTTTGCATTTGTTTTTTGCCGACTTCATTATTTTATCATTATTTAGTTTAATTGAATAATCTATACTATGTCTAAGGATACGTGAAAAACGTTTATAAGTATTTCTAGCCAACGCAGTTTTATCTGTATAATATTTATAATGTAACGTTCTTTTCGCCTTACAACTAATTTTTAGGCCCTTAGTCAACCACCTTGGTCTAGATAGATTCGTTACAATTTTATATTTAATATTAGGAAAACATAGTTCATAGAATAATGTCAGTACATCATGAAACTCTTTATATGCGTCATTTACATTGTTATGAGTAAATACCTCAACAAATGATAAGTTTGTGATACACTCTTTAAATTTTGTAATATTTTCGTCGCTTAGATCTCTTTTATAAATATAGTATTGAGTCATATGTGTAAACTTATTATAATTGGGAATTGTTAACAATTGTGCTGTGTTGTGGTCAGAAATATGCAAATCTAGTAATTCAGGTTTGGCAGAATCTATATTGCTTATTATATGATCTAAGCACGAGTTTTGTCGCGTTGGTTCATTAAAATGTAATTTTAGGTTATAACTTTTTATAATAGCTTTTAGTTTAATAGTATGGTTATTCGATACCAACGTATTTATGTTTATATCACCAGCTATTACTATTTTTTTATTTTTGTATTTGTTTGTTAAGATATGTAGGATATTAGAGAGTTTTTTAAGAAATAATTTTATGGATTTTACATTTCCTTTTTTTAATGAGGTTCTATAAACACATATTACAAGTAGGTTAAAACAAGTAAGATCTATACCACAACATTCGAAATCAATGTCTACCGCATGGTCATTGAGAAAATCTAAGGTTTTAAAAGGAACTCCACCTTTAACTAAAATGCATGAACCTCCTCTCTTTTCCTTTCTAGATCTACAATAGTAAGATGCCAATTGATAGTTATGTATTTTGATTGATTCATGAGAGCCTATCTCTACAAATGTCTCCGTAAAACACAAAAAATCTGGTAGTTTATCTTGTTCTTGTAGCTCCTGTATGTTAGCTTCAATCAAATTTAATTTACTAAGTAATCCCTGCGCATTTTGGTGAAATATTCTTATGTTAGCGGCGAAAAAACCGTCTATTTCTTTTTGTAAAACTAGCATCAGTTTGCGTACCTTGATTTTTTAAAGTAATATTAGCTTTAGAAATATCATTTTCTACGTTAACAACAGAAGTATTGCTGCTATTGGAATCGCCAAGATTATGCAAACAAGCCTGCTCCAGGTTACCAATAATAAAGCGAATAGTACGACACAAGTAGCTAAAACTAAGGTAGGAATCATCGCCACCAATATACATGCAATTTTTATATTGTGATGCTATCCATTTTAACATATTATTTAATTTCGATTCACTTAAATACAAATTTTTCCTTATTTCCAATAATAAGACTTTAGAGTTTATTGATTTGATGAAAGTGCATAAGTTGTCCTGGACAGAGAAGGGGTTTTTATCGTTTTCACCTACACAAATTATGACTACATCATTAGAGTTTATGTCGAATAATTTTGCACTAACAAGTATATCTTCTGTTCTCGCACCAGGCTTTACGAAGGCAAAAAAAGAATGGTTTATGCCATCATTCCTGGAGAGTCGTGAAGCCATTCCTGAGCACCGTTGACTACCAAAGATAAATATTCTTTTTATTGGTAGCTTTGTTTCAGAAATCAGTATGGCTTCTTTATTATTTATCTGTTCATTAGCATGGTTTGTAGTCAAATTTTGTTCTGTGCTCAAGTTTTGTTCTGTTGTCAAGTTACTGTTTAGAGGCGACGGCGCTGACGTGTCAATAATATTATCCAAATTTTGCCGCTCGTCTGGAGTATTTGTACAATCTTTTAGTGGTGAAATATTGCTTATTTCGTGTTGAGGCTCAATGTGTTCTGTCAGTCGTTGTTGATCGGTGGTCACGAAGTTGTCAGATATACGACGGCGTTTAAATCGTTTCCCATCACTAGAGCATAAGCTTTTCCTATGAGAACTCACAGGACTAGAACATAGTTGTTTCAGAAGAGTTACTTCCTGGTTTAGCTGTGAAACCTGCTTCTTTAGTTGCATGTTTTCTAATATTACATTTTCAAGTTCATGTTCTGTCGATTGAAGTTGAGTTTTAAGATCATTTAGTTCTGTTTTCATGTCACTTATATAACCTGCATGGATATTTGTAGATAGATCTAAACTTCTCCCCAGAAAATCTTCTGATTGGGTACTATCTAAGGAAGTTTGTCTAAGTGATTCCATTGAAGTTGCTCGGGTTAGTTTTTTTCGTAGTGTTACGTTTTCCATGTTGGTTTGATTTTGTAATACCAATATGGAAGAATTTAGAATAAAACAAAAAATAAAACCAGCAAAAAGACTTATCGCAGTTCACGTAGTGATTCGAACCGCCACCCACTGTCATTCAAAGCGACGCATAAACAGCTGAGCCAAGTATACGTCAGTTTGGTAAGTGAAATTAGTCTATGGATCCAATGCGGTTCACTGTTTTAAGTTCATTGCTCTTGGATTGTTCAGAGTCCAAAGGTCAGATTTTTAAACTTGCGATAATTACGTAAACGGTTTTAGGGTTTTTGTTTGCTAGTTAAAAGTATAATCACTGGAAATAATTGCCGCAAAGTTTCACATATATTATAAAGTTGATAAGGCACACTGGTTTTGTATTGTTTAGTTTATGTTATGTTAATTGTTATTTTTAAGAATGCATTTTCACTTTTATTTTGTCTTTTATATTTTGGATAATTGTGAGTAACACTAGAGATAACACTCACACACATTATTTGGATGTTTATAAACTGTTAGTATACGTACTAGTTAGTGTAAGTATGTATGTCTCGCTCATGTATGTATGTACGTACGTACCTACCTACAATATAGTATACGTACTAGTCAGTGTAAGTATGTATGTCTCGCTCATGTATGTATGTACGTACGTACCTACCTACAATATAGTATACGTACTAGTTAGTGTAAGTATGTATGTCTCGCTCATGTATGTATGTACGTACGTACCTACCTACAATATAGTATACGTACTAGTTAGTGTAAGTATGTATGTCTCGCTCATGTATGTATGTACGTACGTACCTACCTACAATATAGTATACGTACTAGTTAGTGTAAGTATGTATGTCTCGCTCATGTATGTATGTACGTACGTACCTACCTACAATATAGTATACGTACTAGTTAGTGTAAGTATGTATGTCTCGCTCATGTATGTATGTACGTACGTACCTACCTACAATATAGTATACGTACTAGTTAGTGTAAGTATGTATGTCTCGCTCATGTATGTATGTACGTACGTACCTACCTACAATATAGTATACGTACTAGTCAGTGTAAGTATGTATGTCTCGCTCATGTATGTATGTACGTACGTACCTACCTACAATATAGTATACGTACTAGTTAGTGTAAGTATGTATGTCTCGCTCATGTATGTATGTACGTACGTACCTACCTACAATATAGTATACGTACTAGTTAGTGTAAGTATGTATGTCTCGCTCATGTATGTATGTACGTACGTACCTACCTACAATATAGTATACGTACTAGTTAGTGTAAGTATGTATGTCTCGCTCATGTATGTATGTACGTACGTACCTACCTACAATATAGTATACGTACTAGTTAGTGTAAGTATGTATGTCTCGCTCATGTATGTATGTACGTACGTACCTACCTACAATATAGTATACGTACTAGTTAGTGTAAGTATGTATGTCTCGCTCATGTATGTATGTACGTACGTACCTACCTACAATATAGTATACGTACTAGTTAGTGTAAGTATGTATGTCTCGCTCATGTATGTATGTACGTACGTACCTACCTACAATATAGTATACGTACTAGTTAGTGTAAGTATGTATGTCTCGCTCATGTATGTATGTACGTACGTACCTACCTACAATATAGTATACGTACTAGTTAGTGTAAGTATGTATGTCTCGCTCATGTATGTATGTACGTACGTACCTACCTACAATATAGTATACGTACTAGTTAGTGTAAGTATGTATGTCTCGCTCATGTATGTATGTACGTACGTACCTACCTACAATATAGTATACGTACTAGTTAGTGTAAGTATGTATGTCTCGCTCATGTATGTATGTACGTACGTACCTACCTACAATATAGTATACGTACTAGTTAGTGTAAGTATGTATGTCTCGCTCATGTATGTATGTACGTACGTACCTACCTACAATATAGTATACGTACTAGTTAGTGTAAGTATGTATGTCTCGCTCATGTATGTATGTACGTACGTACCTACCTACAATATAGTATACGTACTAGTTAGTGTAAGTATGTATGTCTCGCTCATGTATGTATGTACGTACGTACCTACCTACAATATAGTATACGTACTAGTTAGTGTAAGTATGTATGTCTCGCTCATGTATGTATGTACGTACGTACCTACCTACAATATAGTATACGTACTAGTTAGTGTAAGTATGTATGTCTCGCTCATGTATGTATGTACGTACGTACCTACCTACAATATAGTATACGTACTAGTTAGTGTAAGTATGTATGTCTCGCTCGCTTCGATCATACTTTACGATACTTACCTATATTGTTGTTGGCAAGGTTTACGTTTACTTCATCCTATATCATCCGTTATGGGGAAACTTATATTTAACTAACTAATATATGTTACATATTATAAATACATACCTACTACTACTATAGCTGATAGCTGTAGTGGCTAATGTCATGTTACAGTAGTTTGTTTGTCGCAACAACATTCGTTTATAAACTACACTAAATACTAGCTGTCCCGGCAAACGTTGTTCTGCCAATTAAAAAAAATAAAGGAAAAAATTGATGTTGTTCGATTCTCAGACCTAACGAATATACTTACACAAAAATGTCATACGAATCGGTTCAGCCGTTTAGGTGAACATGTAACTGACACCGCGACACGACAATTTGATGTATACAGGGATTATTTAGCCGGATCTTAAACGGATAGTTTTATTTCTCTAACTTCGACGTACAATAGTCATGGAATATGAATGCAAATCGTGTGAGTTTAAAAAGTTTATTAATTTACATATCACAATGAATATCCCATAACTCTATATATATAGTATGTAGGTAGGTATATTATACCGACTTGTGAATATTCGAGGCACGTTTGAAGGAACTTGATTTTTTATCCTTTCATCGGTTCCGATCCGAGTGTCAATTGTCGTCAGACCTCAGACCTCGGAGTCCGGAGCCCGGAGCCAGTCGTGCGTGTTTCACTTTAAATATTTCCTTAAGTGGAAATGCCTATTTTACTCACATTTGGAATTCTTTATCGATGAATACGTTTGCAATGTGTTAGCGGTCGCCCGGGGCGGCACGGTCGCCCGGGGCGTCCGGGCCTTTGTATTAGTTCGAGACACATGGCTTGTCAATGTCTACAGAGAACTTCTGAGTTAGTCAAAGCCGTTCAAAGATTATCTTAAATCAAAGAATAACAAATTGAAAGTAATCTAATAGTACATTGTTACCCTAGAGGTGAAAGTCACTTAAAATAATGAGTCTTTTACCCGAGGTAAACACTGTGCTTTTCATTACGAATACGAATAATACATAAAATTCTTCCTAATAACGAGAGTGAACGAGAGACTCCATACTACCTGATCCTCTTACAAGGTTGAGACCAAAGAGGTTATACATTATTATAGTGTTTTTAGTAGTAGTAGTAATATAGTGTTGGTTTTTGCTATTTGTATTTAGGACTCAAATACGGTACTTACCGAAGAGATTTTTATTAATAAGTTAATCCAACACTGGGAAATGACACGGAGGCTATAGATTTAAATTACAGTTTTGTAACACGGTTTGTCTAAATAGTACATTGTTACCCTAGGTGTGAAAGACACTCATTGAGTCCCGAGACGAAGTTTGGCGCCCGAGCGTAGCGAGTGCGCTAATATTTCGAGGGACTTTTACCCGAGGTAAACACTGTGCTTTTCATTACCAATAATACATAAAATTCTTCATAATAACGAGAGTGACTGAGAGACTCCATACTACCTCTGGCAGTATGCATGAGCTGTGTGAAGCCATAATCGTTATTCTTTGGTGTTACCTAAAGCAAGGAGGTTAGGTTTTTGAAGTTCCTAATGCGTAATGATACTGATACTGGCTACAAGTACATTGCACAAACCGCGCGAAGCCATAATTTGACATGACAACTGTCAGTGAAAGCGATTTTCCCTAGGGCTGAAAGTTTTTCTTTCTACACGCTCTTCAGGCATCTTTAGACCTACTTTCGGAGTATGAGTAATGAAAAGTCGTTTACACTGGCGGCACCCGGCATCCGGCACGCACCACCCGGCATCCGGCACACCGGACTTTGCGGGGAAATCGGTGGAGCGGTCCCTCTCGGGCTAGCCAGCTTCTCCAGCCTGGCTTGGCCCCGGGTTCCTCTCGGCTTCACCGTGGTTGGCAAGGCCCCCCCCCCTCTGCCACGTCATAATCTATAAACATATTATGACAGGTCAGCGTATGACCACTATCACACCTGCCTGGCGGTAGGTGACGATGCGGTCTAAGATGTAACACGCGGTGTCTAGAACCGACCGCCCGTGACCATCGCTCGCATTCACTCAACTGCCATAAAACGTACGTATATTATATTCAATACTAGCTGCGCCCCGCGGTTTCACCCGCGTTTGTCCCGATCCCGTGGGAATATCGGTTATTCGATTTTTTCTCACCTTTTAAACCTTCCCTAGACCTCTACGAACATTTCAAGACTAAGATAAGATAAATCCGTTCAGCCGTTCTCGAGTTTTAGTGAGACTAACGAACAGCAATTCATTTTTATATATAAGACTAGCTGCGCCCCGCGGTTTCACCCGCGTAAGTCCCGATCCCGTGGGAATTTTTTCTCACCTTTTAAACCTTCCCTAGACCTCCACGAATAATTCAAGACCAAGATAAGATAAATCCGTTCAGCCGTTCTCGAGTTTTAGCGAGACTAACGAACAGCAATTGATTTTTATATATAAGATTCAATTCAATATTAATGTAATGTAAGACAAACCGTCGTCCATGGTCTACTGTATGTACCTACCTACTCTTACACAAATATACATGTATACCTTCTTACCTATCAACGAACAGACACTGAGCAGGTATACAGATATAAACATTATTTAAAGAGAGGGAAATGCTAAGTGAAGAGTGAAAACGGAGCGCTCTTAATGGAGTACCTCACGACCTACAACCGAACATTCCTTCTATTCTGGATCTAATTACGTTGAGAATAAGGTTCATTATTACGTCATTATGTTGAAAAATAAAAAGTTTGTTAAGAGGAAGGTAATTCGCGGTTTGCGAAAGCAATTTGTGAAAGCAGTTTGCGAGGAGGAGATGTTACGTAACGGAAGTGATACGCGTGACGTGACGTCACACACACACTGCTAAGTAGATGTTACGATATATAAGTACAAGTAACCATCACCACATATAATATCGTACACGTAAGTATGTACGAGTAGATACGGCTATCCGTGTACACCGTGTACTTACCGTGTACCTACCGTGTACTCGTGACATGCGACACTTACTTTACAACTTAGTTGACAACACTACTCAACTCCACTTGTACAAGTAATGTTATCATTACTTACCTACACATTAACAATAGAACACTTTCATATTAGTTAGTCAGTTTACTTTACTATTATATTGTTATATTTTACTCTTACTACTTAGAATTTAAAGTCTGTATTATATTATACGCGTCTAATCCGTGCCACCCCTCTCCACCACTCCCCACTCTCCCCTACCTTTGTTACAAGACTTCATTAATTTGAACGACAAAATTCAAGCAATACCTACTCTTTTGAATATAGTATTATCAAATGAACCCAGTTGAAGTTATTATTGAATTATATAATTGAAAGAATACAGCAGTTACTTTAGTCATTCATTACCCTCGCCAGGAATCGAAACTGTTGATTTTGCAAAAACATAGTATGACAAATCAAAGGAAATAGCACATTTTTGTAGTTTACTGTAATTTTCATACTACAGTCCATGAAACAATGTAGTGAGGAGGTACGAGTATGGTTGATGACGTAACAAACTGCTGCACAAAAAACAAACTGATTTTTTACAATTTTTAAGTGATGAAGAGAATTTAGAAAGTAGTTAAGAATTTAGTAAAATATTACTTCCCCTCTATGCATTATACTCTATTATTATGAAAATTGGTGAAAACTACAATAAAAGCCATTTTCTTTGATTTGCCATACTAAGCTTATACCGTACTATCAGCAACACTATCGATTGGTATAAAATATACGATGATATTTTTGACGTGATAACGTCTAATAAATTGACAGAACACCTGCATTCACACAAAAACGTCATGTTCCGGTAACATGACGCGTCCCGTTCCCGACGTGTGACGTCTTGCGTCGTGGTCACATTAGAGTATTTAATAATAATATCGCTCATCTGAGATCGTGTTGTGGTGACGAGTGACGATTACAAGATTTATATAAAGGGAAAAAATATGAAGCTGCCTATTTAGTTAAGATTCTGAAATGGTATAATACGTGGTATTGCCAGCATTTAATACAAAATTAATTCGTATTAAAGTGAGCCAGAGCATGCTTTTTGTGAAGTCAAAGTAGCCGAGAGACTTTCATAGAACATAACTTTCTCTAAACAGTATTAAAGCTAGCTACGACCGCGTTCCGGTATCAAACGACGTTTATGTATTGACATTTTTACAATATTACCGCCTTTCTGAAATGTTTCATATACATTTGTGTTTCATGCCATTCGTAGCCTCGTAGCACGTAGAGCCGTCCGTAGCAATATCGTAGCGTATCCGTAGCAATCTATATATATAAAATGCTTTGTCCTGAACGACTGACTGACTTAACGGATCAACGCACAGCCTAAACCGCTGATCGTAGAGACCTGAAACTTAGAGGGTCTGTTCTTTGTATGACGTAGGCATCCGATAAGAAAGGATTTTCTAAAATACTACCACTTAGGGGGGGGAATTTCTATGGGACTACGTGATTCCTTGGTCTAGTTCTATTAGAACCATTTTTTATTTCTACACGGACGAAATCGCGGGCAAAAGCTAGCGTATGTATGTAAGCCTTTATTTCATACAATTAGTACGAGAGACATTCAATATTGATCCTTCTTGCAATGCAAGTAAGGCATGTTAGTATTATGTTAGGTTAAAATCTGGCATCGTTACTAACTCGCCTATGCATCGGGCACTAGCGCTTTGCCGTGTGAACGGTCGATACGGGTAGTGTATGTCACTGTCTATTTCGACACATTAGCTTAAATATAGTTGGCCCGATGGTCGGAGACTGCACTTTGTAATCTAAAGGGCGTGTGTTCGAGCCTCACCCTGGATGCTTCTTTTTGACGTGTGAAATTTGTTATTTTTGTAGTTAAATACAAGAGAACAGCGACCGGAAGGACACTCGAGGTCGTGCAGTCATTACGGTCGAAAGAAGTACCGACATTCTTGAGCATAATAACACCCCGTCGTTTTTGCGTCGGGGGTTAAAAATTAAGAATTATAGAAATAATCTTTATATTTTTTTTTTTTTAACTTTGAACTGTGTAATGTGATTGATCGAGCAAGGGTAAGTTGCACAATATTGTTCGGTCGCGATGTTTGCTACAGATAGAACAACTTACTTAACAAAGTCATATCATTGTTGTAGCCTACTAACACACCTTTAAATCTACCCCGCTACTGTGCAAGGAGCCGTGCCAAGGTTTTGGCAGGATCCCGAATAATATCCTCCTGGCGCCCCCAGCATTTAATTATCATTAGCTTAAGTTGTACATATTTACTTAAATTCGTAGTAACTGATAGATTTGTTAGATTAATTAGTTCGTAAGTAATTTTATAACTTAGGGTCGTAAACAACTTGGCCAACGAACTCAATAATAATGTGTGATACGATTCCCGTGTTTCATTTGGGAAGAATAACCCGTAACATACAGGGTTATCGGTTATTATATATGAAAGCGGTTGAGGGTTATTTCTGTGCACCTTAACGATCAACTTTTGTTCTACGACTTCCGAAAATTAGAACATTTTTTCGAAAATGTTGAAGTTATTTTTACCCGAAAAACTTGTATTTTCAAAAGAAAAAGATTAATTTCAAACTGGTAAAAACAGTTTATCGTTAGCTTACAGGTAGTAAACGTTGTTTTTTTGTTTGTAACGAATAGGCTCCGAATCTTATGAACCGATTTGGATAAATCTTGGTATGAGGATGCATTGATTCATCGACTGTAATATAGGCTAATTTTTATCTTGTTAAACACGGGGTCGGAAGTGACGCGGGTGAAACCGCGGAGCGCTGCTAGTATCTGCTACAGTGGTCCCGAGCACCTAGCGCGAACGTGGCCCGGTAGGTAGGCGAGGGTCGGGTCCCTCCACTATACTTACGTTCCTTGGATCGGTCCCAACACTCTATGTAGTATTTGTACAAATGGTTTTATCTCGTAATATGTATCTAAACCATTTTTACGTTCCTCATTTCCTATTATAACAAATGATGTTTGGGTGAAGTAAACGATGGTTGTTTACCGCGCGGCAGGACGTGGACGCGGTGCTCTTGCGTTGCGGTGGTATTCAACTATGTGTGTCCTGATACAAACATTACAGTAATTATTAATTGATTCTTCTTTGATTCAATAACTATTTTATAGTATTTTAAAGGTTCCGTACCTCTAAAAGCAAAAAATGGAGTCCCTATATTTATTTAAATGCCCCTTGTAACATTGAAAATGTTTGTTTTCGTGATGGAGTATAGTAGGTAGTAGGTACCCCGATTTATGAAATTGTGACATTCGCTTGTAGTTTCACAGATATGAGAGGTGTACGCGGATGGGCCGTATGTCAAAATATACGATTGATGGAGGGCTTCAAAGTGTAATTTAAATTCCCAAATTCAGTCGACAATTTTGCGATTTGTCAAAATTAAAATAGTACACTGCGATACAAGTGTCGTAAATTGATCATTTCATCGAGGCGGTTTATGACGCGCGAGCGGAACGCGAGTGCGTCTATAAATCGCCGAGATTCAATCGATCAAGCCACACGTGTATCATACGACGTTTTTTATCACAGTTGTGATTAAAAAAAAGACTTACAAAGAAAATAAATAATAAATAACGAAAAATTTGGTGATAAGTCTATGTTTACAATTTTTAGGCAATATTTTTTTGTTAATTGTACTCCCGAAAGGCCAGGCAATAGACCTTTAACCGATACATCCTCGTCTGACACACAATATTTTTTTAGGGTTTTTTCCAAAAAAACAGAATATAATGGTACGGAAAAAACTATATTTAAGTAAAGAAAAATAAACACTAAATTTTTAATCATTTTTTAAGACGTTACCACGTAAAATTATCGTTCGGAAACCGACTTCATAGACAACCTTTATTGCTGGAGTAAAACCTCTTCTTTGGTACCTACTTTATTTTATCCATCAAAACAGTATAACCCAGATAAATTAAGAATGTTTCATCTACCTTACATGTAATTAGCAGTAAGATACCAATTTAACTTATCAGGATAACTTATAACACACTAGTGGCGTCGAGATAATGCATAACGCACGCGTGTGTAATACGTTGGATTATGAGCCTAAAAGCGGTTGAATAAGATCCACTTTATAAACAACTGTGATAAAAAAAAATACCGACTTGGATCAACGAAGTCCCAATCGCCGGATCCACACAACATCACATCACGATCTACTTTTGTGTTATTAAACATCTTTTTTTTAACAGAGATTTTCTCATACGCTCCAAAGTATTTTTTTATCTTACTTTTCCCTTTCATAAATTCATCCCGAGCGTCCCGAAGTTTTTGTATGCGAGGCGACGTGACGGAGCGGCGGCGACGCGTCACTCCGCGGCCGGACGTCGGTGCGCTCGCACGTCCCACCGCGCGCGGGACGTGGCTCGCGTGGTCGCACGTCGCGTGCACGGTGCACGGTGCACGACCCCCTCCACCCAGCTATGTGACGTGATGTATGCGATGTACGTCAGTAGCAGGTGGAGGCTGGCCCCGCTGCTCGCGCTGGCCATGCTCGGGGCCGCTGCAGACCCTCCACCGGCTCACTCGCTCATCTCCACCTTCGATATATCGAAGATGTTCCAACGGAAGGTGACGGTGTCGCCGGCGCCGACACTCCTCGCGCTGTCGGGCGCCCCGCGGCCCGCTCTCCTCCTGCTGCACGGCAACGGCTCGCTGCCGGCGCCCCCCCTCGCGCGGCCCGAGGACGCCTGGCCCGTCAAGCACGCGGCCGTCGTCGACGGGGACATCATCCTCGGCGGTCTCATGATGGTACAAACATACACCGACAGACACGTCGGTTGAATGTATGATAGCGATCGGTGTCGATGGTGTATGTGTGTGTGTGTAGGTGCACAGTAGGTCCGAGGTGGCGACCTGCGGGCCGGTGATGGCGCAGGGCGGCGTGCAGGCGCTCGAGGCGATGCTGTTCGCGCTCGACCACGTAGCGAGCGCGCGACTCGCTCCGCCCGGCGTCCGGCTCGGTGCCCACGTCCTCGACGACTGCGACAACGACACCTACGGCCTCGAGATGGCTCTCGACTTCATCAAAGGTGCGGTTCCCACCTTCTCCTCCTCCTCCTTCTCCTCCTCGTCGCCGCTCACTCGTTGCTTCGTCTAATTCGGCAATTGTTCAGGCAGCATCAGCAACATCGACGACGCGGAGTACGCGTGCAACGCGACGGCCGTCCGCAAGGTGATCTCGGGTGTCGTCGGAGCCGCCTCCAGCGTCACTTCCGTGCAGGTCGCCAACCTGCTGCGCCTCTTCAGAATCCCCCAGGTGAGGAATCGTTACTTTTTCGGACCGGTGGCGCCGCGCCGCCTGGCTCCCGTCCGATATTCCTCACGTTCATGGCCTCGACAGGTGTCGTTCTTCTCGACGTCCCCCGAGCTGTCGAACAAGGCACGGTTCGAGTACTTCACGCGCACGATCCCCTCCGACCTGCACCAGGTCCGCGCCATGGTCGAGATCGTCAAGAAACTCGCCTGGAGATACGTCTCGATCGTCTACGAGGAGTCTAACTATGGAATCAAGGTAATTCGAAACCGTCTAGCCGTCGGATCATGTTTGGGTAAAGGAGGTTAACGGATATGACTCCGACAGGCATTCGAAGAGTTGGAAACGCTGTTGGCGCGAAACGAGATCTGCATCGCGGTAAAGGAACGACTCGTGAAGGACTCCGGTGAAGCGGACGAGAACGCGTACGATGCGATCGTCGTGAGGCTGCTGTCGCGGCCGCGGGCCAGAGGTTGGTGAGACCGTCTAGTAGCCGGGGACGGTGGTATCCGTCGATGTAATACGTACAGTGCGTGGGACTATTGCAGGCGTGATCGTGTTCGGATCGGACCAGGAAGTGGCCGGCGTGATGGCGGCCGTGCGCCGGCTGAACGCGACCGACGCCTTCAGCTGGGTCGGCTCCGACGGGTGGAGCGCGCGCGCGCTCGTCTCCGACGGGAACGAAGCCGCCGTAGAGGGCACGATCAGCGTCCAGCCGCAGGCGAACCCGGTCCGCGGCTTCCGGGAGTACTTCCTCAATCTTACAGTCGAGAACAACACTAGGAACCCTTGGTTCGTCGGTAAGCAGTCACAATATGTGTACCTCCCAGCGCAGCACCGAGCACAGCAGGTGGTATATCGAACCGTACACGTACCGTAACGTTGCAGAGTTCTGGGAGGACCAGTTCCGTTGCCGGTACCCGGGCAGCGCGCGGACGCCGTACAACGCGCAGTACACGCGCGCCTGCTCCGGCCTCGAGCGGCTCTCCGCCGCCAACACGGAGTTCGAGGCGCAACTCCAGTTCGTCACCGACGCCGTGCTCGCCTTCGCTCACGCCATCAGGTTACCGCTCTATCTAACGCTATCTAACGGTTGCAGGTCGCTACATGTATGTATGTAATACGTTCCGTTTCAGGGACATGCACAAGGAGCTGTGCGGAGGCAAGCCCGGCCTCTGTGAGGCGATGCGTCCCGCGAGCGGCGCCACGCTGCTGAGATATCTGCGACAAGTACGCTTTACAGGTTGAATATAATACAATTTACACTCGTATCTACTATAAGTGTCGGTCGGTCGGTCGGCACGCGTGTATCTGCGGTGCGTACATGACGTCGTCGTACCTACATAGTTGTGTATGACCGCCAGGTCTGAGCGGGGACGAGTTCCAGTTCGACGGTAACGGCGACGGCCCGGCGCGGTACAACATCTTACACTTCAAGCAGGTCGCGAGGGGAGTCTACAGGTGGCTCACTGTCGGACGATATCTCGATGGGGAACTGCAACTCGATATCGACGGTAACTACCGCGCTGTCCCTCCGTCTCTATGTCTGTCTGTCCGCCCGTCTCTATGTCTATCGATACCTTTTTCTTTATTAAAAAAACCGGTACATGATGAATAGAAATTAAAAAATCAACATTTATTTATTTTCCGGAATGTTCTAATTTTTCGTGCAGCCAATCGTCAATACGATTGGCTCCTCCTTAAAAAAATGTTTATTATTTGAATACAAAAAAAATGTTGCACGAAAATAGTCGACGAAGTCACAGACTTCATTGTTTAAAAGATAACTCCATGGTGATTTTATATTTTTTTACATCCTGCAAGTAAACACTAAAACGTCCCATATTTTTATAAACCTAGTTACAATAGTGTCAAGTACCGAATTAAATGGTGCGTCCATACATACATATGACGCCGACGCGACCTACGTACGAGTAAACTGATAGAGTTGACACCGATGGAGTAACATGACGTCATCTACAAGTATAACTCGTAATGTGATCAGATATCCAGTTCAAGTGGGAGTCGCCACATCCGCCGGAGTCGGTGTGCAGCGCGGAGTGTGAGCTCGGCCAGGCCAAGCAGTACGTCGAGGGGGAGAGTTGCTGTTGGCATTGCTTCAACTGTACGCAGTACGAGGTACTTACCGGGCGCTCGGGTGGTCGGCTAGGGAGGGTAGGGGAGGGGGACGTTACTCAGCAGCTCGTCTGTTCACAGATACGATCGCCGACGTCGGAGACGGCGTGCGTCGAGTGTCCCCTGGGCACGTTGCCGGACGCGGCGCGCGTGCGCTGCGCCGCCGTGCCCGAGCTCTACCTGCGGCCGGACTCGCCCGCCGCCATCGGCGCCATGGCCTTCTCCTCGCTCGGCATCGTGCTCACGACGTGCGTGCTGGCCGTGTGGGTCGCGCGCGGGGACACGCCCGTCGTGCGCGCCTCCGGACGCGAGCTCTCCTTCGTGCTGCTCGCCGGCATCCTCATGTGCTACCTCGTCACCTTCGCCCTCGTCTTCCGCCCGACGGACTTCCTCTGCTCGTTGCAACGGTACGTCCTACACGCGTCCGCTGGCATCTCTTCCGACGCCGTCTCTTCCAACGTCACACTCTGTTTCAGGTTCGGAACCGGTTTCTGTTTCACGGTCGTATACGCGTCTATTCTCACGAAGACGAATAGAATAGCGCGTATATTCGACGCGAGCAAACAATCAGCGCGGCGGCCATCGCTCATCTCGCCCAAATCTCAACTGCTGATATGTTCGGCGTTGGTGTCGATCCAGGTGAGCGGGGAGCGTGCTCGGCGTGCACGGCGTGCTGACCGTGCGAGGTGTATCTATGTGTGTGTGTGTGTGTGTACAGGTGGTGGTCGTGGTCGTGTGGCAGGTGGTGTCGCCGGCGCGCGCCATACACCACTTCCCCGGGCGCGAGGACAACATGCTCGTCTGTGACTCGTACGTGGACGCCTCCTACACTATCGCGTTCTTCTATCCGGTCGTGTTGATCCTCGTGTGTACCGTCTACGCCGTACTTACCAGGAAGATACCGGAGGCGTTCAACGAGAGCAAACACATCGGTCGGTACTTACCTCCTCTATACATACATACCTTTTCCCTTCCCTTCCCTTCTACATACATACAGATGTACATCGATGTTGTGTTACGTGTCTAGGGTTCACGATGTACACGACGTGCGTCATCTGGCTCGCGTTCGTGCCGCTCTACTTCGGCACGGCGGCGTTCGTGCCGCTGCGGGTCACCAGCATGGCCGTCACCATCTCGCTCAGCGCCAGCGTCACGCTCGTATGCTTGTTCACACCTAAGGTACGTTCGCGTCTCTTCACCCTCACTCTGTATTCTATATGGATACCTCATCTGCATTTCCTCGTTTCAAGCTGTACATAATAGTGTGTCGGCCGGAGCGCAACGTGCGCGCGAGCCTGATGCCGGCCAAGTGGCGCGGCGCGGGGGCCGTCCGGGGCGCCGGCGGGGGCGCCGTGTGTGCGGCGCTCGTCGGCGCGGCGCCGGTGCCTCGCCCGCCGGACCTCACTCCCTCCACGGACCTGTCGACGCTGGCCGAGGGCGCGGGCGAGCGCGCCTCGGCCGGCGTGCAGACGGAGGACAGCGCGCTGTACCCGCGGCTGCGCGCGGCCGCCGCCAGCGCGGGCGTCTCCCTCGAGCCGCGCCGGCTCTCCGAGCGCGGCGGCGGCCTGCCGCCGTTCGCGGCGCGCGCCCTCACTGCGGCCGGCGGCGCGACGCCGCCGATAGCCGTCGCGGTCGCCGTCGTCGGCGCCGAGATCACGTTATAGCGGACGCCGCGCGCGCCGCGCCTCCCCGTCCTCGTGTAATCACCCGACCTCACTAAAGACTCGACCCCTTGCTGCTCGAATATTATTTTCTTCGAGAGCTCCCATTTCTCCGAATCTGTTTTTGTAAAACGTTTGTTGTTGTCGGTAGCTAAGTGTAATAAATTAGATAAGTAAAAGTACTTTTCTAGACGAATCGAACCAATTTGTGATATTAGATTAAGGAAAATAAATTTAAAATAATATTTAAACCTTAATAAAGTCAGCGGTACATAAATGATTAGATACCTATTGGGTTATTTAATTGAACCCTAATTACAAAGTAGAGCAGAAATCATTTTATTTTGGAAGAAATTATAAAGAAAACTGAATTATACCTACATTTTCCGTCACCTTGTAGGAAAATTGGTATATATTAAAAAAAAATGTAATTGCACTATTTTCATTAATGTATGTCGTCAGTGGCTACATTGTTAAATCGCCAACATGATAATAATATTGTTATAAAATGAGGTTTAATTTTTATTTCATTTTATATTATAATTTCAGATTTGACAGTTATTTATGTTATGTTAACTTTAATATTGTTGTGATCAAACAAACGTGAGCGCCATTGGGTAGCCCATCTCCCATCTCCCCTCGTCCCAGCTTCCTCCAAGCATTATTTTATGCATTTTGTAAGACTAACATCAACAGTTTTTTTTTTATTTATCTAAGAGAATAATCTCAGAGAATTATTACTCTAATAAATATTTACCTCAATGTCGTTAGGTTTTTGGTATTAAAATTAAAAAATAAAACAATAGGGCTCCGAATCCCGCACTCGAATTAACGAAATGCGTTTTTTTTTTCTTTAAACCTGAGCTTTCTTTTGTTTCGCTGATGACTTTGGAGTGAAATAGAGACATTGAGACTACAAGCAATTCAAACAGCAGATTGAGTCACTAAGACTACAAGCAACAAACAAAGCAGATTGAGTCAATATGAGTTCAGTCCACTAACCGACCGCGTAGAACAGACAAGCAGATTGAATCAATAAGACTACTAGCAACAAACGAGCAGTATGAGAAAGTAAGATTGCGTAACTATGACTACTAGCAACAAATAATGCAGATTGAGTTTGTCAGTAAGACTACTAGCAACAAACGAGCAGTTTGAGAAAGTAAAATTGAGTCACTATGGGTACGGTCCACTACCCGACGGCGTAGAATGCCAGCGGCGACCACAAAAACAAGGTCCACTTAAACAATTATCGTTGTAAGCGCTGTGTCGGCTATGGTGTAGTGAACCGATCTGCGATCGATCGCGCGGTCGATGAGCGCGCGTAATTTAAAATATAAAATTAAACAATTAGTTTTCTGTATATAATTGGTTTATGGACGGATAATTGGTTTAATGTCATAAAAAACCTATGACAAAGTGAGATTTTTTGTTACTTCTTTATTCTTTTTATTTTAGAACGAATATCCTTATCGCGCGCGTTGTAAAATGGGGCTAGACGGAAAAAATGAAAACCAAAAGTTGTAACGACACCTTTTGCAGCTATAGTTGTTAGCAGTTCAGCGTGCGCGTGTTTCTCTCTCTCTCTCTCTCTCTCTCTCTCTCTCTCTCTCGTAGAAAACAAGCCAGTTATTTTCGTTTCGTCTTTTATTCGTTCCATCCGGGTGTCCCTTGACACGTCTCAAGTTTTTCTTTTTTCCTTTACTTATATTTTTTCCCATTATATTAGTCTTCTATTCATCACTCGACACCACAATACGAGCCCCGATGAGCGATATAATTATTAAATACTCATTTTAGTTTAGAATGTGACCAAGGTATTTTAATGTTGTCTTGAATATTAAGTTCTGAAAGTTAATTTTAAGCTTGTTCAAACTTGGTTCAAAAACAAGGAATATAAATTTTATAACAGTTTTATTACCGGTGTTAGCACGAGCAGCATATTCTTCGGAAAATAGAACATCTACGCTTTTATCTGTTTCAGAATCATAACAATAAAATGAGCGCAAATGAGTCAGGTTGATGACACTACTGCAGGCAAGAGGTGGGTCTCAGTGGGCGTTTGCCCACGGAGACCCACCTCTTGCCTGCGATCGTTGAGGGCTTAACGTGAAGTTCGCGCGGTTGCAAAGTGTGACGTCATTTAGCCTCGATCGCAACGACCGCGTCTATAAGCGGACTACGTTTGTGATCGAAAATATAAAACTACTTAAGTGGACCGCGGTCTATGACAACAAGCAACAAACACGGCAGATGGAGCCACTAAGATTAAGTCAATATGACTACTAGCAACAAACAAAGCAGATTGCGTCAGTATGACTACTTGCAACAAACGAGCAGTTAGAGAGAATAAGATTGAGTCACTATAACTACCGGCAACAAACACGGCAGATGGAGTCACTAAGATTGAGTCACTATGACTACCAGCACCAAACAAAGCAGAATGAGTCAGTCAGAACAGTACATGGGTGACCGAGCTTTGCTCGGATATTTTACGTTTAGGTTAGGTTAGGTTAGGTTAGGTTAGGTTAGGTTAGGTTAGGTTAGGTTAGGTTAGGTTAGGTTAGGTTAGGTTAGGTTAGGTTAGGTTCCCCCCCATGGGACCACGCCTTGTCGTGGCGGGGGGGCTCAGTAGCTGCAGGCAATCCAGCCTGTAGTGAAGCGAAGTGGTCCCCGGAGGGCGCTCCGCCTGTCCCTCTGAATAGCAGAGGGCAGAGTGGACGTGCAAGTGATGGTGAGTTGGGGCGACGGACCAGGGGTTATGAACCCCCCCGTTCGGCCCAACCGATGGTGGATTAAGGGAGGGGCGACGGACTAGGGGTTATGAACCCCCCCGTTCGGCCTACCCTAGGTGGTAGTTGTGGGCCAGGGCGACGGACAAGGGGTTGTCAACCCCCCCGATCGGCTTGGCTCGTGGTGGTAGCTTTGGGAAGGGGCGACGGATTGCGGTTACAAACCCTTCCGCTCGGCCTGACCCATGTAAGGGGCGACGGATCAGGGGTTGTAAACCCCCCCGATCGGCCCAACCCGTAACCCTCAACGGAGAGGAACGGGGGTCCCAAGGGACCGCGTGGAGTAAACCACTTTAAAAAATCCGTAAATCCTAAGCTTTGGTGCCTGGCGAGGGGATGCATGGTCGACGCGGAGGTCGGCCCCTAGGGCACCGACGTCGGGTCCCAGACGTTAACTGGACAAAAAAACATGAAAAATGAAGCAGTGCCAAAATAATCCCCGGGCGGGTCCCAGCAACATTGCTGGGGAATCCCGTGCTGCCCTTTCCAGGGCGGCTGGCCCCACGTATACGGGGGGGGCCAACACTGCCTCGCGACCTCGGTCGCGCACCGGAGTAGACACGGAGGAGACGGTGGACGTTCCGACCACACAAACATTTTGTGCGGTCGATGATCCCACCAACACTGGACTGGACACAAGGAGATCGGGGGCGAGTTTTGTTCGCTCCCGGTCTCACTCAAGGACGACCTCAGAGGAGAGCCTGGTCTTGCGGTTTGCTAGACCAGGTACTCCTTGCCCGAGGCTTAGGGCCGGGAGGGGGAATGATGGGGACAGCGACGCTATGTCTGCGGTCTCTATCTCATCCTCCATCGGCGGAACTCTGCGGGCGCGAAAGCGCAAACCGCAGCGTCCTGCCGATGATGACGGGAGGCCCATGGTCATCAGGAGGAGGAAAGCGGACGACGCCACCGCGGAGCAGGAAGCGACGCAACCGGCCGCTGAAACCGGAGGAATCGGTGAACGAGCGTCAGCGGACATAGGCTCGGAGCTCTTCTCATGTCTATCGGCCGTAGAGAAGACGGTCGATAAACCGAAGAGCTCCAAGGCGGAAGTAGTGAAGTCCGTTCGTTCCGCCTTCGCCACCTTAAAGGCCTGCGCATCCGAACTGTGCGTTAGGGCGGAGACTCGGGATCGGGAGAACGAGAGGACTCGTTCCCTGATCGACCAGCTCTACGCCCGCATCGAGGTGCTGGCCAGCGAGTTGGCGGAGCTTCGGAGGGGAGGGGGTGCCTCTCATCCCACGGCCGCGGCGTCTCGGAGAGGTTTGCCCGCCCCGACAGCGCCGACATCGGCAAAAGCGAAAAAGGGACGAGACGGTCCACAAAGGGGGGCGCCCGCGCCGACACCTCGGCTGACGGCGTCAGCCCCCCAACCAAGCTCGGACTGGAGCCAGCTCTCGGCCATTATGGACCGAGAGTACGCCCGTTTTCAGTCCGAGCTTATGGGCCGTCTCTTCCCCGAGATGGGACGAAGACCTCCCCTGGGACAGGGTCAGCGTCGAGAGGGGGAAATTCCCCAGGCGACGCTGACTAAGTCCCAAAGAAAGAGGAAAAGGCGGGCACAGAGGGGAACGGCTTCAACACAGGCCCCGCCAGTTCCAGCTTTGGCGGGGCCGTCGACGGAGCGGGTGGGGGCACAGAGCGGCACCTGGGCAACGGTGGTCGGCCGAAAGGCGGCCGCCCGTGCCAAACAACAGGTCGCTGCTCCTACACGGACCCAGGCCACCCCCACTCCTCAAAAAAAGAAGGGGCAGCCCAAACCCCCCACATGTGCGGCGGTTGTGGTCACGGTGCCTGAAGGCGCCGAGACCACGATCGCTGCAGTGATGACAGCCGCCAAGGCCCGCATCAAACTAGCGGACCTTGGCATCGTGGGGGGCGTAAGGCAGAGGAAGGCGGCCACCGGGGCTCTCCTATTGGAGGTCCCCGGTCCCGAGAGCTCCTCCAAGGCCGACGCCCTGGCGGAGAAGATGCGGGAGGCCCTCGCCGACACGGGCGCGCTCATCTCGCGCCCGTGTAAAATGGGCGACTTGCGGGTGATGGACCTAGACGAGTCCATCACCCCCGCGGACGTCACGGCGGCGATCGCCGAGGCGGGCGGATGCTCCCCGACCGATATCAAGATCGGGGAGATCCGCACCGCCTCATCACGCTTGGGGACAGCTTGGGTCCGCTGCCCGGTCGGGGCCGTCAGAAAGGTGGCCGCCCAAGGGCGGGTGCAGATAGGGTGGACCGCGGCAAGAGTAGAGGCACTGGCAGCACGGCCGTTGCAGTGTTACCAGTGCCTCGAGTTGGGGCACGTCAGAGTAAAGTGCCCCAACACCGTGGACAGGAGCGGACGCTGCTACAGGTGCGGTGAGACGGGGCACATTGCCCGTCATTGCACAGCGTCCGCCCCCCATTGCCCGGTCTGCGCGGACCTAGGGCGGGCCGCCGACCACCGGCTGGGGACCAAAAAGTGTTCCCCGCCGAAGAATAAAAAGAAGAAGGGGCCAGTCCAGCCCCCTTCCCCGGCCCAGGGAAGTGAGGAAGTAATGGAGACCTCCTAATGGCTCCCCACGTCCGTGTGCTGCAGGTCAACCTGAACCACCGCCGAGCGGCGCAGGATCTCCTGCTCCAAACGCTCGCGGAGTGGTCGGTTGGCCTGGCGGTAGTCGCCGAGCCCTACTCCGTCCCGGACAACCCTAGGTGGTTCGGGGACGACTTGGGCTTGGTCAGCATTTATTGGGCGGGGGGTGACCATCTCCATTGCTCCCTCATCGCAAAAGGGCCGGGTTACGTGGCCGTGGAGTGGGGGTCCACGGCCATGGTGGGCTGCTATATCTCCCCTAACAGCGGCCTCGCTGTTTTCGAGGCATACCTGGAGGAGCTGGCGAGCTGCATTCGCGGCTGCGCCCCCCGCCAGGTATTTGTCCTGGGTGATTTTAACTCCCGCTCGAGAGAGTGGGGGGACACCCTGGACAACGTTAGGGGAGAGACGCTTCTGGAGTGGGCGGCAGGGCTGGACCTTCGGTTGCTAAACCGAGGTTCGGCCCGTACCTGTAGGCGATGGCAGGGGGAGTCGATCGTGGACCTGTCATGGGCGACTCCCTCAGCCTCGCATACAGTTACAGGATGGAGGGTGGCGGAGGAGGCGGTCACGCTATCGGACCACCTATACATCGTATTCGATGTATCCCTCCGCCACCCTATCCGCCCACGCCAGGACCGCAGCCCTCCGCGACGTTGGTCTCTCAAGCGGCTCGACCGAGACATGGCCGTAGCCGCCGCCAACGTCGCGGACTGGACGGAGGAACAGATCTCGCCCGATCCGGAGGCGCAAGCCGCCTGGTTCCGGGACACAATGACGTCCATCTGTGACGTCTCGATGCCCCGAGCCAGGCCGCCCCAGCGGGGCTCTGTGTACTGGTGGAGCGAGGAGATCGCGCGGCTTCGACGATCGGTCGTGGCTGCGCGACGCCAGTACCAAAGAGCCCGAAGGAGAAGGCAAGCCTCACTAGAGGAGACCCTAAGAGCCAGGCGGGAATACGGGACCGCGGCCCATGCCCTCAGCATCGCAATCGCTGAGGCCAAGGAGCGGTCCTGGAACGAGCTCGTGGAGGGACTGGATAGGGATCCATGGGGGCGCCCGTACAAGATGGTACTGGGCAAGCTCAGACCGTGGGTCCCTCCGTTGACGGAAACCCTGGACCCCAACTTCGTGGGGAGAGTCGTAGCAACACTCTTCCCAAGGGTCCAGGACAGTCCCTCCAGTCACCCTCCCTTGTCGCCGGATCGAGATTTTTGGTCCGACGATCTGGGGGTGACAGGGGCCGAGCTCGAGCTGGCCGTTAGGCGGCTGGCATCCCGCTCCACCGCACCCGGCCCGGATGGTGTTCCGGGCAGGGTGCTTGTGCTGGCTCTGAAGGTCTTAGGGAACCGGCTGAGGCAGCTCTTCAACGACTGCCTCCGCCTATCCGTGTTCCCCCTCGAGTGGAAGTCAGCAAGACTGGTGCTCCTGAGGAAGGAGGGAAGGACCGCCGAGTCTCCGTCGTCGTTTCGACCGATATGCCTGCTGAACGAGACGGGGAAGCTCTTCGAAAGAGTTATCTCCGATCGTATCAGCGGGCACCTGTCGCGGGTAGGCCCAGATCTATCGGACTGCCAGTTCGGATTCCGGCCGGGGCGGTCGACCGTGGACGCTGTCCGCCTCGTCCGCTCCCTTTCGGAATCGGCAGTCCGTTCAGGGGGGGTTGCGCTGGCGGTGTCCCTGGACATCGTCAACGCTTTCGGAACCCTCCCGTGGCAGGCAATTAGGGAGGCACTGGTTTATCACGGCGTGCCTCCCTACCTGCGGGCAATCATCGGGGCCTACCTTCGCGACAGACGCGTCAGGATTACCGGTCGAAACGGGACGGAGACAGAACGGGAGATTACGTGCGGGGTTCCGCAGGGGTCCGTTTTGGGCCCCCTGCTATGGAACCTCGCATATGATGCGGTCCTTCGCACCAGTCTTCCCGGTGACGTGAGTGTCGTCTGCTATGCGGATGACACTCTTGTTGTCGCCACCGGCGCTGACTTCGGGCGAACGCTCAGGCTTGCCGAGCTGGGGGTGGCATGTGTCGTGCGGGCGATTCGCGAGCTGGGCCTAGAGATAGCGCCTCACAAGTGCGAGGCGCTATGGTTCCACCGCCTCAGACGAGGCCAGGAACCCCCCAACTCGCGAATCCGTGTAGGTGACGCCGAAGTCCAGGTGGGGCGGTACATCAAGTACCTAGGCCTCACCCTGGACAGCCGATGGAGTTTCGAGGAGCATTTCGTGCGCCTGATCCCCCGAGCGCGCAGGATAGCAGGTGCGTTACATCGCCTGCTGCCCAACCTCGGGGGACCGCGGGAAGGAGTTCGCCGCCTCTACGGTGGCGTCATACGATCCGTGGCCTTGTACGGGGCCCCCGTGTGGTCCAACGACCTCACGAGGTCCTGCCGCTGCGGAGCTCTGTTAAGGAGCCTGCAGCGGCTAATGGCCATGCGGATCGTGCGAGGCTACCGAACGATTTCGTTCGAGGCGGCGACGGTTCTGGCCCGTTCCCCCCCTTTCCAAATCCTGGCCAAGATGGACGCCGCCGTCTATGACGCGCGGCGAGGCATCGACCAGGGTGGAGGAGACGGGGGGTACGCGCTAGAACCCGCGCAAGGAATGCTCCGGCGGGACGCGCACCGACAGGCCTTGAGGGACTGGCGCGCGCAGCTGGAACGACAGGGCTGTGCGCGCCAACGCGCTGTCGGTGCCGTCCTGCCCAACTTCGAGGCCTGGATCGGCAGAAAAGGCGAGGTCACCTACAGATTGACTCAGATACTCACCGGACACGGTTGCTTCGGTGAGTATCTGAACCGAATCGGGAGGGAGGAAACGACACAGTGCCACCATTGCGCTTCCGACCGGGACTCCGCCCAGCACACGCTGGAAGACTGCCCCGCGTGGGAGTCTGAGCGTCGAGTCCTGGTCGACGTCATCGGGCGAGATCTGTCCCCTCCAGCATTGGTCGCTGCCATGCTGGAGAGTGAGGAGGGTTGGGAGGCAGCGCTCTCCTTCTGCGAGGCTGTAATGCTCCAGAAGGAGAGCGCCGAGCGGGATCGGGAGAGAGCCGATCCCGCTCGAAGGAGGCGGCGGCGGGCCACATAGCTTGGCTAGCCGCCGCGCCGGGCTTGCGTGCGGGTACATCGTTGGGGTTGATGTGCCCGTGGTAGCGGCCCGGGATGACACCGCCGGTGCGGCGGGTGGTGTCGTCGAGGGGGCCCCGTCTCGCTCCACGTCACTTTTACAAGGCGTGGATCGAAACGGCGTTCCCCTGCGGGGTTGAGCCTCTGTCAGGCTCCCCCGGGAGAGGGCCCCCCTAAGTGATTGGGGGGGCGAAGGCGGGAGGGTTCCGGTGCGCTTAAGCGATCCCGGGACCCCCCCAGATGCCTGAGGAAGGCCGCCGTGAGGTTTTTAGTGGGTAGGCCGGCCGCTTCACGGCCGGAGAGCCCCACATACCCCACCGCTCCGCCCCCAGGACGGTGGGGATGCAGTTTAATGCATTTTCCTCACGAACAAAAAAAAAAAAAAAAAAAAAAAGGTTAGGTTAGGTTAGGTTAGGTTAGGTTAGGTTAGGTTAGGTTAGGTTAGGTTAGGTTAGGTTAGGTTAGGTTAGGTTAGGTTAGGTTAGGTTCCCCCCCGAGGGTTCCCGCCTTGTCGTGGCGGGGGGGCTTAGTAATCGTGGCCTTGCCAACCACGGTGAAGCCAGGAGGAACCCGGGGCCAAGCCAGGCCGGAGGAGCTGGCTAGCCCGAGAGGGACCGCTCCACCGACTTCCCCGCAAAGTCCGGTGCGAGCGGTACTAGAGGTAGGTCGCAGTGCTGTATGGGCGGTACTGCGACTGAGGCGGGTTGCGGTGTAGTATGGGCTGCACCGCAACTGAGGAGTAAGGGCCACGGCGGGAGAGGGTTGCCGGTATTGCGGTGAGCCGTTTCCCCTACCTTCCGTGGCCCTGACGGGGCCGCCACCGTTAGATGGCGGACGCGGTGGGGTCGCAGAGGAAGAGGACTGTCGGTGTGTTGTTGCCGCTTTCCCTGTCCTCTGCGACCGGAGTGGCTGGCGATGGGGCTACTTACCTGACCCATCGCAGGGGACCATGGGCGTCCAGGCATGGGGCTGTCTGGCGTCCATCCGCTTGGTCACCGAGAAGGAGGTTGCGACGTGCCACGTGCTCTGGTGCGTCGCAACAAGGGGGGAGGGGCGAAAGCCTCGTAAGAGGAGGGTCCTCATGGACAAATGCCGTCGGGGCTGCTGATGAATGCGAAAGCGATGCCGGTAGCCCCGACAATAGGCATCGAGACGGAGCACCCTGGGGTTTTAGTCGGTTGGAGCCCGACATAACCACTTCGTTGGCCCCAACAACGGAGTGGTACCCGACCGGGTTTCCCCAGGCCAAAAAAAAAAAAAAAAAGGTTAGGTTAGGTTAGGTTAGGTTAGGTTAGGTTAGGTTAGGTTAGGTTAGGTTAGGTTAACGACCTGATGCCTCCATAACTGGGCCCATAGGTGGCAGACTCGGGGGGGTCTGTCACCGTGTAAGGGCCCGAGCGGGGTGCACGTGGTTCCCGTGCACCGCTCAGGAGGAACAGGTCGAACCGTTTGGAGAGGGGTCCGCCTGCAAACGGACCATCGCCGTCGGGTGCCGCGGAAGAATCGCACCCGTTCCCGCAGCCCCGACATCACGGCGAGAGAGGAACCGGTGGAGTTTTAGTGGGTAAACCTCTGGCCGCACACCATCACAGGCCAGTAGGGAGCCCCACATACCCTCGCTACTCCCCCCCCGGGGAGTGGCGGGATGATGCATAAGGCGCATTTCTCCACCTTAAAAAAAAAAAAAAAAAAAAAAAAAAAAGGTTAGGTTAGGTTAGGTTAGGTTAGGTTAGGTTAGGTTAGGTTAGGTTAGGTTAGGTTAGGTTTTTTTTTTTTTTTTTTCGGGGTGTCCTACTAGTACCCTGAGTGGTCCTCGCATAGTTCGACGGGCGACCGCACAGCATTGTACCAACTAAGTCACAACGATAGTAGGACATATGTACATATATATAATATAAATATTTGGCCGCATGGTCAATCTTTGCGTCATAGCATACGGCGGTACTGATACAATAATACTTATAAGTATATCGTGTTTGTATCACTGAATGCCATAATGCATGTATTCAATAAGTAATTTCACTTATTCAATATCTGCGTTATTGCATACGGCGGTACTGGTACAATAATACTTGTAAGTATTTCGTGTAGGTATCGCTGGATGGCACGATGCATGTATTCAGCAAACGGTTGAGCCTCTTAATCAATATCTGCGTCATTGCATACGGCGGTGCTGATACAATAATACTTATGAGTATATCGTGTATGTATCACTGAATGCCATAATGCATGTATTCAACAAGTGATTCTACTTATTCAATATCTGCGTTATTGCATACGGCGGTACTGATACAATAATACTTATGAGCATTTCGTGTAGGCATCGCTGAATGCCATGATGCGTGTATTCAGCAAGAGGTTCCACTTATTCAATATCTGCGTTATTGCGTAAGGCGATACTGATACAATTGTACATATGAGTATATCGTGTAGGTATCACTGAACGCCATAATGCATGTATTCAACAGGTGGTTAGTGGATGAGCCATTTATTGAATCTCTGCGTCGTGTCACACGGCGGTACTGATACAATAATACTTATAAGTATATCGTGTTTGTATCACTGAATGCCATAATGCATGTATTCAATAAGTAATTTCACTTATTCAATATCTGCGTTATTGCATACGGCGGTACTGGTACAATAATACTTGTAATTATTTCGTGTAGGTATCGCTGGATGGCACGATGCATGTATTCAGCAAACGGTTGAGCCTCTTAATCAATATCTGCGTCATTGCATACGGCGGTGCTGATACAATAATACTTATGAGTATATCGTGTATGTATCACTGAATGCCATAATGCATGTATTCAACAAGTGATTCTACTTATTCAATATCTGCGTTATTGCATACGGCAGTACTGATACAATAATACTTATGAACATTTCGTGTAGGCATCGCTGAATGCCATGATGCATGTATTCAGCAAGAGGTTCCACTTATTCAATATCTGCGTTATTGCGTAAGGCAATACTGATACAATTGTACATATGAGTATATCGTGTAGGTATCACTGAACGCCATAATGCATGTATTCAACAGGTGGTTAGTGGATGAGCCATTTATTGAATCTCTGCGTCGTGTCACACGGCGGTACTGATACAATAATACTTATAAGTATATCGTGTTTGTATCACTGAATGCCATAATGCATGTATTCAATAAGTAATTTCACTTATTCAATATCTGCGTTATTGCATACGGCGGTACTGGTACAATAATACTTGTAAGTATTTCGTGTAGGTATCGCTGGATGGCACGATGCATGTATTCAGCAAACGGTTGAGCCTCTTAATCAATATCTGCGTCATTGCATGCGGCGGTGCTGATACAATAATACTTATGAGTATATCGTGTTTGTATCACTGAATGCCATAATGCATGTATTCAACAAGTGATTCTACTTATTCAATATCTGCGTTATTGCATACGGCGGTACTGATACAATGATACTTATGAACATTTCGTGTAGGCATCGCTGAATGCCATGGTACATGTATTCAGCAAGAGGTTCCACTTATTCAATATCTGCGTTATTGCGTAAGGCGATACTGATACAATTGTACATATGAGTATATCGTGTAGGTATCACTGAACGCCATAATGCATGTATTCAACAGGTGGTTAGTGGTTGAGCCATTTATTGAATCTCTGCGTCGCGTCACACGGCGGTACTGATACAATAATACTTATAAGTATATCGTGTTTGTATCACTGCATGCCATAATGCATGTATTCGACAAGTGATTTCACTTATTCAATATCTGCGTTAATGCATACTGCGGTACTGGTACAATAATACTAGTAAGTATTTCGTGTTGGTATCGCCGGATGGCGCGACACATGTATTCAGCGAACGGTTGAGCCTCTTAATCAATATCTGCGTCATTGCATACGGCGGTGCTGATACAATAATACTTATGAGTATATCGTGTTTGTATCACTGAATGCCATAATGCATGTATTCAACAAGTGATTCTACTTATTCAATATCTGCGTTACTGCATACGGCGGTACTGATACAATAATACTTATGAACATTTCGTGTAGGCATCGCTGAATGCCATGATACATGTATTCAACAAGAGGTTCCACTTATTCAATATCCGCGTTATTGCGTACGGTGATGCTGATACAATTATACATATGAGTACATCGTGTAGGTATCACTGAACGCCATAATGCATGTATTCAACAGGTGGTTAGTGGATGAGCCATTTATTAAATCCCCGCGTCTCGTCACACGGCGGTACTGACACAATAATACTTATAAGTATATCATGTGGGTATCACCGAATGCCATAGTGCATGTATTCAACAAGTGATTTCACTTATTCAATATCTGCGTTATTGCACTCGGCAGTACTTATATGATGATACTTCAGAGCATTTAGTGTGGGCACCGCCGAATGTCGCGACGCATGCATTCAACAAGTGGTTCCGCCTGTTAAATACCTGCGTCAGTTCGTACGGCAATACTGACACAATTATACTTAGGAGTACATCGTGTGGGCATCACTGAACGCCGTAATACATGTATACAACAGGCGGCACCACTTATTTAATATCTGCGTTATTGCATACGGCGATACTGATACGACTATACTTTGGTGTATATCGTGTAGGTATCACCGAATGCCCTAATGCATGTATTCAACAAGTGGTTGGTGGACGGGTAATTTATTCAATATCTGAATCACTGCATGCAGCGATACCGACACGAGTATACTCTGAAGTATATCATGCGGGCATCACCGCATGCCACGACACATGTATTCAACAAGTGGTTAGTGGATGGGCCATTTATTCAATATCTACGTCATTGCACTCAGCTATACTGATATGAATATACTCTGGAGTATATCATGTGGGTATCACCGCATGCCATGACCCATGTATCGAACAAGTGGTTGGTGGATGGGCCATTTATTAGCCAATCGTATCGCATCTAGAATATAAATATTGGTATTATATGTTGTTTGAGTGAAGGCGCAGTGCTGAGATTGAACACAAACACTTGAATTTTAAGTTACAGCAGAACACATTAAAATATAATATTTAAAGAAGATGGCTTTAAGCTGTCTCCTCGTACCGTTGATGTTAGTGAAAAAGGGATCCACTGTACTTCCTTTAGAGAGTAATTCGAACATCCTCGCCACTCGCACGATATACATGTTCCACCCGTAGTTGGCTTTCCGTCCATGTGTAAGTATCATGAAATTTATTCATCTTTTCGAAGGTATCTGAGTTTGTTTGCATTTGTCTAGTTTTATTTGGATTTATTTGAACTTATCTGATATTATTTTAATTTGTTTGATTTTATTTTAATTTATTTCAGTTTGATTTGAAATTTTTGGGTTGATTTGGATTTGTCTGATTTGTTTGATTTGATATTATTACGGTTTTATTGAAGATGTGTTTTGTGGATGAGCCATTTATTCAATATCTGTGTCATTTCATTCAGCGAAACTGATATGAATATACTCTTGGGTACATCACGTGGGCATCACCGCATGCCATAACACATGTATCCAACAAGTGGTTAATGTATGGGCAATTTATTCAATATCTGCGTCATTGCATTCAGCGATACTGATATGAATATACTCTGGAGTATATCATGTGGGTATCACCGCATGCCATGGCACATGTATTCAACAAGTGGTTGGTGGATGAGCCATTTATTCAATATCTGTGTCATTTCATTCAGCGAAACTGATATGAATATACTCTTGGGTATATCACGTGGGTATCACCGCATGCCATGACACATGTATCCAACAAGTGGTTAATGTATGGGCCATTTATTCAATATCTGCGTCATTGCATTCAGCGATACTGATATGAATATACTCTGGAGTATATCATGTGGGTATATCTGCATGCCATGACACATGTATTCAACAAGTGGTTGGTGGATGGGCTATTTATTCAATATCTGCGTCACTACATTCAGCGATACTGATACGAATATACTCTGGAGTATATCATGTGGGTATAACTGCATGCCATGATACATGTATTCAACAAGTGGTTGGTGGATGGGCCATTTATTCAATATCTGCGTCATTACATTCAGCGATACTGATACGAATATACTCTGAAGTATATCATGTGGGTATAACTGCATGCCATGACACATGTATTCAACAAGTGGTTGGTGGATGGGTCATTTATTCAGTATCTGTGTCACTACATTCAGCGATACCGACACGAATATACTCTGGAGTATATCATGTGGGTATAACTGCATGCCATGACACATGTATTCAACAAGTGGTTGGTGGATGGGCCATTTATTCAATATCTGCGTCACTACATTCAGCGATACTGAAACGAATATACTCTGGAGTATATCATGTGGGTATAACTGCATGCCATGACACATGTATTCAACAAGTGGTTGGAGGATGGGCCATTTATTCAATATCTGCGTCATTACATTCAGCTATACTGATACGAATATACTCTGGAGTATATCATGTGGGTATCACTGCGTGCCACGACACATGTATTCAACAAGTGGTTGGTGGATGGGCCATTTATTCAATTTCTGCGTCATTGCATTCAGCAATACTGATATGAATATACTCTGGAGTATATCACGTGGGTATCACTGCATGCCACGACACATGTATTCAACAAGTGGTTGGTGGATGAACCATTTATTCAATATCTGCGTCATTGCATTCAGCGATACTGATATGAGTATACTCTGGAGTATATCATGTGGGTATCACCGCATGCCATAACACATGTATTCAACAAGTGGTTGGTGGATGGGCCATTTATTCAATTTCTGCGTCATTGCATTCAGCAATACTGATATGAATATACTCTGGAGTATATCATGTGGGTATCACCGCATGCCATAACACATGTATTCAACAAGTGGTTGGTGGATGGGCTATTTATTCAATATCTGCGTCATTGCACTCAGCGATACTGATATGAATATACTCTGGAGTATATCATGTGGGTATAACTGCATGCCATGACACATGTATTCAACAAGTGGTTGGTGGATTGATTAGAGTGATTGGTTGCATTTATTCAATATCTGCGTCGTTTCATTCAGCGATGCTGATATGAATATACTCTGGAGTATGTCATGTGGGTATCACTGCATGCCACGACACACATATCCAACAAATGGTTGGTGGATGGGATTTTATTTGAATTTATTTGAATTTATTTGAATTTATTTGAATTTATTTGGATTTATTTGGATTTATTTGGATTTATTTGAATTTATTTTAATTTATTTGAATTTTTTTTGAATTTATTTTAATTTTTTTTTTTTTTTTTTTTTTTTTTTTTTATTTATTTTGATTTATTTTAATTTTTTTTAATTTATTTGGATTTATTTGGATTTATTTGGATTTATTTGGATTTATTTGGATTTATTTGGATTTATTTGGATTTATTTGGATTTATTTGAATTTATTTGAATTTATTTGAATTTATTTGAATTTATTTGAATTTATTTGAATTTATTTGAATTTATTTGAATTTATTTGAATTTATTTAAATTTATTTGAATTTATTTGAATTTATTTGAATTTATTTGAATTTATTTGAATTTA